>CM072545.1:9547500-10917500 GCA_036898215.1 Platycarya strobilacea
TTATGAAAATTGTAAAATGCTTTGGAAGAGGTATATAAGGAATTTGAAAAATTGGGTATTAAGTATACCGCTTTGAAAAAGAAAAATTATTCTTTAATAAATAAAATTGATGTTTTAAGCAAAGAAATATAGTTTCAAAAGATAAAAATGATGAACTAAAAAAGAAAGTAGCTGATTTAAAAAAGATTGTTGAAAATTTCATAAATGGAAAAAGAAATTTCGAAAAACTTCTTAGTAATCAAAGATGTGTTTTTGATAAGGTAGGCTTGGGATACATGCCAAAAGAAAAACTCAACCCTATAAATTTTTTTTTGATAAATCCATTAAATCAAAACTAGATTTTCAAAATTCTTTTCCTAAAAAGAGATTTGTCAAAAAAAGACATTATTACAATCACTCAAGTTCTTCAAGTATGTTACATGTTATTTGTAATTTTTGTAATAGAAATGATCATAACTATCATACTTGTCCTATTAGAAGAAAACATACAATAACTATTAAGGCCATATGGGTACCAAAAAATCTTATTTCTTGTAATACTAATAAATAAAGGAACCAAAAAACATGAGTACTAAGAAAAATCATTTTAATTGTTTTTGTAGATATGTATGAAGTCTTCCGTAAGTAAAACAAGATGGGTTTTAGATAGCGGATGCTCAAGACACATGACAGGAGATAAAACTAAGTTCATTGATCTCACTTCTAAAGAAGAAGGACACGTGACATTTGGAGACAATTCAAAAGGGAAGATTGTGGGAATAGGTAAAGTTGGTAATAAGTCTTCTCTCATAATTGAAGATGTTCTACTTGTTGAAGGTCTAAAACATAATCTTTTAAGTATAAGTCAATTATGTGATAAAAGATTTACAGTTACTTACAAAAAAAATAAGTGCATTATTTTGAATAATCATGATTGCAATGTTTGTTTTATTGCTCTTAGAAACAATAATATTTATATAATTGAATTTGAAGAAATTACCTCACGAGATACTATTTGTTTATTAGCTCAATATGAAAATAGTTGGTTATGGCATAGAAGGTTAGGTCATGCAAATATGGAACTTATTTCTAAACTTTCAAAAAATGATCTTGTGAGAGGTTTGCCAAAAACAAACTTTTTTAAAGATAGAATCTGTGATGCATGCTAGTTTGGTAAACAAACAAAAAAATTTTTCAAAATCAAGAAACATATTTTCACTACTAGACCTTTGCAACTAATACACATGGACCTTTTTGGACCAAACAGAGTTGCGAGTCTGAGAGGAAAATATTATGCATTTGTTATTGTTGATGATTTCTCTAGATATATTTGGATTATCTTTCTCATTCATAAATATGAGGTAGATAATGCCTTTACCAAGTTATGCAAGAGAATTCAAAATGAAAATGGCTATACTATTTCAAATATCTGAAGTGATAGGGGAAAATAGTTTGTCAATAAAGATATTGAGTCTTTTTGTGATGAAAATGGTTTTCTGTATAATTTCTCTCCTCTTGAACTCCTCAACAAAATGGGATAGTAGAGAGGAAGAATAGATCTCTTCAAGAAATGGTACAAACAATGTTTAATGAAAATAGTTTACCTAGTTATTTTTGGGCCGAAGCGGTAAGTACTGTATGTTATGTTATAAATAGAGTTATGTTAAGGTCTAAATTAGATAAAACCCCTTATGACCTTTGGAATGAGAAAAACCCAACATTGGTTACTTTCACGTATTTGGATGCAAATGTTTTATACTCAATGATAGAGATAATTTAGGAAAGTTTGATGCAAAATCTATTGAATGTATCTTTCTTGGGTATTCAACAAATAATAAAACTTATAGAGTATTTAATAAAAAGACTTTGACTGTACAAGAATCTATGTATGTAGTATTTGATGAATCTAACCCTCTACTCTCCAAGAAATCTATTGATGAATAATCAAAAGGTACAAAAAAATACAAATAATCTCAATCTCGACAAAAAGAATACTATGGAAGAAGTCCAACATGGAGACATCAGGAAAGATCATCAAGATTTAGTACAAGATACAACCAAACAGTGAAAACATGTGAAAGATCATCCAGTGGAACAAATTCTAGGAGAACCTTCACGAGGTATAAGTACTCGATCGTCTCTTAGAAATATTTGTAATAACATTGCTTTTTTTTTTATTATCTTAAATTGAACCCAAAAATATTGATGAAGCACTTATTGATGAATCATGGATTCTAGCTATGCAAGAAGAGCCAAATCAATTTGAAAGAAATAATGTATGGACACTTGTTCCTATACCCAAAAATCATGCTGTTATTGGAACAAAATGAATTTTTAGAAATAAAAAAAACAATTCTGGAATCATCACTAGAAACAAGGCTCGACTTGTAGCCCAAGGTTTCAATCAAGAGGAAGGAATCGATTATGATGAAACGTATGCACCTGTCGTAAGACTAGAAGCTATTCGAATGGTACTTGCATATGCATGTTATAAAAATTTCAAAATTTTTTAAATGGATGTTAAAAGTGCTTTCTTAAATGGTTTTATAAATGAAGAGGTATATGTTGAGCAACTTTCAGCTTTTAAAAATCATATTTCTCCTAATCATGTTTTTAAGTTCGCAAAAATATTATATGGACTTAAATAAGCTCCTAGAGTTTGGTATGAGAGGGTTATTGGTTTCTTGATTGAGAAAGGTTTTTCTAGAGGAAAGATCGATACAACTCTTTTTATCAAATACGAACAGGATGATTTTCTTCTAGTTCAAATTTATGTTGATGATATAATATTTGGTACTACTAATGAAAATATGTTCCAAGATTTTGGTAAGAGTGTAAGAACCCGTAATCTTACTATCTTTGTAATATATTATTTTAATATTAAATATGTTTTGTTGTTAATATGGATATTACGCATTTTGAGTTAGTGAATATTAATATTGTTTTATTGTGTTTGTGTTTAAATATTTGAATATATTTCATTTTCATTTGAAGATATTATTTTTATGATTTAATTATAAGCTAATTAATTATTTTATTATGTTGTTGATGCATTTAATTTAATGCTTGAATTTAATATCATTACTTTATATTATTATGCTGGTGATTATATTAAATTGTTGAATTTTAATTTTTTATAAATTAATATTGTTCGATTTTATATATATTACTTATACGTTGGGACTTAAGTTTAGTTTAACTTTAGTTTTGGCCCATATGCGAATATTTATATATATGTTGTGACATTGGGCTTCAATTAATTGGTTTAAAGTGGCTTACGGTTTTAGGCATATACTTATATATATATATATATATATATGTGTGTGTTGTTTATGTTCTTGATTTAGGTTGTTTTGCAGCCTTTTGTTAGCCCAGCACGTAGCCCAAAATCAAACCATTTGAAGCTCAGCCCATGATCTCTTTATGTAGTCCTTTCTCCTGCCTAGATGTCTTTGTCGGGCATCTAATTTAAGTTAATTCCAGGCCTTGTTTTCCTTGTGCGCTAGCCTTTATTTATGTAAAAAAAGAAACGACACCGTTGAGCCCTTGATTAAATGAATATCAAGTCTTCTTCTTCACGCGAAATGGACGCTGCATCTCCATTTCTTCTTCTTCTTCTTCTTCTTCTTCTTCTTCGTTTGCGTGAGTTATGCCTCTGTTTACCCGTGAGTTCAAGTTCAGATCTTGCAGCGTTTTTCATCTTCATTTCAACCACGCGCTGTCCTTCTAGATGCTCAGTACATTGATGAACCTTGTTCCTCCATCTTTAACTCAGATCCGTGCTTCACGAAACTAGGAAATGGTCTGAAAATGTGCAACACGAACCTTATTTCTTCTCGTCTTTTCATCATCTAAAAATCGGTAGATTCTCTACCTTTGCAGTTGATTGTTTTGACTTGGTTGTTGTGGGATTCACGTGAGTTTTCCCTTCCTTTTTCTGCTCCCTACTGTTCGACTACGTTCCTATATATTAAGCATCGACATCCTTACTTAAAGCGCATAAGAAGCTCTCGGTTCCATCCATAAATCTGAACGTCTAGCATCGCTTTTGTATATTTATTCTTCCTCTCCTCAACTAGAACATATCCTCTTCAAAAATTCACCTGAATCCGAAAATTATATAGGTGTTTTATTGGGTATTTCTCACCGTAAAATCATCGGTTACAACACTCTTGGTAAGTTTTTTTTCTCTAATTTAATTGATTAGATTGTTTTTGGTATTGATTTTTTTAAATTTATTTTGTGGTATGATTTTATTTATGATTAAGTGTTTAGCTTGATTAGTTAATAATTATATTTTATTTATTTACAGTAAAATGATTAATTTATTTGGCTGCAATATTCGAAATAATTATATGAGTTGGTTGGATATATATAAATATTGTTTTATTTATGTTATTGGTTTAATTAAATTGTTAGGTTTATTTATTGGTTTTATTGATGTTACTACAATTTATTGGTGTTTTAATTAAGTTGGTTTTGAATTATTTTAGTTATTCCCGATATTGATATTTATTTATTTGTAATGATTTATATACGTTAGACGCTTTGGGCGTGGCTATAGCTGCAAGTACTCAGTTGGAAGCTTTGAAACGTTGTTGGGCATTTTCGGTAACTTCGGAAATTACTAGCGAACGAACTGTAAGTATTTTCCAAATAAACTTTAAGATTTAAATATATTTTGCATTAACATCTATGTGTTGGTTGACGTTGGTATTTGTTGGTTGATTGGATTAATTAAATGTTGGATATTTGCTGCATGGTTGTCTGCATTGTGTATTTACGCGCATGCTCATGAAAATATTTGGAAAGTGGATTTTGGCATGATTTTGGATATTTCTGTGTTGAGAATGGAATCTGGGATTTAAATTGTGTTTAGCAGATTTTAATGGTTTTGGGCTGAGTCAT
Organism: Platycarya strobilacea; assembly: GCA_036898215.1. NCBI lineage: Eukaryota > Viridiplantae > Streptophyta > Magnoliopsida > Fagales > Juglandaceae > Platycarya > Platycarya strobilacea. The sequence goes on from CM072545.1 coordinate 9,552,388, forward strand.
AACGGGGACGGCGATACGTAACGCCCGTTGTGATCAGCGTGTGAGTGTGTGGATGACATAATGGGGACAGCGATACGTAACGCCCATTATGGTCATCGGGTGTGCATTTCATATTGGGGACAACGATACGTAACGCCCGGTATGAAATGAGTGTGTGTGGATCGTAATGGGGACGGCGATACGTAACGCCCATTATGGTTTCGGGTGTGTGTGTAAATTATATCGGGGACGGCGATACGTAACGCCCGGTATGATTGGTTTTGAGGATTTTATTTTATGAGAAATGATGGGTGATTTTATTGGGATTTTATTGTGGATTAAAAAGAGGTTTTGGCGTGTGTGGTTATCTAAATTAATTTTGAGAAGAATGATTTTAAGTCACATGCATACGGTATTTTGTTCATGTATTTTGTGGTTGTGCATAAATGTATTTATTATCTTGGATTTGTTTGGGATTTTACTTACTTGCAGTACCATTTTGGTATCGTAGATTTTGATGCAGAGAACGAGGAGGTTGAGCCTGAAGAGGCGGCTCCACCGCTGGAATGAATTAGTTTAGTTAGTTTCTTGAATGACATTCAGTTAATTCGGATGGTTGTGTATTATTTTTATTTGGACCTTGGATGACTGTATTAAATCTCCGGTTGGAGAATTTACTTTGGCTTGGTTTGTAAATATTTCAAAAAATTCTAGTACTTAGATATTAATTTATTATCCGCTGCGACCTATATTTTTTTATGTATGTCACGTGTGCACACACATTTGACTCGTGTTGTTGGGATGTGTGACCCGTGTTGTCATCATCCCGATGCCTCGATTCCCGTGTTAGTTTAAGGAGAATTTGGGGGCGTCACAAAGAGCATGCAGGAAGAATTTAAAATGAGCATGATGGGAGAACTTAATTTCTTTTTGGGATTGCAAATCAAGCAAGCAAAAGGTAGAACATTCATCAATCAATCAAAATATATCAAAGAGTTACTCAAAAAGTTTGAGATGGAAAGTGCGAAGGTAATTGGAACATCAATGAGTCCAACCACCAAACTTGATAAAGATGAAAGTGGTAAGTCAGTTGACTCAAATGTATATCGAGGTATGATTGGTAGTTTATTATATTTAACAGCTAGTAGACCTGATATTATGTTTAGTGTATGTTTACGTGCACGTTTTTAATCATCTCCAAAGCAATATCATTTGATTGCAGTCAAGCGTATTTTTAGATATCTTGCCGGTACCATTGACCTAGGGTTATGGTATCCTAAGCACACTTCATTCAATTTTATTAGTTATTCAGATGCGGATTATGCTGGTTGCAAAGTTGATCGAAAAAGTACTAGTGGAACATGTCATTTTTTAGGTCATGCACTTGTTTCATAGTTTAGTAAAAAGCAAAATTCTATCGCATTATCTACTGCTGAGGCAGAATATGTTGCTGCATGCAGTTATTGTGCTCAAGTTCTTTATATGAAGCAACAATTTAAGGATTTTCAACTTATGTACAATCACATTCCAATCAAATGTAATAATACAAGTGCTATAAATTTTTTAAAGAATCTAATACAACATTCTCGACCAAACATATTAAAATTAGATATCATTTTCTTAGAAATTATGTGCGGAAGGGCGATATTGTATTAGAATTCACTAGCACACATGATTAATTGGTAGACATTTTCACAAAACCCCTACCAGAAGATAGATTATGCATGATTAGAAGAGAAATAGGAATGATGCATGCCATGAATATATGCTAGATACTTTTATTCCATTATATCAAATGACCTAAAGAAACTTGAGATATTTAGCTTCATCATTCAAATGCATTTGCTCTTCATAAATTTTCATGCCATCCTTGTCTAAAAGATTAGGCAATCGAAATGCAGAGACAAGTAAGGATTTTAAATCCTTATTCTGTTATTTTAAATCTACTATTTTTTTGTTAGACTCTTGAACAAGTCGTTGAAGAACATCGATCTTCTCATTAAACTTCTCTATCTCGCGGGTTTTGGATTCCAACCAAGTGGAAAAAGCGATAATGGACGATGAGTATCGAGTTCCGAGACTCACAAGCTCATAAATGACATCATGATTTGATTTATTAGCCAAATTAGTGTTTTATTGTTTCTTGGCACCTACAACAGATGCATAAATAGTTTGAGGTGAAGAATACCTCATATCTTGATCACGAGAAGTATTGAAAAAAAATTGATGAGCCATTAAAATTTTGTAGAGTGAGAATGAAGATGAACTACAGAAATGAGAATAAAATTTGATGCGAATTAGATAAAACTAATGATTGCTTTTATAAATATGAAAATAAGTACAAGACAAACTGTCATCTTTTCAAATTTTATTTAGTCAAGTTTACAAGATATGCTGGATGCATATTGTCAAAAGTTACTGAACTAAGTTAGCGAGATTTATTGCAGATTGTCACTATTTTTCTCATGAACCGCTGCCATTATCTGCTGATGTTGACTCTGTACTTAAACTCTCACTTGTTCCGATTCCTCTATTCGAAATTTCAGAACACTTGCTAATTTTGTCAAGTCTTTATTTTCTTACTTTAACCTCTTATTCTTTCTACTTTTATTTGCAAGCTTTTGATACAGAATAGATATTTGATTATTAAGTCGATCAACCTCATTTGCCCTCGCTAGTAATCTCTGAGACATGGTTGTAACAGAGGTAGCATATTGAGCACTGAGAGTTCTTGATGCTGCAACAACCTCATAATTAGTCTTACCAGAAAAATGTATCTCTGCTTCTATCATGGTGTTGACAACCTCATGAGATAAAATGACTGATTGAGACGGTTCTTGATTCAAATCCGGAATATTAGATGAAATTTTCTCCACCATTATATCGTTTTGAATAAACAGAAACTGGATCAATGAGTGGTGTGAAAGTTTATTCGAGTATCCGACAGGTGAAAATGGTCTTTTAAATAGTAACTTTCAAATCTCGATAATATTTAATTTTTCAACAACATCATGCGGATTTGAATCTGCTTCCGCACTGACTGTTAGAGCTAGGCCTCCAACCTCTGCAGATTTTGTTTGACACGCAGGGCTCCGCACCGAATTGCTAGAGCTAGACCTCCAATCTTTGCAGGTTTTGTCGGACACGCGTGACTTCGCACTGAATTCTCTACAGTCTCTACTAACACACCATTTTATTTGTCTATTGGTTATTGTAGGAAGATGTTTTATTGAGCTAATTATGATTCATTTTTAATGATGTCAAAAGGGAGAGAAGTTTTAGACGTAAATATTTAGATTTTTAACTCTGTTATATATGCTGGAATTATTAAAAAGAGCTTATACATCTATTGTTAAGTTTGCATCATTTTTTTAAAGCTCTCATTCTCTCTTTTCTAAAGTTTTAAATCTTAATTTTTGTTCTTTTTTAGAGAGATATATGCTGAGCTGTATTGTTTCTATCTGACTCATTGAGGAGTGTACTTTGATAATTTACCCACTATCAACTCTTATATTTGTAAGAGGGTACGTATAACCCTTGTGTGTGTGTAAAAGATGTTCTACATGGAGAATAGTTAAATCACCAAGTGTGAGGTGATTGGAAGTGTAGAGGGTGTTTTACACGGATTTTTTGGAGCGGTGCTGCTAAAAAATGTAATAGGTTTCTATTTCCACCTAAAGGAGATTTACTAGTGAATTCGGGGTCCTCAAGGGGTAATTTGAGGCAAGGACGTAGGCAGTGGGGCTGAACCTCGTAAAAATACTAAGTTTGTTTTTTCTTACCCTACTCTTTACATTTCTTACTGCTTTATATTCTGTTTATATTTTATATTGTGTATTTGATTTAAGTGTTAATTTTTATAAACTAACCCAATTTACTCCCCCTCTTGTGTTAGTTATTTGGGCAACAGTTTATAAATGTTAATTTTTTAATATAACCCAATTCATCTCCCTCCTGCGTTAGTCATCTGGGTAATAATTGGTATTAGAGTAAAGGCTCTATTATAAGATTAATTATCTGTTGAGTTAAGATTATATAGCTAACATTGCGGCTACATTCGCTAAAAGTCAATCCAGTAGTCGACCGCCACTATTTTGTAGAGACAGTTATACTTTCTAGAAAGTTTAAATGAGAATATTTCTTCAGTCTCAAAGTTGAGAAATTTGGAAATAGATTGTAAATGAGCCTTATATTCGAACAAAAATTGTTGATGGAGTAAAAGTCAACAAGGAAGAAGAAGAGTTTGATCGTGAAAATGATAGATTTTATAAAATGAATGTAATGGTTATGAATTTTCTGTATAATACTCTCAATGACAATAAATCTAACAGAATAATGACTTGTAGGATAGTAAAAGAAATATGAGATAACTTGGAAATAACTTTTGAAATAATTTCGTAAGTTAAAAAATCAAAAATTTATATTCTTATACATGAATATGAAATGGTCAAAATGAATGATGATGAATTTATTTCCTCTATATATACTCGTTTTACTAACATTATAAATAACTTGAAAACTCTTGAAAAAATTTATTCTAACTTGGAGATAAGAAGAAAAATTCTCAACTCTTTGCCAAAACATTGGGAATAAAAAATGACGACAATTCTTGAAACTAAAGATCTCAAAAAACTCGAAGTAAATAAACTCATTGGGTCACTTATTAATCATGAGTATACATTGAAAAGAGGAAAAGAAGAAGGAAAACAAAAAAAGAGCTTGGCACTCAAAATTGTTCCTTATGAAAGTGAAAACGATGAAGATGAGGAAAGCGATAATAAAGATGAAGAATTATAATGATCCCAAGAATATTTAAGAGGTTCTTAAAAAATAAAACTCTTTCGAGGAAATCTTTTAAAAAAATTTTCAATAAAAATACAGGTAAAAATGATTTATTAATTTGTTATAAATATAAAAAATTTGGATATATCAAATTAGATTGTCCTCTACTAAAAAAAGATCGATACAAAGGTAAGAAAACAATGAAAGTTAGGTGGGATGATGATTCAAGTCGCTCAGACAGCGACGCAAGCAATGAAGAATCTGCAAATCTTTGTCTAATGGCTAAAAATGATCTTGAGGTAACAAATTTTGAAAATATTGAAAATCAATTTTATGAAGAATTGCAAAATATTTTGAAAGAGATATATGAGTAATTTGAAAAATTCGGTATCAAGTTTACCATTTTATAAAATAAAAATTCTTTTTTAACAAATGAAATTGATATTTTAAGAAAAGAAAATATAGTATCAAAAGATGAAAATGATGAGCTGAAAAAAAAAGTAGCTGATTTAGAAAATATTATTGAAAATTTTATAAATAGAAAAAGAAATTTTGAAAGACTTCTTAGTAGTCAAATATGTATTTTTGATATGGTAGGTTAGAGATATATGCTAAAAGAAAAACTCAAATCCTATAAAAATTTCTTTAATAAATCGACTAAATCAAAATCAAATTTTCAATATTCTTTTCATAAAAATAAATTTTCTAAAGAAACATTATTACAATCACTCAAGTTTTTTAAATATATCATATGTTATTTGTAATTTTTGCAATAAAAATGGTCATAACTATTATGTTTGTCCTATTAAAAGGAAACATACAAGAACTATTATGACCATATGGGTACTAAAAAATTTTATTTTTTCTAATACTAATAAATAAAGGACCTAAAGAACTTAGATACAAAAAAAAAATTATTTTAATTGCTTTTGTAAGGATGCATGAAGTCCTCCATAGATAAAAGTAAATGATTTTTAGACAACGGATGCTCAAGAGACATGACAGGAGATAAAACTAAGTTTATTAACCTTACTTCTAAAGAAGAAGGACACGTGACATTTGGAAACAATTTAAAAGGGGAAGATCATGAGAATAGGTAAATTTGATAAAGAGTTTTCTCTTATAATTGAAGGTATTTTACTTGTTGATGATCTAAAGCATAATCTTTTGAGTATAAGTCAATTATGCGATAAAAGATTTACATTTACTTTCAAAATAGATAAGTGCATTATTTTGAATAATCATGATTGCAATATTTGTTTTATTACTCTTAGAAACAATAATATTTATACAATCAAATTTGAAGAAATTGCATCGCAAGATACTATTTGTTTATAAGCTCAACATGAAAATAGTTGGTTATGGCATAGAAGGTTAGATCATGCAAACATGAAACTTATTTTCAAACTTTCAAAAAATGATCTTGTGAGAGATTTTCCAAAATCGAATTTTTTTAAAGACAAAATCTGTGATGCATTCTAGTTTGGTAAACAAACAAAAACATCTTTTAAAACCAAGAAACATATTTCTACTACTAGACCATTGCAACTAATACACATGGACCTTTTTGTACCAAATAGAGTTACGAGTTAGAGATTTCTCTAGATATACTTGGGTCATCTTTCTCGCTCATAAAGATGAGGTACATAATGTCTTTATCAAGTTATGCAAGAGAATTCAAAATGAAAAGGGTTGTATCATTTCAAACATCCGAAGTGATAAGGAGAAAGTGTTTGTCAATAAAGATATTGAATCTTTTTGTGATGATAATGGTTTTCTGCATAATTTCTCTACTTCTCGATCTCTTCAACAAATGGCAAGAACAATACTTGATGAGAATAATTTACCTAGTTAATTTTGGGCCGAAGCAGTAAGTACTACATGTTATGTTATAAATAGAGTTATGTTAAAATCTAAATTAGATAAAACCCCTTATGAGCTTTGAAATGAGAAAAAATCCAACATTAGTTACTTTCATGTATTTGGATATAAATGTTTTATTCTTAATGACAGAGATAATTTAAGAAAATTTGATGCAAAATCTAATGAAGGTATCTTTTTTGGGTATTTTACAAATAGTAAACCTTATAGAGTATTCAATAAAAATATTTTGACTGTACAAGAATCTATGCATGTAATATTTAATGAATCTAACCCTCTACTCTCCAAGAAATCTATTGATGAAGAGTCAGAAGGTACAAATAATACAAATAGTTTCAATTTCAAAAAAGAAAATACAATGGAAGAAATCTAACATAGAGACATTAGGAAAGATTATCAAGACTTAATACAAGATGCAACCAAATAATGTAAATATGTGAAAGTTCATCCAGTGAAACAAATTTTAGGAGAACTTTCATGAGATGTAAGTACTCGATCATCTCTTAAAAATATTTGCAATCACACTGATTTTCTATCTCATATTGAACCCAAAAATATTGATGAAGTACTACTTGATGAATCATAGATTTTAGCTATATAAGAAGAGCTAAATCAATTTGAAAGAAATGATGTTTGGACACTTGCTCTTTGACTCAAAAATCATACTGTTATTGGAACAAAGTAGGTGTTTAGAAATAAGAAAGATGAGTTTGAAATTATCACTAGAAATAAGGCTTGACTTGTAGCCCAAGGTTTCAACCAAGAAAAAATAATTGATTATGATGAGACGTATGCACCTGTTGTAAGATTAGAAACTATTCGAATGTAACTTGCATATGCATGTTATAAAGATTTCAAGTTTTTTCAAATGGATGTTAAAAGTATTTTCTTAAATGGTTTTATAAATGAAGAGGTGTATGTTAATCAACCTTCAGGTTTTGAAAATCGTATCTCTCCTAATCATATTTCTAAACTCACAAAAGCATTATATGGATTCAAACAATCTTATAGAGCTTGATATGAAAGGCATAATGGTTTCTTAAATAAAAAATGTTTTTTAAGAGAAAAAATCGATACAACTTTTTTTATCAAATATGAACAGGATGATATTTTTCTAGTTCAAATTTATGTGGATGATATAATATTTAGTGCTATTAATAAAAATATGTGTCAAGATTTTATTAAGAGTATGCAGGAAGAATTTGAAATGAGCATGATAGAAGAATTTAATTTCTTTCTAGGATTGCAAATCAAGCAAAAAGTGGAACATTCATTAATCAGTAAAAATATATCAAAGAGTTACTTAAAAAGTTTGAGATGGAAGGTGCGAAGGTAATTGGAACACCAATGAGTCTAACCACCAAATTGGATAAAGATGAAAGCAGTAAACCAGTTGATTCAAAAGTATATCGAGATATGATTGGTAATTTATTATATTTGATAGCTAGTAGACCTGATATTATGTTCAGTGTATGTTTATTTGCATGTTTTCAATCATCTCTAAAGCAAACTCATTTGATTGCAGTCTAACGTATTTTTAGATATCTTGCCGGTACCATTGACTTAAGGCTATGGTATCCTTAGCACACTTATTTCAATCTTATTAGTTATTCAAATGCAGATTATACTGGTTGCAAAGTTGATCGAAAAAGTACTATTGAAACATATTATTTCTTAGGTCATGCACTTATTTCATAGTTTAGTAAAATGTAAAATTCTGTTGCATTATCTACTGCTGAGGCAGAGTATGTTGCTACAGGTAGTTATTGTGCTCAAGTTCTCTATATAAAGCAACAACTTGAGGATTCTAATTTTATGTACAATCACATTTCAATCAAATGTGATAATACAAGTGTTATACATCTTTCAAAGAACCCAATACAATATCTAGGATTAAACATATTGAAATTATATATCATTTTCTTAAAAATCATGTGCAGAAATGTGATATTGTACTAGAATTTATAAGCACACACGATCAATTGGCAGACATTTTCACAAAGGAGTGGTGCTTGGTGCTTGGAGGCTTGAAGAACCATTTTGAGAGCTTGAGAAAAGAAAAGGAAAACCAAAGAAAAGAAAGAATCCATGGCCAGCTCTATCATAATATCCTTTGGAGAATTTTTGTTACATATTTTCAATATGTGTAACTAAATTCTCTAGTAGGGTTAGGGATGAAATTGTATATAAAATTGTATTTTTAATTGTTTTTTTATCATATATATGTTCTTCAATTATTAAAACTCTTTTGTTTAGTCATCGAAATTTATTATAAATATTTTCGTCACCAAATAATCTTAAAATTTATTTCATTTATAGATTCAGTCATACTTTTTCTATTGAATAGAATAGTTCTCTGATTATGTTTGGTTCAATTGGTTATCTATATTAATTTAATTCTCTGCTGCAATATTTCTCTATGAGTATATTGTTGACGTTGAATTTCCTTAATATCGATAACAATTCCTGTTCTTATATTGCGATGAATAATTTTTCGAAAGATTATATTTGATTTAAATCTGATTATTAATTTTTTATCTTCCGATTGAAAATTTGAACATAGAATTTTTAATTGAGTTATTAATGAATAAAAAATAATTAAAATATCGATTATATATAAATGATTCCCAATGCTCTACTTTTTGTCTCATTTTTATATTTTTCAAATTACTCATTTAGTTTTAATTTATATCACACTCTAAAAATAACTTTTCGCACTCGTCTACACCTTTTTCTTAGTTTTGTCACTATCTCTTATTTTTTAATCTATCTCCCTATGGAATCGACACCCCAAAGTTATATTTCAAATGACCGCGTTATTCTTTGGGCGTAATCAAATGACTTACACAAACTTGAGATTTCTAGTCTCATCTTTCAATTGTATTTACTTTTCATAGATCGACATGTTATTCTCATCTAAAGGATTAGGCAGTCGAAATGCAGAGGCAAGTAAAGATTTTAAATCTTTATTCCATTGTTTTAACTCTACTATTTTTCTCTTTGATTCATAAACAAGTCGTTGAAGTACAGAGACTGTTTCGCTAAATTTCTTAATTTCGTGAGTTTTGAATTGCAATAGAACGAAAAAGGCAAAAATAGATGATGAGTATCGAGTTTTGAGATCCACAAGCTCATAAATGGAGTCATGATTTGATTTCTTAGCTAAATCAGTCTTTTGTTACTTCTGGGACCAACGACAGATATAGAAATAGATTGATCACGATAAATACTGAAAGGAAATTGATGAGCCATTAAAAATTTGTAAAATGAGAATGCAAGTGAATTGCGAAAATGAGAAGAAGAATTGATGCGAATTAGATAAAGATAAGGATTGCTCTTATAGAGACGAAAATAATAACAAGACACACTATCATTTATTCAAATCTTATTTAGTCAAACTTATAAAATATGCTGGATGAGACGGGTGAGATACTGATTGAGACAGTTTTTGGTTCAAATACGGAAAATTATCAGAAGAAATTTTCTCCGACATTCTATCGTTTTGGATAAATAGATACTGGATCAATGAGAAATGTAAGATTTTTCTTTGAGTATCCAATGGGTGAAAAAGTATTTTAAACAACAACTCAAAGATTTTAAATCTCGGTTATATCTCATTTGTCAACAACATCAAACGGATTTCAAATTTCTATATCAAGACGATAGAGGTAGGCCTCAGCCTTTGCAGTCTTTGTCGGACATGGATAACTTCAATTATTCAATTTCAAATCTCTGCAATATCTAATTTGTCAACAACATCAAGCGAATTTGAGTCTTCTTCTGTACCGAGACGATAAAGTTAGGTCTCAGCCTTTGCAGTTTTTGCTGGATATGGGTAGCTCCAATTATTCAACTCTCTACAGTTTCTACTAACGCACCGTTTTATTTGGTTATTAGTTATTGAGGAAAGAAATCTTACTGAACCCAATTGCGGTTCTTTTTTAATGATGTCAAAAGGGGGAGAAGTCTTATACTAGTATTATACTATTCTATTATATATGTTAGAAGCATATTTATATTTTACTTGAAAAACTAACCCATATTTTCAGGGGGAACTTAAGTGTCACTGCAAGTCGCAAATTTCTACTAAGTACTTGTCATTATCAAAAGGGAGATATTATTGAACTCAAGGTTTCAAGTCTCGTATCTACGTATAGATTTTGATGATAACAAAAAAATCCAAAATTCTAACTCAAGTTGTCTATGCATGAAAAGAGCTAAGAACATCAAGAAATCAAGCATGAGTAAGAAAAAGAACAAATCTATAAATGAAACTTATAGAATAATTTTTTACATCTCTTAGAAGAAGGATCAAAATTAATCTTTTATCATAAAGTATCAAATTGTATTTTTTACATTTGTATAATATTATTAAAATGTTTAATTTTGATTTTTTTTTCACATATGCATAAAAATTTGAATTTGTAAGATGATTGATTGTCATCTTTGACATGTGCATATTTTGTTTGAAAATCTTGAAGGGTGGTTGTGTGTTTTTTTGACATATACAAAAAGAAGATGATTTAGTTTGAAAAATAAATTATGCTCATTTTGTCATGTATGAAAAGTAAAATATTATATTTGATTTTTTTGAAAAATGAATGGAGTTATCTTTGACAAATGTAAAAATGAGATGTTTTTATTTGAATTTTTTAAAAATTGAATAGTGCTCTTTTTGATATGTGAACATTTTCAAATTTGAATATGAAAACTCATTTACCTATAAATAGCTCACTTGAGTTTTGCAAAAATCACAACAAGAGCTTACACATCAATTGCTAAGATTTGTATCATTCTTTCAAAATCTTCATTCTCTAGTTTCCAAGTTTTGTACCTTAATCCTTATTTATTTTGAGAGATATATAAATTGCGCTAAATTGTTCTAATTTCACTTATTGAGGAGTGTACTCTAATAATCTATCAACTATCAGCTCTTGTATATGTAAGAGGGTGCGTATAACCTTTGTGTATGTAGAAGATGTTCTACACAAAGAATAGTTTAATCACCAAGTGTGAGGTGATTGCAATTGTAGAGAGTGTTCTGTACGAATTCTTTGTAGCGGTATTGTTAAAATGTGTAATAGGTTTCTATCTCCACCTCAATGAGACTAAATAGTGAATTTGAGATTTTCAAAAGGTAACTTCAGGCGATGACGTAGGTAGTATGGCTGAATCTCATTAAAATACTAACTTTGATTTTTTTTGCCTTTACTCTTTATATTTCCTGTTGTTTCGTATTTTGTTTATATTTTATATTGTGTATTTGATTTATAAGTGTTAATTTCTTAATATAACTCAATTCACTCCCCTCTTGTATTAGTCATCTGGACAATACGTGGATTTAAGATTCTAATTTTAGTGGACTTTTTCAGTTCCTGGTATTTTTAAATTAGGCCTTTTTCATTTTTGTTGGGCTTACTTTGGGTCATATTTGTTTGTTTCCTTTTTGAGTTTCTTTTTTAGTGTGTTTTGTTAAGTTATTTTTGAAGTTAAATGTTTTGAAGTGGTTTTGGTTCTAAATTATTTTGGACTGGGTAATGTTTTTATAGTAGTGACTTTTCATTTTTTTTAAATGGGTTGAGTTTTGATTTCTCAAAGAGATTTAGTTTGAGTTGGAAATTGGATTACGTGAAAATCGAGGTATTGGAGAATTTAAAATATTTTAGAGTTTTAGAAAAATTTGGTAAACTTCAAAATACTGTGGGAAGAGTTGATATTCAGGATTTTGAGAATATTTAGATGTCAAGGAAAGACATTGGGTTTTATATCTCAGGTTCTATTTACGAAGTTTGTGATCAATTAAAAATTCATGGAAGTGCGTGATTATTTTATAGGTAATAATTGGTTGTCATTCGACTTTTGTGGATAATGTTGAAAAACTAAGAAGTTTAGATAAGCAGGAGTTTCTATGCTAGACTTTACATAAAAATAATATGAACTGAGGTCAATGTTAGAAAAAATGCATGTTTTGTGATGGAAAGAAATTATTTAAAACTACCTCAATTATTTGCTTCCATATATGCATGAAATTTTATATAAGAATAAAGTAGTTTTTACATTACTAATGTAAACATGAGCTAATTTTGTGCATTTTATTTTCCGAACAAGAAAAAGAGGGCGAATATGAAATTTTATGCAAAAATTATATTTTTTATATGATTTTATTCTGTTATAAAAATTTTTTGTACTCTAATATGATATGATATGATTTTTAAAAACCTTTGACATGATATTCTATTTTCGTTTTTGTTCCATTTTGTTCAAGTTGGTACCAATTTTTCTGTTGTGCATGCACTATCTTTGGAAGAAAATTGATTTTCTGCGTGGTCTTTTTCGTGTACACTCTCAAGAATTTAAGGATAATAAAGAGAATATTCACATCTTGTTTTTGTTTGATTGGTCGTTAGGGTTTTCATAACTCTATTACGGAGGTTAAACATTGTATTCTGTTCTAATAAGGTGTTCAATTATGTTATGTCAAAGGGATTTTGGTTCTGATTATTTCTGAATTCTTGCTTTGACATTTTTTATAGTATATTCTGATTATGCATTCTAAAAATAAAAATATTTTGTTCTGCATTCTAAATTTTATAAATACTCATGTTAATATACTACTTTATGTTCTTTACTTTTTGAGTTAATGTTAATAACTCACCTTTTTTATTCATAATATTGCTTAGATACTTTTGATGGTTCAGCTAGAGAATAAGGGTATGAAGTATTGGAAATGTTTAATGATTATAAATGAATAAGTGCTAAGAGTTCAAGTCTTTTTGGAGGATCATATTTAGTAGATTTATCATTGGCGGTTATTTTGGTACATTGAGTTATGAATAATTGCGAGTACTTGTGGAGATATTATTTTATTTTATTGAGGTTCTTGTTTAGTATTTTTGTGGTGGGACTTGAATTTTTATGTTGAATAAATGAGTTTGCATTTTTATGAAAATTCTTGGAGTTTGTAATTATTATTGGCGATGATTTTGATAAAAATGAGCTAACTCTCGAGACCTCTTAGGTTGGGGCATTACAGATTATGAAAAATGTTCGTATTTGTGGTGTTTGTATATTAAAATGTGATGAGATGAGTTGTGATGTTTGTATAAATAAATGAGATGAGATGAGTTGAGACTTTACTTATATATAAACCAGGCCTAAGTATCACTGTCCAACAAGCTTAGTATTCACTTTGCATTGTAGTAGTCTAATTAGGATTTTTGAATCAACTTGGGTAAAAGGTGTTGGCTCTCGAGATATAGGAATGACAAACTATTGTATTTTTAATGGATGTTTAGTGCTCTTGACAAAACAATAAGGATAATAATTTGAAAGATTTTGAGGTTTAAGATTCCTAGTTTGAGGATGATTGACAATATGAAGGGAATATATAATTGGTTTGGAAGTAGTAATTGGATTAGGGATGTGCATGTGAGGAGTACTAAGTACGACATATATGATAGAGGCCAGTAGTAGATGAGACTTTGTAGAAAAATTAAAAGGGTTGCAAATGGAATGGGGACACTTACTAAATTATTGGACTAGTAGTTGGAGGTCAAGGTAAGGATGAGAAAATGATGATGGGCTGAAAAACAAAGATTGGGCAGAAAATGTAAAATAGAAAAAGTAATGATGATTGGTTGGGAAATGAAGGTAGAATGAAAAAACGAGCATGGGCCGAAAAATGAAGCTTCTGTGAAAAATGAAGATAGGATGGAAAATGAAACTTGGTTGGATAATGAAAACAAGTAGAAAGATGAAGTTAGGATGGAAAAATGAAAGTAGGCTGAAAAATCATGAATATCAAATGGAAAAACCTAGGCAACCAAAAGAGCTAGCTCACACACTAGGGCTTGGCTCCTAATTAGCATGTAAAACATACCCAATCTCCACAAGTATTTGGCCTTGTTCAAATTCGTTGAATTACATAGGAGCTATATATGTAATACTCTTGATGAGCCTGTCGAAAACTTTTGATCAAACCATGTCGGAAATTTTGGTAGCACATGAAATACCCACAAAAAATCTCCATCAAACCATCAAACTGACGATAGAAGAATTGATCACAAATCTCTATCTTAGACCCATGTATGACAATGATAGTAGTGTTCATGTGGGACCTCTCTAGTAGTGTTCATGTGGGACCTCTCTAGTGCAAAAGTGAACATTTTGTTATATAAATGTTTCGCTATATTTTCATCTCCATTATTGTCGTAGTTGGTCAACAAATAAATATGGTTTTACGATTTCTCTAGAGAAGAAGATTTCTGAAGCAAAATGAGAAGAGAAAGAATATAAGAATAAAAACAATAACAAGGTATAAGACAGAGATAGGAGTGCGAGAGAAGGTGAAGATTATAACAGCCTAATTCGGATCTCTCATAGGGACACAAAATCAACAATACAAGGCCCCAAAGAACAAGATACGTATGTATGCCAAATATAATATAGAAACAACATCCTAATCTACTTCACAACACATTACAAGAAAATTGCTTATTTGCGACTAGTTATTTATAGCAAAATGACTATTTTCAGTTAAAACACTAAAACAAAAACTACATTTTCCTGCATGTCTTTTCGTAACTAATATTATATATTTCTATCGGAATAAAGTTTTTGTCATCAAATGCAACTGTAGTAGACTCGTAGGAATAGACTGGTAACTTAAGGGCTTAAAACTATTATTGTATAAATTGTCAAGAAATACTCTTATTTCTGAAGATTCTTTTTCTCACAAAAAGTGTAAGATTTCGTTACAAAATATGTGCTAACCATGGTTAATAGGAGTCGAAAATACTTATATACCAAGGTAAACATCATGGGAAATAAGCATTTGTGACCAAAAAATATTTTAAACAATTTATAATCGCCGAAAATAGTCTTTTATGAAATAAAAAAAATAATAGTTAAACATAATAAGAACCTGATTCCTAAGATAAGAAAAATGTAAATAAGGTATTCCCAATACACTAAGGTCATAGATTAAAAAAAAAAAAATACCAGTAAAATAATATCCTTACACCCCTACCTAAAACATATCAAGAATGTTAACAATATATTACAAATATACTAAGCTTAATAGACAATAAAAAACAGTACAATTCATCATTATGCATAATTTATCCACCATTCATCATGATGCATAAATATTATAATATGGTTCATAATTCACACACACCATATCTACATATATATTTTTAGGAAAATTAATTCAAGTTTATCATAGATTAAGAGTGCCACTCAAATAAATAGTCTAGCAAAGCTCCTCTCGACTTCAGATATTCGATTTTGTACTTCTATATTTATTATTTGAGCTTCATCCTCAAAAGCTTTCTGCCACCTTTCATTTTCTGCAATTAGCTTGTCCAGTTGTACTTCAAACCTCCTAGATAGACTCTTGTAATCAGATTGTTCCTTTATTTTCAACATGTTCTCCACCTTCATAGCCTGCCATAGATGAAATATGCAATGATTATTTATGTAGTTGTTTAGTATGACCTCTCAACAAAGTTTCGATTTACATAAAAGATGAACACTGGACATGGTTAAGAACTAAATGTAGTAAAAAGTCTCAAGAAAGGTATGGAATGAAAAATTTCTATCATACCAACAAAGTGCCTATCTTCTTTTTATTATTAATGAATATGAATTTGATTGAAAATAGGTTAAGCCAAGTATACGGGACATATACAAGAGCCATACCTATGTATGACTGTCTAAAGATGCAAAGTGCCTATCTAAAATGATAACAGAATAAATATATATTTTTTATAGTACAACATTAATACAAAAATAGCTTTCTCTATAGTAAGTTGCAACATATGAATAGTATTGAGTGTATCATACATGCGGGACAATTCAAAGTTGATTTCTATTAATCCCTTCAAAATGTAAGAGCTAACCCTTTGTCCAAATAGTATGGTACTTGCAATCTCTCTTCGGTGTTGTAGGGATGGGCTGATAGTCACGATTAATGACATCCTCGATGTGCCTATGAGACAATAAAAAATGTCAAAACATACAACAAAAGAATAATCTTCAATTCTGAATCATGGCCAGAGCCTCCTATACTGATTTGACCATCAAATCCTAAGCATATACTATCATTAATGTGAAAGACATCACCTCCAAAGGACACCAATCTCAATGGGTATGTTTGGTGAATAAGTATAGATAATGATTCATTAATCATTGATATTTTGCCCTTGTAAAGATAATGAGTAAGTATACCAAAGAATATAGCATTTTTCAAAAGATAAGTATATAGAGCTAAAATAAAATAATTTCCAGTTAATGAAAAAATATAGTATGAAAAATTAATGTGGGGCTAGAATTGCAAAGTAGTGCACTACATTGATCTTAAGTGTGATTTGAAAGTACTAAATAGTTTAATTTTGAAAGGTCATTTTAGAAGATTGAATTTTTTATAGTTCTTCAACATCAACTATAATTTAGGCTCTCAGTATGTTTGAATTGTTGTAGAGCTGTAATTCGGTTTCTTGTATGATAAAAGTAGAGCTTTGTATCAAGATGTAAAATGCTTATAATTTGGAGCAGATAACTCCTTGGAAGGCATGCTTCACTTTTACTATTTATATTTTGATAGGTCACAATTCGTCAAAAGGATGTACCTTTACTAAAGAAAATTCTAGGGATAACTTCTCACCCTAATTCACATATATTAATAGGCCACAAGCTCTAGAGTGCAAAAATTCCAACTCAAAAATCTACAATAACAAATATCAGTTAAAATGAATGGAGAAAATGATTTCTATATTTTCTATATTTTATAGAACTAAAAAATTCTGCAATAATAACTCAAAAATATTTTCTATATTTTAATGAAAACCTGCAATAACAACTCAAGAATTCCAACATTTCTATATTTTCCTTGATTAAGTCAACTTGGGGTCGTTAGTTGTACACAAAAATTCATAATACGTACCTGCTAACCAATTAATACAAAAAGTTATCTGATCAATCATTTGGGCTAGCTCTTGGATTAATTAGAAATTAACCAAAATAAAGGAACAACACAATGGACTATTTTCCCACCAAAACATGGTATAATCATGGGCTTAAAGGTCTTGGACAGCTTCACATCTTAATATAGTAAGCATTAAAATCAATTACCTAAGCCTAACCATTTATGCTATAACTAAACCATCTAAACAATATTATTAGTTTAGATAGCATATTTAAATTAAAACTAGACATAGCATAAACATAGCAAAGACTACCCATTTAATAACTTTAAAATTTTAGCTATCCAAAATCATACTTTACCTAGTTAATACCCATTTTAAAATGATGCTATGAAATTAAAAGAGAACTAAGCAAATGATTAACCTGACACTTTTAACATCCCAAAACAGGTCATACAACAAAATCCTTAAAAATAGACATGATCCTAGTCAACTAATGTTAAAACACTAAGCTAATAACACCTAGGGTTAACCCAAAATAATCCATGGCATTTTATTTTCGAAGTACACTTAATCACATAGCAAAACAGTCACCTAAACTTGGTTTGGGGCATCAAAAACAGGGCATTTCAAAAATTATAACGTCTAGTAATTTAACACATCAAAAGTCAAGCCAAAACAGTTCATTTGCTTCCAAAATTATTAAATCAAATCAAATGGGTAATTTAGGGTTTTACCTTAAGCCTAAATTCTTTCTAAAAACAAGATGGATGACCCAAAAATGAAGTTATGGCTAAACTGGAATATCTCTAAAAACCGAAACATACATGAGTAAGAAAATAGTGAAATCCGAAACCCATCAGGAGCCATATTAGAAAATGAATCAAGAGTCTCTTACCTTCAAGATTCCCCCTTGGAAATATTAGAATAAGCTTTGGACTCAAGTTTGAAGTAAAAATCTCAAAATGGGTTGGGAGATAGGGTGAAATCGTGTGATTTGAAGAAGGAAATCAGTTTCCTCTTTGCAAATAACACAATACCTAGTGAGATGGGGAGGGGATCTTCACACTTTGAAGAAGAAATGAGAGGAGAAAACGAGATGAAGCATTTCGGCTAAGGCTCTTGAAGAGGAGAAAACTTATTTTCCTTCTTGCTTGAGTGAGGTCGACGGAATGAGGAAATAGATTAGGGTTTCATTTTCCTCTTCTTGGCTGAAACTTATAGAAGGGGAAGAGATTTTAAGTTTTTAACTTTAATTTTTAAATCACGGGGAAGGAGAATGAGTTTTTCATTTTTAAATTTTTTTAGAACTATCAGAAACTGATAGCATAACACCAAAAATGTATCCAGGAATCAATCTGCAACGCTTATTTGCGGCAACATTTCCTCGTCGCAAAAATACTTTTCGTCATAGCAAAACATAATTTCTATACTTGTATTAGATGCAAAACTTTTTGTTATAATTTTTATTTGTGAGAAAAAGTGTTTAATTTTCACATATTCTAGTTCGTGACAAATAAATTTGTTCAATGTAATTATTTGGGACATCAATTTTTGTGACGATATGAATTGAGCAGGAAAAGATAACTATTTGCTGCCAAAGGTATAATTGAAAAATGTATTTTTTTTGTCATGCATTATTTCTGTCAGTAATAATTCCATAGTTCATAAGAAAAATGTATTATTTGCCAAAAATTTCTTATAATTCTATATCTGTCGAAAAAAGTGAATAATAATCACAGTTTTTACATTATAAAAAATAAAATGTTCTATTATAATTATTTCTAACAGAACATTTTTGACATATAATTTTTGGTGGCAAAATATCATTCTTTGTTGGCAAATTGTATTGCTGGAAAAAAATTTGTCCCAAAAATCATTTTTTTTGTAATAAAATAAATATGTTTTAATTGCAAATAATATTTTTCGTTGAAAATAATTAGTTACAAAACCATAATCAAGTGCAATTTACACCATCAAGGCCAACTTCTTTTGATGCTGCTTGGAAATAATTAGTCCAAAAAGCACAATGCATCATCATGCTCTACTCAACTTAAATTTAAACTGTCCTGTAGGATGGAGTACCACATGCATTTTCACACAACCAATTATATATTCCCAATCGTATGAGGGACAATTAATGAATAAAAAAACTTATCAACTTGAATAATCATCCCTTTTCATCGAGAGACTTCATGGTCCATTTTCAAACAACCAATCGTATATTCATGAAATCAACATGACAAATCAGTATATTTCAAAGATAGCGCCGTTGTAGTACAAGATCGTCACACAAAATTACCAAGCTTTGTGAACTTGCAAGGTACCTAAAATATCAACATCACGAAGTTAACATAAAACTAACTCAAAATCTAGAGAGAGAACCAGAGAGAGAGAGAGAACCACCAAGAGGGAACCAGTCGAAACTGAGAGAGAACTCGTCAGAGGCCGTCTTTTAGTCTGATCCACTGCAACCAACTGTCGAATACTTGACTGAAGGCCGTGATTAATGAGACTTGGGTTACTAGAAACAACCCAATCGAATAAAAAAGAAACGGGAAATAAAAACTTGTGGTGATCGTGTGGATCGAGGGTCGGAACAATAGGGAAAGGACTTATTATTCAGTGAATTGTGGTCTAAAATTATTTGAAGAATAGACTTGGAATATTCATGTATCTTTAATAAAAAACTTAAAAAAAGCTGCATGCAAGTAGTACGTACGTACTAATTTGCTGCATAAATTGAGATGACCTCCTAATTATTAGTGATTTTGAATTTTGATGTAGTTGGTTAATACAAAAAGATGCATCAAAACTCCAAATCACGATCTTCCTGTTCAATATAAACCGATCGATCGTCTAATTTATACATATACATGATATTAATTATCCAATTAATTAGGGGTTCCCGACCATAATTATCATGATCAACGCGATCAGTTCCTATTCTTGAGCCCAGCTTCATGATCATGAGTACTCTCCCCATTCCTTTCATTATATATATCTTCACCTCCATAACTACTGCTCGCATGTTGCTTAATTATTAGCACCGATGCGTTGGATGCAAAGCTGGAAGACACCAAAGTGTCCCCAAGAGCTCCAAGCTCTGGGCAATCACTCCATTCTGTCAAACCAGATGTCAATGGCGACAACATTCCTTCTCCCCTTCCTACTATATACAGATCATACGCATTCTTCATTGTGCTCAAAGCTTTCAGAGTTTCCTCCCCATTGTTCACCACCTTTTCCATGTATGAAACTGAAGGGTTGCATGCCGAAACTTGCCTAACATGTGCTAGATATTCCTCGTCCAGTTGCTTTTCCCGATTATCAATGTGGTCGTTTGTGCCTCCTAAAATCCCTTCTTTGTCATCGTAGTGATCTCCTTGGTGGGTTTGATCTCTTCGGTTCAAGTTATCCTCATCTGATACAAAGCGCACCAAGTCTAGGTTCACTCCTGGGTGCCCTGACATTCTCCATGCATAAGCCAATGCCTCCCGATCATCGGGGCCGCCGATGAAGAGCATGGCGAAGCGTTGTCCTTGGCAACCACTATGGTCGAACTCTCTACGCGTCAAGGACACACTGCTCAAACCGCGATCGACAAAAATACCCACCGAACATGGCGCATTGGTTAGCACATTTTGGTTGATACCTCGGAGAGCAGGATTGGTATCTTCCCATTCGCCATCGATGGTGGATTGTTTGTGAAATGGGATTAGTATGAGGATCACGCTCTTGTCCTCAGCTAGGTTGCAAATATCCTCGTGCATGGAGTCATAAGCAGAAACGGCGGTGAGCGGTTTGACAGAGATGCCATTGCTGCGGCTCTCCAAGCTCTCAAAGGCACCCAAAACATCGGATTGTGCTCTTGCGCGGCCAGCACCAACTTTGTCATGAGAAGACTTTGTGCATGTGTCATGGACAATGAGCATGGCGGATGCACGACCAGTGAGTTCGACAAGATGAACGGCAAAGACACAAATGGGGGATAGTTCGGTGGGATTCGAAGCTTGGATGAGGTTGATGATGCTGGAGACATTAGGCATGGCATGAACACCGACAAGGATCCGAAACTCGCTGTCTGGTTTTGCGCTTTGAATGGTCCTGGCCCCGGCTTGCCCTGAACGCCATGTTTGCCTATAAGAGCTTGCCAGGATAGGCCCTATCACAAACGTCATCAACCAAAACGCAACCACCATTACTGAAAAAGTTTGGTTGTCCAGTGCCTGTGCGCAACATTGATTTCGTTTTATAATTAACATGTAGCATAATATTATAAGAGATGATATAATGGTAATTTAGAAAAAAAAAGACTAGAGAGAGAGAGAGAGAGATAAGAATAAGAAGGAGAAGGAGAAGGAGAAGGAGAAGCCTTTCATGATGATTAATTAAGTACCTTTCGATCGCGTCCGGCGCTAAGGATAATCAAAGCTAATAAGCCTTTGGTGTTCATAAGTAGTCCAAGGGCCAGACCTTCTAGAGGTGGCATTTTATAGAATAAAGAGACAACCCAAGTGCTGAGAATTTTGGGGACACAAGCTAAAACCAGAACCGTTATCACGTTCATCCAAGTTGTGCCATAGGCCAGTGCTGCAATATTAACTCTGACCCCAATAACTAAGAAGAAGAGGGGCAACATGGTTCCTGACACAAAGTCTTCAACCTTCTCCATAAGTGTATCTTTAAGTTCTCCTTTTGGCATAATAACTCCCAACATGAAAGCCCCAGCAATGGAGTGCGCGCCGCACGCATCGGCGATGAACCCAAAGAGGATAACTCCGAGTAGAATAAAACCAATATGGTATTCCTCATAGTCATCTTCTTTTGTTATGCGGCACATGATCCATTTCAAAGCTGGACGAACAACAAACACGCAGAATATGGTGAAGGCAAGGGTGGAAGCGACAGAAATATACACCCCCATCTCGAGGAACGCCACCGCCACAACTAGAAAAACCCAACAGCAGAAGTCGTTGATAAGGGCGGAGGTCAAGGCTGTCTGTCCCATCTCTAAGCGCAGAAGCTTTGCGTCAGCGAGGATTCGTGCAAGGTCCGGAAAATTGGTGCAGGCGAGACCAATGGCCCAGAAAATGGCGCCTCCCGGATAAGATGGTTTTGGGTTGAGTTGGTAAAATAAGCTGAACCCAGCAGACATTGCGACAATAATACCGGCAAGGGCCATGCTGTATGCCTTTTTCCCGGCATGAAGAATTAAGGATATATCTGTTTCAAGACCGACGAGGAACATGTAGTAAACCAGGCTCAAATTCGCAACCGTCTCTAATGTCCAAAGGCTCTTGATAGGAAGCACGAAGTTTCGAAAGACTTCCATGTGGCCAAGTCCAGAATGCCCCATTATTACACCTCCCTGCACGTATAGGGAAAAAAAGAGGTCAAACTTTATTTGGAAGAAGATATTTTAGAATAATGTTTTGATAGATTGACGAGAAGGTATTATATACTTACAAGAATCTCAGCGGTTATACGAGGTTGTCCCAAAGGCTTCAGGAGGAGAACTGAAATGCGATTGATCAGAATAATGAAGGCCAGTTGGGCGACAAAGATTGGGAGAGAAGATGTCAAAGCGTTTTCTGCTCGCCATATGCCGTTGCTTTGGATTATGCTTTTATTGTAGCAAAATTCAAAGTTACCCACTGGGTTGAGTTGGTTGTCTATCATCGACATCTTTTTAGTGAATTGATTAATGATCTATACAAACAAATACCGTATATATAATCAACAGGCCCACCCACCCTTGTCAACAATCCTGATTCTTGCGCGTGTAAGAGAACAAGATTGTTAACAAATTCATGATAAAAGCTCTCTAAATATTTCCTAAATGCAATAATACAGAGAAGTTGAAAGAAGTGCAGAGAGAGAGAGAGAGAGAGAGAGAGAGAGAGAGAGAGAGAGAGAGAGAAAGAAGAAGAAGAAGAAGAAGAAGAAGAAGAAAAAGAAGAAGGTGTAAGATTTGCACAAAGTGAGGACCTCCAGGCCTAAAGAGAATCGATGAACATTCCCTGGAACTTGGTGGAAAGGCTTGTTCAAAGTGAATTATATATAAATATATATTTTAGAACATAACCACTTTTCTGCTCTAGCTTCCAGCAGTCCGTTCATAACAATACCAGAGTTAATAATATATATGCAGTAACTATATTTGCGTCGACACTTCTATGATACAGTTGTAACAAAAATTCAATGATTGTTTGTACTGTTTTCGAGCTATCATTAATTAATATGGGAGGTTACGGATGTATAGAACATGGTAGAATTTTCTTAAGGATAAATCGGGGGATTTTCTGTTTATTTTCAACTTGATCGGTTTTACCAAACAGTCTGGTTCGACCCTTGTATAATTGGTTGCGTACGTTAATTAAGCATGCATGCAGTTGAATGACTGTGTACGTGGACACTGATCTTAATTTTCTTGTGGAGGCATGCAGCTCCTGACTCGCCAGATCTCGGCCATTATTTGACGTTGTTCTCTTTTACAGTACTCTTGACAAACCACTTTTTCTATATTAGGATCGATGCTAACTAGGTCACACTAATCTTGTACATGAGCTAGACAGACCTGTCTGGTAAGGTTAAGACCGATTCTTACTCCTAAAATAACTTCATCAAAACATTGCTGTACGTATGTCACAATATTTATTAGATATTATTGATCCAATAGCTAGGAAAATCATGAGACTTCTAGAATCAATACCAAAAAACCAAAAAAAAAAAAAAAAAAGACTTCTAGGATCATATATATATTATTTGCAAAGAAAGATGACATATTACATATATAGACGTAATTCCTATTTTGTTATATGAAGAAAAAAAAAACTATTTTCTAATATATATAATAAATTTTTTAAAAACTTTTCGTGCATAATAAACTTGTGTTATTTTATTTTATTTTTGTGATATATAGCGCTACTAAATAATTTCAACTCTCATAACCGCGTGGAACACATGTTTTTTGTTTTAAATTCCAAGGGTCCGGGGCAAATGTTTGTTGCTAAATTAGAGCCATCCACTATAATGGTAAATAATTTCTAAAATGATGAATATGACAAATTCTATTAAGCATACTCCAAATTTCTTTAAATATTACACTTTCAATTGAGCATTACTTCATGCACTTTTTCTCGATCGCAAAGTCTTCCGAATTGGAAAGCTTTCAACTAGTAAATTATAGTTGAATGTTTCCGAATTAGTTGAATGTTTTATTTTCCTCTAAGAAAACGTACTCATGCATTGATATAGAAATTAAGTCACATTACAGATATTAATACCTACATATGTATAAAAAAAACTATACACGTGAATTATAAGGCGCAGTTGAATGAAATAGTATTGTTGGACTATATATATTAGCATAGTGTACAAGGAGTACGCAAATATGATTACATATAAAATTTTGATTTGTATACATTTACATATATGGTGTTTTATGGATATTTCTTAACAAATCAACATTGAATCTTTTATAAATTTAACTTTTAGAGATGAAATTTTTTTAAGATGAATTTATTTTCATCTCTAAAAATGATTTTTTGAGTCAAAATTTAAATTTCATCTCTAAAGTATCAATATTGTTGAATATTTTGTTCAAACAACCATCTTATAATTGTTTGAAGACGAAATATTCGTCCCTAATAAACTTTGCTTTGAAAAAAATGCGAAAGCCATTTTCTTTATAATTTTTCACGTTTGAAAAAAGAATTTAAGGCGTTCAAAAATTTGGAATGGAATTATCCTTTATCATTTGAACGTAAATTTTATTTAAAAATAACACTGGAAAAGTGATTCCCATGAGCCAAGTTATCCTGCCCTCCTCTGTGTTTCTCGTATACTTTTGGAAAAAAGAATTTAATACCATGATAATTTGAATTTTTCCTTTTGTTTAAATTTAAGCTTGTATTGATATAATATAATTAATGCACTTTGAATAATAAATAAGTGAGAGGATGGCTTTTAGAATGCTAGTTACAACCAGCTTGTCATTTGTCACCGACCTTAGGTACCTACGTACGTAACAAACTCCACATTTGATGTTTATATTTAGGTTTTGTTCTTCGAAATATTTTGTAGACTAATATTAATATTATTTTTCTTGGAAATTTTAAGGATTGTTTGTGAGATCCCAGATTTACGTGTATTTTTTTACACGTTATTTTATGCTCGGTGTTAATTATTTTAATTTATTTAAATAATATTATCGGTCATATTTTATTTATTTAAGATATTTATTTGAGTTATTAATTAGTTGATATCGAGTTGCATTGCTTTTCTTATTTATTTTAATGAGTTAATTATTTTAATGAGTGGAATTAAATTCTTTTATTTTATTATGCGAAATTATTTTATCTGCTTTCGTTATATTATTTATTGTTTTATAAATAATATTGTGTTTGGGTTTAATTTATTTATATTGTTGGGGCTTTAATTATTTTATTTTAATGATATTAGATTTTAGTATTTAAAGTCTGCTTTTATTTAATTTGTTGTGTTTTTCTAGCTAGTCTCTTTTTCCCTTCTTTTTCCTTTTTCTCTTTTTTTTCTTTTCTTTTTCTTTTCTTTTTCTTCTTTCTTTTCTTCTTATTTCCCCTGCTTCCCGCGTGCCCAGCTCCCCTGCCTCCCTCTCCCCTTCGCCCGTTCCTTCTTTCCCACCCAGGACCGCCGCCGGCCACCCACCGGCGACACCGCCCAGCCCAACCTCACCCCCTCACGCCGGCGAGCTCAACGGCACCGGTGGTGTCCTCTCCGGCCACCCCACCGCCCCTCCACGGCCACAAACCCGAAATGGCCATTTTGCATTCCCTTGCATTTTCCGGCCACCGCCGGCCACCCCTTGGCCTCCGACCACCACCACTAGACTCCCCAACCTCCGGCGAGCATAACCCACCGCCCAAAGCCACCCATCGCCGCCGGTTAGCCCCTCCACCCGAAATGGGCCTTAAACGGGTCGTTCTTCGCCACGCCGCCGTCCGGCCACCGTAGGTCTCACCTCCGCCACCATTCGACTCCCCTCACCCAGCCGGTCAACCCCCTAGCTCAGTTTCCCCAACCGCGGCCTCACCTTCCCGGTACGACCCCAAACCCGAAAATGGGTTTTCACCCCTTTTGGCCCCGATCCGCCACCTTCCGGTGGTTGTGCCGCCACACCACCACCTCCATGAGATTCCCCACCCTTTAATGAGTACCTCCCTAAATTTTGGGGTCAAACCGAGTGTTTTAGCCTAACGTACATGTGACCGCTACAAACGCTGCGGATTGGCGTTGTTCAAGGAAATGCGTTTTTACCGCTGTAAGTACTTTCCAAACAAGCTTTAAGATTTAAATATATTTTTGGCATCAACAGTTGTTGTATTTGATTATTGCTGATATGTGATGGTTGATGTTGGTATTTGTTGGTTGATTGGATTATTTAATTGTTGGATAATTGATGCATGGTTGTCTGCATTGTGGATTTACGCGCATGCTCATGAAAATATTGGAAAGTGGATTTTGGCATGATTTTGGATATTCATGTGTTGAGAATGGAAATTGGGATTTAAATTGTGTTTAGCGGATTTTATTGGTTTTGGGCTGAGTCATAACGGGGACGGCGATACGTAACGCCCGTTGTGATCAGCGTGTGAGTGTGTGGGTGACATAATGGGGACGGCGATACGTAACGCCCATTATGGTCATCGGGTGTGCATTTCATATCGGGGACGGCGATACGTAACGCCCGGTATGAAATGAGTGTGTGTGGATCGTAATGGGGACGGCGATACGTAACGCCCATTATGGTTTCGGGTGTGTGTGTAATCATATCGGGGACGGCGATACGTAACGCCCGGTATGATCGATTTTGAGGATATTATTTTATGGAAAATGAGGGGTGATTTTATGGTGGATTAAATTGGGATTTTGACGAGTGTGGTTATTTCATCGGTTTTGAGGAAGATGATTTTGAGCTTCATGCATATGGTAATTGTTCTTGTTTGTCGTTGTGGCATTAATGTATTTTTTTGTCTTTTGGTTTGGTTGGGTTGTACTTACCTGCGATGCCATCTTGGCGTCGTAGTTTTGTTTGGATGCAGACTTTGGAGAGGCCGAGCCTGAGGAGACGGCTCCGCTATTGAGGTGATATTATTAATTGATATCTCGGGAAATTTATTTTCCCCTTTTTATAATTATGTATTTGTTTAAATTATATTTTTGGAGGACTGTATTAAATCTCCCGTTGGAGAGTTTCTATTAAATTGGTTTGTAAAATATTTCCAAAAAAATTCTGGTACTTAGATATTAATTTATTATCCGCTGCGACCTATATTTTTATGTATGTCACGTGTGCACACACGTTCGACACTGGTTGTTGGGATGTGTGACCCGTGTTGTCATCATCCCGACGCCTCGATTCCCGTGTTATTTTAAGGGGAATTTGGGGGCGTCACATTGTTCTTGACTACAAGGGAAATAAAAGTTACAAGACTTGAATATCTTGAGTTGAATAGATCTAGGAAGAACGAAAGAACTAGTTTCAAACTTGGTCCATTTCATTATTTTGTATTTTTTGCATGTTCAAGTTTCTAAGTTGTGTAAATACTGTCAATTAATTTGTTATGTTAAGAATTTGGGGGGATTTTGTAATGAAGATTTTTTTTGCAGCTTTTATATTAATTTTCCGATTTTATGACTAATTATTTGCTTCTAGGTGAAGGCAACAAATGCTTATCTTTTTTTTTTTTGCAGCTTTTTTTGTTTTTTTTTAATAAAATTTTTGACATAATAGTATTTGTTGGGAGATTAGTTCGCTACAATTGACATTTAGTCTCAATGTTATTTCCTACGACATAATTTCAACGCAAATAATTATTTGCGGCATTTTCAGAGTTGGCAAATTAAATGACTATTTGCAACTAGTTTTCAAAACAAAAACCCGTTAAGACTATTATATAGAGATGAAATTTTCTCTTTGTCCCAAATAAACTCTATTTGAACGTTATTCTTTGTGTTCAAAAGACTATTAGAGATGAAATTTTTTCAATCAAAAAAATTCATTCCAACGCTTTGAACGGAAATGGCAAATTTTATCTCTAAAAATATTTTTTGAAAACAGGCTTTTTGAGACAAATTAGAGATAAAACTTTTTTTTTTATATCAAAAAACATTTTGAGACAAAAATTAAGTTTTTTGAAACAAAATGGTTCGTCCCAAAAACCACATTGATCTCTTGTAGTGTATGGTGAATCAAATATTAAAAGTATATATATATGTGTGTGTGTGTGTGTGCGTGCGTGTGCGCATGATATGAGGAAGAAGCAATTAAGCGCAAAGTTTAATTATTAGTTTATAGATCAAACCAAAAAAGCATTTTTAATTTGTTGTAGAATTAGCTGGTGCTACGTACATACTCGCAGGCGGGTCAACCGCTTAAAATTACTGGCCTTTTCTTTATGTTTTACTTGTATTTAAATTTGTTTCATTAACGTACTCTTAATTATTAATTCTGTTTTTGACCTTTCATTTCTTTAGTACAATATTACTGGCTTTAATTGGTAACAATTAACTGCTGATACTGTTTTTATTTATATTAATTGCTTTTTCGAAAAGCTTTAATTTTTGGAACTTTAATTTGTTTCGTCCATGCATTTTCGGTTAAATGTCATTACTAATTATAAATTATGTGTTTGTTTAGAGTTACCATATGAAATATTGCTTTTAATCTTTTTGTTTGTTTTCTATGTTGATAGCATTGAACTAGACAAATAATACAAGAGGAGGGGGTGGGAATCCCCAACAATCATTCTAAATAAAAACCAATAGTGCGAAGTGATAAAAAAAGAAAAATAAAGTGGGTTTATTTGGGACCAAAAACTTGGTCCCTACCAATGTCCTAAAAGTACGCTGCCTTAAAATAGGCAGAATTAAAGTGTTTGTTAGAAGGAAAACACAAGGACCACCGCAAGGAGCAGTGAACATGGTATAAGCACTGTCGAATGTTGTCTTGAAATAATTTTTGGGTGGGTCCACGACCCCTCGAACAAGATCATAGTTTATAGAAAGTGAAAAGATAGAGGTGCAGTCAGAAGCGTGACCGAATCGCTGGCGGTCAGCCAACACAGGCGATGACGGTGTATGTAGCACACGCGCTGCCTAGATTGAAGCACAAACTGCCAGATCCGATAGATCTGGTGTCTTTGAGTCCAAAGAGGCCGCGTATGGCCTCCACAGCCACCCCGAAATGCATATGTGCGTAAGCTACGTGCACTGCAAAGGCCGCACGTGTGGTCTATACGCCGCTAGAAAACACAAGCTCTCACTCCAAGCTTGAAGATCGGCATCTGAGGAAGCTGGGGAAGTGGCGTGTGTCGGCTGGAGAACGATGGAAGGCAGCAGATCAGCGACGTCAGAAGCAACGGAAGCAAAACACACAAAAGCATACCAAAAACTAGATAGAACGAAAAAACTAAGAATGAAGAAGGTTATTTTACAGGTGGGGGGAGGAGGAGGTTGATGCTGGAGCACCAAAACCCCTCCACTCAGCAAGGAAATAATTAGTATGTTTCTTGTTTAGAGAGAGAGTGAGAGAGAGAGAGATGGGAGGTTATTTTTTCCCACCAAGTTTGCTTTTAGTTTAAAATTTATAACTTAAAATTTAATATAATAAACTTTACTATTAGAAAGATATTTACTATTTGAGATTCATATATCTAAAGTGTTTTTAAAATTAGTTATGGTAGTTTTTAAAATATATATAGTTATTTACAATAACTTTTTGATAAAAGTTTTAATTTAATAATTTTTGAAAAAATTAATTTTTAATTTTTTGTAACCGATTAAAACACACTTTATAAAGTTATCAAACTTATCATTTTTTTAAAAAAGTGCTTTTAACTCTTTAAAAATATTTTTTAAATCTCAAAATGCGATCTCCAACAAGCTTGTAATCTTGAATTTTTACCCATTTGAATTTTAACATATTAATCCTTGCATTGACTATCTCCATGGATCTAATCTCTGTCTTTATAAGTTCTTATCCTCTTCTTTTTTATTATTTACTTTTTTGGCGAAGGAAAATGATCAGTAGTTATCAGAGATACCTGCCTCTCAAGTTCCCGCCTCTCAAGTTCCTCCTACAGTTCTCCCTCCTGCTGCACCTCCAGACAAATAACCAGCTGGCATACTTGTTTGTTATTTGTAAATATTTCTTTTATTCTTTTAATTCCTTTCATATCTATATATAGAGCCATGCACTGTACATTTGATATAGGGAATAACAGATTGCCTATTCTTCACCACCTTTCCGTTACTCTGTTTTTTTTCTGCTTTCTGTTGCTGCACTTTCTCACGTCCACGAGCATCTCCATCATGGTATCAGAGACAATCCGATTCTGAGAGCCTGAACGAGACAGAAATTCCTGAGCCACAAACCAACCCCAACATGACCTCCAATCCCGAATCCAATCCCCATCATCCTTCTAGTCCTTATTTTATTCAGCCCGGTGAAGGTGCATCTTCTTCCCTGGTACCTGAACTCTTGACCATTGAGAACTACGTCACCTGGTCTCGCACCATACGGCGTGTTCTTAACATCAAAAATAAATTGAGTTTCATCGATGGTACACTTCCAAAACCATCCGACCCTGTTGATCCTCTTCTCAGTCCATGGGAACGTTGCAACGACATTGTCATTGCATGGATCCAGCACTCTGTTTCTCCTGAACACCGGCCCACCATCGCTCATGCTGAGACAGCCACCGACGTCTGGAATGACCTACAGGAAAGGTTCTCCATCCAAAACACTCCCCGTATTTTTCAACTTACTAAAGCTATTTCTTCTTTAATTCAAACTGATGACTCCGTTAGTCAATATTACAATAAGCTTAAGGGCTATTGGAATGAATTGGAGATCTATGAACCAATGCCTTCATGCACTTGTGGTGCAGCTAAGATTTTAGCTGATTACCACCATCGCCACAAAGTAATGCAGTTTTTAATGGGATTGCAAGAATCCTATGATGCAATCCGAGCTCAAATCCTTCTCTATGAGCCTATACCTGCTGTCAACCGAATCCTCTCTCTTATTCAACAAGAGGAGCGTTGCCGCCAACTCAATAATTCCTCAAGTCCGATAGCAATGGCCACACGAGGACCTGACCAGAGGAATTCACCCAGCTCTCGCAAGGATCGTCTGTTCTGTACTCACTGCAATGTACCAGGCCACTCCTTGGAACGTTGCTTCAAGGCCAATCCAAATCTCCCGGTTTGCTCTCACTGCCGCATCCCTGGTCATACCAAAGACAAGTGCTACCGATTGAACGGTTTTCCTCCTGGCCATAAAAACAATACCAAGCATAAATTCATTGCTAACAGTGCTTCTCTTGAGCAGGAACAAGATCGCAATGGCCCACCTATTACTCAGGAGCAATACGGGAAGTTGCTTGCCTTACTTCAAACTTCATCCCTTGACACTCCTCAGGCTTCCATAAATCAAGTCCAGCTCCACCATCCTGCCTCTACCTCAGCCACCATGTCTGGTACATTTATTTGTTCAGCTTCAGACACTCACCAGGTTCACTCCTGGATCATCGACAGTGGAGCTACAGACCACATGGTCTGTAGCTCCTCCCTTCTCACACACAACATCTCTCGAGTCACACACAATATTAAATTACCAAATGGTACTGTCACTGCAGCTACACATGTTGGTGATGTTCAACTTCTCCCTCAATTGGTTCTTAAACATGTTCTCTGTGTCCCTGATTTTTCCTTTAATTTGATCTCTGCCAAATCTTTAGCAAAACACTCTAATTGTTGTCTTATATTCTTTTCGGATTCATGTTTTCTTCAGGACCTTTCATCCTGGATGACGATTGGACGGGGTAACGTGCAGCATGGTCTCTATCACCTTCAACTTCAATCACCCCCACCGACTGCTTTAGCATCTTTCTTTTCTACTATGTTTCCTTCAAATCATGTCAATGTTGCTGCTGTTTCTCAGTTTGATAATCTCTCTTTATGGCATTATCGACTTGGGCACAGTTCCATGACCAAGCATGTTCTCAATGATATTGGTTTATCTTATGATCCGTCTACCATTAAAACACGTCTTCCCTGTAGCATCTGCCCCTTAGCCAAACAACATAAACTCCCATTTTCTCCAACTCTAACTCATGCTCTAAAACCTTTTGATCTAATTGCTGTTGACATATGGGGACCAAATGCAACACAAGCCTATGATGGCTCCAAATACTTCCTCTCCATTGTTGACCAATTTACTAGATGCACATGGATCTATCTCTTAAAATCTAAATTGAAGCACGTCTCTGCCTCCAGAATTTTTGCTCGCTCATCGCAACTCAATTTGAGACCAATATAAAAATAATTCGGACTGACAATGGTGCCGAATTCACCATGCCCGACTTCTATCATACTAAAGGAATTATCCATCAACTAACTTGTGTCGAAACACCACAGCAAAATGCTCTGGTCGAACGCAAGCATCAGCATATTTTAAATATTGCACGTGCTCTTAAATTTCAATTCGGACTTCCCAACAAATACTGGAACGATTTCGTCCTCACATCAGTTTATTTAATCAACCGAACCCCCACACCCCTACTGCATTACAAATCTCCATTTGAATTGCTTTACAAAACCAAGCCTTCCTATTCACACTTACGGGTTTTTGGAAGTCTCTGTTATGCATCAACTCTCAGTCAATCTCGCACCAAGCTTGATGCCCGTGCTCACAAATGCCTTCTCCTTGGCTATCCATACAGCACAAAAGGCTATAAACTACTCGACCTCGCCACTCATCAAGTTTTCATCTCCCGTGACGTTATTTTTCATGAAACCGTTTTCCCACTAAAACACACATCTGCCAGTTCTGTCCCTCAAAACACACACGAGCCACCTTTCTCCCTTGAAGAACCTCCCATTAATCCGCCTCTTAACTTACACCCCATCCCAAGTTCACACCATCATTTCTTCGAACCCGAAATACCTGCCTCTCCAATTCACTCTGAAACCACATCAGCTCCTCCATCTCCTACCAGACAACCTCCCTCCAATACTTCCCCTGCTCCTCCACGAAGATCAACCAGAACCAGACGTGCTCCCACCTACTTACGTGACTTTCACTATCAACATGCTGCTGCACTTACCTCCTCACAATCATTGTCCAAGCTGGAAGTCAAGTCACCTTCAGACTCTGCCCTTCCTGCACAGGTTACTTTTCCCTTATCTTCATATCTTAGTTACAGCTCCCTTTCACCTCCGTTTCAAGCTTTTACCACTACCATATCCCTTTACACCGAACCCTCTTCTTACACTGAAGCATCAAAGGATCCCATTTGGCGTAAGGCAATGCAAGAAGAACTTAATGCTCTTGAGCTTAATGAGACATGGGCCATCGTGAACTTACCTTGTGATAAGAAAACAGTGGACTGCAAATGGATTTATAAATACAAGTTTCGAGCAGATGGAACAATTGAACGAGTTAAAGCTTGATTGGTGGCAAAGGGCTTCACACAGCGGGAAGGCATTGATTTTCATGACACCTTTTCCCCTGTGGCAAAACATGCTTCTATCCGGTGTCTTCTAGCAGTAGCAGCTGTCAAAGGTTGGCAGCTTCAGCAACTCGACATTAATAATGCATTTCTCTATGGCGAGCTAAATGAAGAAATTTACATGAAGCCACCTTAGGGACACCCTGCAGCAAAAACCAACCAGGTCTGCCGCTTGAAGAAAAGTCTTTATGAATTGCGTCAGGCCTCGCGGCAATGGAATGCCAAGCTCACGGCTTCTCTCATTGAATTCGGGTTTATTCAATCCAAAAGTGACTACAGCCTATTCACCAAGGAAACGTCAAATTCATTTACGGCCTTACTTGTCTACGTAGATGATATTATTTTGCTTAGTTCAGATGCCACTTCAAATGCTGCTGTAAAGCAATTTTTAGAGAGCAAATTCAAGATAAAAGACTTGGGGGATTTGAAATACTTCCTTGGTATGGAAGTAGCTAGATCAAAACAAGGAATACAATTGTGCCAACGCAAGTATGCACTAGACATTCTAACCGAGACTGGACTTCTTGCCTCCAAGCCATCCTTGCTACCAATGGAGCCGAATCTAAAACTCAGTAAGGCAGAAGGAGAAATATTCAATGATCCAGCTTTATACCGTCGACTAGTTGGGAAGCTGCTTTATTTAACTAACACAAGACCTGATCTCAGTCAAAGTGTTCATTTACTGAGCCAGTTCATGGAGAAACCGCTCATTCCACATTATCATGCCGTGCTCAAGGTCATTCGCTATGTCAAAGGTACACCAGGACAGGGACTTTTCTTCCCTGCTGA
Organism: Platycarya strobilacea; assembly: GCA_036898215.1. Taxonomy (NCBI): domain Eukaryota; kingdom Viridiplantae; phylum Streptophyta; class Magnoliopsida; order Fagales; family Juglandaceae; genus Platycarya; species Platycarya strobilacea. The sequence continues at coordinate 9,587,303 of CM072545.1, forward strand.
TTCTGAATTGACTCTCACAGCATACTCTGATGCAAGCTGGGCTGACTGTCCAGATACAAGACGATCCATAACTGGATTTTGTATATTTCTCGGCAAATCCTTGATTTCGTGGAAATCAAAAAAACAAACCACCATCTCAAGATCTTCTGCAGAGTCCGAATACAGGGCAATGGCCTCAGCCGTTTGTGAATTAACGTGGTTTCAATATTTGCTTGCCGACTTGCGTATCAACATTCCAGAACCTGCAACCTTGTATTGTGACAATTTGGCTGCCATCCACATTGCTGCAAATCCCATATTTCATGAACGAACTAAGCATATCGAACTGGACTGTCATCTAGTTCGAGATAAGATCACAGCTGGCCATGTCAAAACTGCACACGTTTTCTCACAGTATCAAGTTGCAGACCTACTCACAAAGCCCCTGAACTCTCCTTCATTCAACAAGCTTCTGTCCAAGATGGGAGTAATCAACATTTACTCTCCATCTTGCGGGGGGATATCAGAGATACCTGCCTCTCAAGTTCCCGCCTCTCAAGTTCCTCCTACAGTTCTCCCTCCTGCTGCACCTCCAGACAAATAACCAGCTGGCATACTTGTTTGTTATTTGTAAATATTTCTTTTATTCTTTTAATTCCTTTCATATCTATATATAGAGCCATGCACTGTACATTCGATATACGGAATAACAGATTGCCTATTCTTCACCACCTTTCCGTTACTCTGTTTTTTTTCTGCTTTCTGTTGCTGCACTTCCGTTACAGAACTGTTTATTTGATGAAAATGAATTGGCTTTATTTGCTGTGACTGTTTACTCGATTTGGAAAATAATGAATTTATTTGTCTTTGAGGAGAAATTTACGAACCCAAACCTGCTGTTGAGTGAGGCTTATAGATTGGCCTCTGATTTTTATTTTGCTAACCATCCAGTAGTGGTGAATTCTTGGTTGTGTAGACAAATTGATGCCCAGTGACAGTTGCCCCCTCCTCACGTCTATAAAGTAAATTGGGATGTCTCAGTTTATAGAGTGACGTGTAGAGTGGGGATAGGAGTTGTTGTGAGGGATTGGAATGGAAAAACAATAGCCTATTTACGATCTTAGAAGCATTTGTTTTCAAATGCATACATAGCTGAGACTTATGCTGCCCTCCAGGCAATTTTACCGCTACAACAGCTTGCCTTAGACCGCATTATACTAGCTAGAGGGAGATGCCCAGATAGTTGTGCAAGACATCAATAGCCAAACTGATCTTGAGAGCGCAGGAGGCATGATTGTACAAGATATCAAGAAGTTACTGATTGTTTTCCAAAACTGGTCTGATCTTATATTCCTAGGTTTTTAAATTGTATAGCTCACACTCTTGCAAATGATGCACTTAATCTTTTTGAAGAGAGCATTGTAACAAAGGGAGGAGTCCCTCCTTGTGTCCAATATATGCTGCAAACTAGTAAATGAATGAGATTTTTCTTATAAAAAAAAATGTACAGAACGCGATCACATCTGATTAATTTCTAGATCAAGACGTATATTAATACCACGTTTAATTTCAACCAATTAAAATTTGCCGTGCGACACATAAATGCTCGTAGCTTCTATGTACGTACGTGAGTCTACTAAAAAATTGATTAAAAGTACAAAAAATAACTTTTAGAAAATAAATAAGTATTAATATATAATAGCTCTTCTATGTTTAAATAAGTTTTTATTTTTAATCAAGTTTTCTACCCTCCTATGTATACGTATATGGAATGGTAGTATGCCTGATGAGTTTGCTGGCTCACTTATTTTGATCGCTTATATATTTTAAATTTTTAAAAATTTCTTTCTTTACTTAATATATTTAAGAAAGTGACTTTTAATGTATAGATTTTTATTTTTTAAAAATATTTAAATAAGTTAAAAAATTATATTAAAAAAGAAATAAAATTTGGACTAATGAGCACACCCAGAGTCCAAAATTGGGCAGTACACAGCTAGTACTGCCCATATATATATATATATATATATATATATATATTACAAAAGAGGGATAACTTTTTGTCATTCCTTATTGAGTATGTAAGAAACAGATGGATGGAGTTCTGGGCAGTAAAATGAAAAATAAAGAAGCATTAGGTCGATGGACAAGAAGGATGAAAATGAAATTCTTAAAATTTGTATACTGTTCATTAATGAATTGTGAAATATATATACCAAAAATGTAACTGCCTAACAACTTGTTCTAATACTCTTATGACATGTGTAATTGTAAATACAAATGAAATACAAGTGAAATGTAATTAAAATACAATTGAAAGGTGCGGCAACAAAGGTAGCAGAAAAATAAATCAAGTATTTTCTAAATGGCATGTTGTTTGGCCAGTGTCTTCTGACACCCCCCGCAAGGTAGAGAGTAGAGATTAACTACTCCCATCTTGGAGAGATGAGAATACAACAAATGAGAGGGAAAAGCCTTAGTAAGAATATTAGACAACTGATTATGGGAAGACATATGTGAAGTAGAAATAATCCCAGTTTGAATTTGATCTCGAATAAGGTGATAATCAAGCTCTATATGCTTGGTTCGTTTATGAAATATCGGGTTGGCAAAAATGTGAAGTGCAACTTGGTTGTCACAATAGAGAAGGTTGGCTTGAGGATGAGAAACACCAAGGTCTTGAAGCAAATACCGTAGCCATAATAACTCAGAACAGGTAGTAGCTATAGATCGGTATTCTACTTCAGCAGAAGATTTAGAAACCACATTTTGTTTCTTGGACTTCCAAGAGACCAATGAATCACCAAGAAAGTTGCAATAACCTGTGGTTGATCTACAAGAATTTGGATAAGAGGCCCAATCGGAGTCACAATATGCATGGAGCTGAAAAGAGGATGATGAAGAGAGCAAAATTTCTTGTGCAAGAGCTACTTTAATATATCTTAAAACCTTGTAAGCAGCTGCCAAATGAGTAGAGAGGGTTTATTCATGAATTGACTCAATAATTGCACAGCAAAGGAGAGGTCTAGCCAAGAAATGGTTAAGTATAAGAGCCGGCCAATCAATCTCCTATAGGTGCAAGGTTCTTTGAGAGGGACTCCTTCTGTTTTACTTTACTTAAAATTCTGATCAAGAGGGAATTTAAGAGGGGTACAGCCAAGCATTCCAGAATCTGCCAAAATGTATAATGCATATTTTCTTTGAGAAATATGAATACCCTTGGAAGATCTAGCAATCTCCAAACTAAGAAAAAATCTAAGGCAGCCAAGGTCTTAAATTTTGAATTTATTATGAAGAAAGATTCTAATGGAAGCAATGGAAGCTTGAGAATCACTTGCAAGTAAGATATCATCCACATAAACTTATAGGGCAATGAAAGAAGAGCCATCTTGTTTTGTGAATAAGCTATAATCAGCTTTTGATTGGATAAACCCGTGTTCAATAAGAGATGATGTAAGCTTGAAATTTCATTGTCTTGAGACTTGTTTAAGGACATAAAGGCTCTTAAGTAATTTACAAACTTGATGTGGCTGCTCCTTAATGTAGTCGGGTGGTTTCTTCATGTAATTATCCTCTTGTAAATCACCATTAAGGAAGATATTGTTGACATTGAAATGATATAATGCCATCCTTTGATGGCAGCAATAGCAAGAAGACCTCTCACAATAACTAACTTAGTAACAGGAGAGAAGGTCTCATGGAAGTCTATGCCCTATTTTTGTGTGTATCCTTTGGATACTAACCTAGCCTTAAGTCTCTCAATAGATCCATCAGACTTAAACTTAATTTTGTAAACAGACTTACAATCAATGACCTCTTTGCCAGGAGGTAATTCAGTGAGGGTCCAGGTTTGGTTATTTTTCAGTGCTTCAATCTTAGCTTCCATAGCCTTACACCAACCAGGATTCTTCAAGGCTTGTTTGTAAGAATAGGGCTCAGTTTGTCCAGAAATGGAAGCAGTAAAAGCTAAAAAATGTTGATTAAATTTATGATAAGACAAGCAATTTTGTAAGAAAAAAGACTTACCACTCATAGCAAGTGCATTTCTAGAAATGGATTGTGCAGGATTATCAAGCATGATTTGTGAACAGTGATAATCTTTGAGATATTGTGGTGCTGTTCGAACCCTTGTAGACCTTCTAAGAGCAGGTGAGGAATGATTTTTAAGAGTAGAGGACGTGGAAAATTAGTGGGAGTTGGTGGGGAGGGGATTGAAGTATGGGTTGATGTAGAAGGTGCATGTGGTGGAAGAGAAGAAGATGGAGTAACGGCTGTAGGAAGAGGGTAAGAATTGGGTGAGTAAAATTGAGGATGAATAATGGGTAAACGTGAAGAAGAAGGAGTGGAGAGGGGTGATGATATTTGGCGGAAAGGAAAAATGGACTCATGAAAAATAACATCTCTTAAAATGAAAATGGTGCGTGTGGATAGGTCTAATAATTTGTATCCTTTGGTGCCAAAAGAGTAGCCTAAGAAATACACCTACGACCTCTAGAGTCAAATTTTTGTCTAGCATGGTAAATGGTAGCTGCGATTTTATCAACAATACCATTTTGTTGAGTGATTTGCACACAACTTGTATGATGGATGATGCCTTTTTCATTGAAAAAATTTGTCATACAAAACTCAGCACCATTGTCACTTCTTAATATTTTAATTTGAGTCCAAATTGTGTTTTCACCAAATTATACAAGGAAGTAATGTAGGTTCTAGCATTGGCTTTTGAATTAAGCAAGTAAACCCAAGTGGATCGGGAGAAATCATCCACAATGGTTAAGAAATAGCGTGAGCCATCATATGCAATGGTCGGATGAGGTCCCCATAAGTCACAGTGGATTAATTCAAAAATTCGAGATGAAGTATAAGCACCATGTGGAAAAGAGAGTCTGTGAAACTTGGCAAGGGGAAAAACAACACAATAATTTTCATTAATAGCAGTAAAATGCTTGCTTATAATGGGGTTAGAAATCATTCTTAACCTAGAAAATGGTGAATGGCCTAGGCGAAAATGCCATAGGTCAGTTTGAGTAACATCATTGACCATGGAAGTGTGTACAGTAAAGGATGTGGAAATGGAAAGAGATTGAACAATTGCTGAAGGAGAGACATCCGAACAAATACAATGGTATAAACCATGTTTGAGCTCACCCTTCCCAATTGTTTTCCAAGAAAACAGGTCCTGTATGAAGCAGTGGTCAGAAAAAAAATAGCAAGCAACAGGTTAGGCTATGAGTCAATTTTGTGGCAGAAATTAAATTGAAGGAGAATGATGGGACGCATAGAACATTCCTTAAAGTGATGGCAGTGGTTAATTGAACATTACCAATATGTGTGACAGGGGCTAAACTTCTATTTGGGACCTTCACAAAATAGGTGACAGTGGAAGTAATGGTGGTAAAAAAATGAGGGGCTGCAAACCATGTGATTTGTGGCACCCGTGTCTAATATCCAACTTAAGGAATAATGATACAAAGTGTTATATGTGTGTGTGGAAAAGCAAGAAGATATACCAGATATTTTGGAAGTAGGAACAGAGGAACAAGAAAGAGGAGTTGGTGATCCGGAATGGGAAACAGAAGCTGTAATTAAAAAATCCTTGGGTTGGAGCAAGAACATCAGCTGCTGGTATTAATGCTTGGTCAAACCAACTTTGTCATCACTAGAACTATCCATAGCAGGAATCGTAGGATGTGAAGCCTAATTGGCAAGTATCACAAATTGGGGCTGCACCTTGGCATGTAACTTATAGTTGGGTGGGTAACCATTTAACTTGTAACGCTTCTTAATAGAATGACCATTGAGGTTACAGTTGGAACAAACTGGGGCAACAACATTGCCAAGCTTAAAACAGGTTTCCATTGAGTGGCCAGAAATTTTGCAGTGATTGCAATATGGCTGATCTTTCTTAGGGTTCTGGTTTGGTTTTTGGGGGGGGGGGGGGGTATTTGGTTAGGGGAAAGGATTTCTTAACAACAAGAGCCATGGTCTCAGTAGAGGGTATAAAAGTTCATCTGAGAATGGCGTTCTTGTTGCTGAATAAGGGAAAAAACCTTGGTTACAGGTAGGAGGGGATCCAACAACATAATTTGGTCTCTAATGGGAGAATAAGATTCATTGAGACCCATCAAAAAGTAAAGAACACAGTCTCGTTGATAACAATCCATAAGAATTTTCAAAGTACCACAAGTGCATGTAGGAAAAAAAAATCATAAACTAAAAGTTCATCCCAGAGTGATTTTAGCTTATCGTAATAAATACTGATAGAATCACAATCTTGAACCAGGCTGGCTAAATCCCTCTTTAGCTGAAAAACCTGTGGACCGTTTTGCTGGGAAAAACGATCATACAGGTCTTGCCAAATATCCTTAGCATCATCGACAAAGGCCACAAAGGATTTAAAAGGGCTAATGGAGTTCTAGATCCAGGAAACAACCATATCATTGCACCTCTCTCATAAATCAAGTAATGGATCTGTGGGAGAGGTGAGTTTCAATAGGGTACCCAAAATGAAGCCAATCTTGTTCTTGGCTCTAAGGGCACATCGCATGGCTCTTGACCATGTGATGTAATTATCGGTGGTTAAATGCTCAGGAACAAGGTAATAGCCGGACTATCGCCATGGTCAAGGCGAAAAGGGTTTGTGAGATCGTTGAGATTGAGGTAGGGGGGATGGGTATGGTGATGGATATGGAAATTAGGGTTCGAAGACGGGGGTAGATTAGGGTTAGGAGAAGTGTGGATGGAAGGATTGGGGCGTGAGGAGTTCGGTGGGGTTTCAAGGGTGACGTTTTCCATCGGGTTGGCTTCTCAAAGGCTTTGATACTATGTAAGAAACAGACAGATGGAGCTTTGGGCAGCAAAATGGAAAATAGAGAAGCGTAAGGTCGATGGACAAGAATGATGAAAATGAAATCCCCAAAATATGTATACTGTTCATTAATGAATTGTGAAATATATACACCAAAAATGTAACCGCCTAACAACTTGTTCTAATAATCTTATGACATGTGTAAATGTAAATACAAATGAAATACAAGTGAAATGTATTTAAAATACAATTGAAAGATGTGGCAACAGAGATATCAGAAAAATAAATCAAGTATTTTCTAAACGACATGTCGTTTAGCTAGTGTCTTCTAACAGAGTACTAGATGATCGGGGGAACCCTTTGCATATATATATATATATATATATATATATATATTTCAATGTTTGTCCATCCCTAAATTCTAATCCAAAGAATCATTTGATCTCTACAAAGCAATTCATACTGCAAAGACATGAAACTTTTTATTAATAGAATAGCAAACCCGTTATCGCATGATCACTTCAATAATGGAGAGGCGTTGAATAATATGAAAATAATAATAATTATTTTACAGAAGCCCAAAGCTGATATATATATATATATATATATATATATATATATATGGCGTTACTCATTCAAAAGATCATGATCTACTTCTTTGACAAGGAAAGGACTATGAAAAACATCTTTGTCTTTTCCAAGCAAAGATGCTCAGCAACATTCTCGGCAAACCTGTCGAATAACCTGTCCATTATATTAATGGCACCTCCAAAATGACTAGCCAGGATGGGTTCTGTACCTGCCCTCGTCCAATCTGCCACATTTCTCCCGCTAGACTTCTTGTTGAACACAAAGTCTCGGTTCTCAATGTTGTCGGTAGGGTCCCAATTCAGCTCAAATGTCTCAATCCCTTCAATCCCAAAGGATCCTTCCTCTTGAATAATCTCACTTACTTCACCCCCATAGGGTCTATATATAGGTAAATTGAAAGAATCCACATCCTTCTCTTCAACAAGGCCCTAATTAAATATTACATTAAAACATCATATATCAAATTAAAACAGTTATATATAATTTTATAATTAAGACTAAAAATATCTTCATAATTTGAGGTAAAAGTTAATTATCAATGAATTAAGTACTACTCATGATATGATGTTTTATAAATAATAATATATAATAACCTCAGCTGCCAAATCCATGAGTGATTTTCCAAGCAGTTCCCAATGTTTGCAAGAGTCATTGCAGGTAGGATCCTGGACACTCCTCCCTGTAATGGTAAGAAGCATACGTCCCCCAGGCATTATTTCCTCACTACGCAAGCTTAGGAAATTTGAAAAATCTCGATGAAATTGCTCCATGTATGCTCTCAGTACAGTAGGAGGGCTTGACTTTGCCATGAATATATTCCCCTTGTTATTGGAAATCCCTTTAGGAACCTATACGTACATATATAATATATCAGTCTGCATACACACACATATATATTAGATAAAAGTAACATCCAAATCACATTTATCTAGTTTATTTTCTAACAAAAATTAGAAGATTATTCATAATTAAATGGATGATAAATAATTACACGTTTTCATATATTATAAAAAAGTATTAATAAAAACAATAAGATAGTCTCATAAATAAACATAATCTATAATTTTATCAAATTTGTTTGAAATAATTTTGATTGAAATTTTAATAAAAGATTCGTTCAAAATATTATATTTTATAATTCTAAGAAGATGATCTAATATTTGCGTCATTTTGCACCAGCCTCAAAAGAGAGAATATTAAAATACTTATATTTTTAGTTTTTGAGTTTTTCTAAATCTACATAAACTTGAGTCATCCACAGTTTTTTTAGTTATGTGATTATTTTTGAGTTTTTAATTAAATTTAATGAAAAGTTTATCGTTATAGAAAATGCAGTATTTATTTTAACAAAAATAAATGGAAAGTATTAACTTTAATAGAAAAATAAAATTTTTCATTAAAACAAGATTTTTCGTTAAATAGCTACTTTATATATATAAAGATATATATAAATATCAGGTTTAGCTCTATATGCTAGCTATTAAAAGGGGAATTAATTAAATTTCAATTAAAAGTGCATCATGCACATGCAATTAAAAGGGGGATTTATTAAATTATAAATACTATAATTATCCTTGAGAGTTATTTGAAACTTAGACACGAAATCTATATATATACATACTCACTTTGACAATGCTTATTCTTTTTTTTTTTAATATATATAACCCCATCTGAAGAGCCGCTTGCATAGCAATCCATCGTCCTTCACGCTTCCTACAACTTCGTCCTTGATCATGATCAGCTTTTGACTTAAAATTATTTTATATTAATTAGAACTTACCATGATTTCAAACATTTATGTTGGTTCAGCCGGATTATTTTTAAGGATGACTTTGGTCAAAAACTTATGTACCATTAATCATACAATTATTTGCTCAAGCATTTTCGTGTCTGTGAAACTTATTATCACTACCATATAAATGTCTTTATCGGATCAGATCTAGTCGCAAAAGAATTATTTTGATAGCTAATTAGATCCCTATAGTATGTACTTAACTAGCAAATTAAGAATCAGTTACGTACTAAAATATATATTATATCATACCTAATTTAAGAAACCAACAAAATTTAATAAGAATAAAAAAGAAAACTCTTAACAAGAAATTTTTTTTATTTAAGATCAGTTATTTTCAGTAAACTAACTATAATTTTCAGCTAAAACGTAACAGTTTATTTCCAATAAATTAATTATAAATAATTAATTATAAATATCCATTTTTCTTATAGTAGTACTCAATATTCAAGATAATAGATGGTTAGTTTATTGTACTCATATATATATATATATGTAGTTACTACAAAAAAATTAGATATCTCTAGCCAACTATTTTCTGTTAAATGACTAATCCTTATTAATTTTTGCAGTAAATAATTATATTCGCAACAAATAATCTGTAAAAAATACTAATTTTTTTTTGTAGTGAGTACTTTATTAATGGAGACAAAATCAGTTAACTAATTATAAATAAAGTTAGATTTCTAAAGCTCTTGTAACTGTCGACGGTGAAGTACTTATACGTACGTACGGATCGAGTACTACATGTATGTGTATATATATATATATATATAGAGAGAGAGAGAGAGAGAGAGAGAGATTTCGACCGAGAGGTGGAGGAGGGACCTTTTTGGGGGGGGGGGGGTGGGGGGGAGGAAAAAACTGACCTGAGAGAGCCAATGAACACTGTTTGAAGCGTGAACAAAATGAAGACTTTTGGTCGGAAAGAGCCTCCCATAAAAAGAACCTGGTTGTCCGGAAATGTAACAACGCCCTAACCTGTCTCCTTTCTCATTCTTGAGCTTATTATAGAATGCTGGTAACGATTTGAAAATGGTGTTGAAGTCATTCGCTGGAAGATCGTTTAGGAAAACTTGCAACTCTGGTGATTCATAATTCATTTGTTGATACATTCCATAGATGGTTTCAATAACATCAGAGATCACCAAGAGAGTGTTGGGTCCAGAAGAGCAACCTAAATCTGCCGCTTTAATACAAGTGGGAAAGTCGTTGGTGCTAACCATATCCTTGACTGTGTCTTTCAAGATTGGCCTCATCTTCAATATCGCATGTTTCTGAGAAACTAATGAGCACTGTAAGTTGTAAGTTCAGGCCATGTACATAATTTAGATATTGCTATAGCGACAAATAGTTTACTTAAAAATAAATTTATAAATTGATGTAATTTTATGTGATAAATTACATGAAATCTAATCAATTTATGAGTTTATTTTTATGTAATTTATTTATAACTAAAATATTTTTGTATAATTATATACATTCAGAGAGAAATAAGAGAGATAAAAATCAGAAAGAGACTTGAATGAGTGAGCTATTGGCATAGCTAGTTTGCTCCACTCCTCCCTTCATGCAAAGCACGTTTTCGACATCCATGGCTAGTTCCGACTTCGTAAATGCCAACTCATGAGTCGATGGCTGCTTGGTTCGAGCACTGCCCCGGCTGTCGGAGCATAGGATTTGCCGAAATCCAAACTTTCCGGGAAAGTACTTGGCTTGAATAAGAGCAATACCACACGGAGTCATTTGGGACATTAAGGACGTGTTGCAATATGCAAGCATCCTTTTTCAATAGTACTGATATATGGCCCTACTGATCAGCTTTATCTCTTATAAGCTCGATCGTCGAATTAAGACAAGCTAGAGATTATTTCAGCATGGCTCTCATATTATAGCATTATTTGGTTGATAAGATAAAGAAGGAAAGAAACTAGGAATATTTATATTTTTACTCAACTTGACAAATTATATCAAGTTGTAAGATTGTTAAGCAACTTGGCAATAATTCATATTAACAAACTTTCAATCAGCTCGATTTATATGCAGGGTGCGTTGAATATTGTCCTTGAAAGATAATGCTGTACAAAACCAGCTTGTCGGTAGATCAGGATCATCCGGTAAAGGTAGGGCATACAAGGGAGAGAATACATTTCTTTTAAATTTTGTCCCTTGATGATTGCTAGAAAATCCAAGTAGATATGGTCATGATCATGATGAATAATCAATATCATAATATTCTGGGTTCTTCGATTATTTGTTCATTTCATTATTATTTATTATCTGAACATGCTCATTAGCTATTTTATTTTTGCCTCATTTTTTTTTAATGATTTTCTTGGAGAAAATGCTGAACCAATTTACTTGCCAAACAGAAAACAGTCACGTACAGTCAACCATATTGGTAGACTTTCTATATTTAGGTATAGTGGCCCAGGAAAATAAGGTGTTAAACTGTATCGGTTTGCAGAGTTTAAAAAAATGAATCTAGCAAGGGATCATGATTTATGGGCCCATGGCACTAAATATTTGGAAAATCCCTTTCAAATCATCTCATATCTCATCTCAACATTTAAATACTCAATAAATATAAATAATTTTTAATTTTTATTCTTAATTTTTTTAAACTTTATTATATAATAATTACTTAATTATTATAATTTTTTCAAACTTCTAAACAAAAAATAAAAATAATTTAATTTTTTAGAATTTTAAAATAAAAATAAGATTAAAAAATAATATTCAAATCCACTTTTTATTTTATAATTTAACTTTTCTCTATTTTTTTAAATCTTATAAAAAATTTCATTATTATTCAAAGATTATATCATTATTATTCATAAATTTGTCTTTTAAATATCTGATCTCAAACCAAACTATAGGCCTTAATAATGGAGATGGCACCCCCATATATGTACAAACAACATGTGACCGAAAATTTAGCAATCGACGAATAAGACTATTAGCATTGAGTACATTAATATCATCTTTCAAAATTTGAAAGAAAGTATAATTTTAATAAATTCATTAAAGTTCTAATTCTATAATTTTGTATTGGATTTATCATTAGATCTATCAAAAAGATAATATCATAATATTTTTTTAATAAAAATATATTTAAATATTTTTTTATATTTTGTAATTATACTAACTATAAGTATATTAATAATATAATATGATACTTAAATAATTATTTTTCAACTAAATTTTGAAAAAATATTTTTTAATTCCTTGTTAAAAAATTAATTTATTTTAACCAAAATTTTCAACCAAATAATTACTTAAATAATTATTTTTTAACCAAATAAGAAAATAAGAAAGAAAAAATGAAGAAAATAAAATAGGAAAAGAAAATATATTAAAATATGTGTGTATGTATTTAGAGTGTGAATAATTGTCCTTCAAATATGAAGAATTGTGAAAATTTACTGTAACTCAAAGTTACATATTAAGAAGTTTGATAAATCTAATGTAGAGATTTTTTAATAAAAATTATTAAATTTATATTTAATAGATTATTTGACGGATCCAATACTAATGTTCTAAGTCAGACACGTGATCTACAAAATTTATTCAACTAAAAGTAATGTCAGATCATACAATTTAGAGTATATAAGTGATGTATAATTTAAAAAATAAAATAAAATATTATTATATAAAAATAATATAAATCGTGTATTTACTATTTTTTTTAAGAATTGTATTTACGCATTCGAAGAAATTAAGATGATAAGATATCTAGAAGAGAAAACGATCGTAATAATTAAAGACGAATTTATTAGACATCGCCATTATTACTCTGTGAGACCAATAATTCAGTACCGGGGGGGTGCCCTGGGGCCTGGGCGGCTATACTGGCAAGCTAGACTGTGTATGGAATATGGATACGAAGGCAGCCGCCTCTACAATGATGTTGCTTTTTATTTATAAAAATATTATTAATATGTCCACTCATTTTCACATTTTATTTTAGTATTTTATATATTTTTATTTAATTACTAAAAAGTTATTATTAATATATTAATATATTTTTAATCTTTTTTAAAATATTATAAAATAATAAGGAAATATAAATAATAATAAAAAAAATTTATATTAGCGATAAGAATGAGCGATATTATTCAAACTATAAAATAATATTGCTCTTTATTTATTTTATGAATAAAATCCTTTTAAAAATAAAGTTGAATTTTTTATTTAGTAATTAAAAAATATTTTTAAATAATATAGTGAATTTTATTAATAAATAATTAAAAATATAAAAAAATATATAAGCAAGGTAACAACAAGAAGAAGATGAACATTGAATTCTATTCGTAGCTACCATTTGTGACTTTTGTGTGTGAATATAGCTGTGGATCTTTTGTCGATTCCGAGTCTATAGATTTCAAATAAAAGAGACTCGAAAAGTTTTGTTAAGAACACGATTAGATTCAGAGTTGATGATATCAACACCTCTTATCTCCTTCTATTATTATAATTTTTTTTTTAATTTTGACATAAATATAATAAAAATTTAAAATTTCTCAAATAATTCTAAATAATAATAAAATTAAAAATAATATTTTAATAATATTATATTTAATTTTTAATTTTTAATTTTCATCTTAATTTATCTCATCTGAAATCATTATTCAAATCTCATCTAAATAGTATAAAATGTTTAATAAATAATTTAAATTTGATAAATAATATTTGTAACTTTTACGTGGGTAAGTTTTATTCTTTTTTAAAATTTGAGTAAATACATATGAACCGGCCGCAGAATTGTTTTTTTTTTTTTAATGGTGAATCTCAACATTTTTCAAAGAGAGTGAGCACATTCGGCACATCCTAGAATTGTATTTAGTAATTTAAAAAAAAAAGTATTAAATACTTAATAGATTTATAATAATTTTTTTTCTAATTTTCTATATTCTTAAATTAATTAATTAAAATTTCAAATTCCTTTATAATATATTTTTTTCTTTATCCATTTCTTTTTCTTAATTATAAAATATTATATATAATTAAATTTGTTCTATTGATGGTAGTTAAATACTACTATTGATAAGATGAATAAATACAAGTTTTGGGCGAAGTCATGCATTTTTATAACAATGCAATTTTATTAATGAAAGAAACATTAGAGAAAACTATTAAGCCAAATAGATCAAAAGAAGAGTCTAGAAAATCATTTCACCACATCTGTATAGAATAAACTGACCAAGCATGTCAGGCTAGTCCATGAACAACCTCATTAGAGAAAACTATAAAGACCCTTTTTTCACTAAACAGAGACAAAAGTGTCTTTATTCTCTCGAGCTAGTTTCCCAGCATGGAAGAGGAATCGTCTGTAACTTGAAATTCTTTAATCATCAAGAGGCAATTACTTTCAATGTTCAACTTTTGGATGTCCATACGAGCACATGAGTGAATACATCTAAAAAATTGCAAGAAGTTCTATATGCTTAGGACACACTACAAGAAAAAGAACCTTTTACGGCATCAAATTTTGTCTCAAAAAGTAGGAAAAAAACGTTGTAAAAAGTCATTTTCAGCGATTTAAAATCGACGCACGACGGTTGAAAAAGTAAAGATTTAAATGTGCAATTCCAGCAAAATTCAAAAATCGCTGCAAATACATTCCCTTTTGCAACAAATAAACTTTGCGGGAAATAGTGCATAAATCCGCCAAATAATATTTTTACCCTGGTTAAAATTATTTGCGGCGAGTACAATTGCTGCGACAAGCTAAATATATGCCGGGAAATACTATTTGAAATCGCCGCAAAAAATATTTACAAAAAAAAAAATTGCTAGTGAATCGGTTTCACTAGTATTTTGTCAAAATACATTATAATAAGCTCTCATGTGATAGTTGATCACTATTCTAAGTAATGACTACCAAATCAACATCAAAGAAAAAATGTATTACTATAACCTAATAAAAATTATTGCCTGAACTTAAACGCTCGGACGCCCATGCACTGAGGTCCAAACAATGCAAATGGAAAAATATTTTTTAGTAAGACAAATTAGTTAGCTTTTGATGGAGAGTGATGGCTCTATTTGTCCAAGATTATGGCTTAGGTAAGTAACCTCATATGCATATATAAAATAGGGATGATGACACATAAAATCAACCAGCAGTAAAAATTAGTTTTTCTAAGGGCTAAATATTTTTGGTTGAATGCTAGCAACATGCAACCAAGTTCAGGCAAACCTCCCTATAAACTCTAACAGCAAAGCACTTCCTCCACCGAATAGATGAGATGAAGGGTGTGGTTGTTATTCAAGATCCATTGTATGCATGTGTAAGTTATAAATAAGAAGAATATCATTTAAATGGTTAAAACGGTTGTAATAGATCTAAGAAAGCCAGAATAGATCTAAGAAAGCCAGAATAGATCTAAGAGAGCAAGAACAACCACCAGGGTGGACAACATTGAGTTCAAGAGGTAGGTGTAGATAATCCTAATACATATTCCACAACTTGACTTTCATTATGACATTTTCAGGCTTCACACAATACCTGTGTTAATTATGCCAAGATCAAAATTTGTCTGGTAAATAGCTCTCATCAACAACACAATCTGAAAGGTTAGAAAATTAAAGGTTTTAGATTGAGTGCATGAAAGCAATTAGTACAATACAAACATCTCAGTTACATTGGATAAGAAGCATTTTAGATTGAGCACATATTTCAAAAACATTAAAAAGCAGGGCAATAATAAGTCAAAAACCAGATCTAGAAAAAAAGGATAAGAGAAGTCTTGGAAAATCATAATGGCTCTTAGTTGTAGTTGGTGAAAATCCTCTTTTAGTACAGAGGAATGTTTTGAATCCTAGGTCAGACAAAATTTTAGGAAGTCGAAATTCATTATCTATTATTTCCCCATGCATTCTTCATTAGGCAATTAAAAAAAAAATATTTTTTTCCAAAAAAATTGCGGCTAATTGTAGAACATAAAACTATCTACTATCTTCTCTACCTCCCTCAATGAAGATTATCTAATTATTATATATATATATGTATATATATGTACATGTATAAGAAAAATTGAGTTAAAAATTAACAAAGTACCAGCTAGTTCTCCACAAGCCGTATCCTAACCAAAATCGTCGTGATATTTTAGATGGAAGCTGGAAAACAAAGTAGCTTTTAGATGGATGCATTTTTAACAAAATATACAATTCCAACAAGATATATAAAAGAAAAATAACATAACAACTTCTGAAAATACACAAATTCAACCAAATATATATATATATATATATAAATAACATAGCAACTTGTTTATCCAATAAAAGAAAATTAAAACCAAACATTCTCCTAATTGTGACATACAACTTCAAACCAGTTAAGCAGAAGGCACAGACCTATGAATTTAAGTTAAAGCTAAATTGTATGGAAGAAGTTAATGCATTTTTTGTTATCATTAAATCATCAAAAATGTTCTGATCCTGATCTTAAATATAGCAGATGAGTATGTCATTATTTCATCCAAGAACAGAGCAAACAATTCATTACTCTAGAAACTAATTATAGCAAAGGACGAACTATAAGTTTCTATTTCTCTTCCATGGAACTGCAAGTCAAAGAAGACACAGAAAATTGGAACAAATAGCAGCAAAACCATGTATCAATAATTACCTTAACATTAGATAGCAACAAAGCCTGTAACAGACACTCAATACATTACTTTTAGAAGGCTCCACTCCATATATCTAACATAAGGAAACAACCAAAATATCAAAAACAAAAAAACAAAAAAGAAGAAGAAAGAAACAATATCATATATATATATATATATATATGTCAATGCGAGCAAAGGATGAATTACCACCTTAACATTAGAATTTTGGGATTTAAGGTGCTGTCGACTCCAGAGACTGCCTCCACTACCAATTCCCATGACAAAAAAAAAACTGTAGTCATTTGTGAATGATTTCTTGACATTGATGCATGCAGCTTGACTGTTTAGAGATAAATGTGGTTCAAGTTATGATCTAATCACTAATATGAGAGTAAGTTTGTAATGCATTTCTTTTAAATTTCGTTTGTATCCAAGTTGTGTGTTAATTGATTTCTCCCTAGCCTGACACAAGCAAAGAATAATTAGTGTAAAGAGGCTACTCTGGAGTTTTATTGCATGCAATGGCAGCAGATGAAAAATGTCTTTTTCTTGAAGAAACGAGTTTTCTCACTTAGAGAAAATCAACTACAAATCAACCCATTTAACCTCTACATACTTAACACTAAGCCAAAACTTTAAAACTCCAACGGGAAACATTCTAAAGGAATTCATGAACATGACTAATAGCATGCTTGCTGTCCAATGACAGCTATAATAACATGATTATAAACCCAAAGAAATACCTATGGCCAACATGAAAATAACATGGCTATGGGTTATGCAGGTAATTTAATTAGGATAACCCACTAAGAATCATTCCAATAAGATCTAAGGATCAATGAAACTGGGGAAATTTTTTTTTATGTAGTTCCAAAAGTTTTTGTGACATAATCAATGACTTCCAAGTAGTTCCAAAACAGTTAATGCCAACAAAATTAACAAAATAACAAAATCCTACAAAATATGCATTGGCAATAGTTGCAACCAAAATGCCACATATATTTCAACAACTTGTGGCTGTCCAGTTACTAAAACCAATTCAATAAAAAAATCAATGTGTGAATAAATGACCCATATCAAATTAAAAAATAGAGCCAAGGCAAAGATTACTCAAAACAGAGGGTCTATTGCAATTAAATCGCCCATATCAGTAAATTGAGTACCCATTTGATAAATAATGCTTTAAACTAATTTGTGCAATTCACAGTTTGGAATTGGAAACAATGGTTTCAAACGAACCAAATTTCCGACGGGTATTTGGCAACTTATACTTGGCAAGTTGATTCATCATGCATTAAAAAAATAAAGAAAGAAAGTTGATTCATCAACTTGTACAAAGAAACAACCAAAACCTACAAGACGCAGTCAAACGAAGAAAAATGTAAACTTTCCACCAATTAAATACCAACCCAACAAATGGTGCAAGACCTAAAACCCAAAGTGGCAAAATTAACAAAATTCCTACAAGAATTTAGGTTCACAATGGTGGAAATAGGAAAGGTAGAAGATGAAAGAATCACGACTTGGGGATTCGAGGTCCGTCGTCTGCCTCTTATACAGAAGCCCTAAAATGTGCGATCGACTCATGCGTAAACCTAATTCAAACTAGGCTATTTACTCAAAATGATATCGTTTAGTTCACAAATAAGACAAATACAAAGAGATTCAATAAAAGCATAAAAACTCATGGGAAACCAGAGAGAGAAGAACCTACGGAGAGGGAGAAGGAAGGCAAAATTTGCGTCGCCCGGAGGGGAGGAGGAGAAGGTGGTCGCCGAGGTGGGATTGTCGGCGATGGGCTGTTCACGGCGGCTTGGGCTGTGCGTGGTGGCTTGGGCTGTGGGAGAAGAGGGACCGAGAAGACAGAGGAGGGCCATTTGAGGGAAAATAAACAGCAAAAAAGGGGGGAAATGATTTTAAGAAAATCTATTTCGTTGTATTATGTTGCCGTAACTGGTATAAAATGCGTCACAATAGATAACTCCACTTAGTCTACTGAGTCTTTTGTCAGCTTTTCATTCCATGTGTCCGGCGGAAATTTAGTCGCCGCAATAACATGCTTATTACAGCGAAAACTGTTACAACAAAAATAAAATAGACGATAAAAGTAGATTTTTTTGTAGTGACAGAAATATCATGTTCAACTTTACTAGCAGCCATAATAGCTTTACCTTTAGCCTTTCTGAGAATAGCTCCAATCTCTGCTCTGTGTTGATCTCTAAATATGGCTCCATCGGCATTAAGTTTTAGAAAATCTTTTGGCGACAATTTCCAGCCACAGTAATTTTTAACCTCAAAAGTAGGCTTTGGTCGTAGATCTTAATGCATCCTCTGAAGAGATCAAGCATGTTCAATAACCTGCCATGGTTCAAAAGTTACTTTCATGTATCATCTTGTTTCTCCTAAACCTGAATTCCCATGCTACTAAGAAAAAAGTTTTCAAAGCCTTTGTTTTACTAAAATCTTTAGCTTGCCAAGGAACCTACACTATTGGAATACCTCTTTCCATTTCTTTTATAACAGGCACAAGGTTACCCCATAGATCTTTTCATGGACAATGAAGTAAAGCACGAGGTAGGCCTTCCCTATCTTCAATACAGAAATAACATACTTCATCTGTTATGATCTTTTCCTTCTCAGTTGTTGTGTAGCTCAACCATTCTTACAAGCTCTCCATGCAAATACTTTTACTTTGTTTGAAACTTGTATATGCCACATAGCTTTCCACAAGGCTTGTTGTGTACTTGTATTGGAGTATTCTCCTGGCTTGCTTTGTGTTCTCTTCTTTATCAACCTCTAAGCACTTCTAACACTGAATTACCATTTTTCTCTTGAGTCCAAGTCCATTTGTCAAGCTGACCACCTGGGCAGATTATTATTTTCAGTATATTTGAAGCAACATTTGAATTGATTAGAGCTCTTACTTTTAGCACATTCCACTGTTTTGTGTTATATGCAACATTTAGATTGACTAGAGCTCTAATTTGTATCCAATAAGCATTCCACTGTTGGCATCCACATATCCCTCGGACTTTCACCTGTACTAGAATTTTCCATCCCTTCATTATAAAGTCCATGAATCCAAAGCTTAGTCCATAGTTTAGCAGTTAATATAAAACATCCTTTCAAAAGGCCAACAACCAAGTGTCAAACTCAGAGATAAGGTCAAGAAGAGATGAAGCAAGACCTATATACGAAAAAGTCTTCATAAAGCAAGTACGACTCTCACTTAAAAGAAGGAAATAAACATCTATAAATAAATGAGATATCTAAAGATTAAAGAGAATTCCATTACGCACTATGATCCCAAAAATCTCCTCTCCTTAAAAGGAAGGCATTTCCGTCAACCTCCACACTTCCTAATTTCATTAATTGCATTGAGATCTATGTAAGATTAGGAGAGATTGTAAAATCATAATTATCATACTGGTATTTTCGCGCCCAAACGACTCGTGAATGTAGGATTACGCCGAACCACAATGTACATGCAAGCACCATATCGAGACACAAACACCCCCCATCATGGACTTTTATACTGCATCACCATAGCCTAAATCAATTCTGTAGGTTGGGGATGACTATTTTATCTTTTTATGACCTATTGTACAAATTTATGCATTAACCATTGGCAATATGGTAGCTAAAAAACATATTCAAAAAAATAATTCTAAACATAGTCCTCCTGTTAGGGAGACCCCCGCACGAATTGACATAGAAAATGAAACGTTTTGCTTCATTAAAACTTTGGGACTAAACATATTTAGCTTGCGGTTGAAATGGTGCATAGAGGAGATGAGCTTGATGTGTACATGCATAGGGCCATCCCTTTACCCTTGGAAGGCTTTCTTCTACTTTGTTCAAGAAAGAGAAAGTGGAAGAGAGAGAAAGAAAAAGTGAACTTAACTTTTTCCTCCTTCAATATATCATGTAGAGGTGTAGATCCTGGCAAAAATCCCTAATGGGTGAAGGACATAAGACTCCGGCATGCATAGTTGCTACGGAGGAGAAGAAAAGACGTGAAACTCGTCAGGTAGTGCAATTTGCAAAGCTGCACAATGATAGCAGTATTTCATGACAAAGTCACTCAGACGAAGCTCATATAGTGATCTTTTTAACTCCGACTTAGTTTGTACCAACTGAGTTCTGAAAATTTCATGGTAAAGTAGTTGAAACTCGAAATCGGAAAGAATTTTGTTCAGTTCGGGTTGGAATGCAGGCTGAGCAGAACTCGAGAGAGAGGGAATGCTGGGCGGAACTTGAAAGAGAGGGAATTTAATTCTGGTCATCGCAGAAGCATTTTGGTTAGAGAAACTTTAGGACTAATTGGGCTTATAAACCCCCAAAAAAATCCTCCCAATAGTGGCTTGCCACGTACGCTTCATATCTTACTTTCTTTCTGTGTGACCGCACTTCATACGATCCCTCGCAGTCATTTACTCGCCCCCTTCTAGTACGAAAGAATCCTAACCTAAACTTTTCGAAAGAATCCCGACCCCTCTCAACCCTCTTTTGTCACAAAAGATAACATGACAAGTAGAATTGTCTTAAGTTTAGCTAAAACTTAATAAAATATGTGGTACGAAGAAGAAAAATCCATAATGATATAGTTAAGCAATAATTTGACGGAACACGTTAAATTCAAGTATTGTAATCACACAAAACCTACATTTCATGCTCAGAAAGCATCGAAAAGCCTGGAAAGAAAGAAATACGATAGTCAACGAATAGTGCTCTTTCTCTTTCCATGAATTGGAAGAGGACTACCCACTTGAATGAATCCCTGGCTAGGAGAAGATTTGATGCTGACAAATACTGAGTGCTCTTCACCTAGCAATAAATTCAAAGAGAGCTAACTAGGCCACCGAGCTGAATTGAAGACCATGAGAGAATTACACAATTTTAGTTACTACACTCAAGCAAGAATGGATTCGAAGATCTTTCGATGGAATGGTTCTTGTTTAATGGGTTGAGACTTGCATCGGACTGATAGGCCGTGTCATTAGAACTTCCAAAGTTCTTGGGCGGCGGTGCAAAGAGGCGGAAGAGACATTTCAGCTTCGAATCATGATGGTGAGCACAATTTCGCAACTTCGAATCGTGATGGTGAACACAATTTCAAAAGGATTTGTGATTTTGTGCAGATACATTTACTTATTATTTGGTATGATTTATAATGTGGCAACGGATAATAATAGGACTGCTTCTTAGAAAAAACAGCTGGACTACTTAGAAGTGAGATTATTTTGGTTATTATACATAAATTGATTTAGGCTGTATTTTGATGTCGAAGTATCTTAAATGTTTTTTAAATGGTAATTAATTGAAATGGTTGAATAAATTTTTTGAAATTTATTTATATAAATTTAAAATATATTTGAATTATTAGATAATTTAAATAAATTTATAAGAAAATATAAAATTATGAAATTCATGCCCAAAAATTGTCTCTACGCGCGCATGACCTGCAAGAAGAAAAGAAAAGTTAAATGCATGCATTAATAATTAATTAATGCTTCGGCCTACTGCAGAGAGAGAGAAGTCAGACAAACAAATGATTTGATCGAAAACTAAAAAGCTGTCGCACGTCCAATTAGTTACAGTGTAGCTACAGTGATGTCATTATACTTAAGTATATGGAATTATATTTGAAATGAGTTAAATTGGTGTGTTTAGATAACGAGATGAATTTAAAATATAATATGCTAAATACATGTTGACAATCAAACGTGGCCCAGATAAAAGCCACGGGGAAAATGTATATGGAGACTCAGTTTGTGAAAATGTACCTAGATTGCAAGACGGACTCCAATTGCTAGGAACATGGGACAAACACGCCTAGTTTTGTATGTGCCTACATGGCATTTCCACACGGCACAAAGTCGACATGAATACTCATCTTTGAGTTTGATTTTCTTTCTGATTTTATTTCTTTACGCAAAAGGCAATGATCTAATATGTAGGCTTTTTCGTTTGAGGTGGTTGTATCCGACTGGATTTGAAATTTTAATATATTTTTTAATATATTTTTTTTAAAAGTTTAAAGAAAATTTTAAATTCGGATTATTAACAATCCAGAATTTGGATGAATTCCTACAGTAATATGTTACCTTGCTTTTATGGTTTATAATAATAATAATAACAATAATTTATTTAATTTTTATTTAAAAAAAATATTAAATTACATTAATCATACTGATTTCTTACTCTTTTTTTTTTCACCCAATTAAAAAGGGGAGCCTGCAGTTGTCTATATTTTCAAGGGAAAATTCTATATAATTTGGCTTTAACTCTTATATTATATCTTCTTTTTTTCAATCAGATATAATTGGGTGAGATAGCAACAAATTAACCCTTTTACCTTACCCAACAATATTATTAGTCTCATGACCGACCAAATTGGCAATAAATATAGATACAAAAAATTGAAAATTGGAACAATTTTGACATTTAAATCATACTAAGATGACGTTTCAATTATTTTAATTGTCATTGATAAGGACATCTATTGATATTTTCTTGTTGTCACTGATAACACAGTTTGTGTAGGGATGATGATCGGAATATCTTCCGAATATTCTCTTGCTGTATAATATATAATATTATAAACTGCGTGGCAGGTCTGCATGCAAAGGACCATTTATATATGGAAAATCGATCTCATTTTTTTAATTAATAAAAAAATAAATTAACACAAATTAAGAGAAATGATATTTCAACTATTAATGTCATTATATATCATTAATTGTCATGGTGCTCCATTTTAATGTCATTCCTTGTATTCTCATAACTTCACCATCACTCGTAATGCCAACGTCATGATACTTAGCATCTCATTCGACAACCTTTTGTAACAATAACGATAAATTTATTTTCATATTTTTCACATTGACTATAAAGAAAATGTCTAGGATTTTTATTTTTATTTGATCAAGTACAATAATGGTGATATATTGTTGATCAATGATTAGTACTGATCCGTTGAAGTTTATTGGATTGTACCCAGGGGCGGACTTACGTTGTACGTTGGGGGGCTACCGCCCAAAAAAAAAAATTTAGTATATAAATATATGTGATTATTTATATATATAATTAAAATTATTTTATCAGATTATAAAATAATATAAAATTATCCTCCCAATAATTTTTATTAAATTTTTACTAAACAAATAGATTAATCTTCCAATTTTTTTTTCTGATGTTTTATATTTTTAAAGTTTTATTTAATTGTTTTGTGTTGATGTTTAGATTTGTAATTTTTAGATTGACTTTTTACTTTTTTTTTTGCTCATGACATTTATGAATTATGAGATATTTTTTTAATAATTAACTTGCTCATTTGTCACTTTGAAATGATTATAAATTTTTATAATTGTCAAAATTAATTAATTATATTTATTTAATCTCACTATAATTTATATAATTGTGAGATTATTGGAAATACAATTTTATAATATATGATTATTATATTTATATATAGTCACGTATAAAAAATATATATTATTTATATTTACATATATCATACATTTTATCGATCGGCCCCCCAAATATTAGATTCTAGTTCCGCCCCTGAGTGTACCTGATTTCTGTTGAAATAATATCAAATGATCAAGATAATATCCTGTTGAGATATTGAAGATAATATCTCAATGTTTAAAATATTACTTTATATAAAAGAAAATGTGAAGAGAAAAAGAGAGACACTTTTAAGACTATTTCTTTGTGATATTAAATTTTCTGAATACATAACATATATATGTCTCTATTTATTGGAGAATGAGGTTAGAGAAATAATAGAAATACAATTAATCAATGATGCTAGCTAATTGATATTGACTGATTTACACAATAAACTAAATATGGTAGATAATAATTCATATTATCATACTCACTAGAATATTATGAATATCTTCTAAGTATGATAATATTCTAACATCCTCCCTCAAACTCTAGATGAGAAAGTTTATAATCTTGAATTTGAAATTTGATTATAGCCTTCATATTTATTAATTGATCATTGTGTTGGTGATGAAGTTGCTAGCAACTGGAACATTAAATATGAAGTTGTAGCCAACAATGAGCTATATATGGCCTTGGTCAATAATTGGACCAAAATAAAAATTCAAAATTGGATCTAAGGTTTTAAACAATGCTCAAAATAGATCGAAACCTTATAAAAAAAGTTTCATAGCTAATAGAGATATTCTAAACATATTGATTTAAGATGAAACATAGTTGAACGATGATAAAAATTTGTAAGAGATAAAGTTAGAGGAAAAATAAATATTCCATAAGATCGAGTCTAATGTTAGCCAAGGATTGATACCATTGAAGAAATAAAATAAATACAAAGAAGAGGGAGGAGAGAAAATGGAAATAGACTTTTGAGGACTATATATTTGATTTCTCAATTAATTTTGAATACAAGGTTTCCTATTTATAAGAAAATTATATTAAGATAAAATGAGGAAAATATTTTAAACATTATGAAATCAAATCAAGATAAAATAAAATCAAAATAATTTAAAATTTTAGAAAATTAAATCAAGATAATATCAAATCAATATTGTCTTGATTTGATATTTTCTTCAACATTCATCTCAAACTCAAGGTGGAGAACTTTGGAAGCTTAAGTTTAAAATTTAAAAGTAGTAGCACCTTTCATATTCATTAATTGATCATTGATTGCCGATGAGATAATCATAGTGATAGTAACGAAGTGGCGCAACTAGAACATCAAATCTAGAGTTGTGGCTATCAATGAGCTATATATGATCTTGGTCAACTATTGGACCAAAATCAAAAGGCCAACTTTGGATTTGGGGCTTCAAACAAGCCCACAATAGATCAAAATCTAATAAAAAAATATCTCACACCTAATAGAGATACTCCAAATATATCGATTTGAGACGATACATAATTGAGCGGTAATGAAAATTTTGTCGAGATAAAGCTAGTGGAAGAAGAAATAGTCCACGAGATCAAGTCTAGCGTTAGCTAAGGGCTTTTATATCATGATAGAAATAAGATAAAATCAAATCAAAATGATTTGATAATTTTTAAAATTAAATTAAGATAATATCCAATCAATATTATCTTGATTTGATATTATCTTCAACAATTCCTGATGTTTTGCCTTGGACAGTCTTGGGTCAGAGTTATGGTGGAAATCTAATGTTTGGGAAGCACCTTGAGTACATGCTGGATGATGTTAATTGAAAGAAAGATATAATATGAAGAGATTAATAAGTAGGACATTTTCTTCTCAATATTTGTTTGTCACTTAAAAGTAGGTTTTGAACCCTTTGATAGAGGAAGAGAGTATGTCCCCATTCTTCTCTTTATCACCATTAGAGGTCTATTTTATATTAATAATTGTAATTTGATTGGAATTGTTGGTCTATCGAATATTTCACCTTTTTGAGATATGGCAGTGGAGTGTGGGTCTTTGGAATTTATAAATAACCCAACTTGGAGATTTATCTAGAAACAATTGATCACCTAAGAGACAACATTCAAATTTTTAGGAGCCAAAAAGGCTTTAAAAGTAATGAAGGCGTTCTCAACAATGCAAACAATTTACTTGCAAAGGCTATTTCAAAGCAAGAGACGAGTTCAAGAAGCTATTATTGTCTTACAATAAATCTGTGGAGCCTAATCGTCATTTCGATGGCCTTCCAAACTCATTGAGACCATCTTCAAAATCTACTGGGCACTAGGGCGACTCTAATGATAAGAATCCTTCCAACAAACACTTTGAGCACCAGAAAGGTAACTTAGAAAGTGCTGTTTACACTCCTCCAACTCCTAGACCACTGCCCTATGATTTGGCTCAGCAAATAGTTCAAGTTGGTCACCACAACAACCACTCTTAATTTTTAGGGATAACCGCTCCTGTTTTGGAAGAAAACCTCCAAAATTTGGGAGTTGAAAAGCTTAGAAAAGAAGATGTTCAGAAGATGCAATGGGAGGTCTTAGAGGCCAAAATTGGGAATTGGATTCAGTTCATGTGTATTGCTGTCAAATTGCTTCTTGCTGGAGAGCATATAGTTTCTGATGAAATATTCGAAGGCTTCAATCTCCCATGATACAGTGTTTTTCTAAGGTTACTTCAATTAGTGTCTTGGTGCTAATTAACTTTGGGGATGTGGCGCCAAAAGAAAGAGATCCCTTGAGAAGATATTTGTACTTCTGGACATGTATGAGATAATGCAGGAGCTTCATATCGAGATTGGATTGAAACTCGAAGGAAAAGCTTAAACTGAAATAAGAGAAGTAGACAGTTCAGGAGACTTTTGGAGAATTTGAAGAAGCTGTTGAAAAAGACGCAACTTGTAAGAAAAAATTATAGCGGAAAAAAATACCTCAAGTTCAGCTTCAAAAATTGCTCCACAAGTTTTTCCAGACTGATAAAACACCGGCGTTTCCTCTTAGTGGTTAGTGCACTACGTAGTATAAAACTAGAGTGACACTAAATAAATCCACAGCCTAAAAATTATTTCAAGAGAGAACAAATGAGAGAGAGATTTTTACTATTTTTTTTTTTTAATTAGTTACCAGAACCAAAAGGAGGGGGGCTATATATAGTCCCCCTACACGGCTGGCCTTAAAGGCCAGCCATAAAAACATGTAAAACGCATGGCATAAATGCCATGCGTTTTACGTTACATGCTACGTAACGCATGGCTTAAAGCCATGCGTTACCTGCATGTAACGTAGGGGAGGCTGGAGGTCTGCCCCATGTGGGCGTCTCCCCCCCCCCCCAAATTATTACATCTCCCACTCGCACACAGTGGGCATGACCCCAGGTCTGCATCTCTCTTATGTTCTCAATCTTGTTCATACAAGTAAATAGGCCGTGCGACCACCAAGCACATCTACAAAAAAATGGGAGTACATACACCAAATCTCTCCCAAAGAAAACCAGCATAGTAACATCCCCGAAGTGTATGGTCATGTCCTAAACTTATTCGATCGCATCAAGTCAAGTATTTTCGAACCCTCTTGAGTTAAATAAACTCAGAACAATGCTTGACTTTTTCCAAAACATTTCAATGTGTTCACAACTTTAGCCGCTACCAATATGCAGCGTCATAGTTTGACGTCAGCAAACACTATCGAAGATACGATATCGAAAAAATCTTCCTTTTGCACTCATATCATTCAACTTTGGTTAAACCGCTTTCCTAGCAATACCTCTTTAGACCGAATCAATCATGGCCATAGACAGCATGCCAAAGTAGCAGACGTTTTAACCTCTATCTTGTGACATAGTCAAAAGTAAAGGACACCTAAAAAAATGAGACTCACACAGTGAGAAAGAGGGGAACCATTTACTCACTTACTCATATGGTCGAATAAGCACATGTAGTATGAAACACATGCTACGGTGGATTTCTCTTTCTCAAAGAGCATATGTCTATATCAACACCGTACAGATCTTAGTCTAGGCGCTCATTAAGCATCTAACTCAAGTTTCTCTATTTGCACGCCTCCAAGGCGTCAAAGAGAATCTCGCATCTGGCTAATCTCAGGCTACATGGATGGTGGGTAATCCATTCACAGTCTTCTGAGAAGACCTCATCTTAGCTCCCACTAAGGCGACATATCTTTGTGTTAACTAACTTATCCCTTTGGACAAGTACTTAGGGATACAATGTCTCATCTCTTCTCGCTACTTAAGCGCTAGAGGCGATTGCTCGTGTGAGTGAGCCAATCTTAGCCTGTTGACATATCTTGTGTGTGTGTATTAGTAAAAGACAATACGATAAAGACAAGAACTGAATCATATTGTATTAATATCCCAAAGGAAATGTTATATCTCAATGTTATTTGAAAAACAAATTACATTTACAATCTATGTAGTCCTAGATTCCTAACATGAGCCTCATATACATCTCGTGCAATAGGCTTTGTTAAGGGATCAGCAACCATGCGACTCGTAGAAAGATGTTTCAGAATCACTTCCTTTTGCGCTACCATATCTCTTATGTAGTGATATCTGATATCTATGTGTTTGGTTCTTCCATGATATTTTGAGTCCTTAGCATATACGAGAGCTGCCATGCTATCACAGAATATCGTCACCGGATCTGAAGTATCCGTGCCAATGTCTAAATGCTTGAGGAACCTCCGTAACCAAACAGCTTCTTGAACTGCTGCAGAACAAGCTATGTATTCTGCCTCCATGGTGGATAAAGCTATACAGGGTTGTTTCTTGCTGCTCCATGTAATGGCGCCATTGTTGAGCAGAAAAACATACCTAGTGGTTGATTTACGCTCATCTAGGTCACTGCCCCAGTCGGCATCGCTGTAACCTCTTAGCTGCAAATCTGAACCTTGATAGCACAGCACATAGTCTGCAGTTCCCTTCAGATATCGCATGATCCTCTTGACTGCTTTCCAGTGAGCCAGTCCGGGGTTAGATTGGAATCTACTTACTAAGCCAACTGCATAGCATATGTCAGGCCGAGTACACATCATTGCGTACATCAAACTACCCACAGCATTAGCATAAGGGACACGGGCCATCTTTTCCTTTTCTCTTTGAGTCTTAGGACATAACTCTTTAGATAAGTTCTCGCTTTTCGTGACAGGGGTGTCAATGGGTTTACATTCACTCATTAGGAAGCGTTCGAGAACTTTCTTTATGTAAGTCTGTTGGGACAAACACAATATTCTCTTTGAGCGATCTCTATAGATCTTAACTCCCAGAATGTATTCTGCCTCACCCATATCCTTCATCTCAAAATTGAAGGATAACCACTCTTTTGTGGCGACTATCAACCCTTTATCATTTCCAGCTAGTAGTATGTCGTCAACATATAATGACAATATAATGAAACTCTTCTTGGATCTTTTGACATAGACACAATGGTCCTCTGTGATCATCGTAAACCCATTCGAAAGAATGGCTCGATGGAATCTGAGGTACTATTGCCTAGATGATTGTTTTAGGCCATATATAGATCGTTTGAGCTTGCACACTTTGCGCTCTTGACCTTTGACCATAAAACCCGTTGGTTGATCCATATAGATCTCCTCATCTAGTTCTCCATTGAGAAATGCTGTCTTAACATCCATCTGGTAGAGTTCCAAATCCATATTTGCTACTATAGCTAGAATCAGACGAATTGAAGCAAACCTCACGACTGGTGAAAAAGTTTCTTCATAGTCTATACCCTCCTGTTGGGTATATCCTTTCGCCACTAAGCGAGCTTTGTACTTATCTATTGATCCATCCGACTTGCGTTTAACTTTAAGAACCCATTTGTTCCCAATAATCTTACGCCCTGTCGGTAGATCAACCAGATCCCAGACCTGGTTAGTTTTCATAGACTCAATTTCATCATTAAGAGCTTTCATCCACTCATCTTTAGTAGAAGATGAGAGAGCCTCATGAATTGTCCTAGGCTCATCATCATCATGCGGAGCTACCATAAAAGCTTCCCCTTCAATCTCAAAACGACGACGGGGAATACTTTCACGTGTGCTTCTACGCGGCTGAGGTTGTTGTGATTGATTGACAAGTGGTGTGCTCCCACTCGGATTTAATTCCTTATTTGTAGGAGCTTGAAGAATTTCTTCCTCATTCTCAACTAAATTCCTTGGAGCACTTTCTTCTTGTTCCATAATCTCATGAAGTTCTAAACTCCTATCAACCTCACCTCTACTTGGAAATTCATTTTCAATGAAGTCCACATCTCGTGATTCAATTTCAGTCATACTTCCATCAGTTTGTTCACCTATTAACACATACCCTTTAGAGTGTTCTGAGTACCTTATGAAGATACACTTCTTCCTTCTAGGGCCTAATTTCCCATATTTATGAGAAAGATCATGAACAAAACCCGTTGAACCCCATGGCCGCAAGTTACTCAAATTGGGTTTCTCGCCGGTCCATAGTTCATATGGGGTGGAAGTTACTGATTTGGAGGGCACTCTGTTAAGAATGTAGGCAGCAGTTAAAAGTGCATCCCCCCAAAAAGAAATTGGTAGGTTTGCTTGCGCCATCATTGACCTAACCATCTCAAGCAGTGTACGATTTCTCCTTTCCGTCACGCCATTTTGTTGCGGCGTATTCGGCATCGTTAACTGTCTTTTGATTCCTTTTTCATCACAGAGCCTTTTAAATTGCTCAGAGAGATATTCTCGTCCTCGGTCAGTTCTTAGAGTTTTTAAACTCTTGTCTAACTGATTCTCAACCATTCTTAGATATCGTCTAAAACACTCCAATGCTTCAGACTTATGGGAGATTAAGTAGACATGACCATAACGTGAAAAATCATCTATAAAAGTGATGAAGTAGACGCCCCCGTGTCTTGCCCTCACACTCATTGGACCACAGATGTCAGAATGGACTAATTGCAGTGGAAAAGATGCCCTATTGGCTTTTCCAAACGGTTTTCTCTTAGCTTTTCCCATTAGACAATGTTCACATGAGGGCAAGATGACCCTAGCGAGATTGCCTATCAGGCCTTCTCTAGCTAATCGAGTCATTCTATCTTGTCCTATATGGCCAAGCCTAGCATGCCATGTATGTGAATCCAAATTATCAACAGATGAAGAAAGAAAAGCAATAGATTCATTTATATTAGAATAAACCAAATCTAATATCATAAAACCGTCTTGCAGAAAAGCATTGCCATAAAACACATGGCCCAAATAAAAGGAAACATTATTGTTTTCAAAAACAATTCGAAAACCAAGTTTTAATAGAGTAACAACTGAAAGTAAGTTTCGTCGGATTTCGGGAGCGTATAGCACATTGTGGAGGAAAAGAGTGCGGCCACCCTGCAAGTCCAGCTTGTAGGTACCAAGTCCTAGCACCTCCACGCTAGCTCCATTCCCCACCTTGATATCACGACTCCCAGCTGGAATTCGGCGATATTCCACAAATCCGACTCTATCTCGCGCTATGTGCTCGGTCGCTCCTGAATCAACAGTCCACACAGGATAGGAGTGAGCAACCATCACATGGCTAGTTACAAAAACAATACGAGAGAAGTTAGAGTATACCTTCTTCGGCTCAGTGCAGTCACGAGCGAAGTGGCCTTTCTTTCCGCAGTTGTAACACTCTAATTTTGACTTGTTCTTCCCACGCTTGCCCCTTTTGCTGCGCTGAGAAGTTCCGGACACTTTCTTAACTTGTCCAGCAGCTACCCCATTCTTGGATTTCCAACGCTTAGGCCTTGATGCCTTGCGTGAACCAGAATTAGCCACATAGGCCGAATGATTAGGCTTAGCAGCCTCTAGGCGCTCAGCCTCCAATTCTAAGTGACGCGAGACATCATCAAAATTTTTTATATTCTCATTATGCGTCAGATTCTGGCTCATGTTCTCCCAAGAACTTGGTAGTGATCTTATCACTGCCTGGACTTGTTGTTCATCAGTCAGGTCGTTTCCTGCCGTCTTAAGTTCGCGGATTATGGTTGACATAGCCCTAAGATGCTGCTTCATCGTATGGTCAGAGCGCATCTTATAGGAGTCAAACCTCATGGTTAATCCACGTAACCTAGTGGCCGAAGTTCTACCAAACTTCAACTTCAAAGCCTCCCACATGCTTTGGGCAGTGTCATAGGTCTCGAACTCACACATTAGATCATTGTGCATGCTGCTTAACATTATTATGCGCGCGCACCGATTTTTCTTAGCCCATTCAGAATAGGCTAATTCATCTAATCTGTGTTGTTCTGAGTCCCCTTCCTTGGGCTTAGTCAGGGAGTGAGACAAGGCCTCTACGACTTCTTGCTCATCTAAGACATATTGGATCTTGCGATGCCATATGTCATAGTTCTCCCCATCCAATTTCTCCCCTTTGTTCAAATCGGTAACAATACTCTTGGATGCCATTTCACTACAAAACGCAAAGGAGGGATATTACACATACACCTAAGAAATCTGCCGCGTCCATTCAAGCTAGAAAAAATAATTTAGACATGTCGCAAGATCGAAAAATCGCTAAGCTTCAGAATCATCTCTTGCGCCACAATATCCAATTATTAAATTTCTAACCTAATTCCAGCGCAAATTTAAAAAAAATATGGGAGATTTAATCATAAATCTCAACCATACTCCCACTATCTAAAAGTAGTTACCTAGTCCTAGTCACGCGTAGAGACAGATCCTACTAAAATCGCAGTAACCTGTTGGGCCAGTCTACAAAGACAGCTTCAACAACCACAGCAGCCTGTTGGGCCAGTCTACAAAAATGGTACATATAAGACCATTACAGTCCATTTTTCTTATTCCATCAGTGCATTTACAGTTCTTACTGGGGTTACCATGGTGTTGTCGCTATACAGTGCATTTACAGTTCTTACTGGGGTCACTGCAATTCTTTCAGCCTATCAATCTACACTGACAACCCTAACTAAGACTACTTAGTGGGAATTTCCTATTTTATCACTAGAATAAATAAAGGCGAATGTCTAATCATACAAGCCTAACATTTATACATGATAAAATAATAACACATTCACATGTTGTATACATACATGTTATCACATTTAATCAACAAAAATTAAACATAATATCACATGTAATTTATCAAAAAAAAAATGAATATCATCAAATATTCACATGTTATCATATTTAATCTAAAACATTAAATAAAAAAAATATCACATGTTATAACAGGAAATATATCTAAACATATATAAAAACATGCCATTTTTTTTTTATTAATCATTATTAAAAAAAAAATATATATATATAAAAAAAAACACACTAGCACCATGAGATGCTCACGGTCTAGTGGTGGAGGGTGCAATAATACGCATCTGGCCTGGGTTCGAAACCCACGGCCAGACTTTCCTCTTTTTTTTTTTTTTTTTTTTTTTTAAAGAATTGGGGCTGGGCTGTATAAATACCCAGCCCAAGAACTGGACCCCCAAAAACAAATGGGCCGTTAGGCCTAAGCCCGGCCCTTCAGCTGCCTTCTTCAACCTTCGGCCAGGGCATTGTTCACGTGAACAGTGCCCAATTTTCAGAAACGAAAAAAAGCGCCCCAGGCCGCTGCCCAACGCCAGAAACCGCCGTACCATCACCGGAAACAACCTCCGGAGGAGGCTGGGTGCTGCCGTAGCACCCAGGGAGGTGCTTGCAGCACCTGGGAGGTGCGCGCAGCACCTTGCTGGTGCGCGCAGCACCACGGTGGTGCTGGCAGCACCCCTCTGGTGCGCGCAGCACCGTCCTGGTGTGCGCAGCACCGAGGCGGTGCTTGCAGCACCGCTGGGTGCCCCACGGTGCACCATGCACCGTGGGCTCCAGGCGGTGCATGCAGCACCGTGGTGCGCAGCACCCTACGGTGCGCGCTGCACCACTATGTTTAGGTGGTGCGCGCTGCACCACCGCGCCCAGGTGGTGCACACTGCACCACCGCGCCCAGGTGGTGCGCGCTGCACCACCGCGTGGTGCACGCTGCACCGGCTTCGGCCAAATTTTTTTTTTTTTTAAACACTCAGCAGCATTAAAAAAAACACATCTATAATTTGCATGTATAAAAAAAAACTGGAAGCAATTACGACTTGCTCTGATACCAATGTAGGAAAAAATTATAGCGGAAAAAAATACCTCAAGTTCAGCTTCAAAAATTGCTCCACAAGTTTTTCCAGATTGATAAAACACCGGCGTTTCCTCTTAGTGGTTAGTGCACTACGTAGTATAAAACTAGAGTGACACTAAATAAATCCACAGCCTAAAAATTATTTCAAGAGAGAACAAATGAGAGAGAGATTTTTACTATTTTTTTTTTTTATTAGTTACCAGAACTAAAAGGAGGGGGGCTATATATAGTCCCCCTACACGGTTGGCCTTAAAGGCCAGCCATAAAAACATGTAAAACGCATGGCATAAATGCCATGCGTTTTACGTTACATGCTACGTAACGCATGGCTTAACGTAGGGGAGGCTGCATGTAACGTAGGGGAGGCTGGAGGTCTGCCCTGTGGGCGCCTCCCCCCCTAAATGCCATGCGTTTTACGTTACATGCTACGTAACGCATGGCTTAACGTAGGGGAGGCTGCATGTAACGTAGGGGAGGCTGGAGGTCTGCCCTGTGGGCGCCTCCCCCCCAAAATTATTACACAACTAAAACTGTTGTATTGGATAAACTGTCCATCATTTGACAGGTTATGTCATTAACTATGTGAAGGTTTTGTTTGACTACCAGTCAAACTTGAAATAACTTTTCCAAGAATTTGATGGCAAAGATGGAATATATTCACACTTGGCCTCGGTAACAGTGAGAATAATGCAGGCCCACATTTAGGTTCTTCTTGGCACGACTCAAGCTCCCATTTACGAGCATGAATCCATGGAGCCAAAAATGTTCACCAAGATATTAATTTGAGCAATATAATGATTGATGATGACTTCAATCTCAAGATATTTGATTCTAGTTTAGAGAAGTTGCTAGGTGCTGGTAAAAGTCATGTCACTACTCGAGTTATGGAAACTTTGGGGTGTTGAGCCAGAATATGCCAATACTGGCCTTTTAAATGACAAGAGTAAAATCTATAATTTTGAAAGAAGTTATTCTCTTTTATTGATTGCAGGGTATGTTGTTGCTATGAATGAGAAGAAATAAATCCTTAAGTTTTATCAATGTTCTAAACCTTGAGGACAAGATTTTTTAAATGGGGAATTTATTATGAACCTGACTGTAATGACACCGTTGGAGCTAAAATGAAGTACAACGTTTTGGGGAGTCAAGCAAAACAAGGAATTTGAGTTAAGTGTCAAAGGTTTATTTTGCTGTTGGAAGTCATCCACAACGGTTTGTTAATAAATAGTCTATAGTGTCTTATGTGTAATGTTTAGTGGTTTGTGATGTTACTTTTTAATTGGTCTAATTCATGTTATCAATCTTAGATGTTTGTTAGAGTCGGTGTGGTGGAATCTGGAATATTGCAGTGGAGAGAAATGAGAGGAGGATCATCTAGAACCTTGAGGAATTTTCTGAATTTTTAAGGAGATTGGGAGGCTCGCGAAGCACTACCGTAGCTAAATACAACATATGTTTTTCTACAACCTTCTGTCAAACATATTACCTGCAACCATACTTTTCATTGACTATACACCATAGTTATTGACTCAATTTCCTAAATACAACAAACTAGAATATTAAGGTTCCTAGCTAATTTTATTGACAAAATCAAGGGTTTAGGAATAAAAATGTGTTTTTTCACACAACTTAGATATAAGAAAATCTAATATTTCCAACAAAAAAAGAAAAAGAAAAAGAACATTGGCTACTTGCAATTGATCGCACATTACAGGTGATCATGGGCGGACCCCCCAAAATTTTTCAAAAAAATTATGTAGTATATATATTTACATATATATAATATTAAATTACTCTTCAAATTATAAAAAAATTAAAATTATCCCCCCAAATTTTATTAAAATTATTCTCTCTAATTTCAATATATATATAATTTTATTTTAACTTTTAACTTTGTTGAAATTCAAATTTTAACTCACCTAGTCTCATAATTATTTTAACAATCTAATTCTAAAAAAAAATAATTATAAATTTATATAATTGTCAAAATTGATTATTATATTCATTTATATAGTCTCACTCTAACTTAATTATATAATTGAAAGATATAGTTTGTTAAAAATTTAACAGCAGTATATCATTAGTCATTAAAAATTTCTAATATTTATTCTTGATCTATAATTTTTTTAATCATAAAATAAATATGAGCAAGTTAAGAACAAATATTTTTTTTTTTAAAATGTGGGTAATTCAAAGAGTAATACGTTTAGAGAGTTCGATAACAATGAAATGTGATACTTATATCACTAATAAGCATCTTTTTAAAATTTATATATAGTACACATTTTATCGATTGTCCCCCCAAACATAAAATCCTGGTTCCGCCCCTGAGGTGATCATTATCCTTGGTTAAATATACCAATAACATCTCTTAGCCTTTTAGAATGGAACTGTCAATTTTTTATTTAACAGAACACTATCATTCACTTGTAGGGATGGAGGAGATGGGGGAGGACATGGGGAGGAGATGAGCTCGAAAGAGGATGGGACGGGGGAATGGAGAAGGAGATTTTGCCTGAGATTTTGCCTTCATAAAACGCACTGTTTGGGCTAATTATGAAAACACCGTGTTTCATTTTAGGTTTTCTATCCTTGCGTTCCACGAATCTAACTTTTCCTTTGCAGATCCATGAAACGCCTTGTTTTATTTTTGAGCTAGCAAGCCAGTGGACTGAATCTAGACTTTTTCAATAAGAACAAATTAAAGCTAAGCAACGTCCTCGGGTGCGTTAGGCCCGGAGTGCACCTGGTGTTAGCACTTAGCAATGTAAATTACATTCGTATTTGATATATCAAGTTAGGGGTATTTTTGAAAAAAAAAGTAAAAGATTTTATTTGGTACATAAAAGCAATTATCTCACTTTTTATTGTAAAGTTGAACTTGGATAATGGAATAAGACTTGAATAGTGCTATTATGCCTTTTTAATTTGTCTATTTGGTATGTCTCTAGTAAAAATTATACTTTTTTTGCTTTTCATTTTAAATATTTTTTAAACATTTTTAAAAAATAAAAAATACCAATATAATGATAATTACTTTCTTAACTATTAAGTAATTTTATTTTTTCAAAAATACAAAAATACTAATTCATAAGTGGTCAAAATGAGGGGATAAACGAAGGTGGCATAATAGCATTACTCATAAGATTTTGTTATGATGTTAACTTGTGCAATTGACATTATTAGGTAATTAACATTAAGTTCTCAATAAATATTTTTTAAATTCAATTAAAATATATATTTTTAATTTTACTCATATTTCAAAAATCTTCTACATCTTATTTTCTATCATTTCTTTATTTTTAAAAATAATATATTTCTGCTATTTCTTTATTATTATTTTTCTTTTACTTTCATTTACAAACTTAACTACTTGAGATTTATATTGTTTTCTTATGTTTTGAGCTATTACTCACTAGCAATATTTAAAAACAATTAATTAATTTTTTACAGGTATAATAATATTTTATTTTATATTTATATTTTAATAATTAATATAAATAATAGCTAATATTTTTCTAAAATAAAAATCGAATAAAATATGTTTTATAAAAAAATTAGAAACTTTAGATATTCGTATGAAAAGGATGCTCTAATCAAGACAGAGCCTGTTTTGTTTTAAAGTGATTCAGATTTTTTTTTTTATTTAAAAAATTAATAAAGATATATTATTATGCAAAGTAAAAATAAAAATAAAAATAAAAATAAAAAAGAGAAAATTAAAGGGCGTGAAATCACTAGCCGGCCTTGGGGTTACTGGCCCGGGCACGTTCTCTAGTAACGTACACTCTTTGAATAAATTCATTGTTCTGATCATCGCAGCTAGGAAACAGCCCTATTGAACGGCTTTTAAACCCATTTTATTTTTTTACTTTAATTTTCTTCATATACTTATTCTTCACCGTTACTGAGGTGAGGCCTGTTCTATTTCTAATCTTCTTTTAATGCTAATTAATATGTCGTCTGTGTTGATGTCACAAAAATCGATGAACAGGCAAGGACAGGAAAATAAATCATTTCCAACCCACTGGAGCGAGTTGGGTTTCGATGGGTGTCATTTGAAACTCCCGGTAAGACTTCGGTACGGCCATACGTACGTGGATAACAGATAAATTAATATAGAAATACAGTATTTACGTGGTTCAGCATAAGGCTTACGTGCATGGGATATTGGGGAAGGGAATCCACTATAATGAATATTTTTACAGTCACTCAAGGCTCTCACTATACGTGAATAAAATACATGATTTTACTGATATGAACTATTGAGTTCATCTGAGAAGACAAGTAGGCGATTCGAGAGAATAAGAGGAATTGTTGTACAGCCAGAGAGTCATCGATCGAGTCAGTTCTTTATATTTCTGATAGTTGTTTTTATATATAGAAATTGAGATCTGGATATTATTTCTTGCGTGTGTCAGTTGCTTGTCTTTATGGCCTATCCTCCATATGATCTGATCCACTCAACTCCTTTTCACTCTTGTCTTCTAGTGTACTTAATAATAGGCCTGGGCCCTACTTTGAGGATATTTCATCCTCACAACCCTGCGAATTCTTACCAAAGACACTTTGGTGGGAATTCTAAAGTATCCAAAAATCGAGAAGGTGGTAGTTCGTCTTCCGAGCTTGAGGTAATAAAAACATGCAATATATATGTTATTAAGAAAATGCCGTAAGATGTGAGGGTTTACGACCCCGCAATCCACAAGCGGTCATTGGTGGGAAACCAGGTGTGCGAGGGTTTACGTGTAAGCCTAGACCCGAGATTCAACCTTGCGATTCGCAAGCATCCAAAATGAGGCTTGTCGAGTGTGCTTGGTGGGCGGATCGTAAGTTTCGAGCCTATCATGGATGTAAGGACTTGACAAGTGAACTTGGGTGCTGGACCTCAAGCCTCGAGCCCTTGACGAACGAATCGTTGGGCTGGTCATGGGTGGCCGGATGACCCCGTGACTAAACCTGATCCAGTATGACGAGCATGGAG
This sequence comes from Platycarya strobilacea, assembly GCA_036898215.1. Classification (NCBI taxonomy): domain Eukaryota; kingdom Viridiplantae; phylum Streptophyta; class Magnoliopsida; order Fagales; family Juglandaceae; genus Platycarya; species Platycarya strobilacea. The sequence continues at coordinate 9,626,636 of CM072545.1, forward strand.
CTGGTATCACCGTATAATGGGTGCGTCAACTTTGCGCTGCAAAACAATTTTGTTAAATAGAAATATGAATTTTCATTCCACTAAGTCCAAGTGTTGAATCCGAATTTGCATGTGTACAGTTAGAATATAAAATTTGTTAAAATTGGTTCCGTAGTATTGCAACATTTATTAATTTTTTTATTTTTATTTTTATTTAAGCGGGCGTGATTGGACGATAGTGTGAGCAGGAAAGTTATGGTTTGAGCACAATTTTGGCGAGTTGTGTGAATATGATGAGTTATGGAGAGTATGGTGATCCATTCGTGAGTTGTAGACATGTAAGGGGCGGTCTGAGCCCATGTGATGACCGAATGGTGGTCACGAATAAGTAAATGGTAAGTTATTTATTTATTTATTTTTAAATGAATGTGTATTGGGTGAGCGCTATGAAGTTGGCGATGTGAGGGGGAGCTTGCCGACGGCTGTGAATGTGTTGTGATGGCGAGCACGAGGCAAGTTGTGAGAGGTGATCAAGCGAGCTAGGTTGGAGAGCATGCACGGCGAGCTGGTTTTGGTGGTCTGTTGGCGAGCGGGTTGTATGGTGAGCAGCTTTGGCGAGCTGGCGAGTGACTTGGGCGACTGGGAAAATATGACCTGAGATGTGAGGGCGAGCATGCATGGCGAATTGAGAACAAAGCTCCCTGGGTTATCAGTGACGCGGGGCAAGCTGGCGAGCAGGTGAGAGGTGGCGAGCTGGCGAGCTGAGCCCTGTGTTCCTGAGAAGTGGTTCGGGCAAGATGTTCCCGAGTGCAATGGTTGAGCTGCCGTGGAGCACCATGGACGGGACGTGAGAATTGGTCAAGCGAGTGGATGTCGAGCCAGTGGTGGAGCGAGAAAACGCCATGAGGTTGGCGAGGGGGAGCTCGTCGGTTGACTATGAATCCAGCGAGATGAGGAGAGCTCGCTGGCGGGCAGTGAGCTTGCGAGGTGATGAGTCGCCGGCGAGCTGCATGGAGTGAGCCTATGGGGGGATTCCCGTGACCGGGCACTCGGGTAGGTGGACGGCAGCCTCATCAGCAGTAGAGGATGCCAACGGCCTCGATGGTGGCCGCCGACAATCCATCCATGCACAGGTTGGACTGGGCACGGGGTAGACGCCGTTTTTGAGCAGCAGTCCTAAAAATGCCGTTGTTGGCAAGGACACCGGCCGGGGGCAATCCCATCGGAGACAGAAGGCGCCGGCGACCCCAGTGGTGGGTGCCAACGTCCCTGCTCTCCTCGTCCGGAGCGGTGGCGTCTTGATTTAGGCGGTTTAGTCGTGTGCGCTGGCGAGACTGTTTCCGGTGGACTAAGGTGCCGGTCAGTCTCTCACCGGAAACAGATACCTCCGGCGATCCAGATGGCGACCGCTGGAAGAGCTACGGGGCTCACGGCGTGGCATCGTGAGTCCATGGATGTTATAAATCAACTCAAACTCGTCAATACAACTTAATTATTCAGTTACTAATACTGCAAATGCTATCGAAATCATGTAGAAAACCATTTGGAAAAACGAAAATAGGATCACATGAGTCAAGCGTCCAGGTTCCGAGATCAAGATCTGTGCCTATGGGGAACATGAATAGATCAAATGACCTTGAAATTGGAGAATCACACTGCATGAGATCAAGGTCTGTTGCACAAGATCGTTACAATTGGCCGGAGGACATTAATAATATTGGAAGTAGTAGTACTAGTCTTGAGTCAAGAGCTTCCATCAGCCAATAGTAATACTACACGTAGGTCTGACGCAGAAGGCAATTGTATTAGTTTTGAATTAGATGCATCATTATCAATGAGTGCGTCCAGCTCAACATACTCTAGTCCAAGAGGAGTTCATGACTTCACACTTAGTCCTCAATTACCTTAGCAAACAGCTCCAACATCAATGGATCAAGTATTTGGGTTTGGTGCAATATTATCTCCAAATTTAGGTTGTTCAACCAGCACATCTGATCCAATGAAGTTTGCATCTAATTATTCTAATGTTGAAGCTCAGATCAGCTATGTTGCGGTATGTGCAGAAATAACTTTTATATGGTCTCGATTTTTGGATCCTACTAATTCATGAGCTTTAAAGATATTGGTATTCTGACTTGAAGAGTTGCCTTGCATGTGGTGTAGAGAGTACATGTGCCAATCAATTTGAAGTACTTGACATGTGGCAACTAGCTACGCGTACATGATCATGAGTTTGATTAGGATAAATGATTTGTACAAATTCTAAATAGACAAGCCCTATTCAAGACTTTGTAAAAAAGTGGACTCTATATATATATAAAAAAAAAAAGTGTAAAAAAATGATTATTTATTAGTAGGATCGACTTTTTTTTATAAAGAGCTTATATGAGGTTTCTCTATATAAATCTTTGAGAACTTGTACCTATCAATTACTCATTTGATATTGCTACTTGGCATCTTTATACCACTGCCAATTGAATATTCAATTGACCTTATATATTTGCAAGCATGCATGTGAATAATGATTTCAATTGATATTAATTAATTAGCAGGACAGAAGTTTTGATAATTCTAATTATGGGAAGCTTCAACAAGTAATGTTAGAGGCGGAGAAATTGACACTCTCTCAGCAGAAAGTAGCAAGTCAGTTTAGAGAAGTTATGGGCCAGGTAAAGCTTTTAGTTATGGGCCAACTCCCATGTATTAGATCTACAAGACACATGACATTAATGAAATTAATGTCATATGTCAACAAATTTAAAGGGTGGAAAAAGATTTCTTCTTGCCTGGCATAGAATGCATGTTCATCTTATTCATGAGCATAATGCTTATAACTTCTACCTAAATATTTAACTTAATTCTAAAGTTCCAAAATCATGTGTGAATTGCCTATACTAATCCAATCAACAGGCCCAAGAAGAGTTGATCTGCAGATCAAGAGAGATTGAGGAAGCTGCGAAAGTAAAAGATCAGAAAGAACTTGAAAAGATGAAGAATCGGATAGACCAAGTGATGGAACAATTCCAGGCATTCCAAGAAAATCAATCATCATTAGAGAGACAAATTGCAAAGTTGCAGGTCGAGCGTGATAATGCAATGAAAGAAACTGAAGAACTAAGAAGTACACAAGGAGAGTATTCAAGCGGTCACAGGCTTCAGTTGTTTTGAGTTCTCACCCTCTGAAATTAAAGAAGCCACTGAAAACTTCGATGAATCCCTGAAAATTAATGGTGGTGGGTTTGGATACGTTTATAAAGGTCATATCCTTCAAACTGATGTTGCTATAAAAAGGCTACAGTCTACTTGCGGGGGCATCTCAGAGTTTCAAGCAGAGGTTTGTTAATCTTTTGAAGTCACTTGAATCAATATTCAATTTAGTTATAACTTTTTTATGGATTAAAATCTTTAATGATAAGATACCAATGATTGCTCATTATTGGGTGCTTTTTTTCTAGTTTGGTGAATGCATTATTTAAAAAAAGAGACGATAAATTGAAAAAAAAAAAAAAAAACACAACACCCCAAATTGTCACTTGAATAACGGATCAACATATTGATGATAAAAAGGTTTTACATTCCATTCTCATTGATTCTTTGTGTATGATCTGCATGCAGGTTCATGTGTTGGGTCAAGTGAGCCATCCAATTATTATAAAACTCATATAGGATGTTGCCGAGAAGAATTTGCACTCATATATGAGTATTTGCCCAATGGAAGCCTTCTCGACCGACTTAGACGTAAGGACAACTCTCCTCCATTGTCTTGGCAAACTCGAATTTGCATCATCGTAGAGTTGTGCTCTGTCCTTGTGTATCTTCATTCCCGCAAACCTCACAGCAATGTGCAAGGTGATTTAAAACCCTCCAATATACTCCTTGGTGTCAACTTCGTTTCAAAACTTAGCGATTTTGGAATTTTCCGTGTGTTATGCCATGATCAATGTCCAGACAATGACACAACATTGTGTCGTATAACTCGACCTAAGGGAACCTCAGATTACATGGATCCTCATTTTTATGAAACAGGAGAGCTTACTATGAAGGCGGATGTTTACTCATTTGGGATCATATTATTAGAGTTGTTGCCAAATATGTGCCCATCATCTGTAGTATTTTATGTGAAATCTGGCTTAGGTAGCAGAAATTTTGAAACTGTCTTGGATTCATCAGCCGGAGATTGGCCAATTCCTGTTGCTAAAGACTTGGCAGAATTGGGATTGAGGTGTTGCGACAAGAACCGAAGCAATCGACCAAAACTTGAGTCAAATCAAGTGTTTAAGATGCTTGAATCATTAAAGGCTTCATATGTAGCCTCCTCCTAGCTCAGATGATCCTAGCTGTCACGTCCTGAAGCTTAATATATATTAACACTATCCAATTCTTAAGATCACAAGTGCCTCCATCTTTGAGCACTCTCCACCTTTTTTGTTCTATTTGATTTTGTGTGGAACTGTCTTTGTTTTTTAGTTTAAAACTTGGTATATATTGCTAGTATTGGATGAAGTTGAAGTTGTGTATTGCAGCACTATTAAAAATATCAAATTTGAGTTTTTGAGTTTACCCGCAATTTGCTTTCCAGAAGGCTTCACAAGAGAACAAGGACTTCAACACTCACCTGTCCATTTCATCAATTGAAAGCGCCACAAGTTGTTTTGCAATTTGATAAGAAGGGCCCAACACATGGACGGGGAAATTTGATTTGGAGTGGAGATTAACTCTTTAACAATTTCAAAGCGCTGCAGGAACATATCTGAGGGATAACTTCACATTTCAAGCCGCAATACACTTCAATTCCGGCCCACTAATTCTGCACTTGAGTAACCCACGGTTGTAGTTTTATTGGGGCACGGCAATCCACTTCACAATTCGGTTTCACTTGGGCTTATTCAAGAGAAAAGGCCGCACGCTTCTGCTGGATTTCGATTCAATTGGACCTCACAAATACTCTTCACTTCACACACGGGCCCCCGGCCCCACGTAACCTCACTTGATCGAAAGAACATTCCGCTGCTGGGAGTCTCACTTGAGCCCCGAACATTCACTTGCCACATAATATCTATATTTTCGTTCGAAAATCACACTTTGGGCCCACAAGCATCTTTAATTCACATGGTTTTAATTTCAGTGGAGCACCGCATGATTTAAACCTCGCAAATCCTGCTGGGGCACGACAATTATTGAGATTCTCACTTGGAAACAAAACGAGCGATATTTTTGTGGCGTCCCAATCCGCCTGTGTGAACAAGTGAAATCGCGATATTTCATCATCAAGTGAAAGTGTGTACAATACAAAAATATTGCAGCTAAAAAATAGAAAGGTATTTAAACTAGTACTAGAAAATTCAAATTTATAATCTAATTAAATGTTCCTTTCAAAATTATTACAATTATTCAACTAATAAATAAAGTGAAAGACAAGTTCACAGCTCGCAATTACAAAACTCAAAATCTTCACTCCTCGAATAGAGTTGGTCCAATGCTCAAACCTGACATCTACAATAAATCTACGAATCCATAAAACGGAATCACAAGTTAAAGCACTACATGAGATTATGACATCTCAGTAAATAAGCAACCAAATATCAATCTAGAGTTTAAAAACACATTTAAGCAACCAATACATTTACACCAAACACACAACAATACATGCAAGAAATCCACTCTCTTTCCCTAAAAGGGGCACATCTACTCACATACGCCAAAACGTTTTTGACCCACAACACAAACCAAACATTAGTGCAAACTATGATTTCATTTAGGGACTATCCATACATCCTAACTTCCTTCATCACACCACGAGTGATGACTGTGCGTTCGACTTCGTAACAAGCGATACTCAGGTCCACGCCCAATAAGTACCATGACTGTGCATCCTCTAAGCCCCACCAGTAGAAGGGGCACCGAGTCAGCACAAGAGGATTATCATCTTGTCCGATCTCGTTGTCGTCCAGCGACAACCCAGTGGACGTAACATCAGTTTATTACACTCCCGAGTGATCAAAGGAGTTCCATTGAGATAATACTTCATCTCGCCTTGGGGTTGTGATCCACACAATCTATACAATCATTTTATTATGCATGCATCATGGTCTCCCTTAGTCATACCAAGGGTAACGATTGTATACGTAACTTCGTGATAAGTGATACCTAGCTTCACGCCTAGCGTGTACCATAACTGACTCCTTTTGTCACACCACGGGTAACAATCATACACAGAGTCAGTACGAGAGCGTCACCATCTCGTCCAATCCCGTTATCGCCCAGCGACAACCCAGGGGACACATCACCCCAATCCCGAATTGGGGTCATAACACACGCACTCACATGTCATAGCTAGCACAAATCACTTAAAAATCTAGTTCATACAACATAGTATATCATGGCACAATTAATTAATTAAAGCAATTAAATAAATATGCGTATGCATGAAAGATAAGTATTGAATGACATGGTAGTCCACTCAATAGGTAAATACACAACACCAAATCAAGTATAAACACAATTTCACAACCATAGTTCCACGAACAGTTTCACAAACACAATTTTCACAAGAATGGCTTTGCAAACAAAGTTTTACAAGCAAGTTCACGGACAGTTTCACAAACCAACCAAATTACACACGTTTTCCCATCCTCCATTATCGACTTCAGGCCTAACCAACCAAATTTTAACAGATTCCAACACTTAATCCAACCAAGTAATAGAAAATATAAATGTATAAATATTATTTTAAACTCTAAAATTGTGTTAAACGATTACTTACTGCGTGCCCAGGCAATCTGGATGATCGAGCGTGCGTTGGCCTACGAGTCCTGCAATCGAACACACAATGCATGCCACAACTCAGATAAACACGAAATCATTAGATAAATGTACAAACACACAATGAAGATTAAATATAATGATAGGATGATTTGGCTCACCGAGGTGACGGAAAAACCGACGAAGCAACGACTGGGTAGTAATGCTACAAAGAAACAGTGACGAAGGCGCACAATTTACCGTGACAGATCTAGGTAACGCATCGATGGTAGATTTGAGAGGTTCGACATAGTGCTCCTTTGAGGTGACCAACGTCAACAAGGAGACAACAACAATACAGGAAACCTGATGTGAGAAAGAGAAAGCCAAGAGAATGAAAAGAGATGACTGAGAGGAAGAAAAGGCTTATTGACACTACAACATATAAGACTTTTTGCGGCGTTTTATGAGTCGCTGTAAAAAACTTTAAAATCGTCGTAAAAAGCTTCAAAATCGCCACAAAAGTTTCAAAATCGCGGTAAAAAATCATTTTCCACGTTTTTAAAATTGCGGGTTAACTGCGGCTATTTGAGCGTGACAATTAGCCTAATTTCTTGGGACAAATGCTTAATTTCTTGCAGCAATGCTACTATTTATGGAGAGAAAATGCAGCAAATGCTACTATTTACGACATAATTTAACTCTCAGCTAAACAAAATGCAATAAAAAGTCTTATTTGTTGTAGTGTGACCATGTGAGGTCGCGAGATGGTGGCAAGCCACTACTGGATAGATCTCGTGTGACGGTGAAGCGACACCTCCACAGTAACACCAATGGCTTTGCATGCAGGAGAGAGAGAGAGAGAGAGAGAGAGAGAGAGATATATAGAGCTGTGGGAGAAGAGGATGAGCTACTGAGGGAGACAACGGCGTGGGGTGGAAGACACAAGGAGGAGGACACCGCGCGAAGCACCTGCTGCACGAAGAAGAGAAAAGCTTGAGCAAAGGCTTACAGGTTGAAGTTGACGATGAGATGCAACGAGGTGAGGAGGTGAGGTGACGACAACCGACGCGTGGTGGTGACGACAACGAACGCGTGGTGGTGGACGACGAGCAAGGCTCCCTCTACAAGAAGAAGAAGAGGCTTGGGGGAGGAAAAACTTACAACACACAAGAAGAGAAGGGGGTGCTGCATGAAGAAGAAGGGGGAAGGTGATGAAGAAAGGGTTTTCTAGATTGAAAAGGTCAAAACAGTGAGTTTCAAGTGAGAAGGGGCTAGGCTACAAAGAGGCACATGAGCCGTACCCTAAAGACACCCATTTGGCCCAAAACACTCAACACAAAATAAAACCAACCCACAAACAACAAGTCTAATATGAAAACAATTGAACAAAGCCAAAATAAAATAAACCACAAAACTTAGCAATAGTGAAATAAAATAAATAAAACCCAACATACTACTTAATAAAAATAAACTAAGAACAATTAATATAATAAAATAAAGTAAAATAAAATCACCAAATAATAATAATACAAACAAACGCACTACACAAAGAGCCTAAACTCAAATATAGAAAGGATTAGAATAAATCAAGAATACATTAAAATTCTTGTTCTTAATGCTTGCGATTTGTTGGGCAATTATTATTTAATTTATTAAATCCCAATGAGACTGAGAGGTGATTTGTAATTTTAGCTCTAGAATTAAATACTCATTAGTTGAGCAAAAGTAGAGATACTTTACTGCGACTAGTGTGATCTTTTAAGAAAAATCCAAATAACTTAATGAGTTTCCAATTAATTTAATTCACATAAAGATATGAAGTTATTAGTTAGATATATTTAGAATATTGTTCGGGAGAAAATATTGAAAAGTTAATGGATTTTTATCATCAACATGAGAGTATTGAAATTAAATAATTAGGAAGAATAAATTGTGTTAGATTTGTTAGGTGAAATCAAACGCCCTAGACCCGTTCTCATTATATCTAAAACATTAAATTTTATGCTCTTTTATTGATAAATTTATTTTTGCTAAGTATTTTAATTTAATTTAGATAGTCGAATCTTTCCATTTGTTTTTCAATTTTTCAAATAGTAATTAATTTAGTAAATTTCAATACTCAATATCATAATTAATTATTGTGGGTTTGACTGACATTCATTTTTTTTTTTAAATTTACTACTTTTTACAATTTTGTACACTTGCAAATATTTTCATATCATCTAATTAAGCCTAAAATAATTGCCCCGTATAGGTCTTGAAGTTGGTTGAATTGGTAGAAGTACACGTCCAACCTACATACAATTTGAATGATATTACATGCATGTTGATATCTTTTAAAATTTATCTATTCCCCTCAAATAGATCACCAGACTATAATTATATGGGGCTTTTGCCAATAATTCTTTTTTTGCAGTATACGTTCATAGCAAAAAGTAGCCTGTTGACACCATAATACATGATGTGTATTAAACACTAGTTGTTACCACAATATGTTAATAGTGGATAAAAAGTGGTGAGGACAAAATCAATTGTCATGAGAAAACAAGTTATTGCCACTGGTTAATTTTATTGAACTCAACGGAGATAAAAAATTATGATGTTCTAGAAAAAAAAAAAAAATTTGTCGAGTTGAATTTCTTTTTGCATTGAGAAATATTTGTCAATGTTCAATGTATGTTGGCTATAGCAATTATATTGAATCCAGAAGTTTTGTGAAATTTATTTTTTAGAGTATTTGAATGTTCATACTAAATTTACATTTCTTTTCTTAGAATATAGTCTTGGTGCTCCTACATACAAGTTCTGGCACAACTTCTAAAAAAAGTGTCAGCAGAGGACCGCAAATTCAGTAGACACCTTTTGGTAGAGGGAGTAGACTTACAGGTAATGTAAATTCAAACAATTTATTTTAACGATTTATATTATATTATTTTTTATATACTAATTGCATGAAACATTTGAGTCATTTAAAAGTTGGAGCTTTATTTGGATGAACATTAATTGTTCTTTAAAAAAAAAAAATAGAAATTTGAGTAATTTCAAATTGATGATCTTGCTTGCGTACAGGGGCAGAACCAGAATTTTGTATTTGAGGGGCGATCGATAAAATGTACAATAAATATAAATTTTATGAGGATGATTATCAATGATAAAAGTGTCATATTTTGTTATTATCAAGTTCTCTAAATGTATATTAATTTTTGAATTGTTCAAGTCTTTTTTAAAAAAATAATAATTATTTTTAAGTACTTGTTTATATTTTTTTATGATTTAAGAAAAATTTATAGAGTAAAAATAAATTTGAGAATTTTCTAATAAGTAATGATGTAACGCAGTTAAATTTTTAATAAATTATATCTCATAATCATATAAGTTAGATTGAAATTAAATAAGTGAGTATAATCAATCAATTTTACAATAATATAATTTATAATCAATTTTTTTATTAGAATTAAACTGTTAGTTGAATAACTGTGAGCTTATGTGAGTTGAAATTTGAATTTAAGTAAAAATTAAAAATTAAAATATAAATAGATATATATTAAGATTTAAATGAATAATTTTAGTAAAAAAAATTTGAAGGGGGCAATTTTTATTTATTTTTAATTTAAGAGAAAATTTTAATTATATATATATATAATTATATATATTTATATTATAAACTAAATTTTTAAAAACTTTGGGGGGTAGCCCCCAACTTGTAAGCTGCGTCCGCCCCTGCTTGCGTACATTTAAAAAGTCAGTTGGAGCTTTATTTGGATGAGCATAAGGTATATAGAAATTCAAACCCTGATATTCTTTTATTTTATTTTGAGAAGGAAATAAATTTCATTATCCTGAACTCGCTTATATATATGGGTTTTGACATTTTGAGTGTTCCCGTAATTCCGTTCCTGTTTCTGTTCTTGCGGTAAGAGAGTTCCCAAGACCAAGACCAAGATTCAAACAAGAACAAGGAATAGTACTGATTATCCTCATGGTCTCACGTGGGAGTGAAATAGTTACATGGGTTGGTTTTTAAAGGTAGCAATTATATATTACCATCAATATTGGATCAAATTTTTAAGGTAGGATATTTATAAAATGCTCAATAGATATGCATGGTAGAGACTAGAGATAACTTCATGCATGCGTCTATTTCATTCAAACTTAAACTTCACAAATTTGAATTTGAAGCAATTTTTACCGACCTTGTTTGGAAACGCCGTATTAACGTGCCCCTAATTAATTCTTGTGAGCCTAAAGTCTCGTGAGGCTCATTGGACTTGCGAAGAATAGTTGCCCCATGTATGGCTTGGAACAAGGTGGTCGAAGTAAACTAACCTAGACTTGGGTGTTATCATGTTTTTATCTTTTGAAATTGTTAGATACTAGAATAGTCTACGTAGTTTTCACTCTTAATCCTCAATTCAAAATTAGAAATTTTTGTCCTCTGAGCTTATAAATTTGATTAAATATATATGTCCCTCCAATATTTATTTACATTTAAAAATTAGTAAGATACCACGTCAGCACTAATGAATTGCTACCAAGTGCTGGATAAAAAAGAAAAAAAAAACATTTAAAAAGCTCAATAAAAAAACAAAAGTTAAACACACTGCGTTGTCTTGGTCTCGCCTAGGTCACATCCAAGAAATAGAATTCAAATGTTACAAGCCTAATTTGTTTTAGAACTCCGTTCAGTTCATTTCACTTAATTATTATAATTTTAAAATTTTAAAATAAAATTTTTAAAAATATATATTTTAATATTACTTTATTCAACATTTAATTTAAATATCAATTAAGTGAAATGAATCAAGGGGCAGACACTACTTAAATAATTTGGATGACGTTGCAGGTTGCACCATCTAGATCACCCAGGCATTATCTATAGCTGACCAAGGGGAAGACATATTTGTTATTTATCATTTTTACATATTATACAAAACATCTATTTTAATTTTAATTATTTTAATTTTAATTATTTTAATTTTCTTTAAATAATTAAGTTGTTCTACTTATTATCTATACACAACAAAATTAATAAGAAAAAAAATTAAAATTAAAAAATTATATCTAATATGTGATCATATGAATATGAGTAGTGAAATTTTTCCTAGTTTTCATGATCCACGTAGACCGACTTGAATCATCCTTAGGCTCTACTACCTATGTTCTCTCACATCAGGGATTAGTGGTTAATCTAAAGGGAAAATCGCATTGAGTACTATTTTAGCATTTAACCTGTTTCAAAATATGAATAGTTATGTAAATAAATCAGAACATCCTACCAAAAGACGCCCCCCCGCCGCCGGGGGACTTAATGTCCATTGAAAATGGAGTTTCAAGCCATCCTAAAATAAAAAAAACTCAAAAGAGTGATAACAAATAGAAATATTAGACGAGTTCCTCTGTATAATTACGTTTAGGCAGAGTTCGTCTTGCTCCGGTTGGTTCTAGAAAAGTTTTATGGACTGAACCAAACTTATTCAGTCTAAAATTTTTCCATCTTCGATTGAATTAAATACTCTATAGGATCGGATCAAATCGATTCCTTTCGATCCAGTCTAGTTTATTCGATCTTTTTACTATAATTTTTATACATATATCATTTTTATATTATAACTCTTATAATATGTTAATATATTAATATATATTAATACCATATATTATAGTTAATATTATCCATTAAAAAAATCTAATAATAGTTTGATACTAAATAATATATAAATACTATACATTCTATAATTAATTATATATAAATAATAAAAATATATTTTGTATTAGTCACTCAATCTGGTTGAGTTTGATCTGAGATAAAAATTCTTGCACTGAGACCAAATTGAATATTTTCGATCTTATAATATTTAGATTGAGACTGAGCAAATCCAATTTTAATTCGATCCGATCCGTCCAAAATGACCGATCCAATCAATTTTTCTCATCGGAACCGGCTAAAATTCTCTCCTAATTAGGCTTGAATAGAGTAACTATTCTAGTCGTCCCCACCTCATTTTTTAAAACAAAAGAAGTTAGAAACACGGGACAAACACGTGTAATTTTGTACATAAGTGCTTACGTAGCATTTCTGCATTGCACAAAATCAGCATGAATGGTAGTCATGATCTTTGAATTTTTCTTCTTATTCCATTTCATTTTGCAACAATCAATAATCAATATTGATCTGATCTGTTACCTAGCTAGCTTTCATGGGTTAATAATAATCATAATTTATTTATCTTTCACTTATAAAGAATAATAAATTAGATTAATAATAGTAATTTTTTTTTTAGCCAATTAAAAAAAGGGGAGCCTGCCTTCTATTTATTCAAGGGATAATTCCAATAATTGGGATTTAACTCTTATATATACTTTATATTAACCCTTTATCTATAGATTTGAGTGACCGATCAACCAAATTGACAATAGATAAGGCACAAAAAATTAAAAATTGAAATACTTTTGACTTTTAAATAATGCCAAGATGACGTTTCAACTATTTTAATTGTGATTGATAAGATAATTTAATTGTGATTGATAAAACTTGTGCAGGGATATTCCTCGGAAGATCTTCCGAATATTTCAAATTCTATAATATATAAACTGCGTGACAATTCTGCAAAGAACCATCAATATATGGAAATTCTCAATTTTTTTTAATTAAATAAAATAATAACTTAATATAAAAAAATAATATTTGCGGTCATAAACTATGCTGTCGTAGATTAAGTACAAAATTTATATGAAATATTAATTTTTTAATAATAAATATAATTTTTTATTAGAAGAAATACACACTACAAGATTTTGGGCTTTTTACCACTAATTGTTTTTCCGTAGCATACTATCGTGGCAATAAGTCGTCTTTTGCCACGAAAATGACTAGAGGAAATAAAAATCGACTTTTTCCCACGATTTTGTCGTGATCAAAAATATTTCATGGCAAAAATTTTTTAACTGCGATATAACTATTTTTTGCCACCAAATTTTATTATGGCATATAAAAATAACTAGAACCTAAATTAATTGTAAGAAAAAAATTATTGTGTCGAGTTCAATTACCTTTGGTCACATAATCATTTTACCACAAAAAGTGATACAAATGAAAAAATTTCTATTGTGGCTTACACTTTTTTACAACTTTATCAATTATCATGAATGTGTCTCGCTACAAAAGGTAAAAAAGAATTACAAAAGGTAGAAAAGAATTATTTGCACAAGAGCAACTCGTGGCATATGAATCATAATCACTTTTGCTATAGAATCACTATTGTCACGACTTCTCATCCCACGATTTTGCAAAATCGTGGGTAAAACTTACTTTTGCAGAGATATTTTCTCATGACAAATAAATATTTTGCATTAGTACATATTTTATTTTAATTTTTAAGAATAATATAATTATAAAATATTATTTTAATTTTATCACTTATTTAATAATAAAAGATAACTATTTTTATAAATTAAAGTATATATTTTATAATATGATATTTATATTTAAATTATTTATTTAAATTAGTTTAATTTAATATTTAATCTCTATTATTTTATTAGATTTATTGATCTAAGGGCTGATATTAAAAGTCTAATGCCTAAACACATAAAACACTCCCCTTCTCTCTCTCGCTCCGTCGGACCGTAACGTCCCCCCCTCCCTCTTCTTCTCTCCTCTCCTTACCCCAAAGGCTCTATCTCTCTCTCTCTGTCTTTGCGCGATAGCCCCCCCGCCCCGGGAGCGATTTTCTCTCTCTCTCTCTCTCTCTCTCTCTGTGTGATTGCACCCCTTTCGTCGTTGCTACCGTATTGGGTTGTCTACGTCGAAGGCGAAGCAGGTAAGTGGCTTTCTCGTTTTTTCCCTCTCTGTTCGTCTCACTCTCTCGTGCTCTTTCTCTCTCTATTCGTTCCTCAATCTTGCAATTTCCCTTGTAGATTGAACACAGATTAATGGAAAGGGTATGGAATTTCTAGATTTTTGTCTTGATTTCGTACTCAAACCAAAAGTATGTGTTTGTGCCCGCTGAAAGTGGCGATTGGGGTTTTTGGAGCAGTGTAATTTCAGGGCATTCGTTGCCCCTCGATTCTTCGATGAGATATGGTCAGGTATAATTCTACCCTTCATTTCTTCATTCGTGCCATTGTTTTGGCTTGTTCCCCTGTTTGTCTAGGGTCTTAATGCTGGGGGATACGGTAGGGTTTTGATGGCTGAATTCTCCTTTGCTTTTTATTTGATATCTGGGTTTTGTTAAAAATGATGTGGGTTTTTTCAGAAATGATGTGGACCATTGAAATCAACAAAATCCGCAGGGTATTGCCGTTTAATTGCTGTTTTTGTATATATTTTTTTTTTGCACTAATTATTCTAGCATGCACATCAAGCAATTGCTAGTGAGCTTTCAATTATTGATTTTGTTTGTTTGCATTGTATTAGTATCCTAGTTGATTGGGAGCTTCAAAAGTGAAGAAAATTTATTAGTATTTATTGACTTCTGAGACAATTGTAGAGTTATTGTTAATCATTTAAGGAAATAAGCTTCATTTTGGTCTTTTGAGCTCATAGTGGCTTGACAAGAAAATTTCTGTTGATTCTACTTGTAGCAAGCTCTATTTTCAATTTCTGGTTTCCAATTTAAATTAGAAACTTCATTTGATTAATTTTTTTTATTTTTCTATTTGATTATTTTTAAGAAAGAAAGGATAAAATTGAAGCCTGTTATTTCATTTGATTGCGGTAAGGAGTTCTTTTCATGCTTGTTGGTTGCAGCTTGAGGTAATTGAAACTTGAAAGATTGATGCATTCACTTGTACTAATCAGAATTTTATCTTGTTTGATGACTTTCATTGTTGTTGTCTTCTTATATGGCTGTTCTTTTGTTTGGGGCATTTTATATTATTGTACTTGATTCATTTAGTGATTATATATATTATACAGACAATAATTTTTATGCAGTGCTTGTGTCGTTTAGCGATTTTCTTCATGAGTTTTTGGGTTGAGGTGCATTACAACTCAATCTATCCACAGAAGGTATTTCCTCACCTTAGGAGTGATTTAAACTAGATAACATGGTTTAAACTAGATAGATATTGCCTTATTTCCTGTAAGAGTGGTTTCTTTTTTCCTATCCCTCATCTCTTATTAGATCTACTTAATTCATTTTAAACTTATTTATTATAATAAGATTCATTCACTACGATTAACACTCAATTCTAGTATATTTGTTCTGGAAGGGGCTTAAAGGGAGAATAGTTTATTTTATTACCAGGAAAAAAAATAATTTTTTTGTCACTTCATATTATTTATCACTTTTTTTTGTGTTTTTAGAGAGGCAGCAACATAACATGGTGCTTGGACATTAAATTGATTTTTTTTTTTAATTTTATAGGGGGCATGAAACTGACTTTGAAGTACAGATTCTTCTCCACCTCAACTAGACCAGCTTATTTGAAGTACAGATTTATCACCCAAGTGAGTCTATTTCTGATTATTCCATCCAGTATTTTTAATCTAATAGGGCTTAAACAATGAATGTTATGCTTTATAAGTGCAGATTTGACTATTGCTACTACTTTATTTTTCTTTGTTTTACTTTGTGCAGAATTATCGGTGTTAGAAAACTTGGAGAGGTTAGATTTAAGTTACAATGATCTCATGGACAGCTTAACATCCAAAGGTACACTGTGGTTAATTTACTCTTTGCGGCTCAATATTTTTCCAACAAGTAAGAATGCGCGGCAAAAATCTTATTTTAAAATTTCAGCTGCAAAAATCATAGTCTTGATATTTCATGTTATCTCTATTCCTATTAGAGTGATAACTTGTAAATTACTCAACTTCACAGAGGAGGGCATAACCCATCATACGTGTATCGCTTCATTGCTGATTATTACTCTGCTGGTGATTCGGTGGTGCAAAGAAGACCACCTACAAGGACATGAGTGTAGCTCCCTCTTTCTTGTCATATGTTGGGTAAGCTTTTTAGTTTTCTATGTTACATGAGTCAAATGACTGTCTAGACTCTAGTGTGAAATTGATATCATTTAGACGAGATACCCTCTGCTTTGCGTTTATTTGTGCCTTCTTAGTTGGGTTAGTCATGCATTTTTATTTTTTTAAGTTTTGATTGATGTGGTTTAGTTTTTGTTTCTTATTATCTGAGTACAGGAAAAGAAAGTAGAAGACATGCCTATATAGCTCAACTTAGTTTGGTTCATAATTTCTTGACTCGTTATGTATATTTTAGCCTATATAGTTAAACTTAGTTTGGTTTATAAAACTTGTATGAATTAGGTATAGATTAATTTTGTAAAAATAAATGTATATTTCAGCTTATGTTAGAGTTTTTTGTTATGATTATTTTTTGCTTAAGTCGCATGTTTTTATTTTCTAATTTTTTTTTCTAAATTCTCTTAGTATTGGCCATGAACATAATTCATGGCATATACTTTTTCCCCATAATATTAGTTGTGGGAACAAGTTATATGCCATCAATATATTTGTGGGTAAAAGCTATTTTTGGCCTATTATCTTCATGGATAGTATCATCTTTGGCACATGGAAATGTTATTTGTCATGAATTTTTCATGCTTTACCCACAATGTCAGGTGGTGGAAAAAAGTTCGTATTTGCTATGAAATAAAATTTTGGTGGAAAAAGTTCTTTGTTCATGGATTATATGCCACCAACATCCCACCAACAAATTTGGTGGAAAAAAAACATTTCCCACTTAACATATGCTTTTTTCTACCATATAGCTTTATGGCAAAAAATTCAAAATCTTGTAGTGACATGACACTAACACACCATATGATTTTTTTTTTTTCTTAAAGAAGAACGGAACCTTCGCAACTTCATTACCTCTCACTTTTGACGTAAAAAACATTCAAAACATAACAAACCAAAAGAAAAGAAAAGAAATCTTTCCAACCAATCATAAATTAGAAACTATACAATTCCCCAACTACCTGTAAGTGCCCATTTTAAATATTCAAATTTTATTGCAATAATGAGTAGTAGTGCCTCGTACGGCTATGCAGATTTATGATCTGCATGCATAGTATGTATACTAGAAATATAAAGTTTACATTAACATATCCCTTTTGAGGTTCTCACATAATTAATGAGCAAAAGATATAAAGATTAGATTAATGATAAAGATGTATATAAATATCAAATAATTGGCGGTGTTGTCAACTTTACACGTCAATGGCCAAGCTAGCAATCCCAGCTTTCATAGAAATTTATACAAACCAATTAGAAACTTGGCAGAACCATGTAACAGTACGAGGTCTTAACTAAGACTATTATAATATATATGCTGATAATTATGTATTTTATATATATTTATATACATGTACATAGATCGCTGATCTTATTGTCTTCGCTGCCTTGACAGCTCGTTCATGAGGTGGTTAGCTTTCTAGCTAGCTAGGTTAGTCGCCGGAATATCGAAGTATGGAAATTTCTAGCAGGGATCATTTGGGTTTAGAGGATTCGATGGGACAGATGGGTGAGGATACGATATGCGTAGCATTGGGAAAAGATGTGGAACAGGAAAAATCCATTCTGGAATGGGCTGTACGTAACTCTGGAGGAAGGAGGATTTGTATCCTTCACGTTCATCCGCCTCCAAAGCTGATCGACCATCCTCGTAAGTCTGATCGATTAAGCATATCATGATGAATTAATTTAATTATATATATTTATATTTATGTAAAATTATTTTTATTATAAAATAACTTTAAATACTTATTAGATTAAACCATATCAATTTATAAATTTAATTTTGTAAAATATCTTTATACCTCTAACGCTTGATCTCATATATATCTTAATCTACCGTATGTCTTCGATCGTGAAAATTAATGTATGATGAGCAGTACTGTGGATTAATAATCTGTGATTTATGGTTTCTTAGAATTAATTAATTGCACTTTGTGGACGTACTTCAGTTAGAGAATTCACTGTATTGAAACTTTTACGGGACCGAACCAGTCTCAACATGATCATCAGTTCAGTTTGTTACGCAAATTCTTCCTAGGGTTTTGATTTCATGCTAATCTGGGAATAAAATGGAGATCACTTTCAAAACAAATGGCAATTACAACATCAAGTGAACTGCCGGTGGAAAATCAAAGTTAAAACATCTAAAACTTCGACAAAAAAGTCAGAAGGAATTCCCCTCTTTAGTTTCACATCAACTTTTAACTTATCCTTCTTCAGAAGAGGGTAAGATAAAAACATATTCAAATACAGATTCACTTAGTTCATTTTTAAAATAGAAGAAGAAGACTTCATCAGAAAAGAAAACTTCACCAGCAAAGAAGGACTATAATGATTCAGAAGGATAATCTTTTTCAAAATCCAAAAAAGATTTGAAGAAGAAAAATCTTGAAAGGCTTCAACTGTTGAAGAAATCTATCGAAGATGAATTCAACAACAATGATTCAGCTGCAGAAACAGAAGACTCTGAAGAATCTTCTGATAACAATACATTTGGACATGATTCACCAGATCCTCCAAAACTAGGGGATGATTGACACTTGTCCAAATTAATCTTGATTCACCTGTCGGCACAAGAAGACATGAATACTTTCGGTGCAGACAGCTTTTCACTGTTTCACCCGAAGCTACCATATCCGAAATTGATGGAGACATAGAGGAGTCATCCTCTACTTCAATTTCTTCCTTTATGGACTTTTCCTTGGATGATGGAATATCATCTTTAGTTGAATAATAAGCTGAAGTGACTTGTGAATCAGAAGAAACACTTTTTAGTTTTAAACCAGAGGGTTGTTCCTTCTTAGGAATTTCCTTAATCAAAATTGGACGAGTAGGATTTGTTGTATTGGTAGAATCTTCCGAAAACTGTTTGAGATTTGCATCTCTTAGTCTTGGGTCCGTAGAACAAGAAGACGTAAAGCCAGGGAAAGAATACCTTCTTTTTGGGGCTAGGGATGGTCGGTCAAACGAAATTTTTACAGTACTGTCAAGATACTGTTGAATCAAGTCGAGATCCTTATCCTCAGATACGACCTCTGCTTGTGGTAGTTCCTTATGAAGGATCCACTCTTGATCTGGTAGAGAAACATTTTTCCAGAAAATCATATTTGGTGTTCTGATCTTAGCACCAAAGGTAGAACTCTGCATCAGAAGTGTTTAGTCTCTAGCAGACTTGATCTTAGGCTTAGGGTTAAGACTAGTCTTCATAACACGATAATAAATGCGGTAAACCAAAGCAAGAGGTCTACTTCCTTTCTTCATGTTAAAACCAGAAGTTAAAATATTCAAAGTTAAAACATCTAAAACATTCTTATCACTCAAATCAACAGTTAAATCAATGGGTTTAACCAGCAGTTCCAAATTTAAAAAGCCCAGAGGAATTCCGCTCTCCAGTTTCACAACAACTTTTAACTTATCCTTTTTCCAGAAGAGGGCAAGATAAAAATAGATTCAAAGACAGATTCACCTAGTTCATCTTTAAAACAGAAGAAGAAAATTTCATCAAAAAAGAAAACTTCATCAGCAAAGAAGAAGGACTATAATGATTTAGAAGGATCATCTTTTTCAAAATCCAAAAAAGATTTGAAGAAGAAAAATCTTGAAATACTTCAACTGTTGCAGAAATCTATCGAAGATGAATTCAACAGCAATGATTTAGCTACAGAAATAGAAGACTCTGAAGAATCTTTTGACCTATATAGCAACACATTTGGACATGATTTACCAGATCTGCCAAAACTGGGGATGATTGACACCTTTCCAAATTAATCTTGATTCACCTGTCGGCAAAAGAAGACAAGAATACTTTCGGTACAGACAATTTTTCACTATTTCACCCATGATTCACTCCGAGATTTTATTTTACTGATAAAATGATTCAACCATCAGCATAAGAAATAAAGCAAGAATGACCATCTACCAGTGTCTTAGACAAAAGTAGCAAATGGGTTGATTTTGTCAAAGTTTATACAGGTGATTCTGTCATTAATAATGTTGAATGCTTTGAAGAGATTTCATTGGAGAAACCTGAGATAGCTAGACTCACCTCTGCAAGACCTATGGGTTTTATGAAGAATTGGTTCTCTAGGCCTACTCTACCTGATTTACACATTGAAGAAAGAATGTTTCAATCTCAATTTTCAGCCAGTGCTGACAGACTCTATGAGTGGAATATTGATGGACAATCTAAACAAGAAGTCTTCAACACTCTACATAAGATGTCTATGTTTGCTGGTGCTTATATTAATAACAACCTCCTGCAGAAGGAGATTGTTTCTGTCTTAGTTTTTATTTTTTCAGGTATGCTTCATGCTTGGTGGGATAAGCATCTCACTACTGAAGCAAGAGAATCCATTCAGAATGCTATCAAGTATGATGATGAAGGATTACCCATTTTTGAAGAAACCATAGGACGGAAAATCCCTAATGGTGTCAATATTTTAATTTATACGATTATCAAACATTTTATTGGAATCCCTTCCAATGTTATTAATCGTATTTCTAATTATTTGAATAATTTACGGTGCCCAAAAATGTCTGATTACAATTAGTATTAAAGTATTTTTATTTCTCGTATTTTATTGCGTGATGATTCTGATAAACCTTACTGGAAAGAGAAATTCATTGATGGTCTCCCTCATTTGTTTGCTCAAAAGGTTAAGGACTCATTAATTGATACTTCAAGACTTCTTAATTATGATAGATATACTTATGGGGATATCACAAGTACTATTAAGAAGCTTGGTATTAGTATGTGCAATGATCAAAAGCTTATCAATCAACAGATGAGAGATAGAAAGAAAGCCAGATACGAAATGGGTAATATCTGCGAACAATTTGGCCTTCCTCCTATCGCCCCATCTCGCGAAAAGAGAAAGCATTTCAAAAAAGTTTTCAAAAAACATCATGAAGATAACAGGAGAAAAACTCGTGATGAAGTTTACAAAAAACCTTTTTATAAAAAAGATTCAAAAACTCCTTCAAAAGAGAAATGTTTTAATTGTGGAAAAAAACGACATTTTGCTGATAAATGTCCTAAGCCCAATAAGTTGAAAAACAAGCTTAATTCTCTGAATATTGGTGATGATGACCAGCAAGAATTGTTTTATTTCCTTGAATACAGGACTTCATCATCTAACCAAGATGGGTTTAGCTCTAGTGATTCAGAATATCACTCAAAAGCTAAACCATTTGATTCAGCCATGATTAAGCTTGATTGGAACTGCAATGATTTTTGTTGCAATTCTAGAGTTAAGACAATTAATGTTTTAACTAAAGAAGAAGACAAGAGAACCTTCTTTTAACCTTGATTTCATAGATTGAAAATCCTGAGTTTAATGAAAAATATCTCTTACAGCTAAAGAAGACAATGATCCGCAATGAGCCAATGAATTCGCAGGGAACAATTAGTTTTCAACAAATTTTGGGACATTTTGAAAAGAAAAAACCCAAATAAATTTCAACTCATAATTTACAGCATGAAATTGCTTCATTCAAGAAAGAGATAGTTGAATTCAAATATAAGCTTAACTCTCTTAAGCTTGAAAATTCATCTTTTAAATAAGATTTACTTGCTTTTAAAATTGAAAAAAAAAATTGATCTCGAATGTCCTTCCGATAATGAGGAAACAAATAAATATGACCATGATAAATCCTCTGAACCTCTTAAGGCCATTTGTTTTACTTAAACAACCTACACCTACCAAATGGTATTCTAAGGTTGATATTATTGTTTGTCATGAATTTTATTTTTCTATTATTGATTTAATTGATTCAGGCTCGGATCTTAATTGTATTCGAGAAGGCTTAGTTCCTACTAAGTATTTTGAGAAGTCTACTGTGACTCTCTCAGCGACAAATGGATCTAAGATGAAGATCAACTATGAGCTTAACAATGTTCATGTTTGTCAAGATAATATTTGTTTTAGAATCCCTTCTGTTATTGTCAAGAATATGACTTGGAATATTATTTTAGGAATACCTTTTATTTCTTTTATTTATCCTTCTTTGTCTGATTCTAATGGGATTAATACTGACCCATTTGGACAAAAGGTTAAGTTTAAATTTGCTTTGAAATTTGACATTGATGTATCAAAAGCTTCTTTAATTTCTGCAAAAATAACATATTTGAACTTTCTTCAACAAGAAATTAGATTTGTAAAGATTTTTGAGTATTTGTATGATCCATTGCTTCAAGTAAAAATCAATGATTTTCACAAAAATTGATTTCTGACATCTGTTTTGATATTTCTAATGCCTTTTGGAATGGAAAAAACATGTTATTTCACTTCCTTATATTAAGGAATTCTCTAAAAATATGATTCTAACCAAAGTAAAACCTATTCAGATGAATAGTAAGACTTTAGAATTTTGCGTAAATGAGATTTCTGATTTTCTTTCAAAAGGTCTTATCAGGCATAATAAGTCATCCTGGTCGTGTACTGCATTCTATGTCCAGAAAAATGCTGAAATTGAGCGAGGGACACTCC
The DNA here is from genome assembly GCA_036898215.1 of Platycarya strobilacea. Classification (NCBI taxonomy): domain Eukaryota; kingdom Viridiplantae; phylum Streptophyta; class Magnoliopsida; order Fagales; family Juglandaceae; genus Platycarya; species Platycarya strobilacea. The sequence continues at coordinate 9,649,829 of CM072545.1, forward strand.
ATTTAGTCATAAATTACAAACCCCTTAATAAAGTTTTAGAGTGGATTAGGTGCCCTATTCCCAACAAAAGTGACTTGGTTCATAGGTTAAGTAATGCAATTATTTTTTCTAAATTTGACCTTAAGTCCGGATTTTGGCAGATCCAAATCAGGGAGTCTGACAAGTACAAGATTGCTTTCAATACTCCTTTCAGGCACTACGAGTGGAATGTGATGCCATTTGGCTTTAAAAACGCTCCTAGTGAATTTCAAAATATCATGAACGATATCTTCAATTCGTTCACCAGCTTCACCATCGTCTGCATAGATGATGTTTTAATTTTCTCAAAATCCATTGATGATCACTAAAAATATTTGTTGACATTGCTTGATATCATTCGACACAATGGTCTAGTGGTTTCTGCTAAAAAGATTAAATTGTTTCAAACCAAGATTAGATTCCTTGGTTATGACATCTCTGAAGGCAAGATTAGGCCAATCCAAAGAGCTATTGAGTTTACTGACAAATTTCCTAATGTCATCTTGGATAAAACACAGCTCCAAAGATTCCTTGGTTCGTTAAATTACATTTCAGATTTTTATAAAGATATGAGAAAATAATGTCATCATCTTTTTGGACGACTCAAACTCAATCCTCCTCTCAAGACAGATGTCCATATTGATTTAATTAGACAAATCAAGACATCCTCTTTCTCCAGATTCTCTCGAACAAATTGTTCGATTTCATTCTGAAACCTGGAATCATGCACAATTTAATTATAATACTATTAAGAAAGAAATTTTAGCTATAGTATTATGTATTTCCAAGATTCAAAGTGATTTACTTAATCAAAAATTCTTGTTAAGAATTGATTGCAAAAGTGCCAAATATGTTTTAGAAAAAAATGTTTAAACCATTGCATCAAAACATATTTTTGCCAGATGACAAACAATATTAAGTGTTTATGATTTTGATATTGAATATATGAAAAGATCCGAAAAAGAAGCGTGAATTCTTACAGAAAACATGAGTAAGAAAAAGAATCCAGAATCATAGAGGTCCCTGCCTCCACCTGTACCTCCAGCTTTTTTACTTTTACCATTGGCATCCTCTCCACTGGAGATTTTCAATATATTCATGGCTCTAGAAGTAATTCCTAGACCGATTTCCCCCAGTTCCTTTGCTTCAACCTTGGCCACACCTTATGATGCTTATACTAACCTTTTGGCTATAGCAAGGCCCAAGCTTCCCTCTGCCTCCAAGGCAGAATATTTTCAAAAAGCTTATTTTTAGAATCTGTTCTATATTGAATATTCGATAGACACAGATCCCTTTAAAATAGCTTCGCATTATTTTTCCCCAGGTTGGCATTGGATTCCTCTGAATTCGGCAAAAGACCTCAAATTTTACGTCGGAAGTTTTGTCCATACTAGATCGATTTTGATCAAACCGATCTACGACAAAGTAGATCCTTCAAATTTTTTTCCCATAATTGTTATTTGGTGTCAGTCATGACTCAATAAGCATGGGAAACCAACCCGTATATTCTCAAAAGTATACCAAATTCACCGATTCAATATAATTATTATGATTATATTGATTCTTGATTTCATTTTCCCTTGTTTCAAACCCCAGATTTGATGCATTCTTGGTTTTTTAAATTTGACAAAAAATGCAAACATATTTTTCCTCTCTGGTTTCAGTTATAGTGACAACAATTTGGTCCCATTTTAGAAATGTATCCTGATAGTTTTCAACAAACTATCAATCATTTTAAAATTACAACTTTACCCAAGATGGATAGCATGGCTGTTAAACTCCCATACTTGGTCCATTTCTGTGCCCGTTAAAAAGTCCTTTGGATTTTCAAATGGACTTATTAAAAGGCCGGAGATATCTTGGTTTGTCACTTTTTTGTCAAATACTGGGATAAATTTCCCCATGTAAATGACATTGCTTCAAGAGTTAGTTTGGCTGGCATTGCCGCCTTCATATCTTGTGAATTATTTACTTTATCTGCACTTACTGCTTTATCTTAGCAAGCATTTGATCAATTTTATCCAAAGTACTGACATTTTTGTTGAAATAATTTTTTTTCTAGTTCTCTAGTAAAATAATCAAAGGTTTTTCCAAAATTTTTGAAGCATTAGGTTTTTTTAAATGGGTAATTCAAATTTTTCCTCAATACAGTCTAATTGTTGACCTATTGTACAGAGGGTTGTGTTGACAAAATTATTTTATTCGATAATCTTTTTTGTTTCAGAAAAAGCTAGTATTCTAGTAATAAAAGTGCCTATAGTTATGTGAATAGTGAATTTTGTTTAACGTATCCTAGAAACTCAATTTCATACAAAAATCCAAATCTTTAAAAGTGACAATATTGGTCTTGAGTTTCAAATGAGAGATTTTTTTAATAAAAGAGAGATCATTCATCACAGAACTTATGTCGCAACCCCCCAACAAATGGGGTTGTTGAAAGAAAATATCAACATCTTTTGAACATAGCTCGGTCTCTAAAAATTCAATTGATTTTTCCAACATCTACTGGAATGACTGTATTCTCGCTGCAACATGTTTAATCAATTGAATTCCCTGCCCTTTGCTTTCCATCAAAACACTAATTGAAATCCTTTTCATCACACCTCCCACATTTCTCACATGAAAATTTTAGGCTGCCTTTGCTTTGCTTCCGCTTCATCTCAAAATAGATCCAAGTTTCATCCTGAGGAAGGAATGTGTCTTCCTTGGTTATCCATTTGGAGTAAAAGAGTATAGCAGCTTGGCCTCCATTCTCAAACAATTTTCATATTTAGGGATGTTACTTTAATGAATATGCATTCCCTTTTCAACATCCTTTCCACTCATCACCACCTATATAGTTATCATCTTCTTTCAACTCTTTCAATAACCTTTCTTCTCACTACACTCCACCTCTAGTCCCCACTAATCTGTCTCATCCTTCATAAATGTCCATCACTTGACCTATCCCTTTTTGATCTCTCTCATTATCTTCTCCCCCTTCCCTTACATCATCCATTTCAAATTCCCCATCCCAACCTGTCCTTAGAATATCCACTCGAATTAGAAGAGCCCCACAGTACCTCCAAGACTTCCACTGTTAGCAAGCTTGTTCCATATCACTCCTTCAATAAGTGGACATGAATTCTTCCTCTTCAGGATACCCTTTCCTTTATCTTCTTTCATTTCCTACGATCATTTATCACCTGTCTTCTCTTTATTTTCTGCAGCCATATCATCACATCATGACCCTCATACCTTCAAACAATCCGTCAAGGACCCATATTGGTGTAAGAAAATTGAGACTGAACTTGAGTCTTTAGAACTTAACCACACTTAGACCTTACTGACCTACCTCCTAGCAAAGTTCCTGTCAATTGTAATTATGTCATTAAGAAAAATAATATAATTCCAATGGAACTGTTGAGACAAAGAAGCAAGATTGATTGCTAAAGACTTCACTCAGCAAGAATGAGTGGATTACCATGACAGTTTTTCACCTACGGTGAAAATAGTCATGGTTAGAACAATCCTAGCCTTAGCTTCCATTAATGGTTGTCATTTTTACTAAGTTGATGTCAACAATGTTTTCCTTAATGGAGAGCTTAATGAAGAAATCTACATGAGAAAGCCACCTCGATAGAATAAGGGTCACCTTAGCCAAGTATGCAAGTTGCTTAGAAGTCTCTACGACCTCAAATAAGCCTCGAGATAATGGTATGACAAGTTCTCCTCCTGTTTAATTCAATTTGGCTTCACTCAGTCAAAGGCTGACTATAGCCTCTTTACCTGCAATATTGCAACCTCTTTTATATCACTGCTTGTCTATGTGAAAGAAACTTGTATATGAAGATGGCATAATAGTTGTTAGTAATTATGTTAAATCCATCTCTCTTCTTTAAGATTTTCAACAAACATTTCATAATTAAGGACCTTAAATCTTTAAGATATTTTTTTGAGCATCGAGATTGCTTGATCCCCCCTGGTATCAATCTATGTCAGAGAAAATGCACTTTAGGCATCCTTGTAGATTCAGGTATGCTGGCATCTAAACCTTTGAAAATACTAATGGATTAGAACCATAAACTGAGTGAATCTTGTGGCACACCCATAGCTAATCCTGCCCCATATAGACAACTCATTGGTCGACTCCTTTACCTCACAATCACAAGACTAGTTATCAGCTACCCAACGCAGGTTCTTAATCAATTCATGGATCATCCCTCAATCCCTCACCTTGCTACTACTAATAAGGTATTAAGATACCTTAAAAACTCACATGGTCAAGGGATTCTACTATCCTCTGCTTCATCCATTCAACTACAAATATTTTGTGATTCAGATTGGGCCTCCTGGCCTGATCCTCGAAAATCAGTTACTTGCTACTGCATTTTCCTATGCCAAGCTCTCATCTCTTGGCGATCTAAGAAATAAATAGTAGTTTCGTGATCTTATGCTGGGGCAGAATACCGAACCATGGCTTCCATCTCCATTGACTTTACTTGGTTAAGACAATTGTTTTCAGATATGTTCATTCCTTACCCCGAAGTTGCTCACTTTTTTTTGTAACATTCAAGTTGCCTTATACAAACCAGTTAACTCAGTATTTCACTAGAGGACAAAATACATTGAAGTGGATTGTCACTAGATTCGAGATAAAATCATAGAAGGTAGCATCAAAGCTAACCATGGTCCACTGCTTCACAGCTTGCTGATATCTTCACAAAATCTCTTCCTTCTTATCTTCTTTATTTACAAATTTTCAAGATGGGAATAGTTAACATCTATTCTTCATCTTGTTTGGGGGGGGGGGGGTATTAAAGTAACATACACAACATGGCATTAGTGTTATTCAATTGCCAGATGATGAAGAATATGCTGCTCATGGAAATTCCAACGGTTCTGATATGCATGCTCAATCTTCATCAAATGTGAAAAACATTTGTAATAGTTCTTTGGTTCATTTACCAGAAGGTCCTTCCTTTCGTTGATGCGTATTGTACCTTTATGTAATTTCAAAGGTTGTTACATAACTGCATAGAGTTGATGTAATTGGATTAATTATCTAGTCAATTTGGACTTGTTTTCCATTTTTAATATAAAGCTATACCACTCTATAATGAAGTAACACGGTGAATGCAATAGTATTTTCCTCTCAATCATCGATTCTCTCTCCGCTCTCACAGCATTTTTCTTCTATACTCATGCAAGTCATTCACATTTATGGCACTATGCATATACTTAAAGGGCAAATCATGGCGGGCAATGAAAAGGAAATGGTGGACAATTCAAGCTATGTGGCCCACCATCTTGGTGAGCAATGAGCCCAACATCAAAAGAAAACAATGGGCAAGCAGCATGTTTGTCCATCGTACATAGCTCGCCACTCCCATGGCAGGTCAATGAAACTAGTGTGTGTTGACCAATGGGTACGGGTTGAGCTTAATTACTTTAAGAGATGGGTGATCGAGCTTGGCATTAAGGTCGCAGTGCTTGTGGCTAGTGGAAGTAAAGAGTTGTCTTGGTGGGTTTGAGGAATCTCTCCAACTCTTCACACGTTAGGTAGGGTTGAAACTACATGCCCGTAATATTAAGATTTTCAGAATCTAAATAAGAAACCAAACTAACACCAAAATACATGCATGTGAAAAAATATAAAATTATCCAAAACTAGAAAATCTAGGAAAATATTATAACATCTACAAATTTGTGCAATCACATGAAGTATACTCCCAAATCTCACACAAAACACTATGCACTTGAAAATCACATTAAGGTTTGCATCTTAGTCTCCCCTATGGACCATCATCACACTCTTTCTCCTTTTATTACATCACGGGTAATGATTGTGCGTGTGACTTCATAAAAATTAATGTTCAATTCTATACTCGGCTCGTACTTGACCAAGCTCCTCTAGCCTTCGCTAGCAAAGAGGAAATATAGTCAACCTAAGAGCATTACCTTATCACTCGATTTCGTTGTCCCCTAGTGACAATTCATAGGATATCACTCAATTTTATGTACTCTTGAGTGAACAAAGCAGCTCCATCGAGATATTGTCCCATCTAAAGTTGGTGTCATGGTACGCATGCAACGACGAAATTATTTGACAAAAAAACTAATAATTTCTCCTATTCCAATTTAGACATAACCAGAGCACAATTATGAGAATATTAATGACAATTAACAAATATAATACAGACAAACATGCAATAATTTATTAGTGAATGACATAGAAACAACATAAAACATATAATAAAACAAAAATATTATATAAAAGGAATCAATTTTCAACATAAGAACCAACTACAAGTTTCATTCCCAATGTTCCACGATCCTCGGCCACTTAATAAATTCTTGACCATCGTTATTTTCAATCCCAACACTTCTTAGATTCACAACCTCTCAACTACAAATTACTCTCAATGCTCCACAGGTTCACAATTTCACAACCACCAATTATTCGTAGTGCTTCCCATTATTCATATGATCACCATTCACAACCATATTGCAAAAAACACGTACTCACAATTTCCCAATTACAAGTATTTTAAGTTAGTTCTACAACCACTTACAATGGATATAGGAAATTCTGGATCATTAAAGTGCACTAATCACGGGTGCTCCTCCTAGATTAAGAGAAAAATAGTGTATGTGTTTACATTGTGAGGTGGTGTGGCCAAGGTCGTTTGACTTTTGATGGGATAATTGTGTGTAGTAGATTGCCAGCATGGCGAAATAGTTTGATGAAGACTTGCCAATAGGGAATGGGTGTGGAAAATCTAGGTGGCAGAGTCGATGGCAGTTCGAATGGTGGTCGCCGCAATCAGTGTTCTCTATTAAGGTGCTTGGGTGATTTCTAGTGGAGTGGCTTGCTTTTGAGCGTGGATGCATAGGACGGTGGCAGGACTGTTTGCTGTGATACAATAGGGGAAAAGATATGGTTTAGATTAACATGGTTATGGTAAGAAGGGAGAGTGAATCTTAGAGTTGGTTGTGCAACTCAAGATGGAGTAGAAGTAGCATGGATATGGATGGATCTTGATGTGATGGTCTATTTGTGGTGGTTCTTGGTGGCAAATCTGGCTTGTTCATGGTTGATCGATGGTGATGGAAGGGCTACTTTTGATCTGGTGGGTTGAGCTGCTGGGCTAAGCTTCACAAGGCTGGACATGATTTCTCTTGCATGTGGTTGTTTGCTAAGGTGATTGACGACAACTGCTAGAATTATTGATAAATAGAGTAAATAGATTATGAGAGAGGGTGAGAAAGTAGAGGGGGAGGAAGCAAGATTGAGTGGGTTATGAAGGAAAATTGTAGGACGAGGAGTGACTAACATGGGCTGCAATAGATAGTACGAGAGAGAGAGAGATAGAGAGAGAGAGAGAGAAAGAGAGAGAAAGGGATATAGATATAGATATATGAGAGATTTGAAGGAGGGTGATGCACAAATAGGGTGAGAGAAGAGACTAACTGGTAAGGAGCAATAGTGAACAAAATCCCTAACTAATAGGAGTAGAGGGTGAAACAGAAAGGGAGGTGGAGATGGGGTGATAAGAAGGAAGCTTCGACGCGTGGTAATGGTATCATGGTGGATATGGGTGGCATGCAAGGCTCATGGTTTAAGATCAACACAGGAGAATGGGCAATGCAGGAGAAAGATAGAGAAGGATGAGAGAAATAGATGGAAGAAGGAAAGTTTTAGGGTTTTCCCCTAAGCAAGATGACACTATTTTTGGGGAAAGGATTAGGTTTTTCTTAGGTTTGGGCCAAGGTTAATGTGCAAGGCTTAGGTCTTAAGCTAGGCTTTACATCCCGCCTTATATAATTTCTTTTGTTGAAATTTGATCTTGATCCTCTCGACTAACTAATCGTTTATGGATCTCAAGATTTTGGATCTTAATGATTATCACCTCATAACCTATATTTACGATACCCATTGTTAACACCTAAGCTTCAACTTCCAATCCTTTACTGTAATCGACACTTTAGAACCATATCAATCTCTTCTCAAGTAAGCCATCAATGTATATAATTTGCACAATCAAACGTTCAATCTCCAAAGGAAAGTACAACCTTAAATTCTAAATTCCTATATGATCTCCTGTCACAACTAATTCTTTAAGATCATCTTGAAAGTTAACTCCCAACCATCACATTACAAAGTGTCACACTTTGCTGCGTACTTTGACAATCATATCAAAATGAAAAAAAAAACTAAGACCTTTTAAAAAATCACCCTTGAGCACAAGTCATCTCAACATCTACTAAGAAAACTCTTACCACACTTTGGCAAAAAATACTTGGCTCCCAAGGTTGTGAATTCTCCGACATTCCTCATCAATTGTCTCCTATCCCTAGTCAAAATCAATACTCTTTAAAATACATATGTGATCATTGACATCAAACTAGTACCAATTAATCTGGCACTCCAAACTGCAAAAGCAAATATGACCATATCAATGGTTAAAGCTTGATGCTAAAATGAGTGATCTAAAATAGTTCACATAGGAAATCCTTTCCGTTGAATTCCCTTGGAGTGACCTAAGAACCCGAAGCCTATACACTTAGCCAATCAAGCCTATGAGGTGGATAAGGTTGGATAGTTAGAAAAGAGCAAGTTAAAACCAATTGAAATGAACAAGTTATCAAGAACTTACTCATATGTTTCCTATTGGTGGCAAAAAAATTGATCTAATGAATGAAGCAACAATTAATCATAAAAATGTGTGCTTTGCTAAGTGACAAAGGAACAAATTGAGTCAGAATGTGAATGGGAAAATGTTAAAGTAATTAGGTTCAAGGTTGATCCTTCCATTGAAAACGTTTGATAAAAGTACAAGGAAATTAGAATTCTAACAACTCATCAAAAATAGTTGTACAACTTTTTGTCAAAGAACTAGATTGTAGAAAAGACTTCCTTAAGCTAGACAATGAGGTTGTGTTCTAAAAAATCTATAGATAATGAAATTAGAATGAGTGTAGGGAGGTCTGAGTATTACGGAGGGAGAAATATTCTATTTAACTAATATGTATATTTATATAACATGCAGTGAGAAAAAAATGGTGCTATTAGACAAACATGTAAGAATCCAAATAGTATATACACAAGGAATATATTGAAGCAAGCAACTTTTGCACAATCCAACTAATGCCTTGCACAAGAATCTAGCACTTCCTCGGGATCATTGAGCAAGGCCACCCTAACCAACACATTATTCAAAAATCTCGAGCATCGCAAGAAAATAAATTGTTCAATAATTTCAAGTACTACAAGAAAATAGCCCTTGCTTGAAACTTGCATGTTTAGCTTGACAAGAACACCAGTTGGTAATTTTATGCTGCACAAGAATTTAACCTTGCTTATTAAGGCAAGTTCGATTGACATATTGTTTAAAAGTTTCAAGTATCGCAAGAGATAATACTTACAAGAAATCACAGAGCAACTTGAGTTCAACAGGCACACTGTTCAGAAATTTTGAGCATCGCAAGAAAATAACTTTGGTTGGGATTACTAAGCAATATCAATCTAATAGACATGTTGCTTAATTATGCCATTTTTTTAACTGGGCATACGTGTTGTGCACTTAGAATTTTTACTAGTATTAGTATAGTTATATAATATATATATATATTAATTTAGCTGAGTACTTTCGGCTTTCTTGACAGGAGAACCAGTCAGTAATATAAGCTGCACAAGAATTTAACCTTGCTTGGTAAGGCAAGTTCGATTGATACATTGCTTAAAGTTTCTAGTATCGCAAGAGATAGTCCTTACATAAAATCATAGAGCAATTTGAGTTCAACGGGCATGCTGTTCAAAAATTTTGAGCATCACAAAAAATAACTTTGGTTGGGATTACTAAACAAAATCAATATAATAGACATACGGCTCAATTATGCCATTTTTAACTAGGCATATGTATCGTGCACTTAGAATATTTACTAGTATATGTATATAAATATTATATATATTAATTTAGCTGAATACTTTCAACTTTCCTAACATAGTTTGTATTTAATGTGGGGATTTCAGTTGCAGTTTTATCCCCTCTTTGCTTTTGCAGTGGGTCCTACAAGAACTCCAGCAATGCATGTGAATGAAATATGGGTAAAAGAATGCGAGGAAACAAATAGGATAAATATGCACAAGATCCTTGATTATTATGATCAAATATGTAAAAACATGAAGGTACGAATCCATTTAAATTCGATTAGTCTGATCTTAACTATATATATATATTAATTTTTGACATTTATTTTTGTTTAATGCTTGAAAAGTGTTTGCTTCCTAAAATAAAGATCATATATAGCAATAATGTTTGTTATGACCTTTTTATATTAGTACTTGAAGAAAATTGTATGTTCAAATTTGTTAGTTCAATGCACATGAAGAGCTTATTTACAGTTGAATAGGTATGTGGTAAATAAAGAAATATAAGCAAGGTACAAATACAAATATATCAAGGCTTAAAGGCAAGATTTTTTGTTCTAAGAATATTTTATAATATGGTAATATAGATACACCAAATCATAGAAATATTTTGAGATATACTCACATTCTTTTATAAACTCAAGATCACAAAGTCAAATGGAGTTTTGAAAACAAGATCATCCAGGGATAGAATTTTGTGAATATGTTAGCAAGACTATGTTCAGAGGAAAACTAATCTAGTGAAAGGAGTTTTGGTAAAGATGATCACGTACAAAGTGAACTTTTGTTCTAATTCATTTAGTACACTAATGAAATCTCATTGCGACCTATCTGCAATGACATTCTAATTATCACAATGTAAACAAGATCTATTCAATTGTAGAGCATTCGTGTCACCATTGTACCATAAAATTTCAGACGTAGTGTTTGCTAGTACATATACTTAGTCTCGATGCTAAACGAGAGACAAGAGATCACTTCTTACTAAGTTAGGAAATCACAGAAGTGCCAAGTAGGAAATAATAATATGTGATAAGAGCAATTATCAATGGGATCACCAGCCTAATTAATATTAGAGTAAGCTTAAACTTGAAGTAATGAATGTGAGAAGAAGTGTAGAACATGAACCAAAGTACCCTTGATAATATTGCAAAATATGAAGAACAACTACAAAGTGGTAAAGTAAGGTGCACTAATGAGTTAGCTGACCAAATGAATTGTATAGATTTGTTAGGCCCAATAACAGTGAGGTATATGAAACTATCAACTAGCTATCAATATAGAATCGCATCGTGAAGTAGGGTAGTATCTCTGACGCTCACAAATCCCCACTCGAGATATGACGAGGACTTGGAGCACCGGGACATACAACACATGGTTATATATCAAGTTCATGAAAGTTAATATGCAATGCATCCTAGTATGCAACTAGAAGTATGCATTAATCACATTAGAATAAGGGTGAATAAAATAAAATTCATGCTAGAATGAACTAAACATCCCAATTGTATTAATAACAATCATAAGTTTAAACTTATAGATAGTATATCCTTAATACAAAATACTTGAACCAAGTCTCAAAAGTTAGACCAGCTCTTTGTACGCTATAAAGTATCAAGAGCTAGTGCTATGAACATTAAAATTAAATCTAATCTTCGCTCCAGGTTTGGCTCCTCTTCAACCAATCGTATCCATTAGTCTATCATGATTGGTTTCCTTCAGTCCTAATACAACTTTTACTATTTTGAGAGAATGGTAATGAGACTACCAAAGTAAGATTTGTTGAATCCTAGCAAGTTAATGACTAATTTGTACAAAAATAAATTATTCATGATGAATGATAAAGTTGAAGTGTATGCATAAAAAAAACTATATCATTCTCCCTTTTAAAAAATCTTTCAACTAATAGAAAAAAATATTTTGATATACATTTTCTTACAGAAATACTTTCTAGTCCATCTTTCAAAAACATAACATTTCATCATCTTTAAAGCCATCATTAACAATATCATCATAATGTATGGTGCCATTATAGTTCTCCATAATGTACAAAAGCTCATCAATGCTTATAGGGACCACTTAGGGATTGGAGGAAATGGATGATGGTATGTCAAAGTGGCTCATGAAGTTCTTTGGTTTGGTTCCAACTAAACTCCCTAAGGAAAAAGTTGGGTTTTGGCTTGGTTTCTTGGAAGTATTTCACTGTATGTAAGACTTGAGTCATGTGGTGAGGTGTGAATAATTAATTAATTTTCCCTAAAAAATTGGTTTAAATGCTGTGGGTTAGGGGGATCGTTTTAAGAAGTGTGCATATTAATGCACCAAGGTGCTGATTGGTGGTTATTTGGGCATTGACATGGTTTGGTTCCAATTGACATGTGTTAGGTCAAGCCTAAACTTCTAGGTTTGTTTGGGAACAATGTAGAATAAAAATAAAAACCAAAAATCTCAAATCATAAATATGGAAAAAATAATTTAAAGAAAACTAAGCAAAAGTCATTGTTTTGAGGTTACTATTCATGTGTGTGATGAATAGTACTTCTTAACTCCAGTTAAAAGTTAAAACATGGTTGGGTGGGAATCTTAGGGGTGTGTGGTTCATCTTGAATTTAAGAAAAACCAATTATATGGTGTATGTAAGCCTCATTTGGAAGGATGAAATACAAGACAAGGCTTTTAGGCCTAATGGGTTTGGCTTGTTGGACCATTTGTGTAAATCTTGGATGTAGCCTTTTTTGTGGTATATTACATAGATCTTATGTACAGATTTCTAGGGCTTACCTATGTACTTAAAGGCATTCTAGGTTGGATCTCAATCTTAGATATTTCTTAGGTTGAGCCAATCACCTTTATTTTTACCAAGTTAGACCTAATGGCATCATGTCCATTACGTTGGGCCTATTTTTTAGTATCCATCAGGAAAGGCTTAGAACCTTATAATCTAGAGCCTTTAACAGCTATTTCTAGCTCATCTATTCCTTAGTGGATTAGGGCCCTAGAAACACTTTTGGGATACTTCTACATCCACCCATTGCTAGTCATATGTCATGCCATTATAGGCCTCTAAGTAGGCATCCTAAAAAAATATTATAAATATTAAATTCTTTTAATAATTGTAACTAAATCCAATGCGCGAATCTCATGCAAGCTTAAAATCTAAAAAATAAAATAATATAAAATAATCACATCCTAAACTAATTAGGATCTTAAGTGCTAAACTCAAGTCATAAAGTAATTTTTAAGTGGGTGTTGCATCTTTTGTGGCTAAAAGTCTGCATTGTACTCAAAATAACTTAGTAGTTTACTGTTATCAAATCGGCTTTGGAGAGCTTGTTAGAAGCACATTTAGCCTAAATCAAATAATAGCCATCTGTTCTAGAAGCAACCTCAAGATAAAGGAAGTAATTAAGATGTTCAAAATCCTTCATTTCAAGTTGGTTTGGAAAGGCCTGAAGATCTTTAATGCCAACAATTTCATAAGTAATAATCATATCATGAGCATAATGAAAGTGGATAATACTAGACCAGTAGTACAAAAAAAGAGTACAGCCATAGGAATTGTGAACAAAACCTTATTTAGAAATCATAGATTAAGATTTCTCAAAACAAGTACAATGAGCTTGCTTGAGTCCATAAAGAGGTTGTCGAAGACAACAAACATTGTAGGGAGGGTGCTCATAGCTAGGTGGAGGATACATGATAAATGTATTTTTAACAACCATTTGAAATGGTTCCTAATGTCAGACAACAGGTATTGCAATCAAGGATCTAATAGAGCGAAGTGATGCAATTGGAACAAAAGTTTGGTCATAGCCAATATCGTATTCTTGGGTGAAGCCCTTGCCCACAAATGGTGCCTTGTATCCCTAGAACAACTTGTGAGTTTACCCAAAAAACGTAATTGCCTTGACACTATCGCCCGTGATAACTCTAGCCCTTGCTTGGAATTGGATGGTGACTAAAACGTTAGGACATATAACACAAGACTACATACCCATCACATATGACAAATAACATGCAATTACATAGTGATCTAGAAGTATGTAATAAATCGCAGTAGAAACGTTTTTTCCACATAAGCTCAAGAGCAAATATAAGTAAAATAGGGCAAAGTGAAATATCCCAAAATTTATATTGTCAATGAGTACTACCAAAATAATAGTATATTAAAAGTCCCCAAAAAATATAAGACTATCCAAAATATAAAAAAATACTTTCAAGTTGGCACTAATACTATACTGAAGTTCATCTTTGGTCAAACTCAGAAGATCCCCTATAGACTCGAGCTCTAGAAGTCCTTTAAGTACATAGGTAAGTCCTAGAATTCTCCATAAGGTCAATAAGCATAGTCTCAATCGCAGCCTCGCTAAGAATCTCTAAGATCTCCCTAAGATGCTAAGTCATATACTTAAAAGTGTCAGCATTCAAGTCTTAACAAACTTCTACAGTGTACTCATTTATCATCTTGTTACTTAGGTTCATGGTTCTAAACTGTCCATTGTACCTGTTACAATTTCTACCATTTTGGATGGAAAATGATAGTGGAAACTAGCACAGTAAACTTTCGACAAATCTTAGTAAATAAACAAACAACAAAACCCAAATATCACAAGCATGTAAAAGTAAGTCATAATGAAAGCATGGACATGTACATTGATATAAAAATTAACTCATACAACATGGACTTTCTCATAAAATGCAATCTCGCTTATTTCACCTTCACTGTATGGCATCCACTAGCTTTAAATACAATCTCACTCCAGAATCCTTTTCACAAGGATCAATTCGTGGCTCAGTAATTGAACTTAATTGACTTAGGGGTCTCCACTCGACTTTAATCACTTTAGAGTGGACATGAAGTTCTAATAGGACATTTCTCCATTCTAGCATTTGGGGTCATGATCAAACACGCGTCAACTTTTGTTAAAAATATTTACTCAAATGCATGAGACATGGACTCATGATAGTACACTTCTTTATGCTCATAGAACATGCATACCGAAACTATACAGCATACATAGCGACAATGCATCTTACTTGAAATATTGGAACATATACATACTTGATGAATACATATAAACTAGGTGGTTTCATGGTTAACAAATCATAAAACAGATTAACAAACATTCTCTATGCTTGGCCGAAACATATAATGTATCAAAGCATATTTTTCATCAATATAACATTGGCTTACAACCTTTATACATTCGGGTTAGCATCTTTAACAAATATGGCATCTTAGATCCAAATCCAAACAGAGAATTTTAAAAGATAATAAATAAAAAACAACCATAAGCAACATGACATCATAAACTTTTAGTAGAAAATAATTATACAACATGAAAGAAAAATTATTCAACAAAGAATAGACAAACACTAGTTCACACAATATATACATGTGCTATTAAAAATAAATTGAGGGACTATCTACAATTGAGCATGTGTGTGTGTTCATGTAAAACTCGTGGAGTTCAAGACTCTCTCTTCCTTGGCTGTGTGTGTGAGTTTGTGGAAGAGATGGAAATGCTTCTTTCCCCGCGTGCTTCTACTACTTGAGTAATGTTGGCTAGGTGAGTTTAGAAATGGTGACCAGAGGTGAATGCTTGGCAGATAAATAGTGTTTGGTTGGGGGAAAGGTTGAGAAAGAGAAAATCTTGAGAGATACATGGTGTGGTCATGGGCTGCAAGAGGAACAAACAAAAGACTCTTCAAATTTGGTTTCTTCCCTCTTATAGGCACCTTCTCCTTCCTTGGAAAGCTAAAAGAAAATGCATTGATGCCACTTGGCTCCCTTGGATGAAAATGACTCTTCCACTTCCTCATGATGGAATTGCATTAGGAATACTAAAACTCTCTTGGTGAGTGGCATATACTCCCCCTTTTCTCCTATATGAACTTCACAATATGACAATTATCACTTATCTAGATGCATTATATTGTGTGGCATAAGGGTCAATACCAAAAACTCTAAATCCTTCTTGGATGTTTCTAAAGTGCATGGTTTCCATTTGGTATGTGTGGCGTGTGTGAGTATGAGGTTTAGTAAAAAATCTCTTCATCTTCCCATGAAAAATATCTCTTCCCTAAGTGGTAGGTGGCATGTGACGCCCCCAATTTACGTCTAGGATTTAACGTAAATTAAGGTGTCTGGATAAGTAACACTTGACTACTCACCCTCGTACTTAACAAAATAAATTGCATATATCACTTAATTCGCAGTGGATCAGGTTTTAGATATAAACTTTCTAAAGACCACATGGGAAATATATTTACAACATTCATTAAAACTTAACATTGTACTTATTATACACAAAACCCAAATTGTAGCAAGTTAGCAGCAAAACATATTACATCATCCAAAAGACTTTCCTTCACCTTACTATTTTTCCTTCTTAACCTCGGGGAATTCTCTTCCATAGCGAAACCTATCCATACTAATACTAAAGTCTTGCTAGAGTAGTTGTCCCTGTGGAGTCATACAAACTCCACACATGGACAACGAGCCATCAAGTCTTAAGGTTAAACAACATTCTGTACGTTGCCTCTCTTCAGCAAAAGTGGATGCGTCAAAACTCCCAACTCCAGTAGGTTAATAACATGAGTTATATCCATTATTTTCTCATTTCTTTTAGTATTTAAATAGAGTATTTAGAGTGCATTTTTGTGCACTCATCAACAACATACACAATCAAATGATTTAGATTACCAAGATGATTTGACAAGTTAAAAGTTAAAGAGTGCCATAAACTAGAAGAGTTGGTGATTGCAGCAGCGAAGTAAGAGGTAAATGAAAGGATATTCAGAGAAGAGAGTTCAAAAATACATCAAATCTTTCAGCCTATCCCAATGAGGTGTGCCATCTAAGGATGTTGTGTATCATTACCATCTTTAGACTAAATAATGTTAAAGCTGAATTCACAAGGTTGACCAACTTGCAGGAGATTTAACGATAATTTTGAAATTAGGTATATGTTATCGACTGAAAACTTAGTAGTAGATATAGATCCTAAGCAATTGACATGCAAATAAGAACTATCAGAAATGTAAAAGGTAGGGGTGGGTGATAAAAAGAGGATTTGTGAGAAAATAAGTGTAGGATTCGAAGTCAGAGAGTTATAATCAATAAACCATGAAGATGCACTTAAAGTGATAAATAAGGTGCTAGAAAAATGAGATAAAGCCAAATAGATTAAGGTTTTAACATCAGTGGCAAATATAGTGGACTATTTAGAAGAAGACTCAGACATAAAAGGAGCAGAAGCTACTGCAACAACTTATGAGAAATTTGATTGATTCTTGTGCTATAATTTATGACATTCTATAACTAAGTGACCTGGATTTTTGCGATATTTGAAAGACATAGACTTAGAAGAGGATTGTAAATTGGGACATAAAAACGAACCTCCAAAATTAGCACGGGAGTAGGTGAAGTGGCAGTAATGATAGAAACAAAGGTTTGTAGCTTTATAGTGAAGCGTCCTATTTTTCTTAGAAAAGAGTTCATCAACAGTTAGACAGGGAAACAATATGTAAAGAAGGAGAGATGCTTGAGTGGACTCAGGATCCTCATGAAGAGCCATCATGGAATGCATAAACTTGTGGCAATCATAATATATTGCAAATAGTTCAATATCTTCATAACATTTCAACTAAGGATTCGCCACAAATAGTTTTTCCCCAAAAATTATTTAACTTGAGAATATAAATCAATAATAGACTAACCTTGTCACATGAAACAAGGGTTAGTCTCTAGCTAAAACTACAACAAAGCATTATCGGTACAATTATATTGTTTTGGAAGAAAATTTTGTGTGCTTTTAACATTTTTAAGTTTTGCGAGCAAATTGTGAATCAAATGAACAAAAGTATTGATACACCAAGAAAGGATCTTGTAGTGCACACTGTGCTAATTTTCAAGGTCACTTGCATAGATTTCAATACTTTCATCCTCTTGTTACTTAGGGACAATAATATCTCTCCATAGTGCTACTATATTAGGCCATATAGAAAAAAAATCATGTTTTGAGTTCACATATTATAATTGACAATATCATCAAGGATTGAAGAAAATGACATTTTGAGAGTTTTTTCCGTCTCAAATCAATGGTTAAAGTCAGCAATCAGTTGTTAGGGAATGATGTGGCTACTGACTAAACATTTGAGGTGGGACTAATTTGGGGCTTGGGTTGGGTTTGGTGGGCCTAAGTAGTATGGGTTTAAAGAGAGTGAATGGGTTTTCAATAATAATGGAGAGGATAAGGAAAAAATGTTGAGAGACTACAAAGATGGGTTGGGACGAAGGTGGATTGGACTAGCTAGGTGGGTGGAGATCCTAGGAGATTGACATGTGGCACATATGGTGTGCGTGGATAGGCGCGCTAAAAATAGGATTGTGTGTGGGCTACCAAAATGTATTGATGTTTGTATTGAAATGCCAATTACAAGTCATGTAGTTGATTGGTGGTCTAATATGAACAAACTATAAGAAAACTACTTATTTATGACTAATTATTTCTACTGAAATGACTATTTTCTGTCAAAATGAGTCTATTGTCTTCGTAAATGTAGTACCAAGCTGAGAAAATTGCTAAATTTTCTCATCTATAAGTTTGGCTTTGTGATTTTCTTAAATCTAGGTACAGGCAAAATTACTAGAAATTGAATCAGAAACAATCGAAAAAGGGATTGTAGAACTTATCACTCGACATGGAATAAGACGGCTCATTATGGTTCCCGTTGAATAAGGTTTGTACATACTACCCTCTTCCACTGCAATGGCATCTTCTTCTTCTTCTTCAGTTTTTCCTCAAGCATTTAATAGTTCTTGAAAATCTGCTAACATATGGTATTTACTTTTAGGACACCCCTTTCCTCGTAGCACTACCTTGAGTCTCTCAGTTTCATATGTGAACATCATCTCATGGGCTTTCTAATAGTAGTTCCACATGTGCACAAGCCAATGCCCATGTCTTGCCTCACCCAGCCTCTTCAACCTAATCATCCATGCCTTATAGAATTTTTTTTTTAATATTTGGGGCCCAACCCCCAATTTATATTCAAATGGTTGTCACTATTTTCTATCAATATTGGATTAATACTTAAAATACATCTAGTTTTTCCCTTTATAATTTATGTCTAATGTGTCTTCCATTATTCTTGCATCTTTTTGCTATGTTACTAATACTTTTTTAATAAAGTCGTCTCCCTTAAATCCAATTGGGGCGGTAAATTTCGCCCCCTTTTAACGTTTTTTTAAAAAATTTGGTATTACACATAGTATTACAAGTCCATATTCTCATCAATAAAATGGCACAGTTGAGTGTCGTTATCGACATATTGTTAAGATTAAACTCTTTCTCTCTTATCCCATGCCTCCATGTTGTATAAGTATTGAGCCGAGGCTTTCCAAACGGCCTCATTTCTCATTAGTTGTATGCCCACTCTTATGCTTAAACATCAGTTTTCCTATTAAGTCCTTATAAGCCAAGTACTTGACTACTCTTTTCTTCAAGTCTTTGGATCTCTCTGTTGGCACAACCTACGACCCTTTAATAGACATAAACTAGGTTTTCACTCCTAGCCTTGTATTTTCATAGGCTATAGCCTTGATCATAAAGGCAATCTTTGCCTCCACCTAGAATTAGGGCACTTACATCTCTAGGTATTAATTCCCTCTTCCTTGCAACCCTCTCCTTTACTCATTTCCCCACGGGCTCATATCAATCCATCCCTAGTCACTTCACCATGACATCACCTACCAGCCCTTCATTTTCCCCTAATTCTTCTCAGCTCACAATTCCTTTATCCCCAATTTCCAATTCTAGGTCATCGTCTACCTCCGACTTCCCTCGTTATCATAGTCCATCCCTGCCCCCCTCCCCTCCCCCAACATTTTTGCCTAAATCTTTCTATTGATGAACCTATCTCGCGTCCATCTCATCCCATGACCACTATCGCGTCCATCTCCATTGTTCTCACCATTACTCAGATAGTACTATCTTGTGGCCTTTACCCAAACAGTCGCTCACCACTTTGACAACATCTCCTCCATCTTCCACCAGCTCTGTACTAGAAGAGCCTACTTCCTACACTGAAGCCTCCTAATATCCTGAATGGAGGTCTGCCATACACCATGAATTCCATGCGTTACTTTAAATTAGACTTGGGAGCTTGTTCCCTTCTCCTCTTAGTACAATATCCTTAAGTCCCAATGGGTTTTGAAAAGAAAGCGTCGTGCTAATGATCTCTAGATCACCTCAAGGCCCACCTTATGGTCAAGGGATCTCATCAGCCACCTGGCCTTGATTACTCTAAAATGTTCAGCCAAGTTGTCAAACCAGTCACCATTTGCCTTTTCTTCTCCCTTGTTGTCACTTCTCACTAGCCCTTCCGTTAACTGGATGTACAAAATGCATTCTATCATGGAGATCTCGAAGAAGCATTGATCATGCAGCAATCGTCGGGGTTTGTCAATCCTGATCACCCCTCACACATATGTAAGCTTCAAGAATCTCTTTACAGTTTACAATAGGCCCCTAGGGACCTAGTTTGCCCAACTGAGTGACAAACTTCTTTCACTCTAGTTTCATGGGTCTAGGTTAGACTCATCCCTATTTATTTTTACAAATTTTACTAGTTGCATGTATATACTTATTTTACGTAGATTATGTAATTGTGATAGGTTCTAGTCTTGCTCTTATTACTAAATTCATGACATCTTTTAGCTCTTTTTTCCTGTTAAAGACTTAGGTGCATTACACTATTTTCTTGGTATAGAAGTTAGTCGAGTTTCTTATGGTCTTTTTCTCTCACAGTCCAAATATAGTATTGATATTCTTTTCAATAATATGCATAACTCCAAGCCAGTGTCCACTGATGTCCTCTTCTACCAAAATCAAAGTATTGGATGGTTGTTTTTTTAAGGATCCACCTTTATAAGGTAGTGTAGTTTGAAGCTTATAATAACTAGCTTTCACTTGCTCGGATATATCCTATGCTATCAATTGTGTATGCCAGTACATGCATCATCCACGCCTGTACCCACCGGCAAGCTATCAAAATAATTTTGAAATACCTTAATCACACTAAGTCTTTTCCTCTGTAATTTCTCTCATTTTCCTCCCGCGCCTTTTCAACTTCTGTGATGCTGAGTGGGTTGAATGCCCTAATGACCATCAGTCCACTGGTCAGTTTTGTGTCTACTTTAGAGATCATTTAATATATTAGGCATAGAAGTAGCAATAAGCAATAGCTCAGTCTTTCTCTAAGGTCGAATACAAATCCGTTGCCGATGCCACATGTGAGATTTTATGGTTACAATCCTTACTCCAGGAACTTAGAATCTTCCTTAAAAGTCCTCTTATAGTATGGTGTGATAACCTTAGAGTCACTTATCTTTTGGTCAATCCTGTGCTTTACTCTAGAACCAAACACATTGACCACAACTACCATTTTGTAAGGGAGCGGGTTCCTGCCAAAACCCTTCAGATCTCCTTCATTCCCAACAAGAACCAAATAGCCAACAATCTAACTAAACCTCTCTCAACTGCTAGATGGCAACAACTACGATTAAGCCTCACTATCACAGTAGTGTTGCTTGACTTGCAAGATATTAAGGCTATGCACTCTGCTCCAAAGAAGACAAAAGAAATGAGCACAACTTGAAAGCACGATTCTGTAAATTCTAGAACATTTTGTTGTAACAATTTATAGACAGTATCATACTATGATTAGAAAGAATAATCTAAGGTTGTTAACTTTTTTCGATAAAAAGGAATACACTGGCTATAAATCATATGAAATGAGAGGGGAATATTTTCTGTTTTTGTAGTCATTTGCTTTGCTGAAGCATTTATATAGACAATTAGAATGCGCTTTCATATTCATGAATTCAACATGCCACATCACCTATTTTAAAAATTTTATCTGTTGGAATCGATATTATTAATTACTCACATAATAAATATGCTATATAAGACGACCAATATATAGGATAACAAAGGCTATACAAAAGACATTTGCAAGCAATGTGAACTTACTATACACTAAATATTCTAAGAGCCCCCCTTAGACTCAAGGTGGAGTCCACGAAACCAACTTTAGTTTGTTAAGAAGATCAAGAAACCTCTCCAAAAAATATGATTTGGTAAAGATATCTACTCAGTCACAGGAAGTAACTAAAACAAGTTGCAACAAGCACTAAAGAAGATGATGACGAACAAAATGATAAACAATCTTAATATCTTTAATCATGGAAAACGTCATTGTGGGCTATTTGAATAATGCTCTTATCATCATATACTAGAGTGGTGTCAGTAAAAGCACAATACATTGCCTTGGTGCTAGAATGCATGATTATGGTTTGTTTCGTACTATAAAAAGAAATAAGAGATATGCCTAATAGGAAATAATAACCAATAGTAGAACGCCAATCTGTGCAGTTACCTACCCAATCAACATTTGTATATGCAATCAATTGAAGATGTGACTAAGAAGAGAAATGTAGGCCAAATTGTTCCCTTGAGGTATTGAAGAATGTGAAGCACAGAGAAGACATGTATGTATCATGGAGCAACTACGAATTGACTTAGTTGATGACCAACATATTCTGTATGTGCTCGAGGAAGAGGAAGAGCCCTTTTGGAGGGTGGGGACATCAAGGAGGTGGCGACATATAAGCTTCTTCGCTCGACTCACCATTAAGGAAGACAATTTTAACATCCATTGAAATAGAGGCCAATCTCAAGATGCAACTACAACTGAAAAGCACCAATAGAAAAGAGATGAGCAACAAGAGCAAAAGTCTCTTCAAGATTAGTACTATAATTCTGACTAAACCCTATGTCACAAGTTGAGCATTGTATCTATCAACAATACCATATGATTCTGGGAAGAGAACATCAAGATTTTGAGGAGAGGGGTGTGTCTCAGTCAAGATGTGAACGAAAAAAAGTGGGAATGATGACATCGGGAATTTCTTGACCATGTAGACCAACTGATGTTCCAAAGAACTACATGAAGGGAAATCAAAGACGACATAACACAGGATCAAAACACCTATAGCCTTTGTACTCGATCCCGGATCCAAGAAAGTAGTACAATTGAGAGCGAGGCTTGAGTTTGTTAAGCTTGTGTAGTTGAAGTAAAATGAAACAATCAAACACAAAAACTTGTACTTGATTATATGTCAGTATAAAGCCAAATAGTTGCTCTTAGGGAGTATCAATATTAATAATAGGAGAAGGCAACCAATTGATGAGGTAGACCAATGTGAAAAAGATTTAGAGAATGTAGAATAGTCAATGGTCAATCAATGGTGCTGACGGAGGTCACCTGAATGCTGAAGTGATAGAGAGACGTGCATGCAGGTATTGAGGACATGTGGCGGAGCTATTGAGGACCCATTTTGGGTTCATTTTGGGTTTAAGGCTGTGCGGGGAAGGTGGGAGGCCCTTGGGGTCACCGTTACAGCGGTGAATTCGTCAAAGGAAGGCGATTCTAATGGTATGGGCGATGGGTGACGCCTCTTATGGCTGGCGGAAGCGCCGGCTATTCTTTGGGTGGGGATCGGTCGAACCGATCCCTAAGAATTCTCTTATGTAAATGGTGGGTGAAGTAACTCTACCTATAGCAGCTATAAATCTATTTGTGTTCTCTCCTCTCTATTATAAATCGATTTAGGGTTAGGCTCAGACTCGATTGGAGTTGGGCAACCCTGCACTGTAGGATTTACCAACTCTGAACTTTGACTCCGACCAAAGTTGGAGCTAAAGTCAAGCTTTGATGAGGACAACTTCGATCGGAGTTGCTAAAGTCAGATTCAGTGCATCGAAATCACAAAGGGAGAGAGACAACTCGGCCAGCCACGTTTCTGACACCGTCAACATTGGCATCTTGATGTTGCTAAAGCAATTGCACCTTTGTTCGTTTGGAAGATGCCTCAACTAAAAAGAGAAAAATGAAATGGGAGGAGACTTGATGTTAAAGAGGAGCTCGAATACTAATAAACGTGTCCCAAAAACTAATTAATATATATAGGACTGCTATAATCACAAAAAAATCAAAAGAATTAATTAGTTAAGAATGAAAAAATAAAGTCATTGATGAAAAGGAATGAATGGGGATTGGAACCTAAAAAATAACGCTCCTAGGGCCTTGTAACAAAATTACTTCTTTTGAAAAACAGGAAAAAGTTTAAAAAAGCGAAAACAACATTTATTTAAATTTTGAACTGAGGCTGCCAGACCATTCGAAAAATTGAGAATATAGACAGATTGTGAAGATCGGCAGACTAACTGAGATAGACACTCAATATGCATAATATTCTTTCCTTGTTCAAATAAGCAATAGGAAATCGCAAAAGAGATTTTTTGTTTAGTCGAAGTGTATATCAGCTCCAACTCCGACTATTTTTTCACAACAACTCTAATTTTGATCCCAAACTCTGATTTTTTTGACTCCGCTAGAGTCAAAATCGGAGATGAAGTCAGCTGGAGTCGGTAGAATATTTGCTCAGCCCTAAATTCATTGGCCTCTATTTGATGAGCTAGGAGGTGAATCTTAATTCTATGCAATTTTTCACTGCAATTGCTATGCCTTGATAGTTTTTTTTTTCTATAGCTAATTCAAAATAAAAAAAATAGTTAAAAATAAAAATAATAATATTAACTTAATGGTTTATCCAATCTTTTCATGTACTAATCCAAATTTCTAATAATTACTCATACACAACAGGTAAAATTTTCATTGTGGATTGATAAAGATGTGTGTTTAGTCGTCGTGGTTACTGTTGGGGAATCCAGCCGATCGACGAACAGTAAACTCGGAGTCACGTAGCAAATGCAACCAAGAGAAATAAAACTAAAGACGGGAAACAGTAATGGACACCAGATATGAAGTGGTTCAGCTCAAACTAAGCCTACATTCACTATTGGGTCGGTCTAAATCACTATAATAACAAAGATGGAGTACACTTCTTGGAGGTTACAAAGTTCTCTATCTTACAAGGCTCTTAAACCCTTTACAAGTACGCTCTCACTGATCTACAAAATCAAACAAGGAGAAAATGGGAGACGGACGCCTGTGTTCGTAATCTCGCTCGAGCGAGCCGTTCTCGCTCGAGCGAAATCGCCTTCACTCCACAGCTCTCTGCTTCCTCTCTCACCTGCGCAAATGGCCCTCGATCCTTATATAGGCCGTATCTCGCTCGAGCAAGACATTCTCGCTTGAGCGGAACACTATTCTAGACGGCGCTAACTCTAGTTCCTAGAAGCGATGCAACCCTAGGATTAATTCTTGCTCGAGCGGGAGGTCGAGCGAGAGTCGAGCAAAGTCCCTGCCTGGATCCAAAACTCTCCGTTTGATGTCTCGCTCTAGCGACTGTCGAGCGAGGGTCGAGCGAATTTACGGGTTGAAAACTCCAAGTGCAATCTGATGTGCTTCATTCAAGCCACATCTCAACAAATCTCCACCTTGGCTTGAATAAGCCCCAAAAAATGATTCTGGACAAAAGACCCACAAATCCTTCAACCACGGAAGGAATACCCAACACGAAATACGAAGTCTATTTTTGAAGAACTCACTTTCCACACCAAAGTCTTCAACACCATAGACAACATCTGAAGATTCACTATTTTCACCCAAACGGCAATGCACCACAATACAGACTGCTTACTTGAACAAACGGCTTCTGAATACAAATGAAGACAACCAAATATTCTTCAGTCAAAGTAAGAATCAACAAAAGCCTGCATGAGCATACACAAAAGGTGACCAACTGCCCCCTTTATCTACCAACTGTAGACCTGCTCTCACTGTGCACCAATGCCAATCAACTATGAAGCTCTCTGCAACTCCACCTTCTTGCTATAACTCTGTCTCCTTTCTGTGGAAACAAAAGAAAAGAAAATTCACCAAATAGCAAGATGCATTGTCCGCTTCACTGACGATCTGTAGACAAGTCTGGCAAACCAAAAACAAACTGTAGACTCTGTCACTCAAAGCCCACCTCATTCCATTCAGTTACTCCGTGGAGTGAAACAAAACTGTATGGTCTGAGTAACACTCTACCTTCTTGTCTGTAGATCACTGTCTTCTCCAAAGTGTTTGAACACCAAACACATCACAAAGAAATAGATAGACAAAACCAAACTTCCAATGATCATAAAACAAATATGAGTTTAATACAAAACAAGACTTTACACAAGATGTATCCCGATCAGAAACACTGCAGGAACAATATTACTGACTTCTGATCACACCAAGCAAAAAGCTGCCGACTCATAAATGACCATCCTGTCTGGCAGATCTGCACGTGATACATGCGAATGAATATCTGAATCTCGAGCATGTCAGGATACTCCACCTGTCACCACACTGCCCTTAAGGAAGTAGAGACTAACTGTTATCTTCTTCGCTGTCATCACTACTAGAGGAACTTTCCTCTTCCTCCACATTTTTCAATTGAGGACACTCACTTCTGTAATGACCCAACTTATGGCAGTGGTAACATTTCACTTTCCTCTTGTTAGATCTAGAGCTACTAAAACTGGAACTACTTCTATTCTTCCCTAAACATCCTTCCCCGGATCTATCACCAGAAGAACATCTTACAAACAAACCCTCGGCTTGATTGTTCATGCCTAAACCCCCAAATTTTGTTCTCAATTCCTTAGAATTCAAAGCAGACTTGACATCTACTAATGAGCTTGTATCTCTACCATACAACATTGAGTTTACAAAATTATCAAACGAAATAGACAATGAACACAAAACAATTAAGACTTGATCTTCCTCATCAATCTTAATGTCTATGTTCCTCAGATCCATAATAATCTTATTAAATTTATCTAGATGTGTAGAAATAGAAGTACCTTCTTTCATTTTGAGAGTGTATAACCGTTGTTTCAAAAATAACCGGTTAGTGAAAGATTTCTTCAAGTACAAGCTTTCTAGCTTGTTCCACAGACCAGCCGTGGTCTCCTCCTCTACAACTTCTCTCAAAACTTCATCTAATAGTGATAGTAGAATAGTACTGTGAGCCAATTCCTCATTCCTTGACGATGCAGAAGACTCACCAGTTACTCCTTCTACAACCTTGAACAGACCCTGCTGACGCAACAAAGCCTTCATCTTCAAGCGCCATAAACTGAAACTATTCTGACCGTCAAATTTCTCTACTCCAAAATTTACTGAGGCCATCCCTTAACGCTCTGATACCAGTTTGTTGGGGAATCCGGCCGACCGACGGATAGTAAACTTGGAGCCATGAAGCAGATGCAACCAAGAGAAATAAAACTAAAGATGGGGAACAGTAATGGACACCAGATATGAAGTGGTTCAGCTCAAACTGAGCCTACATCCACTGTTGGGTCGGTCTAAATCACTATAATAACAAAGATGGAGTACACTTCTTGGAGGTTACAAAGTTCTCTCTCTCACAAGACTCTTAAACCCTTTACAAGTAGGCTCTCACTGATCTACAAAATTAAACAAGGAGAAAATGGGAGACGGACGCCTGTGTTCGTAATCTCGCTCGAGCGAGCCCTTCCGCTCGAGCGAAATTGCCTTACAGCTCTCTGCTTCCTCTCTCACCTGTGCAAATGGCCCTCGATCCTTATATAGGCTGTATCTCGCTCGAGCGAGACATTCTCGCTCGAGCGCAACACTATTCCAGACAGCGCTAACCCTAATTCCTGGAACCGATGCAACCCTAGGATTGATTCTCGCTCGAGCGGGAGGTCGAGCGAGAGTCGAGCGAAGTCCCTGCCTGGATCCAAAACTCTTCGTTTGATGTCTCGCTCGAGCGACTGTCGAGCGAGGGTCGAGTGAAGTTACGGGTTGAAAACTCCAAGTGCAATCTGATGTGCTTCATTCAAGCCACATCTCAACAGTTACTGCTTATAATGAATTGGACTTATAATGGTTTTTTAAACCTTCAAAAGGTTTGCAGCAAGGGGACCGTTAATCACTGTATTTATTTATAGTCATGGAGGAGGTTCTTTCTCGACCATTAAAGAAGAAACTAGAGAAAGGAAGGATTGGGAGATTTTGCTCATCCGCGTGGCGTATCATTGATTTCACATTTACTATATGCGGATGATATTTTAACTTTTAGTAATGCTCCTTAAAACTTTAGATGTATGCTCTATGGTCTGGAAAACTTATTAATAGAGAGAAATCAGCCTATTTTTATCTATGAAAAATGTTTCTGCTAGATGATCAAGCTTGTTGTGTCTTACAAGCTTTGTAAAGGGAAGGTTGGTTAGTTGGTATTTTGAGGGCTCCTCTTCTTGTGGGACAGTTTACAACTAGAGTTTTGGAGCCTTTTTGTCATGAAATTGTAGAATAAAGTTGCATGTTGGAAGCTTAGATTGTTATCACTACTCACAAGGGGGAAGTTGATTCTTTTGGTCTGGTAAGCAGTTGTCTAGTGGCCCGCTTGTACATAGCTTCAGATTCAAATATTGGGTTGCCGCAATTGAAGGTTAAGGAGTGTCGGATGGAGAATGTATGGTATATGAGGCTATTGGAGGAGGTAGTTTGTTCTAATAAGATGATGGAAATCGCATTAGAGATATCGGGTGGTCGAGAAGGCAAGGACTTAGTGTTATGGCATCCTAACCGTGATGGGTTTTTCACTATGGCACTTGCTTGGGAGGTCATACGAGTTAAGGGTTCTAAGAAAGAAGAGAGGGAGTGGATATGGCATAGTCCATTAAAAAAATGCCTATGTGTATGTGGAAGGCAAGGTTCAACTATCTTTGAGTGGATGGAAAAGTGCAATCTGTCGGTGTCCCTTTGGCCTCTCGCTATGACTACTGTTTATTGGGTAGTGTTAAGGATTGAGACCATGTATTCTATTCGGGTGAGGTGCCTCAGGCAGTATGGAAAAATACAGCAAGAGTTTTGGGAGTAAGATGCATGCATGCTGGAAGTTGGTGGGTGAGAGTATGTTGTTGGTTTCGCTGCGCAAAAAAAAAAAATATATATGTATCTTCATTCAAAGGGACGCTTATTGGCTTAATCGATTGCTTGATATCATGGAGGCTATGGCAGAGAAGCTGCTCTGCTACAATAGAAGGGAAGCTTAAATCAGCCGATGTAGTGTGGAGGTCGGTTAAGTGTTGGCTATATATGGCAAATCTCTGGATTGATGCTGCAGCATGGTGACATTTACAGTATAAATCAACTGATTCTTTTCGAGTTGTACATACCTGTCTGTGAAGCAATGGCTCTAGGACCTCAAGTTATCTCTTGGAAGCAACCAATGAATGGGTGGGCTAGGCTGAATGTGACGCCCCGTACTCGTAGGGGGTCACAAAACTCCACCTGTTTGCTATATTCCATCCTCAAATATTAATAATAGTAGGTCTCCGACCATATTCAAAATAAAAATATTTTTCACGAATCAATCCATATAACAATGTCCACCAACTCATAAATAAAAGAATATAAATAAATCATAACTGAGAGGGTTCACATTCTCCCAAAAATCTTAACGATAAAGAATAACTAACATTCCATAAATCCAATGAACTAGAACCCAAATAATAAATAAATAAATTAAATTTTGTTTTCTCCCATCTAGCCTAAGGCCCTAGCAGCTTAAAACTTAGTCAAGATTCTACTCTTGGTCCTCTGATGGAACATCCAGATCATCTGAAAAATATATGAGATAAGAGGGGTGAGTTTTTCCACAACTCAGTAAGCGAAGAACCTATACAAGCCTGTAAACATGAGCATTTACCAAGTAATAAAATACGGGACAAAACATAATATTGCATAAAAGAAACAAATGATTTTGAAGATAATTTAAATCATCAATTACTTTGGCATAAACAAACTGAGTATTTCCACTATATCAATCGGAGCATCTCACAAAGCAAAGATCATGTTTAACCCCCATGGTAGGGTTGTGCAAATCCCGGTGGCCAAACCAGGCAGAGACAGAGGTGGAACTTTCCCTTATTCGTTCTCGGAACCCCGAGTGTGCACATAGGAAAGCCCACAATAAAGCACTTTGTTTCCAAAGTGGGTGCACTCAGAGATAGGAAATTGGTACCAAATCCAAACAGAGCAAATACAGAGCAGAACAGAGCCAAGCAGAGATAAAGTCAAATACTAACCAGAAAACTATGCCAAAGATTTTCAGAATTATTAAAGACACATAAATCCAAACTATTTTCAGAATAAAGCTTATGTAAATAAAACATAGTCAATACAATCAAGGCATAATTTTTCTCAGATAGACAAAAATGTTCTTTTCACATTTCAGAAAATAACACGACAAAAAGCAGCTCATGTCTACACAATGCATGTCTGAAATATTTTTCCTTCTTTTATATAAGCGTCATGAATAATGCAAACAATCGACTGAGGTCGATTTTTCTCAATTTTTCATTTCATAACCAACAAATAACACAAATTTTTAAAAGTCAACTTCTGTAACGCCCCGTTCCCGAAGGTCCAGAGAGTTAGGTCATTTTTCTCAAATCATCCCAAAACACCAATTCATATACTCCAAATTCTCCAATAACCAACTAATATAAAAAGGACACTCCATAATTAATTAACAAATATTTATGAAACTCTCCAAGAAACTAAGCATAAACTTTAATAAAATCAAATGACTTCAAATACTTGCAACAATCCAAAACTTGACATACTAGAAATATCAATGAAGATAAATATTTACTAAGACTAAAAAAATGTATCCACGAGCACTTATTCTCCTATGATCACCAAGCCTCTCTAGTAATGGCTACCCTTGCTGATAATGCACTAAATAATCTCAACTATCTGAAAAATGTAATTAGAGGAGGGGGGTGAGTTATCCACAACTTAGTAAGCAAAGAACATATACTAGTGTGCAAACAAGAGCATTTACCAAAATTCAGAATGCAGAATAAAATATTTCTTACTTTTCAGAAACATGCGGAAGCAGATTACATTATCAAAAATCAGAGCGGAAGTTTAATATAAACGGAAACAAAAAAAAAAAAAAAATCATTTTGGCATAGCATAACTGAAACGTCTTATCAAAATAGAAATACCATGTTTAACCCCCGTGGTAGGGTTGTGCAAACCTCGGCGGCCAACCGAGCAGAAACAGAATGTGAATCTCCCTCTTATTATTCTCGGAAACCCGAGTGTGCACACAGGAAAGACCACGCAGAAAACCACTTTGCAGCCAAAGTGGGTGCACCGGAAACAGAATAGTTGGTACCAACCCAGGACTAAACAAAGCGAAACAGAACCAGAATGTCATGCCAGAGGTTTCAAAAATCATATCATATCATACCCGAGTACAGAATTTTTCCAAAACAAGAACAGAATCAGATCATAATTATCATTTATACAGAAATTTCCATATTCGCTCTCTTTTCAGTTCGAAAAAAATAGAATGCAACAAAAATAGCTCATGTCTACACCAGTTCATGCCAGAAAATATTTTATTCTTATACGATTTCTTATGCATATGTGAAACAAAACTGAGGTGATTTCAAAATTTCTTTTCGTGACTAAAACATGCATATTTTTCAAAATAAAACCCAGTTCATATTTTTAATGTAAAGTCTAGTATAGGAACCCCGCTTACCTGAATTTCTTAACTTCTCAAAATTTATCTCCACACGGCTGAACAAAAATTAGTCGCCACCTATAAAATAATCACATAATTTCCGTAAACTTCTAAATGATTACAAACTTCCAAAATAGACCCTGAGATATAAAAATCCAATATTTTTCCTTAACATCTAAACATCCTCGATATCCCAAATAACAATTCTCCTCAAAATACTAGAATTCGCTAAACTTCTCTCAAACCTTATAGTAAATTTCTTCAATACCTCGATCTTCACTTAATAAAATATTACAAGGCTCAAAAAATTTTAAAGATGTATCCGAAATGATATAGAGTTCGAAATCAAAAATAACAATTTAAAATAGAACTCGAACCCAAACCAAAACATTTAGTTTCAAAACAATTTTACAAACGCTCAAAACTAAACAAATCCGAAATATAGAAATAAGATTTTTGTAGAACAACACTAGGTTTAATAAAACATATGCAGGTTATTTTAGTAGCTTAGAACGACTACCGTAAACCTTGAGGTCAACTGAAAATAAAAGGGATTGATTAAAGCGAAGACTCGTGGGATAGAGACTCACCAACCGGAGAGGTATTGCAGAGGAGGTTGTGGGCACGGCGTGAACTTACGAAAAAGGAGTGGCGGCTTGGGGTGGTGGAAGGTACCCGAAGTTACTCTCTAAGCAGTGAGAGTGAGGTGTTTTGCGGCGGAACGTGCGGCGAGGACCACTTGATATGCCTGGCTTGGAAGCTCTGTTTCGGGTGGTTTAAAACAGGGGCACATGTACGAGTTTCGGTGGTGGTCACGGGTGTAATTTGCAGTGGTTGGCGAAGATAATAGAGAGTGCTCTGTTTTCGGGGAACAAAAACAAGGGATGATCGGCGAGGCTAAGAGTGGGGCACGGCTGGGGCAGTGCCTAGAATGCACGACGGGGTTTTTGTGTGTGAAGAAAGGGGCTGCTATGGGTTGCACTGGGCAGTGCGGGGAGGATGTTAATGGTGGCTACGCAAGGTTGTGTTCCCGTGATGAAGATAGCGCATTGGAGTTGTTCCCGTGTGAGGTTAGCGGCTGCAGAAGGTTTTTCCTATGCATGAGGGGTAACTGCAACTATAGATATATATATATATAGGTGCAGCCTTTGCTGGGAAGGAAATTGATGCACCAAAAATACCTATCTACAAAGATATTGATCGGTTGCCAAAAATAGTGGGAGAAGATACGTGCATGGTGATGTGAAGGTGAGGGCCGTGATCGCGGAAGAGGTTGGGATCGCTACCGGGATGCCTGATTCTATGGGATGCGGCCACTATGAGTTAAAAGAAGCAAACGGAAAAAGGACAAAAAAATCCGAGTATAGAAGGAAAATGTGAGGCTAACGTCAATGGAAAAGGAAGGAAATTTATAAAAATGGAATGTGTAATCAGAGGAACCGCTGGAAAATATTAAACAGTTAAAATAAATAAATAATAAAGATCATACATTAAAACTATGTCGGATGAAAAATCTGGCTCCTCAAGGTTGTGGGTGTTACAACTTCAGTTCCCCTATGGTATAAAACCGAGCGTACGAACCCCGCTTACTGACTGCTGTAGCGAAAAATCAAAACTTTGAGTCTCAACGCTAAGAGTTTCGTCACCTATACATAAAAATAATTTCCTTTATATTAATGACCACTCCAAAGGCCTAAAATCATAATTTATAAGTTAACTACAATGTCTGTCTAAAAAAATTCACAATTTCCAGCAACCCAACAATATAGTAACGAAAAACGCTCAACGACTATTTTTTCCAAACCCACAAATTTTCAGCAACTATTCATCATTCCAGCTTACCATGTATTTTTCTCAAAACCCCAAAATACCATAAAAATGATTTTCTTCAATACATACCGTTAGCCACCAAACAGAGTATTAATATATGCGTTTCAACAGCACTTCACAAACTACAAAATTTCAACTCCCAAAATCATGTTCCTTCATCCTGTATCAACCCCCAACACGCTCCAAACAACTCATTGACAGCACCAAAACAACAAAAAGAATTTAGCCAACCAACCCTTGAACCTCCACCAAAAATCCTTCAAAAATGGATTTGGAAAATAGAGAATATAACTCCATAAATATTTCGGTATACAAAAAGTACTCATTCGGGTATAAACATTCAAATAAGTCAGATTTTCCTCAATCCACACAAGGTTCCGCAACTAATCACCAAAACCCGAAACCATCACCAACATATACATAAAAATATGATGCATAGCCAGCATACGAGTTTCCAATTGGTCTCAAGAAAAAGGTAGAAATTCTTACCTGAGATGAACCATGGCTTACACCAAAGTGAAGTGACAACCAGAACGAAAACAGGGCACTAAGGGAAGAGATTTCTGGCTTCTCCACACTCGACTTCACCTACCGAAAATATACAAGTTTTCAGTGATTTCAAGTACCAAACCGAACCCATGGATAGAAGAAAACGGGGGAAGAAAAAAAAATTAGAAAACCTTACTGTGAAGATCCTGTGCCGAAATCGAAACCAGAGGAGTGTAAATTTACGGAAATGAAAGAAATCCAAGTAAGAGATGAAATGCCGTATGGAGAGAGAGAGAGAGAGAGAGAGAGATTTTCATTTGAAACTGATAACCACCGAGATCGTGGTTTGATGCGAGAGAAGGTAGAGGGCTGCGCGAAAAACAGGGGAGGTAAAACCGACGGGGGCAGGGGAAGGGAAGAAGAGAAAGGAAAAGGAAAGAAAAGGAAAGAAAGAAGAAAAGGGCGGTAGGTTAAAGTACCTGGGCGAAAACGACGCCGTTTTTGAGCTGGGTCTGGGCCGGGTCATGGGCTGGCTGGAGGCCTTGGGCCGGGCCTGACACTGAATGTTAATGGATCTTGTAGAGGTAATCCAGGGAATTGTGGTGGGGAAGATATCTTCTGCAATAATAGAGGGAACTAGTGAAGTTGTTGGCAGCTTTCTCTTCAAAGCTTGGATTTGGCACCAATAATGAAACTGAACTTCACACACTCATTTCTGCTTTGTTGCTTTTTAGGGAGTTGGGAATTTGGAAAGTTGAAATAAAATGTGATTCAACTTTCGTGGTGTAATGGCTTAGAAACAATTCATGTACAGTTTGGTGTTTATGTGATTTTTGGAAAGAGCTTCTAAAGGCTCTACATGGTTTTGATTGTAGAAATTCTCATCAGTTTAGAGAAGGTAATAAAGTGGCAGAATATCTAGTTAGGCAGTAGGAGGAGGGGTTGAATTGTATAAATGTGGAGTCTAATGACTTACCCCACCGCGTAGAGGGTTTGATTATGTTGGATTTTCTAGGTTTACCTAGTATAAGGGCTTAATGTGGTTGTTGGTGGAATTTGGTTTTTATGTTTATCTTTATTTTGCTTCCTTATAAGGTACCATCTTCCTTTCATATAAAAAAAAAGTAATTATCATGGTTAAGGAGTCCATATTGATATGGATGCCTCTTTGTGGGGGGCAAAAAAAAGAGTCAAAACTTTCGTAGCTGGTAGAGGATGAAAAATCTATTTTTCCCAAAATTTAGTTATTTGCCTTAATAGTGGGGAGAAATGTTCATGCTTGAAATTAATATATCGTTGGAATATTAATGTACATTTAGCGAATGCATGTGACATGTAAATCAATTCAAGTACCATCGAAATGTAGAAAATCTCCATCTCATGTACTTCCTTGATCTGGTAATTACAATACTATAGGAGCATTGAAACTGAAGATCAGCCAGATTTATACCCCAGCAGCACGTCTGCGGCAGCAGGTAGTTCTCGTATTGGATTGGATTCTCCGTTATTATGGCCGAGTACTCCTTCCCGTTCGGTTTGCAGCTCAATATACACAACTCCAAAAAGCTTCTTGGAGGGGTTATTTTCTATGAACTTGATCGGGTCTTCTACAGGAGACCAAAGTTTTGCGGTACGTGCAAAAATTAATTAACCCTCCATTCATAATATATATTTATATTGTTTATCCTATATCTAAAAATGTTTGGGCATTTATCTAATCAATTCATCTCTTCTCATCTCATCTTATCAATATAATTTTCAGAAATTCTTATACAAAATACAATAAATAATTCAATTTCTTTAAATTTTAAAATAGTATTATATATAATAATATTAATAGATAATATTCTAATAATATTTCATTCAATTTTTAATTTTGATCTAAAATCATATAATCTCACCTTACTATCCAAATCACCTTAACCTTGTTTTGAGATTAGGCATATGTATCATTTTTATTTTAGGATTAACACGTGCTATGAAAAGTTTTGAATTAGTTCTCCTGTATTCACGAACTCCGTCACTTGCATAAGATTACGAACTTCACTTGATCTCTTTCTTCTTATTCTTTTTTCTATTGTTAAAAATTACAATTAAAAAAAAAAGAAAATTTAGTAATTAATTTGTAAAAGAGAAAAAAAAAGAACCTTTACGGGAGAGAAGAATAAGCTGCATTTGGATCATGTCGAGCTAAGTCAAGTAATTGAGTTGAGTATTTTTGAATAGTAGTGAATTGAGTAGATGTAGTAAGTTTTTTATATCTATTTAAAATAAGTGTAAATGTGGTTAGATGTTAAGATGATTTTAAATATATTTATAGAAATTTTAAAACGATTGTGTGTTTAGCATATAAATAGATTTTGAGTTGAGATTAGTTTAATAATTTGAGAGTGGGATGTTTGGATATTAGATTTAATTTAAAATTAAGTTGAATTCAAATAACAAATGCCATATGATCTGAAAATAAAATTTGATTGTTTTAATTTAGTTGGTCTAAATCGTTTCCCTTAGTCTTTTAGAGATTTTCTTTTTATACGTGCAAGCTAGCCCGTACAACAAAATTTATTTTTCTCTGTTTTCCTCAAACTTTAAGGAAAATACAAATTTCACCATCCGACTAATTAATGATATAAATTATACCTTTCCCACAAACTATAAAAAACTACACACATTCTCAAATCTGACCATCTTGATTAATATATTACAACCTGACCATCTAGATTAATATATTACTATTATGTCATCTATTTTTACTATTTTTTTTCTTCATTGTTGAATCTAGATCATATTTACTAGGTTTATGATATAAACGGATAGTATGAAGTGATCATCATTTATTTCAAAAAGTTAAGCTGATGAGAATATTAATATTTAAATTATTTATAATTAGATTTTTAACAATATTTTCCATCACGTGTAATCTTGAATATTTCCTTTCAATGAGTTAGTTCAATGATGAAATATTTATTTTAAATAGGATAGAGTAGAATTAAGATTCGAGTTCAGAATCTCTATTAGGATATAATGTGAAATTACAACTTATTCTAAATAAGTTGATGAGAAGAGAATTACTTATATTATTCTTAACAAACCTAAATATAGTATATATATATATATACCTATATATATATATAGATAATAAGTTTGAAGTGTTTCGTGTTGCTGGCATAGATGCTTATGGCTTCTACCAATATAATAACTTATAAAGTTTCAAAAACATTTGCAAATTGCCTATATTCCAAGAACAGGCCCAAGAAGAATATCAGTTAATATGTAGGAGAGACATTGGGGCAGCGGAAGTGGATATGACTAGAGAATTTGAAAAGATGATGAATCAGATCATAAATCAATTAGTCAGGGAGGAAGTACTCCAAAATGTGCGTGATGATCAAAATGCAAAGCTGCAGGTGGAGCGTGATAAGGCAATTAGAAAATTAGTTGAAGAGCTGATTAGCAAAAAACTAGAAGAGTACTTAAATGGGAACATGCATGATAAGGATCAGTTACATGAGTTCTGTAATTTATATTACCGATTGTGTCATTCATTTAATTAATCTTCTTCTGATCTAATGGCTGGCTTGGTGACACCTGTGATGGCAAGGGAACTCGGATCTGTGCACAGCTGAGTCATGTGCTGACCTCGTGATGCCGCTAGCTGGATTCCACTGTCTCTCTGGCCCGTTCGATTTATGACACGTGTTGTCATCTGATTTTGTATATATATATATATATATGCTTAAGATGAGAACTGTTGCCCTAATTCATTTTGTGATCTGCTGTTGTAATCCGAGACTGACAAAGAGGCGATTTTGAGAGAGTCCTCTAGGGTTTTTTTCTAGGGTTCGTTCTGTGATAGAATCAGTGGTTTTTAAACACTGATTTGAACAGAAGGAACGGTGAAGAATTGTACTGAGGCTTCTCTATGAAGGTTGATGATTAATAAAAGCACTGAGGCCAATCCTACCATGGATGTAGACCGCTAGGGTCGAACCACGTAATCTTGGTGTTGTTTCTTCCTTTCTTCCTTACTGCTTTTGGTTATTTTGATTTCTTGCATGCTGTTTTATTTTCTTGTCACGATCTTGTTCTGTTCATAAAGTTTTTCATAAACTGAACCAGTGATATTTTTCTAAGTCTAAAAGAACTCGGGTAGAAAACCATAACAAGTGGTATCAGAGCCTAGGTTCATGGGGACCATGAGGTTTGACATAGAAAAATTTACGGGGGAAAATGATTTCGGGTTATGGAGAATTAAGATGAGGGCACTCTTAGTCCAACATGGACTACAGGATGCCCTCATTGGGGAAAAGAAGAAGGGCTCTTCTTCGAAAGAGGAAGACAAGGAGGCTGTCCACAAGGACATCCTCCAGAAAGCTCATAGTGCCCTAATCCTTTCTTTAGGAGATAAAGTCTTGAGAGAGGTGGCCAGTGAGGACACGGCCGCGGGTATCTGGCTGAAGCTAGAAAACCTATACATGACAAAATCCCTGGCTAACAGACTACACAAGAAAACCAAACTGTATACTCTCAAGATGACCCCTGGTACACCAATAGGACAGCATCTTGATGAGTTCAACAAAATCATACTTGACCAGGCCAATATAGATATTAAGGTGGAGGATGAGGATCAAGCTATCCTCCTAATGAGTTCCTTGGACTCTTCATACCTAAGTCTAAAAGAAACCATGATGTATGGGAGAGATTCTTTGACACTGGATGAAGTCCAATCAGTACTTCATACCAGGGAACTTCAAAATAGGTGTGATAACAAACAGGATCAAGGGGAAGGTCTGTCTATTAGAGGAAGAACAGAGAAGAGAGAAAAGAAAAGCAAGAATGAAAACAAGAAATCAAGGTCAAGATCAAAGGGAAAACACTTTAAATGCTTTCATTGTCATAAAGAAGGGCACTTCAAGAAAGATTGCCCTGAGAGGAAACCTAACCTAGGTAACAAGTCTAAAGAGGCAGGGGATGCCTCTGTGGTGTTAGAGGGTTATAAGAGTGCTGAAGTGCTTATAGTGAGTGAAGTGGACTCAAGAATAGAGTGGATAATGGACTCTGGCTGCTCCTTTCATATGTGTCCAATCAGAGAATGGTTTGAGTCATTCTCTGAATTGAATGGTGGACATGTAATCTTAGGAAACAATAAGTCCTGCAGGATCATGGGTTTGGGGTCTGTCAGACTCAAGATGCATGATGGAATTGAAAGATTGTTAGAGGAGGCCAGGTTTATACCTGAACTAAAGAGAAATCTAATTTCTCTTGGTATGCTTGATCAATCAGGCTACACCTTCAAATCTAAGGCAGGGGTTCTTAGGGTCACTAAAGGTTCCTTAGTTATAATGAAAGGGGTTATCAAGAATGGGTTGTATACCCTTCTGGGAAAAACTGTTGTTGGGGAAGCATCCCCTACACAGAGTTCTATAAAAAATGAATCTGTACTATGGCATAGAAGGCTGGGACATGTAAGTCAAAGGGGGCTTACAGAACTTCAGAAACAGGGATTGCTGAGTAATCAGAACCTAGGAAATTTGCCTTTCTGTGAAGATTGTATCTATGGAAAGGCAAAGAGGGTCAGTTTTAAGTCTGCAATTCATAATACTAAACAAACCCTGGACTATGTCCACTCTGACCTCTGGGGACCTGCAAGGGTAAACTCACATAGTGGAGGAAACTACTTCCTCTCCTTAGTAGATGATTACTCTAGGAAGGTCTGGATATACATCCTAAAGAACAAGAGTGATACTTTTGGCAAATTTAAAGAGTGGAAATCTCTGGTTGAAAATCAAGTAGGCAGAAAGCTTAAGGTTCTGAGGACAGACAATGGCCTAGAATTCCTGTCAAATGAGTTTAACCTGTTTTGTCAGGAGGAAGGAATTCTAAGACACAAAACTGTGAGGGAAACCCCCCAACAGAATGGCTTAGCTGAAAGAATGAACAGAACCATCTTAGAAAGAGTTAGATGCATGCTCTCTATTCAGGATTGCCCATAACATTTTGGGTAGAAGCTGCTACCACTGCTGTACACTTAATTAATAGGTGTCCCTCCTCTGCTATAGGGTTCAAAACTCCACAGGAGCTGTGGACTGGGAAACCTCCCAGTTATGACTATCTAAGGGTCTTTGGATGTGTAGCCTATGCACATTCAAAGACTGATAAATTGGAACCTAGGGCAGTAAAGTGCATCTTTATAGGTTACCCTGAAGGGGTTAAAGGTTACAAACTTTGGGTAGATGGACCTGGAAGGTATAAGTGTATTGTGAGCAGAGATGTGACCTTTAATGAGTCACAAATGGCTCGGGTACATGAAGATAAATCAGTTCAGGATAATGACCAGTCTTTAGAGGAATCTCAGGTTGAGGTGGAGCATGTTAACACCCAATCAGAGCCACAGAGAGAGAGTAACTCTGAGGATCAAGACTCAGGAGAACCCAGTCAAGGTGGAGCCAATTCTTGGAATCTGGCTAAAGACAGAAAGAGGAGGGTTATTAAACCTCCTCAAAGATTTGGACAGGCTGAGCTTACATCTTTTGCCTTGACTGTAGCTAATGAGATAGTCTACCAAGAACCAAGGTCTTATAAGGAAGCAGTGGCTAGTAAGGATTCCTCTAAATGGCTATTAGCCATGCAAGAGGAGATAGAATCCCTTAATAAGAACCAAACTTGGGTTCTGGTACCTAGACCTCCAGGAACCAGATTAGTGGGATCCAAGTGGATCTTCAAGAAAAAGGATAGCATACCAGGAACAGAAGGGACCATGTATAAGGCTAGGCTTGTAGCCAAGGGCTTCACACAGAGAGAGGGAATTGATTTTAATGAAATTTTCTCACCTGTGGTTAAACACAGTTCAATTAGGATACTGTTAGCCTACACAGCTTTTGAAAACTTGCATTTGGAACAGTTAGATGTTAAGACTGCCTTTCTTCATGGAGAACTTGAAGAAGAGATCTATATGCAGCCTCTTAAGGGTTTCATTAATGAAACTAATAATAATCATGTGTGTCTCTTAAAGAAATTTTTATATGGCCTTAAACAATCACCTAGGCAGTGGTATAAGAGGTTTGATACTCACATGATTAATAATAATTTTAAGAGGAGCTGTTATGATAGTTGTGTCTATTATAGGGAAGAAAAAGGAACTTTTGTTTATCTCTTATTATATGTAGATGACATGCTGTTAGCCTGTAAAGATACAGTTTTAATTGATGAAGTCAAATGCATGTTAAAATCTGAGTTTGATATGAAAGACCTGGGCCCTGCTAAGAAAATATTAGGAATGGAAATTGTTAGGGACAGAGACTCCAGACTGTTATATTTGTCCCAGAAAAATTACATTTCTAAGGTTCTTAAAAGATTTGGTATGGATAATGTAAAATCTGTAATCACACCTTTTATGCAATAGATTCCATATGCTAGCATGGTGGGAAGTATAATGTATGCAATGGTCTGTACTAGACCAGACCTGACCTATGCAGTGAGTGTAGTTAGTAGATTTATGGGAAACCCTGGAAAACCCCACTGGCATGCCATTAAATGGGTTCTGAGGTACCTGTCTGGTGCTACTAACTTAGGATTTTGTTTTGGAAAAAATGTTGTGAAGGGTGGAGAGTTAACTGGTTTTGTAGACTCTGATTTTGCTGGGAACACAGACACTAGGAAGTCCTTAACTGGGTATGTGTTTACTGCTTTTGGGGGAGCAGTTAGTTGGAAGGCACACCTCCAATCTGTTGTGGCTCTGTCCACAACAGAGGCTGAATACATAGCATTGACTGAAACCATAAAGGAGGCCATATGGTTAAAAGGCATTTCAAATGAGCTAAGTATTTTTAATGGTAACATTTCGGTACAGTGTGATAATCAAAGTGCACTTCACTTAGCCAAAAATCAGGTCTACAATGAAAGGTCTAAGCACATTGATATAAGACTTCATTTCATTAGGGATGTTATAGAATCAAAGTTAGTGGGTGTGGAGAAGGTTACAACTGAGGAAAACCCCTCTGATATGATGACCAAATCACTTCCTTGGTCCAAGTTCAAGCACTGCTTGGACTTAGTGTGTATGGAGTCAGGGGATTGTCCCTAATAGGGGGACAGGTGCAGGAACAGCCAATGATGAGCTTTGATATAATCTTGGTGATATAAATGATTGCCAAGGTGGAGATTTGTAATTTATATTACCGATTGTGTCATTCATTTAATTAATCTTCTTCTGATCCAATGGCTGGCTTGGTGACACCTATGATGGCAAGGGAACTCGGATCTGTGCACAGCTGAGTCATGTGCTGACCTCGTGATGCCGCTAGCTGGATTCCACTGTCTCTCTAGCCCGTTCGATTTATGACACGTGTTGTCATCTGATTTTGTATATATATATATGCTTAAGATGGGAACTGTTGCCCTAATTCATTTTGTGAT
This sequence comes from Platycarya strobilacea, assembly GCA_036898215.1. Taxonomy (NCBI): domain Eukaryota; kingdom Viridiplantae; phylum Streptophyta; class Magnoliopsida; order Fagales; family Juglandaceae; genus Platycarya; species Platycarya strobilacea. The sequence goes on from CM072545.1 coordinate 9,692,074, forward strand.
CTGCTGCTGTAATCCGAGACTGAGAGAGAGGTGATTTTGAGAGAGTCCTCTAGGGTTTTTTTCTAGGGTTCGTTTTGTGATAGAATCAGTGGTTTTTAAACACTGATTTGAACAGAAGGAACGGTGAAGAATTGTACTGAGGCTTCTCTGTGAAGGTTGATGATCAATAAAAGCACTGAGGCCGTTCCTGCCGTGGATGTAGACCGCTAGGGTCGAACCACGTAATCTTGGTGTTGTTTCTTCCTTTCTTCCTTACTGCTTTCTGTTATTTTGATTTCTTGCATGCTGCTTTATTTTCTTGTCACGATCTTGTTCTGTTCATAAAGTTTTTCATAAACTGAACCAGTGATATTTTTCTAAGTCTAAAAGAACTCGGGTAGAAAACCATAACAAGTTCTCACTCTCTCAGATTAAAGAAGCCACTCAAAACTTTGACGAGTCCCTGAAAATAGGAGAAGGTGGATATGGGAAAGTTTACAGAGGTCATATGCTTCAAACTGACGTTGCTATAAAGAAGCTAAAATCAAGAACCGAGCAAGGCATCTCAGAGTACCTTGCAGAGGTTTGTCTTTCTTTTGAAGTCACTTGATCAATTATTCAATTTAAGATATCTTATAAGAGTAGTATTACTCATCATATCATTTTTCATCATTTTCTTATTATTTCATGTTGTGGCATTAAGTGATTCGAAATTTTTTATTATAATTCACTTATGAGCCTATTTGTTACATCATAACATGATGAGTAATGCATTTCGAAGCAATATAAAAAAAAACAAAAACAAAAACACTATGTGCAATCACTTTAATTTACATGTTCTCTCTGCACACTCCACAAATGTGATTGCAGGTGAGTCACTTTTTTTAATATTAAATAATTGTTTTAGCCAATTACATAAATGGAGTGTGTAAAGAGTATTCAAAAGTGACAGTATAAAATAGAACTCTTTTGAAGCATCAAAGAAAACAAAAAACTGACAAAAAAAAAAAGAATGCACCCAATACAAATTTTCACTAGAAGAATGAAACATATGGATCAAAAATTTTGCATTCTATATATTGTCATTGGTTCTTTGTGTATCAGGTTCAGACTTTGGGACAGCTGAGACATCCAAATATTGTAAAACTCATAGGATATTGTGAAGAAGAGTATGCACTAATCTATGAGTATTTGCCCAACGGAAGCCTTCTCGATCGACTTCAATCTAGGGACAGTACCACTCCTCCATTGTCATGACAAACCCGATTTTTCATCATTGTAGAGTTATGCTCCGTCCTTACCTATCTTCATTCTCTTAAACCTCACATGATCGTGCATGGTGATCTAAAACCCTCTAATATCCTCCTTGATGCTAACTTTGTTTCTAAACTTAGCGACTTTGGAATCTGTCGGGTGTTATGCGAGGAGCAATTTTCAAACAGCAACACAACAGTGTATCGTATGACTGATCAACCAAAGGGCTCCCGAGGTTACGTAGATCCTGTTTTTGTAAGAACAGGAAAGCTTACAAGGAAGGCAGATGTTTTTTCGTTTGGGATCATATTGCTAGAGCTGTTGACTAATCGATCCCCATTCTCTGTAGCATCTGAGGTGAAGTCTGCCTTAGGTGCAGGGAATTTGGAAGCTATATTGGCTGGAGGTTGGCCAATGAGTATTGCTGAAGTCTTGGCAGAGTTGGCATTGAATTGTTGTGACATGAACCTAGAGAACCGGCCAAAAATTGAGGTTGTGTTGGAGGTGCTTCAACTCTTGAGAGCTCCATTTGTTGCCTCCTCCTCGTCCTCCTAGCTGTGTCCTAAAGCTCAATATTATACCATCCAACTACTCTGCAGTCCATTTCATGTGGACCTGACCTTCTCTTTTATTTATTATTATTATTTTTACACTAGTGTGTGGCCTATGGTTTGAGTGTGTAATATTGTTGTTGGGATCTGTACGTGGGTACACAAGCCATGTAAATTGTCTCTCTTTGTGGTTGCTAATTTGGTGCTGCCAGCTATCACAAGCACTCTCTCATTTGTTTGAGGTTGTTCGGTGGTATCCTTTGTTACATATTTCAATGTATTTAAGTGCTGGTATGATATTGATGTTATTAGTTTCTTCTTTGATCAGCTATGTAATCATTTATGGTTAGTTTTGGATGGAGTCGAAGTTGTGTATTGCGTACATGCCCTTGCATGCAGAAGTACTCCTGTTTCATCTATAAATTATTAGCAGCTAATCTAAAAAACAGAAATAAAAATACAAGCTAGATCATCACCAGCTAGTCGTAAATAATGATCTTATTCAGCCAAGAAAAACACTCTAGCCACAAAGTGATTTTACGTATAAACTGATGTGGTTTGATATTATCTGTCAGATTATAAAATTATTTTTAATATAATGGATCAGATAAATCAAAATCAGATTGTAAAATTATTTTTGTATAATTCTTTTTAAGTATATAACAGTCCTCTTCAGCCATACAAGTTTACTTACAAAATATCATATAATTTTAGATTATAACGACAACCCCCTCAACTCGATTACAAGTGTGAAACCACCTTGGAAACCACACTATTTCTTTACCTCTTTAGATCATGTTGGGGTGCTAAATTATACAACACATAAATTATCACCCTCATCTAGAATAGAAGTAGTATTATTATCGTCCTTTAAAAAGAAATTAGAAAAAGTAATTGGTTGCTCAGACTATTTCCAAATACCAAGACCAGTACTCTTGCAACTTGAACAAGAAATATTGATCATCCCAATGTCTTAAGTGGGAGTGAAATATATATACACATGAGGTAAATTTTGCAACATTTATTACAGCACTAGTGTTGATTCTTTTAGCACCGATATTAATGCTTAGTTGATATTGTATAAATTAATTACTTCGTATCATGTCTTATTTTTTTTTTCAAGTTAATTCAAATAAAAGAACCTGAAGCTAGCGAGCTTTTCTCAACCTTGTGTAAGCACATCTTGAAAGTCAGCGCTAGTACTTCCTGGTTAAACTTTGGAGTTTCATTGTACATGAGATCTTTACTAATGAGTGCCTGGTGGGTTTCCTTATGTTAAAAGAAGGCTGTTGGGCCGAATTAATTTTGTGAGGCTCGATGATCTACTTTCTAAATCAATAATTTAAAAGCCTAAACTAGTTGCCCCGGCTCATATATGGCTTGGAACAGGGTGGTTGAATAAGGCCAAGCAGGCTACAAAAGTGCGACACTTACCGGTGTTATGCTAATTCTTATTGTGTTGTGCGAACTAGTGTTGCACTAAAGATGGCGTTGCGCAAACCATTAGGTGTTCGACTGCCATTGCGTAGCGCACACTGCACCCAACCAGTTGTGCACAGCATAACACCAGTCATGGACTGTGTTGCAATAACGTTGGTGGTGCACCTGATCTGCACCTGTGGTACTGCTGCGGCAATGGGTGTCAGCTAGAATTCGTCACGTACGTATTCTACATTGTGACGTTGTACTTGGAGACTTGAAGAGAATATTTCTAATATGTGCTCCGCTAGAGGTTCTGAATTCATATATATAGTAGCTAGGAATCCTAACATAGATTTTTAGATTCACTTTATTTATAGGTCTAACCTGAGGTTATTAATGTTCAGATTGACAAAGAAAAAGTGGAGGTGATAGAGGTACAAATTCATCTCACATTTGTTTAGACTTTTCTAGAATGAGTTAAATAGTTGATTATCATGTGTGAGTTAGATGGTTTGCTTTTGTGATATTTAGGCACGAATTACTTTGAGCGCATGATCGTTGCTAGTATTGTTTTGGTCCACATTACAAGGAATCTGTCCTTTTCCATTGCACAAAATTGTTGTAAAAAGCCACTATAATCGCTACAGTTTATCAATTATAGCGATTTCGAGCTCGCTGCATATTCAATGAAATAAAAGTGCCAATATTTCTCAGCAATTACAACAAAATTCAAAACTCGTCGAAAAAGCTTAACAATACCCACGATTATGTTTCCTCACAAATACAAAAAAAAAGTTCGAAAATAGTATCATCCGTTTACCACTAAATCATTGGAAAAGATCTGTTATAGAAATATATATCGTCATCGTCATTTTTATATTTGGATTCTATTCTGTTTCGAGTAATGCTAGATACAATCTAATTTTATGGACTTCTTTGCAGTCCAGTTTAAAAATAGAAAAAAATACCCTTATTTTATTAATAACTTGACCAAAACATCCTTAAGTTAAAATACCCTAAAATTAGAAGACCCCCGAATCAATCTCTTGTGGCTGCTCTGCACTCCTACATGCTCAAGACCCCATCTCGACACTTTGTTTTGTTTGTACGTACGTACGCAACATAGAAATATGAACAAAATACTCTATCTTATTCGCTAGAATAAAAATCCATAGCTATTGGTTTGTTTGTACTTGTATTGATTTGTTTGTTTGTGCACAGTAGACACTTTTTCATATTTCTTTTAGTTTGTTTGTGCAATTTGTGTTGGTTTATTATAAATAATGTTTGGTTGATTTTATCTCAACTTTCTATTTTTTTTAGACACTTGTTTCTCCCATTTTTCTATTCTTTTAAGACACCTTTTAGATACTTGCTTCCCCACATTTTTCTTTAGCTAAACGTTAGAGCAGTTTGTGTAACCTATAACTTTTAGACACTTGTTTTCTCATTTTTCTTTAGCCAAACGTTAGAGTAGTGTTGTAGAACCTCATTTTCACGACTTTTGGAACCTTTATTTCAATACTAACTTACTTTATTATTATTATTTTTTTATTTCATGTTATGCAAAAATGTATTAAGATTGTTCTTTCATGGAAACAAAGGAAGAGAGCACATCTAGTAAGTGAGCACTATTTTTTCTGAAAGTAGTAATTATATGAATCCCCCAAATATGAGAAATGGTGAGGAAGTAATTGATGATCATAAGATTTTAGAGCCAATACTAGAGAATGATGATGATCTTGGGAGTTTAAAGCCAACTATTGAGAATGATGATTATGAGGGTTTAGAACCAACTCTTGAGATTGATGATGATGATGCGATTAATGAGCCAACATTGCGAAATGATGATAGGGTTGAAGAGCCAATAGTTGGGATGTTTTTCAAAACTGAGTAAGAACTCATTGACTATTATAAGCAATATGGTAGACAAATTAGATTTGACATAATGATCCAAAGAAGTAGAACGGAAGCTGAAGGTAGTATTAGATATGTAACACTTGGTTGTACGCGTGGTAATAAGGAAAGAAACTATATTTCCAACCTTTCTAAACCACGCCTAACAACGAAGACTGATTGTAAGGTAAAGATTAATGCAACTTTGGTTGGTGATGGCCTACGCATAACTGCTGTACAAAATACACACAACCATGGACTAAGTCCACAAAAGGTAAGATTTTTTAGATGTAATCGAGCTACTGATGACTCTGTAAAGAGGTAGTTAGATATTAACAACAAAGCAGGTATAGGTACGTCCAAAAGTATTAACGCCGTGGTTGTCAATGCTAGTAGATTTGAAAACTTTAATTTATTGAGAAAGATGCATGAAATTATATTGACAAAACTCAACACCTTAGACTTGGCATAGGATTGCTGATGCACTACGTGGTTATTTTGAGAGAATGCAGCATAAGAATGACAGGTGTTACTCATGCATAGATTTGGATGATGATGGCCGATTACAAAATATCTTTTGGGCTGATGCACGTGGCATAATAGCATATGAGTATTTTGGAGATGTTGTGACATTTGATATAACATACCTAACAAATCGATATAACATGTCATTCGCCCCGTTTTTTGGCGTGAATCACCCTGGACAATCAATACTTTTGGGAGCAGGTTTGATATCAAGTGAAAATGTTGAAACATTTGTTTGGTTATTTGAGACTTGATTGAAATGTATGGATGGGAGAGTGCCAAAATCTATCATCACCGATCAAGATAGGGCCATGAAAAATGTAATTGCATTAGTTTTTCCTCACACCCGGCACAAGTATTGTTTGTGGCATATAATGCAAAAACTACTTGAGAAATTGGCTTCACATGCTCAATATAAGTGTGGTTTGAAGATTGCATTGCAGAAATGCGTTTATGATTCTCAGGCTTCTGAAGAGTTTGTAAGTCTTGGTAGATGTTTCTTGATAGTTACAATTTGCATGAGAATGCATGGCTTCAAAGTCTCTACAGTGAACGGATGTTTTGAGTTTCTGTATACCTAAAAGATACTTTCTAGGCTAGGATGAGCACAACTCAGAGGAGTGCGAGTATGAATGCCTTTTTTGATAGATTTGTACATTCGAGAGCTACATTAAAAGAATTCGTCGATCAATTGGACAATGCACTAAGGAAGAAAGTAGAGAATGAAATAGCAGCAACTTTTGCTCATTCAATTGTACAATCCCATCTATATCCCATTTACTTGTGGAGAAGAAATTTCAAGAAGTGTACACGAATTCTAAAATTAAGGAAGTACAGGCAGAAGTACACGGAATTATCTATTCTCAGTTTGTTCACATAAAAATGGAGGGAGCGATTACAACATATCAAATAAATGACCAGAGGAAAGTTGAAGACTGCATCATATGATCAACTGTATAGGCATACTTCAATGAAGATGAGTACGAGGCGAAATATGTGAGTCGACTATGTGAGATGAGAGGAATTATATGTAGGCACATTTTTGCAATTTTCACTACTAGGGATGTCCGAGAGATGCTGAAATAGTATATTATGGATAGGTGGAGGAAGGATATTGAATGTCGATATGCTTTGATTCAAAACAGTTACAATGACTTGAGTGGTAAACCATCGGCTAGTAGGTATTCTAACTTGATAAAACTATGCTACCAAGTAGCAACAAATGCAGCTGAAAGTGAAGATAATTTTATACATATGACACAGAAGTTACAGGCATTGAATAAAATTTATACAAAATTAAATTCTCATACTTCCATTGATACTGAAATTGAAACTTCGAAAAAAGTGTGGAGTCCTCGTGTTGTTTGAGACAAAGGACGGCCCCTATCAAAAAGGAAACAACCTCCAATAGAAAAGTAACAAACCAAAACCAAAAAGGCTAGTAGGAAGCGACAAAAGAAAATTGTGGGTAAATTTAAAGGGGAAAAATGTATTGTGTCATCATGCATTAAATGTGCAATTATAATCGCAATGAATAAATAAAGGTTTACAACCAAAATGAATAATTCTTCAAGAGTAGATTATATAATCATCTGACATAAAGCAATAAATAAAAAGGATAATTCACAGTATAAGGGGCCACTCCTCCGACAGAGCTGGCTCCTCATGCTCAACCACATCCTCTATGCCAAAATCTACGGTTCCATAAGACACAACCGTAAGTAAGAAATCACCTTGAGATAATAAAATCTCAATAAGTAGCAATCAAATAACACTTTAGAGTTTTTCAAAGAAGAGAACATACAAGCAAAGCAACCAACATGATCTCAACCAAACACAAGTAAGCAAGAACCAATCCATCCTTTTCTCCAAAAATGGCTTATTTACCCTGTGTACGCCAAAAATTCAGTTTTTGGCCTACGATACAAACTCATTTTATTAAGTGTATACCATGGTCTCTCCTAGAGACCATTCGTAGATCAGCTCTGTGTTTGGCGCTTTCTATGATCAGACATCTTCTAACCCTCGCCAGCAGAGGGGACACGGAGTTAGCACGAGAACGTTACCGTCTCGTCCGATCTCGTTGTCGCCCAGCGACAACCCAAAGGATTGTCACATATACCTACATGTTATTACACTCCCGAGTGACCAGAAGAGATCCATCGAGATAATGCCTCATTTCGTCTTAAGACCGTAATACGCATACACCTACATGTTATGACCAATTATCATTACCAAAATTCCCAACATACAACATGGCATCATAGCATAATTAAATATTGATGACAAATGAATAAGTGTGCGTATGCATGAAAAGCAAGTATTGGATGACATGGTAGTGACACTCAATAGGTAGACATAATAATCAACACAAACATATCAAGATTCTCCAACCAGGGTTCACAAACTTTCAGTTCATAACCAATAAACTACAAGGTATTCTCATCCTCCATTTATCGGCCTTAGGCCCAACCAACCAACTACAGTTTTAAAATCCCATGCTTCACTGGACCCAAAGTCCAATCCAACCAACCAGGCTACAATTAAATGTAAACACATAATTACTAATTTAAAACCCCTATGGTTGCATTGGAAGGCTACTTACAACGCCGTCGAGCAAATTTTTGGAGGATCTTGTGAGCATCGATTTACCATCCTGGTTAACGTCGAACAAACGCGACGCTTCACCATGGGCGATCATTCAAACGTTAGTAATAAAATACAAATTATAAAAAAAGAGAAATGATCAAAATGTCAGCTTGGCTCACTGGATGTCGGCAAAGGTGACAACGCAGTGGCGAAAACGGCTACAATACAAGGGGACAACAACGATTTTGGGGGTCTTAGATCTCGGATTAGGATGGTTCTTTTAACAAAGCAATAGAAATTTGTACTGTAACCCAAGCTATAAAACTTAGCCAAATATCATCTCTAACTTGCAAAAATTCTCAAAAGAAATAAACCTTAAAAATGTAGAAATCGTATTTGAACAAAGCAGGAAAAGTAAAGTAAATAAAAATAAAAATAAAAACTATCTAACCCCTTCATCCAAAATATTCTTCTTCTTTTACACCTCCCCTTTTCCCATTTCTCCTTTCTCTTTCTCCTGGATTCGCCCTCTTCCTTTGTGTGAAACTGTTCCCTTTGTGGTCCCCAACCTTCCAGAAGATTTTGCTTTTGTGATTAGTATTCTCTCAAATAAGATCTCCTAGATTTTTGTCTTGATTTCATTGGCAGCTCATGGGTAAGGCCTCAACGCATGAATAGGTGCTTCAATTATAGGCTTGGGCTTGGGCTTCATAGGAAGATGGGGTTTAGTAAGGCCTCAGTTACAACGTGATTTACTTTTGGATGCTGGCTTCATTTTTCTTGGTTTTATTTATTTCTTTACGCAGGTTTAGTCTTCAACTATGGACGTAAGGTTGCTTTCTTTTCACAGGTAATTCACTTGGAAAAATCACGAGCTTCACATGTGGCAAGGCAACCTATCATTCTCAATTTAAGAGCAATGTTGGGCTGCAGCACCTGTCAGTAGGACACAAGCACACTTTAGGCTTTTCACTTATATTTTTTTTTAATAAAAAAACATTTGTTCAGTGTACCTCAAGCTTTTCCAACACAGGGGTTGTAACCAATAGATTTTCCTCAATTTAATTTCTTCACAGCAGATCACTTGCGGGCTTCAGCTATAAATGGGTATGCCTTTGAATTATTTCTAGTCAGTCATATATATAAGTGGGCCTAATCTTCACATGAGCTTCAATTAAAGGCATGGGCTGGTTTCAGTTTTGTTCACAGTAGAGTCCAGTCACAAGCTCTGTAATATTTTCCTTCTTCATTCGTGGGTTTCAATTCTGCATGGACCAAAACACAATTTTAGTTTAAGTTAAATGTTAGCCACCTAAAAATATAAGCCATCTATATTTAACTAGAAATAAAATATCATTTCACATGCCAAATACAATTAGTTCACACTATTTGATTAATACTCTTATTTTAACACATAAATCTCATTTAATCCAAGATATTTAAGAGCATTAATATAGCATAATTTACCAATTATCAACTAACAATAACACATCACCACACTTGTAGATTTAAATTGTTGCACGTTGCTAAAGCATCTTTCCTAAGATGAAGTTATCTACTCAGCATAAGGATTATAGTTCCAAAACAGAATGCAAAGTTAAACTGGACAAGAGGATATATTAGACATACCAAAGTGAGTCTATAAACCTACATTAGTGAGTCTATTAACCTTATAAGAGATATACAGAAGAATAAACAAGAATTAATAGATGTTCAAATATAACCTGAAAAAGAGTTACTTTGTCCAACTTAGGTAGAAACCCAGAAAAATAACAATTTTCTAAACATGAATTCAATTGGGTTTCATAACAAAATAGTAGAAAAACTTGCTAGTCATCAGTCTTGTAAAGTTATGCAATGGTTTTAAAATGCCCTGGCCCAGTTTCCCAACTACTCTTATAAAAGTTCTATTTACATGTTTAAAGGTTTATTTGCCACTTGAGAAAAATGAATACTCAGGGATATGTGATTTGTGATTCCTTTAGTAAACACATAATTCGAGATATAATCATGGGTAAATTCTGACAGAAACAGTTATTGGTTGCTTGGCTTGGATATATTGACCTTAGTGGGTCATACTAATCAATCAGTTGAGCCAATGTATAGCGTAAAATCATTAGGATGGCATGTTATAATTATGTGCAAAATGTCACTGATCATATAAATATATGAGAAGAGAAGAAAAAAAAACTTCTCACCAATAAATTATCATTGTCCTTATATTCCCAATAATCTCTCCGATCAAGAGCTCCCGTTCAGTTGACTAATCCCCATGCTCCACATATTTCTCAAAAACATTTGAAGCATATTTATGAAAGCTCATGTGGACAACTCTCCTAGTGAAGCTTTTAATTATTTGACTTCTTGCATGGGGATGAGACGACAACAATAGATCAACTATTGTTGCTGGAAGTGTGGCAACTTGACCTTGAAAAGTTAAGATAATAAATTCAATTTTCTCTGTATATAGGTACACTTTCTATACATTTTTGGATAACATGATCCCATTCTAATAATGTATACACATCTCATAATATGTCCATCAAGCTCACGCACAAGCCGTATGTTCTGATCAGGCCAAATAACTTGAAGGACCTCAAATACAAATTTAGCATATATAGATCAACAGCCAAATTTAGCTTAAGACTACAATGGTTAATGTCTTGGCAAGGTCGTTAACGAGCCAAATGCTAAGTTAAATGGGGACCACAGACAGATTTAAACTCCCAAATGCTTCTTTAAGCTATCAAAGATATAGTAGAAGGGAATTATTATAAAAATGAACCATCATCAGGTCACGATTTCACCCAAACATAAATCTTAGGAAAAGCTGATCATCTTAGGAAAATTGTTGTGAAATCCATCCCATTTCACAAATTTCAGAACACACCACAAATAATATGAGGATGAAGAGCAATGCTATATATAACCGTGATGTGCGTAAATCTTGCATAACTGCTTTGAAAATTAATAGAATCCACCATTCATGTTTTCTTCACTTTTTTCAAAGCGGTTATGCGACGATTACCCAATTCATGGTTGCAAAAATCTTTTATCAACAAGGAAATAATAATTCTCAAAACCTAAGATTACAAAAAAAATCGAAAACCTACAAAAAAAAATTGATCCTGGGAAGTGGTTGAGAAATTCATGGGATTTCATGGTACAACAGCATGGTTCAATTTTCTCGACCACATAATTCAAAATGAATTAACAAAACCTTCTGCCCATTTCCTTTCCCCTCAGTCCCGACTTCCAACAACAATAAACTGTCCAGAAAACCTAAATGTAAAATTATTAATAAAAATTTGTACAACGTTTCTATTGTTGGATGATAATCGAAGATCTATAATACATAACAATTGTAACCGGAATATAAAAAAGGACCAAAACCACTAGAAATCCATTCAATGGTGCCTCTGGAATCCAAACGACCCCTAAGAAATCTGGTAAGCTACAATTAAGGTACCCGTAACGATCATCATCACATCTTAACATTCCAAAACAAAAACTCGAATAGAATAAAAAGGAGTAATAAAATCTTACGATTTAACCTTGGATTTGCAGAAAAATGTTGGCAAGCTAGATGAACGACCTCATCAACGACTTCCTCCATAAAATTACCAAACCTTATGATACTATGAATACCACCTCAGCATGATTTTGGTTAATCAATTTGCAACATGTAACTAGGGTTTTGAACTCACAAGCTTCGGCACCAAAAGAGAGGTGTTCGGCATAGGGAATTTTGCAATGGTGGCAGCGAATACAGGGCCTAGGAGAGAGAAACAGACAATGAGATGAGGAGAGAGATCTGAGGGAGGGTGAAAAAAAGAGAGAGAAAAGAGATATGTGGGAGGGAGAACGAGAAATAAATCGAAGGAGATGAGAGGCAGAAAACAAGAAACAGAGAGGAAGATGCAGGTTGAAAGACACAGGACAACAAAATTAGGCAGGAGAGAAACAATGACATTTTGCTACGAGTTTTCCTTGCCACAAATAGTTGCCTTATATTAAAATGTGTTCACGACAGTCTATAGTTGCCACAAAAAGTTAAATAGCGCCACAAAAAATCTTGACAGAAATATATTGGCCACATAGAGGTTTAATTTCCTTCCATTCAGCAAATTCATTTGTGATGACAAAAAGTCAACGTATAAAACTTATGTGGTAATTTTGTGTGTCGTGGTAGAGAAAAAGTTTGTATGGTAAAAAAATGACTTTTTGGGACTAAATCTTAATTGTGGGAATGAATTTGGCCATTAAAACCAACATTTGGTGTTGTGATAGCGAATTATATATATAAGTAAACAACACATATTTATCAAAACTAATCTAACTATTATGTGGGTGATGTGGCAAGGCAACTTTTTCCTCTCTGCTAGGGCTATCTTTGGGTGCAATTTTGAGAGACAGGGGCTTTTGGTCGTCGAGTGGCCTAATGGTGACCCATGTGTTCGGGTAAGGGGATTTTGGTGTGATTTCAAATGGCGATGCTCATAAGGAAGGGAAGGGTGAGGCGTTGAATGGGGCAGGAAGTTGTAAAAGTGGGAGTGGTTCTGGAAGTTTGTCTTTTGCACAAGCTCTTTAGACAGCGAAATTCAGGCTTAATCCAAGGAAGCCTCAATGTATTGATGGTGAACTAGGATTCGTGTTTTTTGGAAGGGAGGTTAATCGAGTTGCAGAAGATTTGAAGTTTGCTTTGGTTTTGAAATTTCTCTCAGCCAGGCCTTCCATTGATGTCCTTCAATTGCAAATTATCACAACTTGGGATTTTTCAGAAGTGCTGATGATCAGCTTCATGGATGATTATCATGTTTTGCTACATCTAGCAAATGAAAAGGATTATCTTCACGCTTAGGTTACGGATGAGAGAGTTGTTGTGGGGTGCCAATCAAAGTTTTTAATTTCATACCGTACCGACCTGTAATCCGTACAGAAACATTATTATTTCGTTTTAGCAGATATTCGACCGTACCAGCCAATATTTCGACCTATGTTTCGGTCGTACCGGATTTTGATTTTGATTTTTTTCATTTCATGCTATTTTGTTTTATCCCAATTCAAACATCAAGCGGTGGAATTATAGGAAATTAAAAGACCAGTTTATAATGTAACAGAGGAAGACAATATTGAATATTTGAAAAAAAAAGGACGGCTAAAGGGATTTGGCTACAAATTATGGAAAGAGACAAGGGGAGTCCCCACTCCAGTATCCCTTAAGAAGTATAGCAGGTTTTGGACAGCTTTAAATGGGTATTTGCTGAACCAAAAGGGCTGCGACCTCGCAGAATTGTTGATCACAAGATTAAATTGCAAGATGGCTATGAACCCACCAGTGTAAGACCTTACAGGTATCCCTATTACCAGAATGAGGAAATTGAGAAGTTGGTAGCTAATTTGATTAAGAATGGTTGCATAAGGAACAGTCAAAGTTCATACTCCTCACCCGTGTTATTAGTGAGGAAATCTAATGGGAGTTGGAGGATATGTGTGGACTACCGTACCCTCAACAAGAACACCATAAAAGATAAGTATCATATTCCTAACATTGATGAGTTACTTGATAAATTAGGGGGAGTTGAAATTTTTTCTAAGTTGGATATAAGGTCGGGATATCATCAAATAAGAAGGATGAATTCTGGTGACATTCCTAAAACTGCCTTTCACACATATGAGGGTCATTATGAATTTTTAATGATGCCCTTTGGGCTTACTAATTCCCCTTCAACTTTTCAAGGAGTAATGATTGACATGTTTAGCCCTTATTTGAGGAAGTTTGTGCTGGTGTGTTTCGATGATATCTTAATATACAGCAAGACCATGCAGGATCATGTGGATCATCTAACACGAGTTTTGGAGATTTTAAAGGCTAAAAAGTTTTTTGGAAAGTTGTCTAAATGTGTTTTTGGGAGCAAGGAAGTTGAATATTTGGGGCACCTTATCTCCAAAGAAGGAGTCAAGACTAATCCACAAAAGCTTATTGCTATGCAAGAGTGGCCAACTTCTAAAATCACTGGATATTATAGGAATTTTGTTAAAGGCTATGGAGCTATAGCAACCCCACTTACTTGTCTTCTAAGGAAAAACATTTTTTCTTGGAATGATAAGGCACAAAAAGCATTTGAAGCATTAAAAGAGGCTATGGTAAGTCCCCCTATGGTTAGATTACCTAATTTCACTAAAACTTTTGTGGTGGAATGTGATGCCTCAGGAGAAGCATTAGGAGCAATATTGCTTATGCAGGAAGGGCAGCCCCTAGCTTATTTTAGTCATGCTTTAAAAGGGAGAAATTTGGACCTTTCCACCTATAAGAAAGAGCTTTTGGCCTTGATGATGGCAGTAAGGAAATGGAGGCACTACTTATTAGGACAGTCCTTCAAAAGCGCACTGACTAGCAAGCCCTCAAATACTTGCTGGAACAAAGGGTAGGAATTCCCTCACAGCAAAAATGGGTTTCTAAATTGCTTGGCTATGACTTCACAGTCGAGTACAAGAGTGAAAAAAATAATGCAGTAGCAGATGCACTTTCTAGGGTACATTACCCAGAGAAAACCAACCGAAACATTACCCAAACACTACCTCTAAACACAGACTAAATAGAAACTATTAGCACCAATCCCACTACCAAGAATCCCATCAAACATCCATCCCCCACATCAATGCCCAACCAGATATCCAAACAGTACTCAATCCAAATCTAAGCAGTTAGCATAGTCCAGGCACAATGGATTTAGGAGTTAAAAAAAAGCTTACCAATAAGATCCCATGTTGCAGCAGCTTATTAGCTACTACCATCATGGAGACCTGGACCAATCTCATTACCAACTCTGAAATAAGCTACTCTTTTACAAGGGTAGGCTTCATCTCAGGTCATTGATACCCTTTCAACAGCAGATCCTACATCAATTCCACAGCAGTCCATTCGGGGGCCACACAGGAGTATAGAAAAAACAAGGAAGAATAAAAAAGGAGTTCTACTGGCCTGACCAAAGGAATGATATTCGAAGCCCTCCTCCCATTGGGGTTGCTTTAGCCTTTACCAATCCTTGCCAAGAACTAGAAATATATTAGCATAGATTATCCCCTTGCCAAGACAGTAATCCTTGTTGTGGTGGACAAGCTAAGTAAGTATTCTCATTTCATGCCTATTACTCATCCCTATACAGCACAAATAGTGGCCAGAGTGTTCATGAACAATGTATTTAAATTACGTGGGTTACCACTAATCATAGTAAGTGATTGAGATCATGTATTCACTAGCAATTTTTGGAAGGAAATGTTCA
Organism: Platycarya strobilacea; assembly: GCA_036898215.1. Classification (NCBI taxonomy): domain Eukaryota; kingdom Viridiplantae; phylum Streptophyta; class Magnoliopsida; order Fagales; family Juglandaceae; genus Platycarya; species Platycarya strobilacea. The sequence continues at coordinate 9,707,576 of CM072545.1, forward strand.
GGTTAAGTGGTGATTACGCCCAAAGAATAACGCGGTCGTTTGCAGTATAGCTTTGGGGTGTCGATTCCACAGGGAGATGGATTGAGAAATTGAAGAACAGTAACGAAATTAACAAAAAGATTTAGATGAGTGCGAAAAGTAAATTTTAGAGTATGACGTAAATTAAAATTAAATGAGTAATTTGAACAGTATAAAAATGGACGAAAAGTAGAGCGTAGGGAATTCCTTGTGTATTTGTGGTATTCAAATTTATTCTTAATTCATTGATAACTCAATTAAGAATTCTATATCCAAATTCTTAATCGGAAGGTATAACATTAATAACCAAAATTTAAATCACATGTAACTCTTTGAAAAATCATTCTTCGCGCTTAACTCTCATAAATTGTTATCAATATTGAGAAAATCCAACGACGACAATATACCCAAGAGGCGATATTGCATCAGAGAATTAAATCAATATAGACAATCAATTGCTCCAAACATAATTATAGAACTAATTCACTCAATAGAAAAAGCATGACTGAATCTATAAACGAAATAGATTCTATAATTATTTGAAGACGAAAAAAACATCACAAATAAATTGAGAATAATAGAACAAAAGAGTTTTAATATTTAAAGACCAAATACATGAATCAAAAATAAATTACAAACCCCATCACATACACAAGTTCATCCCTAGCCTTCCTTGAGAATTTAGTTACACATATTGAAAATATGCAACAAAAATTTTCCAAGGGATAATATGGAAGAGCCAACCATTATTTTCTTCTCTCTTCTTTGGTTTTTCTTTTCTTTTCTCAAGCTCTCAAAATAATGGTTTTTCCAAAGCATCCTCCCACACTAAGCATTGTTTTAGAACACACACCCCTCCCTTCTATTTATAAGCATCCTTCATGCAAGTTGTCATGACAAAATCATCACAATTTCAACTTGTTTTGCCATGTGCCATTCTTGAATCCAAGTGATTTGTGAGTTGTCATTTTGATCATTTGTTTTCCCACTATGCATGAGCTGGATTTTGCTTGTAGGTTGAGTGTTTCAATTTTGCTTCTCTATCCATTAGTTGTCTTGTATGACTTAATATCTTGTGGTCAAATAATTTTTCTACAAGAAACTTGAGTGCACTTCATCTTGCATATGAATTGATCATTGAATTTCCAAGTTGGTGTAGGAGTGCTTGTTGGAAAATATTATGATGACATTTGGATTTGATGCAAGTGACTGAAAAATATCCAGGAACGTCAAGTGCAGGTGCATCCACTTGATGGTCGATTTTGTCTTAGATTGAGTGGATATCTCTTCAAACATAAAACACAAAAGTTATAGATATTTCTCTTGCGGTTCTATATCATCTTGAATCAGCTCAATCTGAAATTGGATGAGAGAGTTATGCCCATATTACGAAAAGATGTCAGAACTGTCTAAAATTCCGCAATTATCTTCATTTGCTCCTAATGTCTCCATTTGTGTCCTAAATCAAAATATAAGAATAATGAGTATATTTAGGCATCAAATAAGAATAAAGTATTAAATATTAAGAGAAAAAAATATGGCATTTTATATTCTCATCAATATATTAAATCATGCTTATATCTATTTCAAGATAAATGACCATTAATTTTAATAACATGAATTATATCCATTATTTTCTCATTTCTTTTAGTATTTAAATAGAGTATTTAGAGTGCATTTTTGTGCACTCATCACACCCCCCAACTTACTCATTGCTAGTTCCTAGCAATTTTCATGCAAAATGATGAGAAAGACCAAATAAAATCACACATAGGGGCCATCAAGACACATTTTTCAAATTTACATATCAAAACAATCTTAGAAATTCAATAACCCTTTCACAAGTAATTCAAATATAGCAATCCACAGAGTTTGTATGTGTTCCAAACTATTTTTATCAAATCAGAGGTTTCGACACATGTAACATTAGAATATCTTAAGCAAAAAGGTTCAACTCCATAACTCACGGATATAGAAGTGTTTCATGTATGGGTTCTCTCTATGGAGTTGACAAAGGTGTACATTTACTCTCATGGAAATTTAGCCAATTATATATAAGTAACAAGTAAACATTGATCTTATGATAGGAATACTAACAAATGAGATTTCCACAATTCTTTCCACAAGCATATTTAGGATCGGAAAAATCAACACAAAGGGTTGTAATGTGGTTTAGGGTTGGGGTTCATAAGAACAAAAGGTGAAGAGATTTCAAAAACTTCCAAGTATACACAAAAGGGAATCTGTTAAATTTTTCAGTAGACTATACTTTCCTTTTGATGTACTTTTCAATTTTTTAGATTTTTAACTAAGTACACTTTTCCATCTTCTTTTGCCACTAGTGTCTTCGCAATTTGATGAACTCTTTCATGAATAATTTGATGGACACATCTAGCACCATGCCATTTTTGTCATCATTTTCCTTTTTTTTTTTTAAATGATAATTTCACACCTAGTACACACTTGGAAGTAAAATGGTAGGAAAATATAGTGTATAAGCTATACTCCAATGTGGAGAGGTATGGATGATATAGATATGAAAAGAAAAGGCCATATGTGTATATTGGCTCAAAATTGGCGGCTAGGGATCTATGATGAAAAGGCTCAGCTTGAAAGGCTCAAACGTTAATCCTAAGTTGACTTTCATCATATCTCAAGTATATCCACCATCTTACTACAAACCATGTAATGATATTCTCAAAAGAAGTGTCAAATTCAACAGATCAATGGATACTTATCACAATTTTTGTATTTGTAAGCTCTCAATTCTCACAAAATTCACATGAATACTTGAGCAAAATAATTCTTTAGTTACATGTGTCAAATCACCATATTACCACAAAGTTTGGAGAAGTACATAAATGGTTTTCTGTGGATGCTTTAGCAAAATGATTTAAGTTGGGTTTGTTGAATTCACCAAGATGGTTATGAATGAGCATGAGTATCATGTGTGAAAAGATGCCTGCGCGAAAAAAAAATTTGGCAATTTTTTTATATTTTGATTGAAATATGCCACAGAGTTTAAATGATAAATTTGTATTCCCACCCCCAAACTTAAATGAAACATTGTCCTCAATGTTTAATAATCAAAATTGGATGGGGAGTAACTAAAAAGGGTAGGATACACCTGATGTGTGATGTAGATAGCTCGCTAAGCGTCAAAAGTAGTGATCTGAAATGACAAAATGATACTATCCTGCAAACAAAAATAAAGAAAACAGTAGTAAATAAAAATAAAACAAAACAAATAAGATGATAATAATAATAATAATGGTGATGATGATAATAATTATAATAATAATAATAATAATTATTGTTGCATGCTGTGGTCAAAATTGGTAGACCAAGTTTACAATCGGACTATCTTCCACTCATAGAATTGTTCCTCCTGGGTCAAAAATAAAACGCTTATTTTTCCAATAAGCTCGGTGCTCGAACTTCACAGGTAGGTGGCAAGGTTTAAGATTAATTTTGGTTACTTGCCCACTTGAAGGAATCTTTTTTTCATTTTTCTCAAGCAACTCCTCAAACTTCGGTTGCCAAGCCTGTGTGCTATAATCTTGAATATTGTCAAAAATTGTACAAATTTTAGCTACATTAGACGAATCACTGATAGGATTATACTCAAAATCAACAATAAAATTCTCAAGGGGATCAGAATCATGAGTTGTGAAAACTTCCCTGTCTATGAGTGAGTCAATCATATATATCTTCTGGCACTCGTGATTCTTTACAGTTTCTTGTGCCATATGTTGACCATGAGGTATAGACTGAGCTTGAGAAGGGAACTTACCATGCTCATTTACACTCAAGAAACTCGTTATTTTAGATACCTGACTCTTTATCTCCTTTTGTTCTTCAACAACCTGCATAATTAAAGACTCAAATTTTTGGTTAGTCTTATCCTGTACTTCAATAAATGCATGCAAAGTGTCTTCTAAAGAATTTCTAAAAGATTGAGGTGCATGGTATAGTGCAGGATATGATCTAAAAGGTTGTGCAGGCCGTGCAGGCTGTTGGTTTTCAGACTTCCTGCTGAAGTTGGGGTGATTACGCCATCCTCTCATGTTAGCATGTGTAGGACAGTCTTGGGCATGATGATCTACCTCGCCACACACAGCACATGGCACAAGAGAGTCTGCATGATTAGCCATGTGTATTGACTTTAAGTTTCTTATCTTTAACAGCTCTATTTCCCTTGTAAGCATTTCAACATTGGCTTTTAGATTATCTTCCTCCCTGAGATGGTAAATACCACCACTCAAGTTTCCTGTAGGTCGTGACCTGTTTGTGCTATCAGTAGCACTAGGTCCAGTCCAAGTATGATCTTTTTCAGCAAGTTCATTGAGGTACTCTATGGCCTCATCAGGATTTTTCTATAAAAATTCTCCATTGCACATCATTTCCACGAATTGACGTTCTCTGGGCGTAAGGCCTTCATAGAAATAACTCACTAAGCGCCAATTCTCATATCCATGGTGGGGACACATACTCAGTAATTCTTTAAATCTTTCCCAAGACTGGTACAAAGTCTCACTATCCTTTTGTGCAAAGGTAGAGATTTGTCTTTTTAAAGCATTGGTCTTATATTGGGGAAAGTATTTATTGAAAAACACTCGAGTCATCTCACTCCATGTTCCAATAGACCGTGGTCTTAGTGAGTACAACCAACTCTTAGCTTTATCTTTCAAAGAAAAAGGAAAGAACTTTAGCCTTACCGTTTCGTCAGTGGTAGTTTGACTGTGAAATGTTGCAACTACTTCCTCAAATTCCCTAATATGAACATAGGGGTTTTCATTTTCTAGACCATGGAAAGTCGGAAGTAATTGTATCATTCCTGTTTTAAAATCTACATGACGAACATTAGGTGAGAACATAATACAGGATGGTGTGGCTGTTCGTGCGGGATGAAGATAATCTTGGAGGGTTCTAACAGGTTGGTCCACGTGTTCACTCATCGTGTCAGAATTGGAAGAATTATCAAACAAGCGATTAGAAAAATTAGATTTTGAATCTGATTCTAGCATGGGTCTACTAGCAAACCGTCCAAAAGAGTCTCTGTACCTACGCATGCAAAGTAAAGAAAAGCGTAATACAGAAAAAAAAAATAATTACGAAAAGAAAAGTAAAATAAAATAAAGATGCAGAAAGTTAAAAAGAAAATGAACGAAGCTACCGCTCTTTTTTTTTTTTTTTATACAAACTACTAAAAAAAACTACAAATTCTTCTACCGTCTCCCCGACAACGGCGCCAAAATTTGATTACGCCCAAAGAATAACGCGGTCGTTTGCAGTATAACTTTGGGGTGTCGATTCCACAGGGAGATGGATTGAGAAATTGAAGAACAGTAACGAAATTAACAAAAAGATTTAGATCAGTGCGAAAAGTAAATTTTAGAGTATGACGTAAATTAAAACTAAATGAGTAATTTGAACAGTATAAAAATGGACGAAAAGTAGAGCGTAGGGAATTCCTTGTGTATTTGTGGTATTCAAATTTATTCTTAATTCATTGATAACTCAATTAAGAATTCTATATCCAAATTCTTAATCGGAAGGTATAACATTAATAACCAAAATTTAAATCACATGTAACTCTTTGAAAAATCATTTTTCGCGCTTAACTCTCATAAATTGTTATCGATATTGAGAAAATCCAACGACGACAATATACCCAAGAGGCGATATTGCAGCAGAGAATTAAATCAATATAGACAATCAATTGCTCCAAACATAATTATAGAACTAATTCACTCAATAGAAAAAGCATGACTGAATTTATAAACGAAATAGATTCTATAATTATTTGAAGACGAAAAAAAAATCACAAATAAATTGAGAATAATAGAACAAAAGAGTTTTAATATTTAAAGACCAAATACATGAATCAAAAATAAATTACAAACCCCATCACATACACAAGTTCATCCCTAGCCTTCCTTGAGAATTTAGTTACACATATTGAAAATATGCAACAAAAATTTTCCAAGGGATAATATGGAAGAGCCAACCATTATTTTCTTCTCTCTTCTTTGGTTTTTCTTTTCTTTTCTCAAGCTCTCAAAATAATGGCTTTTCCAAAGCATCCTCCCACACTAAGCATTGTTTTTGAACACATACCCCTCCCTTCTATTTATAAGCATCCTTCATGCAAGTTGTTATGACAAAATCATCACAATTTCAACTTGTTTTGCCATGTGCCATTCTTGAATCCAAGTGATTTGTGAGTTGTCATTTTGATCATTTGTTTTCCCACCATGCATGAGCTGGATTTTGCTTGTAGGTTGAGTGTTTCAATTTTGCTTCTCTATCCATTAGTTGTCTTGTATGACTTAATATCTTGTGGTCAAATAATTTTTCTACAAGAAACTTGAGTGCACTTCATCTTGCATATGAATTGATCATTGAATTTCCAAGTTGGTGTAGGAGTGCTTGCTGGAAAATATTATGATGACATTTGGATTTGATGCAAGTGGCTGAAAAATATCCAGGAAAGTCAAGTGCAGGTGCATCCACTTGATGGTCGATTTTGTCTTAGATTGAGTGGATATCTCTTCAAACATAAAACACAAAAGTTATAGATATTTCTCTTGCGGTTCTATATCATCTTGAATCAGCTCAATCGGAGATTGGATGAGAGAGTTATGCCCATATTACGAAAAGATGTCAGAACTGTCTAAAATTCCGCAATTATCTTCATTTGCTCCTAATGTCTCCATTTGTGTCCTAAATCAAAATATAAGAATAATGAGTATATTTAGGCATCAAATAAGAATAAAGTATTAAACATTAAGAGAAGAAAATATGGCATTTTATATTCTCATTAATATATTAAATCATGCTTATATCTATTTCAAGATAAATGACCATTAATTTTAATAACATGAGTTATATCCATTATTTTCTCATTTCTTTTAGTATTTAAATAGAGTATTTAGAGTGCATTTTTGTGCACTCATCAAGTGGAACAAACTTTCTACTCAGTACTGCTTACCATCCTCAAACGGATGGAAAAATAAAAGATATGAACAAAGTTCTCGAGTGTTACCTGAGGTGCTTCTCAAGTGACAGACCGAAAGATTGAGTTAAATGGTTACCTTTAGCTGAGTATTTTTACAATACCTCAATACATACATCAAAAAAGGTATCTCCTTTTGAATCTATGTATGGTCAAGCCCCTCCTCGAATGCTATCATACGAGCCAGGGGCTACCAAGGTTCAGGCTGTGGATGAAGAACTGGAAGCCATGAGTTTATAATCAAGCACATCAAGAAACACCTGCAAGAAGCACAAGCAAAAATGAAACATCTTGCTGATAAGAAAAGAATAGCTCAAGAACTCGAGATTGGAGACCTTGTGTACCTCAGATTATGGCCTCACATGCAAATGACCGTAGCGATGTGAAGAAATTTGAAGATCTCACCAAGGTATTTCAGACCTTTTAGGGTTACTCACAAGGTGGGACAATTAGCTTATGAACTAGATCTTCCCCTCGAAGCCAAAATCTACCCCGATATTTCACATCTCATGTCTCAAGAAAAAGCTAGGAGAAGGAGTTCAAGCGTGCACTACCTTGCCGAATCTCACACTCGAAGGAGCTCTTGAACTAGAACCCGAGAAGGTACTTCAATGAAGGCTGAAGAAAAAAAGCAACACTGTCAAAGTTGAGGTCTTAGTGCAGTGGAGTGGAACCGATAAGGGAGATGCCACTTGGAAGGATCTAAAAATCTTAAGGCGCCGTTTCCCTAACTTTGAGGAAAAGGTTTTCTAACAAAGGGAGTTTTGTTATGAGTAAGGGTTCAAAGACCATATTATTTGATGCATTGTCTGGTTGTTAACAAACTATGTGGTTTTGCTCGTAAGTGTTTTAGTCCTTTTGTTGACTGGGTTTTATGTAATGGGCCACATGGTCCCTTAGTCGGGTAGTGTTTCTGTAAGTATCTGAGTCCGTTGGGTCAGTTGTTTAATTTCCGAGTTAATGGGCATCGAACTTTATCCAACTCTAGATTATAAGTGGAGGCCTGGTAACCTCGAATTTACCATACATAATTCATCTAACTTTTTCATACAAATTTGAGTGGTAACAGATAATAAACCTTGTCAATTTTGGCATCTTCTTGAGCATTAACGACGCTATTTCGTGGACGTAATTGGCCTTTCCAGTGGCATAAACAATACATTCACGACGTACAATTTTAATTTTAGCGGCAACGCGAACTCCTTCAATAAACCACCTTTAGTGATTGTTTTATTTCGTGCTACAAAAAAATTTTTGAGTCAGATTAGTACCGACCATCTTGCTACGAATGCCTGGGGACGCCAATCTCCCTATTTCGGCGTGATCTATAGCTTAAGCGTCGCCTTTAATCGCCGCAAAAATCATGATTTCTTATAGTGAATGGAGGACATATCTCATGTATTTCCTCGCTATTTTAATAAAATGGTGATGGATTTTCCTTTAAAAAAGAAAAATAAATGTCTGCCAATTAGGAAGGACGAGGAAGCTGCTGCAGATCAATTAATACATATAATACATATATATATATATATATATATGTGTGTGTGTGTCTGTGTGTGTGTGCGTGTGTGTGTATCCCTGCATGGAAAATCTCTGTTTTTTTTTTCTTTTCTTTTTAGGCCGACCTAGTACTACTTGTTAGACAAATTAGTTTCTTTAATTAATTAATTCCTCAAATTCAACTCAAATCACGTCACAGTTGTCATGTTATGCAAATAATTACCGAATTTAATACACGTACAACTATTTTCACATAATTCCTTTACACAATTTTATATATGATAGTGTCACTTCATTAAAAGCGTAAATTAATGGTAATATTATGATTGGAATTCTAAATTTTACTTGAATCAAATTATTTATTTAAAATAGAGTTATAAAAAATAAGTATATGCAAAAGAGATTAGAATTTATGTATATACATCGTGATCATGCTCGATCAACCTTCTCTTAATTGTCATTTATCCTACAGCTAGCGCGTATAGAATACTGGTATTAGATTAACTAAATTTTTTTTTTCTAATAGTACAACTTTATATAAATATCAAAAAAAAAAGTATCATATTTTGATTAAAAATAAGGAAGGAAATGTAAGAAAATATAATAAAGTTATTTTATGTTTTAAAAACTGAATAGTAAAACTTTGAAGAATTTTGATTCTTTACCATTCACTTTTCAAAACATTAACTTTATTTCTTTTTCTTATATATATATTTTTTTTTGATCAAACATAATATTTTTTTTTTATATTTCTATAAAGTTGTACTATTTTGAAAAAAAAATTGACTAATTCAATACCAATAATCTAATAAATATATCAATTTTTTTAAAGTCTTGTCAACTTATACCTACGCGGAACCCTCGGGTCAATATGCCAATATGCTGCAATCCCTTTCACATGATCATGTGTTGAGAAGCATATAATTCCAAAACCCATGATGACCAGAAACTGGGCAGAACCGTGAAACGCGCTTTCTCTTAATTGCAAGACTTTCTCCACTTTGTTTTTCAAACACTATCAAATAATTTATCGCTAATACAATTAATAATGTTAGAGAGGGTTCCAACAGAATATTTAAGAATAGTATAAATCAAACTATTAACACATCAAAGATGCTCTCTCTCTCTCTCTCTATATATATATATATATTCTCTTCTCAGAAAATGAAGAGATAGAGCTGGTGATTGTTATTAATTGGCGTACAATCTTGTGCAACCTCGCAAGGGATCAACGTCTAATTCATATTAGTACACGCGTAGTACTGGCCGACTAAAATATGGCAATAAGCAGCAGCAGGGGAAATTTCATGGGTACTTTAGAACAGAATTTGATGGAAAAGGTGAGTGAGGATACGATATGTGTGGCAGTGGGAAAACATGAGAAAGAGGGAATCTCTCTTCTTTCATGGACTATTCACAACTCCGGAGGAAGGGAGATTTGTATTCTTCACGTTCATCCGCGGCCTCCGAAGCTCATCCGCCATCCTTGTAAGCCAACTAGCTCTATACTCACGAATATATATATATATATATATACACACGTCCTACAAGAAAACTGCTAATTTATATCTAGTTATTTTCTAGCAAATTAATTATTTCTTTTTAAAAATAATTCGTCACAAATATTTATTTTTTCTATAATGATATATATATATACACATATGTATGTATATACACATTCATGTATGTATGAAAATTAACTGAAATTGATCATATAATTTAGTTAGTAATATTTGTTTGTAAATTTCTTCTGGACGGGTACTCTGAACTCATTATCTAGGTAATAGGATAGAAAATTGCTAAAAACAATGGTCTTTACAGTGTTTTTTATTTTTTTCTCCTTCTTGCTTTCCCAGTGGGTCCTTCACAAACTCCAGCAAGATACGTGAATGAAAGGTGGATAACCGAACAAGAGGAAAGAGATATGCAAAAAATGTACGAGATCCTCCATAAATATGACCAAATATGTCAGAAAATGGGGGTAACAGATCTTTGTTCTTCTATATATCTCTTTAATATCTAATTTACAACGTTTTCTAGATTTTATTTTCGTTTGGTTAATTTCCTTGAAAAGATTTTGCTTTCTATTTTCTGAAGTACAAATGAAAAGAATAGTTTTTGGTACGCCCACACAAGTTATAGTACTATATTTTGCTCCGTATTATATATTGATGTAGATCTAAACTGTATTGCCTTAATAGATGGTCCAAATTACATAATCTTTATTTTAAAATAACTAGTCAATAATATAATTGAAGTCGCATTGAAACTTAATAAAAAACAATAACTTCTCATTCTCAAACAATGTGAAATCCCAAATGCCACTTACGTTTATCTTAACATAGAATGCTATCAAATTTTATCTCCTTAAATTTCCAAAGTTCTCATCAGGCTAATCTATTGTAGGTGGCATGGCTCAAATCCCACATTTTTGATTGGGATAGATTCTGATATCATTTGTAACACTCCAATAGAAGGCTCAAACCACACGATTTATATTATAATAAGATTAATCAATAATATAATTAAAACCCCCTTGAAACCTTATAAAAAGTAAAAATTTCTCATTTTCAAGTATTGTGAAATTTCATATATCACCTACAATTATTTTTATCATATCGTAGGGTATCACATAAGCTGCCATATATTATATGTTGAAAATTAAAATGAGAAATCATATCACAATGCATGTGTGTGTATGAAATCAGAATTAAAATAGATTTGATGAGTATAAAAACGATTGTTTAAGGCCGCCTAAGACAAAACAAAGAAAGAAAGAGGAAATTAAGCTCTCCATGCAGAAAGTTATAAGATACGTAGAAAAGATTCACTAGGTGAGCAACTAATTATTCTTTCATGCAGAGGCACTAATTCTTTCATGAATTGTTTTTAGTTCTTGCCATAATTACAAGTTTATGATGTTGAGATATTGATCTCTCTCAAAAGTGTGAGAGAAACCCTTAGTATATGGAATTTTGGACTTTACATGAATTGCGAAGTAGAATCTTGATCACTTATTACATGACCACACGCCTAGTTAACATGATGAAGAACGACTGATTTGAGTAAAAAGTTAGATGTTTTCCTATATATATTTTATACATATAATATATATATATACACCTTGCAACTGATCAATGGTGGTTTTCCTTGTTACCTTTAAATAATATAATATTTCAAGATAAATAGGATATAATAATTAATTAGAAGCTGGCCTCATTTATTAGTTATATATATAATTTCTCAAAAGTTAGGCTTGGTCACATGCTAATTATATTTTATCCGAAATATTCCTTTCGAACTAATGGATTGGAAATTCATGAGAGTTGTTGAGGTTTTAAGTATATATATATCTTGGCATTGCGGTACTTTCTTAAAATGTAGGTACAAGCAGAGATACGACAAACTGAAATGGAAAAAATTGGAGAAGGGATTGTGGCACTCATCACTCAGTATGGGATCAAGAGGCTTGTTATGGGAGCAGCAGCAGAAAAGCACTATACCAAGTACAACTTTTAGCAAGTTTTATACATATATATATATATATATACATACATATATATATATATATAATATAGTACTTTTTAATTCGGTTTTGGTGAAAATTGTGAATCTGAGTTTGCTAGGCTATTATCCCGCGTGCATGTGAGACATTCTGTCTCTAGGGATAAAAAAAGTGATTTTCTCATGTAATGTGTAATGTGAGTAGTTATTTCACAATGTGTGTTGCATGGGCATGGTTTTACACTAATCTAGACCTAATATTTAAATTCCTAGTAAATTTGATAATAACTCACAGCTCATACTACTACTAGAAAACTGGCCTGTTGTGACATTTCTATATCAATCAAATAGGCAATTGTGACATTTTTATGTCTCAAATAATTTATCTGATTGCTATAAAAATGTCACAACAGGCCAGTTTTCTTGTAGTGTACATGTTTTCCACTCTTTTAGATCAAAGCTCATCTTCAAATGTTTTTTCTTTTCAAAGTCAAATATACCTAGACGTGGTTTTGTTTCAAAGAAAAGCAGTCACTAAAATCTATTATATCTTTCATGTTGTATATCACTAAGTATTTCTATGGGACTATCCTCAACGCAAGCCCTTTCACCATAATACATAAATATTGCTAATTTTGAAAGTTCATGAGCTATATATGTTATAATTAGCTTCTCTATACATGAATCTAAGTATCTAACTTCTCAATCCACTTTGCCTGCTTGCATTAGTCTTTGTTGTTGGTTGCATTCACAATTAGTTGTGAATCCCCTTCCAAGATCACCTTTAAAAAGCCGGTTACGTTTGGCTTGTAAGAGTAGCTCAATAATTCTAAAAATATTTCACTATTATTCATTACTTTATTATTATTTTTCACCTACTTTTATTATTATTCATTACTTTTTTACTACTATTCAATATTTTATTATTACTTTTTTCGACTTTTTACAACTATTCACAACTGTTTTTAACATTTCTCAATACCCAAACCTACCCTACTCTCCTAGAAGCCAAGACTCCTGCAACAATAGGTTTCTATACATGATCGACCATAGAGCTTAGACATGCCAAAACCTCACCACTAGAATCTCTGATAACAACACCAAAGACCACTTTCTTTAGACACACATTTATTTCTGTATCCCACTTTACTTTTACACGTAACTCAGCTCGCTTTTTCCAATTAACCTCCCTCTGGCCCATCCATGACACCTTGCACCTTAATGGTATTCAGTGCAATAATGAACTCATTTTGTCCCCTTTGACATATTTTATAACACCCATTGGTTCTACAAATTTCTTATCAAACAACCATGAATTTCCTTGATTTTAACCAAATCTTCCTCATGGTACAAGTAATCATCTCCGCATCCTCCATCCCTAACTGTATATTAATTTTTTTCCATAACTCCATAAATTTTGACTCATGGTGACTCCGTTTATGGACAAGGCTATTAGGTTCAGCTCATACATCCAAGCCATGTCACATATTGGGTACAGACTAGACCTTACCACATGTTTCTTCACCAAGTTCTCCCTTGTAGGTAGCTGATTGAGACAAGCTTCTCATCATAGCCTCCAACCATTTCCATTCTTTCATGTCATAAGCCATATACATATCCAACTTAAGGGTCATACCCCCTACCTTCCACTTCTTTCTTGTTTTGATTGTGTGCAATGCTTCATAGGAAATGATCTCATTATTTGTAATAAATCCTCCAGAATGAATGCACTTTGTTTATGAAAAAAAAATGAGTGGAAGCGCTTTCTTAAATCTATTGATAGTACTTTTGAGATCAGCTTATATAGAACATTGCATAAATTGATAGGCCTAAACTCATATGTAGTAGATGGATTAGAAACCTTGGGAATAAGGACTATATAACACTTTTGATATATAAAGGTTTGTTTATATTGTTCCCCTAGGTCAGATGGCGAGGGGGTTTTAGAAGTTTTGCGGAAACAAATTCCATTCACATCTGACCTAAGGGAATTCAATGAAACCATCTGTTTGAAAGCTACCTCAACCTCACCTCTAGTAAACCCCCTTTCTAAGTCAATGTTCATTTGGTCATTAACTCTTGGTTCAAGGTTATTACGACACACTTGAATGACTTCCATCGACGGATGAGAAGAACTAAATAAGTTGCTAAAGTATCCATAGAAGACACCCTTAATACCTTCTTGATCTGTCGCCACTATGCCCAATGAGTTTGTTAACTCTGATCCGATTCTTTTTTTACCTCTAATTGGCACTAGAATGGAAAAACTTGGTGTTTTTTTCACCCGATTGATACCATTTTTTTTCCTCCATTTCATTTCCTTTGTTCTAGCATCAGCCCATCTCTCCTTATAGCCGCTTAGTTAATTTCACATTTTATGGACTTTCAATGTCTTGCAGTCATTCAACTTATCCTGAATCTTCCGTAGAAAAAATATTTCCCCACCTCTTCTATCCCAAGCCTCTTCTAAAACAGGGAATGCCTTCCTCATTTAGGATCCACTTTGCTTCAAATTTGAAAATATTTTTCTTCTTTCTTTTACTAGATGTATTTGAGCTTCAGTCCAACAAGAGGGCCTTATGGTCTAAGTGGTTTGCAGGCAGTATTTCTACAACTCTTTCTCAAAACATCTCAGCCTATTTCATGTTTGCAACTACTCTCTCAAACCTCTCCTTTGTAGATGTATTATGAGAATGCTTATTGCTCCAAGTGAACATACTTCTCTTACACCCCAAATCAAAGATGCAGTTAATTTCCAAGGCTTACCTAACTTCCAGTCTAGGTTTTCCTCCCACTTACTCTTCTTGATGTGAAATTTTATTAAAATCACTCATTATGCACTACAACATTTATCTAGGACTTAAAAGCTCACCTTTTGCAACTTCAGGGTGACCATAAAAGTTAGTTAACAACCATGACACATTTCTTTCCTCATTTTAGGAGGAGGCATTAATGTGATGCTGAGAGAAATTGACTATCTCCACATTTACTCTATCTACTCCATAAAAGAGTCAGACCCACTTTCTTCCCTTTTGACTCAATAGTAAAACATACCTCCCCCCCACCCCCCTCGGGTCCTGCTTCTTAAGAGCAACATATTTTCTGGCTACTAACATTATCTCCATTACAAAAATCACCTCGAGGTTCTTGTCCTTCACCATTAGGTAAAGGTCTAAACTATACAAGGAGTCTGAAGTACTTGACAGTTTAAGCTAAGTATTTTCATTATAATTGGCGAGGCTGACCAGTAGCTTCTATCATTAACTTTACACAACCCAACTCTTACCCCTCTTACTATGCTTACCTTTCTTAGACAAACCATTACATACTTGTGGTCCTCTTCATCAACCAATTTCATTTTACCAACAGATAAGGATAAAGAAGTGTTCTTCTTACCTACATCACTTGCATTCTCTTCCACCTCCCCCATTCTTTTCAGTAAAGAAAAGCTAGTGTTGGACAATTATTATGCACTCTTTACTTCCTCTACAACCCCAGACCTCTTCTTTAGTGAAACAAATTATTTGACCAAGTCTCTCACACACTCCTTTATTTCTTGCCACCATCTCACAATGTGCATCCTTCGAAGTATCAAAAACCTCTATGCTACTCTTCTCAAATCTCCTATAATCAATATTTAGAGTAACATCTTTTTTTTTATGAAACCCTACCTTCCATCCATCTCGCAGCTATGCATCTTATGGTTTATTTCCCTCTACTCCCAATCATGAGTCTCATTATGCTCTTCATCACTCTCTCCTGTGGGCTATACTAAGCACGAAGCCAACTGCCATACTACATTTCGTCACCCATCCCTTCCAATCCATCACATCCTCCAGCACCATGTTTAAGTTTTACACATCGAAAATGAGTTTTGGAAGCTTCTTATAGGTTAAAGACACCCAAATTTTATTCCCCAGCAAGTATTGGCATTTCTCTCTCTGGCCATTGCCTTTCTTACATCCAATTCAATTTTTCACCCTTAGTTAACTACCCCAACCGATCACACACATCCACCTCCTTTACACTCCCTATCGAATCACTAATTTGATTGCCTACTTCACGAGTCATGCAAGCTAGTGGCATATTGTTCATACATACCTAAAAGATCTCAAAATCAAAGTTCATCTTCTTTAGGAGAGGAGGCATTACTCCATCAAAAGGTTGTAGATCTAGAAGATTGTTATCAAATAACCAAGACTTACCATATAGTACTCTCTTCTTATCCCTTTGAATCTCAAAAATTACCACAAATAGATTCATACTTATTTCATGGAATGAAAAGGTTCCACTTAGCCTCAAGATCTTTGCCAAAGTAGTTCTTATAACTTCTTTATTCATTCTATGATCAAAAAGCAATTTACCCACTAAGCTTCATTCTCCTGTGCCAACACTTTTGCTAATTGTTCTACACAATTTCAATTGTAGCATCCTTCTTGTGTGAGCTTAAGATAATCTCATCTTTTCTCCAGTTCCCCCATCTTCCCTCACCACTAGTCATACATGAATAGACTCTCCCTCCCTCACTTCTATGAGTAAGTTGAGACTATCCCTCCACCCACGCTTCCTCTCCAGAGCAAGCTTAGAGGAGACTTTACTCCCTTTTCTCCTCATCTTCAAATGTTGGGACTTCTCTTTGTACACTAAATGCTGCCCCATAGCTAGGAACACTAAAAATCTGACTATAGCAAAGCTATATGGCAAATTTTTGAGAGAGAGAGAGAGCGAGATGAAAGACTTTTTCAATTTCCTAAAAAGGTAACTATTTAAACTAATAATTCGGTACAAAAAATCAATATTTTATAAATTGACAACTGTGCTTGCCATTTGACAATGCTAGGTACCTTGTTCTATCTTTGACATACTCTTTTCAAATGGAAAGAAATCAGCTATTAGATTCAGTTAGGAAGTTTTTTTTTTTTTTTTTAGAAAGAGCCAGTAGCCACCCTCATAGCAGCCTCGTCCCAAATTTATTAAATTAAGTACTTTATTGAATATATCTTTTACCTTATAAATGATAATTGCTTATCTAATACTGCTTGGCATGCTACATGGCAGGAAAATGATCGACCTCAAGTCTGAAAAAGCAAAATACGTGTGCGAGCAAGCACCTGTGGACTGTTTCATACAATTTATTTGCAATGGCTACCTCATACATACCAGGTTATATGCCTAAGTCCTAATTTTATGATTTCTTTTTGGGAAGAATACACTTAAACCCTCACTATATTGAGTTTCTCCTTCAACCCATATATTTTTTTAAGCATACGTGAAGCACATTTTTTTAAAACTCTAATTTAAAGAGTTAATTAGATGTGTCCTACCAAACATCAAGTACTACTGCTTGTTCACGAATTACAAATCATCTATGCAAATATACATTTTTCATCTTCAAACAGCAAGGATTTTATAATTTATACCAAATTAACTAGCTACTGGCAAGTATGAGGCATTACACAGACCTTTTACCTAGAAATTATTGATAATTGGTACGCTTCATTCGATTGGGACATTTAAAATGGATGAGAAACATGTGAAAATTGGTGATGTGCCACAATCTTCCATTCATAGTGATATATAATTAAAAGTCAAAAGAAGATGCACAAGGATTACAAATTCTTTTTAGTTTGAATGTAAATGGTATCCATTCTAATTGTTTAGATCACTACAAAAAAAAATGCTAATTAGTGTTATTTCCTTCCAAACTGACTATTTTCTGTTTAAATAAGTTTTTTTTTTTGTTGCAGATAGTCATTATTATTATAAATAATCATTCACAAATACTTGTTTTTCTTATAGTGGATACAAAATACAAAAGTCATATATATATATATATATATATATTTGTGTGTGTGTGTATGTGTTTTTTAAGTCATGTTCACTTACAAATTATTTCAAGTACCATCTACAAACAGGAAACCACGTATAGATCACATAGATCAAAATGGAGAATCGAGCCGCATGGGCTTAAGATCACGATCAGTTACTAATTCTGGAAAAATTAGCATTGAGGCTAAAATTGGATGCCCGATATTGTTGAAATCACAATCTGTTGCACAAAATCGTATAAGGGAGGATAGAAATATTGTAAAGAGTGTCTTCAAAGCTATGTTTCGAGGAGGCACCAAAGAGCCAACGGCTTCATCTGCAAAGAGCATGTCTGAGTCGGCAGAACATAACAGTATTACTTCTGATCACGAATCGGATGTGTTATCATTAAGGAGTCCTTCAGGTTCAAGTCATTCAATATACTCTCCTAAAACAGTTCTTGATTTAAATTTCAATTCATTACTACTGAATCCAAGTAATCCAACATCATTGGAGGGGTCCCGCGAGCTCATGAGTCCATTCTCACCAGCCAACTCTTCTGTTGTTGACGTTTCATCTTCTGATGGAGCTCGAAGTGTTTTGGTATGTGCAAAAAATAAAATAAAATAAATAAAAAATTATGCGGTTATATATATAGGAAAATGATTGGTACAGGTTTAAAATATGTAACTCTTGCACAAACCCTAATTTGAAAAGAAGGGGGGGAAGGCATTACTATTTTCAAAAAACTTCTTTAATTTTTTTGGTTGGTTCTATTTTAAAGTTACTCTTATATACAATATGGGGTGGTACTTATAAAATGAGTTTATAGTATTTTGTAAAAACTTCTTTAAGTTTACAATTATTTAACGGGAGAATTACCCTACTGACACATGGCATAGTTATATATATCTTATTCAAATATAATAATCTAAGAACTTAACTTTTTAAATATTAAAAATTAGTTAAAATCTCCAAAATATTCAAAAAATAAAAAAGTAAATACTTATAATAACTTTATAAAAGAATGAATTTTTCTACGTCAAGCCATCATGTGGACATTCATCTAAATTGATCTTAGCAGGACAAGAGAACTTCAAATAATCCTCATTATGAGAGACTTCAACAAGTGATGGCAAATGCGGAAAAATTGACGCTCTTGCAGCAAAAAGTAGCAAGAGAGCTTGGTGAGACTATGAGCAAGGTAAATATTTTAGTATTTCTTACATCTTGAATGTTTTCCATTTTTAGATTTTTTTTTTCATTTTCAAGCTGGTTCTACAAAATTTGATTAGCTTTTTCTTCTTAAGATTTAAGGAAAATACAATTTTCGTCCTCCAACTACATAATGTTTTACATTTTACACCACAAGCAATAAAAAATGTTACATTTTGTTCTCAAATATTATTAGTTTACAATGTACAACATCCTTGGTGATCTAACTATCAAATTATATCGCACTTCCTACTTTTACCCATTTTTCATATATCTTAGTAGATCAAAAGGGTAGGAATGATCTCTTCAACTTAGTTATATAGAATGTAAAACTTCTAAGTGACTATATAGATAGTTACAATAATTCTTAAAACCCCCACCTAGATGATTTCTAAAGTTCTAAAATCAGCTGCAAATTAACTAACATCCATCACAGGCCCAAGAAGAGTTGATACTCAGAAGAGAAATTGAGGAAGGGAAAGCAAAAGAGAGAGAAATTGAAACAATGAAAAAACAGATAAACCAACTCACGGAAAAGCTCCAGATTTTCCAAGAACGTGAAACATCATTAAAGAATAAAATTCTAGAGTTGCAGGTTGAACGGGATAATGCAGTGAAAGAAGCTAAAGAGTTGAGATATAAACAAGGAGAATGCTCAAGTTGGAAGATGCATCGGTTCTCTGAGTTCTCACCGTTGGAGATTAAGGAAGCAACTCAAAACTTCAATGAATCCCTGAAAATTGGAGAAGGAGGATATGGCAACATATATAAAGGCAATCTACATCAAATCGAGGTTGCTATAAAGAGGCTACATCCTCATAGCTTACATTCTAGTTGTGGGCAAGGCCCCTCAGAGTTTCAAATGGAGGTATATCATTCTTTTAAAAGCATTTAAATCGTTTAAAATGGTTACGTAAATTTTGTTGCGCATTAGAGATTATGCATCATGGGTTGTGATTAAGGAGACAATTATTGGCTATCGTTGCAAGAAAAGTTAATAATTGGAAGTTTGTAGGAATTTATAACATGATCAGTTTTAGCATTGTGACTTGCATACATGAATATTCTAACTTTCTTTTACATGCTTGACGAATATGCTACATTTTTTGTAAGGAAATGGTACACTTTTAATTTAGGCATTTGTGACTTCTTTCTTCGCAATATCATATATTTGATTTTTCCTTAGATATATACTACCAATGGTACTTGTGTGTGTATTTGAATTTGGATCGCATTAAAAATGCCACAAGTCAAATTAAAAACCAAACAATAGAAAAATAAGAATTCAACCACGCTAATAATCTTCTACTCTCATTTGTTCTTTGTATGAAATCACTACTTGTTCCAAAAATTTAACCTAATAAAAAGAGGTAAATTTTATTGTTTATTTTATATCTTAATACTCTCCTTCGTATATTCGCCAAACTCTCCCTCAATACAAAGTGGCCCAACACATAAAATACTTAATGCAATTGGATAGACTGTAAAGTTAGAGTTCGAATTTAGGATTTCTACTCTGATACCATATGAAATCAACATTTATCCCCAAAAGTTTAAACTAATGAGAATAGATAAACTTTATTATTTATTTTATATCTTAATACTTTATCTATGATTAGGTTCGTGTATTAAGTCAATTGAAGCATCCGAATCTTGTGAGGCTTATTGGATCTTGTCCAGAAGAATTTGCACTTATATATGAGTATCTGCCTAATGGAAGCCTTGAAGATCGACTCAGATGCAAGGAAAAGAGTCCTCCATTGTCATGGAAAACTCGAATCCGTATTGCTACGGAGCTGTGTTCTGTCCTTGTATATCTCCATTCCAGTAAACCTCATAGCATCGTACATGGTGATCTAAAACCCTCCAATATTCTCCTTGATGCCAACTTTGTTTCAAAACTTAGCGACTTTGGAATTTGTCGAGTGTTATGCCATGATCAAAATTCAAACAACAACACAACACTATGTCGTATAACTATCCCAAAGGGCACCATCGCTTATGTAGATCCTGAGTTTGTTGAAACTGGAATGCTTACTATCAAGGCAGATGTTTACTCATTTGGAATCATTTTGCTACAATTGTTGACTAATCGACCTGCCATTTCCATAGCAAATTATGTGAAGTCTGCGTTAGGTGTTGGAAATTTGAAAGCTCTCTTGGATCTTTCAGCTGGAGATTGGCCAATTGTAGTTGCTCAGACCTTGGCTGAATTGGCATTGTCATGTTGTGACAAGAGCCGAAAGAACCGACCAGAACTTGGATTAGATGTCTGGGAGGTTCTTGAATCAATCATGGCATCATCAAGCCTCATCCTCAACTCAGATGGTTCCTAAAGGTGAATGGATCTCTCTCTCTCTCTCTGACCACCTTCTCTCACCCTCCATTTTTTTTTCCATCTTTCTATTCATTAATCCATATATATATATATATATACACACTCTTACTTTGATGGTCCAAATGTTTTCTCAAATGAATTGTTGTGAAGTGTCAACGTGTATCAAACGATTTTGTATTTCCCTTGGGGTTAAGAACTTAGTTGTTGAATGTTTGATCTATGTATACTATACTATCAGAAGTAATTGTAGATTGTTGGGTTTAGAACTTCATGATATATAATGCCCAAATGCAGTGAAACAAACAAGCTGATTGAATACTTTTCTTTCATATTGACTTTCATTGAATTACAGATGGGTTAAATGATCTATACATTATTTTGTGTTTATTATCTCATCTGTGTAAACAGAAGTTGTCATATGTTGGGTTTGCCCCTGAAGAAGGTCAGTTTCATATGTTCTTACCTAATCTAAAAAATAGAAAAAATTTAAAATTTGACGTGTCACAAATACGTACTCAATATTCAACCATACAACTTTGCTCCAAAAAATAAAGAAAATTAGATTACAAAAATAACCCCGGATCAACCTAATGCAAGTGATCTGGATCAAACTGCCTCGAAAACCGTGCGTACACTATTTTTTACCTCTTTAGAACAGAATGGGGTGCTAAAGTAGGCAATAATATCTTCCTTATCTAAAAATAGTAGTAGTAGCTAGCATTATTATTGTCCTTTTAAACCAATAGAAAATTTTGGTTGGTGTTGAGGCAATTCCCAACACACCAAGATCAGCTTTCAAACAGAACAAGAAATGTTGATTATTCTTATGGTCTCCAGCGAGTCGTTAGAGTGAAACTCAAAACTTAAAAGTAGATTTTGAACATTTTTTACTGTCATTAGTAATGGGTTTTTGTGGCACGATTAATACTCAATATAGATTACTTCACATCTCTATTTTTTACGCTTCAAATTCTTAAGTTAAGACAAGAACTTGAAGCAACTTTTTCTTACCTAATTGGGTGCTTACACATTGAAAGTCCGCGCCCCTACTTCGTGATTACGCTTTGGAGCTTCAATTTATAGCACATATTAACAAATGAGTATCGTTTTAATTTTTTATGTTAACATGAGGCTGTATTGTGGGCCTGATAAGGTTTCATGGGTCTAGTTGGGCTGCTTTTAAATCAATCATCTAATTAAGTCTAATAGTCGCCCCATGGAGTGTGGCAGTTGAAGTAAATGTCCAAGCTACCTGAACTTTGGATGGTATCATGTTTATATCTTTTGAAATCGTTGGATGGTTGAATCTTGTGTTCAGGTTCTGTTAGGATTAGGTCGATGACATTATAGCTTTTTGTCACAAAAATAACAAAGGAAGGGATTGTTAGCGTAAAACAAGTGTATTGACACAATCATGTGACAAACTGATCAATTAAATTTTGTTGTAACTTGTTGACTGATGATGGCTGAAGAAAACTGAAAAATAGACAAAAGCTGAAAACCAAGCTCAACATATGCTCAACAGGGAATTGAGAAAACGCTAAACAGAAAGCTACCTGCTCGACAAGCACTTTATCAATAGCTTAAGCAAATCCCATATAGAAAGTTCGCTCAACTAGTTAGTTGAGTGATATTTTATGAAGGTTTTGTTCGACACTTGCTCAATATGGAACTTGAGCGCAAGCATGGGCAGAGCTTTTGCTTGATGGACACTTGACTCATTGCTCAAGTTATGATTGAACACAACATACTGAAAATTATGTTCAGAAATTTAACTTTTTCTAGGTTTCAGTGTTATGCTCCATAGTTGCTATGAATAGAAGCTTGCCCATTTCTTCATAATCTAAGCACATACAAACTAGATAGTGAGATAGGAATTATTTAGAAAGAGAGAAACATTCCATTTTGCGTACTTCATTTCCTCCTACTGGGCTTGAAGTCAAATATTGCTAAATTTGTTGGTGTGAAGGGATTTTGGAGTTGTCGTTGAAGCAAAAATCCAACGCTCAAGTCTTGTGACGAAGCTGTATGAACGCTAGAGTTCCTGAACTGCATGCGTATAAAAATCGAGTGGATCATAGTGTTGCATGCCAAATTTATCAACTAAAAGGGTCTTGTGAGTATTTCTAAAATCGTTATAACTAAGTAAATTTCTATTAGGAGTATAAATAGTCTGGTTCGGTTTGGAAAAAATGTGGACCGATTTCATTCGATCCAAAAATTTTCTCACCCTAGACCGGACCGAATAGGATTCGATCCATACCGGTTCAATCCAATTCGGTCGAGGGGGCGGTCCGTTCCGATCCAAGAGCACCCTATATGATTTAATAGGCTAAATTTGATCAAAAATTTTACAATAATTAAATATACTTTTTTAGCCTAAATTTATAAATTATTAAATATATACTAGTACTAGTTTTTAAAAAAAAAATCATCTTTACCAATTGCCAATTTCTAATCTCATCTAAATATTAAACAAAATATATGGTTATAACTTATAGTCTATAGATTTAATACTTATACTATAAGTTATAACTAATATTCTATATTATATATAGTCCATAGGTTGATTAGTTAATTTAATTTTCATAAGTCATATCAATTAATCAATAATATTAATGATCACTGATCATACGTCATATATAGTTAAAAACAAAATTAATAATTAATATTTATAATTGCTACATGTAATCATAAGAAAATTAATGATACATTATAGGTTGGTTAACTAAAACTAATAACACTATTAGATAATTTATATTAGTATATTATAAATTTATATTTTAGTGAATAATGATAAATTAGTAATAATATATTAAATAATAATAATACACTTATTACTTATAAGTTATTACTAATACTCTATATAAATATAATATAAGTTATACTTTTATACTATAACTATTATAAATTATAATATGTTAATATTATAAGAGCATATATTATATATTAATATGTTATGCTACCACTTTTAATCTATATTAATATTAATATTAAAATTCATATACTATTACTTATATATACATATATAAATATATATATATATATGTGTGTGTGTATGCATTCGGTCTGGTCCGGTCTAGTCCCGGGGGAGAAATGTTTTCCTCCCGAACCGGACCAAAAATTTTTGGTCTATAAAAAAATTGGACTAGACCGGACCGAATTCCATTTGATCCGATCCGATTCGGTATTTTGACAGCCCTAATTTCTATAATGGATAGAGATGACCTACACCCTGATTTTGAATTTTGGCACTTTCCTAATACCCTTTCAAACGCATGGCTGACTCAACCCTTAGGTAAATTAGGCAATCGTCTAAGGCCCTCTCGAGAAAAAAGACCTCTCAAAAAAAGTTTAAAGTCATTTTTTTTAAAGAAAAAAAAATCTAATTAAAAAAATCTAATTAATTCAATAAGAGAATAAAAGTATTAAATAGATATTATATATATATCATTATTAGTTTTATAAATATTCCTCCGAACATTTGGGAATAGTAATGAAATAATTTGAGTTAAATTGTTTTATTAAATTTTGAGTGAAAAAAATTGGACTTTGAAAATATCTAAAAATACATTAAAAAAAAAATAATAATTGTATGTCCTAATAACCCCTAAAACTCAAGAGTACATCTTATAAAAATATATTTGATAAAATCTTCTCTAAATTAGATTTTTTTAATAAAGACTAAGTCGATTATTAATTGAAAAAGTAGTATAAATCTTAATTAATAATTTTATTTAACAAATGATAGGCATTATTTTTAAATAAAAATGTAATATAAAAATCAAAATTAATTAGTTTCATTTTTTTAATTAAAAAAAAGGCCTCAATATTTAAATTTTTGTCTAAATCTCTTAATTTATTGAGCCGGCCCGTTCTAACGCCAAGCATAGGATACAAATATTGCATTCAAAACCTTCACTTTCGAACAACTTTTCCACAACCTTCTCCATTTTTCTCTTTCGAATCTTGCTTGGAGCCAACGAATTCAACACGTGCGGTTCGATAGTCATGCTTCAGCATCAGGAACAGTACTAGTACTATTGAGCTAGACTTTTATTTATCAACTTGCAACATGATAAGGTTTTTCTATTGAAGGATTAACGTGCATATATGCCTACAGCTGCCTTTGGAAATAAGAAATTTTCCAATAATGAGAATTGTCAACAAATCCCAATAGAAAAACTTCTCGTGAGAAATAAGAAACCAGACATTGGATTCAAATCTTACAGTACGCTTAGAAATTTGGTCATGCATCGACGATCTTGATGATCCTGGTCATATGTATAGGAGAAATAGAATAAGTCCTTATAAATATTATAATGAATTTGATCTTAAATTATGTAAAATTTTTCAACACATTCCTTCATGTGTGGACAAATATTTTTAATACTATCATCATGGATAAGTTGTAGGAGTTTATTATTGACCATTAGTTAATTTTATTTTGATATTACAAAAAAGTACTATTATTTTTTTTTAAATTAATAGAAATGAGATAATTTTTTATAAAAATCGAAATGAATTTATTTTTAAATGGTGTAGATAAATTGGCACGGTCAATTATGATCCGATCTTTTTTAGGGGATATTGTACTCATCAGGCCAATCTTTTCAATTGAAAAAATCTGGCAGAACTAGACGGGGTAACCTCGACCATTTAGTGAGACTTGTGGAATGCTTATTATTTTATCTATTAACCTTAATTTGTATGGGAAAGGATACATTTCACTACAAGTTTTACAACAAATTTTACAACAATACACATGTTAATTTTTTCTTTTTCTATTAATTAAACTTTAAAAACCGTGCGCTGCACAAAACATTTTCAATTCAATCACAATTAATTTATAATTTATAATAAAATAATATATTTTAAATTTTTATAAACATCAAATCAAACAAAAAATAAAATTTAAATTTAAAAAATATATTATTTTAAGATTAATCTAAAAAAAAGCTCTTGTAACTGTAGTATACAAACAGTTATATTTTACTTATAGTTTTATTTATTTATTTATTATTAAAAGTGTTTTGTTCAAATGTATTTTTAAAATAGAAATGATAGAATTATTATATAGGTAAAATATCTTTCCTGTTGTATATCACTAAGTATTTCTATGCGACGATCCTCAACCGAAACCCTTTCACCATAATACATAAATATTGATAATTTTGCAAGTTTATGAGCTATATATGTTATTAGCTTCTCCATACATTAATCTAACTTCCCAATCCACTTTGCCTACTAGCAGCATTCTTACATCTTCAAGATGGAATGTTCCCATAGTGAGCCCATAACTCTTCTTTGTCGTTGGTTGCCTTCACAATTAGTTGTGAATCCCCTTCCAAGATCACCATTAAAAAGCCTAGCTAACTCTGCACATAAGTACCCTGCCCTCCTAAGAGCCAAGCCTTCTGCAACAATAAGTTTCTGCACATGATCCACCATAGAGCTAAGACAGGCCAAAACCTCACAACTAGTCTATGATAACAACACCAAAGCCCACTTTTTTGAGACACATTTATTGTTGCATCCCACTTTACTTTTACCCATAACTCAGCTCGCTTTTCCCAATTAACCTCCCTCCCATTCATGACCCCTCGCACCTTCATGGTATTGATCAGTCCAATAATGAACTCATTTGCTTCCTCTTTTCATGACACCCTTAGGTTCTACATGTAACACTCTAATTAAACACCCAAATCACATGACTTATACTCTAAAGAGACTAGTCAATGATATAATAGAAATTCCATTAGAATTTTATAAAGAACAAGAATTTTTCATTTCTAAGTAATGAGGGATTACATATATTACTTACTCTTATCAGGGTATCACACTACAAATTTCTTATCAATCAGCCACAGATTTCCTTGATCTTAATCAAATCTTTCTCATAATATAGGTAACCATCTCCAATTCCTCCATCCCTGACTGAATATTAAGTTTTTCCATAACTCCATGAATTTGGCTAATGGTCACTCCATTTATGGACAAGGCTATCAGGTTCAACTCATACATCCAAACCATGTCACATATTGGGCACAGACTAGACCTAACCCTTGTTTCTTCACCAAGTTATCCCTTGTAGGTAGCAGATCAAGATAGGCTTCTCATCACGACCTCCAAGCATTTTCATTCTTTCATGTCATAAGCCATATACATATCCAACTTAAAGGTCATACCCCCTACCTTTGACTTCTTTCTTGTTTTCATTGTGTGCAATGCTTCATAGGAAACCATCTCATTATCTGTAATAAATCTTCTAGAATGAATGCACTTCGATTATGAAAAAAATGAGTGGAAGCACTTTCTTAAATGTGTTGACAGTACTTTTGATATGAGTTTATATAGAATATTGCATAAATTGATAAGCCTAAAACCATATGCAGCAGATGGATTAGAAACCTTGGAATTAAGGGCTATAATGGTGTTGTTTACACTGTTGTCTAGATCCCCATCACCATTTAAAAAGTTTACGATGGTTTTAGAAACCCCTTCCTCCCCTACAGTACTCTAATAAGTTTTGTAGAAACAAGTTCCATTCCCATCTAACCAAGGGCATTTCAATAAAACCATCTATTATAAAGCTACCTCAACCTCACCTCTACTAAACTCCATTTCTAAGTCAATGTTCATCTGGTCATTAACTCTTGTTCAAGGTTATTACGACAAACTTCAATGGCTTCCATCAAGGTATGAGAGGAACTAAATAAGTTACTAAAGTATCCATAGAAGACACCCTAAATCCCTTCTTGATCTATCACCGCTATCCCCAACAAGTTTGTTAACTTTGATCTAATTCTTTCTTTTCCTTTGATTGGCACTAGAGTGAAAAAAAAAACTTACTGTTTTTTTCACCCAATTGGTACTATTTTTTCTTTTTTGTCTCTCTCTCATGTCCTCTTGTAGCATTAGTCCCACCTCTCCTTGTAGCTTCTTAATTAATTTCACATTATAAGGACTTTTATTGTCTTGCTCCTGTCTCATGTTTTAGCAAGTCAATTTTTTTCAATCATTTAGATTATCCTGAATCTTCCTTAGGAAGAATATTTGCCCACCTCTTCTATCCCAAGCCTCTTCTACAACTGCCCTACCTTCCTCATTTAGGATCCACTTTGCTTCAAAATTGAAAATCTTTTCTTCTTTCTTCTACTAGGCGTCTTCAAGCTTAAGTCTAACAAGAGGGCCTTACAATCTAATTGTCTTGTAGGCAGTATTTCAACAACTCTTTCTTGAAATATCTCAGCCTATTTCATGTTTGCAACTACTCTCTCAAGCCTCTCCTTTATAGAGGTATTATTAGAATGCTTATTGCTTCAAGTGAACATACTTCTCTTACAGCACAAATCAAAGATGCAGTTAATTTCCAAGGCATGCCTAAAATTATTCATCTAAGCTTCTGTCTAGGTTTTCCTCCCACTTTTCTTGATATGCAATTTCATCAAAATCACTCATTCTGCACTACGACATTTCTCTAGGACTTAACATCAACCACAAACTCCAAAAATATCTTCTTTTGCAAACTTCATGGTGGCCATAAAAGTTAGTGAACAACCATGACACATTTCTTTACTCATTTTTGGTGGATGTATTAATGTGATGGTGAGAGAAATTGACTATCTCCACATTTACCATTTATACTCCATAAAAGAGTCAAGCCCCCCTTTCTTCCCTTTGACTCAATAGTAAAACATCTCCCCCAATACTTCTTCTTCTTAAGACCAACATATTTAACTGAAACTAATTTTGTCTCTGTTAAGAAAATCACAATGAGGTTCTTGTCCTTCACCATTAGATAAAAGTCTAAACTATCTGAGGGTTCTCAAATATGTGACAGTTCAAATTAAGTATTGTTACCCAGATGACTAATACAAGAAGGGGGTGAATTGGGTTATATTAAAAAATTAATAATTTTAAATCAAATACAGAATATAAAGTATAAACAAAATACGAAATAACAAGAAATATAAAAAGTAAGGGCAAGAATAAGCAAACTCAGTATTTTAACGAGGTTCAACCCCACTGCCTATGTCATCACCTCAAACTACCCATTGATGATCCCAAATTTACTATTTAATCTCCTTCAGGTGGAGATAAAAACCTATTACACTTTTGAGCAACACCGCTACAAAGAATCCGTGTAGAACACCCTCTACACTTGCAATCACCTCACACTTGGTAATTTAACTATTACCTATATAGAACACCTTCTACACATATAAAGGTTATACGCACCCTCTTACAAATACAGGAGCTGATAGTAGGTAGATTATCATAGTACACTTCTCAATGAGTGAAATAAGAACAATACAGCGCAAACTATATCTCTCTCAAAATGAACAAAAATTAAGGCATAAAACTTAGAGAAGAGAAAATAAAGGTTTTATAAGAATGATGCAGAACTTAGCAATTGATATGTAGCTCTTATTGTTATTTTTACAAAATTTAAGTGAGCTATTTGTAGGCAAATGAGTTTTCATATTTAAATTTGAAAATGTTCACATGTCAAATAAGAGCACTATTCACTTTTCAAAAGATTCAAATAAAAAATCTCAATTTTATATTTATCAAAAACAATTCCATTCATTTTTCAAAGAAATCAAATCTAATCTTTTACTTTTCATACATAACAAAATCAGTATAATTTATTTTTCAAAATAAATTATCTTCTATTTGTATATGTCAAAAAAGCACACAACCACCCTTCAAGATTTTTAAACAAAATCATCTATTTTTTGCATTTGTCAAAAAAACACACAACCGCCCTTCAAGATTTTCAAACACATGCACATATTAAAGATGACAATCAATCATCTTACACATTCAAATTTTTATGCATATGTGGAAAAAAATTATAATTTTCGAAATTAAATATTTTAATAAAATTATGCAAATGTAAAAAATGCAATTTGATATTTTATGAAAAAATATTAATTTTGAACCTTAATTCAATTTCAAATTTTAAGAGATGTACAAAATTACTCTATGAGTTTCATTTGTAGACTTGTTCTTCTTCTTACTCATGTTTGATTTCTTGATTTACTTAACTCTCTTCATACATAGATAACTTG
This sequence comes from Platycarya strobilacea, assembly GCA_036898215.1. NCBI lineage: Eukaryota > Viridiplantae > Streptophyta > Magnoliopsida > Fagales > Juglandaceae > Platycarya > Platycarya strobilacea. The sequence goes on from CM072545.1 coordinate 9,738,054, forward strand.
AACTTGAGTCTTAAATTTATTAGTTATAATCAGATTCCTTAAAAACTCCTTTATTGCTTGCCCCTCCTCAAAGCCTCACCCCTCTTCTCTACTTCCACTACTTTGAGGAATTTCTTCAAGCACATAAGTTTTAGTATCAATCAACCCACCCTGAGATGTCCTTCTTGCCACCATCTCACAGTGTGCATCCATCGAAGTATCAAGAACCTCCTTGCTACTCTTCTTAACTCTTCTATCATCAACATTTAAAGTAACACCTTTTTTGTATGAAACACTACCTTCCATCCCTCTCACAGTTATGAATCTTATGGTTTATTTCCCTCTGCTCCCAATCATGGGTCTCCTTATGCTCTTCATCACACTCCCTCGTGGGATATACTGAGCACAAAACCAACTGCCATACTACATTTTGTCACCCATTCCCTCCAATCCATCACATCCTCCAACACCATCTTTAATTTTTCCACATTGAAAACAAGTTTTGGAAGCTTCTAGTAGGTTAAAGATAGCCAGATTTTATTCTCTTAACAAGTATTGATAGTTTTGTTTCTGGCCACTACCTTTCTTACATCCAATTTAATTTTCCTCCTTAGTTAACTACCCCAATTGATACCATCCTCATGCATACCCACCTCCTTAACACTCCCAATCGAAGCACTAATTTAATTCCCTACTTCACAAGTCATGCAAGCTAATGGCAGATTGTTCATACTTACCTAGAAGATCTCAAAATCAATAGTTATCAAATAATCAAAGCTTACCATACAGTACTCTCTCCTTATCCCTTTGAATCTCAAAACCACAAACAGATTCATACTTATTTCATGGAATGCAAAAGGTTCCATTCAGCCTCCAGATCTTCGCCAAAGTAGTTCTTATACCTTCTTTATTCATTATACGATCAAAAAGAAATTTACTCACTAAGCTTCTTTCTCCCTCTGCCGACACTTTTGCCAATTGTTCTACACCAATTTCTATTACAGCATCCTCCTTGTGCGAGCTTCAGATAATCCCATCTCTCTTCCAGTTCATCCATCTTCCTCACCACCAGTCAAACAACAGACTCTCCCTCCCTCACTTCTACGAGTAAGTCGAGACTATCTCTCCACCCACGCTTCCTCTCTAGAGCAAGTTAAAGGAGACTACTTTCACTCCCGTTTCTGCTCATCTTCAAATGTTGGGACTTCTCATTGTTTACTAAATGCTGCCTATAGCTAGGAATACTTAAAATCTCATTATAGCAAAGCTATATGGCAAAATCAAGAGAGAGGGAGATGAAAACTTTGTTGCGTTTGACTATCAATAATACATCAAGTATCCTTAAAATATTCCACTACTATTCATTATTTTATTATTACTTTTCACCTAGTTTTTATTATTATTTACAACTCTTCTCAACACTTCTTATTATCAAAACCTACCAATCAATTTCCTAAAAATGCAACTATTTAAACTAATAATTTGCGAAAAAAAAAATATAAATCGACAATTGTGTTTGCCATTTGACAATGCCGGTTACTTTGTTTTGTCTTTGACATACTCTTCTCAAGTGGAAAGAAATCAGCTATTAGATTGAGTTAGGCAATTTATTGAATATATCTTTTACCTTTGAAATGATAATTGCTTATCTAATATTGCTTAATTGGCATGCATGGCAGGAAAATGATCGACCTCAAGTCTAAAAAGGTAAAATACGTGTGCAAACGAGCAGCTATGGATTGTTTTATACAATTTATTTGCAAGGGCTACCTCATACATACTAGGTTATTATTATAAGTTGATTCCTAATATTATGATTACATTTTGGGAAGAATAAACTTAGACTTTCACTCTATTAAGTTTATCCTTAAACCCATGTATTTTCTTAAGCATGTGAAGCACATTTTTTTAGAAGTCTAATTTAAAGAGTTAATCACATGTGTCCCTTTACTAAATGTCAAGTACTACTTGTTCACAGATTCCGAATCATCTATTAACATATACATTTTCCCATCTTCAAATAGCAAAGATTTTATAATTTATACTAAATTAACTAGCAACTAGCAAGTATGAGGCATTACACAGATCTTTAACCTAGAAATTGAAAGTGCTTGGAATACTTTTTCACTATGACTTCTACGTACAAATTAATTCAAGTACCATTTACATACAGGAAACATATAGATCACATGGATCAAAATGGAGAATCGAGCCTCATGGGCTTAAGATCACTATCAATTACTAATTCTGGAAAAATTAGCATTAAGGCTGAAATTGGATGCTCGAACTTATTGAAATCACAATCTGTTGCACAAAATCGTACAAGGGAGGATAGAAATATTGTAAAGAGTGTGTTCAATGCTATGTTCCGAGGAGGCACCAAAGAGCTAGCTTCATCCCCGAAGAGCAGGTCTGGACCGGCAAAACATAATAGTATTACTTTTGATCACAAATCAGATGTGTTATCATTAAGGAGTCCTTCATGTTCAAGTCATTCAATATACTCTCCTAAAAGAGTTCTTGATTTAACTCTCAATCCATTAGTATTGAATCCAAGTTTTCCAACGTCATTGGAGGGATCTCGCGAGCTCATTTGTCCATTCTCACCAGGTAACTCTTCTGTTGTGGACGTTTCATCTTCTGACGGTGCTCGAGTCTCGAAGTGTTGCGGTATGTGCGAAAAATATAATGCAATTCTTGCACAAATCTTAATTTGAAAAAAGAAAAAAAAAACATTACTTTTTTGGTTGGTTCTATTTTAAAGTTACTCTTATATACATGGGGTGGTACTTATAAAATGAGTTTATACTATTTTACAAAAACTTCTTTAAGTTTACAATTTTTTAATGGGAGAATTACCCTACTGACACATGGCATAGTTATATCCTATTAAAAAATAATAATTTAAGGACTTAACTTTTTTCATATTAAAAATTACTTAACATTTCCAAAATATTCAAAAAATAAAAAAAAGTAATTGAAAAAGAGTGAATTTTTCTACAAACCATGTGGACATTCATCTGAATTGATCTTAGCAGGACAAGAGTCCTTCAGATAATCCTCATTATTAGAGACTTCAACAAGTGATGGCAAATGCAGAAAAACTGACACACTTGCAGCAAAAAGTAGCTAGAAAGCTTGGTGAGGCTATGTGCAAGGTAAAGTTTTTAGTACTTCTTACATATTGAATGTTTCCCTTTTCTGGAAAATTTCTTTTACATTTTCAAGCTCGTTCTACAAAATTTGGTTAGCTTTTTATTCTTAAGATTTAAGGAAAATACAATTTTCGTCCTCCAACTAATAGTGTTTTACATTTTGCACCATAAGCAATAAAAAATGTTACATTTTGTTCTCAAATATCATTAGTTCACAATGTACAACCTCCTTTGTGATCTAACCGTCCAAATTATATCACATTTCGTACTTTTATCCATTTTTCGTATATCTTAGTAGATCAAAAAGGTGGGAATGATCTCTTCAACTTAGTATAGAATGTAAAACTCCTACCTAGATGATTTCTAAAGTTCTAAAATCAACTGCAAATTACCTAACATCCATCACAGGCCCAAGAAGAGTTGATACTTAGAAGAGAAATTGAGGAAGGGAAAGCAAAAGAGAGAAATTGAAATAATGAAAAATCAGATAAACCAACTCATGGAAAAGTTCCAGATTTTCCAAGAACGTGAAACATCATTAAAGAGTCAAATTCTAGAGTTGCAAATTGAATGGGATAATGCAGTGAAAGAAGCTGAAGAGCTAAGATATAAACAAGGAGAATGCTCAAGTTGGAATATGCATCGGTTCTCAGAGTTTTCACTGTTGGAGATTAAGGAAGCAACTCAAAACTTCAATGAATCCCTGAAAATTGGAGAAGGAGGATATGGCAACATATACAAAGGCAATCTACATCAAATCGAAGTTGCTATAAAAAGGCTACATCCTCAGAGCATACATTCTAGTTGCGCGCAAGGCCCCTTAGAGTTTTAAATGGAGGTATATCATTCTTTTAAAAGCATTTAAATCATTTAAAATGGTTACGTAAACTTCGTTGCGCATTAGAGAGTTGGCATCATCATGGGTTGTAAGGAGATAATTATCGGCTACCGTTGCAAGAAAAGTTAATAATCGGAAGTTCGTAGGAATTTATAACATGATCAGTTTTAACATTGTGACTTGCATACATGAATATTCTAACTTTCTTCTACATGCTTGACGAATATGCTGCATTTTTTGTAAGGATTATATAGTACACTTCTAATTTAGGTATTTGTGACTTCTTTCTTTGCAATATCATATAATTGATTTTTCCATAGATATATACTACCAATGTACGCTCCTTGTTTGTGTATTCGAAGTTGGATTGCATTAAAAATGCAACAAGTCAAATTAAAAACCAAACAATAGAAAAATAAGAATTCAACCACGCTAATAATTTTCTACTCTCATTTGTTCTTTGTATAAAATCACTACTTGTCCTAAAAAATTAATCTAATAAAAAGAGGTAAATTTTATTATTTATTTTATATCTTAATACTCTCCCTCGTATGTCGGTCAAACTCTCCCTCAATGAAGGGTGACCTAACACATAAAATACTTAATTAAATTGGATATACTATAGAGTCAGGGTACGAATTCAGAACATCTGTTTTGATATGACCTTGTGAAATCATCATTTATCTCCAAAAATTTAAACTAATGGAAATAGATAAACTTTGTTATTTATTTTATATCTTAAAACTTTGTCTATGATTAGGTTGTGTATTAAGTCAATTGAGGCATCCAAATCTTGTGAGGCTTATTGCATCTTGTCCAAAAGAATTTGCACTTATATATGAGTATCTGCCTAATTGAAGCCTTGAAGATCGACTCAGATGCAAGGAAAAGTGTCCTCCATTATCATGGAAAACTCGAATCTGTATTGCTACAAAGCTGTGTTTTGTCCTTGTATATCTCCATTCCAATAAACCTCATAGCATCGTACATGGCGACCTAAAACCCTTAAATATTCTCCTTGATGCCGAGTTTGTTTTGAAACTTAGCGAATTTGGAATTTGTCGAGTGTTATGCCATGATCGAAATTCAAACAATAACATTGTTGCCGAAATGACTAACACAAGAGGGGGGTGAATTGAGTTATATTATAAAAATTAACACTTATAAATCAAATACACAATACAAAATATAAATAGAATATAAAGCAGCAAGAAATGTAAAGAGTAGGGTAAGAAAAAGCAAACTCAGTATTTTTATAAGATTCAGCCCCACTGCCTACATCCTCGCCTCAAGCTACCATTTGAGAATTCCAAATTCACTAGTCAATCTCCTTTAGGTGGAGATAGAAACTTATTACACCTTTGAGCATCACCGCTCTAAATAATCCGTGTAGAACACCCTCTATACTTCCAATCACCTCACATTTGGTGATTCAACTATTCCATGTGTAGAACACCTTCTACACATATAAGAGTTACACTTACCCTCTTACTGCTACAAGAGTTGATAATAGGTAAACTATCAAAGTACACTCCTCAATGAGTGAGATAGAAACAATACAGCGCAACCTATATTTCTCTAAAAAAGAACAAGAATTAAAACTCAAAACTTTAGAAAAAAGAGAATGAAAGTTTTGAAAGATTGATGCAAAATTTAGCAATAGATGTGTAAGCTCTTGTTTTGATTTTTGCAAAACTCGAGTGAGCTATTTATAAGCAAATGAGTCTTAAATTTCAAATTTGAAAAAATTCACATGTCAAATAAGAGCAATATTCAATTTTCAAAAAATTCAAATAAAAACATTTCTTTTTTGCATTTGGCAAAGACAACTCCATTCATTTTTCAAAAAAATCTAACCTAATCTTTTACTTTTCATACATGACAAAATGAGCATGATTTATATTTCAAACCAAATCATCTTCTTTTTGCATATGTCAAAAAAACACGCAACCACCCTTTAAGATTTTCAAACAAAATCATCTACTTTTTGCATTTATCAAAAAAACACACAACCACCCTTCAAGACTTTCAAACAAAATATGTGCGTGTCAAATATGATAATCAATAATTTTACAAATTCAAATTTTTATATTAAAAAATATATAATTTTTGAAATTATATTGTTTGATGATGTTATGCACATGTGAAAATCATAATTTTCAAAACTAAGACATTTAAAGATGTCTTGCATATGTGAAAAAAATAATTTGATGTTTTATGAGAAAAAAGAATAATTTGGAGTTTTAATCTAATTTTGAATTTTATCAAAAGATGTACAAAAATAATCTATGAACTTCATTTGTAGACTTGTTCTTTTATACTTGATGTGCGCTTCGCTTCATTGCGTAAATAATTTGACCTTGAGACTTGAATTTATTTGTTATCATCAAAATCTACATGTAAATACGAAATTTGAAATATTGGATTTAACAAACACAACACTATGTCGTATAACTATCCCAAAGGGCACCATTGCTTATACAGATCCTGAGTTTGTTGAAATAGGAATACTTACTATAAAGGTAGATGTTTACTCGTTTGGAATCATTTTGCTACAATTTTTGACTAATTGATCTGCCATCCCCATAGCAAATGATGTGTAGTCTGCATCAGCTGGAGATTGGCCAATTGTGGTTGCTCAGACCTTGGCTGAATTGGCATTGCCATGTTGTGACAGGAACCAAAAGAACCGACCAGAACTTGGATCAGATGTCTGGGAGGTTCTTAAATCAATCATGGCATCATCAAGCCTCATCCTCAACCTAGATGGTTCCTAAAGGTGAATGGATCTCTCTCTCTCTCTCTCTCTCTCTCTCTCTCTCTAAACACCTTTTCGCACCCTCCATTTGTTTTTCATTTTTCTATTCATTAATCCATATATATATATATATATACATATACTCCTACTTTGATGGTCCAAGTGCTTTCTCAAATGAACTGTTGTGAAATATCAACGTGTATCAAACGAATGTTTTTCTATTTAGTATTCATTAATCCATATATACTCTTACTTTGATGGTCCAAGTGTTTTCTCAAATGAATTGTTATGAAGTGTCAATGTGTATATCAAACGAGCTTGTATTTCCCTTGGGGTTAAGAATATAGTTGTTGAATGTTTGATCTATGTATTCTATAAGAGGAGTAATTGTAGATTGTTGGCTTTAGAATTTCATGATATGCCCAAATGCAGTGAAACAAACAAGCTGATTGAATACTTTTCTTTCATATTGACATTCATTGAATTACAGATGGGTTAGATGATCTATACATTATTTTATCTCATCTATATAAACAAAAGTTGTCATATGTTGGGTTTGCCCTTGAAGAAGGCCAGTTTCATATGTTCTTCCATAATTTAAAAAATATAAAATTTGACGTATCACAAATACGTACTCAATATTCAGCCATACAACTTTGCTCACGAAAAGAAAATTAGATCACAAATACGTACTCAATATTCAGCCTCGAAACCGCGCGTACACTATTTTTTACTTCTTTAGATCAGAATGGGAGGCTAAAGTAGACAATATCATCTTTATCTAAAAATGGTAGTAGCATTATTATTGTTCTTTTAAACCAATAGAAAATTTTGGTTCGTGTTAAGGCAATTCCCAACACACCAAGATATTCAGCTTTCAAACAGAAAAAGAAATATTGATTATTCTTATGGTCTCCAGTGAGCCGTTAGAGTGAAACTCAAACATAAAGTAGATTTTGAACATTTTTTAGAGTCATTAGTAATGAGTTTTTGTGGCACGATTAAATACTCAATATAGATAACTTCACATCTTTATTTTTTTCGCTTCAAATTCTTAAGTCGAGACAAGAACTTGAAGCAACTTTTTCTTACCTAATTGGGTGCTTACACATTGAAAGTCCGCGCCCCTACTTCGTGATTACGCTTTGGAGCTTCAATTTACAGCACATACTAACATATGAGTATCTTTTTAATTTTTATGTTAACATGAGGCTGTATTGTGGGCCTTATAAGGTTTCAGGGCTAGTTGGGCTACTTTTAAATCAATCATCTAATTAATTAAGTCTATAATAGTTGCCCCATATATGTTTTGGAGTGTGGTGCACTACAAGAAAACTGCTTATTTGTGACCATTTAATTGCGACTAAATGACTATTTACAACTAAAGTTGGCTGCAAATAATTATTTGGTCGCAATTAAATGGCCACAAAAACATATTTTTCTTGTAGTGGTGGTACTTGAAGTAAACGTCCAAGCTACCTAAAACTTTGGATGGTATCATGTTTATATCTTTTGAAATCGTTGGATGGTTGAATCTTGTGTTCAGGGTCTGTTAGGATTAGGTCCATGACTTTATAGCTTTTTGTCACAAAATTAACAAAGGAAGAGATTGTTAGCGTCAAATAAGTGTATTGACATATTCATGTGACAAACTGATCAATTAAATTTTGTTGAAACTTGTTGACTGATGATGGCTGCTGAAAACTGACAAAAATACAAGGGTTGAAAACCAAACTCAACATATGCTCAACAGTGAATTGAGCAAACGCTAAACAGAAAGCTGCTTGTTCGACATGATGTACTTCACCAGTAGCTTGATCGAATCTCATATACTCGACTAATTTCTTGAGTGATCTGCTATAAAGATTTTGTTCAACACTTGCTCAACACGTAACTTGAGCGCAAGCATGGATAGAGATTTTGTTTGATGGACACTTGACTCATGGCTCAAGTTATGATTGAACACAACATACTGTAAATTATGTTCAGAAATTTAACTTTTTCTAGGTTTCAGCGCCATGCTCCATAATTGCTATAAATAGAAGCTTGCACATTTCTTCTTAATCTAAGCATATACAAAGTAGACAGCGAGATAGGAAAATTTAAAAAAAAGAGAAACATTCCATTTTGCGTACTTCATTTCCTCTTGAGTCAGATCATCCCCATCCTACTGTGCTTGAAGTCAAATATTGCTAAATCTGTTGTTGTGAAGGAATTTTGGAGTTGCAGTTGAAGCAGAAATCGAGCGCTCAAGTCTTGTGATGAAGCTATATGAAGGCCAGAGTTCCTGAACTGCATGCGTATAAAGATGATCAAGTGGATCATAGTGTTGCATGCCAAATTTATCAACTAAAAGGGTATTGTGAGTGCTTCTAGAACATTTTTATTGGATTTTCTAAAGTTATCTTTGATAAAGTAAAAATTTATACATTTATCAAAAAAATTTAGTCATATTTAATTAAAAATGGAGAGATAAAAGTGTGAGAAGAGAATAAAAATATTTTTGTGAATAGTAAAATTAAAATTTTGTCCAACAAAATGAAATTTGACTTTTGTTAGACAAAATTTTAATTTTACTATTCACAAAAAAAATATTTTTTTTTTTCATTTTTATCTCCTTACTTTTGATTAAATATGATTAAAATTTTTTGATAAATGTGTAAATTTATACTTTTTGAAAGATAATCACTATAAGAAAAAGAGTCAAATATAACTAATTTGATGTATCTAAAAGGGGTAGAAATGATCATCAATCTGATGCAATTTGGTCATCTGTCTATTTTAAATATATCAGATTGATTATATCTACCTAAAAATTTTGTAATGTATTTTAGACAATCTAATAAGAATACTCTAAATTGATTATAATTAAGTAAATTTCTATGGTGGATATAGATGACCTACACCCTGGTTTTGTATTTGGGCACTTTCCTAATTCCTCTTTCAACGCCAAGTATAGAATACAACTATTGCATTCAAAACCTTCACTTTTAGGCTACTTTTCCACATCCGTCTCGATTTTTCTCTTTGGAATCTTGCTTGGAGCCAACGAATTCAACATGTGCGGTGCGATAGTCATGCTTCAGCATCAGGGAACAGTACTAGTACTATTGAGCTAGACTTTTATTTATCAACTTGCAACATGATAAGGTTTTTCTATTGAAGATTAACGTGCATATATGCCTATAGCTGCCTTTGGAAATAAGAAATTTTCCAATAATGAGAATTGTCAAACAATTCCAACAGAAAAACTTCTCGGGACAAATAAAAAATCAGACGTTGGATTCAAATCTTACAGTACGCTTAGAAATTTGGTCATGCATCGACGATCTTTATGATCATGGCCGTATCTAGTAATTAAATGATGTTGGTAAAATATACACATTTCTCTTTTTAGAAGGTTTAATAGGAGAAGTAGGAGTACAAGTCCTTACAAATATTATAATGAATTTATTCTTAAATTATGTATCACTTTTCAATACGCTTTCTCACGTGGATAAATATTTTTAATACTATTATCAGGAATAGACTGCAGGAAGGTATGATTGATTATTGGTTAATTTTACTCATCAGGCCAATCTTTTCAATTGAAAAAGAATAATATTTTGGCAGAACTAGACGCGGTAACCTCGACCTTGTAGTGAGACTTGTGAAATGCTTATTATTTTATCTATTAACCTTGAAGTTTCGTTTAAATTAAAATATAAGATAAATTGAGATAAATTTAATTTATTTTTTAATATTATTATTATTTTAACTTTTAAAAAAATTAAATTAAGATTTTAAAAAAATAAATTAAAATTTAAAAAATTTATATTAAAATTTATGTTTTATATAAAAAATTAAAAATATATAATAATAAAATTAAAATAAACTCAACTTACCCTTCAATCTAAAGGATAAGTAATTTGTATATATGGTTTTCATGGGAATACCTCGTGGGAGTACCTCATGCGGTGGATGGTTTTTCATTTAAAAATATGTAGAATATTTATTCTACATGCATGACATGATATTGTACTGATCGTGACAAGAAAATTAATAACGGAGACAAGAAATTTAATTTTTTGTTGGAGTCTCACATCAGTGCTAGAAGTTAATTCAGCGTCTTTACAAATTAAGCACACGTCTGGCCTTGGAATTAATTGACGTTGTACGTGTGGCTAAGAAAACTGTACAGGAGCAGCTAGCTAGCTATATATATATATATATATATATACTAGTAGGGACCACGTGCCTAGACACATTAATTTTAATTAATTAATAAAAAATATTTTCATTTTTTTATTATATACAGTAAAATTATATATAAATTTTTTTAAACTTTGTTTTTTTTATATTGATTAATATAAATAATATTTTCATAGTTATTCAACTTGTGTGTTAATAAATTATATGATATAAGACTATATTAATTAACATATTAAGTGAGTGATTTGATAAATAGGTAGACATATCTAAATTTTAAATAAAATATATTTTCTTATTTTATAATAAATATATTATATATTAATAAAACATTATTTTTCAATGTAGGTAATCTTATTAATAATAACATTAACATTATTATTACTCCTATTAAAAAAAGCGTTGTTATTACTATCAAATTTATTAGTAATATACAATTAATATTTATTAATTGATTTGAGATGTTAATATACAAATAAATATGCGGTGAAAAAAAAAAGGCAACAGATGCAAAATAAGCACAAATGGTGGAAGCGGCAGGGATAAAAAAATAAAATAAAAATCTAAAAACAGGATAAAAATGAAAAAAATATTGTTCTACATTAAGACTTATTATAAATAAGATATACCTAAGAAAAAGAGTCGTGCTACACACGTCAGTGCTAGAAGTCAATTCAGCTTCTTCACAAATTAAGCAGTAGTACTAATGGTCTTTTATCTTCGTCTCCTGGGCGTGTGGTTAAGAATACTGAGCAAGAGAAGCTAGCTAATCGAAGATATAATTTAAATAAATTTCTCGAAGGCAATTTTTTTTTTTTTTAATTTTTTCACATCACTAGATACTTTTTTAGTATTTGAAATTAATCACTAAATAATACTCTTTTAGTATTTGTTTTCAGCGAAGATATTATTAAAAAATACTTTTGTAATCACTAAATAAATTAATATTTTTTAATAATCGAAAAAAAATTTCCAGACAAAAATTTAAAAAAAAATAGCATTTGATCTTCTAAGAAAATTATGGTAGACTAGACCCATATCTATATGTATGTATGTCTGCGAAGAAAGGACCGGCAAGCTGACTGAATAATATAAAGAAAATGGTACTCTTTTCTTTGATGTTTACTGTTCGGTGTTACTGTTAAAAAAAATTCTTAATAATTAAAAAAAAATAGTAATATTATGATTTATATATTTTTTTAAAAATATTTACAAACATCAAAATACATATAAAAAAATAGTAATATAACTAACAGCTGAAAGCTGGGAGCTGGTATTTAATCACGGTGATTGCACGCCACCCTCAATATTTATGAAAACTGTACGTACGGTTGTCTTCCAAATTTGTAGCTTGGTAAATTTGTTTCTTCAAAGTCAGAGCCAAATCACAACGTTCTGCAGCTGTACGTTAATTTTTATAGATTTTTCATCCGCATGAGTTCTGTAGTTAATTCTTAAAATTTTCTTCATATGAGTTTAAAATTTGCTTGGATTTAAAGATGGGATGAGATGAGATGAGATGAGTTATGAATAATAATAAAATAAATAATTAAAATGAATTAAAATTTAAAATGAGTAATTGAAATGAATTAAAAGTATAAAATGAGATGAGATGAGATGAGTTGAACCCACCATGCAAAACAAACGAGGCCTAAATAAACACATTCTAACTGTCATCTTTATGCTTTTCGCTCCCCAAACCAGAAGGTCTCTCTCTCATAAAATAAGATCCTTGAAAATATAATTGAGTTTTAAAAAGTGTATTAAAGTTTGATTTAGATTTGAAAATAAATGAGATGAAATGAGTTTAGTTTATTTTTTAATATTAATATTATTTTAAATTTTAAAAAATATATATTAAAATTTAAAAAAAATATATTAAAATTTAAAAAATATGTATTAAAATTTAAAAATTTTATATAAAAAATTATAAAAATATAATAATAAAATAAAAATAAGTTAAGATGAGTTAAATCCATTGAATCCAAACCGTACCTAAAGACAAATTTCCACCACTCTGTTCATCAACTCACATTCTCGTCTTTTTCCTTGACCTCTTCTTCTACTTCTTCTCTCTCTCTCCCCATGTGGAATTGAGAAATAAAGCAAAAGAAAAATAGATAAAGTCCGGCACTTTCGTTCCTTTTCGCTGCAAGATTCCATTCCTCATAATAAGTAATTCACAATCCATTCAAATCTTGAAAATTTAAGGTTTTCCCCACAAAATTAGCTAATTATACTGCGTTCTCTTTGTTTTGTACGATCGCTTGAATCTTCTTTGTCTGCTACGTTGCTTTCTCAACCTATTCCCTCTGTTGCCCAGAATGTCATAGAATGGAGTAAAAGTCTATATTTATTTTATGAAAATGAACGACGTGGTGGAAATTTGTGTTTCAATATTAAGGTAAATAGTTTGGTAGCTGAGTTAGATGCAGGGAAGGGATGCGACGTTGATGTCGATCGTGTGGTGGTTTTGGACCCATAAAGTTTTTGTGATAAAAGGAAGCGGGAGTCCCTATGTGGAATGCTCAATTGGGTTATGGGGTGCAAAGAATCCTTGTGATCCTGTCGGGCTAGGGTTCTTCTTCCTTTTTAGGGGTATATGGGGGGAGCGAAGGGAGAGTGAGAGAGAGAGAGGGAGAGACCTTCAGTTTGGGGAGCGAAAAACAGATATAGGGCGGTTGCCATTTGCTGCAGGTGGGTTCATACTTAGAAATGCCTACATCTCAGTCTGGGAGTAAAAATATTGCATTCAAAGCCCTCACGTTCAGGCAACTTTTCACACCCGTCTTTATTCCTCTTTCTAATATTGCTTGGAGAGAGAGAGAGAGATGCTTGTTCAACATCATGTGCGGCTCAATAGTCATGCTTCAGCATCAGGAACACTAGCTAGTACTATTGAGCTTGACTTATTTATCAAGTTGCATCATGATAAGGTTTTTCTATAGAAGGATTACGTGCATATATGCCTAAAGCTGCCTTTGGAAATATAAAATTTTCCAATAATGAGAATTGTCAACAAATTGGCCCGGTAGAAAAACTTGATCTTGTGATAAATAAGAAATCAGTTGGATTCAAATCTTACAATACGGCGCTTAGAAATTCGGCCAGCATCGAAGATCAATGGCCGTATTAATATTTAGTAATTAAATGATGTTAGATCATGACACGCACTACAATAAATAAAATTTTTTATTATATTTTATTTAGCTGAGAGTTAAATTTTATCGTAAATAGTAACATTTACTACATTTTTTTACTACAAATAATAACATTACAGCGAGAAATTAGGTATTTATTGTGAGAAATTAGGTTTTTTGTCACACTCAAATAGTCGCAGTTAACCCGCGATCTTCAAAATATGGAAAATGATTTTTTATCAAGATTTTGATATTTTTTGCGACAATTTTAAAGTTTTTTACAACGACTTATCAAACGTCGCAAAAAGTCTTATGTGTTATAGTGACGATCAATTACAATTCTACCGAATTTAGGATATTTTAATGATTAGCACTACGAAAGTTCATCATACATGGCTCGATATTATTAAAAAACCTGCTTATTTATAACGAGGTAATTTCAGTAAAATAATTTACTTACATGATTAAAATAAATTATAAATAATCTTTTTTATTATAAATAATTGATAAGAAAAATCTATTTTTCTTATAATACTAGATCTCGTCATTAGTTGAGACCTCATGGCTGTGAAATGAGCGCATTTCATTTATTAACCATAGTTTGTATATGTGCAGGTGCTTATGGGAGTCTTGCAATGGATGTTCTTTCACTAAAAATATGGAGAATATTACTCGATCTACAGTACATAATATTGTAGTCATGTGTGATCGTGACAAGAAAATTAATCAAGGAAACAAGAAAACTAATTACGCGCGTACGTAGTTGGGAATTGGGAGAGCTCCAAATTAACGATCGAGAAAATCAGAGAAAACTACGACTTACATTCCAAATATTTTTGTTGGAGGATCACGCCATTCCTACAAGTTAAGAGTCCACAATTCAGCTTCTTCACAAATTAACTCTTTTATCTTCGTCTACAGGACGGCTGGCATTGGAATTAATTGTTGTGCGTGTGGCTAAGAATACTACGTACACATGAGAAGCTAGCTATCTACGAAATTAAGGTGGATTATACCGGCCATATCTATGCCAAGAAAGGACCAGAAAACTGCCTGATCATCAATATATATATATATATATATATATATTGTAATGAACGAACGAAACGGCAACCGCTCCCTATCCCACCATTAAAATTATGTGAATGATCCCACCACTATTATATTAAATTCTGCATAGGGATTTGTATAGTAACTTGTATAGTAACTTGTATAGTAATTTCAAAGCCTATAAATAGGGATTTCAGTTGTAATGAAATTCATAAGAAAATATAGATAGAGAAAGAAAGTTTCAGTTCTTAAGAGTTTCAGAAAAAATTTCTTATTTCTCTTTTACAATAGTAGTTTCTTTTTTTAAGTTTCATAACACGTTATCAGCACGAGGTTCTACCGATACTGAAACTAGTGGTCTTCTACTTCAAATAAGTTTTTCAATATATTATCTACAGTTCTTGAGATAAATATTAAAGGTAATATTGCTGAATATTACTTAATAAAATTATATTTTTATTCTCATGATAATATGAATATATTTCTAAAATTCACAGATTTATTTTTGTAATATAATGTCAAATATTGAGATTTATTACTATTGACATTTCTGAAAAATGTTATTTATCCAGCATCCTTGATGAGATCTATTTGGATATGATGATGAACTTGAAAGATACAATCATAGAAGAAAACCATGTGTCCCTGAAGGACCATGCTGTGTATCTCATGATGAAAAATCATCTTACTGTGTGAAATGAATTAAGAGAGTGATATAAGTACCAGAAGATGTAATCCTCTCAAAAGATCATTATGATTTATTGCACCTGAAGTTGCAAAATTTTAAGAGTGGTATTGAATATTCTGCACTCTTTAAAATCAGTTCAATATTAAAATTATACAGTGAAAATGTCACTGATGATGATATATAAAAGAAGACATTATTTTTCATATCTCAAATGTGCTCCTGCAGTAGCAATATCGAGCGTGAAAGTTCAACAAATATTCTGAACATTTGTTTTGTCTTCCAGTGATTGAGCTAAATAATGAGTTTTTGTTATACCAGTTACGTCCTATTAATAATATCGAATTTATACAATTCCTAGAAGTGAACGGTGCATCCTTTCAAAAGAATTAAGAGCATAGACGTGGTAGAAAAATTATAGAAGTGTTGGTCCCAAAAGCGACAACACTAAAGATGATAAAAATATATCGTATCACCAGAAGTGATCCAACACAGAAAAGGGTAAAAACCCTCAGAATAATTTTTAATAAAAAGATGAAGATGTTTGTCATAGATATAATATGACTAAACAGTAGTTACGTACCTGTTGTACGGCCAGGCACTTAGCTGATTTATATCAAGTTTCTATTAAAGGAAAGAATAAAGTGCATGAAATAAATTTAGTAGAACCATCAGATGATTTATTAGATTCAGTAGATGTAGACGTTACTCATCTTGATGTATCTGATTTCTTTAATCATCCTGAAGGTAGTATTGAACACTTAATTGGAGATGGAAGTGTTCCACTCAATTAATGTATTTTCTTTCTATCAGTAATAAAAGTTTTGTATATTTTGTAGAACCATGGATCACATTGATGAGTTTTTTTATCTCTGAGTTGAATGATAAAGATATATGTCTGACTGACAGTGCTACAACTCACACAATTCTCAAAGAAAAGAAATATTTTCAAAATCTAACACTAAGTAAAACCTATATCCATACCATATCAGGTTCATCGGATTTAATTGAGGGCTCCGAAAGAGCTTATATTGTGTTGCCTAATGGCACCAAATTTTGTATTGATGATGCTCTATTCTCTTCACAATCCAGAAGAAATTTATTGAGTTTCAAAGATATACGTCATAATGATTACCATATTGAAACGACCAATGAAGGCAGTAAAGAGCATCTTCTTATTACTAAAAATATCGGGCCAGAAACTCGTATTAGAAAAACTGTCTACTCTATGTTCTGGATTGTATTATACAAAAATGAGAACAATTGAATCATATGTGGTAATGCACTAGAAGTACATTGACCCTAAAGTATTTATGACTTGGCATGATCGCCTTGGACATCCGAGTTCTATAATGATGAGACAAATTATTGAAAATTCGTATGGGTATCCCTTAAAAAATCAAAAGATATTTCTACCCAATGAATCTCCATGCTCTGCATGTTCTCAAGGTTAGTTAATTATTAGACCATCTCCCTCAAAAGTCATTGTTGAATCTCCATCCTTTTTACAAAGGATTCACGGAGATATATGTGGGCCTATTCATCCATCAAGTGAACCATTTAGATATTTTATGATTCTAATTAATGCATCTAGTCGATAGTCACATGTTTGTCTTCTTTCCACTAGAAATGTTGCATTTGCTAGACTTCTTGCTCAGATAATTAAACTACGAGCACAATTTCCTGAATATCCAATTAAGACTATTCGATTGGATAATGCAGGTGAATTTTCATCTCAAGTTTTTGATGATTTTTGCATGTCAATAGGAATAGATGTTGAACATCCTGTTGCCCATACACACACACAAAACGGTTTAACTGAGTCTTTAATCAAAAGGCTTCAACTAATCGCTAGACCTTTACTTATGAAATCAAGACTACCTGTTTCTGCTTGGGGACATGCTATACTTCATGCACCATCTCTAATTCGCATTAGACCATCTGCATATCATAAATATTCTCCATTACAGCTTGCATTTGGTCAACAACCAAATATTTCTCATCTTCGTACTTTTGGATGTGCTGTATATGTTCCAATTGCACCTCCACAACGTACAAAAATGGGCCCTCAACGTAGACTTGGGATATATGTTGGTTTTGATTCTCCATCCATTATTAGATACCTTGAACCCCTTACAGGGGATATGTTTAAAGCACGTTTTGAGGATTGTCATTTTGACGAATCAAATTTTCCGTTGATGGGTAAAGAAAAGTCGGTGCCTGAAGCACGACAAGATATTACTTGGGATAATAAGACCCTGTCTCATTTTGATCCTCCTACAAATGAATGTAAACGGGAAGTTCAAAAGATTATTCATTTGCAAAATGTTGCAAATCAGTTACCGGATGTATTTACTGACACTAAAAGTGTAGTAAAATCTTATATTCCTGCTGTTAATACTCCAGTAAGGATTGAAGTCCCTGAAGGACAAATTGTCAAAGCAGCAATAGGTGAATCTAAAATACGCCTGAAGCGTGGAAGACCTATTAGTGCAAAAGACAAAATTCCTAGAAGGAAAAAAATACAAAATGAATTTGGTGTTCTCGAAAAACACATACCCACAATACAGGCTACAAATATAATTGGTGCTCCTAAAGAGCTCAAATCTTCTATTCCAGAACCTCCTGAAGAGAAAACTCCTGAAGAGTATAAATCTCCTAAAAACGGACCTCCTGAAGAGGTGTGTCATGAAATGTTTTCCCCTGAAGAGGAACAGGTACCTGAAAATAATGAGATCTCAATACATTTCATGAAAACTGGAGAAATTCTAGATAGAAATAAAACTGTTGTCGACAACATATTTTCATATAAAATGGCCATTAATATTACCAGAAGTAATGAAAAAAGTGAACCAAAAAGCGTCGAAGAATGTCGACGTAGAAATGATTGGCTAAAATGGAAAACAGCTATTGAAGCTGAATTAAATTCGCTAGCAAAACGAGAAGTATTTGGACCTGTTGTCCAAAGACCAAAGGGTGTGATGCCTGTTGGATATAAGTGGGTATTTGTACGAAAACGTAATGAGAAAAATGAAATTGTGCGGTACAAAGCACGGCTTGTCGCACAAGGTTTCCTGCAGAAACCCGGGATTGATTATGAAGAAACATACTCTTCCATTATGGATGCAATCACATTTAGATTTTTGATTAGTCTGGTTGTTACAAAAGGATTGGAAATGCGGTTGATGGATGTGGTCACTGCATATTTATATGGATCCTTAGACCATAACATATATATGAAAATCCCTGAAGGATATAAGATGCCTGAAGCATCTACAAGTACATCTAGAAATATGTACTCAATCAAACTACAAAGATCTTTATATGGGTTGAAGCAATCCGGACGCATGTGGTATAATCGCTTAAGCGAATATCTATTGAAAGAAGGATTTGAGAATAATCCTATATACCCATGTGTTTTTATTAAGAAATCAGAATCCGGATTTGTCATTATTGCGGTTTATGTTGATGATTTAAATATTGTGGGAACTCCTGAAAAGATCTCAAAAACCGCTATATATTTAAAGAATGAATTTGAAATGAAAGATCTTGGCAAAACAAAATTTTGTCTCGGCCTGCAGCTCGAGGACTTGCCAAATTGAATTTTTATTCATCAGTCCATGTTTACTGAGAAAGTCCTAAAACATTTTTATATGGACAAATCTTATCCCCTGAGTACTCCAATGATTGTTCGAACACTTGATGTGAAGAAATATCCATTCCGTCCTTGTGATGACGATGAAGAAATTCTTGGTCCTGAAGTACTATATCTCAGTGCAATTGGAGCTTTGATGTATCTTGCAAATTGCACTCGACCAGATATTACATTCTCAGTTAATCTGCTTGCAAGATATAGTTCTGCACCAACTCGAAGGCATTGGAATGGCATTAAACATGTCCTTCGTTAACTTCATGGTACGGTTGATATGGGATTATTTTATCAACGTGGTTCAAGTCCAAAATTGATTGGGTATGCAGATGCAGGTTATCTTTCAGACCCACACAGAGGTAGATCTCAAACTAGATATTTATTTACTTATGGAAATACTGCCATATCATGGAGATCTGTTAAGCAGACACTATCTGCTACCTCTTCAAATCACTCAGAGATTATTGCTATTCATGAAGTAAGTCGAGAGTGTATTTGGTTGAGATCAATTATTCAACATATTCAGGAAAAGTGTGGACTTCCCATGATCAATAATAGCCCAACAATCTTATATGAAGATAATACTGCTTGTATCACTCAAATCAGAGGAGGATATATCAAAGGTGACAGAACCAAACATATTTCACCTAAATTCTTTTATACTCATGAATTTCAAGAGAAATGTGAAATTGATGTCAAGCAGATACGATCTAGTGATAATCTGGCAGATTTATTTACAAAGGCGTTACCAACTTCCACATTCAAGAAGATTGTGCATAACATTGGAATGCGAAAACTCAAAAATATTTTGTCATGCACTTTTCAGGGGGAGTAATTGTGCTGATTGTACTCTTTTTCCTTCGCTAAGGTTTTCTCCCACTGGATTTTCCTCTGCAAGGTTTTAATAAGGCAATCTTAAAGCACTTGTGGATACATAAAAAGACTGTACTCTTTTTCTTTCGCCATTGGTTTTTCTTCCCACTGGGTTTTTACTTGGCAAGGTTTTAACGAGGCAGATTCCTTATAAGCGGTCATTCAAGGGGAGTGTAATGAACGAACGAAACGGCAGCCGCCCCCTGTCCCACCACTAAAATTATGTGAATGACCCCACTACTATTATATTAAATTCTGTATAGTGACCTGTATAGTAACTTGCATAGTAATTTCAAAGCCTATAAATAGGAGTTTCAGTTATAATGAAATTTATAAGAAAATATACAGAGAGAAAAAAAATTTCAGTTCTTAAAAGTTTCAGAAAGAATTTCTTAATTCTCTTTTACAATAGTAGTTTGTTTTTTTAAGTTTCATAATATATATATATATATATATATATATATATATATATATAGTCGGTGTTAGGAAATTGAATAGACTGCATTTAATATTGTCTTGCGTTGGCGTACCTACGACTCGCTTCCAAACTAATTTATAACTTGATGAATTTGCATTCGTCAATTTTTTTATGGATTTTAATTCATGTCTACGGAATTAAAGTTCTCATGTGGTTAATTCTTTTGGTTTAAAACAGCTTATTTCTTTTTCTTATTTTATTTTAAAGAGTAACATTGTATATAATCATTGTAAGCGTCCAAATCATTTTAAAAATAAAATTTATTATTAAAAAGTTAGTTTTTTATATAAATATCTGATTTACTCATTTTTTATATATAAAAAAAAATTATGCAATATTTATTATAAATATTATTAGACTTGCAAATATCATTTTTGTATCATCTGAATACACGGAATGCCAGCTGGGGAGTCAATGCCAAGCAATCCCTTTCATTCACCGAACCAAACAAAAAAGAAATCAGACTTCCCAGAATTATTAGATGCGCTCGTACCAAGAACTTCTAGTCCATTAACTTTTCAAAGATTCTATTAGAGACCTATAAGAGATATTCTGATCCTCTCAGAAAGTGGATCAGCTGATACTGTTTACTAATTGGCGAATAAATACATGTAGTAGATTGAAAAAGAAGGAAGTTCAGATCAATCAATTTCTACAACACAAGAGGCCGGAGCAATTCTAGTACTAGTACTACTGCATCGGAATAGGGTATTTTCCTTTTGCTTCTAATTTCCAGTACAACTTTCTAGATTTCCGGGCCGGAAGCATGGGAAGCAGCAGGCCGGAGAAGGCTTTGGATCAGGATCCGGTGCCGGCAAAAGTATTGAGTGAGAATACGATATGCGCAGCCGTGGGAAAAGATGTGGAGGAGGGCAAATCCATTTTGTTGTGGGCTTTCCATAACTCCGGAGGAAGGAATATTTGTATCCTTCACGTTCATCACCCTCCAAATCTGATCCGACATCCACGTATGCCAACTATTCACGAATTAATGTAAATGTATACATTCATACATACATACGTATACATACATACATACATACATACATACATACATACATGGTAGGCGTACGTACTTGCATAAAATGATGTTATGATCTAACAATTCCAATTCCCATATATGCATGTTTTCGTGATGAATGTTACATGGATTTGATTATTAATATTTATTCTTTGTTTTGATTGGATTGCACTTTGATTAATTTCCATAGATCATTCGCTCATGTTGATACCCATCGAAAAGAAACTTGGGAACTTGAGAAATTGTCGGCACTCATGATGAGTAAACTCATAAATTGAAGTTGTCGCGACTGATGATGGAAAAATGCCTAAATTAAATAATTAATCTTAAATTACAACATCAAATGGACTGAAATACGTCATGATGTCTGTGTAATTTATTTTATTTTATTTTTATTGCTTAATTTGCAGTGGGTCCTACGAAAACTCCAGCAGAATATGTGAACGAAGCAATGGTAAGAGAGCACCAAGGCATAGAGAGAAAAAATATGCACGAGATCCTCCATAAATATGATCATTTTTGTGGCAAAATGGGGGTACGTACCTACAAAAAGTGAAGACCTTTAATTTACTACATTAATTCTTTCTACATTTTAATTTTACGTGGAATTGGAATGGAAATCACATTAATTGTAAAGCAAGATCTGTTGATGTGTGTTCTGCACTCTTGAGTTGAATTGTAATTTCCAGTCCTAATCTATAACAAAAAAGATGGGGAGTTGGGTTCCTTGATCTTGAGAACTCTCTGAAATTTTTGTTAGAGATAAAGGTGGATATATTCAAGACAATAATTCAAAAGAGTTTCAGATAGATGTTCATACATTTTTCGAGTGATCTATTTTTTCCTTTATATAGGCTGAAATATTGATCAGATACACGTGTAATTATCCATGAATATCAGGGAGTAGATTAATCTTCTCCACATCCTAGGTTTCTTAAGAACATTTATTGGTTTTGTTTATTCTCAATAATATCTCTAGTAATATGATTACCTTCGAACGATCAGTAGATATTTTTAGATATTCACATCAATCCGCATTTAATGCGATATGCCATCCTACCAGGCATTAAATGTTTATAGGATCTCTGATCATCACACTATCAATATGTCTGGGGTAACTATAACGAGTTAAATAAATTTATCGTCTTTGTATAATAGGAATTCATGTAGGAGGAGTTTAGTTTGAGTAGGAAGTACTCAGAATCCAACTGAATGAATTTTACCCAACACAATTGCCTCTAAGTTTCTGAAAGAAGGGTAATAGGCAGGCGTCACTCCGAAGAGTGCCTACTACCTTATCCTCTATTGCACTTATCCCACTCACAGTACCCCGTGAATCTTAATCGAATATGATTCGATTGAGATTCATTTTAGTCTTATTGTTTAAGTTCGTGAAACTTTATCCGGCGTAAAATCAAATTTGAATGGGCAAAATAGGGGCATAATAGTCATGTAAGAGCTGTTGGCTTTCAGACAAGGACGCTCACTGAGTGTGGAGAAAGAAGGCAGGCAGTTTTCTGGCCATGATGACACGAAATATCGTGCGCTGTATTTATGGATTATTTCCATCATTACTCGCTTGGTTTTGCAATTTTCCGAAGAATTAATTGTCAGTTATTTCTTCATTAATTGGGGCATGCCCTTCACGTGCTAAGTAGCCGTTTCATCATTACTCTCCATTTATCAGTCGTGTCGTTTCATTTCCCGAAAATTGTGCTAATTATATCATTTACTTTTCCCACGACGGTTACCATTTGTAATATAAATACATGTTTTCCGTAATGATTCACTCTTTACTCTCGTCTTGTTGCTGGAAAATTTGCCTATTCTCTCTTTACCATCTCGTCTTCGAACCGATCTTTCTTCGCATCTTTATCAAGCTTCAATGGGGGCCGGTTCTATCTACGCTGGGCATCAGTGGGTACCATCTTACCCTCTTTCAGCCATTCAGCATCTTCGAGATCAGGGTTACATTCCAGTTTCAGCCAATTTCGGAGTCATTCGAGAACGTCCTTGTGACGCAGAAGGGCAGGCTCAGCATGTGTTTCTGTATGAAGCCATGTTTAAGAATGGGATGCGTCTTCCCTTCATTCGACCAGTGTGTGAAGTCCTTCATTATTTGGGCTTGGCCCCAGCTCAGTTGTTGCTGAACGCTTGGCGAATACTATTAGCTTCATGTATAGGATTATGTTCGTCCCTGTTGGAGGCAGGAGAGATGTATCCTGACCTTACGGCTTGAGAGTTCCTCTCTCTGTACTGTCTGATTAGGAAACCAGCCTTAAGCTTGATTGGTTTTCAGTCTCGGGACAGTGAGACTAAGTTATGCACCCTCGAGAGTAGGTACTCTAATGTGAAAGACTACCACAAAAAGATATTTTATGTGAAGGGGGACAAATGGCAGTTTCCCGAGGACGAGACCAGGGGGAAATTCCCCATTCAGGTAAATTGGGGCGAGCTGCCCCCAACCTCCTTTCTGGATATTGATTTAAACAAAAAGGAGAGAGCTCGGGTGGAAACAGTGATACTTTGGGCGAAGCGTCACTTTCATCGGCTGGAATCCGACCTCATCCTGACCGACCAAAATATCAACACGTACCTGGTCGAGCCACGGCGGGGTTATGCTGAATTTCAGGATATCTCCAGTATACCGGCTGCTGAAGCGCCTGATCACTCAGGAGTAGTTCACAAACGCACTACCCCTCCACTCAAAGAAAAGCGTACAAAATCTTGCCGTGGGGTGGCGAGCAAGTCGCTATGGAGACTTCTGAGCCTCCGGCTCTTACTTTTGCTCAAGAAAGGCGAGTTAAGGCTTGCCATGATATAAGGACTACTCGCCCTTCACGAGAAGGTCAGCACCCTCCTCTCCAGTATAGCCTTCTCAACCTTCATTGGTACCCGTGGCGTCTACTAGTGGAGAGGACAGCTAGCACACCAGATCCCCTTCACTGGAAGGGCAAAGGGCAGTACGCCATAACCGTTGGCGGTGTGTCTGCCTTCGGATCGCCAGCCTCACCCAGATGACAGGCCTCTGCCTTCGACCTCTGGGCAGACCGTAGATGAGGTCGAGCTGGCCTTCTTGAATGCACTCTCGAATCCTCCCGCCTATGTTGCCGGAACTCCATACTTCTAGGCTTCCGTGCTGTCGTCTATACTGGTTCCTGCTCGGGAGGATGTTCCTCAATCAGCCTACCCTTCTTTGTCCCAAGAGGGTCTCCCCGAAACGGGCGGAGAACATCTTTCCAAGGAGGAGGATCCATCCACTCGGGGTTCTAGTGGGCGAGGCGTGGCAATAGTCGAACACGAGAAGACAGAACACCGTTCGGGATTAAGGTCGCCCGCCGACGTCATTCCCGCAACTTTTGGCTCCACACGTACCCGACAGCTTTAGTCCAAGTCTGAGTATGATGCAACCTTAGCAGATGCCACGCCCGCCGAAACTAACGAAAATATAAGGCAGGAGTCTCTTCGTATAGACGGTGATGACGCCAGATCAATGATAGGCTCTTCTCCCCACCATGCGATACAACACTGCTCCAATCCCGCATCACCAACTACCTCTACTCCTGATTTTTCCGAGCAGGCGGGGATGGTAGTCGACTTACTTCAGTCATTTGGCGCAGGTACTCATTCGGAATTCCGTTTTAGTTTGAATTTATTTCATTTGTCTAACTACTTGTTATTGTTCAGGCTTCCGATCAAATCGTTGGGTCTGTTGGCTCTGAAGTGACAAGGTTATTAAAAGGGAGTGCAAAAAAGACTCGGGAACAGCTTCAAGAGGCAGATGCAAAATATCGAAAGCTTCATACTTTGGTCAGCCAGCTCATAGAAGACAGAAATCTTCTCAAAGCCAACGTTATGGAGCTGAAGGAGGAGTGGGATCACTATTCAGAGATCCATGGAACCATGCTAGAGGACGTGGCGACATTAAAGGAAAGGAACCGATTCTTGGAGGCGAGCAGGGATGACCTCCTTCGAGGGTAAGAGTCCATTGGACAGACACTTGCTATTAAGGAGAACGAACTCTCCCTCGCCACTCAAGAGATGAGTAGCCTGAAGTCAAACTTGTCTCTCCTAGAGCACTCGCAAGCCACTCAAGAAGAAGAGTTAGAGACTCTCCGAGCCAAAGTAGATACAACTGAGCTCGAACGTAACTCTCTTTTTCAAGAATTAGGTGAGGCGAACAAAGAGCTTGAGTTTCTCAGGCGTCAGGCAACTCAGCATCATTCCCTTTGCATAGCCGCCTGGAGTCAAGGTTATGTGGAGGGTTTAAGGCGGCTAAGGCAGAAAATTATTCGGAACCCGACCTTTGATGTGGCCGGCATGGATCCTCGAGACCTCGCTCCCAACCCCATATCAAAGGTAGAGGTCGCTAAGATAGGTACACCAGAGTGCCACATATGTTTGCCTCCCTGATAGTTAGTTATATTGTATAGACTTGT
Source organism: Platycarya strobilacea (assembly GCA_036898215.1). Classification (NCBI taxonomy): domain Eukaryota; kingdom Viridiplantae; phylum Streptophyta; class Magnoliopsida; order Fagales; family Juglandaceae; genus Platycarya; species Platycarya strobilacea. The sequence goes on from CM072545.1 coordinate 9,764,307, forward strand.
ATATAGAATTTTAGTTGTAAAGAGTATTTAGCTAATACATCATTCTTTTCACTGTATACCTTCTTTGTGTTTGTTACTGGATCGACTCATATCTTAATAAAGATTGATGTATTTATACATATTGATGTGCCGCATTCCAGATATCCATATTAATTTGAATATTGTGATTAATTTTTCAACAACCAAATATGATTGTTTGTTGGAGACCGTACTACCCCGCGAATCTTTATCAATGTATGCAAACGAGCTAGTGATAAAGATTTGTAATAATACACAAACTCTTATTATTATCCGATTGCCACGAAATTTAGGCGAACGAGGTTTATGCGAGCATTTACCTTGTTAACCAGTGAGTGTGATAATGGGTGGGCGATTCGGGGGTAGCATCATCTTGCTTTGTTTTTTAGTCCTCATTCAGAAAGAATTGGTGAGTAGTGATGGAGTCGTGTTTTCTATACCGACTCAAAGGGTGAGGAGAAAGTAAAAGAAGATTATCTTCTTTTACTGATCAGGAACCTGTCGACGAGGGAACCAAGGGGCGAGGAGTGAACCAAGGGGTGAGACTTAGAGCCCATGCGATCCTGCGGTCTGAAGATGGCAAAGGCGAGGGAACATGTTCCCTCCCTTTCGCGAGCGAACTGAAGGGCGAGGCTGTTAACCCAGGTGACCCCGCGGTCTAAAGACAGCGAAGGCGAGGGAACATGTTCCCTCCCTTTGGCTAGCGAACCGAGAGGCGAGGCTTGGAACCCAGGCGACCCCGCGGTCTGAAGACGACGAAGGCAAGGGAACAGGTTCCCTCCCTTTGGCAAGCGAACCTAAGGGCGAGGCTGTTAGCCCAGGTGACCCCGTGTTCTGAAGACGGCGAAGGCGAGAACAGGTTCCCTCCCTTTGGCGAGCGAACTGAAGGGCGAGGCTGTTAACCCAGGTGACCCCGTGGTCTGAAGACGGCAAAGCCTAAGGAACAGGTTCCCTTTCTTTGGCAAGCGAACCGAGGGGCAAGGCTATTAGCCCTAGCGACCCCGCGGTCTGAAGACGGCGAAAACGAAGGAACAGGTTCCCTCCCTTTGGCTAGCAAACCGAGGGGCGAGACTTGGAGCCCAAGCGACCCCGCTATCTGAAGACGACGAAGGCGAAAGTACAGGTTCCCTCCCTTTGGCAAGCGAACTAAGGGGCGAGGCTGTTAGTCCAAGCGACCCCGCGATCTGTAGACGACGAAGGCGAGGGAACAGGTTCCCTCCCTTTGGCGAGCGAACCAAAGGGCGAGGCTGTTAGCCCAGGTGACCCCGTGGTCTGAAGACGGCAAAGCCTAAGAAATAGGTTCCCTCTCTTTGGCAAGCGAACCGAGGGGCAAGGCTGTTAGCCTAGGCGACCCAGCGATCTGAAGACGGCGAAGACGAAAGAACAGGTTCCCTCCCTTTAGCTAGCGAACCGAGGGGCGAGACTTGGAGCCCAGGAGACTCCGCTGTCTGAAGACGACGAAGGCAAAGGAACAGGTTCCCTCCCTTTAGCAAGCGAACCGAGGGGCGAGGTTATTAGCCCAGGCGACCCCGCAGTTTGAAAAAAGCGAAGGCGAGGGAACAGGTTCCCTCCCTTTGGCTAGCGAACCGAAGGGCGAGTCTTGGAGCCCAGGCGACCCCGCTGTCTGAAGACGGCAAAGGAGAAGGAACAGGTTCCCTCCCTTTGGCGAGCGAACCGAGGGGCGAGACTTGGAGCCCAGGTGACCCTGCAGCCCATGAGGCGCCTGTAAAATGACTGAGCATTTTTGCCATAAAATGGTAATTGACAAGCATCATATTATATATAATTCCAGTAAAGACAAAATCGAACTATACATAATATTTCTTCAAATGTTCTGCGTTCCATGGATGAGAAAAGGCGTTGCCTTCACTGTCTGGAAGCTTGTATGATCCCGGTCGAGTACTCCTGGTAACAACGTAGGGTCCCTCCCACTTAGGCCCTAACTTGCGTTCGTCAGTTGTGGTTACTCCTATGCGCTTCAACACTAAGTCCTCATGTTTAAAAGATCTGGGGTTGACTCACCTGTTGAACCACTTCTCAGCCATGCGTTTATGATGTTCTACTCTCACAGCCGCCTCTGCTCGCCTTTCTTCTATGAGGTCCAATTGTTATAGCAGCTTTATTTCATTGTTATCTAGATGGAAATTCTTTACTGTGCAAGTAGGGACTCCTACCTCCGCCGGGATGACAGTTTTATTACCATATGTAAGGACGAAAGGAGTCTCTCCTGTGGAGGTTCGAACAGTAGCACGGTAAGACCATAACACTCTAGGGAGTTCATCCGCCCATGTTCCCTTACAGCTTCCCAGCTTCTTTTTAAGGATAGATAGAATGGTCTTATTAGTTGTCTTTGCTTGACCATTTGATTGAGCATGTCCAGGCGATGAGTAACGTACTTCGATTTTCAACTCAGCGCACCACTGCCGATAGTGTGAAGAGTCGAACTGACCTCCATTGTCGGATATGAAACACTGGGATATGCCAAATCAGCACACAATAAATTTCCAAAGGAACTTAGTAATGGCTTGGGAGGTTATAGTTGATAATGCTTTCGCCTCTACCCACTTAGTGAAATAGTCAACTGCTACCATAATGAACTTAACTCCTCATCGGCCCACGAGGAGAAGACCTATAAGATCTAACCCCCACTGAGCAAAAGGCTAGGCTGCCACTATAGATGTCAAATCTGTAGGCGGGAGATGCAAGATATTGGCATGTCTTTGGCATTGCAGACATTTTTGGGTGGACTCTTTTGAATCCCTAAGAAGGTTCAGCCAGTAATACCCCGCTCGACCTACTTTGTTAGCCAAAACTCTTCCTCTCGAATGACTCCCGCAAATTCCTTCATGGATTTCTGCTAATACATACTGAGACTCCTCAACCGATAAACATCTGAGTAATGGTTCTGAGAATCCCCTTCTGTACAATATCCCCTCCAAGATAACAAATCTGGCGGCCCGGTTCTTGATCCTTTTGGCTTCACTTGCGTCATTGGGTAGCTTACTCTCTTGTAGAAATTTTATTATCTCCTTAACCCATCCGGGCTGGCTTGTCTCTACTTGGAACATTGCTTTTTCGATAGAAGAGATCTCTGCTTGTCTTACTTCTATATTTTCGAAAAGAGGGACATCCATCTATCCGGAAGCTATTCTAGCTAGGCGGTCGGCTTGGCAATTATCGACTCTCGAGATTTGCTGAATGGAAGAGTACTGGAAGTAATCTCTTGCTTCACAAACCAACTAACAATATTTCTTGAGTCGTTCTCCCTTAGCAGCGAAGGTGCCGGTCACCTGGTGAACCACCACTTGCGAATCAGCATGCACTATCACTTCCTTAGCCCCTAAGAGGTGGGCAACATTCAAGCCGATTAACAGTGCTTCATATTCTGCCTCATTGTTGGTAACCTTGAAAGTGATCTTAACGGCATACTTGTATTCCCTACCATCGTCAGAGATGACATGGATACCTGCCCTTCCTCCCGCTTTACATGCCGATCCATCCACATATACCATCCAAGGTTTGGTAGGGGGTGTTTGAATAATATCTTTTGAAAAACCAGTCTCGACTACGAAGTCAGCGAGTACTTGTCCTCTGATCGTCTTTCTGGGAGCATATTGGATGTCAAATTTGCTAAGTTCTATGACCCACTTTACTAATATTCCCGAGGCCTCCGGTCGTTGTAAAACAGCTTTCAAGGGCTGGTTGGTAAGTACTTGTACGGAGTGAGCTTGAAAGTATGGCCTGAGTCGTCTAGTAGCTACCACTAAGGCGAGAGCCATCATTTCCAGCTTGGGGTATCTAGCTTCTACCCCCCGAAATGCTCGACTTATATAGTATACTAGTTTCTGCCCGGTCGCCGTGTCCCTCACTAGAATAGCAGAAGTTGCATTGGGCGAGACGGTCAAGTATGCAGTCAATGTTTTTCTGGGCTCGGTTTGGCTGAGCAATGGTGGGTGGGTTAAATATTCTTTTAGTTCATCCAGGGCCCTGTCACATTTGGATACTGGGCTTTTCTGATAAACCTCGCCGCTAGTAAGTGGTCCACCTCCTCAGCTATAGCAATACATTTCTCTGCGCAAAAGCTACGTCTTTTTTGTTTAACCTTCCGAGCTTCTTGATTGACACATAAATGATGCTCAATAACACTATTATCTATACCTGGCATATCTTGATGGGTCCAGACGAATATGTCTTGATGATCAACCAGGAGTCGTTTGAGTTCTTGCTTCAGGATAGGCTCCAAATTGGCACCTACGCGAATCTTCCGCTCGAGCTTCGCCTGGTCGAAGGCGATCAGTTCCAATGGCTCTCCGGGTTTTGCTTGCTTGATGGTTTGCTCATCTCGAAAGTCTTCATCCCATCTCGTCAGAGGTGGTGGAGGTAGCAACTCAGCTGCCCTTTCACTGTACGTCGGACCCTCCTCGGCGACACCGATCATCATTTGGATTAGAGACTTGAGCTCGCGAGAGTAATATTCACGAGCCACGGATTGCTCGCCTCTGACTTTCCCTATACCATTTGGAGTTGGGAACTTCACTTTCAGATGGTACATTAAAGTTACGGCTTTCAAGCAATTCAAGGCAAGCCACCCTAATATAATATTATACGAAGATGGGGCTTTGACTACCAAAAAATCAACCATAACCATTGAAGTTTTAGGCGCCTCACCAGCCATTACAGGCAGAGTTATGACCCATTTGGGTTGTATAATCTCGCCGGCAAATCCCCTAAAGGATGTTGGGGCTCGCCTTAGTCTGTCCCGCCCGATCCTCATTTTGTCGAAGGCGTCCCAATAGAGGATATCGACCGAGCTCTCGTTATCGATAAGGATTCTTTTGGTTATGAAATTGGCGACTAACATGGTGACCACCAAAGCGTCGTCGTGTGGCTGTATCACTCCTTCATCATGCTTATCAAAGACAATTAGGACATCTTTAGAAGTCCGTTTGTCCTGAGTGAATTTTGACATGGTGAACACCTCAGCATATCGCGCCTCTCGGGCATACGCCTTCCTTAAAGCTGAAGTTTCCCCCCCTCTCGGTACCAATGTTTTTAATTTCGTACCGTACCGGCCGGTACGGCCGGTACATACCGTATCGGAGCAGTGGCCGGTACAGAAATGGGGTCTGTTTCGTACCGGCCTGTACCGGTCGTACCGGCCGGTACAGGCGCCTTGACCGGTACGCTCACCGGTACGGTATTCAAAACATTGCTCGGTACTCCTCCGGCGATGGTTCGTATTTCGCCCAATGGTCCCCCCTTTGGAGCGAAACTTTGGTTCCTCTCTCTCCGGGGGCTTGGACTGTGTTTATTGTTAGGATATCCCCTTTTCTCTGCGACTCTTCCCTTTCACCTTCATTCTTTCTCTTCAAGGTTCTACAGTCCCGAGTATTGTGCCCAGTAGATTTGTGATATTCGCAGTACATGTTTCCCGGTCGATACTGGTTCTGCTGATGATACTGTCTTTCCCTAGGTTCTCTGTCTACCGCCAAATTGGTATGAGGACGTGGTCTGTATTGCGGGCTCCCGTGAGATGACGGCCCCCCTTGTATGTTTCTTCTCTTCGAGTCGACTGTACTTCTTCTTCTTGCAGTCTGGTTAGCTTCAGTTTGATTGGCACGCTCTATTTCTTCCCGCCCTGTCTTCAGCGTTTATATATCCGTCCGCCCTGTCTATGAATTCTGCCAAGGTGGCAGGAGTTTGTCTAGTAATCTCTGTCAGGAAAGGACTACCAGGCCATATTTCGCTTAGGAGGGCAGCCAGAATGATCTTCTCATCCTGATCCCCTACCGTCATCAATTCCTTGTTGAACTGAGAAAGATAGTTTTTGAGGCTTTCCTGACTGTCCTGTTTAACCGTGAGGAAATACACAGCTGGTCTTTTGCTCTTCCGACTTCCCAAGAACTGGGTTATAAAGAGGCGAGTCAAACAATCAAAGCTGTCTATCGTGCCAGTAGGGACCGTCTCGAACCAGGTACGGGCTACTCCTTTAAAGGTGAGAGGGAACGCTCAGCATGCTACTTCATTAGGATAGCCATGCAGACTCATGTGCGTCCTAAACGTCTCTATATGCTCATAGGGGTCAGTGCCCCCATCATACAACTCCATCTGAGGTGCTCGAAATTTAGGAGGCAGCGGTACTGCCATGACACTTACACTGTAAGGAATGCCGAGATTGTTGCGTAATTGTCCAGCAATGGAAGGGGCTTCGATGCGCCTGGCTATATCTACGTACTTGTCCTTCAGTTCTTTGAGTTCTAGTTGCATCTTACGTCTTTCTTCATCTACTTCTTCATGACTTGTCTCATTGACTCGGTGTGACTCTGCACACTTACTAACGGAAGGTTCTTCACGAGTAGTCAGTTCTTCATTACTCTTTTGCAACTTCTCATTCTCTCTAGTGAGCTCCCTTACCGTTACTTCCATGGCGGCTAGTCGTTCTTCCATCGAGATGTACTTTGAGTTGCAGTTATTACTTAGTAATCACAATACAACCGGTTTACAGAGAACACCAAAAAAGAATCCCACAGACAGTGCCAATGTTGATGTGTGTTCTGCACTCCTGAGTTGAATTGCAATTTCCAGTCCTAACCTGCAATAGAAAAGATGGAGGGTTGGGTTCCTCGACCCTAAGAACTCTTCGAAGCTTTTATTAGAGATGAAGGTGGATATATTCAAGACAATAATTCAAAAGAGCTTCAGATAGATGTTCATACCTTTTTCGAGTGATCTATTCTTTCTTTTATATGGGCTAAAATATTGATCAGATACACGTGTAATTATCCAGGAATATCGGGGAGCAAATTAATCCCCTCCACATCCTAGGTTTCCTGAGATCACTTATTGGTTTTTGTTTCTTCTCAATAATATCTCTAGTAATATGATTACCTCCGAGCGATCAGTAGATATCTTTGGATATTCACATCAATCCGCATTTAATCCGATATGCCATCCTGCCAGGCATTAAATGTTTATAGGATCGCTGATCATCACACTATCAATATATCAGGGGTAACTATAACGAGCTAACTAAATTTATCGTCTTTGTATAGTAGGAATTCATGTGGAAGGAGTTTAGTTTGAGTAGGAAGTACTCAGAATTCAACTGAAGGAATTTTACCTAACACAATTCCCTCTAAGCCTCTGAAAGAAGGGTAATAGACGGGCGCTACTCCGAAGGGCGCCTACTACCTTATCCTCTATCACACTTATCCCCCTCACAAGATCTTCACTTTTTACGAACACCACACATTCACTTATAATGTCAACATGAAGATCAAGTAGTACTCATGATCAGGAACAAGTTTGAAATCATGGAAACTCCCTAGCTAGCTAGTTAGAATTCATTTTGAGATCCTGGATTCGGAAAAATTGGCTAAGTTTTACAAATACATGCAATTGGCATCGGGGTTTTTAAATGTAGGTACGGGCAGAAATACTACAAACTGAAACGGAAACTATTGAAGAGGGGATTGTAAAGCTCATCACTGAGTATGGAGTCAGGAGGCTTGTCATGGGAGCAGCTGCCAAAAAGCACTACAACAGGTACAAAAACTTGCATATATCATATAAATTTTACAATATCATCCGACCTCATCATCTTCATTTTCTAATTCGTGTACATGTATGTCATCATGTGTGTATATAGATATATATATAGATATATTACATATATATATGCACTAGTTTAATTTGCTATATACATTATAGTTGAGTGAAACTTGAGACTTTGATTTTGCAATACTCAGTATATATGCAGCTTTTTAGGAATCATGATTTCATGATTAATGGTATTAAAATTAGAAGTAATTACTTATTTCTGGAATATACACTAGCGTCAGAATTTAGTAATTTGTAAGGTAATGCTTAAAAATTAAAACAACTATTTAAAGTAATAATCAATAGATAAATTATAAATCATGAACTGAGACCACCAATTTCACATGCTTTTTCTGGCTTTGGATTAATACTATTAATTTTTTAATGGAATGGAATTTGTCAGGGAATTGTTGTTAATTAATTACGCGCGTACGTTATACGTTATACGTTATACGTTGTGTTTTTTGTTTTTGTTCCCGCGGGGGAGGGGGGGGGGGGGTTGTGTTAGTTATACGTAGTTAATTAATTTATTGAATGCGGCCTTCACGACCTTTGAAATGATTGATTTTTGTATTGGTTGACATGATTTCAGAAACATGAAGGAGCTCAGATCTGGAAAAGCAAAATATGTGTGCGAACGAGCACCTGGGTACTGTTTCATACAGTTTATCTGCAAGAGCCATCTCATCCATACCAGGTTATAATTAATAATTAGCTTGATTAACTGCTTCGCTGATTGCTTTTTTGGGAACAATTTTAGACTTGACCCTCCAATCTTTGCATACACTTAATATTAATAAGACGCAGTGCTACACTTAATATGTAATGCTCCGATCTCATGAGAGGTCGAAGAGTTATTTGCTATTACAAAATTTACATTTTTGCAGAATAATTAAAAACTTAAAATTCTACAATATTAAATAAAACTTGATTGTAAAATCACTTTTCTCAATATCATCAATTCTGAAAATCCTACGTCACAAAAAAATACAATAATACTTCTTTACTAAATCTTGTCAATACTCATATAAACTCTTTATGATTAATCTATCATTCCTAAAATCATCTCACTCAATGCTTCATAATCTGATCCTCTACTGGAATATCTAAATTCATCTGAAAAATATTCAGAGATAATGGGTGAGTTTAACCACAACTCAGTAAGCGGAGGATATATATATAAGAGTGCAAACTTGAGCATTTTCAAAAAAAACTTCATATGCATGAACCAGAAATTCTTTTACTTTCATATATAGATTTCTAAAATATTATCAATAAAATAGAGCAACTTTTCAATTCTTTTACATTTAAAAAATCACTATTCATTATCAAAAACACTTTGGCATAAGTAACTGTACAATCTCATCTTATCATCATATCAGAACATGTACCATATTTAACCTCCGTGGTAGGGTTGTGCTATCCAGGTGGCCAAACCAGACAGTATCATATTGTGAAACTTTCTCTTATTCGTTTTCGGAACTCCGAGTGTGCACACAAGAAAAAAACACATACAGGACCACTTTGTTTCTAAAGTGGTTGCACTCCTATCATATCATATCATGGTGGTACCAACCATATCACGTAAATCCATATCATAATATCAAAACCATATTCTAAAGCAGATCAAAAAGATAAGAATGACAAAAGTTTTCATATCCATATCATATAATGTCATGTCATATCAAATTATGTACCAAACTTGTTCATATCATTTTTAAATACTCTAAAAATTTCACATTACATAAATAAAACATCATTTTTCATACTCGCTCTTTTATACATTTCAAAAATATGTCAATATTGCTCATGTCTAAACTATGCATGATATAAACATTTTTCTCTTTTTCATATAGATTTCATGAGTAATGCAAATAATTGACTGATGTTGTTTTTCCCAAATTCTCATTTATAACAAAATCATGCAAAGTTTTCAAAAAGTCAATCTCGATTTCAAAGTTGGTGTAAAGCCAAGCATAGAAACTCCGCTTACCTGAACTTCTTAACTTTTCAGAAATTCTCCAAACAGCGCTGAACAAATAATAATCGACACCTATAAAATAATCATGTAACCTCCATAAATCTCAACTAATCACAACCTTCATAAATAGAATCTAAGATATAAAATCCAAAATATTTTCTTAGCATCTAAATACCTCGAAACTCTAAACATCAAATCTCTCAAAATGCCTTCAATTTATTTAAAATCCTCCAAAATTCTAAAATACTTAAAGCCCAAAGACAACCTAAAAAAACTTATATATTCAACTCCATAAAGTATAATTTAACATAACTACCATAAAATCTATTAAAGTTAGAAAAAAAAGACTTAGTCGCTTTTTTTTAAAGAGGTTCAAAAATAAGATTTTATCCTTATTGTTGATTAAGAAATTTATGTTTTAAAACAATATATTATTACTATAATAATATAGTTCAAAACCTTGTTTTCTTTATAAGTTATACGTAAAGACCAACTTAATAAGAAAATAATAATATTTCCTTCAAAACCAAATCGTACTTAATATAAAAACCAACTTAAAATTAGGGTGTTTTAGTAAAAACCAATATAAGGTGCATGGCAGAAACACGAAAAATGGAAAGCTGGGATTCAAAAGTTTAGCTTCTAGTTCAAGAATATGTGGCAAAGGGATCGTGCTCACCGTGAGATGAAGGAGTCGTGATGGTGCTTGGTGGCAGGCGGCTATCTCGATTATGGAGTACTGTGAAATATAGAGAGAGATAATTGATAGAGAATCCGTGTGATGATAAAACGAAAAGGTCGTGAAGTCGTTGGGGAGACTCGAAGTGGCTTACAAGAAGGGATACGGCGAACAGGGATGGCACATTCGGCTACATCTGAGTGTTTTCCGCTTGTTCTGGCGTGAGGTATGTGGCTGAGGTGGAGTTTGCGTGGAGGGCAATAGTATGGGACGCTCTGTTTTTGGGTGTTTAAAACAGGGGCTGTCTAGGGGGTCTTTGGCTAATCATGCAGTGGTGGTGCAAGGTGGTTTGGGCTAGCTTCAATGGCTGACTAGATTGGGTGTTTTCAGTCGTGCAAGGGGGACTCGCAGAGTTGAGTGGGTTGTCTTGTGGAGGTGCAACGTGAATGCTGGTGGCTGAGCCTGCTTGTGTCGTGGAAGAGCAATAGTGGTTCTCGATCGTCCCAGCTTGGATTTCTTATGGTAATTATCTATTTGTTTGCTAAAATTTTACGTTGGGGGAAAAAGTCTGTGGCTAGGGGTCATTTCAGTGGTTGGCGAAAGGGTGGAGAGTGCTCTATTTCAAGGAAGAAATACAGGGGATGATCGGCGAGGCTAAGAGGTGTTTCTGACGTGGTTTCAAGTCTGGAAAGGCATTGCGGTCGGGGCAGATACCTATGGTGGCAACGACTTGATGCACAATGGGAGTTTAGACTGAGTTATGTGATGGTGGTGCAGGTTTCGTGAGGCTGCTGGCCATGAGGATTCGAGTATGTTAAGCAGGGGATTTTGTGTGATGAACAAAAAGGAAACCGCTTAAATCGTGGGGGTTCGATTCAAATGGGAGAAAATTTTGGATAAGCGTATATGGGGGCACGTTGAAAACCTGTAGAGAGTTGAGTCATGCATACGTGGAAAAATATAGAGGACCACTAGCAAGTTTGAAAACAAATAATCATTTTACAAATATGGATTGCAATATTTCATATATTCAAAGCGTCAGACCGGGATGTTACAAAATATATATAATTTTATAAATTAACATAATTTTATAATTTTATATGATCTAAAAAATCTATTTTATATAACTAAAAATAATTTTATCATTTAACAAATAGCTAGTTAGAGTACTATTTCCCTTTCACGATATTAGTCTATACGCGGGTACTAATGTAATGCACTCTCAAACTTTCAAAAGATCATTGTAATATCCAAAATTTTAAAGAGATTTAATAGTCAAGATTGTGTATATATATATATATATATATTATATATTACGTAATTATTTTTATTTATTCTATCCATCAATATTATTACATAGATTTGAATAACAGTACTGTTATTTATCACTTTTCGTACTTTGAGTTGAAGGACGGCTCAAGCTTGGTACCGGTTGCCCAACGATAAATTTTATTTGTAGTGTACTTAAGTGAGCGATTGCATTACAATTTTATTAATAAATAAGGATAAAAAAAAGAAAAAAAATATATTTTAAAAAGAAAGAAAAAAAATATTTTATAAAGAATATTATTATAATTTCAATTTATTTTTTTAAAATTAGGCTTGCATTACCGTCTCCATTTTAAGATTATATGTACATTTATGTAGACTAACTACCGTCTAAAATAAGGTCTTTAATTTAAATATATTTTTTTGTCTAAAAACAATTGAAAAAATAAAAAAATAAAAAATCCCCAAATCACAAAATTTAAAGATGAGAGAGCTGGAAAGTGAAATGTCATAATACTTTAAAAAAAAAAGGAAATTAGGTGAAAGAAATTACGCGCGTCCTTTGTTCCTAATAATTAGGGACAAGTAATATTAATTAATGATAACATAAATAATTAAACTGGATTCAAATATTAATTATCTATCCACAAATTGCAATACCGAGAAAACATTTTGGCCCGCCCTGTTATTTGGGTGTAAAATATGATCAAACGTTTATTAATTAGGCAAATGGGGTGGAAAGTATATAAGTAATTTTTCCAGTAAAATTTGAGAGTAGATGATCAAGATATCAATTTTAATTGTTTAGTTACAAACTTAAAAATACAAGACATGACCAAAAACAATATATGTTCTCCTAAGTGTATTTATGGACACTAACATGATTATATATATACTTGAAATGCTTGAAATTAAATAATGTTTAATTCAAGTACCATATTCATGTGCAGGAAACCACGTACAGACACTGAAAATGGAGAATCAAACCTCATGATGTTAAGATCACGATCAGTTTCTTCTGGGAATTACAATATGAATGGGGCTCAAACTGGAAGCTCAAACTTGTTCAGATCACAATCTGTAGCACAAAATCATATAAGGGAGGATAGAATTATTGCAAATAGTGTCTTTAATAATGCTACTTTTCAAGGAGGCACCGAAGAGCTTTCCTCCCCGCAGAGCAAGCCGTCGGAGGTGAAATGCAACAATACTTCTGATTATGAATCGGGTGTATCTTTATCATTAAGGAGTCCTTCGACATCAAGTTGCTCAACATGTTCTTCAAGAGTACTACTGCATCATGATTTAACTCTCAATCAATTAATACGGAAACCAAGTGCTCCAACATTGGAGGGGGAATTCATGAGTACTCATGCATTCTCACCAGGCAGTTCTGTTGTGGACGCTGCCTTTTCTAACAAAGCCAGAGGTGTTGCGGTATGTACATAAACATAATAAAAATCTTTATCACTAGTACACCACAACTGCTTATTCATCAGTTATTTTTAACGAAATAATTATTTACAATCAAAATGAGTAACAAATATAGTCTTTTCGTTACAAATAATTGGTCACAAAAATCTATTTATTTTGTAGTGTATGTAGTTATATATTGCAGAATGAGTTATACATATCTAGGGTATAAGGGTATGTAAGTCCCCTGCAAACTTTAGAAAAAAGAAGTTACTTCTTTATGGTGGTTTCTATTTTTTTAATGGTATATATATATGCACGAAACTTTCACATTCTAAACTTGTATCTAACACTACATCTACTAGGCTGGTAGTTGTAAAATGAATTTATAATATTTAAAAAAAAAATTAAGTACACAACTTTTTAACAGAAGGCCGATTGTCTTATTGCACATGGCATAGTTAAATCCCAATAGCTATCCTATTGAAATTAATAATATAAGGTAATTTTTTAAACATTGAGTTTAGTTAAAAGTTTCAAAATATTTAAAAAATAATAGAGTAATTCTTTATAACTTTATGAAAGAATTAGTTTTTCTATAAACTATTTCAATATCCATTTAAATTGATCCTAGCAGGACAAGTGTTTAGATAATCCACATTATGAGAAACTTCAAAAAGTGATGGAAGATGCGGAAAAACTGACACTCTTGCAGGAAAAAGTAGCAAGAGAGCTTGGTGAGGCTATGAGCAAGGTAAAAGGCTTTTAGTTATTTATCAGTACACATCTTGATCAATGTTTTCCTTTTCTGGAGATTTTCTTTTATACTTTCAACTTTTCAATTAGGTCGTTGATCTACAAAATTTGATTAACCTTTTTCTTCTTAAAATTAAAGAGACATGCAAGTTTTATATCCTCCAATTAAATATAGTATTTTACATTTTACACCACAAACCATAAAAAATGAAATGGTGTATTCTCAAACTATCAGAAATTTACAATGTACGACTTCCTATTTTTATCTAACCATCCAAATTATATCGTGTTAACAACTTCTAGTACTGATTTTTCCCTCTACCCTAGGATCTAGAATTCTTATCAGATATTTGTAGATAACTGACATAAACATATATATATATAGTAGATCAAAAGGGTGTAAAAGATTTTTTTTTTTTTGTCATGTTAGCATAAAATGTAAAACTTGTACATGACTATCGTTACAATAATTATTAAAGCTTCTATCTATATAACTTCTAAAGTTCTAAAATCAGCTGCAAATTGCCTAAAACCCATCACAGGCCCAAGAAGAGTTGATACTCAGAAGAGAAATTGAGGAAGGGAAAGCAAAAGAGAGAGAAATTGAAACGATGAAATATCAGATAGAACAACTCACGAAAAAGTTTCAGATTTTCCAAGAACGTGAAACATCATTAAAGAATCAAATTGTAGAATTACAGGTGGAACGGGATGAAGCAGTAAAAGAAGCTGAAAAGCTAAGAAATAAACAAGGAGAATGCTCAAGTTGCAATAATGCTCAGTTCACCGAGTTCTCACTCTCAGATATTAAGAAAGCAACTCAAAACTTTGATGAATCCCTGAAAATTGGAGGAGGAGGATATGGAAACATATACAAAGGCTATCTGCACCAAATCGATGTTGCTATAAAGAGGATACATCCTCAGAACTTACATTCTAACTGCGGGCAAGGCCCCCCAGAGTTTCAAATGGAGGTATGTAATTCTCTTAAAAGCATTTGAATAATTTAACTTGGTTTTGTAATTTTATGGGTACATGGATAAAACGCCAATGGTAGGGAAAGATTGGTTGGTTTTCTAGATTAGCGCATGCATTAGAAAGTTTGCATAAGTTATTAGACAACAATAATCGTGATGTATCGTTTGAAAACAAACCTGCATGTGGCCCCATCGCTTTCTTTAAAAAATAAAATAAATTAAAAAAGATTTGGCAAACCTGCATGGATATGCAGGATCGATGAGTTTTTAGCAATGTACCTGGAATACATGAATGTAGCTTTCTTCTATATATACGTACTTTAAACATGGTGCATTTTTCTTTGAAAAATACTCAAACTACAAAATAATTACACAAAACAATTTCATAAATTGATATATTGATATAGTTCGTCAGACTATAAAATTAATTTTATTATAAAATAGGTCTTAACATATTCATTCCCGTCAATTTGTAGGATTGTTTTGTGTAATTCTATTGTAGATATATACGTAGTAGTTCTCTTTTTCTTTAGATATTTTCTTGGCAATATCATATCATATGTTGTCATACAGTACGGTAACAATGCACAATTGTTTGCAAATTGGAGCTCCATTAAGTTGACACATTTTAGAAACAAGTCAATTGAAAAACAAAAATCAATGGAAGAATAGAATAAAGAGGAATCTAAGTTTTGCATTCTATTGATCTTATCACTTCTTTATGTATGATTAGGTTCGTGTATTGAGTCGACTGAGGCATCCGAATCTTGTGAGATTTATTGGATCTTGCCCAGAAGAATTTGCACTCATATATGAGTATCTGCCCAATGGAAGCCTTGAAGATCGACTCAATTGTAGGGACAAGAGTCCTCCATTGTTATGGAAAACTCGTCTCTGTATTGCTACAGAGTTGTGTTCTGTCCTTGTGTATCTCCATTCCAGTAAACCTCATAGCATCGTACATGGTGATCTAAAACCCTCCAATATCCTCCTTGATGCCAACTTTGTTTCAAAACTTAGCGACTTTGGGATTTGCCGTGTGTTATGCCATGATCAGTGTTCAAACAACAACACGACATTATGTCGGATAACTGTCCCAAAGGGCACCATAGGTTATGTAGATCCTGAGTTCATTGAAACAGGAAAGCTTACTATGAAGTCAGATGTTTATTCATTTGGAATCGTATTGCTACAATTGTTGACTAATCGTTCCGCCATTTCCATAGCAAATAAAGTGAGACATGCCTTAGGTACCATGAGTTTGGAAGCTGTATTGGATCCATCTGCTGGGGATTGGCCAATTAGGGTTGCACAAAGCTTGATTGAATTGGCATTGTGGTGTTGTGATAGAAACCCAAAAAATCGGCCAGATCTTGGGTCAGATGTTTTGGAAAAGCTTGAATCAATGAGGGATTCATCTTGATGATCAAAACTTGGGATGTTTGTAAAAATGTTGTTGAGTGTAAAAAGGGGCCTTATATTTCAATCATACATAATTAATATTTGTACATTTGTTTTGTGTTGCATATTATCTCGTCTATATATGTAAGGGTTGTGTAGCTATATTGGTTTAGAGGCATAGCTACACTTTGGTTGAAGGAACTATACCGCTCACTTTATTTTTTACTTTCTTATTCCTCACTTGGCTTTTAACATGTGAGTTTGCTTTGTGTGATATTAGTGACCTTTCTTGTGTTGATGTATTTGTGAAATCATCACTTGTTTCAAACGCTTAAACTGATGAGAAAATATAGTTTTTATTATTTATTTTATATCTTAACACTTATCTTCATGTATGGACTAGATTTTTTATTAGTATGTATTCCAACACGTAAAATATTTAATTAAATAGGATAAAGTGTAGAGTCAGGTTTGAACTCATAATCCCTACTTTGATATCACATAAAACCATCACTTGTCCCAAAAAGTCTACTCACTAAGAATAAATAAATTTTGTTATTTATTTTATATTTTAACAGTGTTATCTTGTTGTGGTGTTGGAAAATTTCTGCTTTGGCCTGGTATGGTGGAAGTTGGTCATGTAAATTGTTTTTCTTAGTGGTAGATTTCGGCCATTTTGGTGCTTCCTATCCCAATCACATTATCATTTGTTTGAGGTTAGAAATTAAGCTTTGGTACTATCATTTGTTCCATCTTTTTTTTTTTGTTGCACCTTGCTTTGTGGGCTTTTGCCCTTGTTCTTTGTGTTTGTGATGATGTTGGCAGGCATGGAAGTACTGCTGGTATGACTATGAGGCTATCAGCTATAGTTAGTTTGGATTGAAGTTGAAGTTATGTACTGGAGCTCAAGTTGTAATAATTGAGCTTTGCGTTGTCGAGTTCATATTTGGGACACTACTGTGTCATTTCATTTAATTTGAGTTTTCAGAAAGGTGGAGGTGTTTCTTACGGATGTCATACATTTTCATCTTAGAAAAAATTTAAAAAAAAACTTGTTAAGTAACAAATAATCAATATTTAGCCATATAAGTTTGCCTACCCAAGAAAAAATGATAATAATAACTTCCCCTCAACATATTGTACTTGTGACCAACCACCCAAACCATATTTCTTTTATATGACTAGATAATCACCATACTTGCAAAAAAAATTTAGATAAAAAGTTGGTTGCCAACCTTGGGCCTAAATTGGATCGGTAGTAAAAGTGACCCGTAGTATCCTCATTTCAGTCATTTGTAATAAAAAATAACAAAAATTATATGCACAAAAGTGAACCTTAAGAGAGAAAATCATAGCTTCGAGGGCCACCTAACGAGCCACGACCATGGATCCTTCTTCGGCTGTCTTTCTTTTTTTTCCTAAAAAAATAAATAAATAAATAAAGAATAGAAAGTCCCTTAACAATATTTATATTGTTATTAAGGAGTAACTATAAGAATAAAGATCTTCAATGATCAGACTTTAGAGCATTGCCATAGACAAATGCTAGCCAAGTTCAGATTTTGAACAAATTTTCTGAAAATGATCAACTGCATTTCATGACTAACCAAATCACTTCAATCTCAAACTATGAATTATAGTAAATAGAAAAGCAAAATCAAATTTGATGAATTACTGTTCAACAACTAAAAGATTTTTTATTTCTATTTTCTCTCTCTCTTCTCCCTCATCTTCCATTTTCATTCCCAACAATAGAGTCCCATTACCTAAAAAAAAATTGGTCATAGGCCCATTTGTTTAACTACATGCAGCTAACAAAGTCTGCATCAATTATTAATGACACATACTATGAGACTTGGGTCATCGGGCTTTTATAAGTTGGTCTACATATCTTCTGTAACGTCCCGGTCCTGTGAGGGTCGAAAAGTTACTTCCTATTACAAAACTCACATTTCAACAGAATAATTAAAGATTTAAAGTTCTCCAATATTATATAAAGTTTAATTCCAAAATCAATTTCCTCAATATCATCAATTCTGGAAATACTACGTTACAAAAATACAATAATACTTCCTTACTAAATCTTGTCAATACTCATTTAAACTCTTTATGATTAATCTATCATTCCTAAAACCATCACATCCAATGCTTCATAATCTGATCCTCCACTAAAATATCCAAACTCATCTGAAAAATATTCAGAGATAAGGGGTGAGTTTAATCACAACTCAGTAAGCAGAGGACATATACAAGAGTGCAAACATGAGCATTTTTAAAAGAAACTTCATATGCATGACCAGAAATCATTTTATTTTCATATATAGATTTCCAAAAATATTATCAATAAAATAGAGCGACTTTTCAATCCTTTTACATTTAGAAAATCACTATTCATTATCAAAAACGCTTTGACACAAATAACTGTACAATCTCATCTTACCATCATATCCGAACATGTACCATGTTTAACTCCCATGGTAGGGTTGTGCTATCCCTGGTGGCCAAATCAGGCAGTATCATATTGTGATACTTTCCCTTATTCGTTCTCGGAGCCCCGAGTGTGCACACAGGAAAAAAACACATACAGGACTACTTTGTTTCCAAAGTAGTTGCACTCCTATCATATCATATCATGGTGGTACCAACCATATCACGTAAACACATATCATCATATCAGAACCATATTCCAAAGCAGATCAAACAGATAAGAATGCCAAAAATTTTCATATCCATATCATATTATGTCATATTGTATCAAATCATGTACCAAACTTGTTCATGTCATTTTTAAATACTTTAAACATTTCACATCACATAAATAAAACATCATTTTTCATACTCGCTCTTTTATGCATTTCAGAAACATGTCAATATTGCTCATGTCTACACTATGCATGATATAAACAATTTTCTCTTTTTCATATAGATTTTATGTGTAATGCAAATAATTAACCGAGGTTGTTTTTCCCAGGTTTTCATTTATAACAAAATCATGCAAAGTTTTCAGAAAGTCAACCTCGATTTCAAAGTTGGTATAAAACCAAGTATAGGAACCCCGCTTACCTGAACTTCTTAGCTTTTCAGAATATCCTTAATAAAGCTGAACACAGATCAATCGTTACCTATAAAAGTAAGCATGCACATCCATAAATTCTCAAATCATCCATGTATTTTGATATTTAAATCTAAGTATTAAAAATCATCAAATTCCTCCAAAACCTCAAATTTTCCTAAATCCTCCAATTCCTCAAATTTCACTTAATGAATGCTTAACCCAAATTCCAACATCAAACCAAGTCTAAATAATTTAAAACCCAAGTCCGGTTAAAAAAATATTTGACTTCAAAACGATTTAAATTAACACACATAAGAATTGAAGGAACCATTTAGAAAACAGGTTCAAAACAATTTGAGACACCGAACCAAAATATAACATTTAACTTCAAAATAGCGCATCACACTCAAAATAAAAGAAATTCAGTATCAAAAAAAAACATAAAAGTCATCAAAAATAAATCAATAAATAAATATAACTTTAAAATCTAATTAATTTAAAAAAAAAACAAAAGTACAAAACCGTAATTATGTAAACAACTTATACTTTCTTAACCACCCGAAGGTCTTAAAAAAAAACACATCATGCAAAGAGTAAAAAGAGATGCAAGGAAATATAACAAAACAAGATAAAATATATGGCAAAGGCTCACCGCGAGAGGAAAATGGCTGACAACCGGTGGAGATATGGACGCCAGACAGAGAGGCAAAGAGAGGGTGAGTGACGACCGAGGGAGACACAGTGCAAGAGAAAAAGCCGAGGGAGAGAAACACGAGGAGGTCGTTCGTGCTTCACCGTGACCTGCTGAACGATGGACCAGGGAAACAAGTCGATCTCTTCTGGGCTGTTCTGGTGGTTTCCGGCGTAAAGGAGTGGTGGAAATAGGGAAGCGTGGAGTCACATTCTTCCCTTGACTATGCTTTGTTTCGGGTTGTTTAAAACAGGGCATATATATGCGTTTCGGCGGTAGTCACAGGGAGGTTCCAGGAGACTGCTGGAGGTCTACGGTGGTGCTCTGAAGGGGGGGGTTACAACATAGGGTGGCTTGGCTTCGGAGTGGCAAGGCTGCGGGGCGAGTTTGGTGATTGTCATGGCCTTGGACGCGGGAAAAAACTAGGTTGCGGTTAGGTGGCTCATCACGAGTTGGGGACGGTGGCTCAAGGTGCAGCGATGGATACATCAAGCGAGGAGGCGGGATGCTTCACACGGTGGCTACACTGGATGACTCGAGTGTGGGACTAAAGGCTTAGGGAGAGGCAACGTGCGTAAGAGGTTGTGGCAGTGAGTCTTTCTTCGCATATATATATAGTGGTACTGGAATTCTAAAGGAAACGTAAAAGCGGGAAGGAATCGAGTCAAACTTAGTTTTGAAAAGGAAATAATGCATAATTAATTATCAGTTAAGATATTCGATTGCCGTGAAAATAGAGGGAGGAGATACGTGCATGGAAAATACGGCAACGTGAGGTAGTTGTGGTATGTACAGCCGTTGAAAATCCAAATTATTAAGAGACGGGCGTGAAACTTTGAACATAGATGATTGAAACTCTAAAAATACGGAGACATGAAAAGGTGTAAAGACGTGAGTATTCAAAGTGGTTGTGAGCAAGATTTTTGCGAGAATTCAAATGGTGAATTGCAAAAGTCGTGGGGAATGTAGATTCAAATGAAGAAAAAAATATGGTTAAAAGATATATGGTTATTTGATTAAAAATAGTGATAGATATAGCCGCAGTTGAAAAACTCTAATGGGAAAAAGATAATGAGCTTGCATACACGTGAAAGTAGCAAACGAATGAGGTTGTGGTCGGGAATGTGGAAGAAGTAACATGCATGCAGGATGTGAAAACATGCATATTTATAGGAACAAAAGCTTAGAGATAGATGAAGTAATAGAGGAAAACTGCAACTTATAAGAAAAAGAAAATAGAACATACATGTGCGTGATATGTGACTCGAAATAAAATATTTAAATTCATATATATATTTATATACATATAAAATCAATGTCTAAAAAAATTTCTCTACCCATAAAAAATATTTTTAATAATCATCAAATCGAATGAGAAAAGATGAAATTTACTAAAACAACAATTTCACACTTGTGGTAAATTTTAAAATAAATCTTTGAATATCAAAAATGAGTTTTTACTTAAATAAATAATTAATTAAATAACACATTTTAAAAAGAAATGTGTCGCTAGAGCCGGGTGTTACATCTTCAGATTATGAGACTCATTTTATCATCTGCCAGAAATTTTTGTGCTCTATTTTTATTGATTAATATATAGAATGTATTTGTAAAATATAAAAACAATAAAAATATATTATACTATATTGTTATTTTAACTTTGGATGGTTAGTTCAAACCTCTCCAAAGATTTTGTTTAGCCAAAACATTATGTTTTAGACAAAATTTGAACTTGGCAATGGATGTGGATACTGGATAGTCCAAGTCCAATACCAATACTTTAAGGTCTCAAAACGTGGTTAGTAGTTACATAGATCGTAAGATGAAAATTTTATAAATAGTAAAGATATAATTTGTGAATAATAGTAAAATGATTTGAGTTAAAATTTTTATGAAATTTTGAAAAAGAGAAAAAAAAATTAAATAAATAAATTATATAGTTAAAAGAGAGTTGGAATATTATTTTTTTAAAACACGAAAAAAATTCAATTATTTTTTATCTTTTGTTTAAAGTTTTGGAAAGTTGCAATGATTAAATAAAAATTTTGAGATTTGAAAATTTGAAATTAAAAAATATGGCTTTTTTTATTTTTTATGTTTTGTTTAGAAGATTAGAAAAGTTAATAACTTTGTAATAATTAGATGAAAATATGAAAAAGTTGAAATTAAAAAATGTTTGTATTTAAAAAATATTTAAATATTAAGATAAGATGAGATTTAAAAAATGTTTGTATTTAAAAAATGTGTTTGGAAATATAATTACTTTTAAATATCTTGAAATTATTTTATTATTATTTACAAATACTTTAAAATATTCTTAATATCTAAACGAGTCCTAAAAAATCCAACTTTTAAGGATGGATAATATTGTGAGATTCAACTCTACAAACTGATTAAGAAGTAGCTCCTAACATAAAAAGAATTTATAAAGTACATTTTCATTAAGATTGCAACTTGACAACTAAAAATCGAGTCTAATCCGACATGGGCTGGACAAGTTCAACTAGTGTCAATCTGATAGGTAAATACTGACCTAATGAACTCATCTTTGACGGGTTGTGCGGGTCATGTTATTCAGGTGGGTCAAGCTCAAGTCCTTTATGAATAGCCCTAGCTGGTATTGTTTGTGGGGGTTGGAATTTTATGTATATATTGATTTGGTCAAATCAGAACCAAAAATAAAAAAACTGCAAGAACCAATCTCTCTCCTCAATGAGACGTTATCTCTCCCTTACGTGAGCTCCCCTTAACCTTGAAAGATTCCATCTCCCCAACCCACACCCACCTCGCAAACCAAACACTTTTCCTTTACCCCACCTTCCTATTGTCTCCTTGATTCTCTCCACCAATTTCCCGTCCTCCAATCATGACTTCACCACCAACTAAAAGAGACCAACTTATCCTCCAAGCAAAAGCTTTATCTTAGAGCGATCTAAACTTGGAATCGGAGCGAAGTGCAATCACCCCCTTTTCAAACCTTACTTTGGTTGGTAGGCAGCTTGTCTCCTCCAAGCCACTCAACAAAAATACATTCCATGCTACAATAAAAGCAGCTTGGAGCTTTGAGATCGGGTTGGTTATTGAAGATATCAATATAAATACTTTTCTCTTCCCTTACCCAACCCAAAATGAATGTGAAAGAGTTTTGATCAATTGACCTTGGAATTTCAAAGGATTTCGCATGGTTCTTAGGCCATGGCAATTCATTTTTTTTTTCTCTTTCTGTGGCAATTTGGTTTGAGCATTCATGAAATTGGTCTAAATCTCTCAGTCTTCTAGGTGCAAGTTCAAGAATTACCCTTGGAGATGTTGTCTAACCAAAATGTTGAAAGGATCAGGCATGTGCTGGGTAACTTGATCGAGTTCAACAAAGCATCTATTTTAGGTATGACTCTGTCGGTTTTTACATATTAAAGTTAAGATCAATATTAATCTTCCATTACCATATGGCTTTAACCTAACTAGACCAAACCGTGAGCCTAAGAGAATCTCTCCCAGATATGAAAGACTTCCTGATTTTTGTTACTCTTATGGGAAACTTGGTCATTCGTTTCAAGTTTGTCCCAACTTTAACTCAGTCCTAGAGCAGCTTATTTTTGGTCCTTGGATAAGGGCAACAAACCCCACAACTAGGCAAGCAAATCCCTTCGAAGATCACCCCCCCCCTCTTCCATTCCCAGAGCAACCCTATGAAAACCATCATCCACAACATACTCTTCCAAGGCATTTTGCTGAGCCTTCCCATGCCCATCCTAGAGTTGGAAATCCCACATACCAAGACAAAGACAATGCCTCTATGGTGGAACCCAGCATCAAGTATGAATATGGAGTCACCAAAAATTATTCATCATCCCTGCATTTACATGCATGGAACATGAAGCTTAAAGATCCAGTTCCCTCAATTACTCTCTATTAATGGCAGTTCCAAGGGCCTACGTTCCTCCACGTGTCATGGATCTAAAGCTAGGGGAAGGATGACATCTACATTAATGGGCAACACACAATTCTCTCTTACCTCAACCAAAATCCCACTCTCTCGTGACCCCCTTAAACCAACCATTTATTTAAAGATATCCAATATATCTAGTCATTTTTATTAATTATTTATTGAATAAAATAGCGTTCTTTGAATGTTATTGATAGTTTTCAAAAAGTTTCCTCCTAAGAAAAATTACGATCCTGTTGTTTTAGATTATTAATTCTCACCTAATGAGAGGTTTTTCATACTAAAAAGATGATGTATATGGATTTATGAAAAGTAGCTAAGACTTCGCATCTTATGAGACGATGTATAAGAAAAACAGTTTCTATGAGCTCTTGTTCAAAAATTCATAGACAATAATGACATGGAAAATACCAAAAAATCTAGTTTTTGCCTATACTATTTGGTGTTTTCATTATGGTTACTCATGGGAGTTAAAGGCTACGATTTTACTAGAGGGTACATATGGCTTACTTGATAAAGTAAGTTTGTGATGCGATTATCGTTAATAGTAATGACTAGACTATTATGATTGTCTATAAGGGTAAAGGCTCTAATCGTTTTATCCTTAATGAATATAAATGATAGTTATCTTATATGCTTTTGTTGAGTACAAGAGACTTATATGAAATCCTGAAGTCGCAAATTGAGTTTGTTGAATGACTTTTGTAGCATCCTATAGACTCTTAAAAGTTAGTTGGACTTGCTGACTAGAATTTAAGGTTGAGTTTGACATTAAATGAGATTTGCAATGAGTCACTGACTTCATAGTTGTACAAAGTTTTACATAAAAGTAGAGTCTCTTGGTAGGAGCATGTTTTTAGAAAGTTACAACATATGAGATTGCACATGGAGAGAGATGATCATACATTATTTGAGAGTTGTGGTTTGATTATTTTCAATTGACCATGTCATTTCTCTTCATCATGGTTTTGCTTATTGTGCACATGACACTGATGTGTTCTATGATCATGTGGCGTGATTGCAAGTATCTTTTAATAAGCACACACAGTCACCATAGATTTGAGAGTTATGGTGAAAATTATATGTTGACGGATTTAAATTGGCTCACTCACACGAGCGATCATATT
Source organism: Platycarya strobilacea (assembly GCA_036898215.1). Classification (NCBI taxonomy): domain Eukaryota; kingdom Viridiplantae; phylum Streptophyta; class Magnoliopsida; order Fagales; family Juglandaceae; genus Platycarya; species Platycarya strobilacea. The sequence goes on from CM072545.1 coordinate 9,789,219, forward strand.
TGGCGTTACAAAGGGGTATTGAGCATAGATGATAGAGTGTGTCATTCGGTACTTGTTTAGAGAATGATAAATTGTAAGACACAAACGATATGTCGTCTTAGTGGGAGCTAAGATGAAGTCCATCATATTTAAAAGGACTATGCATGATTATCCACAATCCATGTACCATGTAGTTTACCCAGATGGGAGATCCTCTTTGGCACTTCGGATAGCGAGCAAATAGAGAGACTCGAGTTAGGCGCTGAGATAACGACTGGACTATAATCTATACGGTGGATTGAAATTAAACATATGTTCTTTCTTTGAAAAGAGAATTGCACGATAACATTGTTTCATATTACATGTATTTTTACGACCAACAATAGAAGTGAGTGAATGAATCATTGTTTCCTCACCGTGTGAGTCTTGTAGGTCATAATTGATGACATTAATTTATTTATGCCCTTCGAAAACCTTTGACTATGTGACGAAGTTGATGTTTCAAGGTCTACCATTTTGGCATTTTATCTATGATCATGAATGATGCTGATCTAAAAATGATTTGCTTGGAAAGCAACTGGAGTGAAACTAAATAACATTAAGGCAAAGGGAAGACAATTTTGTAACACATCGATATTAGTATGTACTCACTGCCAACAGCTTACGTTGCTTCTTGGAAGTTACGACATAACTGTGAGTACATCATGTTCTATAGAGATTAAGCATTACTCTGAGTTATTTAGACTCGAGATCGATTATAAATGCTTAGTCTGATATGACCAAATGAGTCGGAATATAACAAGACACTTTTAGAGATATTGCTATGCTGGTTTTCTCTCGGAGAGATTTAGTATAATGCTCCTATTTTTCTTTTATAGCTATGCTCGATAGTTGCACGGTCTATTTGCCAGTATGAACAAGATTGAGAACGTATTGAAAGATGCAAACTTGGGGTCTTGCCCACTATATATGAGTAGGAGATGTAAGAAATGAGCACCCATAGTGGGCACCTTTCACTTTCCCTTGTAAGTTATAAAGTGGCTCTTAAGCCATTTCATGAAACTTGATGGCTGGGCTTTAATGGCCAGTCGAGAATTACGCTAGAGGAACTATTTTATATAGTTCCTCCCCCCTATGGATGACTACTAGAATAAACAAGTTCTCTCTCTCTCATTAAATTGTTTTCTCTCTAGTCCCGACATCTAAACTGTGAAATTTGTGGGTGTTATTCTGGTATTATCACATAGTACACTTCATCATTACTGAGAGATTTTTGGATGAACAATGACACCGAAGAATCTGTAGAACAACTGCTGTGATACCCCATATGAGAATGATAAGGTAGGTGGTGTATGGGATCCCACATTGCTTGAGAAGGAGAAGTTCTAGCTCTTTATAAGGTTCCAATGAGACTTCAATTGTATCATTGACTAGTCCTTTTGGAGTATAGGCCATGTGGTTTGGGCTTTTCATTGGGGCGTTACAAATGGTATCAGAGCTTATCCCAACCAGAATTGTGGGACTTGAGCCATGCCACCTACGAAGAACAGGCCCGACGACGAAGAACAGGCCCGACAAGGACGTCGGACATTTAAGAGGGGTAAATTGTGATACCCCATATGAGAATGATAAAGTAGGTGGTGTATGAGATCCTACATTGCTTGGGAATGAGAAGTTCTAGCTCTTTATAAGGTTCCAATGGGACTCCAATTGTATCATTGACTAGTCCTTTTGGAGTATAGGCCATGTAGTTTGGGCCTTCCATTGGGGAGTTACAATTGCACTAGATCCGATATATCATCAACAAGGTAATATCACTTTTGCTATGCATTTTGATCTAGTTTTTCTGACATTGGTATCAGAGCTAAGTTGTTCCCGATTTGTATTTTACATGTGGATTGTGATTTTGTTAACGAAAATATTTTTTCTTAGAAATCTTCCTATGATGAAAGGTTTTTTTACCAAGTGCATGATATAATTCTAATTATGCCATCATAATAAATGGATTGTGTAATATTTAGCAATGAAATGGTTGCGGCCACTCAAAGTATCGTAGACCCACCCATGCATGTAGAGGAGCTCCTAACCTCGACATTACACAATGTGCCATTTGAGCAGTAGTGAGCACTCGAGGGTATTGCATGCATAGTGTACACTCCAATGTAGTGAGAACTAACTGGTTGTATTGATCATAGTACCAGAGGAGCTACTCGCATGGTTTTTAGCAGCAACGCAAAGCATCGAAAATCGTTAACTGAAATGCACTTGTAAATTGCTTGGACACTAGAGGAACTTCACAGCATGCACCTGTGTGATGCATTTGCAAGTCAACAGAGAGCGCCTCATGATGTGCATTAGAGCCACGGTGTTGTTTGCGCCAGAGGGCAGCGAGGTGCACCCGAGGTATTGCTGCATCAGATTATCGACGCTGCATAGTTCCTATAGTGCGCAAAGTCACTGACATGAGTGTAGTGACCTTTGATCCATGCACATTTTTTCACATCAGCTATGCACTGCGTGGTGTGAAGAGCATTTACTGCGGCTAGATCTACCGCAATAAATGGTCAAGCGGCAATTGTATTTATTTATATATAGTGGACTAGCATTAGCATTTAGTCATTGGGCTCATAATGGGATAAGTCATTTTAATAGACACATATGGAGGCCCCTACTTTCACCCCCCACTATAAATAGAGTTAGCTCATTGAGCTCTACATGTCTTCTTGCATTTTCTCCCATCTTTATCTTGAGCAAAAAAAGTAGAAAAGAAAGAGAGGGTAGAAAGTAGTTCTTTCCATGGCTAGGTATTTTTTCTCTTCTCTTGCAGGAATCCTAAAGCTCCATGAAAAATTTATTACAAACTATTAGAGGCATGAACTGTTAATTTTATTAAACACAGGCTTTGATTATAAGAAGAAATAATCACATATTGTGACTCCAACAATTGGTATTAGAGCTCCCTTCTTATTTTTCATGGTTGTGTTCTTAGTTGTCTGTGAGCAACGTCTATCTCTTTCTCACGTACACACCAGTCCAACCTCTATTGTATATTTATCGCATATTTATCAGATCCCACACTTATTTCTTTGATTTCATTACTACCCAAAAATGCAAGCCGCATTTTCGTTTGCTTTGAACAGACGATGGTCATTTGCCTTTTAGTTTAACCCCTTCGTTTTTTTCCCTTTACTCTTTGTATGTAATGGGCTAATGAGCATTTTTTTGTTATTTGGGTCTAACAATTTTTTTAATTATTTGGGTCTAAATGCTTGATGGTCCTAAGTTGAGGCCTCGATTAAAAAGGGCTATGAATTAAGGCTTTCTTGGATGAGATTTGGAAATAAAAAGGGTTGCCTAGTTTTTTTTTATTAATAATAAATAAATAAAATATCTTGTATTGCAAAATTTCTCTTTTATATATTTATGATTGTTGTGTTACTGCTCCATATTTATTAATGGAGAAAAGAAATAAATAATCCCTTGTGAGATAAATAGATATTTTATTCATGTGGATTACCTCATTTTGTTGTGATACCGATAGTTTGGAGTGGCTATATACTCATCTCTCATGAGACTAGTTATGATAAATTATCGGAGTTGTTATATTGATCATGCTTTCACATAATAATATTATATTAAGATCCATACAAATAATGAATTTGCCCAGTCGGCAAACCATTATTTGGCAAGATGCTTAGGACTATAAGATAATAGTTAAGTGTTTGGCACTTGACGGCCTAGTCCTATAGTCTTGGTAGCGGGTCATTTTAAGACATTGTATTTAATTATTTTTCTTTATCATGTGTAAAAGCCTTTTATATATTTTGGGCTCTAGCATAGTGCGCAAGAGTATATTTTAAATAAGACTTTAGCATAGATATAAGATTGCCTAATGGAGAGATTAATGGGTGCATGTTTCTTGTTCCACATGCATAATAAATTTTGATATATTCTCCTCAACTTATGGCAATGTGGCTCTGTCTCTCTCTTTATCTGCCATTAAGAGTCCAACAGGAATCAATTATGAGGATTAATATGAGTCTCTCACTATTAATTTGGCCATCATGAATTTAAATTAGGTTTTAAGGGTCGATGCGCCTAATGAACTCACTAGTGAAAGTTCTACAGTTGAAAGGACTTGTTTCATAATTATGAAGTATACTATTGATAAGTCTATTAGACAGAGCATAGAAAATATAGATAATGTTTAAAAATACTTCAATGTCGTTGGAAAGAGATTTACTAAGTTTGACAAGGAAGAAAAAGGGAATGTGCAATTTCTGTAATTGCTTGGGCCCAAGAAGGTTTATTGCAGGAATTTTAAGACTTGGTTAGACTAGAGAAGTACACATTCACTACTAGTGTGTTTTGGGTCTAATCTAATTAATATGCCTTCTGATACTTGGTGGTTAGATACTAGTGCAACTATTCATACTACAAATTATTTGCAGGAACTAAGGAATTGCAGAAGACTGATTAATACAAAGTTAGGAGTAAATATGGGCAATAGGGTGAAAGTTAAAGTTAAACATATTGGTATAGTCAAACTTATGTTGGCTTCTAAACATGTTTTGAAGTTGTTTGATACTACTTTTATACCTTCCATTAGAAGAAATCTTGTCTCTGTTTCTATTTTGGATAGATGTAGATATTTTTTTCATTTTGAAAATGGAAAGACTATTTTATGACTTTGTAGTGGTTGAAACTGCTACCTATATGATAGTTTGTATAAAATTGACTTACTTGCTGTTTTAGATCTTGCTTCTTCCAGTGTCTTTGTTGTAAATGCTATAGTTGGTTCTAAACATACTATATCCAATAAAAATTGCTTATGAGTTATGGGTAGGTAAGAGGCCTAGTTTACATCATTTCTGTATTTGGGACTGTAAAACAGAAATAAAACCTTATAATCCTTGGGAAAAGAAACTTGATCATAAAATTATTACTGGTTATTTTCTTGGCTATTGTGTGAGATTATGACCCTCTAGATTCTATTATCCTTCTAATGTCACTGGAGTTATTGAATCTGATTGAGCCATTTTCTTTGAGAATGTTAGTGACAGTGAGAGTTTTGCACCATGGGAAGTTGTACTTAAGGAGGAGTGTGTTGTTATACCTATTCAGGTTACTCCTCCATCAGTGGCTGCACCACCGTTGACAAATGGAACTAGTACTATTATCCATGATCCTGTTGTTGACACTATTGTTGATGTTGATGTGGGACTGATAATATTTTTTTGAGTAGATAATAGAGAAGTCATAGACCAGCAATCTTTGATGATTATATTGTCTATTTGCAAAAGTATGAAATTAATACTGGTACTCTCTTGATCTAGCCTCTTTTAAGTAGGCCATTGATAGTTCTCAATCTTCATATTAGATGGATGCTATGCATGATGAGATGGCATCAATGTGTCAAACAGTATATGAGACTTAGTTGAACTATCATGTGGCTGTAGACCAATTAGTTGCAAATGGGTTTTTAGACCAAGTATAGTTTTGAAGGTCAAGTAGAAAGGCATAAAGCTAGACTTGTTTCTAAAAACTTTAACCAAAGAGAAGGCATTAATTATAAGGACACTTTCTCGCTTGTTTCTATCAAGGATTCCTTTCAAACTATTATGGCATTGATAGCTCATTTTTATCTCGAGCTGCATCAAATGGATGTCAAGATAGTTTTCCTTAATGGACATCTATTTAAGGATGTTTACATGATGCAATTAGATGATTTCTAAGTGGAAGGAAAGAAAGAAATGATATGCAAGCTTAACAAGTCTATTTATGGGCTTAAATAGGTATCGAGGCAATGGTACCTAAAGTTCGATGAGATTATTACCTCTTTCAATTTCAAGGAGAACCTTATTGATCAATGCATATAATTGAGAGTTAGTGGGAATAAGTATATCTTTCTTGTTCTCTATGTTGATGATATATTACTTGCCGCAAATGACATTGAGCTCATATTTGAGACATGTTGTCGTCTCATTTTGATATGAAAGATCTTGATGAGACCTCTTATGTTTTGGGCATCCAGATTTTTGTGAGAGATCTAGAGGCGTTCTTAGATTGTCTCTGAAACCCTACATTGATTGAGTTTTAAGTAGGTTTAATATGCATTCTTGTTCTCCTGGAAAAGCACCTATTGTAAAAGGTGATGAAATTTTTAAGTTTGAATGCCCTCAAGATTATAATGAGAGTACTCAAATGCAAACGATTCTCTATTCCTCAATTATGGGTAGTTTGATGTATGTTCAACTATGTACACGAGCTGATATTGCTTAAGTTGTTGGTGTACTTGGGAGGTACTTGAGTGATTTTGGTTTGGCTCACTGGAAAGCTGCAAAAAAAAGTACTTAGATATTTGTAAGGCACTAAAAATCTAATGCTTACTTATTGTCAATCAAATATTCTTGATGTAGTTAGATATTTTGATGTCGATTTTGCAAGTTGTTCAGAAGACAAAAAGTCCACTTTCTAGTTATATTTCCATGATGCAGGAGGAGTTGTTTCTTGAAAAAGTGTCAAACAGACACTTACAGCTTCCTCTACAATAAACGTAGACTATGTTGCTTGTTATGAGGCTACATGTCAGACTATATGGTTGCAAAATTTTCTCTTGGGACTAGATGTTGTGAATACCATTTTGAGGCCGCTGAAGATATTTTGTGACAATTCTGCATCAATTGCTTTCTTTCGAAATACTAGGAGGTCTTCTTGCTCTAAGCATATTGATATTAAGTATTTATTTGTTAGAGAGAAAATAGTCAAATATTGTATTTGTGTTGAGCACGTTTCTATAAAGCATATGTTAGCTAACCCACTAATTAATGATTTAAATTCAAAACTATTTCAGGAGATGTGACTCATTTGTGATGGTTAGAGTCTTTTGTTGTATTTAGTTAGTGGAGTTCTATAATCGTTGCATGTTTGACTATATTGTTTATGCTCATATTTTGTTTTAATAATAGCCGTATCAATGAATGCTTGAGCCACACTCATTACAGACAAGGAATACTTTAAATATTAAGACATCTTAAATAGTCTCGTACTTGAGTCACGTTTATTTTAGACAAGGCAAATGATTATTAATGAGATATTATGCTTGGTCTCATGCTTAGGTCACGTGCACTCTGGACAAAACGCACTTTATGTATTAAGACATCTTAATTAGTCTTATGCCTGGGTCATGCGCATTTTGGACAATATTATTGATTATTAATTAGACATTAAGTTTGGTCTCATGCCTAAGTCACACACATTCTACACAATACGTATTTTTTGTATTGAGACATCTTGATTAGTCTTGTTCTTGGGTCACGTGCATTTTAGACGAGACAATTGATTATTAATGAGACATTAAGTTTGATTTGATGCCTAAGTCACTCATTTTGGACAAGACGTATTTTATGTATTAAGACATATTGATTACTCTCGTGTTTGGGTCATACGCATTTTGGACAAAAACAGTTGATTATCAATGAGACAGTATGTTTGGTCTCATTCCTGAGTCACACGCATTCTAGACAATGCGTACTTTATTTTTGAGAAGACGATTGATTATCAATGAGACATTATATTTAATCTCATGCTTGAGTCATGCGCATTTGGGACAAGACGTATTTTACTTATTGAGATATCTTAATTAGTCTCGGGCTGGGTCATGCGCATTTTGGACAAAACGATTAATTATTAATGAGATATTAAGTTTGATCTCATTCCTAAGTCACACGCATTCTGCACAATGCGTATTTTATGTATTAAGACATCTCGATTAGTCTCGACTTGAGTCACACACATTTTGAATAAGGCGATTGTTTATTAATGAGACATTATGTTTGATCTCATGTCTGGATCAGGTGCTTTTTGAACAATGCATGCTTTATATTTTGAGGCATTTGGATTAGTCTCATACTTGAATAACGCACATTTTGGATAAGGTGACTGTTTATTAACTGCACATTATATTTAGTCTTATGCCTGAATCACGTGCATTTTGAACAATGAGTATTTTATATATTGAGGCATCTTGATTAGTCTCATGTCCAAGTTACGTCCATTTTAGACAAGGCGATTGTTTATTAATGAGACATTATGTTTAGTTTCATGCCTGAGTCACACGCATTTTAGATAAGATATACTTTATATATTGATACATATTAGTTATTCTCGTACCTATATCACACGCATTATGAACAAGGCATACTACCTTTAAGAGACAATCTGCTTTAATTTATGCCTGAGTCAAGTAATTGTGAGTATACGTTTATATATCCTCTCGGTATAGTCACTTAATTAGGTGCTGCAACTGCATTTTAGACCAGGCCTATTGCTTTAAAGATATTTTTATTCATCTCTAAGACTTTTAATGGAAACGAGTGTTTGTCATTCTTTTGGTTATTTCTATACTGCACTTGCATCTCATCGGTCTGAGTTACTTGATTGTAAGTATTGGTCATGCGTCGTATGTCCTATGGATATATCATTTACTAGCTTGTATTTAAAGGCACATTTTGAACAAGGCCTTTGGTTTGAGATGCTTATTTATGTTTATATTGTGATTAAATGTAATGCTATTCAAATGGAAGATTCTTGAATTTATTTATATATAGTGAACTGGTATTAGTATTTAATCATTGAGCCCATAATGAGATAAGTTATTTTAATAGACCTTTATGAAGTTCCCTACTTTCACCCCTATTATAAAAAAGCTAACTCATTGAACTCTATAAGTCTTCTTACATTTTCTTCATCTTTTTCTTTTCGTTATATTTAATTGTAACTGTTAGAATAGTAACCGATGGCTGAAAGTTGAATATGAACAGTGTCCAGTGGGGTTTATTTATTTTGTGTGATTTTTGGTCTGGATTTAATGGAGATGGGCCTATATATATATATATATATTTTAAGCGTTAGTTATTTGTGGGTTGTGGGCTGCATGCTACAAAATGAAATGTGCTTGGTTAATTTAAAATAACTTTTGTGCTGAGGAACCTTTTATTGTGCGAAAGCTCAAAAACTGGCTGAAGCCATTTTACATTTTTTTTTTTTTTTAATCCGGTCCTGCTTCCTTTTAACAGCCCATTTTTTCAACTGTTTAAAGAAAGAAAAATGCTCTGTATACTGTAGCCACCAGAGGTAGAGCTAGCATTAAGCTCTTTACATGCGGCCTGGTATATGGACGTGCCACAGCCCCTTAGGCATAAGGCACTGTTTGTCGGGATGCGCACCTCAGGTTCTCGTTACAGCCTCGGTGCTCAAAAACACAGTTTGGGCGGTTGCAGCCATCCCCCAGCGACCCTACCACCGTTAATGGCCGCAAACTGCAAATATGATTACAAAGAAAAATAGAAATTTTCTTATTGTGCAGCAAAATTTTAAAAAAATAAAAAAAGAGTGCATGAATCACTACAGGACAAAGCAATGGGATATCACCTTAAAGTTTATGGTGTTTTTTTTCTTAGAGAAAATCTGGAAATTAGATTGGCTGTTTTATATTAAAAATCAGCCCTCTAATTAAATCTTGACACGTTAGCAAGAATAGAGAAAAAATATTGAGTCGAATCATAGTCCAAACCCTTTGCTCGTTCAGCCTCAGCCTAGATTCAGTTGTTGCTAGTCACCAATGATGTTATTAGCCCTACCATCGAAACCGCTTTCTTCCGATGATTTCACCCCTATGCCGATGACTCCATGCGACTTTCCACCTTTTCCACGCAGTCTTAAACTCAAAATGGGTATAGATCATACATATATCGAATTTAAGGCCTGTATGGAGAATGTGGGAGACCGCGTGAGGTTGCCGGAACGGCTAAGGGGAGGGGAGCGAGTTTTAGTGTGATAATGCTCAATATTTTTTTTTCTTATAATTGCTGAGATGTCAAGTTTGAATTGGAGAGCTATTTTTTTAACTTCTATTAATCCGTCTCATCCTAGCTGATAAGATTACAAATCAATCAGCTGAGCAAGATCATGCCATGTTTACCGCGGATCAATCAGTTGAGCAAGATCATGCCGTGACCACTGGGCAACAAGCCGTGATACCTGTAACGACAACAAACAAATTTTCTGTAATTGCAAATCACTAGGATATTGCATTCAATTCATTGAATATTTTTCCTCCCCTGTTTCTTTTAATTGTTACCATATACAGCCCTTAAGTCATGGCTGAATACTTGTAAACTGTAAATTTTATATTATAAATACACAGAGCCACCCACGTTGATTGGTGTGAGATTTCTCAATTCCATCAATTACTGTTTTTCCGCCAGCGTCTTCCATTTTTATATATTATATCGTTTGTTTGTGGAAAAAAAGTAAACTAATTGACGTAATTTGCTTAAAGTCAACATATTTTAGATGGTCATCTTCAAAGGAGATGTTACGACGTCATCCAGCACGCTGAACACAGGCCGATAATTATATGGGCGAGAACGATATTTCATTATTAAAATTTACTCTCCTTTTTATTGGAACTTTTTTAATTTTTCGGTCTTGGACAAACCTCTGATTGGTTTTCTTATGTATAGTTGAGATGTACAAATATTATAGCGTGGCTGCGTGAGGAATGAACAAGAATAAGGTTAGGTTTGGAAAGTAAACATTTTTAAATATTTTTAAATACTTATTATTATTATTTTTTATTTTTTATATTATTATTTTTTATCTATTTTTATTATTATTTATTATTTTTCATTATTAGGTATTCTTAAGAGTATCGGTGACAGGATTTTCTCGATTTTAATAAATACCATTGATTTCTTTTCTAATTTTGCAAATAAAATGTATATTTTTTTATAATAAATACAATTTCTGATTAAAGCGTTTCATTTTCTTCAACAAAGAAAGCATTTCCCTTAAAAAAAGTTCACTTTAGAAAATTTCCTCTCTTTTTTTTTTCCTTTTTTGTGGCTGGCCCAATTCATTATATGGAGTGTAATGAACACCAACAAATAATTACCACATCAACATCTCACATAAATTTATTTTACGCATACACACAATAACATTTGACAATCAAATGGGAGGCCCTCCCCTCCCATGCAGCCATGCACCATACCGCAGCCCCACCCGCAGCCGTTGACCTCGACCATATTCACTCGTTCTCACTCTCGCGTCAAGGCCGATCATTTTATTAGGTCAGTTAGATAATTTTCTATACTCTCATAATGAAAGAAAGCCTTCAAACAAATTTTAAAGTAAAATTTTCTTTAAAACGAAAAAAAAAATCTAATTAAAAATATGAATTAACTCAATAAGACAATATACAACATATCAAATTGATATTACATATGTTATTATTAATTAAAAATATTAGTTACAAAGATAATATAAAATCTTAAGTACTAATTTACTTGACAAATGATAAAAATTATTTTTAAATAAATATATAACGTAAAAATAAAAATAAAAATATTTAATTTTACTTTAAAAATAAGTAATGTTATATACAAATAATATTGTACATCCATGTGCGCGTTCATATATGCACTAATTAATGTTTATTAGTTGCCTTAATATTTTTTATTTTAAATATAAATATTTTATTAAAATCTATATTTTCACATTAACATTAGTATACATATCAATGTAAAATATTACTTATATTTAAAATTTTCTTTAAAATAAAAATCACAATTAAAATTTTAAATTTAGTCTCTAACCTATTGAGCCGCGATTGTCTCGCGTCAACCTCTAACGACTCCCTTTCACAAAAATTACGTTTAGATGTTAAGAGTATTTAAGAGTATTTGAGAATATTTATAAATAGTAGTTAAAAATAACAAAATAATAATAATAAAATATTAAATAATAATATAAATAATAAATAATAATAATAATAATAAATATTTAAAAAAATTTAAAAATTTTTAATTTCCAAACCCACCCTAACAAACATATAAAGATCGCTAAATGAAACGCGCTCTTTTAGTTAATTCCAAAACAAACATTTTGGACGCAGACTAGCATGTAACACCCTCTCATAGTTAATTATTGATATTGTCAAAATCGATGATATGACACATCACATCAACAAGATTATAAATTATTTTATAAAATTATTATTATATAATTAATTTATAACTAAAATATTATATATATATATATTATAATAAGTATATAGTTAACTGTCAGTTAACAAATTTTTTTATTTTCATTAAATTTTCTTATTTTTTCATTAAATTTAACATCATCCATCCATTCTTCTGAATTATAAAATGATTTGATTCTTGAAATTTAGTCCTTTAATTCAAACTTTTAAATCAAATATTTCAAATTTAAATATAATAAAATTCAAAATTTGTATCTTTTCAAAAATTATTATCTAAAACTCTCTATAAACTAAAATCTATTTAAGTTTTTCTTAGTTATAGTTTGAATATATTAATTTATAAATTGATATAAATTATAAAATTATATATAATTTAAATATTATGCAAATTATAAATTATTAATCTTTTATAACTAATCTTTTATCAGCAATAAATTATATAACATATAAATTATAATATAACATTATAATATTAATAAACTTATTTCACGTTATAAATTATAATATAACATTCTTTTATAATAAATTATAAATTATATTATATATAAGTTTATATATGATTTAAAATTTCTATTCATTCTTTGTTAAAAAAAAAAGAGAAATATAAAATAATTAATTTAAATCTGTTTACCAACTACATTTGCGAATATATTATTTGAATAAAATATTATTTATTTATGAATTTAAACTCATTATGAAACATTAAATTTAAATAATAATATTTTATAAATGATATTATAATAATTATTAAATAATTATATTTTATCAGTTCATATTAATTTATGATTTATTTTTATATAATTTTGTTGATGTTAATATATTTTCTTTTTATTATCCATCAAATATTTGTTAGAACTTATATTTTTTCTCTTATGCATTACATTGTTGATCAAAATTTATTTCTTTATAAAAATCATATAATTTCCTAAAAATAACTACTTTTTTAGATCATTAAAACAGGTTTTATACGTTGCTCCTCCCTAATTATATATATTATATAAATATTATATATATATAGATATATGAAAATTGCTATTTGTCTCTACTTGAGATCTCGACTTAGGATCCCGATTTGTAATTTTTTTTAAATTTTCTTATATGATTTTTAAGTAAGTGTTATTAAATAATGTTGTGATTTTCTTTGTATTTCTAAAAAATATTTAAAATGTTAAAAAAATCATGTTTTTTTATATGATTTTTTTAACATCTTAAAATATTTTTTAGAAATACAAAGAAAATCACAATATTATTTAATAACACTTACTTAATTATAAAATAAATAAAAACATTCTAAAAAAATCCAAATCAAAATTTCAAATCGAAAAATGTAGCACGGCCCTTATATATATATATATATATATATATATATATATATATAATATAAGCCTCAATGTGGATGAGTAGTGCAAATTCAGCATCTTTTGCTTCCATTTCTACCCCCTTATAAATCATTTATTTACTTATTTGCCTTTATTTGTAGTTGTTGGTTTGATGTTTTATTGTTTTACACGAATGTTTAAATTGGTTTTTGACCTGATTGATTCACTGTTATACTTTACAGCCTGAAGATTTCTAGCCCTTTTTACTTCCATTTCTGTCCCTTAATAATTCTTTTATTCACTTCTCTGCCTTTATTATTTGCATTTGTTGGTTTTTTAATTCGCTGTTTTACACGAAAGTTGAAATTGGTTTTTAACGTCGTTCATATACCTTTTTACATCACAGTCTGAACATCTCACATCTCACATCTCACATCTCATTCTCAGCTTTCGCTCCCTCTTTGCTTCATCTCCTTCTCTCTCTTCTCATCTCTCTCTTTCTCTCTCTCTCTCTCTCTGTCTCTGTCTCTGTCTCTGTCTCTCTCTCTCTCTCTCTTTTGATCTCGATTTTTTTCCTCTCTTTCTTGAAGGTTTTCGCTTTCTTCCCTGTTTGGTTGCTGAAAAAGTGCATTTTTAATCTCTATAATATAAGGTCTATGGATTTCATTTCTGCGAGAGGAACAAGGCATTTGAAAGAGAAAAGAGGTTCTGAAAAAACTCAATGAAGGAGAAAAGCTTTGTGGTGAATGAGAGAACGGTGAAGAACTCATTGGATAAATTTTTTTTTCTCTATTTATGATTGTATTTCGACTTCGTTTTTCTTTGTTTTTGTTGGATTGAATGGATATAATATTATGGTTTTCAACATGACTTCTTGAAAAGACTTTAATAAATTATAAGCTTTTATATTTAAAAAAAATGCTGGTCAACCACATTTTTTCTTGAAAAAACAAAATAGAATATAGGCTTCTAAATTAAAAAGATATATGTTTTTCGACATATTGAATTTGTTTTATAACATATTGAATTTGAATATCTTGTGTATTTGAATTGAAATTTGGGTGAACGATCCTATTTAAAAGAGAAATATTTTAATTATAGAAAAATTACATAAAAACAGTTCTATAAATGGATATACCTTGATGTTGACCGTTAGATTGAAAGTTATTTTTATTATAAATAAATTTTATATATCAAATAAAATTACATCAATATCTTCATTTTTGACTACATACAAGGTGCTATTTTGTTATTCTTTTATGGCATCTACTAATTTGAGACTTTCTCATATAGGCATATATAATTGTAATAATTTTTTTTTATATTATTTTTTAATCTGGGATACATTTTAGAGAGAAAGATTTTAAATTTCAGACTTCTATTTTAAAGAGTGAAAAGTCTGAAAATTATACTAATCTGATTACAAACCTTTTGGCATAATTGTAATAAATCTTAAGCAAAAATACACATATATAATTTTTTTTTCCAAAGTAATTAATTGCTGCGGTCGCGTGGATAGTGATCGGTACTGGTCGAGAATATGACGCACAGTGCGATACTTATATATTACTAATAATTTGCAGAAAGAAAATCAAATCCACATGAAACGCATGAATAAATGTGGATGCAGTGGCCGATCAGTAGAATGGCTTTTGGCGGCGATCAGCGACTTCCATTTCATCCGGTGATACAGTAGTTCACTTTATGTGGGGCTCTCAAACGAATGACTGTTAACAAATTAAAGAGAGTAGATGAAGCCTATGAATGGGTTGTCTTCTGAGTGGCCCACCCTATACCTGGAATTCTGGAATCTATTCATATATATATATATATATAATTAAAAAACTGTAAAGATCATTATTTGTACGTCCATCAATAGAATATCAGAATGTTTCAAACCCTCCGGCCGGGATAATTTTTTTTTTTTGGTTCAAATTCGCTCGTTGTACCACATTCAGAAAATCAAAGATCCTGAGTTAGATACGTGAGTTGGACAGGTCCCTTCATTTTCTTCCTCTTTCTCTCTCTCTTCCTATGGGCTCTGTAGGCTTCCAGCCCATAAACTATGTACGGACGCCTCTACTTCTGTCTTGTCAGCTTCTCAGGTCAGAGCTGTGTCCCAAAACCTGTCCTTATCCTACCCCTTTTCCTACTCTCTCACAAGTTTCAACCTCCATTTTTGTTTCTTTCCTTCTACCCTATTAAACCTTCCCATATTGATTTAAAAAAAATATATTAAAAAGCGACATTATTTGTATACTAAATAAATAAACAAAAAATAAACTTTATCTAAAAAAAAAATGTAAAAGAATTATTATTTATTTGTAAAATTAAAAAAAAAAAAAAAACCATACATACCATCATTTAATACCTACGTGCGTATTATGAGGGTTAGTTAACTCAGCACGTATGTTTCTGTTGTCTACATGGCAATTTTGCCGCTGGACGGAGAAGAAATATAAAATCTTTTGGCAAGACATGTATACCCAATTAGAATGTTTTGAGAAAATTATGCAATCCCAATGTTGTTGGTGGTCCGGGATTAAGATTTGAACAGTTAAATTAGGTGAGATCGATAATATAAAACATTTTGGGCAGATGTATAACAATTACTAATGTTGTCTGATACGGATGGAGTAGCCAGAGCCTTGTACGATAGCAGTCTCATGTGCTTGGGAAGAGCGAATACGAACAGGCATGCGTGAGACAAGAGAAGTAAACAAACCACGTATGCGATATCTTATTGATCATACTGTTGCCATTGACTCGAAAAAATGACCATTCATGTCAGGGGATGCTAACAAGCCAGCATACCTGTTTCATCATCCCATCATTGTGCAGTCAAGGAGATGAGAGATCGAGATTGAAGACGAACGGTGCATTTAGATGGGGGCAGAGTGACAAAACAGTGTGTTTGAATATGGGGGCGATCGTTTCGTTTCAAAATGATGCATTTTGGAGTTGTGACAAAACGGTGCCTTCTCATGTGGGGGTCGACGGTTTAGTGGTAAAACGATGCGTTTTGGGACTCTGGGTTTTGGCTATTTTGTTTCCGTAGCGAGCTGGACTTCACGGGAATAATAAATTAAATTAAATTAAATAAATAAATAAATAACTATAATAATAAATTATAATAAAATAAAATAAAATAAATATTTATTTGTAATGAATTTATAAATTAATATATATTTATTAAATAAAATATTTTTAATGAACTCATAAGTATCTTAATTAAATTAAATATCTGTAATGAAGTTAAATAGGAATTAAATATATTTAAATAAAATCATAAATTAAAGAAATTAATTTATTGAAATATAATTTATTGAAATAAGTACAGATTAAAATAAAATAAAAATTAATGAAGTAAAATAATAAAATAAAAATTAATTAAATAAATTAATATAAATATTTTCATAAATATTAATATTAATATTAATTATAAATATTAATCTAAATGTTAATCTAGATATTAATATAAATTATAAATATTAATCTAAACATTTTTAGTCAAATTATAAGTATCTTAATAAAATTTATTGGAATAAATTTATTAGATAAAATTTCATGAAATAATGCAATGTAATATAATTAATGAAGTAAAACAATAAAATAAATTAAAATTAAATTAAATTATAAATATAAATTATAAATATTAATGTAAATATTTATAATTAAATTATAAGTATCTTAATTAAATTAAATATTTGTGATGAAATTAAATAGGAATTAAATATATTTAAATAAAATAATAAATTAAAAATAAAGAAATAAAATAACATATTAAAGTAAATTTTGTTAAAATAATTATAGCTTAGAGTAAAATACAAATTAATGAAATAAAATAATGAAATAAAAATTAATCAAATAAAATATTAAATTAAAATGAAATAAAATAAATTATATATATTTATAAGTCTTGTTATTGAAATACTTAATCAAACAAATTTTAATCCGATTATAAGTATCTTAATTAAGTTAAATATCTTTGATAAAATTAAATAGAAAATAAATTGATTTAAATTAATTAATAAATTAAAAATAATGAAATAAAATAATATATTAAAATAAATTTTATTAAAGTATTTGTAGGTTAAAGTAACATAAAGTTTAATAAAGTAAAAGAATAAATATATTACAATAAGATAAAAATAATACGATAAAATGATCTAAAACAAACTAAAATAAAATAAAATAAATATAATTCTATTATCTCAAGTTATGCAGCTGTGGTTTCAGTATTCATCTTCTCACAACCTTGATCAAGCAGGCTATGACAACTGCGAGTCGTAGCTTGTCACTCGCCGTACTTCTTTAAAATAATATTACAATAAGATAAAAATAATAAGATAAAATAATTTAAAATAAAATAAAATAAATATAATTCTACCATCTCAAGTTATGCAGCTGTGGTTTCAATATTCATCTTCTCACAATCTTGATCAAGCAGGCTATGACAACTGGGAGTCGTAGCATGTCACTCGCCATACTTCTTTAAAATAATACTTGCTCCTACTTTGGCCAAACAAAAATTGGTAAGTAATGTATATATCCATTAAATATTTTTGATTACTTATTTCTATAATTTTTATTCTATTTAAATAGCCCTATTACATTTAAACAAAAAATGCTAAAATAAGTTTATTTATGTGAGTGAAGTCAATCTTATTCCAATTGCTACAATTTTTTTTGTAAAAATATTTATTTACAATATGATTATGAATTCATAACTTTATTTTCTATTTGCAGGGCATTCTTCCAAAATTTATTAGGTTGTTTGGTTCTAAACTTACAGCTATTGTTATACTTATTCTTCCAAACGGTCATAATTGACAATTAGAATTAGAAAGAGCTGATAGAAAAATATAATTTTCTAAATGTTGGCATGACTTTGCAAAACATAATGGCATAGATGTTAGGTATGAAGGAAACTCTGCCTTCCATGTTCTGATATATGATCAATCGACTACTAAAATTGCATATCCACCAAACAATATTATTGATCAGATGGCAAAGCTTGTCTCTCTATCAAGTGATGAAGAAAATTTAAACAAAGATAATCCATCAACTTCTAAAACACCTGAGCAACAAAGACTCAGGTTTATTATGCAAAGGATAGAGCAATTCAAGCAACAAATGCATTAGAGCCTATAAATTTTTCATTTGTGCGTTCCTTACTACTGCATAATATACAAAAAAGTTATATGATAAGTCTAAACTCATAATCAATTCAACTTAGTGTTCAAATTCAATTACTTTGCAAAAAACTTATTATTTTAACTTCTTCTTTTGTTGAACTCAAAATTTCAAATTTCGTATCTACGTATAGATTTTGATAAAAACAAATAAATTCAAAATTCAAGCTCAAGTTGTATGCGCATGAAGAAAGCTAAGCACATCAAGAAATCAAGCATGAACAAGAAGAATAACAAGTCTACAAATAAAACTTATAAAGTAATTTTATATATTTCTTGATAAAATTTGAAATTGGATTAAGGTTCAAAATTAATCTTCTCTTACAAAGTATCAAGTTTCTTATATTTTACATGTGTATGACATATGCATGACATCATTAAAAATCTTAATTTTAAAAATTATGATTTTCACATTGTGCATGACATCATTAAAATGTTTAATTTCAAAAAATATGTTTTACATGTGCATGATATATACAATGA
The DNA here is from genome assembly GCA_036898215.1 of Platycarya strobilacea. NCBI lineage: Eukaryota > Viridiplantae > Streptophyta > Magnoliopsida > Fagales > Juglandaceae > Platycarya > Platycarya strobilacea. Next base: position 9,808,244 of record CM072545.1, read on the forward strand.
CATCATCAAAATGTTTAATTTCGAAAATTATATTTTACCTATGCATAACATATGCAATGACATCATCAAAAAATTAAATTTTGAATTTAGAAGATAATTAAGTGTCATCTTTTGATATGTGCATGTGTTGTTTAAATGTTTTGAAATATGAATAATGTTGTCTTGAAAAGAGATACTTTATTTGAATATTTTGAAATATGAATGATTTCTTCAAATTCGTTAAGATTTGAAATTGAGAACTCATTTTCCTATAAATAACTCACTTGAGTTTTGTAAAATCATAATAACAAGAGCTTACACATGAATTGTAAAGTTTTACATCATTCATTCAAAACCCTCATTCTCTCTTCTCTAAATTTTGAGTCTTAATTTTTATTCATTTTGAGAGATATATAGATTGTGTTGTATTATTCTTATTTCACTCATTGAGGAGTGTATTTTGATAATCTACCCACTATCAGCTCTTGTATCAGTAAGAAAATGCGTATAACTCTTGTGTGTGTAGACGGTGTTCTATAAATGGAATAGTTGAATACCAAGTGTGAAGTGATTGCAAGTATAGAGAGTGTTCTACACGAATTTTTTGTAGCGGTGTTGTTCAAAAGTATAATAGGTTTCTATTTTCACCTAAATGAGATTAAATAGTGAATTTGAGAATCCTCAAGGAGTATTTTAAGGCCAAGACGTAGGCAGTGAGACTAAATCTCGTTAAAATACTGAGTTTGCTTTTTCTTACCCTTACTCTTTATATTTCCTACTGTTTCATATTCTGTTTATATTTTATATTGTGTATTTGATTTAAAATTTAAAATTTTATAATATAACTCAATTCACCCTCCCTCTTATATTAGTCATCTGGGCAACATCTTTGTTGTACAGTATATGCCTACTGAATTTTCTAGATAATATTTATCAGACAATCAAATTGTCAAGTTTCGAACGTCTGATAATAAAAAACAATGGGATGTTGTATGCCTTTACAATAGCAAAAATTGTTCATTAATGAAAATAACAAAAGGATGAAGTCTATTTGTAAGACAAAACAATTTGGAGGAAGGGAATGCTTTTGTGTTTGAATTCATCAAGAGAAAGCCGACTGTGCTTAAAGTGTACATATTTCGGTTAACTGAGTACGCTTGAAAAAGGTTTTTTATAATTAATTTTCTAACAATTTTAGATAACTTTCATTTAGTAAATTCCTTTTTAATCTAAGCAAATTAGTAATATCTTTTTTTCTTCTAGACATTTCAATTCTTTGTCATAGTTTGCATATTTACTATTTTAAAAAACTTAGATAATTTAGTATTTTTGACAATTTAATAGTCTATATGTAACATATCTAATGATAAATATTTCAAATGTAAATTTTATTCACTATCATGATGATATTTCCAATCATGCTTTTTGTTGTTGTAAAAGTATTACTCAGCAAAGCTCACCAAATAGTTTCATCTAATTCAATAATTATGAAGACAAATTTAGTAAAATGCATTATTATGATGATTGGTAGACTTGGATATTTCTTGCATGACTTATATAGTTCTCACTGCCTCTTGAAGAATTTGAAAATATAGAAGTTTTAGATTGTTTCAAGATAAAAATAGTTGATTTCTAAGTATATATGATCATTATATTCATGAATGGGTGTCCATGTTTAATAGCTTTAATTTCTCTCATTGATTGGTAGAGAAGACAAACTTTTTTCATTGCAACTCCTGGCACATGGATTAATGAAATACTTTTTTTTATAACTCAAAAATTCAATGTAGATTTTATTTGAAGATATGTCTTTTCATATTCATGCTAACTCAAAATCTTATAATTTTAAATTCTTCTTTAATTTCTTTCATAAAAGTAATTAAAATTCTATAATTTCATAACATTTCTTAAAAGTCATTCTAAAAATTACAGATCATACTTTTTATTTTATTTTTAAGATACACTTCTATGCAGTGTTTGAATTGCTTGGAAGACAGCTAGATATGCTTTTATTGACTTTGAAGACCATTGAAATGCAAATGATGTAATTCATAATCATATGTACTTGTCTATTAGAACTCTCATCAATTTTTTTTTTCCTTTTTACTCATTTCTAATGAGATTTTTGATGATATTAATCTAGACTTTATACTTTATTATTGTATCATAGATGCTATATATGAACAACCTCACTATATATGTCTTTTTAACTATTTATGAACTATCAAGAAACATTGGTTATGTAAGGGTATGGGCATTCGACTGTGAGTCAGCCACTTGTCATTGTAGTTTGTTTTATTCTTATTTTAGACAACTTTGTAATTCAAAATTGGCTAATATTTGCTCTATTGAAGTAAAGTATGCTCTATAAATTTTGTTAAAAGATTATTGAAAACATATGTTTGATTACAAACTAATATTATCTACTTGAATAAAATATTAGAATGGAACTACTTCTTTGATTTATAAAGGCCAGTTACAAATCCTCCATATTGGTAAAAGCTAATGAAATTGTATATATAAAAACTAGATTTACTCATGAAATTGCATATATGAAAACTAGATATGCTCATGATGTGGCAAATACAACATAATGTTGCAATATATGACATATGTAATATGATGTCTTCCTATGATTATGAATATATTATTTATATATATATTATTATATAAGTAGATATAGCTTTTTTATTGTCTAATATATCATATTTTTTGCTATGATTTTCTTTGCAATTAGACAAACGTGCATTACACGTTACAATCTTGACTAATGTGTGTGTATATATATATATATATGTATATATATAATTGTGAAGAGATAGAGCTGATGATTGTTTTTTATAATTGGAGTACAATCTTGTATGTGAAGAGATAGAGCTGACGATTGTTATTTATAATTGGAGTACAATCTTGTACACTAGCGTATATATATATTTATATATATATAAAATTGTGAAGAGATAGAGCTGATGATTGTTATTTATAATTGGAGTACAATCTTGTACAACCTCGCAAGGGAACAACGTCTAATTCATATTAGTACGCACGTAGTGGACTAAATTATGGCAAGCAGCAGCAGAAATGTCATGGGTACTTTAGAACAGGATAATTTGATGGAAAAGGTGAGTGAGGATACGATATGTGTAGCAGTGGGAAAACATGAAAAAGAGGGAATATCTCTTCTTTCATGGGCTTTTCACAACTCCGGAGGAAGGAAGATTTGTATTCTTCACGTTCATCCGCGGCCTCCAAAGCTCGTCCGCAATCCTTGTAAGCCAGCTAGCTCTATACTCATAACTGAAAAATGACATGTAAAAAAGGTTATGAAATTTTCCAAAGTTATGGAAAAGAGTAATACTAAGAAGTATTCAATACTCATAGTACACACTCACATGAACGGTATTCATAAGCCCGGTTTATGTGAGTGTGTGTTATGAGTATTGGATACTCTTAATATTTTATCTATGAAAAAATAATTTTTAATGAGTTCACAACCTTTTTTTAAAAAAAATTCATAACCTTTGTTTTTCCTTATTGCTTTCGCAGGGGGTCCTGGAAAAGTGCCAGCAGAATTTTTGAATGAAATGTTGGTAGCCGAACAGGAGGAAAGAGATTGGCAAGACATGTACGAGATCCTCCATAAATATGACCAAATATGTGAGAAAATGGGGGTAACAGATCTTTCTTCTTCTTTATATCTCTTCCAACATTTAATTTACAACGTTTTTCAGATTTTATTTTCGTTTGGTTAATCTCCTTGAAAAGATTTTGTTTTGTTTTTTTTTTTCTTTTATCTGGAGTAGAAATGAAAAGAATAATATTCGGCCCGACCCGGACCGACCCGGCCCGTTAATTAGGTCTGTTAATATATATATATTTTTTAAAAAAAACCCGGCTCTCTTGCAAAATTCTGGCCTGACCCGACCCGACCCGACCCGAAACGTTTATCGAAAACGGTTAACCGAAACGTTCTCCTTCTTCGTCGTCTTCTTCAGCTGCAGGTTCTCGCATGGTCTTTTTCCAAATTTATAATTTATTTTAAGCTTTCCTCAGATCCACTGCCGCTCTTCCTCCTCTCCCAAAGCCTCCATTCCTTCACAATATTTCCTTAGATCTCTCTGTGTTCGGAAATGGGTATGCTTTGTTTGCAGTCGGCGGTGATTCTGGGGGTCTTGGCGACGGCTCTAATGGTTTCACCGACGCTGTTACTGACCTGCGCGTCACCTATCTCCCTCATCTGGGTGCGTTCCTCCACTGGAACTTCAACGCTTCCAACTCGTCGTTTTCCATGGCGTTCATGGCCCCTCCGGCCAAGACAGGCGGCGCCTGGGTTGCGTGGGCCAAGACAGACCGGCGCCGAGAGTATCAGAATACCAGTTTTCTAACGAAAACGTTATCGGTCGAACTATCAGGTATCGGGTATCAGAAAAATGGAATAGGCTGAAAACGGGGCGGAAGACGAAAATTTATCGGGTCGGGTCAGGTCGGATGAGCAGCCCTGCAATATATATATATATGTATGTATGTATGTATATGACCTCAGAATTAAAAAAGATTTGATGAGTATGTAAACCGATTGTTTAAGGTATTCTAAGACTAAACAAAGAAAGAAAGAGGAATTTAAGCTCCATGCAGCAAGTTATAAGATACCTAGAAAAGATTCACTAGGTGAGCAACTTTTTCATCTAGAGGCACTTGAATTGTTTTTAGTTCTTGACATAACAAGTTTATATATGATGTTGAGAAATTGATCTCTCTCAAAAGTGTGAGAGAAAGAGAGTTAATATATTGGACTTTACAATTGCGAAGTTAGAATCTTGATCACTTATTAGTGATTACATGACCGCACGCCCAGTAAAGTTAACTTGATGAAGAGAGACTGATTTGAGTAACAAGTTAAAAGTTTTCCATTATATATATATATATATATATAATTTCTCAAAAGTTAGGCTTCACAATATGCAAATTTATCCAAAGTATTCCTTTGGAACTAATGGATTGGAAATTAAAAGAATTGTTGAGGTTTTAAGTATATATATTTTGGCTTTGCGGTTGTTTTAAAATGTAGGTACAAGCAGAGATACTACAAACCGAAATGGAAAATATTGGAGAAGGGATTGTGACACTCATCAATCAGTATGGGATTAAGAGGCTTGTTATGGGAGCAGCAGCAGAAAACCACTATACCAGGTACAACTAATAGCAAGTTTGCTATATATACATATGTACTCTTCAATTCGGTTTTGGTAAAATTGAGTTTCTGAGTTTGCTAGGCTGGCTAGTATGCCGCGTGCATGTGAAACATGTTATATCTAGGGATAAAAAAACGTGATTTTCTCATATAATCGTGTATGTGAGTTCTTTCACAATAATGTGTGTTGCATGGGCATGGTTTTTAACACTAATCTAGACCTAATATTTAAATTCCTAGTAAGTAGACCATCTATGATAAGAACTCACAGCTCAGATATTTAGTCCGATCCACTCCTTTAGAAAGCTCATGATCTTCAAATGTTTAATTTATCTTTTTAAAGTCAAATATAACTAGACCGCGTTAATGTTTTTCAAAGAAATTCAGTCATTACGATATATATATATATATCTTTCCTGTTCTATATCACTAAGTATTTCTATGGGACTATCCTCAACCCAAACCCTTTCACCATAATACATAAATGCTAATTTTGCAAGTTTATGAGCTATATATGTTATTAGCTTCTCTATACACAAATCTAACTTCCCAATCCACTTTGTCTACTAGCAGCATTCTTACATCTTCAAGAATGTTCCCATAACTCTTCTTTGTTGTTGGTTGCCTTCACAATTAGTTCTGAGTTCCCTTCCAAGATCACCTTTGAAAAGCCTAACTCTGCACATAAGTACCTTGCTCTCTTAAGAGCTAAGGCTTCTGCAACAATGGGTTTCTGCACATGATCCACCATATAGCTTAGACAGGCCAAACTTACCACTTTGTTGAGACGCACATTCACTGCTGCATCCCACTTTACTTTTACCCATAACTCAGCTTGCTTTTCCCGTTTAACCTCCCTCACATCCATGACCCCTGGCACCCGAGTCTTCTGATGGTATTCAGTGCAATAATGAACTCATTTTGTCCCCCTTTGACAGATTTTATGACACCCCTTGGTTCTACAAATTTTTTATCAAACAGCCACGAGTTCCTTCTTAACCAAATCTTCCTCATGGTACAAGCAACCATCTCCACTTCCTCCATCCCTAGCTGTATATTAAGTTTTTCCCATAACTCCATGAAGTTTGACTCATGGTGGCTCCACTTATGGACGGGACTATCAGGTTCAGCCCATACATCCGAGTCATGTCACATATTGGGCACAAACTAGACCTTACCACCTGTTTCTTCATCAAGCTCTCCCTTGTAGGTAGCAGATCAAGATAGGCTTTCCATAAGAAATGTTTAACAATTCCCTGCAACTTAAGGCCCCATATGAGATTCCACCATTTTTCTTCACATTCATCTTTTGAGGATTCCCCTTTCATTCTTTTCATTCCTTTATGCTCCAGATGGTAAGCATTCTTGACTGAAGATTTCCCATCACTGGAGCATCCCCATACAATTTTATCCTCTACTCCCCATCTACTAATAGGATACTACTTACCAGTTCCACTTCCTCTTTTGAAAATGTGTCATTAAGCAGACCTCTCTTCCAAATGCCATCTTCACCATTAATAAATTGGATAACTTTAGATTTGTTGAGCAAATTCTTAATAGGAGATGGTATTTGATGACATGTTTGCCTTGGTAATCACTTATCCCTCCATATATGCACCTTGCTTCCATTCCCCACCCTCCAAACCATTCCATCTTTCACCAGGTCTAAAGTAGACCATAGACTTTTCCAAATGTAAGAGGGGCCCTTACCCAACTTAGCTTCCAACAAGCCTTCGTTTTTAAAATAAGTTCTCTTTCATAATGTTGGCCACCGAAGAAGAGGGATTGTTTAAAATACTCCAACATTGCTTAGCAAGTATTGTTGTGTTGAAGCACTCTAAGTCTCGGAATCCTAATTCTCCACTCCTTTTCCCTTCACTAATTCTGCACCAGCTTCTCCATTGAATTTTTATATCATCTTCTTTATGAACCTACCAGAAATGAGCCATGAGGGAGGTGACTTCTTTGCTCAACCTTCTTGGCAGCCTAAAGACAGACATTGCAGAGGTGGGAATGGCTTGTACAATAATTAATAAGAATTTCTTTATCTGCCTGAGATAGAAAGGTATTCTTCCAACTACATATCTTGGACCAGACCGTCTCTTTCAGATTTTTGAATGTGTTGTATCTTGATCTGCTTACCATGGCTGGCAAACCAAGATACCTTTCATAATTTCCACAAATAGAAACTGCTACTACATTTTTTATCTGCAATCTGGTCGACAAACTTGTGTTTGAACCGAAAAACATAGTGGTCTTCTGCAGGTTCAGGTAAAGACCCAAGGCTTCTTCATATATCTTCAATAGACCTTGAATTTCCTGCCATCCAGTTATCCTTGCTCTTCCAAAAATCAAGCAGTCATCAGTAAAAAGAATGTAACTTATCCTTGAGCCCCTGCTAGCCATAACTACTTTTATAACCATCTTCTATCAATAGAATCATTGAGGACAGGCCTTCTACACAAAGGATAGATAAGTATGGGGAGGTGGGATCCCCTTACCTTATACCTCTCAGGCCTAATGACCCTACTGGATTCATCATTAACTAGAGTTTAATGTGTAACTGAGGTCACACATTCCGTAATCAAGGAGATCCATTTAATTCCAAACCTGGTCTTCTCATCATAACCTCCAATTATTTTCATTCTTTCATGTCATAGGCCTTATACATATCCAACTTAAGGGCCATACTCCCTACCTTCCACTTCTAACTTATTTTCATTGTGTGCAACGCTTCGTAGGCAACCATCACATTATCTGTAATAAATCTTCCAGAGATGAATGCACTCTGGTTATGAGAAAACATGAGTTTAAGTCTGTTGGCAGTACTCTTGATATCAAATTGTATAGATTATTGCATAAATTAATAGGCCTAAACTCATAGGCAGCAGATGTTTTAGAAACCTTGGGAATAAGGACTATAAAGGTGATGTTTACATTGCTGTCTAGATCCCCATCACCATTTAGTTTAAGATGGCTTTAGAAACCCCCCTCCCCTACAGTACTCCAATAAGCTTTGCAAAAGCAAGTTTCATTCCCATCTGGCCCAGGGGATTTCAATGGAACCATCTGTTTAAGGCTACCTCAACCTCACCTCTAGGAAACTCCCTTTCAAAGTCAATGTTCATCTGGTTCATTCTTTTTCCTCTGGCTGGCACCAGAGTGAAAAAACTTGGTGTTTTTGTCATCAAATTGGTACCAGTTTCTTTTTTCTTTTTGCCTATATTTCATGTCCTATTGTTCTAGCATTGGTCCCAACTCCTTTTAGCTGCTTAATAATTTCACATTATATGGGCCTTCATTGTCTTGCTCCCGTTTTAGCAAGTTAATTTTTTGCTTCAGGGTTGCCTCACTTTCCATCTCTTTGAAATAACTCCAGCTGATTAAATCCCTCTTGCAATCATTCAGCTTATACTAAATCTTCCTTAGCGAAAATATATCCCCACCTCTTATATCCAAGGCCTCTTCTATAATTGGCCTGCCTTCCTCATCTAGGATCCACTTTGCTTCAAATTTGAAAATCTTTTTCTTCTTTCTTCTGCTAGGGGTCGTCGAGCTTAAGTCCAACAAGAGGACCTTATGGTCCAATTGGCTTGCAGGCAGTACTTCAACAACTCTTTCTCAAAACATCTTTGCCTATTTCATGTTTGGAACTACTTTCTCAATCCGCTCCTTTGTAAAGGTATTATCAGAATGCTTATTGCTCCAAGTGAACATACTCCTCTTCAACCCCAAATCAAAGATGTTGTTATGTTCCAAGGCCTACCCAAAATGATCCATCTGAGCTTCTGGTCTAGGTTTCCCTCCCACTTACTCCTCTTAATATGCAATTTCATTAAAATCACCCATTCTATACTACGACATTCTATAGAAGGACTTAACATCGACCACAACCTCTAAGAAGGTCTTCTTTTGCAAACTTCAGGGAGGCCATAAAAGCTAGTGAGCAACCATGGCACATTCCTTTCCTCATTTCTAGTGAATGTATTAATGTGATGGTGAGAGAAATTGACTATCTCCACCTTTACTATCTCTAGTCCCTAAAAGAGCCAGGCTCTCTTTCATCCTTTTGACTCAATGGTAAAACATCCCTCCCAGTCCATTTGATTCTTAATACCATCATATTTTTCCTGCTGCTAACTTTGTTTCCATTAAGAAAATCACCTAGAGGTTCTTGTCCTTCACCATTAGGTAAGGGTTCTAAACTATTTGAGGGTTTCAAACACTCGGCAATTCCAACTAAGTCTTTTCATAATAATTGGCGAGGTAGACTAGTTCTGCCATTAACTTTACACAATCCAACCCTTAACCCTCCTAATCTGCTTACCTTTCTTAAATAGGCCCTTTACATAATTGTGGTCCTCTTCATCAACCAATATTTATCAACAGATAAGGACAAATAAGTGTTCTTCTTGCCTACCTCACGTGCCTTCTCTTCCACCTCCCCTACTCTGCTACCCCATTCTTTTCAGCAATGAAAAGCTCGGTGCTAGACAATTACTATGCACTCCCTGCTTCTTTTGCAACCCCAAACCCATTTTCCAGTGAAACAAATTCTTTCGTCAAGTCCCTCACACTCTTCTTTCTTGCCTGCCCTTCCTCAATGCCTATCCCCCCCCCCTCTTCTCTACTTCCACTGCTCTGAGAAATTTCTTCAAGCACATAAGCTTCAGTATCAACAACCCACCCAAGCAGTCCTCCTTGCCACCATCCCACAGTGTGCATTCATCGAGGTATCAAGAACCTACTTGCTACTCTTCTCAAACACCCTATCATCAATATTTAGAGTCTATTTTTTATGAAAACTTACCTTTCATCCCTCTCACTGCTATGAATCTTACGGTTTACTTCCCTCTGCTCCCTATCATGCGTCTCTTTATGCTCTCCATTCCTCTCCCTTGTGCGTTATGCTGAGCACGAAGCCAACTGCCATTTTACATTTTGTCACCCATCCCTTCCAATCCCTTACATCCTCCAGCACCATGTTTAATTTTTCCACATCTGAAATGAGTTTTGGAAGCTTCTCATAGGTTAAAGACACCCAGATTTTATTCCCCCATCAAGTTGGCAGTTCTCTCTCTGGCCATGCCTTTCTTACATCCAATTCAATTTTCCTCCTTAGTTAACTACCCCAACTAATACCATCTTCACGCACATCCACCTCCTTAACACTCCCAATCGAACCACTAATCTGATTGCCTACTTCACGGGTCATGCAAGCAAGTGGCAGATTCTTCATATGTACCCTGAACATCTCAAAATCAAGTTCATCTTCTGTGGTGGAGGGGGCTTGGTCCATCAAAAGGTTTTAGAACCAGAAGATGGTAAATAACCAAGACTTACCATACAGTACTCTGCTTATCCCTCTGAATCTACAAACAAATTCATACTTATTTCATGGAACGCAAAGGTTCCATTCAGCCTCCAGATCTTTGTCAAAGTAGTCCTTTTAACTTCTTTATTCATTATACAATGAGAAAGCAATTTACCCACTAAACTTCTTTTGTTGTCTGCCAACACTTTTGCCAATTATTCTACACCACTTTCAATTGCAACATCCTCCTCTTGTGGAGCTTAAGATAGTCCCATCTCTCCTCTAGTTCCTCCATCTTCCCTCACCACCAGTCATACAATAGACTCTCCCTCCCTCACTTCTATGAGTAAGTTAAGACTATCTTTCCACCCACACTTCCTCTCCAGAGCAAGCTTAGAGGAGACTTTCACTCCCATTTCTCCTCATCTTCAAATGTTGGGACTTCTCTCTGTGCACTAAATGTTGCCTATAGATCACTTAATCAAACTATAGCAAAGCTATATGGCAAAATCGAGACAGTGAGAGAGAGAAGACAGAGAGAGATGAATAACCTAGTAAATTTCCTGAAAAGGAAACTATTTAAACTAATAATTTGATACAGAAAATTAATAAATCATAAATTGACTATTGTTCATGCCATTTGACAATGCTGGTTACATTGTTCTGTCTTCGGCATACTCTTTTCAAATCGAAAGAAATCAGCTATTAGATTCATGAATCAGTTAGGTAATTGCTTATCTTTTAGGTAGTTTATTGAATATATGTTTTACCTTTGAAATGATAATTGCTTATCTAATATTGCTTGACATGCATGGCAGGAAAATGATCGACCTCAAATCTGAAAAGGCAAAATACGTGTGCGAGCGAGCACCTATGGATTGTTTCATACAATTTGTTTGCAAGGGCTGCCTCATACATACCAGGTTAGCTTGATTGGTAATTTTCTGATTACTTTTTGGGAAGAATACTACACTTGAGGTGTCTGAATGGGTACTCAGTAGTGGAAAAGTGATTCAGCACTGTATTGGCATGAAGTGTGTGGGCTATGAAGATTAGTTTATGGCGCTACTCACTACCATTGATGCGGGGCACTCAAAGTCTAAGAAATCAGAGTCTAAGAAACATAGAGAACTTAGGAGACTCACTTGGTCCTTGAACGATGATAGCACCAGTTGTAATCATACTAAAGGGAAGGGAACTCTCTTGACTTTATGAAGCCAATAATCGTGTCTTGGAATGTGTGGGGGCTGAATGAAGTTGATAAACGTAGGCATATTAATTTCTTACTTCGGGAGTGGAAGGCGGACATTGTATGCTTGCAAGAAACAAAGTTGAAATTAATTACTGGAAACTTAGTGCGTAGTATATGGAGTTGTGCATATGTGGATTGGGTGTACTTGGCGTCGAAAGGGGCTTCGGGTGGCATTCTTGTAATGTGGGATAAAAGGGTGGTGGAGAAAATTAAGGATTTTGTAGGGGAACATATTGTGGCCGTTTCTTTTAAATTAGTGATGGATAATTCCTCATGGGCTTTTGCAGGGATGTATGGGCCTAATATTGATAACACTCATAGCCTCTTATGGGATGAACTTGCTGCACTACTCAGTTGGTGGGACCTCTCTTGGTGCATAGGGGGAGATTTCAACATAATAAGGTTCTCTACTGAAAGATTTGGTGACGTTCAGTTGCGCCCATGTGTCAAAGGAGGTTGCCTCGTTTTGCTCGGATCACTTTCCCATCATGTTGGATGGTGGCGGTATTCAAGGTGGACAACGTCACTTCAAGTTTGAAAACATGTGGCTTAAGAGTGAAGGTTTCGTGGACAGGATAAGAAATTGGTGGTCTTCTTACCAATTTCAAGGTACATCTTCTTTCATTCTTGCAGGAAAAGTAAAAGTTTTGAAGAATGACCTAAAGATTTGGAACTCTATAACCTTTGGTGACATCGGGGAGCACAAGAAAACTTTGGCAGATGAGCTACAAGGAATTGAGAGAATCCTCGAGACTAGAGCTCTTTCTCAAGAGGAAATTGTTCGTAAAACAGAGTTAACTACAAAATTGGAGAGAGTTCTTTCTTTAGAAGAGATATCTTAGTGCTAAAAGTCCAAAGCCTTATGGTTAAAGGAAGGGGATCGTTGTATCAAATTTTTCCACAGGGTGGCTAACTCCCCCAGAAGGTATAATACCATTAAGATGCTAAACGTCAATGGTGTAGAGTGCACAGAGGCTCCAGTTATAAGGGATCATGTGGTGGATTTCTTTGATCAGATGTTTACAGAACGGGAGCAATGGAGACCAAAGCCGGATGGTCTTGTTTTTTACTCCATCGAACCACCAGTAGCATCTTGGATGGAAAGACCATTGGAGGAGTCAGAAGTGTTTGAAACCTTAAGGAAAGTGGCAAGTGATAAAGCACCTGGACCTGATGGTTTTTTGATGGGTTTCTTCCAAACTTGTTGGGAGATTGTGAAAGAAGACCTAATGAAGGTATTTCATGAATTATTCTTGGTAGGAAAATTTGAAAAAAGTCTTTAACTCTACTTTCATTACTTTGATTCCTAAGAAAATTGGTGCTTTAGAGTTACAAGACTTTAGACCCATTAGTCTTATAAATGATGTCTACAAAATTATTTTCAAAGTGTTTGCAAACCTTCTTGGGGAGGCTCTATGCAAAATTATCTCAAAGCCACAAATGCCTTCATCAAGGGTCATCAGATATTGGATTTAGTCCTCATGGCCAATGAGTGCCTGGATAGCAGAATAAAGAAAGGGGTAGAAGAGATTATTTGCAAGTTAGACATGGAGAAAGCATACGACCATGTAAACTAGGATTTTCTCATTTATTTTCTAGAGAGATGTGGTTTTGGGGAGAGATGGTGCAAGTGGATTGGATGGTTCATCTCAACAGCAAAATTCTCAGTGTTAATAAATGGCAGCCCGGCAGGTTTCTTCTGTAGTTCACAAGGCTTGAGATAAGGAGATTCGCTATCCCCACTTCTCTTTATTATTATCATGGAAGTTTTGAGTAGGATGTTATCAGCTGTGGTTCGAGAAGGATATATGGTTAGGTTTTTTGTTGGTGACCCCACTAGAGGCACCATCTCTATCTCTCACTTATTATTTGTAGATGACACCTTAATTTTCTTTGAGGCAGAACATTCAGCACCTCTTATGTTTTGAGGTTGCTTTAGGCTTAAGAGTTAACTTTGGAAAATCCGAGCTTGTACTAGTCGAGAATGTCACTGGCCCACAACATTTGGCTACCATTCTTGGTTGCAAAGTTGCCACTATCCCTATGAAGTATTTGGGGTTGCTGTTGGGTGCAGCTTCAAGGGCTTCTTCAATCTGTGATATAGACATCGAAAAGATTGAAAGAAGATTAGCAGGTTGGAAGAGATTGTAATTATCCAAAGGAGGCCGGGAGACCTTGATCAAAAGTACCCTCTCCAATCTCCATACTTATTATTTGTCTTTATTTCCCATCCCTGCAGTTGTGGCAAAAAGGATTGAAAAATTTTACCGTGATTTTCTATGGAGTAGAATGGGGGATGAATTCAAGTTTCACTTAATCAGATAGGACAATGTGTGCAAGCCAATATCCATAGGTGGTTTGGGCTTAAAAAATATAAGAACCTTCAATTAGGCTCTTCTTGGTAAATGGTAATGGAGGTATAACTTGGAACTAGATGAGCTATAGAAACTAGTAGTAGGGCGTAAACATGGAGGCCTATGGGGGGGGGGGGGGGGGGGGGCTGGAGTACTAAAGAGGCGAATGGGGCACATGGAGTGGGGTTGTGGAAACATATTAGACAAGGATGAGGGGTTTTCACCATTCATACCAAACTGGTAATGGGTGAAGGAACTCGGATTAAATTTTGGAGGGACACTTGGTGTGGGGAGGAAGCTCTACAAGACACATTTCCTTTTGTTTTTAGGTTAGCTTGTGACCAAGAAGCTTTAGTGGGCAGATCTTTTGATTTGATCGAGCGACCAATTTTAATGGAATGTCACATTCAATAGAGTAGTGCAAGATTGGGAAATGGACAGCTTTTCAACTTTTTTCAGTTACATCTATTCCACTATGCCAAATGGAAGGAGAGCTGATAAGCTTTGGTGGACACCGTCGGGCAAGGGTAATTTCTTGGTTCGCTCTTCTATAAAGCGCTAACACTCTCAATGAATACCCACTTTTCTTAGAGAAAAATTTGGAGGAATAAGCCCCCCCACCCCCAACCCAACTCCACAAAGCCCTTTTCTTCACTTGGATATCTGCACTGGACAAGATCCTGACCACTGATAACTTGAGAAAGCGCAGAATCATTGTCACAAATTGGTGCTGCATATGCAAGGATTCAGGAGAATTTGTGGATCACCTCTTGCTACACTGCGTAGTAGCCAGACACTTGTGGGATAATGTCTTCAGTCGAGTTGGCTTGATTTGGGTAATGTGGGCCACAATGATTGGGTTATTGGCTAGTTGGACATCTCTTGGAGGTGTTACTCCCATCAAATTAGTGTGGAAGATGGTCTCTATCTACATTATGTGATGCATTTGGCAAGAGCGCAACAATAAAACCTTTGAAGATAAAGAACGAACATGGGAGGAGCTTCTTTCTCTAGCTACAATAAAGAATGCACTTTATTGTTCTGGGCTCTAGCTATAGATTTTAATGGTCTTAACCTTCATGATTTTCTTGTATCGTACAATCCACCCACGATCTAGATAGGTCTCGTCTATTGTATACTATATTGTGTACTTGGGCTTTGCCTATTTCTATCAATAAATTGTTTACTTATAAAAAAAAAAAAAGGTTTCCCCTTCAACCCATAAGCATGTGAAGCACATTTTATTAAAAGTCTAATTTAAAGAGTTAATTACATGTGGCCCTTTACTAAAATACAAGTATTGCTTGTTCACAGATTACGAATCATCTATGGAAATATACATTTTTCATCTTCAAACAAGCAAGGATTTTATAATTTGTACCCAAATTAACTAACAACTAGCAAGTATATATGAGGCATTATACGGACCTTTTACCTAGAAATTATTGATAATTGGTACCCTTCATTCGATTGGCACATTTAAATTGGATGAGAAACATGTGAAAATTGGTGATGTGCCACAATCTTCCATTCATTGTGAGATATAATTAATTAAAAGAAGATGCACAAGCATTACAAATTGTTATTGGTTTGAAAGTAAAGGGTATCCATTCTAATTGTTTAGATACAAAACACAAAAGTCATATATATATGTGTGTGTGTGTGTGCTTTCCTAAATTTATTCAGGGACATCAGTAAAATTCTTCTATACATGTATGTGTGTGTATGTGTGTTCAGTGTTCACTTACTAATTAATTCAAGTACCATCTCATACAGGAAACCACGAATAGATCATCACATAGATCAAAATGGAGAATCAAGCCTCATGGGCTTAAGATCGCGATCAGTTCCTAATTCCTGGAAAATTAGCAATGGGGCTGAATCTGGATGCTTGAACTTGTTGAAATCACAATCAGTTGCACAAAATCGTACAAGGGAGGATAGAAATATTGTAAAGAGTGTCTTCAATGCTATGTTCCGAGGAGGCACCAAAGAGCCTTCATCCCCGAAGAGCAGGTCTGAGGCAGAACACAATAATACTACTATTTCTGATCATGCATTGGATGTGTTATCGTTGAGGAGTCCTTCAGGTTCAAATCGTTCAACATACTCTTCTAAATGAATTATTGATTTAACTCTCAATCCGTTAGTATTGAAACCAATTTCTCCAAAATTGGTGGGGTCTGCAGACAAACACAAAACAATGTCATATCTTTTGTATTTTTGAAACAGCTGTAATTAATTCCTAGAATAGCCTAGCTTAGCAGAATATTATGTGCAGCGTGATTGTTGGATTGAATTGCAGCTTGATTCTGGGTTGAATTTCAGCTTGATTCTTGGCTTCGATTTTGTTGTTTGACTTTTGATTGATGTTCCTTAATACGCCCCCACAAGATTGGGCTACTATCGGCAAGTCCAATCTTGTTATGAAAAATTTATGTCCGTTGTTTTGACAAAGCCTTTGTCAACAAATCAACAATTTGATCTTGGGTGTGGATGTGCCAAACCTTCAGTGAGCACATTGAACCAGTTCTCTGACGAAGTGCAAGTTGATTTGGATGTGTTTCATCCTTGAATGTTGGACAGGGTTGAAGCTTAAATGAGTGACTCCAAGGTTGTCACATAGCAACAATGGTGGATCCTTGAGTTTAAAATGGAGCTCCTAAGATAAGGCTTTAAGCCACATTGTTTCTGACGCGGCATTGGCAAGAGCACGATATTTAGCTTCCGTTGAGGACCGTGCAACGGCTCATTGTTTCTTGGAGCTCTAAGAGGTGGGATTTGAGCCGAGATAGCATATGTAGGCTGATGTAAATTTCCTGTTATCCATATTTCTTGCCCAATTTGCATTGGAAAATGTTGATAGGACTGGATTTGCATTTTTATTAAGTTAAATACCGTGGAAGATGGTTTGTTTCAAGTATCAAAGCAGTCGCTTGGTTGCTGTTCAGTGTGTTATGGTTGGCTTGTGCATAAATTGCGACAATTTATTGATAGCAAACGAGATGTCCAGACTAGTTAGAGAGAGATATTGGAGGCTCCCAATGACACGTCGAAATTCTGTGCTATCAACCGGTGTAGTACCATCAGCCAAGTGAAATGGTTGTTGACAGAGGAGTAGACACTTCCTTGGCACCAATCATATTAGTGCTGGACAGTAAATCTCATATGTACTTGTGTTGGGATGGGAAAATACAGCCCTTGTAGGTATAACTTCCACCTTGAGGAAGTAACTTAGAATGCCCATGTCCTTCAGTGAAAAATTTTCACCCAATTTCTTCACAACAAAATCCATAAAATAGAGTCACTGCTAGTAATCACTAGGTCATGAACATGCACCAAAAAATAACATGTGATGGACTCATTTTTGTAAAGAAACAGGGACAAATCAGCTTTAGAATTTTGGAAGCCAAATTCCAACAGGGCATTTTTTTGAAGCTGTATACTAGGCCCTAGGGGCTAGCTTAATCCCATAGATCGCTTTCCTTGACATGCACGCATAATTGGGCTTAGACACATCTTTGAAGCTAGGGTGTTGCATCATATAAATCGTCTCGATTAGATTTCCATGCAAGAATGCATTATTGATGTCTATTTGTCTCAATTTCCACCTATTCATAACAGCGATATTCAGAACAGATCGGATAGTGGCATGTTTGACCATTGGGCTAAATGTTTCTTTGTAGTCTAGCCCGGAGCATTGATTGTACCCTTTTGCAACAAGTTAGGCTTAAAACTTATCCACAGATCCATCGGCTTTCCTTTTCACTTTAAACACCCATTTACAACCTATAGGTTTGCAATTTGGAGGTGATGGAACCAACTCCCAAGTTCTATGCCTCATCAGAGTTGTAAGCTCATTTGATATTGCCTCACGCCAGTGAGGGTGGTTCACAACTTGTGTCACAAAAGTTGGTTCAATGGATTCGGGTAGGGGGTGTTTGGAAACCAAGTTCAACTGTTTGGGTTTAAAAATTTTGTTCATCGACCGTGTGGTCATTTGATGAACATGCTCGGGCTCAGGTTCAATATGTAAAGGTTGTGTGGGTTCAAGCTGACCTAAGGTGGAGGAGGTGGGTTGGTGTGTGTGATTCGGTGGAAAAGATTGTGTGGGCTCGGGCAAAGCATATTCATCATCAATAGATTTAACATAAGGATTGAAAGATAGCATAAAGGAAGAGAGGGTTACAAGGTTACTTGGAGGTTTTGCGATGGTAGTGTGAGCACCATTAGAAGGCACTAGTGTTGATGGTGACTCTTTAGGTTGCGGCATGGAGATCACTTACAGAGATACATGCACGGTTGGAGGACAAATGTCAAGGAAAGGGTTAGGGCACACGTGTATCCGATGGAGTGGGCTAGGTTTGTTTTTGGGCTTTAGATGTGGGAGAAATAAAGTGGGCCTCATCAAGCAATACATGTCGTGAAGTATAAACTTTGTGGGTTTTTGGTCCATACAAATGTAGGCCTTTTGGGTCTGTGAGTATCCAATGAAAATGGGTGGGATGGATTTGGGCTGCAATTTATGTGGTGTTGTAAGGCCTTGTGAGAGGGTAACAAAGAGATCCAATTTTTTTTTTTTTTTAATTTGAGATAATCGAGTTTTTGTCCAAAAAGTGCCTCAAAGGGTGATTTGTTATTGAGGAGGGGAGTGAGTTGTTTATTTATGAGGTAGGTGGCAGTTCTAAAGGCATTGGGCCAATACGAAAGAGGAAGAGTATCGTAGATTTTGATGCAAATGAGGATGCAGAGCCTGAAGATGCGGGTCTGCTGGAGAAGTGATCTGGGATCACTTTCTCGTGGGAAGGGAATTATGCCCGTTTTTGGCTATTATATTTTGGTCTGTATGGTATTTATATTGGATAACTATATATCTTTTAAAGGCTTTTTATTTTGAAAATCTGTATTTAACTTTCTGGTACTTAGTTGGCTAATTTTTAATTAACTGTTGTGACTTTTGTTGTGCACCTTTTGCATGTTGCACGCACTTGAGCACTTATCGATGAGGTGCATGACCTGTGTTGTCAGCATCTCGATGCCTCGATCCTCGTGTTTCCGTACATGGGAGTTGGGGGCGTCACAAAGAGAGGAGTCATGAAGTAGAGTGAGACCGGTTTCAACATGGTGACGATGTCGGCATTTGAAGACTCCATTTTGTTGAGGTGTGTAAGGCATGATAGTGTAGTGGGTGATTCCATGATGAGACAAAAAACATTTGAGTGACAAATTCGCTGCCATTGTCGGAGTAAAGGCTTTTGATGGTTTTTAGAAACCGATTTTCAACAATTTTGAATTAATGAAAAATGCTTGACACCTTGGATTTTGTAGCCATTGGGAAAAACCATATATATTTAGTGTAATGGTCTACAAAAATAAGATAGTAGTGTGAACCATGTAGTCCAGTTATATGCGTGGGTCCTCAAACATCGGTATAGATAATATCAAGTAGACCATTACTTTGAAGACTAGTGGTTCGAAATTCTTGTTGATGCGCTCTATTGATAGATCAAGAACTACATAGTGATGAAAATTTATTGTTTGTGGTGGGAAGAGAAAAAATAGAAACAAGATTTTGAACAATTTGAGGGAGAGATCTCCAATCCGCTTGTGCTATCCGTCAAGCGATGTCCTTTCATGCACGTTCGCAATCATTTTTGAAGAGGTGCCCACAAGTGAATCCAGAAAGTTGTAGACACCATTTTCAATGCTAAGCTAGGCTATTCTAGGAATTAATTACAACTGTTACAAAAATACAAAAGATATGATATATATCTACAATTGCAGAATATTATGTGCGGTGTGATTGTTGGATTGAATTGCAGCTTGATTCTGGGGTTGAATTTCGGCTTGATTCTTGGCTTTGATTTTGTTGCTTGACGTTTGATTATCTTCCTTAATAGGGTCCGAGTTCATGAGTCTATTCTCACCAGGCAACTTTTCTGTTGTGGACGTTGCATCTTCTGACGGAGCTCAAAGTGTTGCGGTATGTACAAAAAAATTATAAAAGAATTTATGTGATTATATATAGGAAAATGATTTGTACATATTTTGAATATGAAAGTCTTGCACAAGTCTTAAATTTTGAAAAAAAACATTACTTTTTTTATGGTGTTTATTTTTATTTTTAATGATGATCTGCACGAAATTTCCACACTCTAAACATGTATTTAAAATTACTCTTATATATAAGGGGCACTTATAAAATGAGTGTATACTATTATGCAAAAACTTTTTAATGGGAGAATTGCCCTACTGCCACATGGCAGAGTTATATCCTATTCAAAAATTATAATATATGGTACCTAACGTTCTAAAAATTAAAATTTAGTTAAAATCTCCAAAATATTCAAAAAATAAAAGAGTAAATATTTATAATTACAAACCATGTGGACATTCATATGAATTGATCTTAGCAGGACAACAGTAATTTAGAGAATCCTCATTATGAGAGACTTCAACAAGTGATGGCAGATGCAGAAAAATTGACACTCTTGCAGCAAAAAGTAGCAAGAGAGCTTGGTGAGGCTATAGGCAAGGTAAAGTTTTTAGTATTTCTTACATCTTGAATGTTTTCCCTTTCTGGAAATTTGCTTTTGCATTTTCAAGCTCGATCTTCTTAAGATTTAAGGAAAATACAATTGTCATCCTCCAACTAATAGTGTTTTACATTTTACACCCCAAGCATTAAAAAATGTTACATTGTGTACTAAAATATCATAAATTTACAATGTACAACCTCCTTTGTGATCTACATCCAAATTATATCACATTTCCTACTTTTACCCATTTTTCATACATCTTAGTAGATCAAAAGGGTGTGAATGATCTCTTCAGCTTGGCATAGAATGTTAAACTTATACGTGACTATAGTTACAATAATTCCTAAAACTTCTACCTATATGATTTCTGAAGTTCTAAAATCAGCTGCAAATTACCTAACATCCATCACAGGCCCAACAAGAGTTGATTCTCAGAAAAGAAACTGAGGATGGGAAAGCAAAAGAGAGAGAAATTGAAATAATGAAAAAACAGATAGACCAACTCATGGAAAAGTCCCAGATTTTCCAAGAACGTGAAACATCATTTAATAATCAAATTCTAGAGTTGCAGATTGAACGGGATAATGCAGTGAAAGAAGCTGAAGAACTGAGATATAAGCAAGGAGAATGCTCGAGTTGGAATATGCATCGGTTCTCTGAGTTCTCACCGTTGGAGATTAAGGAAGCAACTCAAAACTTCAATGAATCCCTGAAAATTGGAGAAGGAGGATATGGTAACATATACAAAGGCTATCTACGTCAAATCGAGGTTGCTATAAAGAGGCTACATCCTCATAGCTTACATTCCAGTTGTGGGCAAGGCCCCCCAGAGTTTCAAATGGAGGTATATTATTCTTTTAAAAGCATTTAAATCGTTTAAATTAGTTAAGTAAATATTAGTTAAGTTTGTAGGAAACATGACCAGCTTTTCATATCCTTTTTGGCATAAAATAAGAATTCAAAGACACAAATATTTGCAATAGAATAATGGAATAAAGAGTGGTCAAAAGTTTTGCATTCTACTGATCTCATTTGTTCTTTATGTATGATTAGGTATGTGTATTAAGTCAGTTGAGGCATCCGAACCTTGTGAGGCTTATTGGATCTTGTCCAGAAGAATTTGCACTTATATATGAGTATCTGCCTAATGGAAGCCTTGAAGATCGACTCAGTTGTAGGGACAATAGTCCTCCATTATCATGGCAAACTTGAATCTGTATTGCTACAGAGTTGTGTTCTGTCCTTGTATATCTCCATTCCAGTAAACCTCATAGCATCGTACATGGTGATCTAAAACCCTCCAATATTCTCCTTGATGCCAACTTTGTTTCAAAACTTAGCGACTTTGGAATCTGTCGAGTGTTATGCCATGATCAAAGTTCATACAACAACACAACACTATGCCGTATAACCATCCCAAAGGGCACCATCGCTTATGTAGATCCTGAGTTCGTTGAAACAGGGGTGCTTACCATGAAGGCAGATGTTTACTCATTTGGAATCATATTGCTACAATTGTTGACTAATCGACCTGCCATCTCCATAGTAAATGACGTGAAATCTGCCTTAGGTGTTGGAAATCTGAAAGCTCTCTTGGATCCTTCAGCTGGAGATTGGCCTATTGTGGTTGCTCAAACCTTTGCTGAATTGGCATTGCCATGTTGCGAGAGGAACCGAAAGAAACGACCAGATCTTGGGTCAGATGTTTGGGACCTACTTGAATCAATCAGGGCATCATCAGTAGCCTCATCCTCAACCCATGGGTTAGATCTATATATCGACATTCATTTACTACACATGGGTTAGATCTATACATACATTATTTTGTGGTGTCCTTGAAGAAGTCCAATTTCATATGTTCTTACCTAATCTAAAAAATAGAAAAAATATAAAAACTTGACATTTCAGTGATTTCACAAATACTCAATATTCGGCCATACAAGTTTGCTCGCAAAAAGAAAATTAGATTACAAAAGCAACCCCAAATCAAACTATTACAAGTATGGATCGAACTGCCTTGAAAACCGTACACTATTTTTACCTCTTTATCATAATTAATGGGGTACTAAATTAGACAATAATATCCCCATCTAAAGTAGAAGTAGCATCATTATTGTCCTTGATATAAACAATTAGAAAATATTTTTGGTTGTTGTTGAGCTAGGCAATTCCCAACACCAAGATCAGCTTTCAAACAAGAACAAGAAATATTGATTATGTTCTCAAGTGAGCTGTGAGAGTGAAACAGAAACATAAAGTACATTTTGAACATTTATGACAGTCAGCATGGATTCTTGTGGTACGATTAAATCCTCAGTTTTTTTTTTTTGATAATGATTAAATCCTCAATTAATATCATAGACTTCATGTCTTAATTTTTTGCTTCAAATTCTTTTTTTTGTTTTTTGACCATGCGTCAAATTCTTAAGTTGAGACAAGAACTTGAAGCTACTTTTTCTTGACAGGGGTTACATATAGGAAGTCCGCCCTACTTCGTGGCAACGCTTTGGAGCTTCAATTTATAGCAGATATTAACAGATGAGCATCTTTCTAACTTTTTACGTTAACTTAAGGATGTATTGTGGGCCTAATAAAGTTTCGTGAGGCTCGCTGGGCTGCTTTGTAAATCAATCATCTAATTAAGCGAATATTTGCCCCATATATATGTTTAGGAGTGGGGTGGCTGAAGTAAACCAAGCTACCTAAAACTTTGGATGGATCATATTTATATCTTTGAAAAAATCTATATAGCTTCCCATTATTCACACAATTTTCACACCCCACACTTTTTTTTTTATCAAATATTTGATATATAAATAATGAATAACAAAAATTAAATTAGTTTAAAAAGAATAAATTCAAAATAAAAGTATTAAAAAATTAAGAAAAATAAAAAATAAATAAAAAATAATAGTGTGTGGAAGTTGGGAAGTTGTGTAGAAGAACTCTTATATCTTTTGATATAGTTGGATATTATTATAGTCCATGAGGTTTTTTGTGACAACTCAAACTTTCGTTTGGAATTTGACGAATACTAAAGTGTTAGGAGATTTAACACAAAGTTACATACCCTTGTCCATAACAAATGATATGTAATGTATCTAGCACACATCTAGCAATATGCGATAATTAGCATGGTTTTTTTTTATATTTAAATATAAGTTGCACCACAGTAAACTAAATGCCAAAATATCATTTATAACATTAACATGTAGATAAGTTCATCATCCATACAAACATGACTTACTCAAATTAGGGCTGTGCAAAATACCCGTGACCCGATCCGACCCGTTATTTCGATATCTTTCGACCCGTTATTCCGACCCGATTTCGGTTAATCGGGTTAACGGATATTACCCGTTACCGCTTTTAAAGTTTTAACCCACAGTTTCAATCACCACGATCTCATCTCCTTCTTTCTACTCGATCTCATCTCTCTCTACTTGATCTCCTTTCTTGATCTCCTCGACCTCGTCGATCTCCTCCTCCACCGCCTTCTCTCGATCTCATCGATCTCCTCCTCCACCGCCTTCTCTCGATCTCCTCGTCGACGACAACGCTGCCACCCAAATCACCGATGTCCACCTACAGACCCTGCTGGACCAAACTTCCTGCCGCCGGCATCCACCTCAACTCGCACGCATCGTCATGCGATCTCCTCGGTCTCCTCCTCCACCGCACGATTCAGAGTCTACCACCGCGTTCTCTCGATCTCCTCGTCACGTAGTCACGCACAGAGACCAAACCCATTCAGAAAAGTTTTTGGGTATTTTTGTTTTGATGTTGGATTTGTGTTTGTCGAAGGGTTAGGGTTTTTTTTTATTATTATTATTGGAAGTGAAGGGTTAGGATTTGATTGTGGTTTGATTGTTTTGATTTTTTGTACAAATGAAGCTTTAGGTTATTCTTGCAACTTGCGAATGAAACTTTGCATTTTCGAAGTGGATGAGTAATTTGGAATCTGTCGAAGTAGGTGAACAAAAAAAAAAAAAAAAAAAAGAGAAGATGATGAAGAAAACGGGTAATCGGTTAATCGGGTATCGGAATGAACGGAATAGGTATGATATCGAGTCGGGTCGGAATCTGATATGTCGGGTCGGGTCGGATCGGGTGAACAGCCCTAACTCAAATCATGAGAAATTGTAGTATGAACTCCTTAATTATAGACTCCTACGTAGTTTCCTACCTACACAAGTCGCTTGTGCAACTGGGCAATCAACGCCAAGATGACATTGATAAATTGGAATGTGATTTCCATGAGCTCCTCCAAGTCCAAACCCTCTCTATTTGACCTCATCCATATTAGGATGTTCTACTCTCTGTTGACTTAGCACAACTTCTACCATTTCGAGTGGGAATTGTAGTTGAAACTACCATAGTAAAAATATTCAATATCAACAAGTTGTACAACTAAGCTATCATCGGTTAGTAAAGCGTACACTACAATAAACATAACGTGTTTGCATCATTGACATGGACTTGCTTTTGCAAAACATAATTTCAATGACATTAGAATTTTCGTACTTCATAACATGATTGTTTCATAAAATAGATTTCATTTATTCGTATTCATGTTCTTACATAGGGTGGATGCTTTATGGTTCCCTATAAATTAATTATGTGCTCATGTTGGTTACTACATCATATAACAGGTTCGTCACTAGTTGAGTATAGTCTTACCTTATGGTAGATTGGATTTACCATTACTAAGGGTGTAAGGGGCTCAATCCGAAGTCTTGATTAGTTGGTCTCGGCCCCATAAATTGTGGACCAAGAAAATTCGGTCTGGTCTTAAAATCTATAAATTTTAGAACAGATCGACCGGACAGACTGAATTCCTATATATATTTTTAAAAATATTTTAATATATTATTTTTATATAATAATTTTTTAAGTTAATGATATAATTTTCATCTAATTTATTATCATTGACCACATAATTTACATAAATAATTCACTTACTTTTAATTTAGTAATTTAAATAAATTTTTTATTAATTTATTAAAAAAAATAAAAATAAAAAATAATTGGACTCGACCGAACAGACCAATCGGACCGGATAGGACCGGTAGCTACCGGTCCAATCCAATCCCTATGGATGTTCCGTCTGGTTCGAGAAAATGATGGATCGATTCTCGGAAAATCGATTCTCACTCCTAACCTTTACCATAAGTCATTAGCGGCACCCACCAACGCTAGATGTCTTCTAACTTTTCTCTGAAAACTTTTCGGTCCAATTCGAAGCCAATTGGCAGATCATTGTCAACACAAGGCATTCCACTCCATTTTTTTCACTCTAGAGTGGACATGCGAGTTCTATTAAGATAATCCTTCATCTTAACATTTGAGGTCAATATAAAAAATTAATTTTAACAATCGACTCGAAATTCATGACACACTTGCATGCTTCATGACAGATGTTCATGCTTATGATATATGATATCATGGTACAGCATATATATATATATATCAAATATTAAGGAGAATTTTATTAAAAACATGGATCACATTGCGTGCCACTTGGAAAGGTTTTCTGCATTTGGAACGCTTGGGTTTGCTTTATATTCGTTTGTAATTAGTGGGTGTTTTCTCTTTTATGGGTTTATTTGTTCAATTGGGATGGTTTATGGTTATTCATTTGTAACTGGTTTATGTTTTTTTGTTTTGGGATGTTTTATTTGTTTCCATGGTATTCCTCTGCCATTAGTAAAGAGATTTAATAAACTTGGAAATGAGCCATTTTTATACGTGTGACTACAATTTTTTGCCAAAGATAAAAATTGCGTGCCATTTATTATATCACATACTAGCATACATTGAAAGTAAGTTAGGAGCTAATTTACAAAATTCTTGTGCTAATAAACTGACCCGAGTTGAAACGAGAGATCATATATCAAGGCTAGAAAGTCTCCTTAATAAGAAAACTTTCATAATCTACACCCTCCATTTGGTTTGCAAGCCGCACTAGATGTAATATATATTTTGAACTTATCTAGCCAATCAAAAACTCCAAATGAGTTGAGTTTTGAGTGAATTAAGTGAATTCATTATTGAGGACGGGGCGTGATTGAAGTCTGAAAAATCAAACTTCACTTTTCTTTGGTTTCTGACAACTCTCTCTCTTCCCTTACAAAAGTTTACTTTTTCTTCTTCTATTTTTTCATAAATCTCCTCTCACTCTCTCTCTCTCTCTAATAGTGAGGTTGACTCAATTTTTTTCATTCCTTTTTTCTTCATTAATCGTCGTCCCCTCTCTCTATTTGTATCAATGGTGGGGTTGACTCTTAACTTTTTTTCAGAGATCTTCTGCAGTAAATAATGTATGGATCTCACAAATTTTATAGCTTTCTCATAAATATTTTTAAACTCATATTAACATCCAAATATATTTTAAATTAATTTGAATGGATCTTACAAAATTCACTCAATCATCTCAACTCATTGCTATTAAATAAAAAAACTTAGATTAACTCAAAAAAACTTGACATTCAAATGCACCCTAAAATAATTATTTGTAAATTTTTCCCTTACCTCTTTAGAATTTGCAAACAAGCCCCTAACATTTGAATAATTGCAATTGGGTCCCAAACTTTACTAAACTTTACAAACCTAATGTATTTCCTATTCTAATTCTATTTTTGAACTTATGAATAAAGAAATCATGCATCCACTATATGAAACCCTCTACGGCCGAAACATTCAGAACCCCCAGGTTTCACTAAATGTGATTTTAGGCTCATTTCCAAACCAATAGAGACTTAATCATATTGTAATCCCGAGCTTGGTATTATGTTAAGTTGCTAGATTCACATTTTTCATGACCATATATTTATGATAAGAATTAACCAACACAACCACAACATCAAGCTTCATGACCTGAAATTAGCATGTGTTTTTTTAGCAATTCTATTGCAATTGAACATCAAGAACTTTAAAAAGTCACACATCCTAACTTCATGCTAAGTAATCATTTCTAGATGGTATCACACACTCCTAAGCACTTGTTTCAGGTATCAAAGAGATAGAACACAAATTATTCCACAACTTCTAAAATTGAATCATGCATATATTTTATTCTAGAATAAATTGACTAAACCCTTGAAATAACCAACCCATGATCATCATAATCAAGCCTTCGCTAGCTTTTACCCCTATCTTAATAATGTCATAACCAAACTTTAAGATTCGAAAGAGTAACTAGGCAAGACCTCAAAGTTTGCACCAAAATCATGCAATCATGAGTTACCATCAAAAACTCAACTTAAATCCTAGTTTCATGATTCAAAGGAAGCTTAAATCCTAGCCGAATTTAACGTTTTCTATCTTTTCCAAGAACCAATCAAGAAACTAAAGAAGAACGTTCTATCTTCTATGCTAATATATTATCAACTTAGAGTAACACAAAATAGAGAAGAAATAGTTGTGGTTGATTGGGTTTTGCATCGTTATTATATGATATGGTGTTTGCGAGATTTTTGGGAAGACTTTATTGAGGCATCTTCGGGTATTTTTTTCTCTATATCTCATCAATATAGAGAAGGGAATATGGTTGTTATTTTTTGGCTAGGCGTGGTGAGGAAGGCGGCAATGAAATTATTGTGAACTATGATTTGGTTAAGCAGGATTTGAAAGGTTTCTTGCACTTGGAACACTTGGGTTTGTCTTATAGTCATTTGTTATTAGTGGGAGTTTGTTTTTTGGTTTATTTGTTTAGTTGGGTTGGTTTATGTTTATTTGTTTTGGTATTATGATTTATTTGTTTCTACAGTATTTCTCCATCATATCATATGTGAGAATTTTTAATAAATTTAAGGAGGAGTCACTCTTGGACATGTGATTCCAACTCTTCTTTAAAAAAAAAAATACAAGAGGAAAAAGATAAGGAAAGGAGGCTTACCAAATGAGCAAGCTTTCGACTGAGATAGAGAACTCTTCATTTCACATTTCAGCACAGTCTTGCACCCTTTTAGTTTGTGACTAAAAAATGAGTAGCTTTCTTTTCCTCTTGTGTGTGCGCGCGCGCGCGCGTGCCCGTGTGTGTGTGTGAGAGAGAGAGAGAGAGAGAGAGAGAGAGAGGAAAACTATAGAAAATCGGAGTGACTATCTTTGACCATTGATAATCATTCTCCATTTATATCATTGACTAGTCCTTTTGAAGTATAGGCCATGTAGTTTTGGCCTTCTATTGGAACGTTACACAAGTCATCTCAGAAGACAAATCATTTGGAGTTACTCTTAGAAACATTCAAAATCTCAGTTTCTTCAAGCATGTTGGTTGAATTGTTTCAACTTGCTCGTGTGCCCACCTCCCTTTATCCCTACTCTTCCACTACCATTCCTAGCAACTGCCACCATTTCCACTCGCTTGTGTGGGTATGAGAGTGTATGGCCCGAAATGCAGCCTCCATTTAACCATCTCCTACTCAGTAGAGTGATGCTCACCAACTTGTACCCCCTTCTCATTAGAGTGATGTAGGCATAAACAAAGCATGGCGACTCTATGCATTGATTACTAATGTTCCTATTGATTTGGGAAGCCACATGTGTAGGGTGCAACGCCCTCAACCCCACATGTGATTTAGCGAGAGTTTCGACGCCATGGTGTTGGCCACTCAGGTGTCACACCCCAAGCACTAAGTGGAAGCAAGTGTGTGTGCAAGCATGCAATATAAAAGTGTACAATTCATAAAATTCAACAAAATAAATAAATAAATAAATAAAGGTATTCATAACTGCTACTAGTAACAGAAATTCAAATGACAACCTCAGCAATATAATTCGTAATTTATCACAATCATCTGACTCAGATAAAAGTAAAAGCATCACCACCACAATAACATAGGGGAAAAGTCCCTAGGTCTCACTCCTTAGGTAGGGCCGGTGCTCTAAGCTCATGATCGTCTTCTGCATCAAAATCTACGATTCTACAAAGTAGAACCATAAGTGGGGACAACATAGTGAGATTTCACAATCTTAACAAGTAAAGCCATTAGAATGACACCAAAAAATATAAAAGCAGGAAAATGTGGACATATCATAGGAATTAGACAAATTGAAATTTTCAGCATTACCACAAATTGTTCAAAACCAATATCATTCTCAATAATTATAGAATAAACACATGCCAAAATTTACATTTCCATTTAATCAATGCATGTCCCATGGTCTCCCCTAGCGACCTGTAACAATCCTACCCTGAAAAGGGTGAAATTGCCACTTACGTGGTCTGTCATTTTCCTTATTAGAAAATGATTTTTAGAAAATAAGGATGAATTTTATTCATTTTAAAACCTTTTGAGTTCATACCTAAGGTGCAAGACTCCACATTATAAAACGAAACATAATTTTACAATAAAATAAGTTTTACAACGGAAAAACATTTGATTTATAAAATAAAAAGCATTTCATACATTTTTCTCTTCATGTCTAAACTGTCATGCTCTTCTCCTTGGGCCATGTCCTTCCTGATGCGTATTGCTTATTTAGTTTCTGTGGGGGAGAGGCATACATAAAAACTAAAATGAATTAAATAATCAGTAAGCATTATTTTATACTGTTAAAACATAACAATATAGATTTTCAGTCATGCATTAATCACTCATATATACGTGCATATGTACATACATACATACATTACAATACGTGCTTTCATTTTCTAAAACATCACTAGGTGAGGTTTTCATGAAAGACATTAGTTTTCTTTCTTTTTGTAAAATGTCATTTCTTCCACCTTGTGCAGTGCTTTCATTTCTTAAAGAATCCGAAGATCTTTCTTATTCTTATAACTTTCTTTAGGTCGTTACACACTATTACGTCTCGTGGTCGCGGGTTGAGAATCCATTCATTTAGGCCACAATACTGGGTGCAATATCAGCATTCGTCCTGACATTGCAATCTACCATTTTCTTTGGTACCCATCATGCATTTCTTTCATTCATTCATTCATCCGTTCATATCATTGCCTATACATATTTTATAAAACATAGCATTCATTCATTCCTTCATAGCATTCATTCACTCATATCTTTCTTTGTTTCTTTCTTCTTTTAGTCCGTTCATTCATAGAATAACATCATTTAAAGAAAGTATATGCATGAACTTAAACATTGTAGGGACATAGGTAACATCGTTAGGACATAGGCATCATCATAGGGACATTGCATAGCATCAATTCATGGCATCTTTCATTTTGTAGGGACATTTTGAAAACCAACATTTTCATGGTGTCCATAAAAGTATCGGTGTATAAAATAATGAGATAGAAATCTCAAGTTTTCATTTATTTTTTAAAAGACTACATCCAATAGCTATTAAGTATAGTCATCCAATCATATGCATACAACTATGTAATTGTGTTGCAATAAAATGGACTACCAACAAAGGCTCGTACGTACGTTTTAACTCTTTTACTTAGCATCTTTTCGTAAAGCGTGGCTCATTTTCATTTTCATAAGTATCGTAAAGAGAGACGTTTTCAATTTTTTTTTTCATTTCTTTCTTACTTTTTAGAAAGCTCTAGAAGCGTATGAACATAATACTTATCTAGTCTCTATATTATTCTCATACCATGTAGTCCAGTCACATTCTTTTACTATTTTTATGTCCTAAATCTCCACTTACTATGCTAAGACAATCAGGAACCCACTTATGGATACTGGAATACTTCTCATCTATCTCTGGGCTCTCATGTGACCCTTACTATGTTTCACCTTTTGGGATTAGCTTACAGGCAATGCATCTTCCAAACCCAACGTCCGACCTTGAGTGTTTATCCGCTAAAGTGAACCCTATGATTCACTTTAGAGTTAAGACACTAGGATCTACATCTTACTCTTGCCATTAACATCATCCTGATGCATGACTTAGACTGACCAAGTCACGCATCCCAATGCTAGACGATACACACAACCCTACGGCATCCACATGGACACGTCATCATCATCTTCATCCATGCATACCATGCACCTTTAAGTAACCTCTAAGATTTAAACCTCGCATACCCTTGCTCAAAGCAAATTACTCATTACATATGGTAAATCTGTCAGGTACACATATACCCTATCTTCTTGTCACTTAAGATCAACATATAATACGTTGATCACTTACTTGTGTATATAAGCACTATACATCGATAGCAACCTTCTCCATATCGGTTTGTAGGACGTTTTCTACTTTTTGGCCCTTTACGAGTTCATTCTAATACTTGACACAATAAGGTCCTTCTTAATTGTACCTCTATTGCGTCACGAAATTTGAGACTACTATCGAATTACACCATTATCTATCACTTCACATGACATCACACCATGTGACTTTTACATTAACTTCCTACTCAATGTGAGTACAGTTCTCATGTACTCTCATCACATCGTGACACCCTGTCACATTCCTACTACATCATTGCTACGCGACTCTGTCGCTTTACACGTACTCTAAAACATAACATGATTATATAGCGACATATATCACTGGGATTATCGGTCCCATCACCACTACTCTAGGACACTATTCCACAATTTTTGATACTTCACGCGCATAACAGCTATAACATAGCTACACGGTGACTCCCATTACTGTAACCATACAGTCACATCACAACTGCTTTGGGACACTACTTTGCGGTTTTCGACACTCCACGTATACTCCTTTCCATTCATATTGTGCCACGTAAAGTACACTCCATATGTACTCTCTCCACAATACAATATGCCACATACCATACGATACACGCCACATCGTGTGTCACTTTTTCTCATGGAGTACACTCCATGTATACTCTCTTCACAACACATCACATCACATACCATACAATACATGCCACATGATGTACCACTTTATCCCATAGGGTACACTTTACATGTACTCTATTCACAACATACTACACCACATCACTGTACGATACACTCCACACTGTGTATCGTTTTACCCTCCAGAATATACTCCATGTGTACTCCGTACAAATCACAATATGTCATACCACAATTATGGCACATGCCATAACTATACTTCCAAACATAGTCCACAACATTACTACAAAACACAATACCCAATACTACAACACACAATCACAACAACCACAATACAACCAACTAACTTCACACAACTATTTAATGAACTCCATAACTCAATAGTACAGCCAACTAATAAACTAACTAATATCATAAATATAAGAGAGAGAGGGTTATACCATCGTGGAGTAAACTTGTATGTTGCTCCCTTCTTAGCACTGCCAGTGGCGTCAAAAGCCACTAGCTCAAGCAATAACCATTCCGTCAGGATCATTGTTGTGACTTCGAAACGGGATTAACTCAAGATCCAGATCTAAAATTTCAGTAACAAGATTTAGGTCGTGCAAGAGTGACCAACATGGTAGGGAGCCCAACGGTGAAAGGAACGTATGTAGCGGCTAACACTACGTACGGTAATGGTCAACCACGTACAGTGGCGATTTCAGCTATTGGAGCGTTGTTTGGGCATGTCAATGGGTTAAGGGTGATCTTGGGTAGGTTGTGGTGGTCTTAGTATGGTCATCCCATGGTGGTGAATGGCAGCACATGACGGAACTTGCTGTGTACAGTGCATTTAAGAGAGTGAGGCAGAGTGTGATGGCTAGGGTGCTCAATTAGTCATGGGGAGTTAGGGGAGGTTCATCGGAAAAGGGGAAGCTCATGGTAGCAGAGATAAGATGGTGTGGTGGTCGAAGGGCGATGGATCTGACCGCACGATGGTGGAGTCATGTAAGGAGACCCATTTCGGGAAAGGAAAACTTGGGGGTGCGTGAGGCAAGAGAGAGGAAGAGGGTGGTCGTGTGATGCTCGTGGTGGCTAGGGCCACACACAGCAACGGTAGGAGGAGCTAGATGGGTGAAACCCATCCTTGAGGTCCATTTTGAGTTGAGAGAGAGAGAGCTGTCGTTGGGGCTTTGCTGGTGGCTAGGTTTGGTGGAGGTGGGTTGCCAATAGAGGTCCAGTGCCATGGGTGGCTTTGGTGCGGCGACGATGTGGCTAAAATAGGAAGAAACCCATTCTAGGTTTGAGGAAAAGTTGCCCATGGAGGGGGTGCCATGAGGTGTCGCTGACGATGAGGGATGTTCGTTAGCCTAAGGAGAGTTATTGGTGGCCGGCGTGAGGGCTAGTGGCCAGCGGTGGGGCTTGTGAGAGAAGGGGGAAAAGTGAGGGGCTAGTATCAATGTTTTGAATACCGTACCGGTACCGGTACCGGTCAAGTCACTGAAACGAAATATTTCAGTACCGGTATCGTTTCGTGTACCGTTTCAGAATAATTTATACATAAATAAATTATATATATAAATACAATTATAAATTATATTTTAAAATAATAGTTAATATATAAATAAATTATATAGATAAATATATATGTAATTAATTTAGTCTAAATTGAGGTTAAAACATAGTAAAAAATAAAATAAAAAATAAAAATTGGGAAGGCCGAAATCCGGTACGGCCAGTATCGGCCCTACCAGTCATTTTTCGGCCGATTTCGACCGTACCGGCCGGTACGTCCGAAAAATCGGCTGAAACGAAATTCGACATTTTTTGTACCGGCCGGTACGGAAAATTCCGGCCGTACCGGCCGGTACGGCACGGTATTTAAAACACTGGCTAGTATTTCTCTTTTGGGGTATTTATAAGCCCTATATCTTGGGGTCTTCAAAAGGACTACGATGAGCTATAAATACTAATTTAAAAATGTGTATTCGCTAACTTAACTTAAAACACTGAGAAAAATTAAGATAGAATATTATTTTAATTTATTTTAGTTTATAAAATAATATTCCTTCATCATTAATTAAATGATGTAGTTTTACTACTTATTTTAAAAGAGTAAAGCCATATATTTAAATCATAGATTTAAACATAATTAAAATCTCATAATATTTTAAATAACTAAAATCATGTTAATAAAATGATTTTGTACAATTATAATATTTTGGATAACTCCAAAATATTATAATTGTATTTTCTTAAAAATTGGGCTTGGATATGATAACACTGAAAATATCTCATATAATATTTTTAGGATATTTCAAATATTCGAGAGCATTAAATTATTGAGCGTATTTTAAAAAAGCAATTGTTATCTTTTAAAATACGTCATTGAGGTTCAACACGTACATCGAGACTCGTGCCCATCAAAGGGAAGAAGGGGCTAGCTGTCACATCATCTATTCGGGATTCGCTAAGCATTAAAGAAAAGAAGGGCAGGTGTTACAAGACCATTCACACACCTTGGTTCCCTTCGTCACAATCGTCACACTATCGATAATGACCGTGCGTATAATTTCATAAAGAGCAATACCCAACTCCATGTCAAGTGCGTGTGTGACAAAGTATCATCTAGCCTCCACCAGTAGAGAGGCTATGAAGTCGGCACGGGAGCGTTACTATCTCATCCAGAGCCCATTGTCGCTTGATGACAACCTAGGAGACATCACTTAGTTTTACTCGCTCTCAAGCGATCAAAGTAATTCCCACCGAGATCATGTTCCATCTCAACTTGGGGTTATAATACGTATCCACTCACAAAACATGTTTTTAATTAAATAAAAAAAGTACTAAAAACACAAATTTCTAATTTTATAGTACAACCAGAGAACATAGTGCAATTAATAAATTAATCACAGCATAGACATGGACCAAAGCACAATCAATATAATAAAGATAAATAACAATAATTAATAATGCAGATGCGTGAACATATAGATATTGGATCTCATGACAATAATATATCAACCAATAGCCAACAACACAGATTCACAAATCACAACTACACACTACTCCCAACACTTTCTCGACGTTCGACTAACAATTTCAACACCTAGTACAATATTATACCCAACACTCCACTAGGCCTTGGGTGGATTTCATTTACAACCAGACTGCAACAATTTTTCAATGTCAATACTCCAAGGGTTAGCCTAGGGTTTTACTTACAATACGGAAAGGTAATTCTGGATGATTAAAAATGCCGACGTAAAGTATCCTGCTCGAATCGAGAGAAAATCCTGAGTGCGTGGGTGAACATGTCGCTTCTAGATGGAAAATTAGTTAGTCAAGTCTACACAAGGCCTAAAAATTATTACAAGGTAAGGGGCGAACAAACTCACTCTTATGGCATATAGAGGGGTGGAGCACGTGGCAGCAGTGGCAGTGCACAATGACAAGGGTGGATCTGGAAAGATTAAAGGGGACCTATGACTACAAAAAAATTATAGGGTGGCAAACATGACATGATAGAGGGTGAAAGAGGTAATTTTTTACGGTAGAAGTTGGTGGACCACGACAAAGCAATGCCTAAAATGAGCCTTAGCTCACGGGTTGGGTGAAATCAAAAGAGGAGGAGGAGGTCAAGAATGGGAAGAGGGAGGCAAGTGGGTGGTCGAGCGGCCATTGGAACATGACTGGGAGTGGTCATTTGCAGTGGCGCACGGCAAAACTCGGAGAAAAATTCCCTAATCGAAGGAAAAAAGAGTAAGAGAGGGACGAGATTGAGAGGAAGAGGAGTTATGCACTTCCAAGAGGAGGGGCCTCAGCTATTTATAGACTGTAGAGTGGGGCTCGAGGAACACAGTTGTGGCTGGAATTGGTGGTGCGAGACGGTGGGAGAAGACAAGCATTGTACAAGTGATGTGCGACTCTCAAAACTTATCAAGTACAACAACTCTTACTAAGGTGAAGCTCAAGCTGCTTTACTTGGGATTCAAAAAGCCTTCTCAAAAAATATCAAAAAAATAATTGTCGAAGGGGACTCCCAAGTGGCCATTCAGCAATCAATGGCAGCAACTACTCAAAGTGGACTATTGAAGGAGTGGCGAGAGATGCCAAATTTCTGCTCCAAAATTTGAAAGTGAGAAAAATACATCGATCTCAGAATCGATATGCGCATTCTATTGTGCAATGGGCCATTACCAATAATCAATTTGGTAGTATCCCACTGATTAAGATCCCTCAATGTTTACTAGAATTTCATAATGAAAAGGATCCACCTCTATTTTAATTTATCTCCTTTTAGTTTTCAGTTTGGACTATGTTTTGTAGTATTTCTCTATTAGTGAAGTTTCAACTTGCTAAGAAAAAAAAAAAGAGAGAACCAAAAAAAATGTAGACATACAATATTCAAAACTAAAGAAAATGAAAACTTCACATTTTTCAATGGCTTCACCGCCACTCCTGGATGGCTGAACGAAGAGCATGGTAGGTACAAGATTGTAATGTTCAAGCTTTAGATTTGTCATGGGTGAAGTGTCATGTCCACGGTCGAACCATTCTCTTATAGACTTCGCTTCATAAGTAAAACCGTCTACAGCCATATGAGGATCTTGCATGACTTCTTGCAAGTCATTCATAGAAAAAGGCGATAAGAAAAAGAAAAAGTAGAATGCAGTTTGTTTGATGTAGTTTCTTTGATGACAGTGATCCAACAAAGTAGGCTTGTGGTAGGAGTTTCAAAGGTGAAACAAAGCTTCTATATCAAAACTAATTTACTTGGATAAACAGTTTTAGAAGAGATCTCTGGCCACCGGAGATACCTAGGAAACCAAATGCAAAGCCGAGAAGTTACCTGAGAGATGGGACAGAGAACATATGGAGGAGGTTCAGAGTGGCCTTCATAACCCAGTTGGGATGAGTGTGAGCATCCATCTAAAACCTTCATTTGTTTAAGTACTGTCCAGACATTTGACCTAAGGTGTGGTCGGTTCTTTCGGTACATTTCACAACACCATAATGCTAAGTGAGCCCATTGTTCAGCTTGCTCAAATGGCCAATCTCCAGCCAAAGGATCCAAGACTGTTTTTAAAGTTCCAGCGTCTAATGCATATTGCACTTCCTTTGTTATCCCCAATGGTGGCCGCCCAATAGCAACAAAAATAATATTATTCCAAATGAATAGACATCCGACTTTAAAGTAAGCTCTCCTGTAGAGAGGAACTTGGGATCAAGATATGGGAAAGTAATGCCTTTCCTTTCCGCTCAGTACTCCAAAACCTTGTTATGTTATTGTTTAAACTTTGGTCCCAAGATAGTGGATAACAGTATCAGAGTTTGCTAACAAAGTTGGCACCAAGGAGGACTTTGGTAGGTGTCAAATTGCCATGTAAAGTACTAACAGGTGTAGAGGAATGAAGAAAGATGAGGGCAGAACACAAATCTGTTGCGATGCACACTCGATTTTGCCATGATAATGGGGGAGTGTTGTCCCTGCAGTTGAGCCGATCTTCAAGGTTCCATTAGGAAGATACTCAAAGATAGAGCCTGAGGTTCTGGGCAGGATCCAATAAGCATGATAAGATTGGGATGCTTCAACTTACTCAATGCATTAACCTGAAATAGAACCATCTAATGTGATGCAATGAAAAACTTACTGCTCAATGTTATATTCATTTCAAGCTCATCTTTGGACATATATTTTTTCTCTCTTATGATTCCTTTCATTGTTGTGAAAAATGAAATACCCAGTAAATTTTGAAAATGATGAAAACTAATGGAATGGCTCAATTTCATATTAATACAGAAAATTTCAACCACCCTACCTGAAGTTGTAATCCATAGTTAGGATAGTGAAGCATTTTAATAGCCACCTCGGGTTGACACAAGATAGCTTTATATATGCTCCCATGTCTTCCTTATCCAATGTTTAGGGATGGATCAAAGTTCCAGGTTGCTTCCGCAATCTCTGAGAATGAAAGGTCAAAGAAGAATTGAACCATATCTGTGCTAGAGACATCTTCTTGTTTATTTCTTAGTGCTCCAGCTTCTTTTAGTGCTTGGTCACGCTCTACCTGCATCTTGTCCCTTTCTTCTATGAAAGTTTGCAAGAGTTCCACTGAAGATGATTGTCTGTCTAAAGCAACCTGGAGGTC
The DNA here is from genome assembly GCA_036898215.1 of Platycarya strobilacea. Lineage (NCBI taxonomy): Eukaryota > Viridiplantae > Streptophyta > Magnoliopsida > Fagales > Juglandaceae > Platycarya > Platycarya strobilacea. Next base: position 9,846,754 of record CM072545.1, read on the forward strand.
TTGCATGACTTGGTTTAGCTGGTTTTTCACCTTTCCGTGTTCTTCTCTCTTTCGCATGAGCTTCCGCAATTTCTTTCCTATGCTTCAACTCCTCCGCACATGAGCTTTCGGACGGTCGAGCCTGTAAATTATACGATTGGATAATGATGTAACAAGATGGGGTTTTTTAAGTTCACAATCCTCATTTTTTCAAAGCAACTCCAATACATAGAAGAAGTTATAACTGTGATTTTACCCCACACATAGTCTCCACTGCATCTTTTTCGGCTTTGCCATGCCTCTCTGCCATGGCTTGTTGAACTCGAGCATAGAGAGTGTCATTTATATTTCCATGCTGCTAGAATCAATCAATATGAAAGTTTAGAAACCTTACCACAAACATTTGAATCACTAAGATGATTAGTTCCAAGGATCTCAACTTGTAACTTAAAAACTGTTAAACGCTCCTTAACATAGAAATGTATCAAATACAAGAATTTTTCATTGAAAATTGTCAATGAATGATGAAGATTCTCATTGAACAGAGGAGTGAGCTTACCTCTCGCTCATTGACACTCCCCTCATACCTAGCAGATGAAGCCCGAGTTATGTCAAGCGCTCGACTAGAAGAGCAGGTTGAATAACCTGAGTCAGGAGGATACCTCCTTGAAGATTCAGTGCATTCATCCAAACTCCCTTCCTCATCAAACCTTCTCCTTGGAATTGGTAGCTCTTCATCACTGGAAGAAATGACTGTTCTGCTTCCGTCTTCACTGCAGAACGAAACTTGAGCTGAACTGGAGGGTGCTAAACTAATATTTGTCTCCTCATATGGTGATCTCGTAGATGTTGATGATCCAGTTGTAGTGTTTTGCCTTTGTCTGACCTTTACATCAGCTCCATCTACCCTACCTTCCCTATATCTCAGAGTTTAATGATCCAGTTCTCAGTAAACTTGTTGGCAGAATGGTTTAGTTGATAAAGAATTTCATTAGTAGCAATCGTAATTCATACCAAGTACATAAGGAAAGAATTTCGTCTATACACAAAAATAATTTGTATCATTTTAAGACTATGACAATAACCCTGATTTAATACTCAATCAACCTTGCAATTATTCACCAAGCAGACGATTAAAACTGACAAGCTTCACCTTCAAAAATATATGTTTTTATATAGTTACATATATTCCATTATATTAGCATACATCAGAGATGCAAAACATTCTAAACTCAAAAACATAGAGCACACCTGGTGTAAATAAGGCACCCTTCACCGATAAATTGTATGCAACAAGAAAGAGGTGCACGCTGACACACATAGTTGGCTTTTGTAGACTTGAGGCCCATCATTCTCCTACAATGTTAACCAATGGGGGTAAGCTGCAAGCAAACTAGTGTATCATATTCACCAATGTCTATGATGGTTTACTGAACATTTCACCAAACATGATAAATGTCTTATCTCTATACCATTCCTGAAGACAGATTTTTAGCTGCCTATTTATCAGTCTGATATTTAGTTTAAAAAGTTCTCTTAAGCTATTGAAGATCTATTATTCAGTATCCTTTTGGTGCCGCCCTATTGCTCATTCAACTGCTGGATCTGCAAAATATATGCACAACATACAGCATAGCCATTGGGAATTCCACCTTTGGAGGGTCACAGTAGATGTAAATGGCAATGAATATGAATGTTTTGGTTAGTAGATCAAAAGTGAAAAAGAGAAAAATCCTTTGAGGTTAGTACTTTGAGTAATGTTTATCTGCTGCTGCTCCCATAACAAGCTTGCTGATGCCGTGCTTGGTGATGAGCTCCAAAATTCCCTTCTCTACACGGTCCATTTCAGTATATAGTGTTTCTGCCTCTACCTAGATCAGGAAGCCATTGATGCCAAAATAGATAACAAAGTTCTAAACATGTTGAAAATCAATCATTTCGAAAGCAACTCTCATATTTTTCAGTTGAAAGTCTCTGCAACTTGGTAACATAACTTCAATACATGCTTTAACTGTCTTATATATCTCTTGCTAAAGATCAGGAACTATTAAAAACCAAATCAGCAACACTAATGCACGGAAAGAGACAGGAGAAGGATTGTACCCCCATTTCGCGGCAAATTTGACTATACTCATCCAGGATGTTTCGCAGTTCTTTCCTTTCAAATTCTTGATATGCATCGACTTTCTCTTTTTCCATTTTGCTTGCTGGAAATTTTAATACCACTAGAAAACAAGAAAGGATTTATTTATTTTTAACATCATAACTTCCACTATTTGGTTCTGTTAACAATAAAAAAGACTAGAGAAATTGCAAGTTTGAATATTAGGCACTTTTTGCTAATTATTAAAAACCTAACTCAGTGAATGTATATCGATTTTTCTGAGAAATTTCAACAAACACGTCAACAAAAACATAGATAATTCAGACTAACCAAAACCTTCGAAACTTCTAATTAAATTTTCCAATTTTCCCCAACCATTGCCACTCTTTCTTCCATCTTTTGCCCCAATTCGACTCACAGTTTAATCTTATTCCACTGTTTTCAGAAAAATATAAAGTACCTGGAAAACCTTAAATCAATTATCATCAAGAGGAAATCCATTATCAATTTTCTTTGTTTGGACTGCCATAAATTTAGTCAGCTAAAGAAACTACCTAGCACTCGAAGACCAATAGCAAAAAACTCAAGTTTTAAAATCAAAAGTTGAACCCAAATCAAAGTTCAAAATTTGAAAACTTCAAATCATAAATATGCACAAATATTAACATGTTGCCTGCCAACTTACTGATGGGGATAACTTTTGCAGGCCGATGAACGAGAATAATGCAAATCTTTCTTCCTCCAGAATTCTGCAATGCCCATAGCAAGAGTAATTTGTTCTTTTTCACCTTTTCTCCCACCGCAACATATAACATATCTTCCGCCACACCAGTAATCAGAGTCGTAGGATTCACCACATCCATGCCAACAAACATTACTCTTCGCCCCTGATCTATTGAACTCTCAGTGTCTCTGCAGCAAACACCCTTTGAAGTCTCTTTTAAAACGAAACTAATTCCATTAAGCTTTCGAAAAAGAAGATAGCGGAACAAGATTTCCTAGGAATATGATGACAAGCCCTTGTAAAGATTGCAACGAAGGGTCCGTTGTTTTTGGAGTAAGTTGACTCAGGTTTGTTGTCTTGAGCTGTAACGATACATGCAACACTCAAGCGTACGGCGACTTCCCTGCCAAATTGTAGGGAATAACGAGTTTCTGCCAAGCTGTACGTGGATTCCATGGCTTCTTCGCCACATCAGTTCACCATCTTCTCATTCGGAGCGTATCGAGATTCTAAGCTCTCACCGGTGGCCAATCCAATGCGGACGTGATCAAACTATACTAATATACTATTCTAAGCACTTAGCGGTTCCTCGTCTTCTTCGTAAAGTGCAAGAGAGCCCAAGTCGTCACTGTCGTCAGAGGCCTCCCCATCGTCGTTGAGACATGATTCGCGAAACTCCACCATTAAGCCTGATGACAATCTTCCGGCCGATTAGCCGTCTTCTTCGTAAAGTACAGACTAGCCCAAGAGGCCTCCCCATCGTCGTTGAGACTTGAGTCGAAGCGGTATCGCCAATGACATGGCCATTAAGCGCCGATGAGGTTTTGAAACCTCCGTCCCAGCCATTGAAACGTAATCGAGTCGGGCGAGTCGGTCTGCGATCGATGTGGTATAAATGTTGGGGCTTCGATGGATGAGATGCGATCTCGGCTGACAGGAGGTTTTTGAGGAACACAAATCTCTCTGTTTGATGTCTTGGAGGACAAGTTGGGAGCATCAGCTCCGGGAGTTAGTGGCGGCGACGGAGTAGACAGAGTCGATCCGTACAGATTCAAGTCCTTCCAGTTTCTTCTAGAAAATGGAGTACCTCTTTGTCATATTTTCTTCTTGATTTATGTTGATTTGCCTCCGTAAAGAATTTCTTGTTATTCTTCTCTTCATGCGGTTTTTAACCTCTGGAGACTTTGTGATTATAAAACCATCAAGAATACTTCAGCTTTGTTTGGCTGCTGATAAAAACGTTTGCTTTTTTTTTTTTTTTTTAATAATGGGTTTCAACTTTCGAGAACGAAAAAAGGGTTTATACTTTTGTGAGGTTCTGTCAGTAACAAACAATGAAATCAAGAATATAGAGAACATTGGTGGGTAAGTTGCGTCATCTACTTCAATGGCAATGGCGTCCTCTCCTCTTCGCCTCCTCTTCTTCACTCTACTTCTTTCTTTCGTCCATTCTCCTGCTGAATCACCTAGTCGAATGTGATGGTAAGCACCTCTTCTATGAATCTTTAATACTTTTGTAACTTTCATATATGGGAATCGTTAGACTATGCATTTATTATTTTTACATCTTCTCATTCCGAGGTCACTGAATAGGACACAAGTCCCTGACTCTGTTCTATGATATCGCCATTTTTTTTTCTAATTTTTTTTTTTAATCTATGATATCGCCATTTGGAATTGAGGAACTTTTAACATTTTGTTGCCATTAATTTTAATTTTAATTTTTTTGTCTTTTTTTGTTGCCAATTCTGACGTGGTCTGATTATTACTTTTTTTTTTTTTTTTTTGAATCAACATCTTTATTAAGCGTAAGTTCTCAACTGGGCCATGCCCATTATAAAGGATCTCTACAAACATCTATTAAACATAAGCTCAGAAGATCTCCGCCTCTATAAGAGACATTAAATCAAGAGGGACTTCTTCTATCCAATATTCATCATGTTCAAACTGGACTGTCCTCTTTGCAATTCGATGAGCAACTTGATTGGCTCCCATGTTGCAGGCCACTGGCCAGTTTGGTCTGCTAGAAAGCAATGCTTTAATGTACTGCACTAATTGTATGATCCAGGCATAGTTATCAGTTGTGCCTGTAATTTGTTTAAAAAGCAGCTGTGCATCCCTTTCAAACACTGCCTCCTGAACATGCAATTCAACTATTAATACCATAGCTTGCCACAATTCCATTGCTTCAGCCATATCGCTTCTTCCTACAAACTGTTTTTTGATGGAGGCAGCAAACATTACCTCCCCCTTGTCATTCCTTGCAATGATTCCTATGCCATTTTGGTATTGACTTTGTCAATGGTCATAATTAATCTTTGTATAACTAGCTGTCGGTGGCCTCCATCTAATTACCTCCCTGGTAGCTGCTATAAGATGTTGTTGAGCTGCATTTTTCTGGTCTGTTTCAACAAATAAGTTCAACATGTGTTTTGCTCTTTCAATTACTCGCATGGGGCTAACAAACTTGTTTTGAAATACCCATTTGTTCCTCCTTCTCCATATGCTTGGTAGTATCATTGCTATCTTTGCTATCTTTTCATTTTCCATTCTTGATAGAATTTTCTTCCATAGTTCCCACAAGTCTTCTTCCTCTGAGCTCCATTTAGATAATTCTATATATTTTTCTGCCCAAACATCTGTGGCTGCTGAACAACTCTGTAAGGCATGTATCACTGTTTCTGGTTGTTGATTACAAATGGGACACATAGGTTCTGATATAATCTTTCTTTTATGCAGGTTGTCCTTGGTCGGCAAAATTGTGTAAAGCTTTCCGCATGAAATGTTTAATTTTATTTGGGACTATAAGCTTTCACATTTGCTTCCACATCTGCTTTGTTTGCTGCCAAGTTGAAGTCTGTCCTGTTTCACGAGCTTGCAAGTCTTTCCCTGCATGGTATGCACTTTTTACAGAAAAATAGCCAGTCTTTGTAAAGCTCCAGGCAGGTATGTCATTTCTGTTTGTTCTGCTGTTTGGTATACTTGTGATCTGAAGTGCTTCAGTCTCATAAAAAATAATATTGATTAAGTCCACTTTCCAGCTTCCTTCTTGCCCGTTATTAACTCCATCACAGTTGCATTAGAATGTAAGGTGTTCACATGTGAGTTAACCTTGTGATTAGGAGTTTGAGGTATCCATTTATCATTCCAAATGGAGATTTGCTTTCCATTACCTACTCATCATTTCATACCCTCTTTCACAATTGATTGGGCAGCCATTAGACTTCTCCATATATAGGATGGTCTGAAACCCATTTTAGCGTCTACATATGAAGTATGTCTGAAGTACTTTTCTTTAAAAATCAAAGTCACCAGAGAAGCTTGACTGGTTTGCAACTACCATGCTTGCTTAGCTAAAAGGGCTTTGTTAAAATTCTCAATGTCTCTAAACCCCATACCTCCCATCTCCTTACTTTTTCCCATGGTAGACCATTTCTTCCAAGAAATAGGCTTTTTGTCTTTTTTCTGTTGCCACCAAAATCTTGCAACTAAAGCATTGATCTCGCAGTCTTTTCGGGAGCCTGAAAACATTCATTCTATATGTGAGAACTGATTGAAGCACAGCTTTAATTAACATTTCTTTGTCTGTTGTCAGGGCAGCTCAATATGTTAGGGGCCTAAGGTTAAATTTTGATTGAGGTTATTTTTTTAAAAAATAAAAATAAAAAAAGTATTTTTATTTTTATATTAGATTTTTATTTAAAAATAATTCTTCTCATTTGTCAAGTAAATTACTACTTAAGATTTTATATTAGCTTTTTAACCAATATTTTTAATTAATAATGTCATATATATGTAATATCTATTTGATAATTTTTTATGTTCTTTTATTGAGTTAATTAATTAATTTTTTTTTTAAAAAAATTCTACTTTATATTATTTTTGGGGCCTTCTTCCATTTGGGGCCTTAGGCAATTGCCTAAATGGCCTAATGGAAGAGCCGGCCATGCCTGTTGTGGACAGTAATGCATTCTTCCAATTATACATTTTCTTCCATAATTTTTCCTTGATGGTTCTAAAAGCTTGATATTTAGACCTACCTATCATCGTTGGCAGGCCTAAGTATTTGCTATAATCCCCACAAATTATTGCCCCAGCTTGGTTTTTGATAGCATTCCTAGCCTCCAAACCTGTATTGGCACTAAATAATATTGAAGACTCGTGCTTATTCAACGCCAACCCTAAAGCTTTTTCAAATTGCTGTAATATCTGATGAATGCATTGCCAATAATCAGGTTTAGCCTTTCTGAAGATGACACAATCATCAACAAATAATAGATGAGTAAAACTGATACCTCCATGAACAGCTAAAACACCTTGCAGTCTAGCTTCATTTTCAGCTTGAATTAACATGGAACTGAGCCCTTCCATACAAAGGATGAAAAGATAAGGAGATAACAGATTATCTTGCCTCAACCCTCTCATTGGAGTAAAAGGTACCCCTTGTTTCTCGTTAACTAAAACTGCATAGGAGACTGTATTAACACAATTCATCATTAATGTGATCCATCTTTTTGCAAAACCAAGTCTGAGAAACATGATTTACAAGAAAGCCCACTCAAGCCAATCGTAGGCTTTTGAGATGTCTAATTTAAGAGCAAAAGAGCCAAGTTTCCATTTCTTTCTTGTCATCATAGAGTGTAGCAACTCAAAAGTTATCATGATATTATCAGTAATTGCTCTCTTTGGAACAAAAGCACTTTGCACTTAGAGATAATGGTTTGGAGCACTTTTTTCAATCGATTTGCTAAAACTTTGGCTATTATTTTGTAACTCACATTACAAAGAGAGATCGGTCTGTAATTATTTATTGATTTTGGCTGACTAATTTTTAGAATCAACACTACCTAAGTAAAATTGAGGGCATTTAAGCTGTACTCATTATTAAGAATACTTAGAAGTGCCTTACACACCTTTTGCCTACTTGCCAATGTGTTTGATAGAATCTTGCTCCAAAACCATCTGGTCCTGGTGACTTCCAAGGATTCATCTGGCTTAAAGCCTCTTCAATTTCTTGCTCCTCAAAACTAGCTAGCAGGTCTTGATTCATTTCAACAGTTACGTTTGCTTTTACTAATCTCAGACACTATTCTATTTCTTCTATACTGGGAGTGGTTGATGCATACACCTGTTGGGAATGATTACTGGATGTCTCCTTAATCTCCTCCTCTTTATTAATCAGGTCTCCATTGTTATTCAAAATTTCAGTAATTCTGTTATGTTTTCTCCTATGTGAAGCACATGGGTGAAAAAATTTTGAATTCTTATCACCATATTGATACCAATGGGCCTTAGCTCTATACTTCCAGAAACTGTTTTCTTGCTCTAACCAATTACCCACTTCATGTTTCAGACTCTTGATTTCTTGAATGTTGTGCAAGCCTTCATCATCCTGTAAAGCTTTAAGTTGAGTTGATTTTTCTTTGATAGTCTGTGCTGTCTCTGAGCCTTTTAACTTACCCCACTCACTCAATACACTTTTACTCTTGAGGAGAGAATTTTGCATATCTACTAAATTGTTACTCTGTGTCTCTACATCTTCTCATTGTTCTTTAATCTTCTGTTTGCATTGATCTTCCCCACCCCATGTCATTTCGTATCTAAACTGATAATGATTTTCATTTGCCTGTCTAAAGCTATCTGCCCTGAAGGTGATAATTAGGGGTCGATGTCTTGAGGTTCTGGCTTCAAGTACTTCTACTCTTGACCACTTGAACAATCTGTTCCATTGGACATTTGCTAACCCCCTATCCAACCTTTCTCGAGTGTATGATGCATCCTCATGTCCATTGCCCCAAGTAAATTTTGAGTCTGATCAGCCCATGTTTGATTATTACTAATTGATCTGAGTTTTTTTTAATTGATCTGAGTTTAGATGGTGATTTTATGATTTTTTGTTAGTCATATTTTGTAAATGGGTGATGATAATTTGTTTGCTTGGCTTGATAATTTGTGAAAGTTATGACTTACGCTCGCATGATTTTGATCTAAATGAGCTGTAGTTTAAATATTGTTTAAGTTAATGACAGAATATAAAATAACTAATCATATTAATAAAATGCATAAAAAATACATAAAAGTGCTTGTTGATAACAAATTTTATACTTTAAGCCATAATTGCTTCTTTTTATTCTTTTTTCGTTGAGGTGTAGTAGTCATCAATTCTTGTGTCAAATATGTGTCTTGGATATGAAGATAAAAGTTGAATGCACGTTATCTGTAATAAGTTAAAGTAGGAAATGATAGAAATTAGAGAAATGTATGAATTGATCATAAGATTTCTGAAGAACAAGGCTCTCTTCGAGAGGAAACTCCTCCAATTTTGCCAAATAGCAAAATAATACAGGTTTCTAGATAATTCTCCCAAGCGTCATACGCATGGGATATACTCTTGTTACAAATTTCAAAAACTATAAAATGACTTGCTAGTAAGCTACTGTAGGACATAGACAGACAACTCATTACTTGGGCCCAATGCTAGTTCATGAACAAATGGCCCAAGGCCTTGAAGGAATTAAAACAACAATTAAAATAACATAAACCATCTGAAGCCTTTGGCCCAACACGGCCCAGTCCACCACTTATAAGCTCACGCCCAGATATGAAGCTGCTTCAACATTTCACTCGATCTCACACTTCGAACATAACACTTCGGACATCCCACTCCTGCTGTTGCCGAACTTGAACCCTACACTTCTCTCATCAGTTTAGCGTGTAACAAATCTCCCCTCCATCAAAACACCTTACCCACAAGGTGTGGGTAAGAAGTGTAGATTTGTGTATAGGATTCCCTAGTAACCTCCTTGGCAGATTGGCCAGACCAGCGCACCAATAACTCCTCCACAGGTAAGTTGCGAACTTTCTTCAATCTTCGACTTAGGACCTCTTCTGGTTCTAGTTTCAAAATGCCATTTTTATCTGTGGGAGGTAAGGTAAGAGTGGTGCTGATGTTGAGCCCTATTTTTTTTTTTTTTTAGTTGGGAAACATGAAAAACATCGCTGTGCCTTCGGTGGAAGCTGCAGGTGATAGGCAACCTCCCCCACTCGCTGTCGCACCTAAAATGGCCCAAAAAAAGGGGGTGAAAGTTTTAAAATCTTGATGATGGCAAAGAGTGGACTGACGATATGGCTGGAGTTTAAGGTAAACCCAGTCACCCACTTGAAACTCTTGTTCCTTTCGACTCTTGTTAGCATATTTCTTCATGCATTTCTGATATTTGACCAAGTTATGCCTTAAGAGTGCCCAAAGCTTGTCGCTTTCTTGTAAAGTTGACTCCACTTCTTCCAGGCGTGCTGTACCTAGTGTATTACTTGTTAACTTGGGAGGAGGGTAGCCATAGAGAGCCTGAAATGGTGTGAGTTTACTCGATGCGTGTTGACTCGAGTTTTAGCACCATTCGGCCAAAGAAATCCACTTAGACCATTCGTTGGGCCTGTTAGAAACATAAGCTCAGATAATTCTCGACCCACTTATTCACGACTTCTATTTGACCATCTGTTTGTGGATGGTAAGCGATGTTAAAAGCCAAATGAACTCCTTGTAAAGCCAAGAGTTCCTGCCAAAAACGACTTGTGAAAGTTGAATCTTGGTCTGAAGTGATCGAATGGGGCATCCCATGTAATTTAAAAACCTGGGAAGGAAGATCTGAGCCAAGGACTTAGTGCAGTAGGGATGAGATATAGGGAGAAAATGTGAGTACTTTGTAAATCTGTCAACGATGACTCAAAGAGCATTATTATATCTCCCAAAACTAGGCAATCTTTCAACAAAATCCATAGTAATATCAGTCCATGGGAAAGATGGAACTAGTAGTGGTTGGAGGAGTCGACTTGGTAACGTGTTGTCAACTTTCACCACTTGACAAATGTCACACTACTTCAAAAAAAATTTCACATTTGATTTATGGCCAGGCCAATAAAAATCTCTTTTAACCCGATAAAGAGTCTTGTCAAAATCCAAATGGCCTCCTAAAGGGCTTCCATGCAGGAAATCCAATAATTTCTGTATGAAAATGAGATTTGCAGGAATGTAAACTCGACCCTTGTAGAACAAGAGATCTCCCTTGACAGTATAAGGGCTGTAAAGGTGTCTCTACCTGTGTTTCTCCCATAGAGCCTTCACTTTCTCATCTGTTGTGTACAATGCCTTAATTTCCGTCATCCAATCCCAATTGGGGAGAGAGATGAGAGATAAAGTAACCTCCTATTGGGGCTCCTGCCTGGAAAGGGCATCTACAACTACATTTTCCCTACCTTTTTTATACTCCACAACAAAATCATAACCCAAAAGTTTAGCATTGCTACATAACTGTTCCTACCCTCTGGTCAAGTAAGAACTTCAGACTTTGATGATTCGTTTTAATAACAAAAGGCTGTCCTAGTAGGTAATGCCACCATTTTTGTATTGAAGAAACTAAGGCCAACAATTCCTTCTCGTACATCGACAGTTGAAGAGATTTACCCTTCAAAGCTTGACTAAAAAATGCAAGAGGTCGTCCTTCTTGCATTAAAATAGCCCCAATAGCTTCCCCTGACGCATCGCATTTAATTACAAAGGGTTTCTTGAAATTAGGAAGAGCTAGGGCTGGTGGCACAGTCATGGCTTGCTTGAGTTGGTTCAAACTAGTTTTTGCATCCTCATCCCACATAAAATTATCCTTCTTTAGTAACTGGACAGCTTTGCTGCAATAGCACCATAGCCTCGTACAAATCGACTATAATAACCTGTAAAGCCTAAAAACCCCGTAAGGATTTAAGTGATGTAGGAGGTGGCCAGTTGATCATTGCCTTAATTTTCTCCAGGTCAGCACGAACCCCTTGGCTAGATATTAAATGCCCCAAGTAAGCAATTTCCAGGCAGCAAAAACTACATTTGCTCAGTTTGGCGTATAACTAGTTATCCCTTAGTACTTCAAATGTAAGTTGTAGATGTTGCAAGTGTGCTGCTTCATCCTTGCTGTAAATCAAAATATCATAAAAAAAACCAAAATAAATTGGCATAAGTAAGGCCTAAAAACCTGGTTCATCAAACTTTGAAACGTTGAGGGAGCGTTGGTTAAACCAAAATGCGTAACCAAAAATTCGTAATGCCCCTCATGTGTCTGAAAAGTAGTCTTTGAAATGTCTTCAGGTCTCATTCCGATTTGATGATATGTGGATCGTAAGTCCAACTTTGAAAACACTTGTGCCCCATAGATTTCATCCATAAGTTTCTCCACCACTGGGATTGGGTATTTATCTTTTACTGTGACATGGTTGAGTGCTCGGTAATCAACACATAACTTCCATGAACCATCAGCCTTCCTTACCAACAAAACAGGCGAGGAATAAAGGCTTTGACTAGGGCGAATCACTCCTGTTTGCAGCAGCTCTTTAATGATCTTCTCAATTTCATCATTTTGAAAATAAGGATAACGATAGGATCATACTGACACTAGCTGAGTACCAGGCAGTAATGGAATTGAATGGTCATGAGAGCGGATCGGGGGTAGGCCGGAAGGAATGGCAAAATTATCATGGTAAAGGTCTAATAATTTCTGAATAGGTTCACGTAGGCTGTTAGGTTGTGATGCTTGGAAAGGTGGCTCAATGAGTTGCAAGAAAATCCCTCTTATCTCCAATTAGAGGTTCGGTTAAAAGGCTCTGCTGCCATTAGATTGTGGCGTCTAAGTCGTTGTAAGAGGAGCAAAGTGTCCTGGTATGTGAATTGCATGATGAGCTGTTTAAAATTTCACATGATAGAGTCCAGGTCCTGTAACCATTGTACACCAAGAACAACATCACAGCTAGCCAAGACCAATAAGTACATATCCACCATGAATTTTCAGGACTGAATAGTGAGAGAAACATCTTTAATTTTGCCTGGGCTTTGCACTTGATCACCATTAGCAATCTTCACCTTAACTTGCTCATTAGTTAAGGTCTGGAGAGAAAATGAAGATAATAGAGAAGGGTCTAAAAAGTTGTGAGTGCTTCTCGAATCAATAAGAATTGTGACTTACACATTACCAATTTTTCCCATCACTTGCACCGTTTTAAGACCTACAGAACCCAAAATGGCATGGAGCGTAATTTTAGGTAAATTAGTAGAAACAGACTGATACACTGACACTAGCTGACCCTCAGCCTGACTAGAATGTAGGTCACTGATTTCTTCAGTTTCCTCAATTTTCTCAATTAGAAAGAGCTTTGGAGTAGAGCACTTATGACCAGGTGCCCATTTAGAATCACAAGAAAAACATTGACCCATTGCCCTTCTTAATTTCACCTCCTCAAGGCTTACTTTCTGTATAGGAACAATGGTGGTTTGGGAACTTTAAAGTTTATCGGAGGTTTGGGAGGGTGGGTTAAATTTGATGTAAGTGGTATATAAGTCTGGGTTGTGGTTTGGAATGGTCGATGGTGGTATTGAGGTTTCTTTGGGAGAGCTAGTTTTTCCTCTTGGAATTTTGCCAAGGCATAAGCTTATGTGAGTTTTGCTGGGTTAAACATTCTCACAGTCAAGGCAATTTCATCAACCAGGCCACTAATGTAATAACTTAGCTTGTTACTCTCAGATAGACCTTTTAATCTATTTGCCAATACCTCAAATTCAGAGCTATAATCCTCTATCGTCCCCTTCTATGTCAGCTTAGCCAATTGAGCCATAGGATTATCATAGCTAGTAGGTTCAAATCTCACATTGAGAATCTTGACAAAAGCCTCCCAATCTTGAAAAGCTCCAAATTTCTCCAACTCTTGAAACCAAACTAATGCCCTCCCCTCCATATGCAATGAGGCTAATCGTAGTTTGCGTTGTGGTAGCGTATTATAGTGAGCAAAAAAATGATTTACCTTATATAACCAACCGTGGGGATTCTCTCCTTGAAAAACAGGAAAATCAATGCGAATGGTTTTGGGTTGTGGTTCTGTCCCAATAGGTTGGCTAAGATTGCCATCCTCAGTCTTTGACTTTTCATTGTGATCCTGGTTGGTTAAAATTCATCCTGACAAAGTTGTGTTGACATTCTGCAAGTTGGCTGCCATGGAATCCATTTTGGTGGAGAACTGGAGCATCATCATCTCCATTTGGTGCTGCCTACTCACCATTTTAGCTCCAAAATGGTTGAACTGCACTTCTGTGTTTTTCATTTGGGTTTTGGTGGTCTGTTTAATGGTATTAATTTCGATCTATAAATCCTCCATTTTTTATTTTTTTTGTTCATGGAAACAGGGCAAGAAAGAGGCTCTAGATACCACTTGTAATAAGCTAAAGTAGGAAATGATAGAAATTAGAGAAATGTATGAATTGATCACAAGATTTTTGAAGAACATGGCTCTCTTCGAGGGGAAACTCCTCCAATTTTGCCAAACAGCAAAATAATACAGGTTTCTAGATAATTCCCCCAGGCGTCATACGCATGGGATATACTCTTGTAACAAATTTCAGAAACTATAAAATGACTTGCTAGTAAGCTACTGTAGGACACAGACAGACAACTCATTACTTGGGCCCAATGCCAATTCATGAACAAATGGCCCAAGGCCTTGAAGGAATTAAAACAACAACTAAATAACATAAACTATCTGAAGCCTTTGGCCCAACACGGCCCAGTCCACCACCTATAAGCTCACGCCCAGATATGAAGCTGCTTCAACATTTCACTTGAACTCACACTTCGAACATAACACTTCGGACATCTCACTCTTGCTGCTGCTGAACTCGAACCCTACACTTCTCTCATCAATTCGGCGTGTAACATTATCTGGTAAATTAAAGCATCAATCCCAGCTAATGATTTTAAGACAAATCATCAACAAATTAAAAATTTATATATGTCCATTTACTATCTAGAGGCTGTAACAAGAGCAGTGGTTAAATGACTAGAAAGCTCAAATATATTTGACATACAAACACTTAAATTAAGTTTTTTCTTTTTCTTTTTGTTTTTCTTTTCCAAAAATATATTAAAAAAAGATTTGAACGGAAGGAAAATTCTAAACAGAAGACACTTCAATTATCAGTTATTTATATTACCAACTGCCCACTTTATCCAGACATTCTTATGTTTTGATTGTAAAACATAGTTTCTCATGCTAATATATTACGTTGGACAACCGTGTCTTTGTTTTTTCCGCATAACAAAAATCTTTCATTAATTAAACAGTCTTTTTTCGAGCTTAATAAATACCTCTAAGGACTTTAGACTTACAACTACTATACCAACTTGGAATCAAAGCAAAGAGCACCCAGAACTCTCTTAGAAGCTACTAGATAACTCCAGACTAAATTCTCTCCGATAATCATTTTTTATCAGGGGAGAAGTGTTTTATTGATGATGGAAATAGGCATATATAGCTCAAGCACACGAGTTTATTCCCAAATAATACTAACGCCATCTCGGGCCGACCACGACAAGAAGCTTACAAGGTTGCCAGCCCTCAAACTGTATAATTCAATTGGACTCCACGAGATCTCATGGGTTTTCAGAACCTTTTGGAGTTTGGGCATGGGAGGCAACTCTTGATTCTTTATCACGGTTAGATAAATTACAAAATTTTGATAGAGGGAGAATATTAAGGAAATGAATTGGCAGTTTTTGTGCATTTCAGTTCACTTCTACCGCAAAATGTCATATTTTATATATCTTTGATATACATTTTTTTTTTAATAATTATGATAGTGATTATGTGTAATAAACTATTTAGATTTATAAACTTCAGTATTTTTAGCGGTCCGCATATTTTGCAAATTATAAACTCATAATAATTAAGACTCATGCAAATAATTCCTAAAAAGATAAAATATTTGAAGGAACTGTACCACTCCCCTTCTTTTTTACTCTCTTATTTTTCATTTGGCTTTTAAAATGTGAATTTGCTTTGTGTGATATTACTAACCTTTATTTTCTTGATGTGTTTGGGAAATCACTATTTTTTTCAAAAATTTAAACTCATGAGAAAATGTAAATGTTATTATTTATTTCATATCTAAACATTTCTCCTAAAGTGTGGGCCAAATTTGCCCTCAATGAGTGGCTCAGTACATGGAATAACTAATTAAATATTAAATAGAGTATACTGTAGAGTCAGGTTCAAATTCAAAACCTATATTTTGATACCATGTAAAAAATCTCTACTTGTACAAAAAGGTTAATGTGATAAGAAGAGATAAATTTTATTATTTATTTTATATGTTAATATTATTTTGTTGTAGTGTTGGAAAATTTCTTAGTGATAGATTCTGAACATTTGGTGATGCCTATCACAACCACATTATATTAGTTTGAGCCAGAGGTTGGAAATTAAACTATGGCACTATCATTTGTTCCATCTCACTTTTGTTTGTTGCACTTTAGTTTGTGGAATTTTGCTCCTCTTCTTTGTGTTGGTGATGGGAATTGGAAAGCCTTCACATCATGTGGGTGTGAGAATTTTTTTTTACACCAGCCAATACTAACATACCACGTAAGCACCTCAAAAAAACAAAGAATGAATTTGCGTCCACCTGAGTCCTACTCCATTTCCTGTATCCCTCTTCCTGTCCCATCAGCTTCACTCAAATTCGAAAAGAAAACTCGCTCCCTCCATCTCCCGCCCCGATCTCACAACAACAAACAAAAGGAAGGCTAGGAGTTGCATAAAATAAAATACAACAAATAAATTTCCTCTTTCTTTCCCTCCCTCGCCCTTTTCCCGTACAGTCATTTAGCACTTTCTTTTTTCTTATTTGCTCAGTCTCTCTCTTTCTCTCTCACTCTCTCACCTTGAAATGAATTAATAATCTAGAAATCCAAAATGTACAATATCAATTGCCTCTTCTCTATTTGCTTTCAGCAAACTCTCAATCCCAAAAGGAGCAAAGGGTGGTAGTAAACCATTTTTTCCCCGATCTTATGTCCTTCGAGTTGTTCCATTTGAATTGCAGCTACGAGTAAAGAAGATTTGATGAGAATCCAGGACTCCCACTTGACCATTGTATCATTTATCTACTTTATTATTCTTTTCCTTTGTATTTCTTTTTGTTTTTCGTTAAATACACATGGCTTGGAGAAAGCTTAAGGAGAGAGAGGGGAGAGGAGAGAGTGGAGAGAGAGAGTGATGAGAAAGAGGGGATGAGACGTGAGAGAAAATAAAGATAAAGTAATTTGGTTCTCTGTAATATGATTTTATTATTCTTTTCCTAAAACATTTAGGCCCGATTTGGATTTCACACTCACTTCAATTCATCTCAACTTATCTCTATTTTATCATTATATTTTTTCAATTTCTCATACAAAACACAAATCCATATACACATTTTTTAAATTTTAATATACATTTTTCAAATTCTAATACACATTTTTCAAATTCTAATACACATTTTTCAAATTCCAAAATAATAATAATATTAAAAAATAAACTAAACTCATCTCAACTCATCTCATCTCCAAATTCAAACGGGGCTGTGTGTCAAAAGCCTATTGAATGGTATAAAAGCCACTTATTAGGACGTTCGACCCCTAGCCACTCTCATTTGTGATACTGTTGGGATTTACGAAAGTGCTGGCATCAGGCTTTTAGCTATAATTAGTTTGGATTGAAGTTGAAGTTATGTATTGGAGCTCAAGTTGTTATCAAGTCGAATCGAGCTTTGAGTTGTCAAGTTCATATTTGGGACACTATTGTGTTATTTCATATTATTTGAGTTTTCCTTCGAGAGTTGTTTCCTTACAGATGTAAAATTTCATACATTCTTACTCTTAAAAAAAATTGTTTGAGTAACAAATAATCAATATTTAGTCATATAAGTTTGCCTACCCAAAAGAAAACGATTATAAAAACTCCCCCTCAAAATATTATATTTGTAACCAACCACCCAAAACTATATTTCTTTTATATGAGATGATCACCATACTTACAAAAGAATTTTAGAAAAAAAGTTGGTTGCCAACCTTGGGACTGAATTGGATTGGTAGTAAAAGCGGCCAGTGCTATCTTCATTTGTAATAAAAATAAAACAGCTACTCTTCACTTGAAAAAATGGACCTTAAGAGAGAAAAC
The DNA here is from genome assembly GCA_036898215.1 of Platycarya strobilacea. Lineage (NCBI taxonomy): Eukaryota > Viridiplantae > Streptophyta > Magnoliopsida > Fagales > Juglandaceae > Platycarya > Platycarya strobilacea. The sequence continues at coordinate 9,864,582 of CM072545.1, forward strand.
GATGGCTTCAAGAGCCACCTAAGGAGCCACGACCATAGATCCTTTTAGGGTTGTCCTTTTCTTTCTTTCTTTCTTTTTATTTTTTATTTTTTGTTAGTAGAAAGTTATTTGAACCATGATATTTTATATTGTTTTTTTTTTTTTGAATCAACCAACAGAATCATCACTTTCATTCCAGTAACATCATATAGTCGATACATCTTTCTCATGCTCAATAAAATTTATCAACTCACTAGGATCCTCTTCTAACCAAATCACTTTCTCAACAAAATTAGTAGCTAATTTAGCCATCAAATGAGCAACTTGGTTGCCCTTCCTTGAGATGAACTTGACCTGCCACGTCTTTTCATCCTAGAAAAAGCACTTGAGGCCTTCTATGATTTGTCCATACCATGAGTAGTTAAATTCTTTTCTTTTTACGTCTCACCACTACTTGGGCATCACCTTCAAAGACTACTTTTCTCAGTCCCAACTTAGAGACTAACTCAATAGCCCTTTCCAGCACTAAAAGCTCAGTATGAATTAGACTTGTTACAAAATTTCTAGACCATCTAGCTACAACAATAAGATCATCTCATATTACTATCCCACCCCCATAAGTCATCGATTTACTTCAAAAGTTGCATCCCAATTGAGCTTGTACAAGTCCCTATTTGGTTTATTTCATAACAAGCTAACTCTTCTATAACAAGCAGTATCAATTTCCCTTGAACTTATACTCTTGTGCTTCCTAAAACCCTCCAACTCTAGCCTTGCACTCTTCCAGACTTTTGTAGGACTAGAGCACCTATCCTAAAATACATAAATATTCCTTTGAAATCAAATATTTCTGAACACACAGGAGGCCAACTCTAACTCAGCCATTGAATGTTTGATAATTAACAACTCCCAAATGTTCATAAGTTCTAAATCCCAACAACTATTTTTTAGAAAGGGCTAGTACTCTCAGCCCACACATCTTTGGAACCCAGACAGTTCCTGAGAACATGACTAGTAGTCTCCACACCTTGCAGACGAAGTGGACAATTCTCAAACTCAACCAAGGACAGATTTCTTCCTAGTTGGCAAAACGTCATTGAGAGCTTTACACATAAAAACTTTGACATTGTTAGGAACATTCAGGTCTCACATTCATTTCCAACCTTCATTTCTTGAACCTCTATCAAAACCTTCCCCAAGTTGAGCTTCCTTCAGCCTACATGGGAGGTAGTATGCATATTTGACTGAAAGCAAACCATCCCTTAAATGTCCCCAAATCAGAATATCATAAGAACCTCTCCTGGTAACAGTTACCCTTTAATTATATTTGCAACTTCCTTGCAAAAAATAGAATCTATCACATCCTTCTTCCACCTCCCTGTCATACTCAATAAATCTTGGACTTTTGACTCACAATCCAACATCTTAATAGGAGATTGTACCCTATTTATGAAAGGTACAGGTAAACACTTATCCTTCCAGATTATGACGTTTTGTCTGTTTCGTACTCTCTAAATAATCCCAGCTCTAATAAGATCTCTCACACCCCTAATACTCCTCCAAATTAGAGAAGGAGATTCTCCTCCATGGTTCCCCGTTTATTTTTTCTCCACCAAGTGAGGTTTTCGATAAGGAGACCTATTATCCCCCTTACTTTTTTTTTTCTTGGAAACTAAAGTCTCATTCACTCAAGGAACCTGGAAACTCAAACCTCCTACGTGGAATCAAAATATCACCCTTTTGCCCTTAATCTCTCATCTCCTCTTTGTTGACAACCTCATCCTCTCCGCAACAGCTGACTTACAAGAAGCACACACAATCCAATCCACACTCACCATCACATGGCATGGTCAGGACAAAACATCAAATATAGTAAATTCATTGCCTTCATCTGCAAGAATATGCCTCCTCAAACAACTTTATCCATTCTTAACACCTTGCACCTTAAAAGATTACCTACCAAAACTAAACACCTCGTACTATCCCTCATCATTCCAAAAAAATAAATATGACGTTTTCAAAGTCATAAAAATCGCGAAACCACAAAACCTGAAAGTTGGCAAGCAAAACTTCTCTTCCAAGTTGCAAAAACCACACTCATCACTTCAGTAGCTTCAACTATTCCTTCCTACAGTATATCCTCATTTCTTTTCTCAAAAAGCTTTTGTAATACTTTGGAAACCATGCCTGTGAAATCCTGGTGGAGATTTAAATTGGATAATGAGAAGTACCTCTTCTTTCAAACTAGGGACTCAATTGGAAACTAAAACTCCAAGCTCGCCTCAAACTCTGTACTTTAGAAAATCACATGGTAACTCTCTCCCAACAAAAAACATAATTGCCTTCCACATCCACCTACCATCCATAACGGCTATCTCATGCCCTTTTTGCCAAGAGTACTGCTATATAGCCTCTTTTATTTATCTACACCACATGAAACCTCTTTTTTCTTTTTTCTTTTTTTGTATTCCAATTCTCCATTTACCCAGCGGTTCCAGCCTTACACGTTTCCTACTTTTTTCTTTTACCCACCCAGACCCATGTCCCCCCACATAGAATCGCAGATCTCGATTCCAGCCTTACATGTTTCCTGGAGAGCTTGAAAAGCTTGAGGATTTTGAGTTTATTGTTCAAATGCAGTAATCTTGAATGAATATCGCTCACAAGCAATGGACTAACAAGTGAAATCCCCAAGGAATTGGGTCTATTAGCAAGACTCGCCCTATTGCAGAAGTTTAAATGGGGATATACCAAGAGAGTTTGAAAGTTACTGAAGTTTGGTTTGGCTGGACTTAAACAGCAACAACCTTTTCCAAAACTTGAAAAACAGATCGGAGAAATAGTATTGAACGGAATTCTATCTAGCAACACTTTGGTGTTTGTACGCAATGTCGAGAATTCTTGTAAAGGGGTTGGAGGTTTGTTAGAATTTGTCGAAATTTGACCGAAGAGAGGAAGAGGAAGAGGAGAGGAGCTGAGGTAACGAGAAGGGGGAAGAGAAAAAAAAATGGAAGCATAAAATTATAAATGAATGAAAAAAAAAAAGGATTCGTGCAGCGTAGACAAATAATAGGAGGCTGAGTAGAATTTTTCTTTAGACAATCATCCCTTGACACATTAGAACATACCTTTCGTGGATGTCATATATCTCGTGTTATTTGGCACAAATCCCTTTGGCCTCTCCATATTGAAACCGTCTTCATTCAAAATCATACATTCCTTCCAAATTTTTGAATTGGTAGCTATGGATCAAATATGGTGGTTTCGAAACAAAACTAACCACAAGCAAACCATCCCTCCTCTATAGAAATTTCAAATTAAGCTGGTCAATCACCTTTTCAAAGAACACTCCTAGCTTGCCAATAAGAATCAATAATTTTTTATTTTTTATTTTTTATTTAATGCTTATTAGTGTCTTGAAATAAAAATATTTAAAAATATATAAAAAATGATTATAATAAAAGAAAAAAATACACTTATACTAAATCAGTCAGATTCTAATTCAATCATCTATCGGACCAAGTAGCAGTCCCCTAACTCCAATGTGGCCAACTATACAATCCCTCTCATTGGTTCCATGAAAAAATAAAAATTACGACGTCTCCATTGGGAAAAACTCACCATCATTGCAGGTTTATCAGCAACCTAGATCAAGTGATATTCTCAAGTCATTGGGCAAGAATAATTCAAGCATCTACCCCACTATATGGAGAAGCACAAACAGCGTTATTAGCCATTAAAGAGATTAGTTTACTCTGTATTTTCTTTCATATATTGTTTGCTTGTGAGAAAAAAAAAAAGTAAACAATTGATAATTTGTTTAAGTTTACATATTTTAGATGGTCATCTTCAAAGGAGATGCTACGACGTCATCCAGCACGCTGAACAAAGGCCGGCAATTATATGGGCGAGAACGATATTTCATTATTAAAATTTATTTTCCTTTTTAATTTTTCGGTCTTTGGACAAACCTCCGATTCGTTTTCGGTTGACATGCACAGATAAAGCCCCATAGGTCCACCAGATGCCACGGTCCCCTTTCGGTGCTCTCTTTTTAAGGTTTTTTTTTTTTTCCTTTATTATTATTTGCACAAAAAACGTTGTTTTGAGTATATTTTCACCCTTTCTATTGGGTCAATATAGTATATACCATCTCTTGATACCATATTGTCAATATAGTAATTTTTGTGTCAAGGAAAATCTGTCCAGATGACATTATTTATATCCATTACTCTATAATAAGTGCCAATTGTAGGTTGTGAACAGTAATTTGTTTGACACTTTTACTTCTGATTTTATCCCTGCTTTTGAATTCCTTTTTTACTATGTCCCTCATTCGGTTATTTATGATGATTTTGCCCTTAATTTTGCATTTGTTTTCCTGTTTTGCCCTTTAACTCTATCACAATTTGTTAGAATTTTGTACAATCTTGCCCATATGTTTTGCTTTGCTATTTTCACTTTTTCGTTTTCACCGTTTCTACTGAATAGGTAAATTTGTAAAATCAGGTTTGTTTCGAAAATACGCTTACGTTTATTTACCATTTTATTCCTCGCTTCCGTTCTTATCTTTCTTGTTTACTCTCATATTTACGCTTTTTCCCTTTATGTCTAAATAGGATCGCAGAGGGTTGGGGTGGGAAGGACTCGGTTGAGCGTTCCGTACAAAATTAGAGAGAAAGAGAGGATTTGAACTTCATCGCTATTTTTTTGGACATTTAATGTGAAAAATAGTCTTAAAAATGACTTTGAACTTGACTATTATCCTATAGTCTGTTCAACTTTTTCTTAATTCATATGCCAATTGCTCATAAAATTGTAATAAAGAAAAAAAAATATTGAAAAAAAAAAACGTTCAGGGTTTTATTTCTTTTAATTTGTACTCTAATAACATGTGAAAATAAATAGTCTTATTTGCCAATAGTCTGTTGTATTTCTTCTTAATTAATATGCCAATTGCTCATACATAAAAATAAAATATTAAAAAAATAAATTTCAATTTTTTCCAGGATTTTATTCCCTTTAATTAGTAATTTGAACATTTTTATTAGTATTTTGATAACACTATCAATATTATTATTAATAAAAAAATTCAACTTCCTATAATATTGTATATTTTTGATTTTATAAATATTCGCTTTATTTATTACATCTATTATTATTCTTAATACACTATAAAAAATGTAAGCTTTTGTGACTAATGAATAGCGAAGAAAATACTATTTGTGATTAATTTTAATTGTAAATAGTCGTTTAGGTAAAATTAACTAGTTACAAAAAAGTTATTTTTCTTATAGTGATATGTTAATACGGTCTAACTAAACAGATATAATTATCCCATTATTATGTTCTGTGCTTTTAATGTGTTCTTTGTAACCTTATATCGTTGTTCTTCATCCTGCTCGTTGTTTATTTTCTGTACTTTTACTGTTTTTTTATTTGGCATCTATCTTCTGGTGCGTTCTTTTCTTTCTCATATAAAAACTTACTTTATTTATTTTCTAATGTTTATCCTCTTTATTCAGATCTCATATTAGGCTTTTTTTTTTAATTTTTTTACTCAGCTTCTTATTTTTTAATATTTAGTATCATTTTTTAATATATATATATATGTATGTATGTATGTATGTATGTATGTTACTCAAACTATGAAAAATTCTATTTATATACCGGAGCATGGTTGTACAGCATATCTAATGAAAGTGTTTATATAATATAATTTAATTTAAAATATAAATTTTAAAAATTAAATTTTACTATTTAAATTATATAAATAATATCCTTTATATAACAACTTAATAATAAAATAATTCAAAAAATATAAATTAATGAGCTCAGTAATCACTAGACTTTTGCCTTATAGACGTTCATGAATAAGAGTAAAGACACCTCTCATTTACTTGAAGGAAAATTCTTAGGTATTTTTAAGAGTATGGATAACATGGTTTTCTCAATTTTAATAAATACCAATGATTTATTTTCTAATTTTGCAAATAAATTGTAAATTTTGTTATAATAAATACAATTTCTACTTAAAGTGTTCTCATTTTCTTCAACAAAGAAAGCATTTCCCTTTAAAAAAAATTCGCATAGCAATTACACAAAAACAAGTTTAAAATTTCACATTAACTATAATTCAAAAAAATTAAAAATTAAAAAATAAAATTAACCATTTTTCTAATACAAACAAAACTGAAAATTAAAAAAATTGAAATACAAACTACAACTAAAAATTAATTACAACCCCTTTTCTATATAATTCTTATACAAAATTTCTTACAAATATCATTTTTCTCAAATAAAAAATTTCATTTTACATCCCAAAGTCTTCTTGTAGCGTCGTACTTCTAACTCTTGAGATCAATCATGAATATAGTACGGCTTTGAAAGTCATAACCATTATATTATATATCGACACTCTTCTAGATATGTATTTATATAAGTTGCCTCAATTCAACGAGGCCGGCTTAATGTGAAGAGCAATGCTGGGGAGTAGCCACACTCAGGGCACTCCCCCTCACATGAACAGTACCATCACTGTTCATGGTACTGTTCATGTGAGGGGGAGTGCACTGAGTGTGGCTTCTCCCCCTCATTTTTCTAATGTGAAAGTCATTTAGATCCTTATCTAAGGTCCACTCTATGTATAAGATCCTCAAAAATAAAAGTAAGATACTATATTTAAAAACTATTTAATTAAATAAATTATTAAATATTTTTTTTATAATTTTCAATATGTGCAAGGCCTATAATACTAAATTTATTATTTAGTGTAATGAATTATTTATATTTTTCAATAATTTTTTTAAAATCTTGCTAAATTGAGATACAAAGTTTGTATTGAAATCTTATTTTAAGCTGTTGTATTAAATATAAATTTTTTAAATTGTATTTATGATTCAAATTTAATGTATTTATTTAAAATATTCTTGTATTGAATCTATCAAATAAAATCATATGAAGTTTTGAGGTACAATAATTTTCTTTCATTTTTCAAATATGAAAGTTTATTAATCACCATCAAAATAATTTTTTTATTATTTTTTAATATATTTTTTAGATGAATAAATTATAAATATAATTGTTGATTTTATAAATTGTATATTATATTATTATTTTAATGAATTCAGTAATGAATCCAATATAAAATTATGAATATATAAATATTGACTTTCCATCAACTTATAATTTTTATCAAATTTTAAAAAAGAATTTGATAGGGTCAAAACCATGCTCTAAATAAAATCTCATTTGATTAAAAAATTAAAAAATATTTCTATATAATAATTTATATTTTATTATATTATAAATACAAATGACTCGGTTCAATTCCGCCTATAGCCTCCATTCATATTGAGCCGTCCCATGCAATTGAGGCTTTCAAATCTGTCTCCTCGAGCTCTTCGAAGCAAAAGATTTTAAGAGAGTTGTAGAGACTATCATCGTTCATTCTATAGCTGTGGATCGAAAAGATGGAAAATAAATTGTATGTTGCAGTGGGAGAAAATGTGAAAGAGAGCAGAGCAATCCTATTGTGGGCATTAAAAAACTCTGGAGAAAAAAATATTTGCATCACTCATGTTCATCAGCCTGCTCAGATGATTCCCTGCAGTAAGTTGGCATTCATGACACATTCATGTTCATCTTGATGAAAATTATGTTAAGAAGCACAACTTTTGAATATCTCAGAAACTTTTGTTAGTCTGAAAGCTGTTTTTGTTAGGTTTGAAAATGGAAAATTTTCAAATATTTATTATTATTTCTTTTTCTATTATTATTTAATATTTTATTATTATTTTTTACTTATTTTTTACTATTTATTAACAATTTCAAACACTCTCACCTAAAAAATTCTCTCCCAAAAGCAATCTTAAACTCGTAATTAGCAATACGAGGATTCTGACTGAAAAGTCTTTTTTTTTTCATTCACAAAGTCAGTCAATATTAATTTAATCATGCAAAACTCCTTTTTCTGTCTTGCTGTTTCCAGATTCTCTTTCATGACTTTTAGAACGAAATGAAGTGAATTTAGTAGTAATTTTTCTTGGTTATTTCAGTGGGTACAAGGTGGCCTGCAAGCTTCGTTGAGAAACAAGAAGTGAGGGCATATCGAAAAACTCAAAGGCAATATATGAACAAGATCCTAATTAAGTACCTTTTCATCTGTCGTCAAATGGGGGTACTGAATTTCTGTCTCGTCTTCTTGCCTGCGGTTGGGATTATATGTTTTTTTTTTTTTTTGGGGGGGGGGGGGGGGGGGGGGGGGGGCGTCCCTGACATGTTTAAAAAATTGGACAAGAAAGCTCAAGCTACATGTGGTTTTGAAATCTATGGAGTTCCTTAAAAGATGGATTATTAGAAGGTCTGTTCATCTGAGCTACGGATCCGGAAATTTGAATTTAAATTATGAGTAAATTTATTAACCTCTTAAGTCTCTTAAATAAAAGTGACAAAACTATTTAAAAAAAAAAAAAAAATTCAGAACCGAACTAAGCAAAACCTGGTATGGATGAACAGGTCTACAGGTTTATAGAAGTTTTTGATTAATTTTGGCTCTGATAACTTCCTAATATTTTAGGTGCCGGCAGATATATTACATACTGAGATGGACTGTATTGAGAAGGGAATTCTAAAAATGATCTTTGAGCATGGGATCAGGGAGCTTGTTATGGGAGCAGCAGCCAACAAGCACTATTCAAAGTAAAGATCAAGCTCAGAAATTTTCAATTTTTTTTTAAATTCCATTTAAGTCCAGTATGGACATCCAAACTCAACAGGGCATTTGAATGGTTCTGGTAAGTACGTGTGTAGATTAAATAAGGAGTTCTTACTCTTAACACTTTCTACAATTCGGAGAAAGATAGATATAATTTGAAAACTCCCATCAGATCGCAGGCACGAGCGATCTGATGTCTGAGCCAAATGGTTGGATCAATAATTAGGCACATTTAAAAGAACTGTATTAGGAATAAAGACAAATGCATCAGGCAACTACAGATGCCTGTTTACTCTGGCCCTGAGATACACTGCACTAAGTTGCAACAATAATTGATTGCTTCTCTGCAATAGTTGGTTTACTTCTTTCCATTCAAAGTCTTTAAAAACATTATTATTATTTAGGTGCTTAGAACCAACTTCCTTGTTTGTTGAAACTATATGGTTTTTATATTTTTCTTTGTTTAAGGTGTGGTGCGTAAGTACTCAATGTTTGATATTTACCACCTTCTATGATGATTCTTCTGTACCATTAAATGTTTTCCCAATTCGATCTTTCACCCAATAGGCTGAGATTGCTTACCCTACTGCTTCGCATTGCAGGAAACTGATGATCCTTAAGTCTAAGAAAGCCATCTTTGTGTGCCAGCAAGCACCTATTTCATGTAGCATTAAATTTATCTGCAAGGGGCACCTCATCTATACCAGGTTAGTTGACTTTTTTGTAATTGTGATATTTTTAATTTCTGGTACATACAAGTATATTAACAAAGCAGATGAAATGCATGAAAATGTTTCCTTTTTATTTTATTTAATTGTTATCAGCAAACTTGAATTATCAAGAAGTTGAAAGATATAAGGAGAGGATGAGAGCCTTGATAAAAACCAAATTACGGGTGTCACACCAGCACAATAAAAAAAAGGGGAAATAAATGAGTAAATAGGAAATGGAGCCAAATTAATGGCTTTTGGCGACTTGCAAGTGCCGTATATAGCTGTGCCAATGCATTGGCCTCATATGCTAATGGAAATGAGGCAGGGATGGTTGCGGTGAGGCAAGTGTGGTAGTGGAAGTAAAGGATCACGATTGACATAGGTGACACTGAGGTCCACACGCGACATAGATTGGAGTGCAAGTGATCGGAGATGTTAGATCTGCTGTTATGGAACTCACCATGTGTATCATGGTAAAAGCCCAAAGGCAATAGATCAATCCTCAACCATCCAAAAAGAATTTAAAAATTAGACTAGATTAAAGAATATGAGACTTAGGCCTTGTGGGGGAGGGGGAAGGACAAAGGTGTCCCTCCCCTGTTTGCTGAGGAATGGGGACTCAAGATTTCCTAGAGAGAAGGTCTCCTGGAGAGATGAAAGTTGCAATTTAAGATGGACCAGGAGACGAAAGTTGCAATTTAAGATGGACTACTCATGGTTTCTATGTTAGTGAGAGAGAGAGAGAGAGAGAGAGAGAGAGAGATGGTACACTTCCAATTATCAACTAAAGCTAGCAATTCAATTCAACTTTGAATCTAATCTAATTCCTAATGCAAGTGGTGTATCAATGCAGGGAAGGTATCCTAAATGCTGCTGATGCCGAGATCAGATCCTCGTTGCTGGAAGTAAGTCAAAACACTAAAGATGCACCATCCATGGAGTGGGCATTATCATCATCTGTGTTGCGAAAAAGCCAAGTGGTTCCCATCAATCCAGGCCAAGACTTATTCTGCATTGAAACTACCTATGGAAGCAGGTCAGATATTTCATCTGCTAATTGTGCTGAAGAGCACTCATGTACATGGAGCAGGTTGGATGAACAAGGGAGTTCTGATGACTGTGGTAGGCTTTCAAGGAGGTATCCTCCGAGTCCAGGTCATTCTGAAAGCCAATCATGTCAAGTTGTTGACATGGATATGCTCCATCTTTGAGGGTTAACGGCGTTGAGAATGGATTGAAGTTAAGTTCGTTTACTGAATCCAAAGAGCATTTTCGACGTTCGTCCCCTCTTACTATATTGGTATGTCAATAGCTTCCATAATCTCAGGTTAATTTTAGATTTTACAAGAAGTATGTCACCTTTTGCTCAAGCACTAATCATCTATATTCATTCGTTGACCATATCATTTGGGAAGATTTAAGTTCTTAACTGTTTGGCTTATTCTAGCAGGACAGGAAAACTGATGACGATGCTCTTTATAATCAACTTGAAAAATCCAGGGAGGAGGCTGAAAATATGAGGCGTGGAGCACTTCAAGCAGCAGCAAAGTGTGTAAAAGCTGAAAGAGATGTTGTTGAGGCCATTCAAAGGGTAATTTTCTAGCCACTGGCACTTCTTTCGCATATACTAGTTGCAGACTTGCAAGATATATAAAATGACAAAAATTATTAAATGAGAAACACTATATTGTACACATAGGCTTCAAAGTAGATCGCTTTATATATCTTATTCTTTCTTTATTTATTTTTTATCTCATTTTACCTTACATTTTATCATCTTTCATTGTAGTCGTGAAAATTATCATATGCTTACACAAATGGGAATTGCCATTATACAGACTTATGTGTTGGAAAGCTTCCATACTGAGGAGTGAGGAGTCAAAACAAAAAAAAGAAATACAGGAAATGCTAGCAAAAGAAAAAGAAAATTTTGAAATGATGAAGAAACAAGAAGATGAAATAATGGAAGAACTCCATGTTGCCCTAGATAAAAAATCATTACTAGACAACCAAATTGCAGAAACTGATGAGATGGTATAAGGTCTTAGGATGAGAATTACCTCTGCAGAGGAACTGCTGCAAACTTTCAAGAAAAACCGAGATGAGGTGCAGATAGAGCATGACAATGCTTTAAAACAAGTTGAAGAGCTGAGAAGAAAACAAGGAGAAATCTTAGGTACACCAGTGCCTCACTTCTTTTCTGAGTTCCCATCCTCAGAGATCAAGGAAGCAACTCAAAATTTTGATCCATCAATGAAAATTGGCGAAGGAAGGTCTAGGAGCATTTACAAAGGTCTCTTCCGTCACACCCATGTGGCTATACAGATGCCACACAATCGAAGCTTGCAGGCATCCTTAAGATTACATCGGGAGGTAGGATGGGTATCTCCAGCAAGCATATTAAGATGAGAACAAAGTTGAATAATTCTTCTAAATCATATCATGGTTCATTAACTTTATATCCATTCAAAAGTAAAAAAAAAAATCTAAATTATTAGGAATGTATTTTACTTGTCAAGTTTTACTCATTCCAATGCTCAAATTGGAATGCTTTCTGCAGTTCGGTGTATAGAAGTGCAGTATATAACCTAACTTTAAAAGATGTAACATTACATGATGAATCAGAATTTATAGCTATAAAAAGAAACAGAAGTTTTATTGTAGGACTTGCATACATTATAGTTACTGAAATTCTTAAAAGAAATTATGGTAATAGAATTGTAATTCATTCTTGCAATCAATAAACGCTATTAGTATCCATCCTCATTGCCCCACATCAGTAATTGGGTGTAAGTTTTCAGGTTGAGACTTTGAGTAAGCTGAGGCATCCAAATCTTGTCACACTAATTGGATACTGTCAAGAAGCATCTGCTCTCATCTAAGAGTATCTTCCCAATGGAAACCTTGAAGATAAACTCGGATGCAAGAACAATACTCCCCCATTATCGTGGCAAACTCGAATAAGCATAGCAGCAGAGCTGTGCTCTGTCCTCATCTTTCTTCACTCCTCCAAGCCTATAGGCATAGTGCATGGTGATTTGACACCCTCCAGTATCCTTCTTGATGCAAACTTGGGTAGCAAAATTGCTGACTTTGGAATCTGCCATCTTCTGATGCATGAGCAAAGTTCAAAGCATACAAACCAAGGAACTTTTGCATACATGGATCCTGAGTTCTTTTCAGCAGGAGAGCTTAGTTTGAAGTCAGATGTTTACTCACTGGGCATCATATTGCTGCAGTTGTTGACAGGAAGGTCAGCCTTGAGAATAATAAAAGAGGTCAAACATACATTAGATGTAGATAAATTGAAAGAAGTCCTGGATCATTTGGCTGGTGATTGGCCATTGGAGCTGACTGAAAAGGTTGCTCACTTGGCATTGAGGTGTTGTGCTCGTAAGCAAAACAACAGACCAGATCTTGAGTCAGAGGTCTGGAAATTGCTTGAACCAATGAGGTATTCTTGTAGAGGTCCATCCCCAACAACCCAATTAGGATCTGCACAAGAGCATCCTGAACCTCCTCCATATCTTATCTGTCCCATCTCCCAGGTAATTTTTTCTCCAGTTCTTTCTTAAAATAAGAAATATTTTAATTACAAAAAATCTTTTTACAAACTAAAGCCACTTTTTAGTTAAATATTTATCATCATTGATTCTTATGAACTTGCATGGTTATCTAGCTGTGAAGAAGATAGCTTTGATGTTGTGATCAAGTTACATCTGATGATGTATTCTTTCTTAAAAACCATATACTTCCACAATCCTAGCTACGTTTATGCAGATGCTTTTTTTCTTTTTTCAGCAAAAACTTGCAGAAAATCATGAGAGATCCACAGGTGGCGGCAGATGGTTACACTTACGAAGCAGTGGCTTTGAGAAAATGGCTGGAAAGTGGTCATTATACTTCACCCACGATAAATCTTAAGCTTAAACACTTCAATCTTGTACCAAACCATTCTTTTCAATCTGCCATTCAGGAATGGCAAAGGCATAAACAATTCAAATATTGAGAGATCTTGCACCTATTAATTTAATAATTTCTCTTTGTTTCTTGTCAATCACACACACCTCCTATATATCCACCTTGTTTACACCCTTTGTTTAAAAGATTCCTGAAATATATATAACACCAATCCATGTCTTTTCATTCCTCGAATATCACTACTTTAGTGGCGGAGCTTATAATATTACTAGAATAACACCTGTTTGGACTTCGTTAACATTTATTTGTGCATGCATAAGCTCTGATAATTAAATTAGTAAAGATCTACGAAAGACAACAAAATAGAAAAAGAGTATATAATATAATAAAACAAAGCAATAATATTACAAAGTGCTAAGCAAGCCCATATAACTTTAACCAACAATGTATTTGTCAGGTTATATAAATGAGATAGAGCATCCAAACTTCTAATTTCTTACTGAGCAAGTAATTGATTTATTGTTATGTTTCTAATTTTTAATCACAAGATCATATATAGTGACGTTAGAGAAAAATAATTTATTTTCAACCTTAATACAAACATAATGAGACATAATTAAATAGTAGATAAATCAATTAATTATTAGGTAGCAATTACAAATTTTAATTGGAAGTATTTCTTTTCTTAATTAGCCAACAATTATGCATAAGCCCTTTATTTTCTAATCCTAGTTTTATGGATTTTTTTGTCCCCTCTGATGAACCCATATCAATATTGACGTATTCTTTTGAATGGTATCCGCACCATATAATATTAGAAAATATTGTTAAAAAATAAATTATTTTTATTTTAAGAAAAAATTGAGATTTATAAAAAAATATAATATATATATAATTCTTTTACGTGAATTTTATTTTTTACGAAATATTTGCATGAGAGCTTAGAATCTCGCGCTCCGAATGAGAAGATGGTGAAGTGATCTGGCGAAGAAGCCATGGAATTCACGTACAGCTTGGCAGAATCTCGTTATTCCCTACAACTTGGCAGGGAACTGATCGCCGTAACGCTTGAATGTTTGTATGTGTCGGTATAGCTGAAGACAACAAAACTGAGTCAACTTACGCCAAAAACAATGGATTCTTCCTTGCAATCTTTACCAGGGATTCATCGAAATCTTGTTCCGCTGTCTTCTTTTTTCAAAAGCTTAGTCGAAGTTTTGTTTTAAAAGAGACTTCAAAGGGTGTTTGCTGCGGAGACTCTGAGAGTTCAATAATGTTCGTTGGCATGGATCATGTGGTGAAACCTGCTCCTCAGATTAACGGTGTGGCGGAAGATATGTTATATGTTGCGGTGGGAGAAAAGGTGAAAAAGAACAAATTACTCTTGCTATGGGCATTGCAGAATTCTGGAGGAAGAAAGATCTGCATGATTCTCGTTCATCGGCCTGCAAAAGTTATCCCCATCAGTAAGTTGGCAACATTTACTATTTGCGCAAATTTATGATTTGAAGTTTTGGACTTTGATTTGTGTTCAACTTTTGATTTTATAACTTGGGTTCTTTGCAATTGGTCTTCGAGTGCTAGATAGTTTCTATAGTTGACTAAATTTATGGCAGTCCAATCAAAGAAAATTGATAATGGCTTGCCTCTTGATGATAACTGATTTATGATCTTCCAGGTACTTTATATTTTTTTTCTGAAAAACAGTGGAATAAGATTTAACATGAGTCGAATTGGGGCAAAAGATGGAAGAAAGAGTGGCAATGGTTGGGGAAAATTGGAAAATTTAAATAGAAGTTTCAAAGGTTTTGGTCAATCTGAATTATCTATGTTTGTGCTGACGAGTTTTTTGAAATTTCTCAGAAAAATCGATATACATTCACTTAGTTATACTTTTGATAATTAGCAAATTGCCTATTCCAACGTGCAATTTCTCTAGTCTTTTTTATTGTTAATAGAACCGAATAATGGAAGTTATCATGTAAAAAAAATCCTTTCTTGTTTTCTAGTGGGAGTAAAATTTCCAGCAAGCAAAATGGAAAAAGAGAAAGTTGATTCATATCGGGAAATTGAAAGGAAAGAAATGCAAAACATCCTGGATGAGTATTGTCAAATCTGCCGCGAAATGGGGGTACAAATTTGCAATCCTTCTCCTGTCTCTTTACGTGCATTAGTGTTGCTGATTTGTTTCTTAATTGTTCCTGATCTTTAGCAAGAGATACATAAGACAATTAAAGCTATACTTTCGGCTGGATGGTCACTTTCAGTGGCTTTCTCTTTTGTTCCGAATGATATGATTCGAATGCACTGCCACAATACCACTAGTACACAGAAGTAGTTCATTTACAATTTCCTTCAGTATGTATTGAAGTTATGTTACCAAGTTGCAGAGACCTTCAATTGAGAAATATGAGAGTTGCTTTGGAAATGATTGATTTCAACATGTTTAGAACTTCGTTATTTATTTTGGCATCGATGGCTTTCTGATGTAGGTCGAGGCAGAGACATTATATATTGAAATGGACCGTGTAGAGAAGAGAATTTTGGAGCTCATCACCAAGTACCACATCAGCAAGCTTGTTATGGGAGCAGCAGCAGATAAGCACTACTCAAAGTACTAACCTCAAAGGATTTTTCTCACTTTTGATCTACTAACCATAACATTCATATTCATTGCCATTTGCATCTGCTGTGACCCTCCAAAGGGGGAATTCCCAATGGCTATGCTGTATGTTGTGCATATATTTTGCAGGTTCAGCACTTGAATAATAGATCTTCAATGGCTTAAGAGAATATTTTAAACCAGATATCAGACCAACAAATAGGCAGCTAAAAATCTGTCATCAGGAATGGTATATATAGATGAGACATTAATCATGGACTGATTGTTCACTTAACTAATTCATCTCCTTTCCAAAGAAAGATATTATTCGTTATTCTGAGTTATGAAATTGGGTGTTTACCAGCCATTTTCTCGATTCTAGAAGCTATGGTTGGTTGATTTTGCTATAGTTATGATGATTAATTACTTTGTTTCATATTCACCAAAGTCCAAGATGGTTTACTGAACTTTTTAGTCCTATATTAATGTCAGTGGGCCACAGAATTCAAGTTTTCTATATGCACTTGTAAACTAGTTTGCTTACAGCTTAACCCCATTGCTTAACATTGCAGGAGAATGATGAGCATCAAGTCGACAAAAGCCATCTATGTGTGTCAGCGTGCACCTCTTTCTTGTTGCATACAATTTATCTGTGAAGGGCGCCTTATTTACACCAGGTTTGCTCTATGTTTATGTTTCTAGAATGTTCTGCATTTCTGATGTATGCTAATATAAGGGAATATATGTAATATATAAAAATATATATTTCTGAAGGTGAAGCTTTTCAGTTTTTACCAACTGCTTGCTGAATAATTGCAAGGTTGATTGAATTTTAAATCAGGGTTATTGTCATAGACCAATATTTTTTCTTATGTACTTGTTATGAATTACCATTGCTACTAATGAAATTCTATCAACTAAGCCATTCTGCCAATAAGTTTACTGAGAACTGGATCATTAAACTCTGAGATATAGGGAAGGTAGGGTAGATGGAGCTGATGTAGATGCCAGACAAAGGCAAAACACTACAACTGGATCTTCAACATCTATGAGATCACCATCTGAGGAGACAAATATTACTGTCGCACCCTCCAGTTCAGCTCAAGTTTCGTTCTGCAGTAAAGATGGAAGCAGAACAGTCATTTCTTCCTTTGATGGTACTGAAGAGCTACCAATTCCAAGGAGAAGGTTTGATGAGGAAGAGAGCTTGGATGAATACACTGAATCTTCAAGGAGGTATCCTCCTGATTCAGGTTATTCAACCAGGTCTTCTAATCTAGCACTTGACATAACTCGGGCTTCATCTGCTAGGTATGAGGGGAGTGTCAATTAGCGAGAGGTAAGCTCACTCCTCTGTTCAATGAGAATCTTCATCCTTCATTGACAGTCTTCAAAGAAAAATTCTTGTATTTAATACATTTATATGTTAAGGAGCATTTAACAGTTTTCAATTTACAAGTTGAGATCCTTGGAACAAATCATCTTATAGTGATTCAAATGTTGGTGGCAAGGTTTCTAAACTTTCATATTTGACTGATTCTAGAAGCATGGAAATATAAATGACACTCTCTATGCTCAACTTCAACAAGCCATGGCAGAGGCTGAAAAGGGTAGACGAGAAGCATTTCAAGAGGCAGAGAGGCGTGCCAAAGCCGAACAAGATGCAGTGGAGACTATGCGCAGGGTAAAATTACAGTTATCTTGCAGTTATAACTTCTATGTATTGGAGTTGCTTTGAAAAAATGAGGACTGTAAACTTGAAAAACCTCATCTTGTTACATCATTATCCAATCGTATAATTTACAGGCTCAACTGGCAGAAAGCTCAAGTGCCAAGGAGTTGAAGCAAAGGAAAGAAATTGAGGAAGCTCTTGCAAAAGAGAGAGAAGAACACAGAACGGTAAAAAGCCAGCTAAACCAAGTCACGCAAGAACTCCAGGTGGCTTTAGATAGACAATCATCTTCAGCAGAACTCTTGCAAACTTTCATAAAAGAAAGGGATGAGATGCAGGTAGAGCGTGACCAAGCACAAAAAGAAGCTGAAGTGCTGAGAAATAAACAAGAGGAGGTCTCTAACACTGATATGGTTGAGTTCCTCTCTGACCTTTCAATGTCAGAGATTGAGGAAGCAACTCGGAACTTTGATCCATCCCTAAGAATTGGAGAAGGAAGACATGGGAGCGTATATAAAGGTATCTTGTGTCAAACCGAGGTGGCTATTAAAATGCTTCACTATCGTAACTCAGGATTTCAACTTCAGGTAGGGTGGTTGAAATTTTCTGTATTAATATGAAATTGAGCCATTCCATTAGTATTATCCCGAAAAGGAAAATTATTACTGGGTATTTCATTTTTCAAAATTTACTGGGTATTTCATTTTTGACAACTATGAAAGGAACCATAAGAGAGGAAAAAAATATGTACAAAGCTGAGCTTGAAATGAAATAACATTGAGCACTAAGTTTTTCATTGCATCACATTAGATGGTTCTATTTCAGGTTGATGCATTGAGTAAGTTGAAGCATCCCAATCTTGTCATGCTTAGTGGATCCTGCCCAGAAGCTCAGGCTCTTATCTTTGACTATCTTCCTAATGGAACTCTTGAAGATCAACTCAACTGCAAGGACAACACTCCCCCATTATCATGGCAAACTCGAGTTTGAATCGCAACAGGATTGTGTTCTGCCCTCATCTTTCTTCATTCCTTTACACCTGTTGGCATTTTACATGGTGATCTGACACCTTCCAAAGTTCTCCTTGGTGCCAACTTTGTTGGCAAACTCCGCTATTGGTGTCCACTATCTCAGGACCAAAGTTCAAACAAGAACATAGCAAGGTTTTGGAGTACTGAGCGGAAAGGCATTACTTTCCCATATCTTGATCCCGAGTTCCTCTCGACAGGAGAGCTTACTTTAAAGTCAGATGTCTATTCTTTTGGAATAATGTTATTACAGTTGCTAACTGGACGGCCACCCCTAGGGATAACAAAGGAAGTGCAATGTGCATTAGATGCTGGAGAATTACAAACCATCTTGGATCCTTTGGCTGGAGATTGGCCGTTTGAGCAAGCTGAAAAGTGGGCTCACTTAGCATTAAGGTGTTGTGAAATGTATCGGAAGAACCGACCACACCTTAGGTCAGATGTCTGGACAGTACTTAAACAAATGAAGGTTGGTGGATGCCCACACACGTCTCAGCTGGGTTATGAAGGGCGCTCTGAAGCTCCTCCATATATTCTCTGTCCAATCTCCCAGGTAAGTTCTCAGCTTTGCATTTGTTTTCCGTTGTCTTAGATTCACACTTACAATATCTAAACTGGAGTCATTACAACACTGTTTCATGGGTATCTCTGGTGAGATCTCTTCTGAAATTGTTTATCTGAGTAAAATAGTTTTGATATAGAATCTCTGTTTCATCTTTGGAACTCCTTTCTGCCACAAGCCTATTTTGCTGGATCTCTATCATCAAAGAAACTGCATCAAACAAAATGCATTCTAATTTTTCTTTTTCTTTTTCTTTTTCTTTTTCTTACTATCTTTTTCTGTGAATGTTCTATCCACAAACTTGCAGGAAGTCATGCAAGATCCTCATGTGGCAGCAGACGGTTTTACTTATGAATCAAAGTCTTTAAGAGAATGGTTCGACCAAGGACATGACACTTCACCCATTACAAATCTGAAGCTTGAACATTACAATCTTGTTCCTAACCATGCTCTTCGTTCCGCCATACAAGAGTGGCGGATAAGCCATTGAATCTGAATGTTTTCTTTCTCTTCAGTTTTGAATATTGGATGTTTACATTTTTTTGGTTCCGATCCGTAAGATTGGACCAAATCAATGGCTTGGTCCAATACCAGCTGACTATCATTAAGCCAACTTACAAATACATATTAATGTACCTCATTACTTATGACGGAAAAAGAATTAAACACGAAATGGGTTTTTCTTTTTGGTTTTGCATGAGGTTTCTTTTTTTGTTGAATTTCTTAATTATATATCCTGTAGCATAATCAAGCATGATATTGAAGAAAGATGCTCATCAATTGCGCATCATCTGCCAAGATCAAATTATGATGAACAAATGAAAAATAGTTTCTTCAACCCTCAATTAATTTAATAAATATCTTCAAATCATGAGCATTTTAGAACATTGAAAACGTTTTATCATGCATATCGACCATTGAGCATTATACTAAAAGGAATTATAAAATTTGAACATCGTGCAGTATGTTTGTTGAGCATTACCAAGAGGCAAGAAAGTTACGAGTGTTTGTTGACAAGTGTTTATGTATGAATTGGAATAGGGAGGGGCCTATTCATTGGCAAGAATAAATAATTTCGTTGTTATTGAAATCACCATTCTTTGCATAAAATCATGTCATCTATGGCATGCTTCATCCACCCGGAGTTCCCATTGGTAAATGGCTTTTTTAGGTGTCAGCTTCTTTTTTCTGCAGAAAAATAATGCAAGAAGTAGTCAGCAATATCTTACAATATATATCTATATGGTGGTCTTCTAGTGCTTGGAAGATATTTGTCTGTTTGTGTCGACGAATCAATCATGAAAATATTTGTCGGATTGTGCCGGCGGATCAATCATCAAATAGTCTTGGTGTGTCTTTTAAGTCATGTCCAAATAGGTTGTTATATGGATCGGGAGCTTCTGAGGAGGTTTCTGATTCATTATCAGAACTATAATCATTATTATCATCATCATCTTTGATGGATTTTTTTAATAATTTAACTAAATCTTTTTTCTTAAGTCTTTCCAAATATCCTTCTTTTTATCCTTCTTTTTGGATTCGAAGATAATTAATCAGAAACATTTGAAGTGGTGGCCCGAGCAACTGAGTATTCAGATGAAATAAGGGATTGCGTGGCAACAGGGAATTCCTCTTTACTTTTGATGTTTAAAGTAGTTTGAGGATAATTTCTAGCAATAGATGAAATAATATCTTTCGTGTGGGGAGATTTATCCCACCATTTGACAAACCAATGTCGGACCAAAATATCGTCATTCTGTTCATAATTCCATTTTAAGATTTAAAGGACCTTGTATCTTTTGCATAAATGGAATAAGTAGGAAAATTTTGCAGTGTGACAATCCATCTTAGGTAGGGCAACAATTGAGAAATATATGATGGCTTGTTGAAGTCTATCAAGAAACATTTCAGAATTAAGACTAAATTGGTTCTGTGGGAAAGTATGCTTGCATTTCTTGTCAAAGCTAAGAAATCAAGAGTGTGACTATTCTGGGGTTTGAAATATCATGAATTTAAATCAAGCATTAATATAATCATAATAACATTAAACATCTTCTGATTGTGGAAGGAGTCTTTTGGAAGTATGGGGACGAGTTTCCCAATCTTCTTCAGTAATCACATTCAAAATGTATGCACTGTGATAAATAATTTTGGTTTATCAAACTTATCCAAAATAGGTTTAGTAGTGAAAGATCCTATTTGAAATAAAATCTCATAAAAAAAAATTGGAGGCTTTATGTTGGGTTTTCAGGAATCTAATGAAAATTAGGAGGAAATTAGTTGGTAGCAATTTTGAACAAGTTTGTATACATGGACCTGTTTGGTTTAATGTAGAACAGACTTTAGAAATATGTCTTTTTGAAATAATCAATTTTGAAAGTAAGAAAATATTGGGGAGGCTTAACTATAGAGATTGGCTTAGCATACAGATTATAAGGAGCGGAAATAGCTTAAGTTATGAAATAGGTATGGGGGTAAAGATATTACCAAGCGGACTAAACCTATTGGCAATATCAAGACGAGAGGTAAGTAGTAATTTGTGAGAACTTGGGGGAGTGGTCTCAGCTCTCTTATATTTTTTTTTACTCATTTTTTTTTTCCAGAAATTCACAAGTAAGAAAATAAAGAATGGAATTAATAAATCTTTTAATATATTCAATATCATAATAAAAAATACTTAAAATAGCTTGTCATCTTGCAAAAATATATATGGATGTAATGTTTTCAACATCTTTTTCTATACGTATTTAGTACTTTTGCAATCATACAATCAATATGCAATAGAAGTTTTTTGTTCAATAAATCACTTTAGAATTTAGAAATACATAGTACTATAGATAATATTTCTTTTTTAATAGTATTATAAATAAGTTGTGCGGAATTCCAGACTCTAGAATGAAATTAAACAATTTGTTTAGACGAGCCTAGTGAAACAATTTTTTTCAAGGTCCCACCATAACCGATGTTAAAGACGTCTATTTTCACAATTTTGAATGAATCAGTAGTGGGAATACCAAGACACGGAAGAGTTTTGACATGTGTCTTAATTTGTTTAACAAGATTAGAGTTTATCCATGGAGGAGATTGGAATGTAATCGCTCAAATAATGGACGACGTTGTTTTCTCATATTCTTGTAAAATTTGACACATAATTGAGAAAATCAAGAAATCTTTGCAACTGAGTTTTATTAAAAATAATATCAGGAAACTTATCAGGAAATTTAATGGCCCTATGGATAGGTCGGATTTTGCTTTCAAAAATATCATAACTAAAGAATATGATCTTGGTTTGAAATTATTTACTCTTTTTGGTAGAAACAACAAGATCATTTTGTCTTACGATATTTAGAAACGAAAACAAATGTTTTTAATGCTCATCAATAGATTTTGAAAATATGATAACATCATCAATGTAAACAATAGTGAAATGAGTGAATAAATTGCAAAAATCATTCATAATATTTTAGAATTCACTAGGGGCATTTTTTAAACCGAAATGCATCATATTTCACTCGTAGTGACCAAAATGGGTAGTAAAAGCAGTTTTATACTTATCAAACTCACTAATTTGGATTTACCAAAATCCATACTTTAAGTCAAATTTGAAAAATACGATTGCATTACTTAACCTATGAATCAAGTCATTTTTGTTGGGTAAGGATACCTGATCTACTCTAAGACTTTGTTCAGTGGTTTTAATTAATTACTAGTCAGGGTGTCCCTCTTTCAATTTCTGCATTTTTTGGACATAAAAAGCAACACATGACCAGGGAGACCTACTATAACTGATAATATTTTTAGCAAGATCATACATCTTAGTTTTGTAAAATTATAAAGTCTCACTATTCATTTGAATAGGTCGGGCTTTGGTGGAAATATTTTTTTTAGAGAAATCTTTAATATATGGTAAAAAAACAACATGTTTCTTCCTATGCCAAAAAACATTTGGAAGATCAAAAAAAAAATCATCAATCAATGTTTTGTGAAAATCATCAATTTTTTATTGAAGAAAATGATTGCACAATTGTTCAAAAATCCTTTTTATTTTGATTTCCTGTTGCAAGAAATTCAAATGTTTCCAAAATGATCAGTAATGATACCACCATTTCCAAAAAGAAATGGGTATAAAGAAGAGATAAAAGGAATGCCTAATATAACTTTATCAGTCATATTCTTGACAAACACATAAGAGATTTTAAAACAGACATTATCCTGACAGATATGAGCAGTATTGAGCTCATATTTGATCTTCATTTGAGATCCATTTCCCGAAATAAATCTCTCAATAGATTTCTCATAATAATAATAATAATCTCTCCTTCCTGGAGACAGTTTATATTCGATCCAAATCAATCATAGCAATCACAAAAAATTCAAATTTATGACAAACAATAATAATAACTTTTGAAAACCATTTTTAAGTTTTTTTTTTTCAAATCTTCACAAAGTTTCTTGAAAACTAATTTTTTATTTAGAAATCTCAAGTTCTTGACAAACCATCGTCTTCTTGAGCTTATAGAGATATTCTTCTTTAAACTTAGGATTTGTAATTTGAGAAATTAAAGTTAACAAAAAATTCTCTTGTTTCTCAGCTTTGGTCAAAACATTGATTGTTTTACCTAAAAGTTTACAACATGAATTATTACAGCCAAGCTTAAAATTAGAGGAATCAGGTAATTCTATTTTTAAGTGATACTCTAAATCACCAGAGCTAAATTTATTGATGTCAAATAATGAAGAAGATTTTATTCCTAGGAGACAAAACATGTATGCTTGATCACTAGCATTAATATTCAACTAGTTAAGCTTGTTTTTTAACTTATTGGACTTTTTGGTGCATTTATCAGTAAAATGTTTAAATTTGCCACAGTTAAAACATCTTTCTTTTGAAGGAGCTTGAAAACTCTTTTTGTTAACAAAGACTTTTTTGGTTATTAAAATATATTTTATAAAATTCATCACGGTTTTTTCTCCTTTTTTTCACCGTGAGGTTTGAAAAAATTATTAGAATATTTATGCTTTTATCTAGATGAAGCAATAGAAGGAAGGCCAAATTATTTGCAAAAATTTCTCAATTCATATTTGACTTTCTTACTATTCTTCATCTGTTGACGAAGCATTCTTTGATCATTACACATACTAATACTAAGATTCTTAATTATACTAATGATATCACCATAAGTGTAATCATCATAATTAGGGAGACTCGAAATATCAGTAAGTTAATCCTTAACTTTGTGAGCACATAAATAGGGTAGACCATCAATAAAATTTTCTTCCCAATAATGCCTTTGATTATCGTCCTTAAACATTACTCTAGACATAAAATATTTTGGTACCATTTATAACCAGACATTTGATGGAATCTTAGATTATTCAAATAATCACTAATGCGATTAGTAATGTTGGAGGGAGTCCCAACAAAATGTTTAACAATAGTGTAAATCAAAGTATTAACACCATTAGGAATCTCCACTCCAATGGTTTCATAAAAAATAGATAATCCTCCATTATTATAATTTAAAGCATTCTGAACAAATTCTTTTGCTTCAACTGTGAGATGCTTATCTCACTAGTGTCAAAACATTCCAGAAAAATCAGTAGTTAAAATAGTAACTATCTCAAGTTGTTTGAGATTATTATTAATATAAGTATTTGTAACTATAGACATTTTACTTATGGTATTGAGGATATCTTGTTCCAATAATCCATCAATATTCAATTTATATATTCTGTCAGAAGAAACAGAAAACTAGGTTTGAAAAATTGATTCTTTAAACTATAAATCAAGAGGTATAGATCTGGGATACCAATTCTTGTTAGACTCATTGGATTGATTCTTTTTGAAGAAAATTTGGTGATCTCAGGTTTTCTTAAATCAATATCTTAAAAATTATTTTCAAGCAAGACAAGATCTTTGATAGTAGAAGAATCACTACCAGATAATTTTTTAGTAGAAAAATCAGAAATCACAACTTCTTTGTCATTGCTATGTAAAGCACTGGTAGAGGGTTGCTCTTTCTTAATATCGGCAAGCATCTAATTACTTTTGTTCAGAGTGTTGTCCTATGCATTTTTGAAATCAAGAATTGGAATTTTTCTGGTAAAATAATCAAAAGTTTTTCAATAATCTGGAAATCCTTTTTGAAGAAGTAGAGACATGTTTTTCAACTTTTTCTTCAATATGATTTTATTGCTGACCAATAATATGGAGAGTTTGGTTAACAAAATTGTTTTATTATATAATCTTTTTTTTCTCCGTAAAATTGGTAGTAGCTTTAGGATCAGCATTAGATATTTTAATATGGGAAGCTTTTATTTATCCTCCTTTGTGAAAAATAATAATTGTCTCAAAAGGAAGGTGGCTAGATTTAACCACAGCCTTACCTCCTTCTTTGATAAAACTAGTTTTTACAACATTTAAACTATATTTAGAAACATAATGATTTCTAAGAAAATCAAATAAAAATATATGCTTCTTAAGAGCATACATTTTCTCTTTCTATTTTCTTTTAACACGTAATTTTTTAGAATTGAAAAAATTGGCATGATAAGTTTTTCTCTTATCACAATTTTTAACAGAATTATAATCTTTAAACAGAGAAATCAAATCAATGTCTAAAGCTTTATTTATAATAGTTAGTTGGATGCTATGAATAAGAGCAATCATATCCGAAATTGTGGGTGATAAAGATGAAGTATCATCTTCGGCTTCTTCCTTTAAAGATTTATCCTTAGATATTTCAACATCCTTGATATTATAATAAGCAAGAGTAACTTGGGAGGCAGTTGAAATTCCTTTCAATTTTATGTCAAGATTGACAGGGTTAGCTGTCTTAGTCGAATCCTACAGAAACTTTCAAGCGGCAGACTAGATCTGAAACTAACAGATGAATTAGATTTAAACATATTATTCATTATGACAACAACCAAAACAAGACTCGGCCTTTACTAACTCTATCTTCAATCATCTTTCTAATGCATTTCATAACACATATTCTTGGCTGAACCTTATACACACTCTTGCCCTATGCAATCAACTTGGCAAAACAGGACTTACAAACACAATTCTAGGGAGTGTTATCGACATGGTGGTGCCAACAAAAATTTGGAAGTAGATAAGAACTAGCAAGAACGAAGTAAGGGATTGCTTAGTAACAGAAAATTCTTCTTTGCTTTTGATATACGGAGTAGTTTGAAGATAATCTTAATCTCTGGCAATAGATGAAATTTGATATGTATCACAGTTATCTTTTTTTAATAGTATATGATAGATGTATTAGAATTTGATACTTATAATATTTTTTTTTTAGCAATTGAGTATTGTAAACAAATCAAATAGATCAAATTTGAATATACAACATCATGCGGATTCTCAATCTTTTTATCGTTTGCACCAAAAAATGGTCAGTACTACTAATCTCGTTCTCGTATTAAAATATGTAATTTTTTCATTCGAATTCTAATATAGATTTTCCTTTTGCAGTAAGTTGAAAATCTTGCTGAGTATAATTAGACCTAATTTTATATTAAATCACATAAAAAATTGTGATGGTACTTGGACCAATCTTAAAGCATAGTCAAATTATGTAAGTTTAAATTTATTGAAGTCAAATCTAATACAATATTTTTATTACTTATACTAATTTTAAGTTTTTTTTTTTGTAAGACAAGATGATATCTCTAACCAGCTATTGGACGGCCACAAAAACACAGTAAGTTTCTATCTCTAGCCATATTTGGGGCCGGCAAGTATCATCAATTCTATTTTCAAACTCAATTTTATTTAACTTTGAACTGTAGTTTAAAATAATCTCATTTTATTTTATTATTTAAAAATTATGCATAGCTATATTATTTTTTAATAATTTTATTATTATTTTAAAATTTAAAAAGTTGAATTATTTATTATATTTTATATAAAATTAAAAAAAAAAATTAAAATAATAAGATTAAACTATTTGTCATGTCTTCAAATTGATAGTCGACGTTAATTTCCAAGATATGGAGTCTCGTTAGCAAAAAACTGATGAGGAAGATAAAAACAATCCGCGTATCCCTAATTTGCAGAGAAGATATTTTCTCTATATCCTTATTTTTTGGTCAGGCTCACCATAAATTCCAAGATATTTGTAGAAGTGGGGAAGTTTATTAATTAGTTACAAATCATTTACGTTCAAAACAGTTGATGATATTGTTCAACAGTCCAAACCGCGTCTAAGAAATTTATAATAAATTAATTAAGAAAAATATATTTGTAGTGGTAGAATATGCAAGTGATTATGGTTTTATAGTCAATCACTTCAATAGAATAAGGAGAAATGTTTTTTACAAGTCTCAAATAGACTCAAATAGACAATTGTCTTAGACAAATCTTTATAAAAAAAAAAAATAGATCTCACTCAAAATTAAGTATACAAAAACTATTTTTTATTAATGAGACCATTTTTGCATAAAAGATTTGTATGAAATTTATCTATTAAAAGATTATTATACCTAACATTATACTAAAATAAATTACTAACATAAAATCCGACGCATCAATTTATTTGATTGAAAATAATAAAATTCACAATGAAAAAATAATATTTCTCTTATAATATAAAACGTCACAGTAATGCAGTTGAATCCAATCACTTAACACAAATGAAAAATCAAATTACTATGATTCTAAAAGTTAAGATTAATGCAATATAGTGATGTATTCGTTGAAAATAATATTAAAAATAATTTTTAATTCAATTTTTAACTTTAATCTAACGTTATCTTATTGCATTCACTATTTAAACAAATCCTGACCCAAAAATGTGTTTTCATTGAATTTTATTATAAGAATTTATTGTTTAGAAAACTAATATCAGTATCCTGGAGGAAAACCCTCACAAGCCACATAAGCCATACAGCTTTTTGATGTAGTGGCTGGTTTTTCGGCCACCTACCACCACACATGCGGCACAAGTGAACTCCCCTTTGCTCCATCCCCCAGCGTGTGTAGCACAGATGCCGGCTCCGCCTTACATTCTTCTGGATGGCCGCCACCGGTCTCCAGAAGAATTTATTGGATTTTATAACGCTAATACAGCGGTCTCCAGGGTTTGGGTCGAATTTATTGGTCTCGTCGTCTTTTTTTTTTTTTTTTTTTCAACTGTATGCACTGCAAGTTTTGTAAAGGAGTTTTTGTCATTAGATCTCTTCAATCTCACGAGGCCTCGAGCTATATAGTCTAAGTTTTAATCTATATGCATTCCAACAATCTGACTAATCTTTTTCCTTAAATTTAATTTGAATATTCCTTTCCAGAATTAAATATTTTTTCTACATATATCCTTATAAATTCATTGGTCAGGCTCAACATAATTTCCATTAAACCGCGTCCAAGTAATTAATATATAATGTTTGTTCTATTAATTTGGGACAGTCGCGCTGCTGCTTATTTTTTAAGAGATTGCTTCATCTTCTACAGCTATGCATGTTTCAGAAACTCTAAATAACATCATTAAAACTGTATCTAAGATTATTTAATTAAAATTAAAAGGTAAGTTTCTTCCATATTTTTAATAATAAAAGTAGCTACAAATTAACGCGTATATACAATGTACGTGAATCTTCAACAAAAATAATATATCATATATATATTTTGGCCTTTTCTGATCTACTTTCCTTGCATGTGTTTGAATTTCAGTGACGAAACAATAATAGTTAGTATATTGGGGCACCAAAGAAACTGTGCATAAACTTGTGAATCTATTGTTTACAACAGTATCAAAAGATACGCGTTTAGAAAAATTAAAAAACTCTACAAACGATATATCACGAAGAAGATCATCTAAGACGTCGAATATTGAAAATTAAAAACAAAAATCAATAAATAGTCAAACTTCAAAAATTAAATACTATAATATATATAATAATACTAAATATAATAAAAATTAGTCTATAAACTATTGATTTTCTTTATATATGCACTCAGCTTAAGTGGAGTTTTTGACTAATAGTGTCAAATGTGTGTTGCATTAGATTATGCAAATGTAAAAGGAGATGGCTTTAATTTGCTACAATAAGTTAGTGTTGTGAGTCAAATTTGACTTTGAGGCTGGTTTGGATTGAGACTTGAACTGAGTTTATCTCAATCTCGTTCTTATATATTTTTAAATTTTTATATAAAATGTAATAAATAATTTAAAATTTTCAAATTTCAATTTAATCTTTTTAAATTTCAAAATAATAATAATATTTCAACAATATTTTATTCAATTTTTAAAATTCACTTCAACTTCATCTTATCTCATCTCTCAAATCAAATAGAACCTAAGTCTATTATGCTTATTAATTTGAATAATCTCTTCTTGCCTCACACGCTACAAGAAAAATAGATTTTTCTAGACAATTTAATTGTTACTAAATAACTATTTATAGTTAATTTTAACTATAAATAATCATTTAGTTAGAATTAATTGACTTCAAATAAGTAGTACTTTTCTTATATATAGTATGTACTTATCTTTTAATATAATTGTTGAGTATGACTCGTGAATACACGCCTCAGACCTGCCTCGCTCGACTCTCGCTCGAGCGAGACTTCCAGACTTCCAGATTTTTCAACCCGAGACTTTGTTCGACCCTCGCTTGATCTCCAGCTCGAGCGAGGATCAGGCAGTGACTTCGCTCGACACTCGCTCGACCTCCCGCTCGAGCTAAATGCCACGTGTTACCAGGTGTCCGTTTTCTAGTTGAGAGAATCTGACCTAGAAGTCCTCACTCAAGCGAGCTTAAATCTCGCTCGAGCGAGATTGTATAATATAAATATCGCGAAGGCATTTCGCGCGGTAGAAGCAAACGAAGAGCAGAGCTCTGTTTTTGGCGCCGACAAGCAAAGCTTCCTCTTAGATCATTTCTTCTCCATTTCTCCACTATATTGAGTGAAACTTGTGAGGATTGAGTATATACACGTGAGGTGAGTGTTCTCTATTGTAAGAATCTTCTAATTCTCTCTCTGTAACCTCCATTTGATCTAGTGAAGTTTTGAAACGAACCCCACAGTGGATGTAAGTTCATTTGAGCTGAACCACTTAAATCGCTGTGTTCTTTCTTTATTTATTGTTTTATTTCTCATCGTTGCATTCGTTGCGGTTTATTTCATATTTTTGTTGTTTGTTTTATCGGCTATTTCCCAACAAACTGGTATCAGAGCGTTTCAGACTCTGTGAATATTTGAAAGGATGGCTACAGCAAGATTTGAAGTTGAGAAATTTGACGGTCAGAACAGTTTCAGCTTATGGCGCCTGAAGATGAAGGCATTGTTACGCCAGTAGGGATTATTCAAAGTTATAAAGGAAAGGACGGTAGATTCTCCTATACCGTCTAAGGACGATGAAGAAAAAGTACATAGTACTATTTTATTGTCATTGTCTGATGGAGTGTTGAGAGAGGTGACGGAGGAGGAGACCGCTGAGGGTCTCTGGAACAAGCTTGAGAGCTTGTACATTAAGAAGTCTCTCACTAACCGATTGTATTTAAAACAACGGTTGTATACACTCAAAATGACTGAGGGTTCATCAGTTACTGAACACCTAGATGAGTTTAACAAGATTGTTATGAATCTTAAAAATGTTGACATCAAGCTTGATGATGAAGATCAAGTTCTAATTGTGTTGTGTTCATTACCTACCTCATTTGAGAATTTTATAAATTATATGCTGTAAGGTAGAGATACTATCTCCTTAGCAGATGTGAAGTCAGCTTTGAACTCGAAGGAGTTGAGGAGTAAGTATGATAAGGGTGGTGAAGCACAAGCCAGTGGTTTGTTTGTCAAAGATACCTCCGACAAAGGAAAATCCAGTCAGAAGGGTTCAGAGAAGGGCAGAGGAAAGTCCCGGGGGAAATCAAAGTTCAAGTCCAACAAGAAGAATGTAAAATGTTAATACTGTCAGAAGTTTGGACACTATAAGAGTGAGTGTACGAAACTGAAGAAGAATGAGGAATCTACGAGTTCCTCTAATGTCGTCAGTGCTGCTGATGAATCTGATGGCTCTGATGTAGTTCTTGCAATCAGTGATTCGAACAGTCGATTCAGTAATAAGTGGGTGATGGACTCAGCTTGCACGTTCCATATGTGTCCCAGAAGGGACTGGTTCATGTCTTATGAATCAGTCAATAGTGGTTCTGTTTTGTTGGGAAACGACACAGCTTGCAAGATTGTGGGAATGGGTTCTGTGAAGATCAAGATGTTTGATGGGATGGTTAGGACATTGACTAACGTTCGGCACATTCCAGACTTGAAAAAGAATCTTATCTCCATGGGGGCCCTTGATTCTTTGGGTTTGAAGTACACGGAACAAGGTGGAGTTCTGAAGGTCAGCAAAGGCTCTATGATTATTATGAAGGGAGACTTGAAAGATGGTCTCTATTTCCTTCAGGGCAGTACTGTCAGCAGTGAAGCTGTAGTTTCAATATCTGATCAGTCAGAGTCAGATGTTACTCGTCTATGGCACATGAGATTGGGCCATATGAGTGAGAAATGGATGTTTATCCTCAGTAAGCAAGGGTTGTTAGGGAATCAGAATTTGGGCAAGCTAGACCTGTGCGAGCACTGTGTATTCGGTAAGCAGAGCAGGGTTCAGTTTGCAACTGGGGTTCACAGAATAAAAGGTAAAGTGGACTACATTCATTCTGACCTTTGGGGTCCGTCTTCAGTTCTATCAAAAGGTGGAGCTAATTACTTGCTTACATTCATTAATGATTACTCGCGGAAAGTGTGGGTTTATTTTTTGAAACAGAAAAGTGATGTCTTCAAGAACTTCAAGCAGTGGAAAGTTCTGATAGAGAATCAGACCGGTAAGAAGGTGAAACGGCTTCGGACTGACAACGAGATGGAATTTTGTGATAATGACTTCGATGAGTTCTGCAAGAACGAAGGAATTGCTAGACACCGTACAGTCAGGTACACTCCACAGCAAAATGGAGTGGCTGAACGCATGAACCGGACCCTCTTAAAACGAGCACGCAATATGCTCTCCAATGCTGGCCTGTCTAAGGACTTTTGGGCGGAAGCAGTCAATACAGCCTATTTTCTAGTGAACCACTCTCCAGCCACAGCTATTGAGTTGAAGACACCTAATCAGGTATGGTCTGATGAACCTACTGATTATTTGAACTTGAAGATATTTGGTTGTCCTGCTTATTTTCATGTGAAAGATGGTAAGCTAGAACCTAGGGCAAAGAAGTGTATTTTTATGGGATATGCTTCTGGGGTGAAGGGATATAGATTGTGGTGTACTGATCCCAAGTCACCCAAGTTTGTGATAAGCAGGAATGTAGTATTTGATGAAAAATCCATGCTTAATCCGACAAATCAGATTCCCGTGTCTACAGGGAAGAAGGTAGAGTTGCAGGCTTCACTTCAGACACCACCTGTAACTCAGGATCATGCCATAGCTGATGAGCATGATTCTGAGTCAGAGACTGATACACTAGTTGAGGAGCAATACAGTATAGCTACTGGTAGACAGAAGAGGCAGATCAGACCACCTTAGAGATATGCTCATGCAGATATGATCAGTTATGCACTCGCTACAGCGGAAGAAATTGTGGGGCAGGAGCCTTCTAGTTACTCAGAGGTTGTGAAGAGTACTGAGTCTGCACAGTGGTGTTCAGTGATGACTGAAGAGATTGAGTCTTTTCACAAGAACCAAACCTGGGATTTGGTTAAGTTACCAGCGAAGACCAGAGTTGTGGGCTGCAAGTGGGTTTTCAAGAGAAAAGAGTGAATCCAGTCTGATGCAAGATACAAATCTCGTCTAGTTGCTAAAGGCTACAGTCAGAGAGAGGGGATCGACTTCACTGAAGTGTTCTCTCCAATGGTAAAGTACAGTTCAATCCGAGTTTTACTAGCCATCACGGCTTTGTATGATCTGGAGTTTCAGCAGCTTGATGTGAAGACAGCGTTCTTACATGGTGAGCTTGAAGAGACTATCTATATGCGTCAGCCAAATGGGTTCACAGTTGAAGGTAAAGAAGACCGTGTATGCAGACTGAAGAGGTCTTTGTATGGGTTGAAGCAGTCACCTAGGCAATGGTATAAATGCTTTGATTTGTTTATGAATGATCATGATTAT
This sequence comes from Platycarya strobilacea, assembly GCA_036898215.1. Lineage (NCBI taxonomy): Eukaryota > Viridiplantae > Streptophyta > Magnoliopsida > Fagales > Juglandaceae > Platycarya > Platycarya strobilacea. The sequence continues at coordinate 9,897,889 of CM072545.1, forward strand.
TTGAGAAGTAATTATGACTGTTGTGTATATCATAAACAATTGCTTGATAAGTCTTTCATTCACTTATCACTTTATGTTGATGACATGCTTATAACTGCTAAAAGCATGGTTGATGTTGATTTGTTGAAAACTCAACTTAAAGATGAGTTTGAGATGAAAGATTTCGGTGATGCTAGGAAAATACTGGGGATGGATATCCATAGGGATAGAAAAGCTGGGAAGTTATACTTGTCCCAAAGAAAGTATATAGAGAAAGTTCTAAACAGGTTTGGAATGTCTGACTCCAAATCTGTCAGCACGCCACTGGTGTCGCATTTTAAACTTTCAGCCTCCCTATCTCCCCAGACAGATGAGGAGGAACAGTCCATGGCAAATGTTCCTTACTCTAATGCTGTAGGTAGCATTATGTATGCAATGATGTGTACCCGTCCAGATATTTCACAGGCAGTGAGTGTGATTAGCAGATATATGGCTAAGCCTGGTAGAACTCACTGGCAAGCTATGAAATAGATTTTGAGGTACTTGAAGGGAACCTCGCATGTGGGCTTGATATTTGATAGAGATGTAGATCTCAGTTCTGTTGTTATTGCTTTTATTGATTCTGACTATGCTGGGGATTTAGACAAGAGAAGATCATTGACAGGCTACATTTTCACATTGTGTGGTTCTGCTATTAGTTGGAAAGCAACACTTCAATCAACTGTTGTTTTATCAACTACAGAGGCAAAATACATGGCAGCAGCTGAGGCTATTAAGGAGGTCATTTGGGTGAAGGGGCTAATCAGTGACTTGGGTCTTCAGCAGACAGAGATGACAGTGTTTTGTGATAGCCAGAGTGCTATACATTTGACTAAAAATCAAATGTATCATGAGAGAATGAAGCACATTGACGTCAGGTATCATTTTATCAAAAGAGTAGTGTCAGATGGTACAGTTAGTATTCAGAAGATTGTTACTTTAGAGAATCCAGCAGATATAATGACCAAGCCAGTTGCAGTATACAAGTTCAAATTTTGTTTGGAGTTGATAGGGGTTCAGGGTTTCCAGGTTCCTTAGGGAACTCAGATGGGGTTGGTTTTCTCAGCTGCTGCATTTTACATTCTTGGGTTAATCTGAATTTTATGAGGCTTTTAGGTATTCAAGCCAAGGTGGAGATTTGTTGAGTATGACTTATGAATACACACCTCAGACCTGTCTCGCTCGACCCTCACTCGAGCGAGACTTCGAGACTTCCAGATTTTTCAACCCGAGACTTCGCTCGACCCTCGCTCAATCTCCAGCTCGAGTGAGGATCAGGCAGTGACTTCGCTCGACACTCGCTCGACCTCCTGCTCGAGCAAAATGCCACGTGTTGCCAGGTGTCCATTTTCTAGTTAAGGGAATCTGACCTAGAAGTCCTCGCTCGAGCGAGCTTAAATCTCACTCGAGCGAGATTGCATAATATAAATATTGCGAAGGCATTTCACGCGGTAGAAGTAGACGAAGAGCAGAGCTATGTTTTTGGCGCCGACGAGCAAAGCTTCCTCTTAGATCATTTCTTCTCCATTTATCCACTATATTGAGTGAAACTTGTGAGGATTGAGTGTATACACGTGAGGTGAGTGTTCTCTGTTGTAAGAATCTTCTGATTCTCTCTCTGTAACCTCTATTTGATCTAGTGAAACTTTGAAACCAACCCCACAGTGGATGTAAGCTCATTTTGATCTGAACCACTTAAATCGTTGTGTTCTTTCTTTGTTTACTATTTTATTTCTCATTGTTACATCCGCTGCGGTTTATTTCATATCTTTGTTATTTGTTTTATCGGCTATTTCCCAACAATAATAGAGGATGAGGACCCATTTATATATCCAGAAGAAGAAGATAATATCTATGAAGTCAAGATGTGAGCTTTGTGTCAGGCCCTTCCACCTTTTTATTTTACATGTTTGACTTTACTTTCCTTGTTTCTACTCTTGTTTTGTCTTGTATATATTGTCCTTGTATTCCCTCTTGCGCGCATTCGATGATTGTCTTCCTGTGTCGACTAGGCCTAACACATTTTATCCCAATCAACTTATAGCATTCCTTGGGTTCCATCGAACCCCTATTTTTCATCTCTATTTATTCTGTTGCTTTCCAATATCCCCTAAATGAGAACATTGAGGTAGTGAAAATAGATGTCTCCAATGAAATGTATCATCATAACAAACGGTTGCAGAGTTGTTTTATGAATATCAGCTTCTAACTGCAACTAATCATTCAGTTGATGGATTAATATAGCAAGATGAGTAAATTCTGTAAATGCCCGCACATTGCAAGGCTTATGTATTCCCATATATGTAATGTTTACAAATTACAGTATAGTACAATTAATTAAATGAAAGTACAGCTAAGAAATATACAATTGTATTGTAAACAAATATAAACACAATTGAGAGATTATGGGAGAGAATAACGGTAGCTAATGCAGCCGTTTAGCGCAGAAGATTTTAGATGGTAGTGTACTGCAATATGTCCAAGATTCACTGCATAATATGAAGTATTATCCCTGTCATTCCCCCTCAAGTTCAAGTCGGTTTTAAATCGATATAGAGCTTGTCACGATTGTGTATGAACTGTAGACTGCATAGTGACTTTGTGAAAACATTTGCTACTTGTTTTGGACTAGGAATATGTGCAAGTTTAATAAGACTGTTTGCTACCTTTTCTCGAACAAAATGTAATTTCAATATGCTTTGTTCATTGATGAAACACTGGATTTCTGGCCATGCTGATTACACTGCTATTTTCTAAATGTAATGTGGGTGCCGAGAGTTTGTATCCCAAGTTCTTTAATGAATTCATGAACCAGATCCACTACAAAAAAAATCAGATTTTTGTAATCAATAATTTGTAATGAAAAGACTATTTGGACTCATTTTGGCAAATAAGTAATCATTTTATTAAAATAATTGATCGCAAATAAGTATATTTATTAGAGTGTGAGTAGTTCAGCAGTTGTAGAAGCTAAACTTCGATACTCTTACCTCTTTTGTGGGTTGTGCAACTGTGTTTTGCTTCTTGGCTCCCCATGATAGCAAGTTTTATCCCATATAAATTGCAAAGCCTGAAGTGGATGGTCTATCATCTACTGACCCCGTCGAATCTGCATCATAATACCCTTGTAAAGCTGAGATTGGTGATTTAGTGAAATGTAAACCAAGATAGATTGTGCCTTTAAGGTATCTGAAAATCCTTTTTACAACTTGCAAATATGGTTCACGGGGTGCTTGCATAAACTGACAAACAAGGTCAACAGCAAAAGAATATACAATTGTAATGTAAACTTAATATAAGTACAATTGAAAGCATATGGGAGAGAATAATGGTAATTAATGCAGCTATTTAGTGCATAAGATTTGAGCTGGTAGGGTATTGCAATATGTTCGAGATTCATAAGGAGATTCACGGCATAATATGAAGTATTATTCCTGTCAAGATACTTTCTAACTTAGCTAGGTTTGGATAGAAAAATTATTTCATCTCATCTCATTTAATTATTATAATTTTTTAAATTTTACACAAAATACAATAAATAATTTAAATTTTCAAATTCTAAAATAATAATAAGATAAAAAAAAATATTATAATAATATTTTTTTTAACTTTTAACTTTTATCTCATCCCAACTTTATTATTCAAACCTCCCCATAACATGGGACCAAACTTATGTTTCATTGTTCCTTAATTTGTTTTCTGATCCCTTCCAACCATTGTTATCAACTTATCATTATAAAATGGTTAGCGTTGGTACCACTCAACTTGTTATCACCCCTAAACAACATCTACAAATAAAAACATAAAAAAGGGCAATGTTTCCCCTTTTTTTCTTAAAAGGAAAAATTCGCCTCTAAGAACTCTCAAAGATAAAATATCAAGTTCAACTAATAATGTTTCCATATAAAGAATACAATATAATTATTTTTCAAAAAACAACTTCTTAAAAAATAATTTCTAAATATTCATTTTCATTTTTTTAGAAACAAAATATTTTTTTCCTAAAAGAAATTTTCTAAAGATTAAAGAATGAAAAAAAAATATATGTTGTGTTTATAATATACATACAAATAAATTATCGAGAAATGAATATTTACTAAATGAATAATTATTAAGTATTCCTAGAGTAAAATATACCAAATCCAAAGTTGTTTCCTAAGCCTAACCCAAGGTGTGAGGTCTCATTAGAAGGGAAAAAAGAAGGAAGGAATGAGGGTACAAAGAGGTGAGGAAGGAAAAAGATATCAGGAAAAAACTAGAAATGTGACATAAAGAAGTGAAAATGAGATATAAAACAAGGGAGGCGAAGAAGATAAAGGAGGCTGTCAGATGACTTTCAATGAGACTTCTTTGACTTTCACTTCTTAAACTTCTTCAACCTCACAAAAGAGACTAGTTACGATATCTAACAAAAGGATAGAGTTTAGATCTTCATTGTACTGCAAGGATGAGACACCAACAAAAATTGTAAAACCATTACATTATAGTGGATTTTCCCCTCCCCAAACTCCCTAGATGTAGGTTTTACATCTAACCTTGAAAATTTGTGCATCCTCCCATCTCTTATTTTCCCTACATTTATTTATTGGTCACTGGCATGTATATACACACCAACGCCGTGCCACACCTGACTACTACCAGGGGCTCCACACTACATCGATCAAGGTCTGAATAGTCTCGACAGATCGAAAATGATTCTTTCTCCTATTTCAGCCTATTGGACTATTTTAAGATGTTAGCCGTTGGTGTCATCTATGAGGTATTCTAAGACTTGGTTTGTTTTCATAGATGAGATGAGATGAATTGAGATTAAAGTGAAAAATTAAATAATATATTGTTATAATATATTTTTATTATGATTTTTGTATTGAGATTTGAAAATGTTAAATTTTTATATTATTTTGTATTAGAATTTAAAAAATGTTTAATAATTAGATGAGATGAGATGTGGAAAAATGACGATTTTTCGACACGCTAAATAACCATTGAGGTGCAGATAAAAGTTTTTCAAATAAGTATTCTCAACATTCCAAATTTTATTTTTATGAGCATTTAGCAAAAAATGGCGAGCGAGCATTTTCTCAGTCAGGTAGGAAACCAAGTTCCTTGGCCACTTGAGTTACAAAATGCTCAGTACATTTTGGGTGCAATGTACAAAAAGAGAGGGCGGGATACACTCTAAACATAGGCACATGTGGGCTCAAACCAAATGTTAACTGCACTAGTGGAACATGATGGTCGTGCATGGCATGAACAGTGCCAAGCATACATAGTGCACCCAGGGGCTCGCAACAGGACCTCACCCATAGGGATTGTGAATAGTGCACCCTTATGTGCATCCAGCTATGCACACGGTCCAATAGCTCTACCCAACAATGGCACTATCAAGGGAAGGCATTGTTAGCCACCCAGTGAGCACTCAGTGTGATTGGTCTCCAACAATGTGACTCCCAATCACCATAGACACGATATCCCACATCCACACACCCCATACACACAACAATCACCCAAAAACTCATGGCCAACAACCATGGGACCATCTTGTCCCCACTGGCAATGGCCACAAGGAAAATCGATACCTTTGACCAACCCAAAGGTGGTCCCTGACCACCACGGCAACCTTGCGGGGGCCTGCAGCCACACACCCCATGTATGTGTAGATTCTCAAGGCTCACAGCTCCTTTTTGTGAGCCTAGTGGTTTATATCTTTCTCCCAAAGCTAGTACACCATTGAGGGACGTGCACACCATGCATAGCAAAGCATCTAGTGCACGACTTAAAGCTCACAATGACCAACTGATAGCTTGACAAACCAAGGCAACTAATACCAAGCCCATTGGAGCCTTCTATTTGTTCAAGGGTGGTCCTCAATTGGAGGGGAACCTCTACTACAAAAAACTCCTCACGACAGAGGCTACCCATGCCACAATGTGGCTATTAATCCTAGCCATAGAGTGACCATGAAAATATCCAATGGGCATGGCATCACCACCACCAACGTTTTCTGCTACCAAAAAGTCGCACTCAGCCACTACTTGCTCCCCCACAACCATGTGGTTGAGAGCCACGAAGACAAACATTCATCCTAGCCATGCACAACAATGCATCCCGTCCTGGCCATCTGCATCTCCATGTCCCAACCATGCAAAGTGATGCATCCTAACATGCACAACAGCAGGTCCCGACTCACCCTGTGCACAGGAAAAATGTCTCGGCCCAACCACTAGTTCCACGGCCATTACATCTTAACTCACCCATGCAAAACCATGCACAAGCAACGATCCTACCATCTTAGCTATCCCAGCCATGCATAGCCGAGCACTCCTCGAATAGCCACATGTCCTATTGTTGGACCACAAGCAAACAATAGGCAACCACTATCTCGACCATAAGCAAGCAGCGGGCAGCCACCATCTCAACCACATGCAAGAAGCAGGCAACCACCATCTCGACCACATACAAGCAGTGATCAATCACCATCATGACCACATACAAGCAATGGGCAGCCACCATCTCAACCATGTGCAAGCAAACAGTCAACACCATGCATCAACAACCAATGAAGACTCCTAGGATCATTGTCAATACTACCCACCTACGAAGTCACATAGCCAAGAGATGCAACAATGGCCACACGTTACACATTTCATGCAACGATTGCCCTAGGTGGACAAAGACACAAAGCTTACACCAGACAACCTGTCAAAAAAAGGAAGAAAAAGAATAAGATGAAGAAAAAAAAATGAAGAGTAAGGAAGAGAAGAAAACAACAATCAGCAATTGTCAACTTCAATCAAACGAAGATTGTTGACAACGACTAAAACATTCCAATTTTTCTCTCTCTAAATTTATGTGAATTTCATTTTCACTAACAAGTTGGCTCCTACAGAGTGAGACACCAATTATAGAGCACCACGCAACTACTGCCCAGACAACTTGACATATCCTTATAAGATGATCGTATTAATGTTGAAACACACTTAGTGGCCAACAAGTTGCAAGACCACACGCATGCAGCAGGTATAAAGTCATTAGATTGTACATAGTGGGCAACAAGCTACCAAGACCGCGCGCATGCAGTAGGCAGCAAGCCACCGAACTTCATGCATGCAATAGGTATTTCCCCTAATAGCAACCCAAAAAAAAAGGAAAATAAAAAAGAAGAAGAAGAAAAAAAAGAAAAGAGGGGAAGGAGGAGAGATAAAAATGAGGAAGAGAAGAAAACAACAATCAATGACCATCAAATTGTATCAAGCAAAAATTGCGTATGACAGCTAAAATGTCTCGATTTGTTTTGCTTTAAATTTTTAAGAATTCTGTTTTCACTAATAAATTAGCTCTTGCAGTGCAAGACATCGGTTATATAGCCCCAAGCGGGCACTGCCTGGATGACTTAACACGTCCTCGTTGAAATGGTCATCTTGACATTGACATGCACGTGGGCATCATGGACCTTCCCCATTTACGAAAACACGGTTGCCCACAAACCCCCATCGCCATCCTCTAGGAGTCAATGAGCCATCCTTTAGGGGTCAATGAGCCAAGTCCAGTCTGACATCCTACTTGACCTTCATCTAATCTCCAAAAAGCAAGGCGAGTCCAAGTTGATATCCTACTCGACCCCACCTCCTCGCCATCAACGAGGGGCCAACAATGCATGTCGAAGAAAAAGTCCTGCTCAGCCTTCAACCAGTCTTTAGGTAGCGGGGCGAGTCCAAGCTAGTGTCCTGCTCAACGAGGGGTCAATAAGGTGAGTCAAAGTTGACGTCATGCATGACCCATCCAGTCTCGAGCCAGAGGGTTGAGTACAAGCTAATTTCCTTCTTGAACCCACACCTTCGACATCAATAAAGGGCCAATGAGGCGAGTCTAGGCTAATGTCTTGTTTAACCTCCATCTAGTCTCCAAGCACCAAGGCGAATCCAAGTTGACGTCATTCTCAACCTCAAACCATGGCCATTAGCGAGGAACCAACCATACGAGTCTAGAGACTAACGTCCTGCTTGACATCCATCCGGTCTCCAGGCAACGGCACGAGTCCAAACAAATGTCCTCATTAACCCCACCTTATGGCCATCAGCAAGGGGCTAATGAAACGAGTTCATGCTTACGTAATGCTCGACTTTTATCCAGTCTCCAAGTAGTAGGGTGAATCCAGACTGACATCCTGCTCGACCCAACCTTTTCACTAAGGGTGGGCATCGAGTACCTACACCCACTGCACTGCCCGCATTCTGTGCTGCACCACCGCGCAGGAACGAAGTTATCCGTCTGGCAAGCAGGTGGCGGGGTTCCCTCACCCGCTTTCTATCCTTAAGGCAGGGGCGGTATATGGTTCACTTTGTCCTACCCTTACCCCCCCCCCCACATTACTTTAATATATATTATTATATTTTAAAAAATAGATAAATCAAAACGGCATCATTTTAATTCATCTAGGTTTTTTTTTAGAAACATTAGTGACTTATATAAAACGATGCCGTTTTATATAAGTGACCTAAAACTCCCACCCCTCGCCCCCTTTGAATTTCTCTCATTTCTCCCTCCCCCCCCCCCCCCCTTTGAGTTTTGCGATTGCCCCCTTCCTCCCTTCTCATTTCTCATTTCTCTCACTCTCACCTGTGATTCCCCTAAGCCCCAATTGGAACCCTAGCCCTAATTGGAACCTTAGCCCCAATTCTCACCGTTGATATTGTCTTCGTAGGTGGTCACTAGTCGTTTCGTTGTGTAATTGTCGAACCCTAACCCCAATTGTCAAAGGTAAATTACTAAATCGTATATCTCCTTTTTTTATTTTTAAAATATATGGAAATGGATTAATGGAGGATGAGATGATTAATGAAGATGGAGGATGGGATTGTGAACTGTGTGCTGTGGAGATTGATTGTTTTGTGTGTGACTGTAATTGTGAACTGTGATGGGCTCGACTCTCATGTGTGTGACTGTGAATGGACATTATTGTGTGTGTGTGTGTGTGTGTGTGTGATTGTGAATTGTTTCTATATGGTATACATACATACATATATATACACGTTCTTGACAGTATATACTAATTTCTTTTATTAATTTCTTTTATATACTAATTTCGTTTGATGCAAGTGATGATAAGCTTTCATATCTGAGTAAATATTACATAATGCAATCTTATTAATAGCACGGAAGGGTACAACGCTAGTATACAAAGGATATGCCAAACTAGCAACAAAAAGAAGATAATATTTGACATCTCAAAGGCTAGTGAGTTTAGACTTGGTTGAACAATGTATGAGATCCCCTCACTGCTGAGAATTCCAGTAATATAATTAGAGCAATTAATAGGAAACAAAATAATTTAATTTTGAGTTTTAGGTTCTAAATTAAACTAAACCATTTTTGTTCTCATGAGTCATAACTATTAACTTTTTGAACCATACATATATACATCAAATTTAAAACTATTATTTGAGGATGCAATATGTCAAATCTGGTCTTTGGGTATCATGTTGCAGATGGGGTGACAATTTGGAATTGCAAACTGCAAAGGTTACTTTTTCAAAAGAACAAAAAATAAAAGATGTTAAAAAATAAAATATAAGCAAAAATAAAACAAAAGCAAAAGCAACAACGAATTTTTTTAGACTAATAGGAAGTTTTTTCACTTTAGAAGTCGAATATTAGGAAAGGCAGCAAGCAACCAATTTTTTCAATATGTTGGAAACTGGGAAGGCAACATTTGATATTGTTTAATGGCATAATGCATACACAATCCCACCTTTGAGTCTTTGACATTACCATAATACCATTAATTTTGAATTTTGGTTGAATGCTTATTATTTATTTTTTGATTTTGGATGTTTTTGTAACTTTGTTAATAGTCTTAATACTTTATAGTTGACAACTTGACACATTCATAATGATAATGCTTTTTTTTATTTGATTTTGAATGGCCATTTGTTTGCAATAATTTTCAGATTTGTTGTTTTTGGTTGACTGAATGGATTTGGAAAGTCCAGTTGATTCTAGTGCGAGCTCTTCGGTCGAGATCTTGGGTACCCTTAATCCTACCCCTACCCCTACCCACAACCGTACCCCTAGCCCTACTCCTGCTCCAGTCGAGGACCCTACCACTACTTCTAACTCATCAACTTGCCTCGCGCCTAAGCCTAGTAAAAAAACTTCATCCATAATTTAGACTCATGTCACCAAAATAAAGGGTGGCGACTTGAATGACTCAAAATCTAAGTATAACTATTGTGGCAAAATTTATGGGTAGGGGTATCAAATCGTGTCAACGGGCCATATTCATGTCGTGTCAAGACTTGTATATTATACTATATAAGTCAATCCTAATCCAACCTATTAAGCTTATCGTGTCAAAATCTCAAACCCTAACATGACCCGTTAACATAATGTGTCGTGTCGTGTCAACCCATTATGATCCATTAGTGAATATTACGAAATAAATTAATAAGACAAAATATGATACGTTTCAACTTATTTATGTAAATATGTTGAATATACCCAAAATTAACCCGTTTGACTTAATTAAACTTAGCATAATTTTATATAAATATTAAAGTCATAATATTTACAAAAATTATAATACTAACTACAAGTATGAATCACAATCTAAATAAAGAAAATATCAAAATTAAGATTCTAATAATTTTACTTTCAAATGTAAAGGTATACTTATAGTTTTAACTTTCTTAACGTGTCATAACGTGTTATAGCGGGTTAAAACAGGTTGACCCGCTATCAACCCGTTAAGCAATCGTGTCTTAACGTGTCAACCTGTTTTGACCTGAAACCCATTAAAACTAAACTCTAACTCGCTATTATCGTGTCGTGTTCTTGTTGGTTAAACAGGTCGTGTAACATAATGCCACCCCTATTTATGGGTGTCACTACAAGAGACATGACACTTCCCAAATAAAATTATACTTGGATGAGCAATGCAAGAAATCCCCGATTTTGAAATCGTTCATAGAGAAGATCCAATTTAGGCTTAAAGTTGGCTTAAAAAAATGGGTAAGGGGAGTAGTTGTGAATTGGCATTAAAGGGGTACAAAAAGTACGATCCTGACAAGACTAGAACACACCTAGCTCGTATAGTCGTTATGGATGAGATGCATTTCCAAGTAGTAGATGGAAAATGATTCCAAGCCTATTCTAGGTACTTGGAACTATGATTCAATATTCTTTCTCGCCACACAGTGGCAAGAAATATTAGAAAACTTTACCGCTAAAAAAAAAAGAAGTTGATGGGTTTATTGGCGAGGGAGAGTGTTTGTCTCACAATTGATTATTGGATTTTTTATAATAATATTAATTTCATGTGTATGAATATGCATTGAATTGATGGGAGTTGGACATTATATAAAAAGATCCTCAAATTTTGTCAAACCACTAATCACAAAAGTGAGACGATAGGGAATGCTTTAGAGGCCGTTGTAAAAGAGTGGGGGTTGACGCAAGTTCTAACTTGCATAGTTAATAATATCGGGGTTAATGATGTCGCAATAAGATATCTTAAAACTCTTCTGAATAATGCGAGTATAACAATTTTGGGTATGGATTATTTGCATGTGCGGTGTCAGGACTGAAGAAACTTGATGAGTCGATTGCTCAGGTCAGGACTACTGTGAGATGTGTGAGATCTTCTCTTGCTAGATTGGTTAGGTTCAAAGTTACTGCAAATATTGTGGGCATAACATGTAAAAATAGTTTTTGCACTGATTTGTCTACAAGGTGAAATTCAATATTTTTTATGTTGGAGGCTGCCTAGAAGTATAAGTTGACATTTGATACATTAGGTGATGAAGACATACAATATTTTGACCTGCAGTATTTTGGTAATCATGATTAGTACAGTAGCCTCAGAGTCGACCTTCAGCACCGGAAGACGCATATTGGATCCCTTCCAAAACTCATTAGATCCTACCATTGTTGAGTCACTGATTTGCACACAGAATTGGATCATGGGTACTGAAATTCATATTCTAAAGGTTCTTGATTATGATCTGATTAAGGCCAAGGACAAAAGTGTTGATCAGCCTGGATTTGGTAAATTGTAACTTGAAATCAATTTACATTATTTTGTATTTATTTAATTAAAATTTTACATTTAATGTTGTAACTTGTAGGGACTGCGATGCCAATACCTGGGATAGCATCAACAGCTATCTCTACTGCAGTATGATCCACCATCATCATGGTTTGTGTGAGATTCCAGAATACGTGTATTTTTATATTTTATTTTATTCTTATTATTAATTATTTTAATTTATTTTGATAATATTATCGGTTGTGTTTTATTTGTTTAAAATAATTGTTTGAGTTATTAATTAGTTAATATTAGTTTTACTTCATTTTCCTTATTAATTTTAATGTGAGGTAATTATTTTAATGATTGGAATTTAATTTCTTTTATTTTATTATATAAGTTTATTTGATGTTTATATTAATTATCGTTTTATAATTAAATTACGCTTTGGTTTAATTTATTTTAATGATTGGGTTTTAAATATTTTATTTATTGATATTGAATTATAGTATTTTCAGTCGGTTTTTATTTAATTTGTTGTGCTCTTTTTCTAGTTGGACTTCTTTTTCTTTCTTTTTCTTTTTCTTTTCTTTTCTTCTTCCTTGCTTTTCTACCTCAGACCTGTGCGATCCCCCCTCTCTCTGTTTTTGGCCGTTCGGCCTTAGGCCTGGCCAGCCTCCACTACCACCCACCGTCCCTCACCACCCATGTCGCCGGCCTCCCCACCCTCCGGCAAGTTCTTCTGCACTGGTGGTGCACTTCCTGCAATCCCCTAACTGGCACGTGAGCATCAAATCCGAAATGAGTGGGTTTGTTTTTCTTCCCATACACGGCCTCACCTTTCCTGTACAACCCCAAATCTGAAAATGGCTTTCCATGCATTTTGAGCCCGATCCACCACCTTCTGGTGGTTGCACCGCTACACCATTACCTTCATGAGATTCCTTATCTTTCATTGAGTATTTCCCTAAATTTTGGTATCAAATCGAGCACTTTATGCCAACATACAAAGTGACCGCTACGAGCATTGTGGACTGACGCTTGCTCAAGGGTCCATGTTTTTACCCACTGTAAGTATATTCCAAATAAACTTTAAAATTTAAATATATTTTTGCATCAACAAATATTGTATTTGGTTATTGTTGGAATTTATTGATTATTAAATATTTTGTGCATGGTCATCTGCATTGTGTATTTATGCACGTGTTCATGGTTATATTTGAAAACTGGGTTTCATGTGTTAACAGTTTTTGGATGCGTGTATCACAACCCCAAGCTGGGATGTAGCATTATCCCGGTGGAGCTCCTCTGGTCACTCAGGAGTGGAATATACTGAGTGACGTCTCCTGGGTTGTCACCAGGCGACAATGAGATTAGACGGGATGGTAATGCTCTCATGCCGACTCCATGGCTCTTTTGCTTGCGGAAGTTAGGGGATGCCTGGTCATAATACGTGCTGGGTGCGATTAGCCAGGTATCGTCTATTCCGAAGTCACATGCAGGGTCGTTACTTTCGGTGTGATGATGAGAACCAGGGTATGCGGATTGTCCATAAGGAAGATTATGGTGCATACGGTTAATAAAATGGATATGTAGACCATTTTCTGAAAATGTGGTGGGTTTTGATTATTAGTGTTATGTGAACCATTTTCTGGGAAAATAATTGTTGTTTTGATTATTTTGCGGACATCATTTTCTAGGAAAATGATGGATGTTTTTATTGGAGTTTTATCGTGGACCAAAATGGGATTTTGGTGTGTGGTTATTTTATTTATTTTGAGGAAGATGATTTTAAGCTTTATGCATGTGGTGTCATGTTCATACGTATTATTGTTACATGAGTATATTTTATATCTTGTGATTTGTTTGGGTTGTACTTACCTGCGATGCCATTTCTGGCGTCGTAGTTTTTGGATGTAGAGTTTTGTGGAGGCTGAGCCTGAGGAGGTGACTCCGTTGTTGAAGTATTCATAATATAATTTGTTATCTTGAAAAATTATTTTTTCCTTTTTATAAATATGTATTTGTATAATTTGTATTTTGGATGACTGTATTAAATCTCCTGTTAGTGAATATGTTTAAATAGTTTGTAAAATAATTCTAAAAATTCTGGTACTTAGATATTGACTTTAATTATCCACTGATTTTATTTATGTATGTCACGTGTTCACACACTAAATACTTGACGATTGGGGATGTGTGACCTGTGTTGTCATCATCACGACGCCTCTATTCCCGTATTATTTTAAGAGAAATTCGGGGGCATCACAGTTTGCATTTTACACAATTTCTCTTTTAATTGTTATTTGCATTTATAATTTTATAATATTTGTAATGTTAGTATCTAATTATTTTGTCACTTTTGTATATAACTTTTGACATTTTCTAATTTTTATATTCTCATTGTATATGACAGTATCAATATATATCTCAATTGTCAAAACTTAAATCATTCAATGTCTATCTTCCAACCGAATGACCCAACTAAACATTTTAATATACTTTTTGTCATATTTATAACTTATAGTTTTATATTTGTAACTCTAAATTTTTTAAACTTATTATTGCAGGTTAAGATTTTATCATTTTCATTTTCACAGCAATCAAAGTATTACCAACGATTCAAGTTCGCAACAACTCTTTAAAGTCCAATGACTCCAATCACCAATGTTAAGAATCTTATGATTTTTTAAATTGTAATGTTAATAGTTAATGGCACAATTTGTAATTTTGTAAGATTAATTTGTTTTATTATAAATTTGTAATAGTTTAGTCTTTACTTTTAAGTTTTACTGTTTTAGACTTTTAGTGATATTTTTTTTAAAATGATTTTAGACTTTAGTAATGATTATTACTTAGTATTTAATAAACTAATTAATATTTTTTTAATGTGTAATTAAATTAGATTTGATATTAATTTTGGGCCAAAAATGGCCTAGAAAATTAATATGGGCCAAAAATAGCCCAAAAATGTGAAATGGGCTAAGGCCCCATAATGGTGGCGGCAAGAGGGCAGGCGGATAGACCCCCATCCCCACTACCCCGCTGCGAGATGAGGTACCCCGCCTAGGCGGGGGTGGGGGGCAAAAGTAGGGGTACCCCGCCCTCGATAGAGCGGAGAACACCTTTACTTCTCACCATCAGTGAGGGGCTGACAAGGTGAATCCAAGCTGACGTCTTGCTCAAACTCCATCTAGTCTCCAGGCAGTAGAACAAATCCAAGCTAGCGTTTTATTTGACCCAACCTCCTCACCACAACGGGGGGTCAACGAGGCAAGTCCAAGTAGACAGCCTACTTAAACTCCATTTAGTCTCCAATAATGAGATCATTCCAAGCAAACATCCGGCTCGATCCCACCTCCCCGCACTCAGCGTAAGGCCAACAACTATGCACAAGTAACGACATCCCATCCTGGCCATGCATAGCCAAGCACTCGGACAGCCACATGTCCTGATGTTAGACCACAAGGAAATAGCAAGTAACCACTATCTTGACCACAACCAAGTAGCGAGCAGCCACCATCTCGACCACATGCAAGCATCGAGCAACCACCATCTCGACCACATGCAAGTAGCGAGCAGCCACCATCTTAGCCATGTGCAAGCAGGCAGTCAACACCATGTGCTAGCAACCCATGAAGACTCTCAAGATCACTATCAACACTACCAGCCTATAAAGTCGCGCAACCAAGAGATGCAACAATGGTCACACATTGCATGTTCCATGAAACTATTGCCCAAGGTGGACAAAGCTAAAAATCTTAAGCCAAAAAAACTGTCAAAAAATGAAGAAGAATAAAGATGAAGAAAAAGAAAAAGAAGAGTAAGAACGAGAAGAAAACAATAATCAGTGGTCGTCAACTTCAGTGAAACAAAGATTGTCGATAGTGACTAAAACAATCTCAATCTGTCTCTCTTTAAATTTATGTGTACTTCATTTTCACTAAAAAATTGGCTCCTACAGCGTGAGACACCAGTTATACAGCATTACCCAAGCACTACTCAAACGACTTGACATGTCCTCATTAAGATGGTTGTCTTAATGTTGACACACACATAGCAGGCAGCAAGCCACCAGACTGCACGCATGCAACAGGTAACTCCCCCAATAGCAACCCAAAAAAGAAAGGAAAAGAAAAAAATAGAAAAAGAAAAGAGCAGAGGAAAAATAAGAACGGGAAAGATAAGAAAACAACAATTAAGAAATAAATGTTTGATCTCTATCAATAGACTCACTCGTACAAAAATGATTTCATTGGCTTAATGGTAGTAGTAAGAGTGCATTCCTTGTTCGATTCTTTACTATGGATTCATATGTCAAACAATTCCTTCTCGTCATCAAGATCGACCCTTCGAAAATAGCCTAACAAGGCAAGGCAAGAACAATAGACATTATCCCAACCGTCAATTTCAGCCAAACAAAGATTACCTACTATAGCTAAAACGCCCTGATTTGTTTCTCTAACAAATTAGCTCCTGCACCTTAACATTGACATTGACGGTCATCTTGACATTGACATGCATGCAAGCACCATGGACCTTGCCCATCAATGATAACATGGCTACCCACAAACCCCTCGACATTGCACCTCGAACCTTTGTCACTTTCCTCCGACACAAATTATATTTGCAAATCTCATACTTGTGATTAAAAATTATCCACATTAACCAACTTGGATTTTGTAGGTTGTTCGAGCGCCCCAAAACCCCATCTCCTCTCCATCCACTAGGGGTCAATGAGACAAGTCCAGGCTGACATCCTACTAGAACTCCATCCAGCCTTCAAGAAGCGAGGCAAGTCCAAGCAAGCATCTGATAAGTGCGCGAAAGTA
The DNA here is from genome assembly GCA_036898215.1 of Platycarya strobilacea. NCBI lineage: Eukaryota > Viridiplantae > Streptophyta > Magnoliopsida > Fagales > Juglandaceae > Platycarya > Platycarya strobilacea. The sequence continues at coordinate 9,914,764 of CM072545.1, forward strand.
CACTTTAAATATCTTAATATTCGATTAAATTGCAAAGAATGAAAATAGAAATGATTGGATTTCACTTATTTTATTTAATTAGATTTCTATTTACATTGAGATGTTTTTAAGCATTATTTGTATTTTTTTTTTTTTTTTATTTAGATGAAGAGGGAGAAAAGCACAAGAAGTTTAATTCATCACAAAGGCTATCAATTGAATTGAAACAAGGCAACGTATAAGAGTCTTAAAGCAACACGGCAACTTATATATAAATATATATATATGTTTGTACGTAAACGAAAAAGAAGGGAATTAAGCCGCATGTAGCATATATATATATACATTTATATTCATACGTTGGAAAGGAGAGGGCCGCAAGACGTAAAAGAAGAAGCAGCCGTAAACGAAAAACGTGAAGCCGAACGTGCAGAACGTGAACGTGAACGTGAGCAGCAGAACGTCAACGATGACCACTATTTCAATGATTTTCTTCTTGAGAATTTTATTATCCATCATGTACATGGATAACTAAATTCTCAAGTAGGGTTAGGGATGAACTTGCACACTAGATGGTATTTTTAATTTATTTTTAATTCATGTATTTGATTTTCAATTATTAAAATTCTTTGTTTTATCATTCTCAAAATATTGTTAATGTTTTCTTCTCCGAATAATTTTGGAATTTATTTCATTTATAGATTCAATCATGCTTTTTCTACTGAATGGATTTGTTCTTTGATTATTTTTGGATCCATTGATTTTTTTATATTGATTTAATTCTCTGCTGCAATATTGCTCCCTGAGTATGTTGTCGTCGTTGGATTTTCTCAATGTGAATAACAATTTGTGTGATTTAAAGTGATGAATAATTTTTCAAAGAATTACATTTGATATAATTTTTGGTTTATAATTTTATATCTTCCGATTGAGAATTACGGAATTGAATTCTCAATTGAGTTATCAGTGAATTGAAAATAATTAAAAATACCGGATATGTGCAAGGGATTCTCGACACTCTGCTGTTCGTCAATTTTGATTACTTTTTCATTATTTACTTTGTTTAATTTTCATTTTCATTTAAAATCAATTTTTCTTTTCTCATTAATCAGTTAATCATTTAATTTTTTAGTTTTTTTGCTATTTTACTTTTCTTTTAATTGTCTCCCTGTGGAATCGACACCCCAAATCTGAACTACAATTACCGCGTTATTCTTTGGGCGTTATCAAATTTTGGCGCCGTTGCCGAGGAGACGGTAGAAGAATTGTTGGATAGTTTTTTTTTTCCCTTTTCAGCAGTTTGTAAAGGCGGTAACTTCGTTCCCTCTTTTTACTTGCTGCATTTTTTTATTTTTTTATTTTTATTTTATTTTTGCATGCATAATAGGTATAGAGACACATTAGGTCGATTTGCTTGTAGGCCTGTGATAGAGTCAAATTCAGTGTCTAATTTTTCTAATCCCTTGTTTGATACTTCTTCTGTTTCTGAAAATATGAGTGAACACGAGGATTAACCCACTAAGACCTTTCAGGATTACCTCCACCCTACACGTACAGCCACACCGTCATGCATAATGTTTCCACCCAATACGCGTCAACTTGATGTTAAAACGGGAGTGATACAGCTACTCCCCACTTTTCATGGGTTGGAAAATGAAAATCCATATGTGCATATTAGGGAATTTGAGGAGGTAGTTGCGACTTTTCATAGTCAAAATGCAACTGATGACATTGTGAGACTTAAGTTCTTTCCTTTTTCTTTGAAAGATAGAGCTAAGAGTTGGTTATACTAGCTGAGACCACGATCCATTGGGTCGTGGAATGAGATGACTCAAGCTTTCTTTAATAAATATTTTCCCCAACATAAGACCAATGCTTTAAAAAGACAGATCTCTACCTTTGCATAGAAGGATAGTGAGACTTTATATATGTCTTGGGAGTGATTTAAAGAGCTATTGAGTATGTGCCCTCACCATGGGTATGAGAGTTGGCGTCTGGTGAGTTACTTCTATGAAGGGCTTACACCTAGAGAGCGCCAATTTGTGGAGATGATGTGTAATGGTGAGTTCTTGTAGAAAAATCCTGATGAGGCCATAGAGTACCTTAATGAGCTCGCTGAAAAAACTCACACTTGGACTGGACCTAGTGCGACTGAGAGCACAAATAGGTCACGACCTATAGGGAACCAAAACGGTGGTGGAATTTACCATCTTAGAGAGGAGGACAACTTGAAGGTTAAGGTTGAGGTGCTTACTAGGGAGTTAGGATTGCTAAAGGCCAAGGACTTGAAGCCAGCACACTTGGCTAATCATGCAGAGTCTTCTAATCCATGTTTTGTGTGTGGAGGGGTAGATCACCTCGTCCAAGAGTGTCCCACATTTGCTGAGATGAGAGGGTTGTATGAGGAACAATGTAATGCCTTAGGCATGTACAAGAAGCCTTTTACACCTTTCTCTGAGACTTACAATCCGGGGTGGCGTAATCACCCCAATTTTAGCTGGAAGTCCGAAAACCAGCCACTTGCACCACCTGCACAACCTGCACAACCCACTAGATCATATCCTGCACCATATCATGCACCTACATCGTCTAGGAGTCCTTTAGAAGACACTTTACATGCTTTTATTGAAGCACAGGGTAAGACTAACCAAAAGTTTGAATCTTTGATTACGCAGGTTGTGGAAGAAAATAAAGAGATAAAAAATCAAGTGTCAAAACTAATGAGCTCCTTGAGTGTGACTGAGCGAGGTAAGTTTCCTTCTCAAGCTCAGTCCACTCCCCATGGTCAACACATGGCACAAGAGAATTTGAAGGATATGAATGCCATTGTGACTCGTAGTGGTAACTCATCACACCCCCCAATTCAACACATCCCAACAACGGAGAAATCAGAGGATGTGGAGAAGGATCAAGATAGTAGTGCCCCCGAGCTACCTAAGGAACCAGAGGTGACAAAGAGCCATGGTAAGGTACCATTCCCTCAAGCTCTGAAATCAAGCAAGCTAACTATGGATCCTAACAATGAAATCCTGGAGAATCTCAAACAGGTAAAAGTCAATCTCCTTCTTTTGCATGTAATTAAACAAGTTCCTACTTACGCAAAAGTTCTCAAGGATTTGTGTACAGTCAAGAGGAGACACCATGTGAAGAAGACAGCGTTCTTGACAGAGCAAGTTAGTGCTCTGATTGAGCAACGAATTCCTCCCAAATACAAGGATCCTGGGTGCCCAACCATCGCATGCAGCATCGGAAATCAAGAGTTTGGGCAAACTTTGCTAGATTTAGGAGCCAGTGTGAATCTTATGCCTTATTCTATTTATTTGCAGCTGGGATTAGGAGAAATCAAACCAACTACTGTGGTATTGCAACTGGCTGACCGTTCAATCAAAGTACCCCGGGGGGTAGTAGAGGATGTTTTAATTCAAATTGATAAATTTTATTATCCTGTTGATTTCTTGATTTTAGATACTACCTCTGTTATTAATACTACCTCTAAAATTCCTCTGATTTTAGGTAGGCCTTTCCTTGCCACTGCTAATGCTCTTATCAACTGCAGGAATGGGCTTATGAAGCTATCTTTTGGAAACATGACTCTGGAGGTGAATGTCTTCCATATTGCAAAACAACCGGAGGAGGATCATGAGTGCCACCAGACATATATGATTGATTCACTGATGGATAGGGGAGTTTTGGAAACTCATGATTTTGATCCCCTTGAACATTTTCTGGTTAATTCTGAGTTTGATTCCATTACTGATTCATCTGATATGGTTGATATTTGTTCTATTTTCAACAGAACTCAAGATTACGGCACACAAAAATGGCAACCGAAGTTCGAGGAGTTGCCCGAGAAGAGTGAAAGACAAATTCTTTCAAGCATGGAAGCACCCGGAGTTGAATTGAAGCCTTTGCCTAAGGGTTTGAAGCATGTTTTCCTTGGTCCAGGTGATACCTTTCCTGTTATTATCTCATCTGAATTGTCTGAGTCTCAAGGTGAGAAATTAATTCGGGTTCTCAGTGAGTATAAGTCAGCTTTAGGTTGGAGCATTGCTGATATAAAAGGTATTAGCCCCTTGATTTGTTCACATAAAATTAATTTGGAGGAAATAGTTAGCCCTCGTAGAGACCCACAACGTAGGCTTAATCCCACTATGAAAGAAGTGGTGAAAAATGAAGTATTAAAACTGTTAGACGCAGGAATCATATACCCTATTGCTGATAGTAAATGGGTTAGTCCGACACAGGTTGTTCCTAAAAAATCTGGTGTTACTGTAGTGAAGAATGACCTGGGAGAGTTAGTCCCCACCAAACTTGTGACTGGGTGGCGGATGTACATTGATTATAGAAAATTGAATGCCGCCACCCGGAAAGACCATTTTCCTCTCCCTTTTGTTGATCAGATTTTTGAGCGTGTGGCTGGTCATCCTTTCTACTGTTTCTTGAATGGTTATTTTGGCTATTATCAAATTGAAATTGCATTAGAAGATCAGGATAAAACCACTTTTACTTGTCCTTTTGGTACTTATGCTTTTCGTAGAATGCCATTTGGATTGTGTAATGCACCTGCCACTTTTCAACGTTGCATGATGAGTATCTTTAGTGACATGATTGAAAATAGCATGGAAGTGTTTAGGGATGACTTGACTGTTTTTGGATCCTCTTTTGACGCATGTTTATTGAATTTAGAGAAAGTGTTGACTCGTTGTGAGGAGAAGGAAATGGTTTTAAATTGAAAAAAATGCCACTTTATGGTACCTTCAGGTATTGTTTTAGGGCATATTATTTATTCTAGAGGGATAGAGGTTGATCAATCCAAGATTGAATTAATTTCTAAACTGCTTACGCCTAAGACAGTAAAGGATGTGAGGTCATTTCTTGGTCATGCGGGCTTTTATAGGAGGTTCATATAGAATTTCTCCACTATATCCAGACCACTATGTGACCTCCTAGCTAAAGATGCCCCATTTGAGTGGACACAAGCTTGTCAAGAGGCATTTAAAATGCTAATTGGCAAGCTTACCTCAGCACCTATAATGCAGCCACCGAATTGGACCTTGCCTTTTGAGATTATGTGTGATGCTAGTGATTATGCTGTAGGTGCTGTTCTTGGACAACGAAGGGAGGGGAAGCCCTTTGTTATTTACTATGCTAGTAGGACTCTAAACAGTGCTCAAATGAATTACTCAACCACCGAAAAAGAGTTGCTAGCCGTAGTGTTTGCTTTGGATAAATTTCGCTCTTATTTGATTGGTTCTCCTATTATTATTTTCACAGATCATGCAACCCTTAAGTACCTTCTCACAAAGAAGGATGCTAAGGCACGACTAATATGGTGATTTTACTTTTGCAGGAATTTGACATCACCATCAAAGACAAGAAAGGAGTGGAGAACGTAGTGGCCGACCATCTCTCGAGACTCACGTTTGAGGAAACCTCTGACCATCTGCCAATCAGGGATGATTTTCCCGATGAGCATTTACTTTCTATTACTTCTCTACCATGGTTTGCTCATATTGTGAATTATTTGGCTACAGGTGAGATACCAGTGGATTGGAACGCTCAGGATAAGAGAAAATTCATGACTGAGGTACGTAATTTCTATTGGGATGACCCTCTTCTTTTTAAATACTGTCCTGACCAAATTTTGAGGCGTTGCATTCCTGATGAAGAGATTGCTAGCGTCTTGGAATTTTGTCACTCCCAAGCTTGTGGAGGCCACTTTTCAATGAAGAAAACCTCTGCAAAAATTTTACAATGTGGATTTTATTGACCCACATTGTTTAAGGATGCAAACATCTATTGTCGTTCATGTGAAAGGTGTCAAAAATTAGGAGCCATATCCCATCGTAATATGATGCCTTTGAACCCAATTTTAGTGATTGAAATTTTTGATTGTTGGGGTATTGATTTTATGGGACCATTTCCTCCTTCTTTTGGATATCAATATATTATTGTGGTAGTGGATTATGTGTTGAAATGGGTTGAAGCAGCAGCTTGCAGGAACAATGATAACAAGACGGTAATTAAATTCCTTAAAGAGAATGTGTTATCTCGGTTTGGTATACCACGTGCTATTATTAGTGACCGGGGTACACATTTTTGGAACCGTTCCTTTGAGGTTTTAATGAAAAAATATGGGGTAGTACATAAAATTTCTACTGCATACCACCCCCAGACAAGTGGACAAGTAGAACTTGCAAACAGGAAAATTAAGCAAATTTTAGAAAAAACGGTAAACTCGGATCGCAAAGATTGGTCTTTGAGACTAGTTGATGCACTTTGGGCCTACCGAACAGCTTTTAAAACTCCTTTAGGCATGTCACCTTATAGACTTGTTTTTGGAAAGCCTTGCCATTTACCTGTGGAGCTCGAGCATCGAGCCTATTGGGCTATCAAGCATTTCAATTTTGACATAGGAGAAGTAGGTAAATTCAGAAAATTTCAATTGACTGAGTTAAAGGAGTTGAGAAATGATGCCTATGAGAACTCTAAAATTTATAAGGCTAAAATGAAAGCGTTTCATGATAAAAATATTTTGAGAAAAACATTTAAGCCCAATGATCGAGTGTTTTTATATGACTCTAGACTCCATAAGCACCCAGGAAAACTTCGGTCTAGGTGGACCGGCCCTTTTGTAGTGAAGAATGTTTTTAAAAATGGGGCGGTAGAAATAGAGGATCCTAAAGATGGTAGGATTTTTAAAGTAAATGGTCAGCGCCTTAAGATATTAATTGATAGGGAAGTTCCCGAAGTGGAAGAGATTCCATTTGCGGACCCGGTCTATCAACCTTGACCACACCACGCAAGTATGTTTTCTTTTTATTTGTTCTGTTTGTTTTTGTTTTTTTCATTTATTTTTTTCCCTTTTCTTTTTCTTTTTGGTTGCTGTTGGTTTTCTTTGTTTTTGTTTGCAGGTCAGTGTCAGTTTGTCATTTCAGTTTGTCATTTCTAGTGCTTAGCGAGTCATCCCATGTCCTCCACCAGGTGTATTCTACCCTTTTCAGTACCCTCTATTTAGTTTTAATTGTTAAACATTGAGGACAATGTTTCATTTAAGTTGGGGGGTGAGAACGATGTTTGTTGGAACTCTGTGACATATTTTCCAAAAAAAAAAAAAATCACACAGGCACCTTTTTACATGTGTATTCATGCTCATTCATGACTATCTTGGTGAATTCATCAAACCCATCTTAATCATTTTGCTGAGGCATTCACAGAATTTTTAATGCACGTATCCAAACTTTATGGTAAGATGGTGGTTTGACACATGTAACCAGAGAACTCTTTTGTTTAAGTATTCTTGTGAATTTTGGGAGAGGTTGAGAGCCTACAAATGCATAAAACTGTGATAAGCGTTTATTGATCTGTTGAATTGGACACTTCTTTTGAGAATATCATTACATGGTTGGTGGTAAGATGGTGGATATACTTGGGATATGACGAACGTCAACTTAGGATTAACGTTTGAGCCTTTCAAGCTAACCCTTCTCATCATAGACTCTTAGTAGCCAATTTTGAGCCAACAAACACATGTAGACTTTTTCTTTTCATATGCCCACATCATTCATACCTCTCCACATTGGAGTATAGCCTATACACTAATTTTTTCTACCCTTATTGCTTCCAAGTGTGTGCTAAGTGTGGAATTTGCATATTTTCTTTTATTGAAAAAATAAATAAATAAATAGAGAGCGACTGAAGAAAAAAAAAAGAAAAGAAAAAGAAAGAAAAAGAAAAATGGAAGAGTACAAGTGCAAAATGTTCAATTGATTGAGTTTCAAATTAAAAAAAAAAAAGTTGAAGAAGAAGAAAAAGTATTATTTGATGATCTAAAAAGTAGACAAGTGCATCAGGTGAAAAGTATAGTCTATTGAGATATTTAATAAGATTCCTGTGGTATGTACTTGGAAGTTTTTGAATCCATTTTATCATTTTCTTCATTTAGCCCTTAACCCGAGCCACGCTACAACCTTTTATGTTGATCGTTCTGATCCTAAGTATGCTTGTGGAATGAGTGGTGGAAATTCTCAATTGTTAGTGTTCCTATCATAAGGTCAATATTGCTTATTGCTTGTACATAATTGCCTAATTCCCTATGAGAGTGTGTGTACACCCCTTGTCAACTCCATAGAGAGAACCCCTACACGAAACACTGTTATACCCGTAAGTTATAGAGTTGAAACTTTTGTTTAAGATGTTCTTGATGTTGCATGTGTTACGGTTTGTGGTTAGATGGATATAGTTTGGATCACACACACACTCTATGGATTGCTATATGTGGATTAATTGTGATTGGGTTATTGGATTTCTAAGATTGTTTTGATATGTGATTCTGAAAAGTGTGACTTGGTGACTTCTGTGTGTGATCTGTTTTTGGTATCTTTCATCATTCTTTTGCATGAGACTTGCTAGGGACTAGCAATGAGTAAGTTGGGGGGTGTGATAAGTGCGCGAAAGTACACTTTAAATATCATAATATTCGATTAAATTGCAAAGAATGAAAATAGAAATGATTGGATTTCACTTATTTTATTTAATTAGATTTCTATTTACATTGAGATGTTTTTAAGCATTATTTGTATTTTTTTTATTTATTTATTTTATTTTTTTTTATTTATTTATTTTTTTTTTTTAGATGAAGAGGGAGAAAAGCACAAGAAGTTTAATTCATCACAAAGGCTATCAATTGAATTGAAACAAGGCAACGTATAAGAGTCTTAAAGCAACACGGCAACTTATATATAAATATATATATATATGTTTGTACGTAAACGAAAAAGAAGGGAATTAAGCCGCATGCAGCATATATATATATATATATATACATTTATATTCATACGTTGGAAGGGAGAGGGCCGCAAGACGTAAAAGAAGAAGCAGCCGTAAACGAAAAACGTGAAGCCAAACGTGCAGAACGTGAACGTGAACGTGAGCAGCAGAACGTCAACGATGACCACTATTTCAATGATTTTCTTCTTGAGAATTTTATTATCCATCATGTATATAGATAACTAAATTCTCAAGTAGGGTTAGGGATGAACTTGCACACTAGATAGTATTTTTAATTTATTTTTAATTCATGTATTTGATTTTCAATTATTAAAATTCTTTGTTTTATCATTCTCAAAATATTGTTAATATTTTCTTCTCCGAATAATTTTGGAATTTATTTCATTTATAGATTCAATCATGCTTTTTCTACTGAATGGATTTGTTCTTTGATTATTTTTGGATCCATTGATTTTTTTATATTGATTTAATTCTCTGCTGCAATATTGCTCCCTGAGTATGTTGTCGTCGTTGGATTTTCTCAATGTGAATAACAATTTGTGTGATTTAAAGTGATGAATAATTTTTCAAAGAATTACATTTGATATAATTTTTGGTTTATAATTTTATATCTTCCGATTGAGAATTACGGAATTGAATTCTCAATTGAGTTATCAGTGAATTGAAAATAATTAAAAATACCGGATATGTGCAAGGGATTCCCGACACTCTGCTGTTCGTCAATTTTGATTACTTTTTCATTATTTACTTTGTTTAATTTTCATTTTCATTTAAAATCAATTTTTCTTTTCTCATTAATCAGTTAATCATTTAATTTTTTAGTTTTTTTGCTATTTTACTTTTCTTTTAATTGTCTCCCTGTGGAATCGACACCCCAAATCTGAACTACAATTACCGTGTTATTCTTTGGGCGTTATCAGCATCCTACTCAACTCCACCTCCTCGCCATCAACGAGGGGCCAACAAAGCGAGTCCAAGCTAAAGTCATGCTCAACCTTCAACCTGTCTCCAAGCAATGGGGTAAGTCTAAGCTAACATCCTACTCAACCCCACCTATTCGCTATTGGCAAGAGGCCAACAAGGCGAGTCAAAGTTGGCATCCTGCTCGACCTCCATCCAGTCTTCAAGCAGTAGGGCCAATGCAGGCTGACTTCCTACTTGACCCCACCTCCTTCCCATAATCAAAGAGACAACGAGGGAAGTCTAGGTTGACATTCTGCTTAACCTCTATCCAGCCTCTAAGTAGAAGGACGAGTCCAAGTTAATGTTTTTCTTGACCCCACCTCCTTGCCATCAACGAGGCGAGTCTAGGCTAAAATCTTGCTAACCTCCATCTTGTCTTCAGCCAGCAAGGTGAGTCCAGGCTGACGTCCTGCTCGACCGCACCTCCTTCCCATCGGCAAGGGGCTAATGAGGTGAGTCCAGACTAAGGTCCTGCTTGACCTCTAGCCAATCTCTAGGCAACAGGGTGAGTTTAGGCTGATGTCCTACTTGGCCTCACCTTTCACCATCAGCGAGGGGCCAATGAGGCGAGTCCATTCAAATGTCATGCTCAACCTTTATCTAGTCTGCAGGTAGTATGGTGAGTCTCGGCTGACGTCCTACTTGACCCAAGCTCATCGCCATCAGTGAGGGGCCAACAAGACGAGTCCAAACTGACGTACTACTCGAACTCCATCTAGTTTCCAAGCAGTGGGATGAGTCCAAGTTGATGTCTTGCTCGACCCCACCTCCTCGCCATCAGTGAGGGGCCAAGGAGGTGAGTCTAGGCTGACATCCTGCTCAACCTCCATCCAGTCTCTAAGTCAACAAGGTGAGTTCAGGCTAACGTCTTACTTGACCTCCATCTAGTCAATGGCACGAGCCTTCAAAGTTAATATGTCTCCAAGCTCCAAATTGCCTTGCCGTTACCTTTAAGAACGAATCAAGGTAACTACAAACAAACTCTGACACAAATGACAAAATGAAAATTTCAATAGCAATTTGCATCAAAAAAGAAAATTTCACCAGCACCATCAAGAATGGTAAATAGTCTACTTTGGCTTTGATTTCTATGTATCATCATCTCTTATTTTTCTTATATTTATTTACTGCTCGATGTCATGCATGTAGGCACTGACATTGTAAAGCTGCACAAAACCACCACCGACGTGATAAGAAAAATGCTTATTTGTTACTATTTTTTAGTCGCAAATAGTATATTTTAGTCGCTATTAATCTGTTTTAGTCACAAATAGTATTTTCGATTGCAAATATTTGGTTATTAATGCTCATTTTTCTTATAGTGATCGAGTGCTCCACGCTAAACCAATCAAGGTCCAAATAGTCTTAACTGGCCCGAATAACTCGCTCTTCTCTTTTGATCAGTAACATTATTTTTAGGCATTAATAATCATTTTAATTAATATTGACACTGACTTTAAGACTTTAATCGTAGTATATGTTATGATATGATAAAAATGTATTGTCATCCGTAGTTAATAATTTTTTGGTTGGAGTAGATTTTATTCTACTCAATCCCTAATTATTATTATTATTAAAATAATATTACATATAAATAATTTTGTATACTAATCTGTACACCATTGCATGCTTATTGGTTATTTTTAATTTATAAATTAATATGATCTATCATGCTAAATGAATATACGTGTTGCTGCACGAAATTACTTGCAACAATTTTTTTTCTTGTTTTATTAATAATTTGTACTTGTATGATGTATGCGAGATTCCAACACACACACACACATATATATATATATATATATAAGTGGCGTAACACTTGCCCAGAACGACCTGTAAATAAATCAGATTTTTGAAGCTAGTAAGATTGCTTATGTAGGCAAATAGATCTTGCATAAAATACTTTATGTGATTTATTAATCTTAATTTGTAAAAAATTAAAAGTATGATATCGACTTGAAGAAGGACAAAACCTATTTAGATGGATCCCGAAAGAGTTAATTTTAATAGCAGATATTTTATTCATTTACATGTCCACAATCGGAACCGTTACCGTAGACCAGTAGGGGAGAGCAGGTAAAATTGACGGTCAGAAAAATGCCACCTGGAAATAGTAGCGTTTGTGAAGCCTGCAGTGACGTGGCAGACAGAGTGCAGGCTCTACCGTTGTGTGGAGACTCGGAGCGGATCAAAAAGGTACCTAAGAGTATATTCCTCGGCCTAGTTCGTCATATTTTGACTTTTACATGAATTTTTAAATTTATGTTATTATAATTATATAAACGGTAAGGTTAGGAACAAGTTCTGATGTTTATTTTGTATAAAAAAACTTACTTAAAACTTCTATATTTAAAATTTGGTATATCTCATTATTCTTATATAAATAATAACTTTATATAACACTTGCCTCTTGGATTTGTTCAAGTTGACATCATCTTTTTAGGTTCGAAGTTTAAACTCTTATGAGCAAAAATTTCTAGAGTTTCACGTCCTATCGATAAAAGACAAGATTATTTACATTATCTGTATAATAAAGCATTACGCGAGTCTAGAATTGAATGGAGTTAGAGACATGTTGGATTTGCACTGTCTTTAAGATTTGTTGTCGGGAATAATAGGAAAAGAGAGGAGAATAAAATCAAGGAATTTCTATGAAAATACGAGTAAAATTAATTAAAAATGATAAATATTTTATGGGAACTGTTGGGTATAAGCAGTTCAGCGCAACTATTGCGTAACGATGCCCAATTTATTTTAAAAATAACAAGTAACAACAGAAAGGAGAAGAAAAGAAATAGAAGAGAAAACCCGGCATCAAGTTTCTGCTGATTCAGTTCTTCTTCAGGAATCTTTGCACATTTTCTCCTCCATTCATGCCTACTAAGCTTTGTCGCTGCTTACTTATCAATCCATCTTTGTATTCGGCTCACCCAATAAAGCAAAATCAACATGATAAAGCTTAATACTTGTCGACACAATTTTTTTTTTCTTTTTGTTCCAATCAGAAAATAAAAGAAAATGGTGATGGAAATGGTCAAAAACCCTCTGCAAGTGTTTTACGGTAGGGGGATTCAGATTTTTTTTTTCCTTATTTTCTTCTTCTGAATTGCTTTTTCTTTTTCTTTTTTTGTTTTTCTATATCTTTCTGGTTTGAAATGGTTAATAACTTCATATAGCCATGGATGATGGAAAGAGATCTGTGCTGAGGTGGGCATATTTGTTCGGGCGTCCATCTTCTTCTTCTTTCTTCTTCTTCTTCAAGCTTTTAAAAGCTGGGTGTTTTCCACTTTTCCTTTCTTCATCCGACTTCCATGACTCCAGCTCCATTTTATCAGTTTTTTTAAGATATATAATCAAAATGGAGTGTTACGAGCAGTAGGAATGGATCATCAAAATTTTCTTTTAAAAAATATAAATCTGTATCCATATCAAAAAAATTTTATTATATTTAATTAAATGTGAAGAAAACAATAAAAAAATAAAAATAAAAATACTTTTTATTTAACTTTTGAATAATTTCCTCATAAAATACATTTTTGATAGATCATTATTTAAAAATTAAATAAAAATTATTTTTATTCACTTTTTTCAAATTTCTTTTTCTCATATTTGATCAAATATAATAAAAAAATTTTGATATGTGTGAATTTGTAATTTTTGAATGAAAATTTTGATAAATGCATTGTTAATGCTCTAAGGTCTTCAAATGCGGCAAAAGGAATAAATAAATTTTCATTTTGTAGATCCTACACCTACACAAGTGGGTAATGGTTACCCAGATTTGTTTGCATTTAGAATTTTTGATATTTTATTAACCCTCGTTTTCATTTTCCTTAGACTTAGGTTTTGTTTGTATTCGAAGACAAGATGAATTTGTCTCAACTCATTTCAAACTCATTATTACATATTTTCATATTTTTATATAAAATGTAAATCCTAATACAACATTTTCAAATTCTAATTTTTCAATTCTAAAATCAACTTTTTTAAATTCCAAAATAATTATAATATTGAAAAACAAACTCAACTCAATTTATCTCGTCTCATATTCAAATCCAAAATTTGTTTTTATAAATAAGATGAGATAAGATGGAATAAAAATTAAAAATTGAATAAGATATTACTATAAAATATTTTTTAATATTATTTTTATTTTAAAATTTAAAAAAATATTATTTTGAAATTTGAAAAAGTTGAATTATTTATTTATTTTATATAAAAAAATTTAAAACTAATAATGATAAGATAAGATGAAATGAGAGTATTTGTAAAAAAATAAACCAAGCCTTAATTTTATTAGAGGAATATTTTAATTATAAAAAATTTAATAAAAGTAGATTTATAAACTAACGTATTTTAATATGATTTATAATTTTTATATTTTTATTTAAATATATATTTTTCTATTTAGCATTTTCCTTTGAGTATTTTAAATAGCTTGGAGCACGCTCGCTCGTCCTTTGAAGCAAGCAAGGTAACATATGTATTGATCTGATTAATTTAAAAAAAAGATCAAAAAGATGCTGGAAAAAGAAAAGGAAAAGTAGACTTCGGATCAATTGGCCTGGATTGTAGACCCAGTACCTGACAATAAATTAATACATGTCTATCTAATTATGTTGTTTTTGGGGGTTTCCCCTTGTCGTTATGATGCAATTATTAATGTAGCTAGCAATACCTTTTGCTCCCAATGATATATATATATAGACACGCCATTGCTCTTTTCAAAGATGTCATTTTCCCTCGAGGTTCACAAATGTCTCCTCAGAAGATACAGGGGGTTTTAAGGGGGTGATTTTGTTTTTATTTGGGGTAAGATTGTTTACAATCATACTCCAAAGAGAGTTGAGTTTGGCTTGAGTGTGTCCTAGAGGGAGGAATGACTTTTGAGTCCCTAAGCTGGCTGAGGAAGATCATTAAAAGCCTTTGAGAGAAGAGTTTGATTGTTTTGGGTTCTAGATGAAGAATGCTGAACTGGGTTTTTCTTAGATTTTGATTATCAAGTTCTTTATTTGAAGAATTTTTGTTTTTACTGAGTGTCTTAACAAATCGGAAACTGGTTTTTAGAGGGTGAAACTTGAAGGGGGTACTTTAAATTCTTGTTTGGTGAGTTATCCAAAAGTAGTTCTTAGGATGGCTTTGGTGAGCTCTGTGACGGCAGTGACACAACGGGCAGATTTCTTAAGCGTGTATGATAATAGAGTTTCAGGAGCTATGTCCAGTAATCGAGGAGAGATTGCAGAGGAATTGGTGGCGCCCATGATTGATGAAAAAATATATGTTGCGGTGTCAACAGACAAGAAAGAGAACAAATCAACCTTGAGGTGGATAGTACAGAACTCGGAAGGGAAGAAAGTCTGCATCATTCATGTTCATCAGCCTGCACAAATGATACCTATGAGTAAGTCTGATGTAGATTTCTCCGTCTTATTGAATTGGCAGAAAACTTTGACAAAAATTGATTATTAGTGAGAGAATATATTTTGGGAATTGAATTGGAAATTTTAGAAAAAAAATGGTCAATTTAATAATTTTATTGAATTGGCCTAAGTTTTAGACTCATAATCTGGAGAATGAAATTTAGCTGAAGAGTTGATTACTTGATATGCGCTTACCTAATGGGCTGAGATTTTGGTAACAATTTTGTCTTGCAGTTGCCAATATATTTTTTAAGGGTTTTAGTTTCTGAGCTTATTATGTAATAATAGCTTTTTTTCTTGATATTTAGTGGGAACAAAATTTCCAGCAAGCAGAATGAAGGAAGAGGAAGTCAGGGCATACAGGGAACTGGAGAAGCAAAATATGCAGAAGATCCTGAATGAATATCTTCGTTTCTGTCGTCAAATGGGGGTATCTATTCGTCTTCTGTCTCTTTCTACAGAATTTTCTTGATTTTATTTAATTTCTAGGCCTTTGTGAAAATTTTGCTTTCAAGAACAGATCAGATTTATTGAGTTCTGTCATGAACTGGCTATGAAGACCATCAAGCTAAATGTTTGTGTATGCCTGTACGATGATAGACATGCATGACTGGATTTGTGGCCTTTCTGATATATGTGTATGTCTTCATACACAGATATTGTCGTCACCGTGCCTAAATACATAATTGCGCCTCATCTAAAACATAGTTGTTTACAAAGTTGTGATAAAAGTTGTATATCTATGATTAATCTTTCTAATAACTTTTGGCGTTGGTGACTTTGAATTTAGGCACTGGCTGAGAAACTGCATATAGAGAAGGATTGCATTGAGAATGGAATTGTGGAACTCATCTCCCGTCATGGAATCAGGCAACTTGTCATGGGAGCAGCTGCAGACAAGCACCACTCAAGGTAATAAATACATAGAACTTTTTCACGCACTTAATCATGATGTTGGTTTTAGATACATCCATTGTGGATCAAGAGAGAACAAAGAAATTGGGTAATATAATGTTGGTTGCTCTATATGCTTCATATTTTTTAACATTGTGGATACATAGAACTTTTTCATTCACTTAATCATGATGTTGGTTTTAGATACATCCATTGTGGATCAAGAGAGAACAAAGAAATTGGGTAATATAATGTTGGTTGCTCTATATGCTTCATATTTTAAAACATTCAGCAAGCACACCATGCTATCAGACGTGACTTTCTAAATATTTCTTAAGGGCGTTGATTTTGATTGGTAGCTCTGCCAACTAGTTGTTTCAATATCCAATTCAATGAAAAGAAAATACTCATCATTCTTGTTGTTTATATGTGAAGTCTGGCGTCCACGATGTTTCCTAGTTTGTAGGAAAATAAAACTTGTTTCTTCATGGCGTTTAAGATTACTTGTTTCTCTAATGGTGCTGGTGTAATCAACATGCTGATACTGTTAGTCATAGGTCAATCTCAATTAAGTAGCTTCTGAATTGAAACTTGTGTATTCACATATATCCTAAAATTGTTAGCCTCACTTGCAAAAGCTGCAGGAAAACAATGGACCTGAAGTCTAAGAAAGCCGTTTATGTACGCCAACATGCACCTTTATTCTGTCACATTCAATTTGTCTGCAAGGGGCACCTGATCCACACCAGGTTTGCTTGCTGTCTTTGCTATTACATTTGCAAAGCTAGTGTGTCCTGAATTTTTGAGAAAATATGTGCTAAGAATAAATGAAGTCCCGGTGGAAAAGCTTTTAAGCCTTTTAAATGCTCTGAGGTTTGATGGTTTTGTCCATGCAAGTGAATTCAACTGAACCTAGCCTTGCTTCCCACCATGAGTACTAATACAAATATCATACCAAAACAGGGAAGCTAGTTTACTTGAAGTGGATGGAGAGGTTACTTCGTTGCTACAAGCAAATCCAGACATTGAGACTGAATTATCAAACCGTTTGCCATTAGGACCACCTATAAGAAGGCATGATCTCCCGGTAGAACTTACTAATCCAGCTCAAGATCTATTGCGTAGAGTAATGTCTTTCAAAGTTGAGATATTTGGAAGCAGCCGAACAGATGTTTCTTCCCCAGTTATCACTGAAGGTTTATCAATTATGGGTACAAGTGAAACGAAAGCAATATCTAGAAGAATTTCTATTGGGTGTTTTATTCATTCAGCAAGATTTTCTAGTGATATAGTGCCAGTTGCATATGAAGAGACTGAGGAAAGTCGGAACGGATTAGAACTGTGTGCACTTCCTCAGTCTAAAGAGGCTCTTCATCCCTCATCTCCACCCAGCATACTGGTATGTGCTCAACTTCTAGTGGGATGAACATGTTTATTTTTATGGAATATGTTTATGTTTTGAGGTGGGAGTTGTGAGTTTGGATAGACTGGATTTAAAACAATCACAGTACCTTTCTCTTTCATCAACTGAAATGCACCACTGACCAAAAATAAGGATTGGACTTTTTGCAGGATGGAAGTATAGATGATAGCGATACTCTTCATAACCACCTGGATAAAGTCATGGCTGAGGCTAGAATTGCAAGACAAGAAGCATTTCAAGTGACAATCAATCGTGGGAAAACTGAAAAAAGTGCTGTCAATGCCATGCGCAAGGTAAATCCATTTAAATCCTCAAGATCATTTTGTTTATCTGGATTGGAAATAATTACAAAAACAAAGAAGTCAGAAATTCTCTATGTTATAGTGCCCATAGTTTTCATATAATGCCATGGATTAATGTTTTTTCCCTAACATGAGCTACAGTGATTTTTATTGAGGTTAATATGAAAGATATAAATGTTTAGGCTTTGCATACTGTGGAGAGCCGTATCGCACCAACTCCTTGTGCTTTCATTTCAATCATCTTTTCTTTCTTTACGTGTCTGACTATCTCAGACACTCCAAAATGTTGTGTCCCCCAAGATAGAAATTAACATGACAAAGAAAAATGATGGAGAACTGCTAAGTGGACTGAGTGAAGGCATTCTTCTCTCTTTTAACATTGCTTCTTACTGTAAAAGTAAGCTGGATCTAATTTGAATATTTCCATGATGACCATCTTAAGAGTAGGAGACTAGGGTGTAACTGATTCGGTTTGATCCAATTTTGGATAAAATCTAAGACCGAATTGGTAATACCAATTTTGTATTTTTTAAAAACTAATTACGCACCAGTTACGTTCCTAAACTAGTACTTTTGGTTTTACCGGTTCCGGTCCAGTTTTCTTGTTTTAATATATTAAGTATATTAGTATTACTAATGTATTTATTAAAAGAAATATGTTGAGAATTTATTGGGCAATAAAATGTATTTAATATATATATTATATTTAAAACATATGATAAAATAAATATTCATATTTAAGATTAAAATGTAATGTTATAAATTATAATATATTATTTCATACATAATTATATATATTAATATGTAAGAAATTATATATAATATAAAATGTATATATACAAAATATGTGAACGGTCCGGTCCAATGTTGAAAAACGTAAAAGCGATTTTGGACTGAATTTGACCGGTTTTTAAAACGTAGGAGTCAATTCTGGACCGAACTGGTTGAAAATCATACCGCACCAACCAGTCCGGTCCAATATGAGCTGGTTTTCCAATTTTTTGGTTTATTTTTACACCCTTGCAGGAGTATATACAACATTATCTTAACCAATGTTTTAGACTAATAATGTGTGAAATATCTCAAGAGTATAAACTTGACATTCTTATTATCTTATTTAAATTGCAACTATGCAATTTACAGGCTAAAGCATCAGAAAGCTATTATGTTGAGGAGTTGAAGCAAAAGAAAGAAATCGAGGAATCACTGGTGAAAGAAGAAGAACAACTCAGAAAGATGAAAAACCAGCATGACAAAGTTATGGAGGACCTTCAATTTGCCATAGGTCAGAAATCATCACTGGAGATGCAAGTTGCAGCATCTGAACAGATGGTAAAGGAGTTGGAGCAAAAGATTATCTCTACAGTGGAACTCTTGCAAAATTATGAAAAAGAACGAGATGAGTTGCAGAGAGACCATGACAAAGCACTAAAAGAAGTGGAGGAGCTGAGAAAGACACAAGGAGAGGCATCAAGTGAACACATGCCTCAATTTTTCTCAGAGTTCTCTTTCTCAGAAATTGAAGAAGCAACTCGAAACTTTGATGCATCCCTGAAGATTGGAGAAGGGGGTTATGGGACCATTCATAAAGGTCTCCTCCGACACACTGAGGTGGCTATTAAAATGCCTCACTCTCGGAGCTCGCAAGGCCCACTAGAATTTTACCAGGAGGTTAGATGGTTTGAATTTTGTGTATTTATTGGGAAATAAATTGAATATTTACTTAAATCATAAATTTATTGTGCTGATTGCCATGCTTTCTTGTTCAAGAGATTTGGGATCTAAAATCTTCATGAATCTTCATGAGTGTAATTGGCATTTTTGCTTCTGATACAAGGACACAATTGGTACGATGTATTGATTTCATTTTCTATACTTGTTTCCTTCATTATGCATAGGATCAGTAGTTCAGCTTAGCAAATATTACTTTTTATGGGAGGCTTCATTAATCCATTTTGTTAGTTTATCTCCAGAACTTATTATGTATGCTTGAACATGTACCATTTTTTAGTCCTAGTCATAGACACAACCCTTGGTAGAAATCAGCTGTAACTGTACGCTGTTTGATGCAACATATACCACCAAGCGTGATGGCTCAATGGTCCTTAGGTTACTCCTAAATGGTTTGGCATGCATCAGGTCCTGAGTTCAAAAATCCGAACATAGAATCACTTTAGACTATTGATATAAGCCGCCCAAGGATTCTTTGAGTTCCTTACTAGGGTTTGGGGTCTAAGCTATAGCTCAAACTCGACTTGAGGGAGCGTCTGCAGTATCCCACAGTCTAAGCCCCTCTTGTAAGCAAGTCCTCCTAGCTGCCCCTCCTCCCCTTTCTTGCCCAGGGAAAAAAACATTAAATTATCTATAGTAGCGTGTTTAATTGGTTTCATTTTTATTGAAGTGTGGGGCTATTGTAAATCTAAAGAATTGGACAAGAAGAAAATTTTATTAGTACTAAAAAGTTTGTCTGCCCTCTGAGAACCTAAATTTTCATTCTTATGCAACAGGAGGCTCTTTTGTTTTTAACAATATTCCATAATCCTTTTTATTCCATTTTCACAAAGGAATACAGAAAAAGAGAAGAAAAAAAAATTGGATCTGCTCTTTGAGAATGTAACCTAAATTTATCACAAGATTGGTAGTGTACGACTTTGGTTTTTCATTTGTATCTCAGGTTGATGTGCTGAGTAAGCTGAGGCATCCCAATCTTGTTACACTCCTTGGAGCTTGCCAAGAAGCATGGGCTCTTATCTATGAGTACCTTCCCAATGGAAGCCTTGAAGATCGACTCAGCTGCAAGGACAATAGTCCTCCAATGCCGTGGCAAATTCGAATACGCATTGCTGCAGAGTTGTGCTCTGCCCTCATCTTTCTTCATTCATGTGAACCTAACAGCATAATACATGGTGATTTGAAACCCGCAAATATTCTCCTTGATGCCAACTTGGTTACCAAACTTAGTGACTTTGGTATGTCTCGTCTGTTATCTCGAGATCAAAGTTCTACCAACTTGACACAGTTTTGGAGAACTGAGCCAAAGGGCACTTTTGTGTATATGGATCCCGAGTTCCTCTCCACAGGAGAGGTTACTTCAAAGTCAGATGTTTATTCTTTTGGAATTGTATTACTACAGTTGTTGACAGGGAGGCCGGCCATGGGGATAGCAAAAGAAGTGCAATATGCAATGGATACAGGAAAGTTGAATGACCTATTGGATCCTTTGGCTGGAGATTGGCCGTTTGTACAGGCTGAACAGTTGGCTCGTTTAGCATTGAGGTGTTGTGATATAAACCGAGAGAGCCGGCCAGACCTAGAGTCAGATGTCTGGAGGGTACTTGAACCTATGAGGATTTCATGTGGAAGCTCGTCCTCATTCCGAATAGGTTCTGAGAAACACTGCAGTCCTCCTACATATTTTATTTGCCCCATTTTCCAAGTAGGTTCCTCAGTTCCTAACATTATGAATACATCTCTGATTTGAAATATTTCTAGAAACTCTTAATGCAGAATCCTTCTTTACTAGATTAATCTTATTTGCAAACTTGCAGGAAGTAATGCAAGACCCACATGTGGCAGCAGATGGCTTTACTTATGAAGGAGAGGCTTTGAGAGGATGGCTAGATAGTGGGCGTGATACTTCACCAGTGACAAATCTGAAGTTTAAACACTGCAATATTGTCCCAGACCATGTTCTTCGCTCTGTTATACAGGAATGGCTTCAACAGCATTGAAATCTTTGTCATTCTTCTTTCTTCTGAGTTGGAGCATAAGTTTTGGTTTTCTTTCATTTTCTTTCTTTGTTAAATATAGTAGTTTCCTATTGTATAAAGTACATATGTTTTTTATCCTCTTGTATATATATTATATATCACTAAATACTCATATATCATCCTCTATATGTAGCATGTAATTTTCATCCAGAGAAAAACATACACCCCTCCCATTCTCTGTGGTTTGCTGTGGCTCACAGAAATATTCTAAAAATGTGGGGTTTCCCTTTTCTGGGTTTTGATTCTTGTTCTTTTCAGAGTGATGTGGTACTCTAATCTGAGGGCAAACTTTTCCTCATGATATTTGTATGAAACTCCAAAATATTAGATATCTATACGAAGAATTTGTAATTTTGGACCTTTGATAAATGATCACTATGAGTCAAACTCCATAAAAGTTGATCAATCATTTTTTCTTGTCATTAAGGTGGAGAACTGAATCAAAAATTTTCTTTCTTTATCATCAATTGAATCACTGTTCGAAATTTAAGGCTGTTCACATGGGTCAGATTTTATCCGGCCCGGATTAATAACTGGATATCCAGATCTTAAATCCGGTTTTTGGATCATATAAAAGCGGGCTGGAACCCGTTTTTAACAAGCTAGATTAAATTGGGCCGGATATTCACATTGAATCCGGAATCCGCTTTTATCAACCGGCTTTCAAAATTAAAAGGTGCCGTTTGTATCGGTCGTCACTCGTTCCCTCTCTAGTCCCCAGCTCTCCCTCAAGTCTCAAAGACTCAAACGCTACGTCGCTATTCACACACACACACTCTCTCTCTCTCTGTGCATAAAAACTCTAGCTCCATAGCCGTCTCCGAATCTTCGTCGCTAAATCTCTATCGCCGTCTCCAAATCTTCATCGCTGTAAACATTCTTCGGTACTCTCTCTCTCTCTCTCTTTCTCTCTCTAATTGCGTGAGGATTAGAAATAGATTTATTGAAGGAAAATCTAAGTTGATTCTAGGGTTTTATGGGTTTCGTATATCATTGTATTTCATATCCAAGAAGCATGAAGAGAGAAATTTTACTTTATTGCATTTAATCTGTAACGAGGTCTGTATTTTGGAATTAGTTAGACCAAAGCTACCATTTTCTTTTTCGGACCCACCCATGTTCTTTAACCTTTACTTTTCCCTGTCCTTACCATGTTATGGGGGCTGCTTTGCTTAGTGGATAATCTGGTATGAAAAACATAGTAATAATTTGACTTTCAATAGAACTTACTGTTATATGTTGATGTCTTCATTCTTTAGACTGTTGTATGAGCAGTCGTCTGTATGCTCAATGTTCAAGATTTCTCTGATTTTGTTGGCCATCTCTTGATTCATGAAATCCTAAGTGTAAAAGGGCATCACCCTAACATGATTTAGCCCTTTGAATAAAATTGTACTTATTAAAAATGCTAATTGATCTTATCAATAAAATTTTACTTTTACCAAAAAATAAAAAATACTAATTCCTCAAACGTGTTATCAGAAAAGGTGTAAAAATGTAACTTGGAGGGGAAAAACAGAGATTCCCATAGTAGGGCTGATGTATTACAGAACAGCTTTGCTGTTTAAAAACAGCTTTGCTGAGTTGATGGCTAAATTCAGGGCTTGACCTTGGTTGATTGGATCTTTTAACAGTTGCACCTCAGCAGACACTTGAAAAACGTTTTTGAAAACATTTGTTCTTCGAGTTTATAACATACAATTAACATTTTCTATCATCTTATGCCCTAATGCTTCTTCTCAAAACTTCATACAGAAAATAATATTATTCAATCTATATAATTTGCTCCGGCAGAAAGTGCCATGTCTGACATTTGTTAATCTTTTCATCCATGTTTTCTTAGCATACTTTTTAATTGGAACGAACAAAGCCAATTTTTCTTTGCATACTCTATTATGTATTTTGTTTTTAGGAGTTACTTCCCTTTTATGCTTTGGGGCAATGATGCTGAAAACTACCTATTTTCTGAGGGAATAAATTTCCCTAATGACTATGAAAAACCAATGGATCCTTTGAGCCCTCACTCTTCTTTTCATATTCTTCTTTTCTTTTTTGGGTGTGTCATTCAAACGCTTTTTGCTTTCTTGGTTTTCGGTTTCGTCCATTTGTGTTGAATAAGATTCGGAGCTGTTGGCGTGATGATAAACATTTCTGAAAATACAATTATCTGATCAATGGCTCTTTGTTTTTCTTCTTTTGTCCTCTTATTGTTTTATTTTATTGTATTCGGTTCATTATTTCTACTTGGATTTTTTTTTTTTATGTTTTTCTCCGGTAAATCACACAAGTTAAAACTCTGTAAAATAGCTCAATCTTTTGAGCTTTTCTTGGCAGAAAAAAATGTGCATGAATTTTTAAAAGTTTAAGCATTTATCATTGTTGCATGATTTCCAGATTTGTATGTGATATTTTGTTAGTAAAGGATGATACAAGATAAGCATGCCTCTGAAATTGAATTATATATATATATATATATATATATATATTACTTACAAAGATTTTGAAATAATTTTTGTTTTATATATTCTTTTTGTTTTATAGGTTGGACTGGAAATGACAATGTGAGCGTAAAAGGTGATACTTGTTACGTTTTGTTTGGTCTTGAAATGTTTTTGCAAAATATAATATGAGATGCTATGATTTTTTATGTTTTTATCAACTTCGTATGTCTAGTTGGGTTGATCATTCAATTTTTTTCCAATTTTTTTCCCAAATAGGAGGGTTTGTCTACTCCCACACTCCGTTCTCTCAAGTTAATTTGGTTCATTTGGTGGATGGCAAGAATCTTGGAAGGCATGCTGAATTATGGGAAATAATTAGTAAATTTCTTGTAATTAAATAATTAGTAAATAATTAGCAGAAACATAAGCATATTTCTACCCCTTATCATACATTGTATCAAATTTTTGTGTGTTTTAGGCTATGAAAGCCATACAGGTGACAGGTCCACTAGTTAGTTATTTATTTATTTATTTTTAGACTATTTGCAGTGAATTCTAGTCGCAGTAAAACGTAATTTTTGTCAGCAACAAATGAGATACGTCGATGATAAAGTTTATATATCAGAATCCAAATTCATAAAATAAGCACAATTATTTGCGGCAAAATTTTGAATATTTAGGACGACCATTTGCAATGGGAATAAAGTTACAATAAGATAGAAAGAGGTGAAAGAGGATATGCTTCTTCGGCCAGCTTGCAGTACTGCCACGTGAGATCAGGAGATCAAAAAGCAGTAGGAGGGTCTTCAATATCCTGGGATAAGGGCTCTTGTAATAATATTGGGTCGACAATGCCTCAAAAGAATATTCGGAGGAGGCTGATAAGTGGATTAAATCATTAAAGGGTGCGTTCTGGATATCGAAATCACCACAACGAATGGGATTGAGAGTAGAAAATCAAGCATGCGCAGATTAATGGATCGAAAGGGGTCAGGAGATCGATCATATTCATGAATTAGGTCAGCATGGCTAATACGCACGCAAGGATATCTTGTTATCCTTTGAAAAAAAAAAAAAAAAGATTTGAAATCCGGATCCGGGTCAAGATACTCGGATTTTCAAATCCGAAACTCAGATACACAGTCCTACCGAGATTCATGATTCTATTTTATCATAATATTATTACCGTTGACATTTACTTTTCATTTTTTATAAATGAATAGATTTTTTACTTGTATGAATTAAAGGTTTCATATTTTTTTTGAAAAAATGATTTGATTGATGGAATTTGATATCATACTTACGAGATTGATGAAATTAATATTCAAATATTTCTTCCTAATACGTATTGATTTGATCCCCATAAGAAACAACTACACCTAAACTAAACTACTTAAGTGGAATTAAAGTCTTCTCAACCTTGTTTTATGTTCCTTATTTATTTCCCATTCGAGCAATTTGCAGCCAAGTCAAACAGAGAAGTTTTGAGTGAGGAGATAAATAACTTTGATGAGCTTCAACTCTCACAATCAAAGTTACATTCATCAAGGAAGAAAAGTTCCTCAGGTTCGTTCATCTCAAACAAGTGGTTTTATAGTCAGTCTCCTGTGATTTAATAACAGAAACATTACGATCTGAGTGATGTTTTTTAATACTTTGCCAAATTAGTGGTCCTCGTGAGATTAACAGGAAAAAGCTCACATTACAATCGTTGGATATTTGTAGAAAAATAGATCAAACAAAACTCACCTAAATTAGGATGCTATCAAAAATATCTTACATAAGACATGTCGGTCAATCAAAGACTCCGCATTACATATTTAATACAACGTATGAATTTCTGGATAATTTTTCTGAAGAGAGATTGACAGTGTCAGAGTATCTAATTATTAGATTTCGGTAACGGTATAAATGGGATGGCATGAGTTGATTTTAAATAATAATTAAAAATTAAATAAAATATTATTTTTTAATATTTTTATTATTTTAATATTTGAATAAATTAAATTCTCTATTACTTTTTATATGAAATTTTAAAAATATTACAATGATGATATAAAATCTACAAACTTATTTAAAAAATATTTTATTAACTGTTAAGTAAAATTAAAAATTAAAATTTAAAAATTAAAAATTAAAAAAACTGGATAGAAAAATTCTATGGCAGTAGTATTTTCCTATGTCTTATCTAAAGCGATAATAAAAATATTTTATTTTATCTCATCTTATTATTATAATTATTTTAAAGTTTTACATAAAATATAATAAATAATTTATTTTGTTTATTATCGCTTTTGATTTTTTGATTTAATTTTTTAACATTCTTAATTTTTTTTTTTAAATCACTATATTATTAAAAAATATTTTCATAATTATTATGTAAAAAAACTTAAAAAAAGTATATATCAAAAGAAATCTTAGAGATAAACCTTAAAAAGATTTAGCACTCATATAAATTGTAAAGGGAAAAACTCTTTCTCGTCGAGTCATAGAAGTGGCATGGCGTGGTCCCGGAGGTCTAGATTCAAACTGGATTGGTTGACTTGGAATCATTCCCTAGAGGTCTCTACTCGCCACAAATCGATTAAGGCAGCAATAATACTATATATTTATATCTATCAGAGACATAAACGTTTGAAAATTATGGTTGTTTGAAAATTAATGGCATTATTATTATTATTATTATTATTATTATTATTATTATTATTATTAATTCCACTTATAATATAGTGTTTTTCTTCTCCTTTCTCCGACCCCTCCAATTCATCCCCAAACTTTTTTTCCTCTCAAACTAAAAAATAAGCTCACCTATCAAATTTGTAACGGAGTTGGTCGCTTTGCATTCTAATGTTACTATCGTTTCTCTCACACCATCAAACTCCCCCACCTCCCTCTCTTGTGGCTAATTATACTAATATTTCACCCTCTTCTCCTTATTCCATCTCTTGGTTTCCTGATTCTGCTACCACAAATTTCAATTTGGAATCAACACCTTATATTGGACCTAATCAAGTAGGTATTAGTGATGGTTCCTCACTGCCTAAAATATTGGTGCTGGACTCCTTCCAACTCCCTCTGGCGAATTCCTTTTCCGTCATTTGCTTCATGTTCTCTTAATTTCTAAGAATTCATTATCAGTTCATTAATTTTGTATAGATAATTAAGTTTTCTTTGAATTTAACTCTAAAGGTTTTCTTGTGAAGAATTTGCATACCAAGAAAGTACTTCTTTAATAGGGATATAACTGGTTCGGTTTGGTCTGATTTTGGTCAAAATATAGAATCGAACCGGTACCACCAGTTTTGTAAAATGCAAAATCGATTACAGCCTCGATTATCTCCAAAATCGGTAGTACTGGTTTCGGTCCGGTTTTCTAGTTTTAATCAATTATAAATTTCTGGAAAAAAAATGATTTTTTCTTTCTTAAAAAATCTATTTTATGTTTAAAGCATATGATTAATTAAGTTTTTATGTTTAAAATTAAACTTTGATTTTATAAATATTATAACATTATTTATATATAATTATAATTCATATAATTATATAATATAAAAACATATCATATATAATATTTAAAAAATAATTTTAAATATATAGATAATATGACCAGCTCGGTCTGATTTCAAATTGTCTAGAACCGAACTGGACCGATTCTTACCGATTTTACATTTTTAGAAACCGGTCCCGGACTGGACCGGTTCAAAATCGCTTTGGTTTGGACTGGTCCAAACCGATTTTCCGATTCTCCAATTTTTTTAACACCTCTATTATTTAGGACTCCGTTAGAAATGGCTCGTATGTTCTTCCAATGCTGATAAATCGTAAATCATAATATGATAGTTTGAGTTGAGTAGTTTTAGATTTAAAAATTAAAAGAGAACAAAATTAAATAAAATATTATAAAATTAAAATGTTGTTAAAATATATAGTATTATAATTTTATTTTTGTTTGAGATCGTTTCAACATCCACAGGTAATAGTTCAAAGTTTTATTAATAATAATAAACTCACATAAATTTTCTTAAAATAGCCAATGAAGAATGCCATGTAAACAAGTTACGAAAAATGCCTAAGATACGAGAGTTTGTACACAAATTCTATGAAAAATGTCTGCAGATGTGATTATTTTTGTTGAGCTCTTCTACTTGAAAGACGTGGGCACATCATCTTATGATCTTCCATTTTATTAACATGACAATACTTAATTGATAAGAGATTTTAGTTTTAAATTTCTATAGCAAATCAAGTTATCTTGTTAATAAAATAGAGAAGTCTAATTAAATAGATTATTTTTTTGGGTTGATGCAGGGCCTAACATGTTAAAGAGCATATTTAAGTATCATTTGGATAATGAGTTAAAATAAAAGTTAAAAATTAAATAAAATATTATATTTTATTATTATTATTATTTTAAAATTTTATAAAATTAAAATTAATTTATATTTTATAAAAAAATAAAAATAAAAAACAAATATTTATTATATTCAAACGAAAACTTACACATATTTTGTGTCCAGTATATCCTTAACAATCTCATATTAAAAATAATATTAGAATCTAAAAAATGATAAATAATCAAATTAAGGTCTGATTTATTTTTTATAATTTTTATATAAAATAAAATAAATATTTTATTTTTTTTTTAATTTTTAAATAAAATTAATATTAAAATAATATTTTATTTAATTTTTATCTTATCTTATTTACAAAAATAAATTATATTTTAATATAAAAAAATACAAGTTGAGGAGGGGGAAAACAAGTTTGTACGGAAGGAAAGTGGGATAGAGCTTATCCCATATAAGCTACGTGGCTAGACTCCAAGTAGGGTCCGCACACATGTGAATCTTTCCACACGTGTGATTCCACCATGTGTGGATATATGGCCTTACATAATTTGCTGTACCCATATGCGGGCCCCACTTTTCAGCTTTTAGTGCCGTATGCCCACAACTAGTGTTATTCTCACGGAATTCTCACTTGCGCTAGGGTACAGTGAGATTGGACACGCGTCTAAATATAAACGGCTATTTCAGACTGAATATTGTACCTTTGACTTTAGTCCCAGTGTCATATGGTTCGTGCTTAGCATAGAATCGAGTCACCAGAGGACTACCAAGCTCTAATAATTAATTGCGCCGTCTTATCTGTACGGTCTCTACGGAGCTTGGAACTTGTCGAGTCGGTAGCCGGTAACCTTCTCAGAAGAATAAAATAATATCCCACGCGCTTTCACTTTACCAACTGTACCCATGGAAGGTAAGTAAGATTATCATACGCGCATGCCTAGAGGCCATCACTTCATAAGCTTGGTTCATTAATAGTATCATATATATTTTTTTAATGCTATTATCTTTTTATGATTTTATCCCTCATTACATGCATCATATTTATTTTATTTTGTTTAATTTTAATTTTTTTTTAAAATTAATTAAATTCTTATATTCATCATTCATATATTATATATTTAATAAAAGAAAAAAAATTATATAATATGTGATATAAAAATAATTTAAAAAAATTATCTATATTTATAATGATCTGTATATTTATAAAATTAGTCAAACAAAAAAAATTCAAAATATCCATTATTAACAAAAAGAATTACTCTATCAATTATTAACTCTACTAGTAGATTTTATTTATATTCAGTTGAAGTAACGATTTTCACAATCATTATATTTTTTTATCTAGATATTAGGATCGAATATATAAATTAAATACTAGGTATATTTTTATCTACCTATTATGTAATGTTCAAATATATAAAATTATGGGAGGTGAAATTAATTACTAAATAATAAAGGAGTTAGATGATATTCTAAAGTACTTAACTCAATTTTAAGATCTAAAATAATATATATATATATATACACACACATATATATATATATATATATATGCAAATCGTAATTAACAACATTTAGCCAGCATTTAGCATTGATAGCAAAAACTAAAATAAAAATAATAAATATTATAAAATACAGTTTATACATCTATAATTTTTTACTCAAAATTTTAAAATTTGGATAAATTCTTAAAAAATCTGGACTTGCTAGACAAATATTGGTAAAAATGCATTATTTTTAATCGCAAAAATACATTATTTTAAAAGATAGTACTGATTGCATTAATTTTAAAATGACAGATATTTTAAGCAAGAAAAATGTTTGAGTTTTTATTTTGTGATTTTTGGTTTTTATTTAAAATTTTTTTCATAATTTTTATATAAGTATTTTTAAATAATGTTGTAATTTTTTTATATTTTTGAAAAATATTTTAAGATGTTAAAAAAATATGTAAAAAATATTATTTATATATATTTAAAAAAAATCAAATAGAAAAAAAATATAATATTATTTAAAAAATATTTATATAAAAATTATATAAAAAAATTTAAAATAAAAATAAAAATCGAGAATAAAATAGAAATTTTAAAATAGGACCCTAACAATGCTATTTAAGCAAAGGGACAAAAAAGTTTAAAAATCAGTTGGTCTGTATGTGGTGATTGGGAAAATCTAATCAATACACTAATCAAATGAAGATTCACATGGGTGACCGTGGAAGGCACGCGCTCATACACCACGTCAACCCTGCAAACACTTTTTCTAAGACAAAAGGAAGAAGAAAGAAGAGGTTGTTCAACGGTTAAGAACACGGCCATCTCTCTCTCTCTCTCTCGCTCTCTTTGGAACCCTAGATTTCGTCTTCAAGTACGGAGAGAGGAAGATCGAAGTCTTTTATTTGATGGATTTTCGGAGAGCTCTAATTATAGCGGCAGTTGTGCTGATGCTAAGTGTGACTCTTGGCTCAGCCGGAGATATAGTTCACCACGACGACGTCTCTCCCAAGCGACCTGGCTGCGAAAACAACTTCGTTCTGGTACGGAACAAATCATTGAGGAACTAAAAATTAAGAAAGAGCTCGTTCTTGCTCATTTTTTAAATTTGGTGCCGATTATTCTCTCTCTCTCTCTCTCTCTCTCGAACTTACTTTTTGGATGCTGAGAAAATGGAGGGAAATAGGGAATAGTAAGGATATGAACAAAAGCTTTTGTCTTTCTACTCGTTTCTTTTTTTAATCTTTTGGAAAGCGAATAGAAAATTGGGAAAGAGGAGAAACGGAAGGAAAAAACTTTTTTTTTTCCGAGATATTTTTTGTATTTTTACTTAATTTTGGAATTAAATGCTCGATTCAGTTAAGGTGATTCATTATAAGGGACTCGTTGAGTGGAAGAGAAAGGAAACTATACTTGCTAAAAAATTCTGCCGTACAGATTTTTTACTGTCTTGCACTATATTTCCAGTGTTCGAAACATGAGTATTAAAAACATAAAATATCTTCTTTGTACTCTGTTTCTTGGCATCAAAACTTAACTAATCGATATGACTGACATCACGAACTTGATCCAATTTTGTTCCTTAGGTAAAAGTCCCAACTTGGATTAACGGTGTAGAAGACCATGAGTATGTTGGTGTTGGTGCTCGATTTGGACCTACCTTGGAATCAAAGGAAAAGCGTGCTCTAAATACTAGAGTTGCTCTGGCCGATCCTTCTGATTGTTGTAGCACACCCAAGAATAATGTATTCTTCTACTAGAGAACTTTATGGATTGGCACTTGTCAAATTTTATCGTTTTATTTTATGGATTTTACATATGGAGTGCCTTGCCTTTTAATAGCTTACAGGAGAGGTCATTCTGGTGCACCGTGGAGGTTGCAGTTTTACAAAAAAGGCAAATATTGCTGATAATGCCGGTGCATCAGCCATCCTCATCATAAACTATCATACCGGTATTTGCATCAGTAACTTCTTTTTGTTTATATATATATTTTAAACTTGTTGTCCATCTGAATGTTCTAGTGCAATCAAACTAGCTCTATACCAGATAAGTACCTGTTTTGAGACAATAATGGCCTGCTTGATGAACGTCAGCGACGGAGACGTAAATTGGTCTCTAAAAGATTCACTGTGTGCTGACTAGATCCTCTCATCTCCTGGTCTTTAAATTGTGTTTTTTACAATTTTGTTTGTTAAGATGTATTCCATGGCTTTCAGAATACCCCTTGTAGCGCACTTATCATGGGAATTATATCTGTGAGAAATGTCAAATGATTCATTTTCATTGTTTTCCTTGTTTTCTTTTTCTTTTTTATTTTTTTTATTTCGGATTAACAATAAGAATGAAAATATGTCATTAGTCATTTCTGAAATGGAAGATCAGTTGTAATGGGAAATGACGTTCAGTAGCATCTTTCACAAAAAAGTCATCATTGTAATTATAATTGAAAATTTTCAAAATGATCATGTTAAACCACTTTTTTTTAAAAAAAATTTGCCTTTTATTCTGCAGCACTTATGAAAATGGTTTGTGCAACCAACGAAACCGATGTAGATATAAAGATACCTGTGGTTATGCTTCCACAGGATGCAGGTGTGAAATTGGAAAAATATTTACAGAACAACTCTGCAGGTATGCCTTTTCTGCATATGTTCATTTAACTTTATTTGATTGCTGGCTTTGCCTCTACAAGACATGGAATTTTCTGTCCTAGGTATACTTTACTTGCTTGATATTTCCTGATCTAGCCTTGTGGTTTCTTTTGTCTGCATCTGTATACATGGTTGCCTTTTCACAGTATCTGTGCAACTATACTCTCCTCTACGTCCGCTGGTTGACATTGCAGAGGTTTTTTTATGGCTTATGGCTGTTGGTACCATCTTATGTGCTTCGTTTTGGTCTGCATGGAGTGCCAGAGAAGCTGCTATTGAGCAGGACAAGCTGTTAAAGGTTATCTTCTGGTTTCCCAGATCTTCTTTTGGTATTTTTGAAGGACTTTCTTTTGTTTGGCTAGGGTAATTGCTGAATTGATTACTAAGATATCAACTGACATGGATTGTTGCTGTGATTGAAGGATGGTTCAGATGAAATTCTAAGCTTGGAAGGTGTTGGTTCTAGTGGTTTTGTGGACATCAATACAACAGCAGCAATTCTCTTTGTTGTAATTGCTTCATGCTTCCTAATTATGCTCTACAAGCTTATGTCAACATGGTTTATTGAGATACTTGTGGTTCTGTTTTGCATTGGTGGCATAGAGGTGCGTGTCTTCTATGTTGTGCATACTTGATTTGCTGGCACTAAATTCCTAGCATTTCTTAGAAACCAAACTATGCAACTCTCGAGTTAGGCA
The DNA here is from genome assembly GCA_036898215.1 of Platycarya strobilacea. NCBI lineage: Eukaryota > Viridiplantae > Streptophyta > Magnoliopsida > Fagales > Juglandaceae > Platycarya > Platycarya strobilacea. Next base: position 9,947,940 of record CM072545.1, read on the forward strand.
TATTTATTTGTTATTTATTGTGTTAATTCAACATTACCTACAAAAGCTTGTTTTTCTTTCTCATAGCATTTCAACATACTTTTCCTCTATCAATAGAGCTGTATGCTTAGTGATACTGATACATAGCAGGTTCCTCATGGGCCCATCTAGTCCCTTCCTAATAGACGCCTCAAAATGTAGGTTTCATCTAGGCCCTTCCTACTAGATGCCTCAACATGTAAGAAACCTACCACGGTCACTCTTAGATAAGAGAGATTCTCTAGTCTCTTCCTATTTACCCTTTTGTCAATAAATAATCTCTATTTTAGTTTGAAACTCTTAATGCATTAATGTTACTTATTAAAAAAAAAAAACTCTTAATGCATTAATGTCAAAAGACAATATAGCCTGAATACTTTATCTATATGTGACTCTCTGGTAGTTCTTCAGAAATAAGTGAGCTTTTGGCATTAGTTTGCTTTGCATGTCAACCTCACCCTTTTAGCCACAGCCATTGAGATTAAGCCTTAAGGTGTTTTTCCTTATTCATTTAAGTGCATAACATTTTATACATTCTTTGGAGTCCTAAGCTTCACAAGTCTTTTAATGGATTGATGTAAAAAAATGCTTGAAAATAGAATTATAAATAAAGTTTTAGAACTAAGGAGTTAATTTTATACGTGCATATATATATATATATATACATCATTTAGTCATTCTTTGGAAGTATTTTTCATAACTAAGATTCTTTGGAGATATATGCTGAACCCTGTAGTTTCTTCGTTCTTGCAGGGCCTGCAAACTTGCTTGGTGACTTTGTTATCATGGTAAATGCATTTTTCTTTTCTTTAACCACTCACTGGTTGTATTCTTCTCAGATTTTTTTTTTTGAGGGAGGGGGGGGGGGGGGGTAATCCATCTCATTTGTGGAAGATACTGATTTGACTTGATAAAATTGACATTTTTCTCAGGAAAGCATGTCTTTGTCTTCCAGTTAATATTATCCTGAAGGTTTTCCTGTTGCTTACCATGGACTTATCTCCTGTCAAAATGTTCATTTCTACTTTTAGAATGCAATATATCTAGTAGAGTTACTTATCAAAAAAAATATATATATCTAGTAGAGCAGTCAACTTTTGAAGTCTTTGCAGATTATTTTTTTATATGGCCTTGGGTGTCCAGGAACAGTGTCCCGACTAATTCTGGGGGTGCACAAGCCCTCGGCAAGGAGTTTCTCACAAGTGCACCTTGGGTAATTTATGGGAAACATCTCCTAGTCCGTTGGCTCCGAGAGATTGTTTGCACCCAAGGGGATTTGAACCTTAGACCTAGGGGGAGCACACCCCAAGTCCAAGGCCTTGACCACTTGAGCAACCCCTAGGGGTTAAGTCTTTGCAGAATGGAGAAAGGTGCTGGACTCTTCTCCTGACAGCTTGTCTGCAAATGATTACTCATTCTGATGCTTTGATTTCAATCCCACCACTATAGCCAACTTATACTCTTGGTAAAACTGGCCATCATTGTCCTTGAGGAGAGGACAGGATTTCCTCCGAAAATGTGCTTGTGCCATCTATTATATGTTCTTTTTTATAAAATATTGTCAGTAGATCTTCCCTAACATGGAACTGACGACTAAGCAATTATAGTTTCAGATGGTTTGAACACGCGGCACAGTCATTTGTTAAAGTACCCTTCTTTGGAGCTGTGTCATATCTGACGCTGGCCATTTCCCCCTTCTGCATTGTATTTTCTGTTGTTTGGGCTGTCTATCGAAAAATCTCCTATGCTTGGATTGGTCAAGATATACTTGTAAGAAAAGATTTTGCGTTAACTTTCTCTTTTGTTTTGGTATGCTTCTCTTATTTTATCTTTTAGCTTAATAAATATGAGGGGAAAACTGATGTCGTGGTAATTTTTTTCCCATAAATCAGGGTATTGCGCTAATAATCACGGTTCTTCAAATTGTTCGTGTCCCAAATCTAAAGGTGATGACTTGAACTTGTTTGGAGTTTCATGTTGACTGGTTAGGCAAATATGCAGCTTTTGCTGTTGCGTGGTTATTATATTGTAATAATCTCCGCTGTTGCTTGTTTAAATTAGTCATGTGAGAATTTCCTTGATATTTGTTGACAGCTTCTTTAGGTTAAGGCTGCCAACTTCCACTTGCTCTGCATTGTTTTGACAAAAATGGCATACCATGCTTTTAATTATTTTAGGGCATTTAGGTTTTCTGCCTCTCAAGCTTGTCTAACTTTCGTTTTATGAGTTTTATGACATTATACTTTTTCTATGGGGGATAATTGTCCATGAGCATGGAGTACAAGACAGGCCAAAATGAGAGTTCATGCACTTCAAGAATTGAATGAAAGTAAATTATGTAGCTAATTTATACAATGAGGACCATCTGGTGTACTTGGGCTTTGCCTATCTTTATTAATAATATTTACCTTTCACCTATAAAAAAAAAATTATACAATGAGGAAAACTTTGCTAGTTCGATAAAATTATTTGGCTCTGATTGTTATGTTGTGCTCACCCCCTTTGAGTGCGTGAATTCTCAAAGGAGTATGAGCATTTGTTGGTCAAGCATATGACTATATTTACTCTCAATGGGAAATTCAGATTGACATCATCTTGTTCTGTGCGTAATCAGGTTGGAACAGTTCTCCTTAGTTGTGCCTTCTTGTACGACATCTTTTGGGTATTTGTTTCCAAGTGGTGGTTCCATGAGAGCGTAATGATAGTGGTGAGTAGTTAAAAAAGTCTTTCTCCTTCTCGCCAACACGATTGGTCTAGCAAATGAAAGAGAAACTATAATTTTCCGTGCTTCCTCTGCTATACAGGTAGCTCGTGGTGATAAGAGTAAAGAGGATGGAATCCCAATGCTACTAAAAATCCCACGGATGTTTGATCCTTGGGGTGGCTACAGCATCATTGGATTTGGTGATATTATCTTACCGGGGCTGCTTGTAGCATTTTCATTGAGGTTCAAGCTATGAAGCCTTCCTTTTTTTTTTTTTTTTTTGGTGTTGGCAATCTACATTTTCATTCAACAGGTCTTGAACCTAAAACCTTATCCTCCACTTGAGACTTATGGGGAGAGGAAGTACCATCTGAGCTAGAGCTCATTGGTTTATGCTAGGACTGGCAATTTTTTACACTGCCTGCAAACTCGATGCAACCTAACATGTAATAATAGGTTTAAGACTGGGAATAATTGGGTCAATCTGGGTGGACCCGAGTATGAACCGATTAATGATTGGTCATGTCTTGTCATGTTGAGCCAACCCATAGATTCATAGGTTGAACTGATTAGAATAACAAGTCACACATGTTAACGTGACCCAAGTGACCAGCCACGTTGTGATACCCCATGTTGAAAGCATTGGCAATGGCCTAGCCAAATGCCAATGCAAGTCCAAACTTTAGCTAGATTTGAGAAAAACCCTCCACATCGGACTAGCCAAAAGTCTAAAGCTCAACACTTGAGCTACAGTAATTCTTGGGTGCTATCCAAACTTGGAGTTATTGTTCACATGCCAAAAGATTATTTTATGAATTTTTACATTGTACTATTTTCTGATTAATTGATTCTGTCCATTGAATTTTATCATTTGTCCAATATATTTGTTTTATGCATCCACCTAACATGATCATGTTGGTTCATGTTTTAAATAATTTAAATAATTATTTATGAATTTTCACATTGTACTATTTTTTTATGAATGGTTTCATGAAATGGATTTTTTAAACAATAAAAGTACTACAAATTATTAATTAATAGTTATTTTTTTTAAGTAAAATAAATATTTTATTTAATTATTAATTAATATATGAAGTGTATTTGTAAAATATAAAAAAAAATATCAAATATTATTAAAATATATAATATTATATTTTTATTTTGCCTTTAAGACGGCTAGTCCAATGTGGACTCATCTAGCTAAAACTTGATGCTATGGCCAACTAGTGAGATTCTAGCTAAACTTTGGACTTGGCTAGCCGCCAATACTCTTGAGTAATAAGTGTAGGTGGTGTGTGAGATCCCAAATTGCTTGAGAGGGAGATGTTGCTTTTTATAATAATTTTAATGAGGCTCTAAATGTACTATTGATTAGTCTTTTTGGATATAAGTTTAGATGTGGTTTGAGGCTCCCTTGGGGCTTTACAATTGTTATTGGAGATTATCTAATAAAAAAATATGGAATTAAGTTGTGCCCCCTAGGATGTAATGGCCAGACGAGGACATCAGGAGTGGAAGAGGAGATTGTGATTGGGGTAATTGGGGCCTCATATTGAATGAGTATAGGTGGTGTATGAGATTGCTTGGGAGGAAGAAGTTTTTGCTTAGATGTGGCTTGGGCCTCCCTTGGGTGTTGCATGATTTTTTGCTAGCGTGGATTAAAAAATATAACTCATTTTAAATCTCCTCTTAAAATTTTCTTGCATAGCCTTTGCCTATAGTAGAGGTCAAACGTTTAGAAATATTTTGTGTGTTTTTGTTCTTTTTTATGGGTCAAACAGGTTGTGTTGGGACAAAATGTGAAACATACATGATGGGTTTTGGTCGAAGTGATAGAACCATTTAATGAATTTGGTCTGCTCTTTGTCAACTGAAATATGACCAAAATTCAATGACCCAACACAACTTGACCCAACAGCTAGTTTATACCATATACATAAGCTTTTACTAATAAAATCACTTTATAGCCCCAATTTTGAACACCATTGTTACTGACATTGTTTTTCAATTTCACTACTATCATTAGTTCAGGACTTTTCCATATGTTGTAAGACCTTTCAGGGGCTAAATTACAAGGGTGTAAACTCATGAACTTCTTAAGGAACGTGTTTAATACTTTTAATATACATGTGTATGTATAAGTCTCATCCTGGAATCTTTTACATTATTCTCCACATATATACTTCTGCTGGTCTCGTATAAGGGTTATTTCTTTGATATGTAAGCATTTTACATTGTCTGACAGATTTACAAATCTCTAAATTGCATGGAAACTTTTACAGGTATGATTGGCTGGCAAAGAAGAATCTTCGAGCAGGGTACTTCCTCTGGGCAATGACCGCTTATGGTTTAGGTATGAGAAGCTAAACCTGAAACCACCACTTGGGCCTTGATGAAATGTCTTAACAGGGAATTTTAAAAAAAGTACTGACAACTGACAAACTATGTGGATGTGCATGTGCATGTGTGTGCATGCTTATCGGATATTCATGGGAAAGAAACTTCAACGAAGTTAATACACTTGTGTGCACGGATATGCTATTTCAACAACGAATTGAAATTTATAGGATTCAAAGAAAATATAAACAATAGCGAGCTCCATGCCAAAATTCTCAGCGCACACTTCTGAAAATCTCAGATCCATGTGAGACTTAAAAAGTGGGGAGGTTCATTACAACACTTACACGAAATATTGGGAAAATCTCAGATTTGAACGACAATACTCAGTAGGCACTTAAAAGTTCGTGATATGATGATAGAAAAATTCTGTATCCTAAGCTCACATCACACTTTGATGATGCTGTATTGTCCATCAGCTTGATTTTTTTAAAACAGCAGCTGGTCTAAAGGTTGAACTACTGATCGAGAAAAAAAAGCGGGGTTGGACTGTACTGCATCAGCATAGTGTGATGGGGGTTAGATGAGAGCATGGTATATGGCATAAGTCTAATTATTATGAAAATGTTACTGCCCTCTTATTTGATCTCATGTTAGAGGGTGGCTCACTCTTTGTATGCCTTCCTTACCACTCACTCTCAACCTTTCATGTGAATTTCATAGGTAATAAGTGGTAGATGAGGTGGAACAAATTATATTGATTGAAATTACCTGTTTGCCATTTAATACTGTTTACGTAAAGGACATTGGTACTATGACATACATGAGAGGAATTCCCTTTTGTATACTGGAGATGAGAACTACTTATCCTGTAAGGGAACTAGAATTGTGAAGAGGAAGAAAAAGCCAGTGAAAAGCTCTTCTTTTGCATCTCCTTTGTCCTCTGGGCTAAGAGCCAAAAAAGCACTTTTTAACCGTTGTGGATATCAAAAGTTCAAAACTTCTTAAAGGTGGCCTACAATTTTTAGATATATGGTGCAATTCCCTACCATCTTTAGGATGATTATGTATAGAGGGTTTGTGTTTTCAGAAGTTATCAGACTAATATTACACATTAATTTTTGTATATAGTGCAGTTTATGATACCATTAGGGTGTAAAGTTATCGGTCCAGACCGGAAAACCCAACCAGACTGATAAGCATGTTGGTCGGTCTCTGTTCATGTTATTTGAGATTTTTGGTTTTCAATCCAGTCTCGGGATGTGGATTTTTTGGATCGATCCGACCAAAATGTATATATATATATAATTTTCTAAATTATTATATATAGATATTGAATATTATATATAGATATTGTTCTATAAAAAATTAAATCAATTAATTATGTAATTTTCATGTAACCCCCCTCTGCGGACCAGACCAGACTAATAACACCTCTAAAGCCGGCAGGCTCTAGTGTTGTTGATCACATTACCGGCATGAGTCCGCATTGTTTTGTCTGTCTAATTCCTTGAGATTTGTTACAGGTCTCCTCATCACATATGTTGCTTTGAACTTGATGGATGGACATGGCCAGCCGGCTTTGCTTTACATCGTTCCATTCACACTTGGTAAGTTGCAATTACCCGAGTAAAGTGTGCAGTGAGTACATGCTGAACCCCAGTTTCTTCAACACTAATTCGTTGGTAAATATGAATGCAGGAACCTTTTTGATATTGGGAAAGAAGAGAGGTGATCTTAAAATTCTTTGGTCAAGAGGAGAACCAGAAAGGCCTTGCCCTCACATCCAATTTCAACCTTCACAATAAAAAGAAACCATGAAGCACACTTTAAATGTATTTGCTTTGCGCTTTTTTAGCTATTAGTAAGAAGGAACTCCTGAATTCTTACCTCTCGGTGTGTAGGACTGTAACATTTGTGTTACCGATAACTTACCATTACATCTACAAAGATCCGAACTGATAACCAAAAAAGAAAACATCCTAAGAAGTAAATTCCATACAGGATACACTTATTCTGATATCTTATTGTGCTTAATAATTTTATATTAAGAGTGGCAATATGTTACATAACTTATTAACACAACATGAATATGATATAATAATAGAAAATTAAAATTTAGACATTTTTTAAAACTGATTACTATATTTTTTCAAATTTCTATATAAAATAAAATAAATAATTCAATTTTTGTAAATTTAAAAACTAACTTTTTCAAATTCTAAAAGAAAATTAATATTAAAAAAATATATTATAACTAACTTTTTAAAAATATTTAGACATATTAAAAAAGTTATAATTATAATTATATCTTTATACTTATAAGTAAAATTATTAATATTTTAATTTTAATATTTTTAATGTTTGAATTATAATTTTAAACTTTTAGTTAGTTTTATAACTTTTATAAATATTATAATTTTAATATTTATATAAAATTATGTTAAATTTAAATAAGTTAAACAAATTAATTTTAAATTTATTCAATTCATTTAATATAAATAGATTGAAATAAATTACATTGTATCATGTAAATTTATTTTATAATATCACTAACAAGTTAAAACGAGTTAACACAATTCATTTTATTAATAGATCATATTAGGATTTAAGATTTTAAAATGATAAGATTTTAAAATGATAAATTTAACCGATCGGACTAAGATTAACTCATATAATAGTATAATATACATTTTTAACACGCAATATGACACAACTCATTAACACAATTTCATACCCCTGTTTCATATACCATTTTCAGTCTTCACAAGGACGAAGAATTACCACAACCTGAGGGAATTTGCATTGACATACCCCTACCAATTTTTTTAAATATAAAGTACAAAATTCATTTATTTCAGTAATCATATACAAAATCAGCAGAACCGAGTCCCTTAAAGTACACAGATTCCAGTGGCAAGGACCTACCGCCAAATGCAACCTCGAACAAACTCGTGACAATTAACATTAGCTCGTAAAAAGCAATTTTTTTTTTCTTTCTTGTTGGTTATTGCCCCCACAGAAATGAATAAAAATTGCGTCCTGGCTTAGCACAACCAAGCAAAAAGAAAATCAAAGAAAAAAAATTAAACCAAAGAATAAAAAATAAAGCTCGCATGTCGATCCACATTTGGTGACAATGGCAACTCTATTACTGTCTGGTAAGCATCTGGTCAAAACTGTTGCAGCCAGCCACTGGCCAAAATCCGAGAGCGCATCCATATTTTTTAGGATCATTTCCACTCCGAATCTGGTCCTATAAGTGGAAACAAATTTCAAAAGTGAGGGTAAAGTAGTAATTCCATATTACTCCGTGAGTGCAGAAGAAAATAGAGAGATTTTCAAAAGTAGGGGTAAAGTAGCCGTACTAGCATATCTCCTCGAGGATCCATTTCCGTTTACTGGTCTTTCTTGGCCTAGTGAAAGAATTTCTTGCATCCTTTCAGGCCAGTCTGAATTCAATCTCCGGGCAAAATCTTCCACCTCCCTGAGTCAAAAGATAATTCTTTTTGTTAAGACAATAAGAACAAATAAAAGGTATGATGCTAAAACAGGTCCAAAGAGGCAATTGTTCTTCTATCTATCTAACTGGTATTATTTGAGACAATGGGATGAAAATGACTAAAATAAGAATGGGAGGAAAAGAAAGGAAAGACTCCTGTGAAGGGTTTTGAAGAAGCCAGCCCCTCCCTAAGCAACCTGTGATTGCCTCAAATCCAGTATTTGTAACAGTTGAAAATAGTTGAAAATATTTCCTATTCCACAAAAATGAGTATGCTGATGATCAAAATGATTTCAACTTCTCCCCCACAAAACACATCAATTCACCCTTTGAGTCCGTGGCAAATATCCTGCTGCCCACAGAGGCAATAATATACAAATCCAGGAATATGGAGGCAATAACACATCAATACAATGCGGTTACAGCATTTGAAATGCAGCTGAAAACCCACTTTTGCAAAAAGCACCAAATTGAAGATTTTAGTTGACTGTCAGCAACTTTAAGAGCACTTTAGGCATATATCTACCAAACGGTAAACAGATTTTGAATACTGTAACTTTTTAACAAACCTCTACAATGAAAAGCTGTATTACCTGCAGCAAGAGTTTTATCAACTTCACTTGCATGTCAAGAGTTTTATTAGTATCAAGTAACACCCACACACTGCCACCCCCCCGCCTCCTCCTTTTTCTTTTCCAACGAAAAAATAAATAATCACAAAACGCCCCAGTACTCTGAAGCAACCTCTTCAAGGAGGCAATAATTCCAACCCTAATAAAAAGAGACCGTTTCATCACCTTTCAACATCTTCATGTTTACAATAGGGTTCAGAAAGGATGTAATAAATTTAGGAAATATAGTCTTAATTTTGCTGAAGGTTTATTAGCCACTGAGATCAACTGGCTAGTTATCAGAGAGAGTTTATTGTTCTCTAAACTTTTCTCAAGGTAAGATTTCTATCCAACAGAAAAATAAACTAGAAAAACAGTAAGAAAATATATGGATAGCCCTATTACACCCATTTTAGCTCCACATACTCCTTTTTCATATGTTGAAAAAAAATGTGCAGTCACAATTAGGAGCGCCAGAAGCTAAAAAAAAATCCAATAACCAGAAAACCCGTCCAGCTCACCTATCAATTTTCTCCTTTAGTGCAGGGTCAATCTCATCATCGATATCGCCATCATCAAACTCAACCTTATGCGGAAAAGTGTCATCTTCCGCATCTGGCAATTTTGATGTCCCACCAGTATTGGGCCGCAACTTGTCAACTTTGGCACCATGGCATTCAAAATTAAGACCATCTGAATCCTAATACAAGCAAAGAAAAATATAATGACTCTTAACAGTTCTGAGGAATACTCGTATCAAGTTTCAAGGATCATTCAGGGGGCAAAAATCAAGATTTAATCACATGATGGTTCAGACCTTTTCATGGGTTTCAATGGATTCTTCTACAGAAGCATTTTTCTGTTGATCTTTTCTTCTCCGGTTTTTCTTTTTGCCCTTGGAAGATTTATCCCCCTTGGAATCTGTGAAACAGAACAGAATTTCCTTACCTCTAATGAGGCCTTAAAAATGAAATAAGGGGGAAAAGAAGAACCTACACTTCACAACCCATTGTGCTTTCAAAAGTATCTCTAATACTCCCACAGCCAGTTACAGGCAGTAGCATGAAACCCAGAGAAAAGATGCCTGAATGTAGGTATTTATCCATGTATATGAATTTCTCAATTCTATAATACTGCATGGTTCATTAAAATAGAGCTAACAAAAAATATCTGACCAAATAAAAAGTGTGAACAGATACAAAATTCAAAAATTGCCATTGAGGTATTAAAAGTGATAATTAATAATAAGCGGTAATAGATCCCGCCAAAGGCTCAAATCTCTATATTTGATGTAGACCCACAGAAAAATGTCGGGGGTATTTAAGCATCTCAAGGTGACTACATTTGGTTGCTTGCACAAGTTTCTGTTTGTTTGGATTTAATAGTTACTGTTAACCCACAACCCCCCTCCCTCCTTTCCCTTGAGCCAAATTCAGTTTTCGGCTTATTATTCTTTTTAGTCAAACATGTGTGTGCATACTCTCTCTCTCTCTCTCTCTCTCTCTCTCTCTCCATAAAAGTTTTTCCTAGTTAGTTTTTTATAAGTAAGAAAATTTAATGAGGGATGCTACTCATCATCTCACACCACACACTTCACACATTTTTAGTTTTTGATTTGATTTAATCTAATTTTTTATTTGATTTTATTCTTACTAAATTAATTGAGTTGTTCTACTTGTCATCCATACACCATATACTTGTTATGGCAAAAAGGGGAAAAAAAAGTGGGGTGTAGTGTGTGAGGTGTGGGATGAAAAGTAGAATTATTCAAATTAATATGTTGAACTAAGTTTTTCCTACTTAGTTCAATGTATTAAAACCATTTCCAGACACTGTTTCTAGAAGATGATAACTGACCAACAATATATCTTGCCAATCATGTTTTGAACTGAAGATAAAAAGAATATTTAAAAGGGTAGTGCTACCATGCCCGGGTTTGACCACTGGACATGCCCCCTAGCGCAAATTGCACCTCTTGTTTTTTTGCTTTTATTTTAAATATTTTTTTAATCATGTTTAAACATTTTTAAAAAATAAAAAGTAAAATACCAATACACTAATAGTTACTTAACCATTAAGTTAAAAAATATTAAATAAAATAAAATACATGAGCGGTCAAATTGAGGGGAAAAACTCGGGGAATGGTATCATTTTCCTATTTAAAAATCTTTAATTTTTGGAACTTCCTTAAATGCTTAAGCTTTGGGCATTTGGGCCTTGATACTTTACCATGACAAGAAGATCGAGTCTAACACATTCTTTTCTTTTTCATCAATTTCATGAAGCCTGTGAAGAGACTTCATTATTTTGAGTCAAGCAGTGTACAATGAGTGTACAATGCATATCACTATGTACCTTATTTTTTTGGGGCTCTGTTATTGTACTCAATAGAACTAGCACTCATGACTTTCTTGGATCATTTTCTAGTTCGAAACTGGTAAATACTTGTTCACTTTCATATAGTTCTTGTGTACTTGGGCAACGCCTATTCAATTGACTTAATAAAAAATTATTTTACCTATAAAAAAAGTATATCTCTATGTAGTTCTCTCTCTCTCTCTCTCACCTCCCCCCTCCCCTCTCTCGTTTTATTTTTGAGCTCTGTAGATTTTCTTAATTCTTCATATTCAGACCTGATCAGCTTTCCTAGCTCTCTGTGGATATTTTAATCTCTTCATATTTAGTCCAGATCTCCATTTTTCCATACCGCCTTTCTTTTCTCTTTATATTCATCCTCTCTATATAAATATCAACACGCTATCCTATCATGTTATTTTGATAGAGCCTAGCACAATTTATATCATGTAAGATGTTCCAAAATGAAGGGCATTTCCAGAACATCTAGTTAGGATCAGGAAATAAAAAGAAAATCTAACCCAAGTTCCTCATACTGTACGATCTCTATTGCATATTCATGTATAACCTTCGCACTTGAATGGCCAAAAGAAATTTCAGTTAATAATCATGCAATCACAAGAAGTCCAGTTTAGTTTAGTGAACATAATTCTAAATACTTTTTTGAAGAGCTAAATAAACCTCTGAATTAACATGAAACATAAGGAGGCGAACATTCATGTATACCTCCGTGTTCTCCGTTAATAAATGACAGGAGATCTTCAACTGAACGGTCATCGGCACGCTCTTCTTCAGCCTCAATATTCTGAAACATATAGGTCCAATGATCATCAACCTCCTATACAGTTATGTATTAATGGCACATGAACACAATTTCTCAATGCATTTGATGTGCAAATTCATGACAAACTACAGGTACACAATTTTAAAATATAAATGCATGCTGAAAGAAAGATGATATGGAATGCATGAAAAGAAAAGAAAAAAAAAAGTTAAAATCACTTTCAATTTCTCACCCTATTTTAGTTCTCCTCTTTCTTGCATAATAAAACAATAATGCCAAAATCACCTTTAATTTCTCTCTTTGTTTTAGTTCTTTCCTCTTTCTTGCATACAGTCGATTTAACAGTCGAATGCGAGGATCGTCTGTAGAGTTTTTTAAAGGCTCCAGTTTCTCTTCCTGGATAAATGGACTAGCATTAGAAACAATAGAGGAAATGAAAAGGGCATTCTAGTACGTACAGATCTTACAAACACCAGACACCTCTGTAAGATCATCAGGCAAATGAAATATCTCACGGATCTCCTCGGGGGTTTTTCCTTCTATAATTCGTGCAAGGGCACGACTGGTAAGATCAACCAAAGGCTTTAACTGGAGGCTGTCAGCAGCGGATGTCAACTCACAGAGTCTCTTTGTGTCCATCCTAATGAACTTTTCATCAAAAGACTTGCGCTCCTATGCAAGAGAACAGCCTGAAGTTAAACTCATCATTTGACATTCAGGGTTGGCCATTCCCAAAATCATATCATCTTCACTAAATAACTAACTGAAAAAAAGGAAAGCTGAGTAACAGGTCCAAATTTTGCAGGTTTCATTTTTTTCTAATTGGAAAGTTACACATATGCCTAGATGAATCCTGAACCTGCAACCTCACTCCACCCTGTTCTTATGGGAGGAGGGGGTTCCCTTTAAGCTACAACTCATCCACTTCTCAGGTTTATAATATACCTACATTAAAGACGAAAGAAAGAATATCATCCCAATAAAAGAAAGCAAAAGTCAGAATTACATAGAACCTTGTTAGAGTGACCTGGTACTTGATGGAACCTGCAATAATCCAGAATTAAGCTCAACATAGAAGGATTAACCCGTGGTGGCAGAGATATTGCATAGTTCTTGGATGATCCCATGCCTTTTTGTATTATTTCATGACATATCATGGGGCAAAACATGGCAACCTCTTGCTCCACTTGTTGGATTGAACCATCAACAGTCTGAAGCCAGATATAGGACTTCATCATCTGTCAAACCCGTTGATACAACACAGCTTCAGGGTCAGTGTTAAAACTAAAAGACCAGATAAATAGAAAAGCTGAGGCCACAAGAGGTACAAAATAACTGCAAGCACTAACAACATCTAGAAAAAGAGGCACAACCTTGAACAGAATCATCAGTTCGACTGCTTAACAAGTATATTATCCTGTACCCGGATGTAAACTGTGTATAATGCAAGAAAAAAGGATCATATAGAATCTTTCATTATGGTTTACATTTTAATTTGTTCATCCGTCTACCCACATCAGTAGGAATTATGTGCCATATCTTCCACAAGACCACCAATTCTTTAAACAACAGCATGCAATTTTCTTTTTTCTTCTTTTTTTTTTTGGGCTGGGGGAGGGTGCAAAGACATGAGGTGTAGCACAGAAGGCCTTACTTTAGTTCTCCCATCTATGGGCCTTCATTAAGACCACTAAAAGGACAGGAGGTGTTGGCCCATTGGGCAAAGTGTATGTTTATAACCAAGACCTTTAACTCTGTCCTCACCTCCACCCAGCCCCACGCAACAAATAGAGATATTCAACTCCCTGCAGTATATGTACAAGTGTTTGTGCACATGCATGTCAGTGCACAAATTCTCACACTTGCAACTCTCCAAGCTTTGGTCACTTAAGATTCAAAAGTTGAAAACTGACCTAGTTAGGCCCATAAGTGCTAGACCCACAACAGGGTCTCATATAATTAAACTCACAAACCGGCATGGCTTGATGTTACACGTTAGATCCATATCAAATCACATCAATATGTGAGTTTATTTTTAGGAGATCCCTTTATAGATGAAGCATTTCTCAATTAGGTTCACAATCAACAAGGTATACAGCTTATATTAAATTGGGCACCCATGTAATATCACATTATAAAATACTTAAGTGTGTGTCTAAAAATAAAACCAGAGATAAACGTAGGTTGATGGTTGAATTGCATATACAAATTATGTGCAATAATGAGATAGATATCATGCAATTTGCCTGCAATTTGCCTCATACCAAGGATAAAAGAAACACATGATACTGAAAGGACCATTCAGAAAATACATAACACGGCTAGCTAATTAACAAATGCCAAGAAAAATAACAAGCCAAAGAAAAGCAATAGTCACAAGAAAACTTCAGCGACTATAATAGCAAAGTAATGCAAAATATACGTATCATACCTCCGGTTTAATAACTGCCATATCAACTTCTGACATTTTCCAATGATTTGAAAGCACCAAGAAAGATGGAAAAAACAAAGCACCTCTCCAATAGAAGTATAACCCCTCTCAGACCTAAAATGCTCCAAAAGGCCAAATGAAAGCTCGCCTTCCTTTAGCAATCAGACTTTCTAATTTTTGTAAATGTTAGCCAACATTCCAGCCATGATGCACCGAGTCCATCAACAATATTTTTTTTATTGAAAAATATTAGAATCATTTGCACCGAGTCCATCAACAATATTACCAGCAGCGATCCCAATAAATATTTTTTTAGTTCAATGTTGAACCAGAAATGCAGGAAAAGTTTGCAACTTTATCGACCGCAAAATGCAAGTTTGCATGCTTTAAGAGTACCTGGAAGAGCCATAATGTTTTGATCATGTTCAGTGCTCTACAAATACAGGAAGAAAACTCAAAAAAAATTGAGAGAAAATATAAGACAAGTAGGGAAAAAACAAGCACAAGAGAAAGCCAAATGATGAATTAATTTTAAATTTCTGTCATCACAATCCAAACAAAAGGCCGAATATACATTCTTTTTATTCAGTGCATATACCATGTTCATTCACTATGGCTTTAGATGTGGATTCCATAGTTAACTTTCCTAATTTGCAATCTTTTTTATTGGCACCGGGTGTCCAGGAGAAAGTCTCAACCCCAGGTGTGACAACCCGGTCTGGTATTATTAGAGATGCAACATGGATACTTTTATTGGGCCCAAATTAGGTTAATGGACGATATTGGATTTAAGCCCATTTATATTTTATGTACTAAGTGGGCCCTACTTAATTAGCAACGTGCCCAAGAAATTTTTCAAAAGACCCAAAGATATTTACTGCACAAATTAGACACGTTTTAAAATTAAGATCGGCCATTAGAATTTTTCACATTTTAGAATCATCATTGATGAGGTTCCCATACAGTCTCCGTCGCTCCCAGACCAACCTTAAATGAACTTCTACAGTGTGTTCTTAAATTTCAAACTCTGTTATCCATTAATCACTAACCAAGTCCCCCTTGAAATGTAGTACCCATTTTCATTAGGAATTCTCCCATTTCTTAGAATCCCACTGACCAAAGGGCCCTTCAAACCCATAATAAATTCACTTCCTGTCATAATTAACATTTGGGCTTACCTTACAATGGGCTTGTTTTAAAATGGGATTAGTTTTAAATCTCATAATTTAAAAAAGTTTAATTATGTTATTTAATTAGATAGAGTATTATAGCGTGTATTCCTAGAAAGTTAGTGACGTTAGTACATCATATAGGTGACAAACTACGAAGAGAAAATTTAGAAACAGTACTATGAGGTAAGTAGTTTGATCATAAATTAGGATTAATATATGTTAGCTAGTTATATATATTATTGTTAAACCTAGTTCTTTGGAAGCCAATGTTTATGTACTACGCATGTCATGATATTTGTAAGCACGCCATTCATCATAATTCATGATCATGTTGCATAAGATATGTAAGCTTTTATAAGATCAAGTGTAAAATAAACTCAGAACAGTTAATAAGATGGTCATTTAGATGCATAGTGTCAATGCAATTTTATATGTGGATGTGCAAACTATAGACCTTAATGGTCCACCATAATATGAAAAAATACCATTAGCAATTCCATTTGAGGCCACAAGATGTGGATTGATGCACAACCTTTCACATAGGGTTAAGTGTGTGGGCCAATATGATAAGTAAGATAAATCAGATAAGTTAAGATAAGTCATGCATGCCATAAGCATAAGTATGAATAGTCATAATTTTAAGTTCTCAGCATGAAATGTTTTATAAAAAATCTTATGTTAAGTATTTTACATTATGATGAGTTTCTTACTAAGTTTTCAACTCATTTTAGTTTCTTTTATATTTTTAAACCACCTTTAGTGAGAATATTATAAAGATAGAGATTGCAAGGCAGGACTTGGCCTAGGGAGATGTGGCAGATGCCTAGATCATATACAAAGATTTTAAGTTATGGTTTTTACCATACAAAGTTCAATACAGAATGAGTTTATTCATTGTAAGGAATCTTTGTACCTAGTGCTTCCTTTAAAATAAAAGAAAAAGATTTTTAAGTCAAAGTTAGTTGTAGTACATCAGCTCTATGAGATCTCTAAAAATGACATCGTTCTTAACCATGAGGTAGTGGGGTGTTACACCAAGGGTGCACAAACCCTTGGCAAATAGTTTCTAACAAGTGCACCTCAAATAATTTAACGGAAAACTCCCTCAACTTAATGATCCCAAGAATGCAAATCGAACCTAGGACATCCAATTTATACGCCATCCCTTGGGTTCCTCGTTTGTAAATTATTTCCAATCCAATTCTACCTAAGCATAAAAATAAGAAACTACCAATCTGAGAAGTAAATTCCTTTTTCCAAATATTTAAACCTCTTGGAAAGACTACATAATCCTCAATAAGTCAAACCTGCATCCTTTATCTAGTTTCCTAAGTATCCCATATTCACATGGGAGTTTCCATCACCACCTCATTGATGAAGCACAAGACAAGAAAACATGGAGCATGTAAGTAATGTAGCAAGATGTCAAATTACCTATTTCCCAAAAGCTTAAGCTAATGGGCAGAAATAAATTTAATCATTTGATTAATCCAAAACTCCCCCTCATGTGTAGATTAGACTTCTCTTAAAATAAGTGGACCTGCTACATAAAATATTTAATTAAATGAGATGCGAAGTATGGAGTTGGAATTGGAACTCAAGACCTCGACTCTCATACCATGTTATATTGTTACTTGTCCCAAAAGTTTAAACTGATGAGAAGAAACACACTTAATCATTTTATTTATAATTTAACATGCACAAGACAATTTAGATCTTTCAAGGGATGTCAATGCAAATCTATATTTATGGTAGAATTTGAATCATTTTATTCAGACGTATTCTTTGTCTGCAAAATCACCAACTCTACAAATCAGAAACTGCATAGCTATAATAAGGTATACAGGTCAACAACGAACTCTCTAACTATTGAACTAGGTTTAATGTAAAGTTCTAAAGCTAGGGAAGACATACCAAGCTTCTTTTCCACTTCCACATGTCATGTATCTTTTTTTAAGGCCCTTTGGATCCACCCCTAGGGAGCACACCATGGATACACGATCCCACCCAATGTTTTGAATACCGTACCGGTACCGGTACCGGTACCGGTCAAGTCATTGAAACGAAATATTTCGGTACCGGTACCGTTTCGTGTACCGTTTCGAAATAATTTATACATAAATAAATTATATATATAAATACAATTATAAATTATATTTCAAAATAATAGTCAATATATAAATAAATTATATAGATAAATATATATATATGTAATTAATTTAGTCTAAATTGAGGTTAAAACATAGTAAAAAATTAAAAACAAAAACAAAACAAAAAACTTGGAAGGCCGAAATCCGGTACGGCCTGTACCGGACATTTTTCGGCCGATTTCGGTCGTACCGGCCGGTACGGCCGAAAAATCGGCCGAAACGAAATATCAACTTTTTTGTACCGGCCGGTATGGAAAATTCCGGCCGTACCGGCCGGTACGGCACGGTATTTAAAACAATGATCCCACCACCAGAACCATATATCAAGTAATCCAGGAGAACAACTAATGGGGAATTGAACCCAAGATGTTTGAATCTCTATAGCTTATCTCGAAGCACACAAGCCCAGGTTTCTATTATTTTCCTCTCCTAACTTCCCAAGCACTTCCATATTGAAAAAAATGGAGCTAAAAGCATAAGCACATTATCAATAACCAATTACTTCCACCATCAACTAGACTCAATGAAAAACCATCTCCTTCATTTTACTTAAGTTATACTTTGCATTCCTTGAGCCTATAGCATTCTTTCACTGCCCATGAAATTGAAATACTGTCCTCTTCTAAAACTAACAAAACTTAAATAAAAATAAAAAATAAAAAATAAAAAGATCTCACTGCCTCACCCAACATTCTTGGCAAAATTCTTACAACTGATAACTTGAGAAAGAGAGGTGTTCAAGTGGCTGATTGGTGTTTCATGTGCAAGAAGGACGGTGAATCTATTGATCATCTTTTCCTTCATTGCGAGGTTGCATCTACTCTATGGAATGAAATTTCTGCCAAGGCTGGTTTTGTTTGGGCGATGCCTCTTCATGTATTGGACCTTTTGCACTTTGGCCAGGCATTGTGGGGAAAAACATTCACTCCGCTGCTTTGAAGATGATTCCCCTGTGTATATTTTGGTGCATTTCGGCCAAAAGGAATGGAAGATGTTTTGAGAATTGTGAACATTCTTTTGGGGACATTAGGAAGTTTTTTCTTAGTACTTTTAAGTTTTTGGGTGAAAAATCTTGCTAGAAATGGAGCTGATTGTTCTGTTCTGTTTTAGTTTTTTAGCTCCTTTTTGTTTCTAGATGTCTCCCAATTGTATACTCCATGTGTACTTTGGCAATAGCTCTTTATTTGCAATAAATTCCTTTATTACTTATCAAAAAAAAAAAAATCAACGTTGCACTCTCGAAAACCATCCCAAATAGTCAATTCTAAGCTTGTCATTTCTCAACTTGTAACTCACCCATATCAACATCTGCACTTCGGCCCAGTTCTTTTTTCAATTTAAATGGTTAATAATACCTTTCATTCGTACCAGGAAAGAAAATTAAATATATATTTTAAAAAAATCCTTTAGACTAAGCACATAGTTGCATACTTATCATTAAGCTCATATTAGCCAAATTCCAGTTTCATCAATTGCCATATGATAGCCGAATCCACATTTCTTTTCTTATCATCTCCCTGAACTCTCTCACCAACCGAACGTACCCCAATAGGAGAGCAAATCTATTAGGAAAGGCACTTGTATTAACACCAACCCTACGTTTGTCAGCAACCACGAAAGAATACAACATCCAATAAATACAATACACAGAAGAACAAGAAAAGGGATTTAAAATAAGATTTGAATATATACATACATATTACCCAAACCCTACCTATCAACTCAAATAACGTTATTAACCAGCTGATGCCAAAAAACACTGAAGTTTCTCACATTTTTACCCCCGAATCGATCCAGTGGGAGGAATTACCCTAAAACATCAACATGTATACTAATATTATACATATTGATATATGCACGTAATACAAACATATATGAAACATTTCTATCCAAGTGAAAGCATCGCGTACCTTGTGAACAGAGGAAGAATACGATTGAAAGATCAATTGCAAAGGTAAATACAGAAAAGGAGCTTCGAATTGCACGGCTATGACGGTTGTCGGCGAATCCAAAATGGATAAATCAGAGAGAGAGAGAGAGAGAGAGAGAGAGAGAGAGTTTTAACTTTTAAAGTAAAATTAAAATTAAAATGCAGTACCTCCCGGAGTCGAAGCGATATTGTCCATTAATGTTTAAATCCCCTTTCATTTTTTAACTAAAGTTATACATTATATCCCTACATTACTCTTTAACGTTATATTAGCTCTTATATTTAAAAATAATAATCACAAATATTTGATGAATAATATCATACTAATATATTTTATAAGAGTAGAAATTTAAATAATCAATATTATTTAATAGATTTCTTGAGATTAACTCGAATTTAGCAGTTTTTCTTAAAATTGAAGACCTTTTTTTTACACAAATTAAAATTCATTTGATTTTATATATATAATAGTTTTATTTTAAAATATGATTTTACTGTTTACAATAAGAATATTTTCAGTAATTAAAATGATAAGAG
This sequence comes from Platycarya strobilacea, assembly GCA_036898215.1. NCBI lineage: Eukaryota > Viridiplantae > Streptophyta > Magnoliopsida > Fagales > Juglandaceae > Platycarya > Platycarya strobilacea. Next base: position 9,968,471 of record CM072545.1, read on the forward strand.
AAAAATCATGTTCTTTATATTGTATATATTATTTGATTTTTTTATAAATATCATCGTTGATATGCATGTGTGTTAATTATATAAAAATATTTATAAAAAAAAAAAAACCGAAGTCTGTTTGTAAGAAATTATAAATAAAGTTATAAAAATAAATGTAAATAATTAATTTTTATCAAAATTAAGTAGCATTTGAATATGCCCAAACTTGTAATTATGTGTGAATGTAAAATATAATTTGATAATAAATTCGATATTCTTAGTTCGAGTTTGGCTAAAAACTAAACGAAGAAGGCTTAAATCACTCACTTTTCATTTGAATTTGACTAGTTTATTCACTAAGATGACATTTGGATATATAGTAAGTTGAAATAAGATAAATTGAAATAAAAATTGAAAGTTAAATAAAATATTTTTAGAATATTATTTTAGAATATTATTATTATTATATTGAGAATTATTTATTACATTTTATGTAAAAAAAAATTTAAAAATATATAATAATAAGAAGAAATAAAATACACTCTTATATCTGAATCAGACTAAATGAAAGTGAGATAGGAGTGTCTATACAATATATGTATGTTTTTAAATATAATAAATTCAAGACTTGAGATTAATGTCCATAAATAATAAAATGTCAGTAATGTATATAATATTTTATTTATCATTTGTATTTTCTTATTCACTCTCCATCTCAACATGGTGCATGTGCCATTGCAGTCTTTGGCAAAAGAGGGTTCTGATCAAACAGCATCACTTATACGACACACGTTATTCTAGTTATGGGTTAAAAAGAAGGGTCGAGAGAGAATGAGTAGTTTGTAATGCAAGTTATTAATTCCCTTTTTCTTTTTCAAGAAACAATCTTCAATTTGACCAATGAATAAATTATACTCTATAACGAATTGCATATATCACTCACATATAATTTATTATGATTGATGTTACAGTTATATTAATGTATAACACCTCAATAACATTACACTTAAATTAGTAAATATCATGACTAACAAGATTTTTATGTTAGATACAAAATTCAAATATACAAGTCAATACAAATTTTTTTTTGGAAAAAAATAGGCTCCATCAATTAAAAAAAATATTTTTTTAACATTTTTTTAGGTGGCCTTCACTTTTTATAATTGCTGATTTGTGGTTTGTCTATTTGAGATTTGTACAAATTATTTTTCATATATATAATAATACTAAAATATATAGTCATTGACTCATTAGTAATATGTTATGAGTACTAAGTAATTGATCTATTTGAAGGTATTCACACTACACACTACATACCATTCACATTGCATAATTTGCTTTGTATGTTATTTATATGTTATGTAGTGTAAAAACTTTCAAATGGAATTATTTATATGTTATTTATTAAAAAAGTTATATACAGACCAACATCTTACTGTTACCGCACTCTGATGGCTTATTGGGATGAATAGTAGCGCATGACACATCATCATAAAAAACTTGAAAGCTTTTCATAATATCACAATATAATCATAAATTATCTTCCTCCATTTACCCTAATTCCATAAGTCTTTGATCTCCATATGCCCCCTCGAGAACTTGTTCTGTCCTAACCCCTTCATCTAACCTAAATTCATTACATCATTATTCACAAAGGAGATCGAAAGCTCCATCTTCATTGACATCAATTGCCATCGCCTTTCTACAAACTTCCATCAACCTCCATCACCTTTCAATGACGTTAATAACCAAAACCTTCATCACTCCATAATCTTCATTGTTCAAGAAGAGATCCAAATAGAAGAATACTGATACATTACTAACTAAGGCTTCAAAGATGTTCCTTTGGACCCCAAGCCCTCTACTCTTTGTTTGCATGTGATTGGTCGTGGTAGCTATGAAACACATTCATAACACAATGGATCTACAACAATGACTTTCAAGTTGTGAGATGTCGAAAGCTGTGTACACTCCCCCTTGGATAATACTGGTCAAGGTCTTGAAAATATAAAACATCAATTTAAACGATTACCTTTAAATCAATTTGAATAATCTCCTTATGATGAAAGCCCATGCAAATCATCTATCCATTACCAAATATACAGTTTTTAATTAATTTGTTTAGAAAAATATTAGGAACATGGAGATCCGACAAATTGATGTGGTGATAGATTTTTTTTTTCCATTTTTTAGGTATGTTTTTAACCGCTTCCTCCACTTTCATTTAGGTTTTTCTTTTTAATTTCTAATTTTACTTTCCTGCCCCTATTCCTCTCCGACCTCCCTCACTTTCTTTTCTTTATCTTTTCTTTTTCTCTTGCTTCCCCCTACCATGTTCCCCTCTCCACACTTCACTATCTCAAGCCCCCCCCCCCCCTCGGCACACACCCCACCCCGATAGAGACCCATTAGCCAGTTCTCCTACTCCGTAGTCCTGTCAAGTTGCTGATAGCCCAGACAACATAACCGATGGCTAGCCCTATACTTCCAATATCTCTCTATTTGATTGTTGGAAAAATTAACGAAAAATAATGGTTGTTATCCATTTGGTTATTGAGAAAATGAAATAAAGCTAATGTTTCATCTCTATTTGGTTGTTGATAGAATGAGAGACCGAGATATGTAGGTTGTTTATTGCCAGTGAGGGATAGGAATAGCGACGATGTCAACTATTTTCGGAGGTTGGCTTTAGCAATCCTCTCTATCCAATATATTTCAAACTCTCTTATTTCATGCTGCCTACCATGCTATTATTGGTGGGATGTCGGTCAGCTGTGACAGCTAGCCAAGTAAAGAAAACATGCAAACTCAATTGTATTAGGGGTGAACTTAGTAATATTTTTACGGCTTATGTGTAAACTGACCATGATAGAGATATACTAAATATAGTTTTAGGATGTACATGTCTTGCACAATTATTTAAAAAATGGTAGTGTTATTATGCCCCTCAATTTGTCCACTTGGTGCATGTGCTTTTAGTGCAAAATACACTTTTTTTTTCAAACATTTTTAAACATATTTCAATGTTTTTAAAAAGTAAAACAAAAAATCAATATCCTAGTAGTAACTTCCTTAATTAGTAAACAAAAATATTTTAGAAAAATAAAATGAATGATCGATCAAAATGAGGGGCATACTAGCATTATTCTTTAAAAAATAATAATTATATTTGAATGTCTTTACACTATATACACCATCTGCATGATATATTACACCGTCTATGTGACATAATTTAATTTGAAAAATAAGCTTTGAAATTTTAAATTTCACAAATTAAATTATGTCATTTATCGAAAATGCTAAAGGAAACTGGGGAAATAACCCTGGTGCGTTGGATGGCATGTCATCCAGTGCACAATTCCAGTCCGTGCATTACAGCACCAACTCTTAGGCCACTTACCTAGGCCATGCAGAGCCAATGCCCAAGCAACTTGCCTAGGTCATGGAGCAGCAGCACAGCACCATGTTGAGCCCTCTCATAGGCCCATGCATGGCACCATGTCATGCCTATTAAAAAGTCATGCACAATGTCAAACACATGCATGGCACCATGCAATGACCATCAGCCAACCATGTATAGCACCCTGCCGTGCATCAGACAGACCAGCCCAGCCGTGAGCCATGCACCACACTAGCCCACCCATGGGCCAATGCATGCCATGGCTACCATGAGCCTTACACGCCTATCTTACTTGCTTTCATTTATTTTTATTCTATTTTTATTTAAGTATTTTTCAAGGGAACTTTTGGGGGTTTCTACTTTGTAATCTCTATAAATAGGACTCTTAGTCATTTCATTTACATATTTTATCAAATTGCTTAGAGGACAGCTATTACATTGTGTTGAATGCAAGGTTTCAAGTTTCGTGTAAATCTACAAATGGATTTTGATGATAACAAATAAATTCAAAGAATAAAGGAGTCTCAAGCTCAAATTGTCCACACAATAGAATCAAGCACATCAAGAAAGCAAGTATGAGCAAGAAGATAACAAGTTCACATTAAAATCATAGAGTAATTTTGTAAATCTCTTAAAAATTCAAAATTAGGATTAAGGCTCAAAATTAATATTTTATCATAAAGCATTAAAATATATTTTCCACATATGCATGAATATTTTGAAAATTAAATTTGAAAATTTTGAAAGATGATTGATTGTCATCTTTCACATGTGCATGACATGATTAAAGGTTTGAATTTTGAAAATATTAAGATGATTGATTATCATCTTTCACATATGCATGTTTTATTTGAATATTTTCAAAAGTGGTAATTGCTTTTCTTGACTTATACAAAAGGTAGATGTCTTTATTTGAAAATTTTGAAAAGTAAAATGTGCTCCTTTTGTCATATGCAAAAAGTAAAAGATTATGTTTGAAATTTTTGAAAAATAAAGTGTGCTCCTTTTGTCACATGCAAAAAGTAAAAATATTAGATTTGAAATTTTTGAAAAGTAAATGATGATGTTTTTGACATGGGAATCTTTTCAAATTTGCAATTGAAAAATCATTTGCCTATAAATAGCTCACTTGAATTTTGTAAAATTCACAATAAGAGCTTACATATTCATTGCTAAGTTTTGCATCATTTCTTCAAAACTCTCATTCTCTCTTTTCTAAAGTTTTGAGCCTTAATTCTTGTTCTTGTTGAAAGAGATATAGGTTGCGCTGTATTGTTTCTATCTCACTCATTGAGGAGTGTACTTTGATAGTCTACCTACTATCAACTCTTGTATTTATAAAAGGGTGTGTATAACCCTTGTGTGTGTAGAAGGTGTTCTACACGGGAAATAGTTAAATCACCAAGAGTGAGGTGATTGGAAGTGTAGAAGGTGTTCTACACGGGGAATAGTTAAATCACCAAGTGTAAGGTGATTGGAAGTGTAGAGGGTGTTCTACACGGATTCTTTGGAGCGGTGCTGCTCAAAGGTGTAATAGGTTTCTATCTCTACCTAAAGGAGATTGAATAGTGGATTTGGGGATCCTCAAGAGGTAGCTTGAGGTGAGGACGTAGGCAGTGGGACCGAATCTCGTTAACATACTGAGTTTGCTTCTCTCTTACCCTTACTCTTTATATTTATTATTATTTCATATTTTGTTTATATTTTATATTATATATTTGATTTATAATTGTTATTTTTTTAAATACAACTCAATTCACCCCCCCCTCTTGTGTTAGTCATCTGGCCAACAATTGGTATCAGAGCTAGAGCTCTATTATAAGATTAACTATCTTTTGAGTTAAAATCTTATGGCTAACATTGCAACTTCATTTGGTGAAGGTCAATCTAGCAGTCTGCCTCCACTTTTTTGCGGAGACAATTACTCATTCTGGAAAGTTAGAATGAGAATATTCCTTCAAACTCAAGGTCGAGAAATCTGGAAATGCATTGTAAATGGACCTTATATTCCAACAAAAGTAGTTGATGGAGTAAAGGTCAAAAAAGAATAAGAATTTAATGATCGTGAAGACGATAGACTTTATACTTTGAATTTAACTGTTATGAATTTATTATATAATGCTCTCAATGGTAATGAATTTAATAGAGTAATGACTTGCACTACAGTAAAGGAAATTTGGGATAACTTGGAAGTTACTTATGAAGGAACTTCTCAAGTCAATGAATCAAAAATTTATATTCTTACTCATGAATATGAAATGTTTAAGATGAATGATGATGAATCTATTTCTAGTATGCACACTCATTTTACTAACATCATAAACAGCTTGACGGCTCTTGGCAAAGTTTATTTCAAAGTGGAGATAGTAAGAAAAATTCTCAACTCTCTACCAAAACGTTGGGAGTCAAAAGTGACAGCGATTCTTGAAGCTAGAGACCTCAAAAAACTCGAAGTGAATGAACTCATCGGGTCACTTATCACCCATGAGTACACATTGAAAAGAGGAGAAGAAGAAGGAAATTCAAAGAAGAGTTTGGCACTTAAAGCTGTTCCACATGAAAGTGAAAGTGATGAAGATGAGGAAAATGACGACAAAGATGAAGAAGTTGCGATGATAATAAGAAGAATTCAGAGGTTCTTAAAGAAAAATAAAACTCCTCCAACGAAATCCTTCAATAAGTTTTCCAAGAAAGATTCAGGTAAAAATGACACTTTAATTTGTTATAAATGCAATAAACCTGGTCATATCAAGCCAGATTGTCCTCTGCTAAAAAAAGATCGAAACAAAGGCAAAAAAGCAATGAAAGCTACGTGGAATAATAATTCAAATAGCTCAGATAGTGAAGCAAGCAATGGAGAATCAGCAAATCTTTGTTATATGGCTAAAGATGACATTGAGGTAACAAATTTTGATAATATTGAAGATCCTTCATATGAAGAATTGCAAAATGTTTTAGAAGAGGTATATGAGAAATTTGAAAATTTTGGTATCAAGTATACTGTTTTGAAAAAGAAAAATTCTTCTTTAACAAACGAAATTGATATTTTAAGAAAAGAAAATATTGTTTTGAAAGATGAAAATTTTGAATTGAAGAAAAAGAAAACTGATTTAGAAAATATTATTGAAAACTTTACGAATGGAAAAAGAAATTTTGAAAAACTTTTTGGTAGTCAAAAATGTGTTTTTGATAAGGCAGACTTGGGATATATGCCAAAACAAAAATACAAACTTTATAAAAACTTCTTTGATAATTCTTCTACATCAAAGTCCAATATTCAAAATTCTTTTCATAAAATTAATTTTGTTAAAAAATGATACTATTATAATCACTTAAGTTCTTCATATATGTCACATGCTATTTGTAATTTTTGTAATAGAAATGGTCATAATTATCTTGCTTGTCCTATTAGAAGAAAACATACAATGACTATTAGGGCCATATGGGTACCTAAATATCTTGTTTCTTCTAATACTAATAAATAAAGGACCCAAAGAACTTGGGTACCGGAAATTGTTTTTAATTGCTTTTGTAGGTATGCATGAAGTATTCTACAGGTAAAAATAAATTATTTTTAGATAACGGATGCTCAAGATACGTGACAGAAGACAAAACTAAATTCATTGACTTCACTTCTAAAGAAAAAGGATGTGTGATATTTGGAAACAATTCAAAATGAAAGATCATGGAAATAGAAGGAAAGATCATCAAGACTTAGTACAAGATGCAACCAAATACTGGAAACATGTGAAAGATCATCCAGCGGAATAAATTCTAGGAGAACCTTCACGAGGTGTAAGTACTCGATCATCTCTTAGAAATATTTGCATTCATACTGCTTTTCTATCTCAGATTGAATCTAAAAATATTGATGAAGCACTTCTTGATGAATTTTAGATTCTAGCTATGTAAGAAGAGTTTAATCAATTTAAAAGAAATGATGTTTGAACACTTGTTCCTAAACCCAAAAATCATACTATTATTGGAACAAAATGGGTTTTTAGAAACAAGAAAGATGAGTCCGGAGTCATTACTAGAAATAAGACTCGACTTGTAGCCCAAGGTTTCAATCAAGAAGAAGGAATCGATTATAATGAGACATATGCACCAGTCACAAGATTAGAAGCTATTCTAATTCTACTTGCATATGCTTGTTATAAAAATTTCAAACTTTTTCAAATGGATGTTAAAAGTACTTTCTTAAACGGTTTTATAAATGAAGAAGTATATGCTGAGCAACCTCCAGGTTTTGAAAATCATATTTCTCTAAATCATGTTTTCAAACTCACAAAAGTACTATTTGGACTCAAACAAGCTCCTAGAGTGTGGTACGAGAGATTCAGTAGTTTCTTGATTGAAAAAGGCTTTTTGAGAGGAAAAATTGATACAACTATTTTCATTAAATACGAAAATGATGATATTCTTTTGATTCAGATTTATGTTGATGATATAATATTCGATGCTACTAATGAAAATATGTGCCAAGTTTTTGCTAAGACTATGCAGGAAGAATTTGAAATGAGCATGAATGGAGAGCTTATATTCTTTCTCGGATTGCAAATTAAGCAAGCAAAAAGTGAGATATTCATCAATCAATCAAAATATATTAAAAAATTGCTGAAAAAGTTTGGGATGGAAGGTACCAAGGAAACTGGAACACCAATGAGCCCATCCACTAAACTTGATAAAGATGAATCCGGTAAACTAGTTGATTCGAAGGTATATCGAGGTATGATTGGTAGCTTATTATATTTGACAGCCAGTAGACCAGATATTATGTTTAGTGTATGTTTATGTGCACGTTTTCAATCATTTCCAAAACAATCTCATTTGATTGCAGTCAAGCGGATTTTTAGATATTTTGCCAATACCATTGACTTAGAGTTATGGTATCCTAAATACACTTCTTTCGATCTTATTAGTTATTCAAGTACCGATTATACTGGTTGCAAAGATGATCGAAAAAGTTTTAGTAGAACATGTCATTTCTTGAGTCGTGCACTAGTTTCCTGGTTTAGTAAAAATAAAATAAAATAAAATTCTGTTGCACTATCTACTGCTGAGGCAGAATATGTTGCTGCGGGTAGTTGTTGTGCTCAAGTTCTTTACATGAAGCAACAACTTGAGGATTTTAAACTTATGTATAATCACATTCCAATCAAATGTGATAATACAAGTGCTATAAATCTTTAAAAAAAAAACCCAATACAACATTCTAGAATTAAGCATATTGAAATACGATATCATTTTTTTTGAAATTGTGTGCAGAAAGGCGATATAGTACTGGAGTTCACAAACACACACGATCAGTTAGCAGATATATTCACAAAACCCTTACCAGAAGATAGATTATGTATGATTAGAAGAGAAATAGGTATGATGCATGTTATGAATATCTCTTGAAAGATAGATCAGAGTTCATAAAAATAGAGAGATATTTTTTTAAATACTTTTACATAAACTTGAGGTTCTTAGCCTCATGTTTGATACGCTCATTCTCTTCATACAATATCATGTCATCCCTATCCATGGGAACTAGCAAGCGGAATGAAGAATCTAATAGAGATTTCAACTTTTTATTCTTCTGTCGAAGGATTCCTTCCCTTGTGTGAGACTCTTGAACAATTCGTTGAAGTACAACAATTTGTTCTTTAAGCTTTTCAACCTCATGATTTTTGACTTGTAGCCGCTGGGAAAAAGCGACAATAAAGGATGAGTAGCGAGTCCCGAGACTCACCAAGTCGTAGATAGCATCGGAGTCTGGCTTATTAGTCAAACTATTGTTCTCTTGCTGCAACATGGCGCCAATAGTAGCTGCAGAAAGGACATGAGATTGAGATGTAGAATACCTCATGGATGCATCTAGAGGAATGTTAGAAGAATGAGCCATTGAGAAAAGAATTGAAAACTTAAAGTGAGAATATTGAAGGAATGCTAATGAGTTATAGAGATGAGAATAAGATTTGATACAAATCGGATGAACTTTAAAACTGATTTTATAGAGATAACATAAAGAACAAGACAAACTATTGTCTCTTCAAATCTTAATAGTCAAAAGAAATATAAGATATGCTGGAAACACATTGTCAAAAGTTTTCTTACTAGAAAAACGGTTCTCTGCTCCTATCATGGCATTGACGGCCTTAGGAGAGAAGATTGATGGTTGATGCGTCAAGAGTTCCTGATTCAAGTCTGGAACATTAGTGGAAGAGAATTGTTCGGCCATTCTATCGTTATGGAGAAACAGAACTTAGGTCAAGAAGCAATGTTTTTTTTTTGGTATCCGATTGGTGAAAATGATTTTTTTTATAGAAACTCAGAGCCTTCAAACCCGTTTGTCAACAACATCAGGCGATTGATCTGCTTTCGCACCGACTGCTAGAGCTAGACTTCCAACCTTTACAGGTTTTGTCAGATACGCGTGGCTCTGCACCGAATTGCCAGAGTTAGACTTCCAACATTTGCAGGTTTTGTCGGACATGCATGACTTCGCACCGCATTGCCAGAGCTAGGCCTGCAGCTTTTGTTGTCTTTGTCGGACACGAATAATTTTAATTATTCAACTTCAAATCTCTGGAACATCTAATTCGTCAATAACATCAAGCGGATTTAAATCTTTGAGGCGAGGACGTAGGCAGTGGGGCCGAACCTCGTTAACATACTGAGTTTGCTTCTCTCTTACCCTTACTCTTTATATTTATTATTATTTCATATTTTGTTTATATTTTATATTATATATTTGATTTATAATTGTTATTTTTTTAAATACAACTCAATTCACCCCCCCTCTTGTGTTAGTCATCTGGGCAACACATTGTGACTAAACATTCAGTGCATTGCACTTGGACTCTTTGGGATGCAATTCGTAAATCTTTAAAAAGAGAATCACACATTGTAACTCGTGAATATGTGTGGTTCAATTTATCAATATATTGAGGTTTCCTTTTATTTTGGTGCAAGTTGTGAATTGATGTTACTTAGTTGATATCGTATTCTTCAAAGTGCATGCATGTGTTCATTGAGTTCTTGAGGTATTCATACATTTTCTTAAATGTTCACCTCCCAAACACCATATTTGGCCAACACAAGACTCCCACTTTTCATACTCAACCAACCCCCCTCAATCACTCCCAATCCAATTTCCCAATCAATGAACCAAAAATATCCACTTACCATACATAGCACATTCGACTATAGCCTTCCCTTGATATAGCCGAAACCCACTTACCGTATTTGTCCTAATCATATCTTCCAGCACTTGTTTAATTGGTCATACTTACCATAATTGACTCAATCATACAATCACACCAACCCATCTTACCCTAGCCGAATCCATCAAGCCCCCATCATCCCATCAATTAAGGATACCCTCTTCCAACCAAGCCCTAGCTAAAACTCATCCTCCAACCCTAGCCTCACTCATCATCCAAACTCTAATCATATCCAAGTAGCCCCAACTCAAGGAAAACTCCATAGTCGTACTTCCTAATCTTGAGCACTCAAGATTGTCACTTAGATAGCCCTTTACATCACCATCATTCCGCTACTAAACACTCAAATCTCCATTAACCTAGTGTAATAGCCCAAAATTTTCTAAGGTAAATTATTTTATAGAAATTATTTTAAGGAGATTTATTTAATGCATTTATTTATTAGGAAATTAGAGTGGGAGATTTAGTTGAGGAAATGTGAGATTTTACTTAGTATTGAGAATTATGCACTTTCGGATCAATCTGTCGAGTTTTAGGAAAATGATCATAAGTCAGCCATATGATGTCTAAATGAGGTGATTCCAATTGGTATAGAACCCTAAGAGATAGATCTAAAACTTTTATGTTTGAAGTTTCCTGAGATTCTGGAGGAATCAATAGCTTAATTGGGAATCAAATAGGCAGTTCTGGAATGGGCTTAACTGGAACCCGAGTTGGGTAATTGAACTAGATTGGGGTATGTAACCAAATAGGCAACTGATTTTAGGATTCTCTGGGATTAGGACATGTGTAGGAATAGTTAGGAATGAATGGAAAGTTGATTTGGAAGTCAATTGAATGGTTAGTGTGATGGGAACTCAAGGGAGCCAAAATCTGGTTGATTGGTGACTAATTGGATCAAAATTGGCTCTACCTTAACTAAACTATGAAGTAACCTTCTAGGACTTGTTGAGGGAAGACCTAAGGGAGTTGGGAAGGAACCAAATGGAGGAGAAAACCTGATGATGGGCGTGTGACACAAGGGGAGAGCTGGAGATGAGAGATGCATGCATGGTTAGGTGAAGTGCCACCTCACCTCTTATCCCTTTAGCTTGCTTCTCAGCCATGGATCAAAATGGGCAGCCAAACCACCTCAATTGTGAGCCCTTGGATGACTAATCCAGCTGCAAGGCCTAGGATTTGGGAGGCTTAATCCTCATCATTAGATTTTGCCTAGATGGACACCTCACCACATGCAAATCTGCCAACTAGGGCACCTTGGGTGCAATTCCTTTTCTCTCCCTCATGTTGGTCGACCACCACCATATATATAGGACCTTGAGAGCTTCCTAAGCTCCTTTAGAAGGAGAGAGCACTTGCCTTGTGAAGCCAAATCAGAAAACCCTCCCCAAACCCTCAAAGTGATCACTTGTGAGTGAAGTGAGTGTGTGTGGGAGCAAACTTGGAGAAAGTGGGTTGGATCAATTCTCTTAAGCTTGGAAGAAATTGTAAGTCCATATTCTAGCTTAAATTAAGCATGGAACTGGTTTTATTGGCATGATTGAGTTGTATTTCATAGTAGTAAACACTTGAGAACATGTTTAAGTGGAAAATGGATACATGAGTAGGGTTGATTTCATTTGTCTAGTTTATGTGTTTAATAAAATTGTAGAAACTTGGATTTAAGCTTGTAAGAAGATAAATAGAGTGTATGAAAAAGATTGGCATGTTTTGAGTGGAAAAACCCTTAGAGCCGTGAGTTCGCTCGACTCTCGCTCGACAGGTGATCGAGCGAAGGCAAAATCTGAACCCTCGCTTGACTGTCGCTCGATACCCCACTCGAGCGAGTCTCAACCCGAGACTTCGCTCGATACTCGCTCGACAGGCCGCTCGAGCGAGATACCCTGTTTTGCCTAGACTTAGGGTTTCCTTAGAATGGAAGTGGTGTTTCAAATGGGAAGGGTTATGAGTGAGATGACTCATGTGTATAAGAGAAGAATATAAAGAAAGAAAATAATATCTAAAAGATGAGTTAGTCACGTCATGACGGGGACGGCGATACGTAACGCCCGTATGACTGACGTGCCGGCAGGGACGGCGATACGTAACGCCTGTCGAGATTAAGTTAGTCACGTCATGACGGGGACGGCGATACGTAACGCCCGTATGACTGACGTGCCGGCAGGGACGGCGATACGTAACGCCTGTCGTGATATGAAATTGTGATCTCCACGGGGACGGCGAGACGTAACGCCCGTGTGATTGATCCTTGCGGGGACGGCGAGACGTAACGCCCGCAGTACTATGTGTATATATTTCGTGTCATAACGGGGACGGCGAGACGTAACGCCCGGATGATTGACACCAGACTCATCATAACGGGGACGGCGATACGTAACGCCCGGATGATTGATGAGTGTATGTGATGGGGACGGCGATACGTAACGCCCATCAGTAATATGAATGAATAAGAATTTTTAAGAGGGAAAACAATATAATTTAATATAAGACAATGGGTGAGTTGAGAAAAGTGTCAGTTAGACAGTGGTCTTGTGAGGGGTATGTTAGGGTAAATTCCCTTGTCAGTTGTGGTTTAACTTTGTGGTCGTTTTCCCCGTTTCCTTTAAGCTGTTTATGTACTTACTGAGATTTCATTCGAAATCTCACTCTTTTGTGGCTCCATATATTTTGTGCATATTATTTTATACAGGATTCGATGACCAGCAGGGGGACAGCCCCGATGATACAGGAGACTTCGGGGAGTCCTGAGGGACTTTCCGATTATAGTCCCTTTTTGGATATTTCTTTTGTTTCCTTCGGACCTCCTACCAGTAGTCGACCCACCGGATCTGGGAGTCTTGATGCATCCACTTTTGTTGAGGAGAGGCGACGTACGGGATGCTGCTTAACCTTAGGAGCAGACGGCTCCTTGTCCATGTGTGGAGTTTGTGTGACTCCACAGGGACAACAGCTCCAGCGAGACTTTAGTATTAGTATGGATAGGTTTCGCTATGGGAGAGAATATCCCGAGGTTAAGAGGGAGAAAGAGTGAGGTGAAGGAAAGTTTTGTTTGGGATGAATGTAAAATATTTTGCTACAGTTGGGTTGTGTATATGTATAAAGTACAATGTTTAAGTTTAATGAATGTTGTATATATATTTCCGTGTGATCTTTAGAAAGTTTTATATCTAAAACCTGATCCGCTGCGAATTGAGTGATTTATACTTTTTAGTCTTGTTAAGTACGAGGGTGAGTAGCCGAGTGTTGCTCATCCAGACACCTTAATTTACGTTAAATCCCAGACGTAAGTTGGGGGCGTCACAGATTGGTATCAGAGCGATTACGTCTCTGGGTAAAACCTACGTGTCCTAGGAAAAATGGATCACATGGTACTAGTATAGGCTTAAATCTTTATCAGATTGGAGTTTGGAGTAATATGGATGAATGTTTGGATTTTAGAAATTTGGAAGTTTCTAAAGTGAGTATAGCTTATGGTGAAATTGGGTGTATTGCAGGAAAGCAATATGCCGAGAGGTCGTCCTCCCTTGAAACGAGTAGACACAGTAAACCAGAATCCTTCTCTGGTTACCCCTCCACGTACTGAAGAGCAAACGGCACCGAGCTCACCGTTGAGAGAAGGACAGACGCCATCGAACCCACCGTTGGGGGAAGGGCAGACGGCACCGAACCCATTATTGGGAGAAGACCAGAGGACACAGAATCCACCCTTGGAAGGAGGACCAGTAGCGCAAAACCCCCCATTGGAAGGAGGCCAGGCAATAGCTGAAGCTATTCGGCAAATGGCAGAAGTGGTGAAAAACCAAATAGAACAGAGCCGTTATCATCAGCAGAATGAAAATAGAAGAGAAATTCAAGGGTGTCCGTATGAAAAGTTTTTAGCGTATCGATACCCGCCCTTTATGGGAACAGAAGGAGCATTAAAGGCAGACAAATGGATTGTAGACTTGGAACGCACCTTCGAAATTAGTAGTTGCACTGAAGTTCAGAAAGTGCAGTATGCAGGACATCTGTTACAAGGAGAAGCAGGACTGTGGTGGGACACAAAGCGAAAGCTGTTAAAGTTAGAACTGGGAGAAAATGTAGTGCCCACATGGGAAAGGTTCAAGAAAGAGTTCGACGATCGATTCTTCCCGGAATCGATGAAGCGGCAGAAAGCTTTGGAGTTTACTATGTTAATACAAGGCAGTATGTCGGTGGAACAGTACTCAGCACGATTTATGGAATTGGCGAGATTTGCTCCGCACCTGGTAGCTACTGAAAAGATGAGAGCCCAGAAGTTTCAGGAAGGACTGCAACCACGAATTCGTATGCAAGTGGCATGTTTGCAAATTGAGAATTTTCAGGAGCTAGTGAATGTAGCAGCCATAGCGGAAGCTGAACAGAGGAGCGTTATTGCGCAAACTCAAACATATGGAAAAAGAAGATTTCAATTTTCTGGAGGAAATGATGCTAGGAGGAAACCAAATTTTAGATCCACGGATAAAGGAAAAGGAGTAGCAATTAATCCAAACGTACCGACTTTATTTCCGTAATGTGCAAAATGTGGACGTCGACACCAGGGAGATTGTCGAGTGGACCATAGAATTTGTTATAGATGCGGTCGGCCGGGGCATCTGATCAGAGACTGCCCTCAGAATACCTCTCAAGGAGTAGCTCTACCCGGAGGAAAAGCCAAAGCTCCTGCGAAAGCGAAAGTGTATGCTATCACGCCTGGAGAAGTAGATATGGAGGCAGACGAGGCAATAGATGCTAACGTCATTACTGGTAAATTTCCAAGTCCCCTCTTTTAGTTAATGAATGGATTCTTTGGGAGTGGTAATGATAATAATAGTAGAATAAAATTTTCTTTAGGCAAGCTTAAGCTGAAGCAATGCGTGGTTTATACCTTATTTGATTCGGGAGCAACCAGATCCTTTATTTCCTATGATTGTGTCCAAAAGTGCGATTTAGAAACGGAATTGTTGACCCAAAAAGTTATAGTAGTCATGCCTAATGGAGAGGTAGCAGGATGCCATCGGATGGTGAGAAATTGCCCCTTGGAAATTGGAGGTTCACAACTGGTCGCTGATCTGATACTATTCCATTTGATGGAGTTCGATTTAATTTTGGGAATGGATTGGTTGGCCAAGTATTATGCCAAACTGGACTGTCGCAGAAAGGAAATAGTTTTTAGCTTACCTAAGGAAGGGGAATTTTGTTACAAGGGGGAAATGTTGAAGGCAGTTTCCTCCATAGTAACTGCTAAGCGAATAAAGAAAAGTATTAATAAGGAGACTAAGGGTTACTGGGTAATCATGTTAAACTCCTCAGAAGTTGTTAAAGGTATTCAAGGAATTCCCGTGGTGGAAGACTTTCCGCAAGTCTTTTCTGATGATCTACCGGGACTACCTCCCGACCGAGAAGCAGAATTTGTTATTGAATTGGAACCAGCCACAATTCCAGTTCATAGGGCTCCGTATAGGATGGCACCAGCGGAATTAGAGGAATTGAAAGTGCAGATTGAAGAACTTTTGAGAAAAGGATTTATCAGGCCTAGTTCATCCCCATGGGGAGCACCAGTGTTGTTTGTGAAGAAGAAAGATGGGACAATGCGGATGTGCATAGACTACCGGGAGTTGAATAAAGTTACCATTAAGAATAAATATCCGTTGCCACGGATAGATGACTTGTTGGATCAATTGAGAGGAGCAACTGTGTTTTCAAAAATAGACCTTCGGTCTGGCTATCATCAGTTGAAAATCAGGGAGCAAGATGTACCTAAGACGGCTTTCCGAACCCGATATGGGCACTTCGAATTTTTGGTTATGCCATTCGGAGTGACAAATGCACCTGCAGTATTCATGGACTTGATGAACCGGATATTCAGACCCTATTTGGACAAGTTCGTGGTGGTTTTTATTGATGATATTTTGATCTACTCGCAGACTGACGAAGATCATAAAGAGCATTTGAAAATAGTAATGGAAATTTTACAAAAACATCAACTGTACGCCAAACTTAGCAAGTGTGAATTTTGGCTACGAGAAGTTAAATTTTTGGGTCATGTTATTTCAAGTGAAGGAGTCTCAGTGGATCCGGCAAAGATAGAAGCAGTGATGGAGTGGCAGCAACCAACCAATGCACATGAAATACGAAGTTTCTTGGGATTAGCTGGATACTATAGAAGATTTGTGGAAGGATTTTCCAAACTGTCTGCACCTCTGACAGCATTGACTAGAAAGAATGCTAAGTACATTTGGAGTGAACACTATGAAAAGAGTTTTCAAGAGCTAAAGGAGAGATTGACTACAGCACCAATTTTAGCCTTGCCAGAACCTCATAAACCTTATGTGATATATAGTGATGCCTCAAAAATGGGATTGGGGTGTGTGTTAATGCAGGAAGGAAGAGTAGTTGCGTATGCATCCCGACAACTTAAGGATCATGAACAGAATTATCCCACGCATGATTTAGAGTTAGCAGCTGTAGTATTTGCTCTAAAGATTTGGCGGCATTACTTATATGGAGAAAGGTGTGAGATATTTACGGACCATAAGAGTCTCAAATATCTTTTTAGCCAGAAAACCCTGAATATGAGACAGAGAAGGTGGATAGAGACTATAAGTGATTTTCAATGCGAAATCAAATACCACCCTGGAAAGGCTAATGTGGTAGCCGATGCCTTGAGTAGGAAAGTTCAAATAGAAGAACTTTCAGTGCTGGCAATGATGCGAGAAATTCTGGTGAACAGATTATCACAAGACCTCAAGCTAATGGAGATTCAAGAAATTGTTCCTTTAACAGACAAGGAAATTAAGGAAAAACAACAAGAGGATGCTAAGCTGGAGAAGATAAAACAGCAAATGCTGGAAGGAAAAGGGTCTCCACACTTTATGATTTCAGGAGATGGAATGTTATACTTTGGGAGAAGGAAGATCATTCCGGATGCCCCAGAATTGAAAGAAAGGTTGATGAAAGAAGCTCATAGTACACCATATAATGCTCATCCTGGAAGTACTAAGATGTACCAAGATTTAAAGGAAAAGTTTTGGTGGGAAGGAATGAAGAAGGACATTGCGACTTTTGTAGCCAAGTGTCCAGTATGTCAGTTAGTAAAAGCTGAACACCAAAGACCAGCCGGTAAGTTGCAACCCCTACCAATTCCTGAATGGAAATGGGAAGATTGATCTATGGATTTTGTGGTAGGATTTCCAAGAACATCTACGGGAAAGAATTCGATTTGGGTGATAGTGGATCGATTGACGAAGAGTGCTCACTTTTTACCTATTTCCAACACGGATTCTATGGAAAAGTTAGCAAAAATTTACGTGAAGGAAATAGTCCGTTTACATGGAATACCCAAGACTATAGTGTCGGACAGAGACCCTAGATTTACATCTCGATTTTGGCAAAGTCTACAGAAGATGATGGGTACCAATTTAAATTTCAGCAGCACATATCATCCTCAAACGGACGGACAAACAGAAAGAACTATTCAGACCTTGGAGGATATGTTGCGAGCCTGCGTGTTAGATTTTGACAAAGATTGGGAAAGTCTGTTACCGTTAATTGAATTTGCATATAATAACAGTTTTCAAGCTACTATACAGATGGCACCATATGAAGCACTTTATGGGAGGAAATGTAGGTCTCCTATTTATTGGGATGAAGTGGGTGAAAGTAGTGTTTTGGGACCCGAGTATTTACAAGAAGTCAAAGAGCAGATCACAAAGATTAGAAATTAGATAAAGACAGCACAAAGTAGACAGAAGAGTTATGCAGATAATCGTAGAAGGGCTTTAGATTTTATGGTGGGAGACTGGGTATATTTGAAGATTTCGCCACTAAAGGGAGTCATGCGATTTGGTAAGAAAGGGAAGTTGAGTCCTCGTTATATTGGACCTTATGAAATTCTGGAAAAAGTAGGTCCAGTGGCTTACCGTTTAGCTCTACCTGATGATTTGCAAGGAGTTCATAACGTCTTCCATGTATCTTCTCTGAAAAAGTGCTTGAATGATCAACCAGTGGCAGTAATGGATCCGCGCCCTAGTAATTTACGTTCCAAATTAACTTACGAAGAATGGCCTGTACGAATTGAAGATCAGAAAGAACAAACCCTTCGGAATCGTACCATAATGTTAGTCAAAGTACTTTGGAACAATCCTGTTTTTCAAGAAGCCACTTGGGAACGTGAGGATATAATGAGAGATAACTATCCCCACTTGTTTGAAACATAGTTGTAATAATATACATTATAAATTGAATTAATTATCTTGCATTTGTATGATATTTGTGTTTTCTTTATATTTATATTCATTAATATTTAACCTTATACAGGATTATGGCTCCTAAAAGAACCGCACGTATGTCGGTTACCCCAGTAGATCAGTTAAAGAAAAGATCTGAAAGAGTTAGAGAGAGATTTCGTAGAGAAAAATTGAAACAGTGGAAAGCTGAGAGATTGAGCTGGTTAAATAAAAGTGAGAAGCACAGAACTCACATTATGGATATAGATGAAAAAGGTAACCCTATAAGTAGAAGAGCGTAAACGCCAGTGTGAAGAGGGACCTATAATAGAAAGGACAGAGGAAGAGAGATTCCATATGTTGCAAGAGATTAGTGTGAATATGTACTATGACCCCGATGTTGACATGATATTTTATCACTCTCAGGATTCACTAATTAATGAGGAAAAAGTACCCACCTCTTCAGAAGAATCTACCGCTAGTCACCGAGGTATAAATTCCTTAAACCCTTAATTAATTATATCTTAGCGATTTCGGGGACGAAATCCTTTTTAAGGGGGGGAGGATGTAATAGCCCAAAATTTTCTAAGGTAAATTATTTTATAGAAATTATTTTAAGGAGATTTATTTAATGCATTTATTTATTAGGAAATTAGAGTGGGAGATTTAGTTGAGGAAATGTGAGATTTTACTTAGTATTGAGAATTATGCACTTTCGGATCAATCTGTCGAGTTTTAGGAAAATGATCATAAGTCAGCCATATGATGTCTAAATGAGGTGATTCCAATTGGTATAGAACCCTAAGAGATAGATCTAAAACTTTTATGTTTGAAGTTTCCTGAGATTCTGGAGGAATCAATAGCTTAATTGGGAATCAAATAGGCAGTTCTGGAATGGGCTTAACTGGAACCCGAGTTGGGTAATTGAACTAGATTGGGGTATGTAACCAAATAGGCAACTGATTTTAGGATTCTCTGGGATTAGGACATGTGTAGGAATAGTTAGGAATGAATGGAAAGTTGATTTGGAAGTCAATTGAATGGTTAGTGTGATGGGAACTCAAGGGAGCCAAAATCTGGTTGATTGGTGACTAATTGGATCAAAATTGGCTCTACCTTAACTAAACTATGAAGTAACCTTCTAGGACTTGTTGAGGGAAGACCTAAGGGAGTTGGGAAGGAACCAAATGGAGGAGAAAACCTGATGATGGGCGTGTGACACAAGGGGAGAGCTGGAGATGAGAGATGCATGCATGGTTAGGTGAAGTGCCACCTCACCTCTTATCCCTTTAGCTTGCTTCTCAGCCATGGATCAAAATGGGCAGCCAAACCACCTCAATTGTGAGCCCTTGGATGACTAATCCAGCTGCAAGGCCTAGGATTTGGGAGGCTTAATCCTCATCATTAGATTTTGCCTAGATGGACACCTCACCACATGCAAATCTGCCAACTAGGGCACCTTGGGTGCAATTCCTTTTCTCTCCCTCATGTTGGTCGACCACCACCATATATATAGGACCTTGAGAGCTTCCTAAGCTCCTTTAGAAGGAGAGAGCACTTGCCTTGTGAAGCCAAATCAGAAAACCCTCCCCAAACCCTCAAAGTGATCACTTGTGAGTGAAGTGAGTGTGTGTGGGAGCAAACTTGGAGAAAGTGGGTTGGATCAATTCTCTTAAGCTTGGAAGAAATTGTAAGTCCATATTCTAGCTTAAATTAAGCATGGAACTGGTTTTATTGGCATGATTGAGTTGTATTTCATAGTAGTAAACACTTGAGAACATGTTTAAGTGGAAAATGGATACATGAGTAGGGTTGATTTCATTTGTCTAGTTTATGTGTTTAATAAAATTGTAGAAACTTGGATTTAAGCTTGTAAGAAGATAAATAGAGTGTATGAAAAAGATTGGCATGTTTTGAGTGGAAAAACCCTTAGAGCCGTGAGTTCGCTCGACTCTCGCTCGACAGGTGATCGAGCGAAGGCAAAATCTGAACCCTCGCTTGACTGTCGCTCGATACCCCACTCGAGCGAGTCTCAACCCGAGACTTCGCTCGATACTCGCTCGACAGGCCGCTCGAGCGAGATACCCTGTTTTGCCTAGACTTAGGGTTTCCTTAGAATGGAAGTGGTGTTTCAAATGGGAAGGGTTATGAGTGAGATGACTCATGTGTATAAGAGAAGAATATAAAGAAAGAAAATAATATCTAAAAGATGAGTTAGTCACGTCATGACGGGGACGGCGATACGTAACGCCCGTATGACTGACGTGCCGGCAGGGACGGCGATACGTAACGCCTGTCGAGATTAAGTTAGTCACGTCATGACGGGGACGGCGATACGTAACGCCCGTATGACTGACGTGCCGGCAGGGACGGCGATACGTAACGCCTGTCGTGATATGAAATTGTGATCTCCACGGGGACGGCGAGACGTAACGCCCGTGTGATTGATCCTTGCGGGGACGGCGAGACGTAACGCCCGCAGTACTATGTGTATATATTTCGTGTCATAACGGGGACGGCGAGACGTAACGCCCGGATGATTGACACCAGACTCATCATAACGGGGACGGCGATACGTAACGCCCGGATGATTGATGAGTGTATGTGATGGGGACGGCGATACGTAACGCCCATCAGTAATATGAATGAATAAGAATTTTTAAGAGGGAAAACAATATAATTTAATATAAGACAATGGGTGAGTTGAGAAAAGTGTCAGTTAGACAGTGGTCTTGTGAGGGGTATGTTAGGGTAAATTCCCTTGTCAGTTGTGGTTTAACTTTGTGGTCGTTTTCCCCGTTTCCTTTAAGCTGTTTATGTACTTACTGAGATTTCATTCGAAATCTCACTCTTTTGTGGCTCCATATATTTTGTGCATATTATTTTATACAGGATTCGATGACCAGCAGGGGGACAGCCCCGATGATACAGGAGACTTCGGGGAGTCCTGAGGGACTTTCCGATTATAGTCCCTTTTTGGATATTTCTTTTGTTTCCTTCGGACCTCCTACCAGTAGTCGACCCACCGGATCTGGGAGTCTTGATGCATCCACTTTTGTTGAGGAGAGGCGACGTACGGGATGCTGCTTAACCTTAGGAGCAGACGGCTCCTTGTCCATGTGTGGAGTTTGTGTGACTCCACAGGGACAACAGCTCCAGCGAGACTTTAGTATTAGTATGGATAGGTTTCGCTATGGGAGAGAATATCCCGAGGTTAAGAGGGAGAAAGAGTGAGGTGAAGGAAAGTTTTGTTTGGGATGAATGTAAAATATTTTGCTACAGTTGGGTTGTGTATATGTATAAAGTACAATGTTTAAGTTTAATGAATGTTGTATATATATTTCCGTGTGATCTTTAGAAAGTTTTATATCTAAAACCTGATCCGCTGCGAATTGAGTGATTTATACTTTTTAGTCTTGTTAAGTACGAGGGTGAGTAGCCGAGTGTTGCTCATCCAGACACCTTAATTTACGTTAAATCCCAGACGTAAGTTGGGGGCGTCACAGATTGGTATCAGAGCGATTACGTCTCTGGGTAAAACCTACGTGTCCTAGGAAAAATGGATCACATGGTACTAGTATAGGCTTAAATCTTTATCAGATTGGAGTTTGGAGTAATATGGATGAATGTTTGGATTTTAGAAATTTGGAAGTTTCTAAAGTGAGTATAGCTTATGGTGAAATTGGGTGTATTGCAGGAAAGCAATATGCCGAGAGGTCGTCCTCCCTTGAAACGAGTAGACACAGTAAACCAGAATCCTTCTCTGGTTACCCCTCCACGTACTGAAGAGCAAACGGCACCGAGCTCACCGTTGAGAGAAGGACAGACGCCATCGAACCCACCGTTGGGGGAAGGGCAGACGGCACCGAACCCATTATTGGGAGAAGACCAGAGGACACAGAATCCACCCTTGGAAGGAGGACCAGTAGCGCAAAACCCCCCATTGGAAGGAGGCCAGGCAATAGCTGAAGCTATTCGGCAAATGGCAGAAGTGGTGAAAAACCAAATAGAACAGAGCCGTTATCATCAGCAGAATGAAAATAGAAGAGAAATTCAAGGGTGTCCGTATGAAAAGTTTTTAGCGTATCGATACCCGCCCTTTATGGGAACAGAAGGAGCATTAAAGGCAGACAAATGGATTGTAGACTTGGAACGCACCTTCGAAATTAGTAGTTGCACTGAAGTTCAGAAAGTGCAGTATGCAGGACATCTGTTACAAGGAGAAGCAGGACTGTGGTGGGACACAAAGCGAAAGCTGTTAAAGTTAGAACTGGGAGAAAATGTAGTGCCCACATGGGAAAGGTTCAAGAAAGAGTTCGACGATCGATTCTTCCCGGAATCGATGAAGCGGCAGAAAGCTTTGGAGTTTACTATGTTAATACAAGGCAGTATGTCGGTGGAACAGTACTCAGCACGATTTATGGAATTGGCGAGATTTGCTCCGCACCTGGTAGCTACTGAAAAGATGAGAGCCCAGAAGTTTCAGGAAGGACTGCAACCACGAATTCGTATGCAAGTGGCATGTTTGCAAATTGAGAATTTTCAGGAGCTAGTGAATGTAGCAGCCATAGCGGAAGCTGAACAGAGGAGCGTTATTGCGCAAACTCAAACATATGGAAAAGGCAAAAGTGGGAAGGGATGAAGAAGGACAAAAATAACCTTCTTAACTAATAACTGACTTAATCTTTATTTAAAAAAATCGATTTAGAGAAGATTTTATCAAACTTAATTTTATAAGACGTGCTTTTCAATTTTAGGAGTTGTTTGGGAACACAAGTAGTTTTATGTATTCTCAAAAATTTTCAAATTTAACTTTTTTTCTCTTAACTCAAACTATTTCACTATCATTCTAGATATTCTGAGGTATTTTTAGTATCTAAAAAATTAAGAAGTAATTATAATAATTATCGTCAATAAAATTCTATAAAAAAGTGGGCCCTTACATCTTCAAAGGATCATACAATTTTTTTTTTTTTATGAACGCTTGAAAATTAGATTTTGCCATTTATAATTCTCACATTATATACTAAACTAATAATGATAAAAGAGAAGTATATTTTTATGAGGAGAGTACTTGAAATAATTATTATGTGGAATACTTCTAAAACTAATAATAACATATATAATATCTATTTACTACTTTTATTTCTTATTGAGTTAATTGAATTTTTTTAATTGGATTTTTCTTCTTTTTAAAAAAATTATACTTTAGACTTTTTTTTAGGGGGCCTTTTGTCATTAGAAAGCCTTAGGCAATTGCCTAACTTGCCTATGAGAAGAGTCGGCCCTGATCTAAGGTTGTGTGCCAGTTAGCCTTTACACAATTATCTTTTAACTTTTTCCACTTCAAGTTTCTCCCTTCTGCAATACTCCCTTAGTTTTTCATTAAAGATTGTTGATCCAATTGGAACTTTTTTAATCCATCCCTTGCTATGTTGATTACTTACTTAGGATTTTTAAACTTCTCTTTGAATATAAACTCATTTCTTTTTATTCATAGACTTCTCATTAATAGTGGCTATTGCCCCCATATCAGACTTACTCAACTTCAACATAAACTTCTCCCACAAAGCCAACAGATTAGCTTCTTCAATTACTCATTTATGAATTGTATTCATAGTCTCAAGCCAAACATCATTTGCTATAGTACACTGCCATAATACATGCATAACAATTTCCTCCTCCTTGGAACATATTGGACATAAAGGATTATCTACAATTTTCTTTAGGAACAAATTATTTCTTATGGCTAGAAAATAATTTATAGCTCTCCATAAAAACAACTTCATTTTTTTAGGTATATTCATCTCCTACATACCTTTTCATCTGCTATCAACTTCTCTTTCACTTGAGGATTCATCTTTGATGGCTTTCTTCCTATCAACTTCCACATAATAGATACTTTTGATTGAGAATAGTCCATTTTTCACTACAAGATTTATGGGTTTTTACAACTAATTCTTTTTCCACAACTGGCCATCGTGGCTAATTGTCACTTTTGACACAGACATTACTCGTAGCAATTAAAAAACCCAGTTGCCACTGATTTTCGTGCGTCGACTGTCGTTTGGTGGGGAAAAATTCTATTGTGGCGAGTTTATATCGTCACAAAATTTTTTTCCCACAATTTATGAGTGCCCCTTGTTTTGTTTATAATGCCACGAAATAAAGTACTTATTTTTGCCGTGTATTATTATTTGTTGTGAGTATTATTAGTTTTAGCGACGAGTGAAACTCGCTGTAAATACTTTTAAGATTTAACTCTACTTTTCCTCATTTTTTCCTTTCTTCTCCACCCAATACTCTTATGGCCTCCTTGTTTTTCTCAAATAGTCCAGCCGTCAGCCATCTCCTCCATAGAACTCTGTTTTTTGTAAGCTAACTTTCTCTCCCCTCTCTCTTTCTTCTTCTATTTTTCTTTTCTTCTTCTTTCTTTTGTTCTTCTTCCCTCTCCCATGTCTCTTCCTTCTTTTGCTTCTTCTATTTTTTTTTCTTCTTTCTGTTCTTCCTCCCTCTTTCTCTCCCATGGCTCTTCTTCTTCCCTTTTTACTTCCTTCTCTCTAGCATTGAGTTTCAATAACACGGTAAAATTCAAAACCCTAGCCTTAATTTTACTCTTGATTTTTTTGTTCAGTTTTGATTTTGTTTTAATTTTCTTTTTCAATTTCTAGCTCTGATTATTACATATTTTAAATCGCCTTTGTTTGCCCTTTGATTATTACATATTTTGATTTTGTTGTTTGGGTTAGATTTATTTACTTTTAGTATACGATCTTATTCATCATCCTTTCATATCTTTGTTGTAGTAATTGCTTGTTGGCAAGTAAAGCAAAGAAAACTAAGAAATTACAAATATTTAAGATTAATTACTCTCTTTCTCATCTCCAAGTGTTTCTTTTTCAATTTCTTGGAATGACACTCTTTCTCTTATAGAATCAGAATATACGATGGCAACTACTTATATGGCTACTACTTATCCTCGATCAGATTTGTTGTCTATTAAAGAATGGTTATTTTTGTACTTATTAGAGTGACTAAGAAAATTATCGTAGATCCTAACTTAAGTGGGGTAGCTACTTAAGTTGTTTGTATGCACTTACGTTTTTTAAAAACCAATATAGGGACTTCAGTGGAAGCTGAGGTGCAAGGCAAAAGGCAGCCGAAACTACTAAATCATGGAAAAACCTATGTACCTATATAATGAACTCATTAAATCTATTGATCAGATTCCTTCCAGGTCATGGGACAGATTAGGTTGGTAAGGTCAAAATCTAGTGTCAAGAAACTGGGCTAGAAGCTGAATTATGTTTTAGGAGCAATTCTTTTCTATGGCACAATGGAAATCACCGATCTGTTAAGGGCAATATATTTAACTCATCATCCCTACAGACTCTTTATGAGATTGATGGTCACTAGGATAGGTAAAACTGTCTTTGCAATATCATCCCTTCTCCATTAAAAAGTATATGCAAACATACTAATGGGAAGTTACTGGACTCAAACTCTAATCTAAATTGGAAATCTAATTGCTTTCTTGTTTGCACATGGAATTGAGTGAGATAAAGACATAAAGGATATGTATGGTGTTTGTGATAACTATTATCTTATGATAGAAACTAGCATTTATGAAGTCCATTAAAAGGTCTGTGCTTATGTCGTAGGAGTAGACATAAGATATAAATAGTAAGGCCTGTGTGAACCTTGTTTTATTTTTCTGTTTCGATGTTCTGCAACCTATATTTGATTATTTTACTATCATTTTTATGTTCTGTAAAAAATTTTAAATTTTACTTTTCTATATTCGACAACCTATATTTGATTATATTTTTATGTATTAATTATCATGAACTAAACAGAGAGGGAAGAAAGAGCTGATACTGGTTGCAATCATTTTCGTGTTTAAGTAGAGCCCCATATCTTCTCTCATTGTGGAATCCAGCATATATTATATTGGAGTCCCACTTTTATCACATGCTTTGTTGCTTTTAGGACTTAGTTTGTCTATACTTTGCAATTGCCAATATTTTATATTTCATATTTTTTTTTATAGGTATATTTTATATTTCATATGTTATATTAAGTGACCTACTGAGTTTCATTTACTACCCAAAATTAATGGTAGATTTGGGCCTCTGGTTAGTTTGACCAGTTCCTTATATTTTTAGGACTTTCTAATATAAAATTTATGCTGTCACTAATATCTTTTTTTATTTTTCTATTTTGATCTGATTGTATAGTCAAAAGTAAATTTTTTGGGAAGACTATCTCAACTCAACCTGGTCGAGCTATTGGGATACTGTTGGGAGCAAAAAGAGCTACTACTTGTGTATGAGTACATGTAGAGGAGGAGTTTGGTAAATCATCTTTTTAGAATGCTTTTGTACGTATGGTTGAAGAGAATGAAAGGAACAAGGCATCCGCTGAAAACTATAAAACGCAACTAGAAAAAATGTTAGGCGATATGGATGCAATGCGAAAAGAAATATCTGATCATAACAAATAACTCGGCCAGATTAATTAACAATTTCAGGGAAATAGTATGAGACCTTTTGTGATGTAGATGCCTGTTGGAAAATATTTTTTGCTAAGTGGTTGACTGCATCCTTAGTAACTGATCATGATTTAGATAGATTTTTTGAACATGCACAAATTCTTAATTGGATGAAATGGACTAGAAACTGGAAGGGGTAAGCTGGTCCATTTGTATAACATTTGTGATGTAATTTCCATAATGGTTGTTTTGGTTCCCTCATTTCTTAAATGATTTTCTTTTTTGTTAAGGAAAAAAAGGATGTAGTAGGCATGTGATTGTATATGCAACTATTGTCAAGTCTTTTAGCCAAGGTATGAAATCCTAGGCAAAAAGAATTTGTCTTGGGCTAGAGTGATGGTAAATAACATACTAATAACCACAAATAAATATACCTTTAGGGAGGAATATGTTCCTGTGAATAAAGTAATGCATATGATTGGACTTGGTGGTAAAAAAAATTGTTGATGCAAAATATAACCGTGCAATTGGTAGTAAACATTGATTCCCCTCTAGATCGTTATGTGGGAAATAGTTAATAGCCATGGGAACACTTTGTGGGAAATAGGCATTTCCCACAAGAGGCAATGCATTTTTAGGCTTTTTTGCCATTGCCAATATGACTTTTAACCACGAATCTAGTGGTGGCAATAAGTAGCCACTTGCCACGGAAATGCCTACTCGTGGGTAATAGTAGTATTTGCGACGGAATATATACCACGGGTAGCCCACGATTGAAATTTGTGGGAAATACTCAATTCTCACCAACAACATGCTTTTTGCCACAATAACCACTCTTGGCAAATTTCCTTATATCTTGTAGTGCTTGGAAGGACCCTACACTACTTTGTCTTCAACACCTATTCTGCTTAAAGGTATGCTAACAATCTGGCCAGCTTCCTCTTCATTGAATATTCTTTTGATCAATAGCTTATTTCATTCTCCTATGCACTGCATTATGAGTTCTCTGACCTTTGTCTCCTTGTCTAGTATCGACATCGATGATTGTACATAATAAGTTGATGAAGAAGATAGCCATTTGTAGTCCTAAATTTTTATATTTTTTTCCATTCCCCACCCTCCATTTCAACTCCCCTTTTAATAAATCTATTGCATTCCACACATCCCTCCATATAAAGGAAGGTCTAAATCCCAATTTTGCCTTTAGTAGGGAAGATGATCTAAAGTATTTGTCCTTGTAATTTAAAGCTACCAAGTTGTTGGGTTCTGAATAAATCTACATCCTTGTTTAACTAACAATACCATATCAAAAACATTTGAAATTTCTAAATTTGAGACTTCCTTTCTTTTTTTGCTTCCCCATCTTCTCCCAACAACTCCATTGCACACAACGACTCTTCTTTTGATTTCCACATAGGAACTTAACAAGAATTACATTCAACTATTCGCATAACTTTTTTGATAGCAAGATCACACTTATAATATAGGTTTTGACCTGGTTTATTTTCAGAGATGAGATGAGATATACGTTAAAAAAATATATCGTTGTAATATATTTTTTTAATTTTAGTTTTGTTTTAAAATTTGAAAAATGTGTTTTGAAATTTGAAAAAGTTGATTTTTTTATTATATTTTGTATGAGAATTTGAAAATGTGTAATGATGAGTTTGAGATGTATTTTTTATTTTTGGTTTTATTCCCGTAAGCAAATCGGGCCTGAAAGAACTATCTTAGTCAATATTTTCTTTCCTATTGATGACCAAAAGGTATTTCTCCAATTATTAACAATTTACCATACTTTCTCCTTTATAGCACTTCCAATGGAGTAGCTAATTTTTCTTTAAAATAGAGAGTTAAAAATTCATTTTTTTCATTTTACCTATTCACTTTTATATTTTACCATTAATCAACATTTCTATTTTTTTCTATATATTTTAAAATATTCATATTTTATTTTAATTATATTTATTTTACAAATTAAGAAAAAAGTCTACAACGGGAGATGAAACTGTTCATGCCGAGAATGGAGATTGCGCGTGGGAGACGACGGACCAGTTTTTAGATATGGGATTGTCAGGGGTTGGTCGCCGGCGTGAGGCGATGCCGGTGATGTCAGTAATGTAGCTAATGGTGGCCGACAGTGAGTCAAACGAAGCCCGTGATGCCCGAAACCTATGTTCACCTTTTGATCTATGCATGGGGGACAACTAGTCAGTTGCCGGAGCTGGGATCTCCGAGGGTTGGTCGCCGACATTGTCTGATGTTGGTGATGCTGGCGGTGGGTCAAACCTTAAAACAGATGGAGAAACCATTGGAGATGCTACCTTAGCAAAGAACAATAAATAATAAAATATGATTTGAAGCATAAGCAGTGTTGCGCTACATATAACGCAACACTGTTCATGTTATCATAATTTTTTTATTATGAAGAGTCAAATGGAGTGAAGTTTTTAACATTTGGAGCTACATTTTACAAAACGATGTTGTTTAGCTACTCCATTGGGAGTGCTCTTATACATCTAAAAGTGTTGTATTTAGATCTTCCAACTATAAATTGTAACCCTAGATACTTCTCATAATTCTCACGCATTACTGCCCATCATACTTCCATAATCCTCTCTTAATCATCATCACATGTGTTTGAACTAATAAAAATTATAGATTTATCATTTTCAATAACCGTCTTAGAGCTTTTTCAGACTTCAGTAACAATCCTTGTATTTTTAACCATTCATCCACCCTAGTTCTTCTAAATAATACATAGTCGTCAACAAGCAACTTATGATTAACTCCAGTTTCTCTATTTGAAACTGTCACCCATTTGTATCACCTTCATAACAGAATGATTAAGTAAAGAACTTAAACCTTCTGCACCTATAATGAATAAATAGGAAAACAAAGGATCTCCCTATATCAACCCTCTCGAAGGTAATATCTTTGTTCCTAGCCTTCCATTAACCTATACATAATAGGATATTGTTGACACACACTTCATTGATTGAGAGATATGACAGCAGTTAACACTTTTTTTAACCTATTAGCTAATACTTTTGACACGATCTTATAAGCCATATTACAAAAGGTTATAGTTCTGTACTCACTAGCCATCCTGGATTCTTAGCTTTTGGAATAAGTGCAATATAATTAAGATTTGCAAGAGGGTTAGTAATATTACCATTTATCCATGATAGCACTACATTACTAATTTCATCTCCTATTATGTGCCAGTGAATTTGATAGAAACAAGTTCTAAAACCATCTGGTCCAAGTAACTTCATAGGGGCCATCTAATTTATTACTTCGTCTACCCCCAGTTTGATAAAAGTTTTGAAAAGGCTTTCATTCATCTCGCTTGATACACATGGCTCCACATTCTTCAGACATTCATCAATATCAGATTTACTAGACTTGGAAGAAGGGAATAACTTCTCAAAAGAACTGCACAAATAACTTTATAAGATCACATAGTTAAAATTTGAAGAGATTGAGAGGAAAATTGGTGTATGTGGCTATGTGATTGGAGTGTGATTCAGAAAATGGATCCCAGAAAATGCATGTCAGGATGGGCGCGAGAAGAAAAGAGTACAACACTGATTAGGTTTATAGCGGAGAATTAGGCCCCATTAATTATAATATATAGTGAAGGCTCAACCTTTAGGCGACAAGGTCCCTCGGGCCTCACCAACTCTACACAAAATATTTTTTAAACAATTTAATTTAATAAATATAAAATATTTCACTCTCATCAAATTCTAATCCCACTAAAGTTGAGAAGTCATTATAAATCAAAATTTGAATTTATTACATTTTAAAAATAAAAGTTATTCTAAATACTAACAAAAATTATCACATGAATAGAGTAATGAGAGTGAAAGTTAATGTATTTGCTTATATTTGTTTTGGGGGTATATTTTAAATCAAATGCCAATATCATTTCTATGCATCCAGCGTTCTAGTTTGGTTATCAAGATATATTATCTTATATAATTATTTAATTTTTTCAAACTTATATATAAATATAATAAATAATTAAAAATTTTGTTATAAGTTTATTTTAAGTTGAGAGTATTTTATAAAGTAATTATATTTATCTAAATATTTTTAAAATTAAAATCGTATATATATATATAGAAAGAGAGAATAATTTCCATGAAAACTACACGGTTCAATCTTTGAAAGCGTCACCCACATTATCTTCCGTGATACTTACTCGCTTACTCACATTTTGCTAACCTCCAAAATGTTCTAATCTTAAAATTATGCCTTCTCACTTTCTCAACAGCTTTAAACATTTCCCCCATTTTTTAATAATTTTTAGTAATAATACTGTTATAAAATTAGAATAAACTACTATTGCAAGAGAATTTATTGTAAGAGAAAATATTTAGAATTCTTTATTTTTCAATAACTGAATTTTTTCTCTTTCTTTCTTTTTCTCCTCTTTTTTTCTTTCATTTTGTTTTCTTTTCTTCTTAATTGTATAAAACTTATCGAACGAATGAATATTTATAGACAGTGAGGCACGGCTTAATTGCCGATTGGCGTAATTGATGGATGTTGTGCATCCATCAATTATTCATCTTCAATGTCAAGTGGGGAGGAGGGTCATTCATACCCCCTTCCATTATTCATTACAGACAAGGGGAGGGGGGTCATACATGTCCCCCTCCATTATTCATTACAACACTCATCTTTGAATGACCACCCATAAAAAATCGGTCTCGTTAAAATCATACCAAGGAAAAATCCAGTAGGAAGAAAAACTAATGGCAAAAGAAAAAAGTACAATATTTTTATGTTCCTCCAAATGCTTTAAGATTGCCTCATTAAAACTTTACAAATGAAAACCCAGTGGGACAAAATCTCGACGAAGAAAAAACAATACAATCAACATAAGTCTTCAAGAAATGTACTCCCCCTAAAAAGTGCATGACGACAAATCTTTAAGCCTTTGCATTCCAATGTTCTGCACAATTTTCTTGAATATCACAGTTGGTAATGCCTTCGTGAATAAATCTGCCAGATTATCACTTAATCATATTTGCTTAACATTAATTTATATTTCTCTTAAAGTTTGTGAGTATAAAAGAATTTAGGTGAAATATATTTGGTTCTGTCACCTTTAATATATCCTCTTCTTATTTGAGTGATATAAGCAGTATTATTTTCATATAAAATTGTTAGGCTATCATTGATAATAGGAAGACCACATTTTTCTTGGATATATTGAATTACTGATCTCAGTCAAATACACTCTCGACTTACTTCATAAATTACAATAATCTCTGAGTGATTTGAAGATGTGGCAGATAGTGTCTGCTTGACAGATCTCCATGATATAGTAGTATTTTCATAAGTAAATAAATATCCAATTTGAGATCTACATTTGTGTGGATCTAAAAGATAACCTGCATCTACATACCTAATCAATTGTAGACTTGATCCACGTTGATAGAATAATTTCATATCAACCGTACTTTGAAGGTAACGAATGACATGTTTAATACCATTCCAATGCTTTCGAGTTGGTGCAGAACTATATCTTGTAAGCAGATTAACTGAGAATGTAATATTAAGTTAAGTGCAATTTGTAAGATACATCAAAGTTTCAATTATACAGAGATATGGTACTTCAGAATCAAGAATTTCTTCATCGTCTTCACAATGATGAAATTGATCATTCTTCACATCAAGTGATCAAACAATCATTAGAGTACTCAAGAGATGAGTTTTGTTCATATAAAAGTGTTTCAGAACTTTCTATGTATACATGGACTGATGAATAAAAATTCTATTTGGCAAGTGCTCAAGCTGCAGGCTGAGACAAAATTTTGTTTTGCCAAGATCTTTCATTTCAATTTCATTCTTTAAATATGTAATGGTTCTTGAAATTTTTTCAAGAATTCCCACAATATTTAAATCATCAACATATATCGTAATAATATCAAATCCGGATTCTAATTTCTTAATAAAAACAAATGGACATATAGGATTATTCTCAAATTCTTCTTTCAATAAATATTCGCTTAGGCGATTATACCACATGCATCCGGATTACTTTAACTCATATAAAGATCTTTGAAGTTTGATAAAATACATACTTCTATATGTACTTGTAGACACTTCAGGCATTTTATATACTTCAGACATTTTATATCCTTCAGGAATTCTTATATATATGTCATGGTCTACGGATCCATATAAATATGCAGTAATCACATCTATCAACCGCATCTCTAATTCTTTTATAACAACCAGACTAATCAAAAATCTGAATGTGATTACATCCATAACGGGAGAACATATTTCTTCATAATCAATCCTGAGTTTCTGCAAGAAATTTTGTGCGACAAGTCGTGCTTTGTACCGCACAATTTCATTTTTCTTATTTCATTTTCGTACAAATACCCACTTATATCCAACAGGCATTACACCTTTTAATGTTTGGACAACAGGTCCAAATGCTTCTCACTTTGCTAGCGAGTTTAATTTAGCTTCAATAGCTGCTTTCCATTTTGGCCAATCATTTCTACATCAACATTCTTCAACGGTTCTTGACTCACTTTCTTCATTACTTTTGGTAATATCAAGGACCATCTTATATGAAAATATGTGTCGACAACAGTTTTATTTCTATCCAGAATTTCTCTAGTACTCATGAAATATATTGAAATCTTATTATTTTCAGGTATCTGTTTCTCTTCAGGGAAAAATATTTCATGAAACACTTATTCAAGATGTCCATTTTAAGAAGATTTTGAAATAGAATATTTGTCATCTTCAGGAGCATCAACTATACTTATAGCATGTATTGTGGGTGTGAGTTCTTTAAGAACATCAAATTCATTTTGTATTATTTTCTTTCGAAAAATTCTATCTTTTGTACAAATAAGTCTTCCACGCTTCAGGCGTGTCTTAAACTCACATATTGCTATTTTGACAATTTTTCTTTCAGGGACTTCATTCCTTACTTGAGAATTAAAAGCGGGAATATAAAATTCTACTACACTTTTAGTGTCAGTAAATATATCCGGTAGTTGATTTACAACATTTTGAAAATAAATAATCCTTTGAACTTTTAGTTTACATTCATTTATAGGAGGATCAAATTGAGACAGTGCTTTAGTATCCCAAGTAATTTCTTATCGTGCTTCAGGCACCAATTTTTCGTTACCCAGTAATGAAAAAGTGGATTTGTTAAAGTGACAATTCTCAAAATGTGCTTTAAATATATCTCTTGTAAGTGATTCAAGATATCTAATAATAGATGGAGAATCAAAACTAACATATATCCCAAGTTTACATTGATGACCCATTTTTGTACGTTGTGGAGGTGCAATTGGAACATATACGACACTCCAAAAGTACGAAGATGAGAAATATTTAGTTGTTGACCAGATGCAAGCTGTAATGAAGAATATTTATGATGTGCAGATGGTCTAATACCAATTAATGATATTGCATGAAGTATAGCATGTCCCCAAGAAAAAACAGGTAATTTTGATTTCATAAGTAAAGGTCTAGCGATTAGCTGAAGTCTTTTAATCAAAGATTTAGGTAGACCGTTTTGAGTGTGTGTATGAGTAACAGGATGTTCAACATCTATTCCTATTAATATAAAATAGTTATCAAAAGTTTAAAACGAAAATTCACCTACGTTATCCAATCGAATGGTTTTAATTGAATATTCAGGAAATTATACTCGTAGTTTGATTATCTGAACAAGAAATCTAATAAATGCAACATTTTTTGGAAAGTAGACAAACATGTGACCATCGACTTGATGCATCAATCAAAACTATAAAGTATTTAAATTGTCTACTTGATGGATGAATAGATCCACATATATTTCCGTGAATCTTTTGTAAAAAGGATGGAGATTCAACAACGACTTTTGAAGGAGATGGTCTGATAATCAACTTACCTTGGAAACATGCAGAGCATGGATATTCATTGGGTAAAAATATCTTTTGATTCTTTAAAGAATGCCCATGCGAATTTTCAACAATTCATCTCATCATTATAGATCCCGATGTTCAAGGCGATCATGCCAAGTCTATATACTTTGAGATTAGTGCACTTCTGGTGCACTACCACATATAATTCAATTGTTCTCATCTTGATATAATATAATCCAGAAGATAAAACAAATAGTTTTTCTAATACGTGCTTCTAGCCCGATATTATTTTAGTCATAAAAAAATATTTTTTACTGTTTTCATTGGTCATTTCAATATGGTAATCATTATGACGTATATCTTTGAAACTTAATAAATTTCTTCTAGATTGTGAAGAAAATAGAGTATCATCAATACAAAATTTGGTGCAATTAGGCAACACAATATAAGCTCTTCCAGAGCTATTAATTAGATTTGATGAATTTGATATAGTATGGATATAGGTTTTGCTTAGTGTTAGATTTTTAAAATATTTCTTATCTTTAAGAATTGTGTGAGTTGTAACACTGTCAGCCAGACATACATCTTTATCATTTAACTCAGAAATAAAAAATTCATCCATGTGTTCCATGATTCTACAAAATATATAAAATTTTTATTACAAATAATAAAGAAAATACATTAATTATTTGTAACACTTCTATCTCCAATCAAGTGATCAATTCTACCATTAGGATCATTAAAGAAATCAAAAATATCAAGATGAGTGATATCTACATTTAATGAATCATCTTATGGTTCTACTAAATTTATTTCAATCCTTTTATACTTTCCTTTTATAGATACTTAATATAAATCCGTCAAGTGTCTGGTCGTATGACAGGTATGTGACCAGTGTCCAGTCATTCCACATATATAGCACGCATTTGTCACTTCTGTTTGAATAATTATTTTGAGGACTTTTACCCCTTTTTGAATTGTACCGTTTATGGCGATACGGTATATTATTATTAGTATCCCTTTTAATGTTATCACTTATGCGACCAATATTTCTATAATTTCTCCTATCACGTCCACGCCACCAATTTTTTTGAAAGAATGCACCATTCGCTTCTGAAAATGATGCAAATCTAGTATCATTCATTTCAGGGAATGATATTGAACCAGTAGGACGTGACTGGTGGTTTTTTAATAAAAATTTATTGTTCTGCTCAGCTACTAGAAGACATTATATAAGTTCAGAATATTTCTTGAACTTTTGCTCTTGATATTGCTGCTACAAGAGCACATTCGAGATATGAAAAGTAGTATAAGTCTTCTTTAACATATCATTATCGGTGACTTTCTCACCACATAATTTTAATACTGAACTTATTTTAAAAAATGCGGAATGATACTCACTAACATTTTTAAATCTTGCAACTTCAGGTATAATCATTCATAACGAGTTTTTGGGATGATAACAGTCTTCTGGTGTTCAAATCTCTCCTTTGAATTATTCCATAAAATAAAGGAATATTTTACTGTAAGATACTCAATTTTTACTTTTTCGTGAAGATAGTGGTGACAGAAAATCATTATTTTAGCGCGGTCCTGCAGGGACACTTGATTTCTTTCTTTAATTATTTCTCTCAAGTTCTTTGCATCAAGATGGATTTCAGCATCAAGAATCCAGGATAAATAATGTTTCCCAAAAATGTCAAGAGCAACGAATTTTAATTTTGTAAAATTTGTCATTTTCTACACATATAAATAATGAAATAAATATGTGTATTTTAGAAATATATTTATTAAATTATGTAGATTTCATCAAATAATAATCATCAATAAAATATTTCATATTCATATTAAAGACTGCAAATAATATGTTGAAAAACTTACTTGAAGAAAATGACTACTAACTTTAGTATCAGTAGAGTTTCGTGTTGATAACGTGTTATAAAACTAGAATAAACTACTATTATAAGAGAAAACATTTATCTCGTACTGATAATGTGTTATAAAACTAGAATAAATTGCTATTGCAAGAGAATTTATTACAAGAGAAAATATTTAAAACTCTTTATTTCTCAATAACTGAATTTTCTCTCTTCCTTTCTTTTTTTCTTTCTTTCTTTCATCTTTTTTTTTTCTTTCCTTTTCTTTTTTTCTCTTCTTACTTGTACGAAGTTTATCGAACGAATGAGTATTTATAGACAGTGAGGCACGGCTTAATTGCCGATTGCCGTAATTGATGGATGTTGTGCATCCATCAATTATTCATCTTCAATGTCAAGTGGAGAGGAGGGTTATTCATGCCCCCCTTCATTATTCATTACAAACAAGGGGAGGGGGGTCATACATGCCCCCACTCCATTATTCATTACAATAGATACACCTAATTTTTTCATAGAATTATATGCAATTATATTTTAAAGTGAAGAATTTTTATGAAATTATATTATTTTTGTATAAATTATTTTAAAACATACTTATATGAAAAGTCGTAAAAATAATTGTATATTATAAAAAATACTCTAACCACAAAAAAATTATACAAAATAATATTATAAACTACTATGGCTTGATATAATTCATTAAATTGTAAAATTATTTTTATTATAAAGTAGTCTAACAAATTAAATGAAACGTTGTAAGTTTGTACAAAAAAAAAAATTGTATAATTTTTTTGTAGATGTAGAAGTAATCTTTTCTATAACAAAGATACATATTTGATTCCTTATAATTATAATAACTATATCTTTTTTGAAAGAACAAACTTCATTCAAATCAACTAGCACAATTACAAAGTAATCGATCCTTCAAAATGATCTTAGAAACACTGGCAGGTTCATCCTCTAGCCAGACATTCTCACCATCAAGAGTCAATGGTAGTTAGCAATACTATCAGCTACTCTATTATAGATTCGTGAAATGGAAGAAAGCTGCATAAAAGGAAATTGAGCTAACATAAGCTTGAGATCATAAACTAGCTGGCCGTTCTTTGAAAAATCTTCCTCTTTGTTCTTCACAGCCTCAATAAGTAGCTTTGCATCTTCTTCAAGTTGCACCTGCATGAAGCCCAGTTCACCACAAAATTCAATAGCTTTTAGTAGGGCAAAACTTTCAGAAGCAGATCTCACATTTATCTTTGGAGCAGCCAATAATGCATAAGGAAGACCCTGATTATCTCTAATAACCACTCCAAGACCAGCTATTCTTGAAGAAATATCAAATGCAACATCAAAGTTTACTTTCAATATAGTCCCTACTGGTAGAATCCATTTCAAAATTCCAATACTATTCAATGTTGACCCCAACCCAGATTCTTTTATATTTGCTTATTTAAATAAACTAAGGCTATTAACTGCAGATTCAATTAATAGCTTAGGAGATTTAAATTTATTTGAAGACAAATTCATTTCTCCTATACCATAAAGCATGCATAATAATAGAAGCTAGGTCCAATTGATCACTCTCTAATTTCTAATATAAGGAAACCCATAAATCTACAAACTTTGTAAAAACTATCTTCCATTTTTTCACAAGACTTAAAACCTCCCCCCAAAATCAGTAGTAGCAAGACACATCCACAAAACATGTAGCATAGA
This sequence comes from Platycarya strobilacea, assembly GCA_036898215.1. Lineage (NCBI taxonomy): Eukaryota > Viridiplantae > Streptophyta > Magnoliopsida > Fagales > Juglandaceae > Platycarya > Platycarya strobilacea. The sequence goes on from CM072545.1 coordinate 10,007,265, forward strand.
CTCTTCTTCCATCTTACACACTGGGCAACAATGGGAATCTACTAGCTTCCTCCTGCATAAATTAGAATTGGCAAGCAAGATATTATTAAGGGATTTCCACAATAATTGTTTTACCTTGCCAGGAACATTCAAGGACCAAACTCTTTGCCAATGTTCTTCCCTTTGCTGCCAAACAGATGAACTTCCATACTTTTGCTGCTAAAAAAGAACGTCATCATGATAAACACTCTTCACAGAATATATCTTATTTGCAGAAACCCTCCATATTAGTTTATCAAGTGCTCTCCATCGACTAATGGGCACAGTCAATATTTCTCTAGCCTTCTCTTCATAAAAAAATAGATTTCACTAAATCTTGCTTCCACTCCCCCTTTTCCTAATCAATCAAAGTATCTACAGTAGTTTCGATATCTATTTGAGTTGAAGAACTCTGAGCCCGAGACAGAATAGGAGATGATAACCACTTATCCTTCCAAACTTTAATATCTTTTCTATTGCCTACTCTCCGCATCAGATTTCTTCTGAGTAAGTCAAAACAAGAATGTATACTTTTCCAAATAAAAGAGGGTCTGGACCTTAACTTAGCCTATAACAAGGAGCAAATCTTGAAATATTTATTCTTATAAATTTATGCAACTAGAGAAGAATGATTAGTAATTATCCTCCATCCCTGTTTTGCCACCAAGGCCCTGTTAAAAGAGTTCAGATCCCTAAACCCCAAACCCATCTTCCCTTCAATACCTCAAGTTTCCTCCAGCTTTGCCAATGAAATCCTCTTCCTGTCCTACTATGACTCCACCAGAAATGAGCCAAAATTCCTTCTATTTCCTTGATTAATCTGCTTGGCAATTTAAACACAAACATTGTATAAGCAGGTATGGCCTGCAAGACACTTTTAATCAATATTTCCTTACCTGCTATTGATAAAAATTCTATCTTCCAGCTATTCACCATCTTCTAAATTTTTTCTTTCAGGCTTCTAAACGAATTATACTTGATCTTCCAATCATATTAGGAAGACCTAGGTACTTTGAATAGCTTTTACATGTATTACTTCTAATTGCAATATGTTGTGTCTCATGGTAGAATTTGTGTTAGAGCTAAACAAAAAACTAGTTTTTTGATGATTAAGTGTCTGCCCAGAAGCATTTTTAAACTAAACCAAGATATCATTTACCTTATCCCATTCCTCCGAAGAAGCTCTACAAAAAATCACTGCATCATCAACAAAAAATAAGTGGTAAATTCTAGGGCCTCGACTGGTCACTGACACCCCTTTAATCTATCATTATTGCTCAGCTCTTGATAATAAATTTGTCAACCCTTCTGCACAAATTAGAAATAGATAAGGGGACAACGGGTCCCATTGTGTTAACCCTCGAGATGGAAAAATAGTCTCACCAGCCACACCATTCACAAGGATAGAATATGTAACTAATTTAACACATTCCATAATCAAACTTGTCCATCTATGTCCAAATCCTAGCTTAATCAGCATAGTCTCTAAAAAGACCCATTCCACCCTATCATAAACCTTTGACATATCAAGTTTAATAGTCATACAACCTTTTTTCCCCTTATTTCTAGTTTGCATGGAATGGATAAGTTCAAAAGCAGCCATTACATTATCAGTTATGAGTCTATTTAGGATAAAAGCATTTTGATTCCAAGATATTACCTCATTCATAATCTTTTTCATTTTATTAGCTAATACTTTGGAAATAAGCTTATAAAACACATTGCATAAGCTAATAGAATGAAAATCATGAATTGAGAATGGGGAGTTTACCTTAGAATAAGTGCAATTTGAGTATGATTGACTACCCCTTGCATCTCTCCATGTTGTAGGAACTCCAAAACTGCCTTTGTTACTGATTTTCCAACTATACCCCAATGATCTTGAAAAAATCTCGCATCAATCCATCTGGACCAGGTAATTTCAATGAAGACATTTGATTTAAAGCCTGCTGTACTTCATCCTCTGAGAAAGGATGTTCTAATTGACCTTTCATCTCTGGAGTTACTCTTGATTGCACCCTAAAAGTACACTGAAGTGTGCTCTCTGCAGAGGGATTAGTTGATTGGAATAGCTAAGAATAGTGGCTAAAAAACCCTATTGCTATATCTTCTTGCTTCTGTAAAACCACACCATCAGCACTCAGAATCTTCTTTATCAGATTTTTCTTACATCTCTAATTTACACAAGCATGATAATACTTTGTATTTCTGTCCCCATTAGCTAGCCAGTGTCTCTTTGTTCATTGTTTCCACCTCAAGTCTTCTTGGTCCAACAAATGGCTCAAATTCGCTTGCACCCTTTTTAACTCAACCAAATTGTGCTCTCTTTCATTTAGTTGTCAATCATGAAATCTTTTAAATTTCTCATCAATAGCTATTGTTCTTTCTTTGTTAAGACTTTTACTCCAAACCTGGAGTCCTTTCATGCATCTTTCCATCATGATCTGGGTATGGTCTGTTCATGAGTTTAAGGTCAAGGTTTCCTGCCAGTTAGAAGCTATTACTTCTTTACATCCTTGTTCTTTATTCCAATTGAGCTCATATTTAAAGTGGTGAATGAAACCTAACACTTTCCTCCTTTCTTTTGAGCATTCAATCAGAATAGGTCTATGATCTGAGCAGGCTGCTATTAGAGTTTTAACAGCATGCTTAGTATACATAGCCCTCCACATTTGGTTTGCCACCCCTCGATTAAGTCTCTCTTTTGTAAAAGAAGTATCATCATGGCGATTACTCCACATAAATCTATCACCTTCCCAACCTAGGTTGGACAGATTCCCATTTGCTAACATTGATCTAAACATGGACATAAGACTTTCATTTTGGGGTCTGCCTCCAACCTTCTCGTCACTGGTCATAATTTTATTATAATCACCCATTATACCCCAGTATATATCCATAGGATTAAAAGAGCTTAGTAACTATCATGCCTTACCCCTCAAACTAGACTATGGTTGTCCATAGAAACACGTTACTAACCAGGGTCTAGAACATGACTCATCTTTTACCAGAACATTAATATGTCTGTAAGAATAATTTAATAATTCAAGCAACTCATTATTTCTCCATAGCAGCATGAGCCCCACACTTCCACCTACCGCCTCTATAATAATACAACCTTCAAATCTAAGTCTACTAGCAACTTTTTGAGCTTGAACATAACTCAGTTTTGTCTCCATCAAGAAGACAATATCGAGAGTTTGTACCTTCACCAAATGGCAAAGATTTTGAACTGTAAGGAGATTCTCAAGCTCTTTCTAGTTCCACCTTAAAAGTTTCATAGATCCTAGTGAGACTACCTTGCAGCCTTTACCATTACATCTTCATGGTTCTCATCAATATTATCAATAAAAGCCAAAGTTTTTGAAAGATTACCTGAACACATACTGTATTCAGCAGCCCCTTCAGTACGTCGCTTCTTCCCTACCAAACACGGCTTTGGAGATGAGGGGAGCTATATTTTCGCACGGGCTTTGCGCTTCTAGTGACCTCCTTTCATCAGATATAGTAGCAGGTAGCTCCTGGATCATCGATGATTGAGAAATTTGTTGTGCCGATATTTCTACAGTGCCCTTAGCGTTAATAATCTGTTCTAGCCCAATGGACCTTGCAGCTTTGTTTTAGAGCTCTGCAACCTTTGTTTTAGCTCTAGCCCAAATTTACAATGACCTAACTATATCCTTAGTCAAAATGGTCAACGATGGTTGCTGGTCCAAATTTGAAAAACAGTTATTGAAAGATTCGGGATAATCCTCTCTTACCCGTTTATCGTCATTAACCTTTAATCTCGCACCCATAATCCGATCCATGTTCTCAGTTTTCTCGCCATGGCTAACCACCCCGTCTAAAACGGGATTACACTGATGTTGCTCCGATTCTTCTTGGGACATAATATCAACTAGAGCTGTCTTCCTTTCCCTTTTTTTGGTTATCGGTACCTCTTTCCGCCACCCTCCCTCACTCCCATTTGCAGCATTAGGCGTGAAAGGTAGGGATTTCCGTTTAGAAACCTCTACTCTTAGCCACTTTCCGAATTGAGGATTAATCCTCTAGTCTGTTTGTCTCGCCTCCACCGGGGTCCTACATCCTTTCTCATCATGGAGAATCTATCCACAGGCAAAACAGAGTTTCGAGAGTTTTTTGTACTTGAAAGAAAGCCATACTTGCTCCAATTCACAGTTTATAAAGCATCCCCTAGCTATGGCTTTCTACAAAGGGATTTCAACTTTAATCTGCAAGTAATCACTCCATCCTATACCATCGCCATCGACATCCATATCAAGTACTCTGCCCACTGAACTCTCCACCATATTCCCCTAGTCCTCTATCGTCTTCCCCAAAGGGAGGTTGTGAATTTGTAACCAGAAGGCCTTATGAGTTACTTTCAAATTTCTTGTCTGCAATATACCAACATAGAGTTTTAGGGCAAACAGGGACCCATCAAACAGCCATGGACACCCCGTATAAACTCGCTGTTTATCTGCATGATTAGCGAACGTGATGATGAAAATGTTCTTCCCAACCTCCCAAAAAAAAGCACTTTTACTTATCGTCTAGGTCTTTGCCATCGTCTTGGCAATCACTTCCCTTACCACTACACGTTCATTATAGATGGTTCCAATAAGACTTATTTCTCCTTTATCCTTGATTTCATCCCCATTCTCGTTGGACAACCCCAACGCGAGTTCCTCTTCATCAGTCACACGGAGTTGTCTCCATCTGTCCTGTAAATCATCCATCAACAATCCTGAGTACACACTCAAGGGCTTAGTCCCTACTCGCACCACCTCTGAGATTGCCTACAATCACCAGAGAAGAGACTTTGCAATTGCAAACTTCGTGTCTTAAGCTCACAATAATAAATGTATCTTAACTTTAATTAATTGTTATTTTTAAATATTAACATACTATTATATATATGAGAGATGCCCCCAGCCTGTCGATTGTCAAATCCGTTTCACATTCACAATCATGAGGAGCCACATAGGCATCCTAACAAATTCTTCTTACACCCGTATACTGGTGATCCTCAAATTCTCTCCCCCATCGCCTTCTTTCTTCTGTCATTGTTGTCGAATAACGTCTTCTGGTAACTTAGAGAAGCTAAAATCTGAAAGATCAAGATCTGAAATATTAAGAAACTAAAATTGTCTTGGTTTAAAAAAATAAAAAAATTGCTAGGACCACACCATAGCATTTGAAGAGAAAAAAGGAAAGTGATATATACATAATACATTTCACAATAAATGTTAAATTAAAGGTAATTCTGTAAAACACTATATAAACACAATGCTTTACAGAATTATATCTCATTTAACACTTTTTGTAAAATGTGTTATATTCTTGTATTGATTGTATATCATTTTTTGAAAAAAAAAATATAGGGTAAGATATTGAGTTCCTTGGCCACCTCGAATAGTATCAAGAATAAAAGCATCTAACGAAAAAGTCACCTACAATGACTTCAACACATCACAAAAAGATGGAAAATAATGAGTAATAGTAAGGAAGATTTGGATACAAGGTTCATATGCCTTGGAGATCACCCTCCAAGTAGACATGAAAAAGAAAGATATAGTTCGATGCCGGTGGGAAGAGCTTTGAGAATGTCAATCATGGCTTTTAATGGAGATCCATATATGGGAATGATACGCGTGACTCCAAAATCATGGTGAAGTGCTAGCAAATCGGGAGAGAAGAATGGATATGATGAGGAAGAGGAAAGAGGGAAAGAGTGAGGAGTTTATCTAAATGCTATCTTCTTCCTTTTTCTCTGAAAATCTAAATGCTATATCACAATGTAATTTTTGTAAGTTGCATATGTGTTTGTATTTCATTTGATGGTGTAAAAATAAAAAACTTACACCAGACTAGCTATAACGTTTTCTCTCTATATATAAATAAGAGTTAGTATAAGTATCATTTTTATTCGAAAACTGTTCATGCATGCTTAGATAATTTTATTTTTAAATTATGTATAAAAAATGATATTTTTTATTTATGTAATAACATATTGAATAATTCTCTTTATCATTCTCATATATCATATACTTCATCTATTTGATTTTATTTCTTTAATTTTCTATAATAAATATGTGATATATAGATGATAAGTAGAATAATTTAATTAGTTTAACAAGAATAAAATAAAATTTTAAAATATAAAAAATAATTTTAAATAATTTTAAAATATATAAAATATATAGGAGTGGTTTGGATTGAGAAATGTGATGAGATAATAGGAGTTTTGAAAGTTGAATAAAATATTATTAAAATATTTTTTTTAATATTATTATTGTGTTAAAATTTAAAAAAGTTGAATTGAGATTTAAAAAAATTGAATTATTTATTATATTTTATATGAGAATTTAAAAAAGTATAATAATAAATTTAAAATGAGTTGAGATGAGATGATCTCACTCTCTCATCCAAATCGGGCAACGTAAAATTAAAAGTAGTATTTTTCTAAAATATTTAAAACATTTTTATTGAATTGTCTAAAATTATCATTTAAAAAAATTTTTGTTGGACAAAAATTTAGTTTTATCATTTATAAAAAATATTTTTATTTAATTTTTTTCATTTATATATCTTTTCTTTTAATTAAATATGACTAAATTTTTTTGATAAATATATAAATATATATTTTAAAAAAAATAAATTTAGATAATTTAATTAAAATATTCTTCCACATACCGTTTCCAAATAATGATTGAAAATAGAATTTTTCTATAAAATATGTGTATATATATATATATTATCCTTTCCGGACTAGAGCCCACATGATTGCAGCAAAGCTGAGGAAAACGGGCTTCCGTTGCACAGTTTTGCCTCGTAACCAGGGAAAGGAACTGTCCAGCAATACGGTTGTCGTTTTGTCCCTATTCGTGGACCTTTGTCCCCCACCTCCCACCTCCCACCTCCCACATTCTTCCATTCTGATTGGATAATACAGCAAACGGTCTGAACCTATAATTATCACTATTAATCAAATTAATCCGTTATTTCCACGCTAATCTTCAACTGTTCAGCAGTTAATTTACCATTTGTTCTCGTATGGACAATAATACCCCTTCTGTCAGCATACATAATCCGATTCTGAGGACTGTTTGGGTTCCAATTGGGGGTATTATGGTCACACAAAAATGACTGGGCGATTTAAAAGAGGGAAATTTTGAACTCTAAATTTTCATTTTAAAAGTTATAAATTATATAAATCAGGCCACATATTTTAACGTAGAAGAAAGTAATTGAGACTTGGGAGTAGGGAAAAGTAGGATTAAAAATGGTTTGATAAAAGATAAGGACAGCCAAAGCACCTGATTCCTTCCTGATGTGACCGTACCCATGTCTTTTTATTTTATTAAATTCAAAGCTGTACCGATGCTTGCCTTTCACTACTCCATCTTTTGCACTTTCCAGAAACATTTCCAATTTTTTTAATTAAAACCAATACTCAGTAAAATTTAAGAGTAAAATTTAAGATCGGTTTGGATTTGTTGATGAATTTATTTTAATTTATTATTATATTTTTTTGAAATTTTTGATATAAAATAAAAATTTTAATATATATTTTTTTAATTTAATTTTATTTTATTTTATTTTATTAAATTTTAAAATAATATTATTATTAAAAAAGAAATAAATTTATTTTAACTTATTTTATTTTTCAATTTAAATCGAATGAACTCTGCACTAATCTTTTGTTTAAGATTCTCTTCGAATTTTAATAGGAATTAAATTCTGAATTGAAATAATCGAAAGTGTTTTAAAAAATTTATTTAAAATAAATATATATTTAAATATTAAAATAAATTTAAATATATATATATAAAGTTAAAAAATATATAAATCTTGCATATAAAAATATATTAAATTAAAAAATTTTATAAATTTTATGTTTGAGATAAATTTAATAATTTAAAAATTGAATATTTGAATATTAAACTTAATTTAAAATTAGTTTGAAGTATGAATTGACTTGATTTCTATTGAATTTAAAAAGGGCTTAAATATCCAATTTTTCCTTGTTTTCTACGGTTAAACCTCTGAAAATGTCTTTTTTGATGCTGTACACTTAACATTTTATTTTTTTTAAACAAATTAATTTTACTAAATTAAAGATGATACATGAATAAGAGGTGGATTTTCCAATAAGCACCCGAAAATAAAAAAAAAATAACAATATAAATAGTGGAACAAAAGAAAAAAAAACTTTATTTGAAATCAATTTATTAATCTCTACTCATATATTATAATAAGACTTTATTTTATAAAAAGATGAAAATAAAATATTTATAAAAAAATAATTAATGGAACTATTATTAATGACGGTATAACCTTCATTGAAAGTAGCAAGTGATAAATGCACGATCACTTATTATCTCGTGTGCTTTTTGAAGAATTATACGATTTGTATTTCATGATCGCGAATTAAGAAAAGCGACTTAACATTTTACGTTTGATTGCATGAAGAGAGCAATAACAATAAAAATGTTTGAACATAATGTTTTTCAAAACTCTGAAGCCGATCATATATGATTTTTTTTGGTATATGTAGTTTCTAAAGACTGGTACGTAGCTTGTCTCCCCTATAAATCATTGCACCCACTTCCGCCACAAAGCTCACCTTCAGGCTCCAAGACTTTCATTTTACAATCAGAGAGAGAGAGAGAGAGAAGCTAAGCGAGAGAATGGAGGGGAAAGAAGAGGATGTGAAAGTAGGAGCGAACAGGTACCCAGAGAGGCAACCCATAGGGACATCGGCGCAGACGGACAAGGACTACAAGGAGCCACCGCCAGCACCATGGTTTGAGCCAGGGGAGCTCCAGTCCTGGTCCTTCTGGAGGGCTGGAATTGCCGAGTTCATCGCTACCTTCCTATTCCTCTACATCACCGTTCTTACTGTCATGGGTGTCGCCACCTCTCCCAAGTGTGCCTCTGTTGGTGTTCAGGGCATTGCTTGGGCCTTTGGGGGCATGATCTTCGCCCTTGTTTACTGCACTGCTGGTATCTCAGGTTACACCTCTCTCTCTCTCTCTCTCTCTCTCTCTCTACCTATGTTGCTTTGAAGTTTCAGGGTGACTGATGAAGGAAAGAAACGATTTTTTTCTTTGTTACATACATGCTTAAAGATGGTAATTTTCTAAAGTTTTTTTCCCCTAAAATCAATCTCTTGCTCGCTCTTAAGTCTTTTGTCTGTAGACAAAGATGGAGAGCTAATGACTTTGTAGTGATTTTTTTTCTTTTTTTATTTGGTTGTTTGTTTGCTGGGGAAAAAAAGAAAACAGGCTAGCATGCATGTTTTCGGTGGGATCTGTTCAAATCGGTGACTTCATCCCTTCCTTTTTTTCAATCTTCTGTCGGGTTTGTGAGAGATATGAGAGTAATTTGCACCTTATTACTGGACTTTCCAAAAAATTCTACTTGAATGCTGCTTTCTGTTTGTTTGGACTGTCAGAAAATTTGAGAACCAAGGAATCAAACTCTTTTATTCTTATGTTCTCTTAAACAAATTCCCAAGATTTTCCATTTTCTTAATTTTCTTTCCCATTTACTCAATAGGCTTGGAGCAGCTTGTCTGATTTTTTCGATTTTCACTCTTCCCTCACGATACACGTTATTTTGTTTATGTTTGGCACAGGTGGACACATAAACCCAGCTGTGACATTCGGTCTCTTCCTTGCGAGAAAGCTTTCCCTGACAAGAGCAGTATTCTACATGGTGATGCAATGCCTGGGTGCAATCTGCGGTGCAGGTGTCGTGAAGGGGTTCCAGAAAACACAGTACGAACTTCAGGGTGGTGGGGCAAATATAGTGAAACCAGGTTACACTAAGGGTGATGGCCTTGGAGCTGAGATTGTTGGCACTTTTGTTCTCGTTTACACCGTTTTCTCTGCAACTGATGCTAAGAGGAATGCTAGAGATTCCCATGTCCCTGTAAGTATTATTTTCTTTCCCTTTCTCTTTCTTTCCTCTGTCTCTGTCTCTGTTTTTTTTTTACCTGATTTTTCTATGTATTTATTTGTAACTCTGTCCATGGCTATGCACACGTTTATCTGTTTCTCCTAGTTATCTATTTATTACTTTTACAAGCATGTAGAGAAGACAGAAGAGAAAGCATAAATCAATCAATGGCTTGGATGGCTTAGCCTTGTTTGGTAATGCAGTTCAGATGAGATGAGATGTTTTGTCGAGTGATGAATAAAATATTGTTTTAATATAGCTTTTTTTAGTATTATTTTTATTTTGAAATTTGAAAAAGTTGAATTGTTACATTGATTATATGATATAAGATGGAATGAAATAGTTTTTTTTTTTTTTTTGTGTAACCAAACCAGCCTAAATGGTTTGGCACATGGGATCATATCCATAAGAGAAAGCCAACTTTAGCAGTGAGAAAAGCTTGAACCCTCGCTCTTGACCTCAATATTTCGAAAGCCTGTCACAAGTTATAACAATATGGCAAGAGAACCTTTCGGTTAGACTCAGGTCTCTTTGCCATGAAAAAGAATAAATTGAAGAAACTACCCCACGACTATTATCTTTTGCTGGAGTGAGCCCAATACTTATTTTTGGAGGCTCTTATTTAGGTTGCTTTGTTTGTTCAACTTTAATACACAAGTCTTGTCGCATGCTTTGCCTGCCAAATGCATGATAGGGGTGCTTGCATGAACTTATGCATGATATGGCAATGCTACACGACTTGAACATAAAAGTTTGTGCAACTAGCGTATTTTACTATCATGTGAGTCCCCTTTATGCTTTTTTGTGGAACGGGCTCTGTTTGCCAAGATACCTTGCTACTTTGCTAGTACATAGGGGCACTATATTCAACTTGTTGACTTGTACTTGGCAGAATACCTTAGATTACTCGAAGTTTGATGAGCTTTCTTTAATCTATCAAGTCTTAAGAGTGATCTCAATGTTTGCACCTTAAAATGCATTGTGGTTACTGGTTAGCTTCTTGGGAAATGTTAGGTTTGTAAAAAATGCCATTGGATTGGGTTTCGGAAAATGATGGTAGAATTTTCATTTGGTTTTCCATAGTTTGAATTGGCATGGCTATTATGAATCCCATTAGAGTGTTGAATAAAATAAAATTTCTTTTTTTAGAACTTATATCAGAAAATCAAAAACAAATTGCAAGCCCTGGGAAAACTAGCTTAATTGTCGCCATTTCTGATTGATGTAATGTCACATTTTACTGTAAGTTGTACTCTTTCTAAGTGTTATGATGCTACTAAGGGATTGAATTAGTGGTATAGATGCTTGGAGGTGCAAAATAAAATTTTATTTTCGGGATGAAGTTTATTCTACAGCTACAATAAGTATAAGAGAGAGGAAGCTTTTCTTCTTTTCATACTACTTACATAAAAATAAAGTAAAATAAACTTCTTATTTACATATATATATTCTGCATTTTTATCCATGTACTTGGGCTCTGCCTATTAATCTCATCAATAAAATTCTAGTTTACTGATCAAAAATATATATTCTGCACTTGTTTAATCTAGTTCATGTCATTTTCATATTCATCACTGCTTGTTCTCATGTTGACTTACGCTGTTCTAAAGTTCTCGTGAATATATGAGTTGTTATTACCATGTCAGAAAGAGTAATGCTATACATCATACCGCCATCTCACCTTTACCTCACTATGTAATATGTGGTATATATATCACCATTGGATGATAAAGAATCATCTAATAAAGGATTATCCAATGGTGATAAATGTGCCACATCTTGTATAGTGAGATGAAAGTGAAATGGTGGTGTGGTGTTATAGCATTTTCCTTTCAGAAATTACAGAAATTGTAGCCATCGATGGAATTAAGAAGTCCTACTTTTGTTTTTGGGTTTAATCCCAATCTAATGAAATTGGTTGAGGGGCCTAGGCTATTGGACCCCGTGTAAGTGGTATACATGCTTTGTTGATCATTTGCATAAAACTTTCTGAATAGACGGTGTTAGGGGCGTCTAGGGTGGGACTGAAAGTGCAATTGAAATCAATTGTTGCTGGAAATTGCAATTATGGTGAGTTTGAATGGTTTTAAGCTATAACTTTCTAGAGTTTTTGAAGCTTGCACTTTTGTATTAAGAGAGTTTCATAGCTACTAAAAAGATCTATGCTCTTGCCTACTTTCTACTCAGATAAAAGTTGCTTCTCAAAAAGTTGGTTGAACTAAGATTATTGCTGTGTAAAATTCAGATATGATTATGAACTCTGTGTGAATTAATAGTGAATCCCCGCTTGTAATTGAATATTAGGATAAAAAAAGTAATAATAATGAATCAGACGTTCACACTACTTGTTGGTCTCAATTCCAATCGAAATTTTTATAAATTAATGCTTAGCTGAAATTTGATTTTGGACTGTCAAATTTGTTGATTGTTTGAGACTTTTATAAGAGAGCTATTATTATGCAAAAGGCCAGGATGGCTCAATCAGACACCTAGTAATTCCTCAGTTATTGTTTAATAGGCCATGGTAACATAATTTGGGTGTAGTAATAAAATTATTTATGTGATAACCTACTTGAAGCTAGGTGGTAACTTGCCACTTGAATTGCTGTTTTGTTGAGCACAGTTTTGGATAGATTTGGTTGACCTTTCCTAGGGTTTGGATAGCAGTGAATTTATAATGTGACCAATTGTTGAGTATATATACTATAGCCGAACTAGAACTAGTACTAGTACATTCTTACATATATTGTGCACGAATATGGGAAAATTGCATCGGCTGCGAGCCTGTGATAGTACATCTCCTATTGAAACTTGTCAAAAAAAAAAAAATAGAAAAGGCTGTCTGGTCATGTATTGAAACTTGCTTGGGATATGAAAAAATTATGCTTACACAAGATTGTCTAAAACCATAAAACGTCGAGGACAGGTGCTCTCGGAAAGTCTTAAATATCGTTTCTTTGTTGAATAGTGTTACTATGCCTCCTCAATTTGCCTATTTAGTGTGCCCTCCAGTGCAAAATATACTTTTTTGCTTTTTATTTCAAATATTTTTTAAACATGTTTAAATATTCTTAAAAATATTTAAAAAAAAATACCAATACGCAAATAGTCACTTCCTCAACTATTAAGAAAAAAAAAAGCGTGACCAGTCAAAATAAGGGGACTAAATGAGGCGGCATAGTAGCATTATTCTTCTTTGTTTGATGCTGTAGTGAGACTTGCTTGGGGCTATGTTCTTTCTTGCCTGACATATATGATATAATGTTCTGAAACACCTGTTCGTTTCTCTGACTTGACCTGCAGCTCTTGGCTCCACTTCCAATTGGGTTTGCAGTGTTTTTGGTGCACTTGGCTACCATCCCCATCACTGGAACTGGCATCAACCCTGCCAGGAGCCTTGGGGCTGCCATCATCTTCAACAAAGACCACGCATGGGATGACCAGGTTAGCAAACTGTCATGATCCCCCATTGATTTACTTCTGGTTGGTAACATTTTTTAAAACCATGTTTAAACAAAGGGCTTTTATATATATTTTTTAGGATGGTTATGTAAATTATAAAATTAAAATTAAAAAATTTAGTAATCTTAATTTGAAAGGCACAGTCATTAGAAATGAATAGTAAAATAGTAGTTTGAGAATTATTAATCTCACTGATCATCGATGTTTTTGTTTCTTGCTTTAGTGGATCTTCTGGGTGGGACCGTTCATTGGAGCTGCACTTGCTGCCCTTTACCACCAGACAGTCATAAGAGCCATCCCATTCAAAACCAGAGCCTGAGAACTCCGCTTGTGTTTCATATTTTGATCTTCTGCTTTGTTTAGACCACGTTTGCTGTCTTGTTTGATCTCTCTCTCTCTCTCTCTCTCTCTCTCTCTCTCTCTCTCTTTGTATCATTGTTAGGGGTTGGATTTTGAGGGGTTGATTATGTGCATAAGGGATGTGAATTTGCAGCTTTTTCTGAATGTAGTATTCCTTAAACTTTAATGCATGCCTGTTCTTCACTACTGCATACATCATCAGTCTATATATCCCAAACGTTTGATCATGCACATGCACTTGTTCACTTAAGGTGGTAGTCCGGCTGGTATGGGTTGATATTTCATAGCTTCAAGGTTGGGAGTTCGAGCTGCATATAAATTGAAATCATTTGTGGAAGTAAAGTTCGACTTTTGGCCATGAAATGGAGTTGTGGACCAGATGAATGCTTTGGAGGTGTTATGGTGACGGACTCGCTTTTGAAAAGTAGTTATGATTTAAATCGGATATTTCACAGCGAAGAGTGGATCTTATGGTCACATTCAGTTGTCCCCACTTCTCTTTTTGCTAGAAAAAAAAAACCCCCTAAATTAAGAACAGTTACTCAAAAAGTGTGATAGTCACTGTATACACCAACAGAAGGCCAGACCAAAATGGAGTATTCCTTTTCTTCATCTTCATCTTCATCATGCGTATGCGGCAAGCAGTATGCCCATCTCTTTGTGTGAGTTCACATGCAAGTTCACATGCAAGCTGATTTTGGTCACTTTTAATAACATCGATCTGATTGGAGATAATAAAATCTACTAGCCAATATTTTCTATAACTTTGCACTCGGCTATTTCGTTTAAGCTCGATTTGAATTGGAAGGTAAGTTAAGTTTAATTTATTTTTTAATATTATTATTATTTTAAGATTTAAAAAAATTGAATTAAAATTTAAAAATACGTATTAAAATTTAAAAAACTGTATTAATATTTATATTTTGCATTAATATTTTAAAAAATATAATAATAATTTTGAGATGATTTTTACGAATCCAAACCCACCCTTAATCTATTCCGAATAATGCTACTCTTACGGATGGCTGATGCCAAATGGGATTTCCGCCTGTTGAAATACCTATTTTTTTAATTTAATTTTTTAATATTTTTTTATCACTCTTAAATATTTTAAAAAAAATTACAATATTAAAAAAAATATATTTTTAATCATTATATAAAAAAAAAATTCTCTTACATTCGGGAATCATTTCTCATCTATTCCTGTTCTGCTATTCATACCAGAAACGAACTTCAAACGGGATGTTACCCACATCAAAATAATCCGAACAATCCAAATGAAACAATGAGCTGCTGCTGCATGTTTCAACCTGACATACTCTGACACAGAAAAACTGACTTAAGTTTGGCAGCATCATGTTCTGTGAAATTTAGATGCACAAATATCAACAATATCATTGTCGGCATGCCCCAAGACGAAAAGGACAAAAAAACATTTCTCTGATCATGATTTCTACAACACTTCATTAGTCATGTTCTTTCAGCTTGAAATATGTGTAGCATTTGAGTGTCAAAACCAAATGATCCTAAAACTTAAAAGCAATATATGCTAAGGTATAGTTCATACTAATGGTCTTGGTTTGGATCCAAATCGGTCATGCATATAGAAAGTCGCCTACATAATTAAATACAAGGGAGGGAAGGGGGATATGGGGTGGTCATGAAATATTATGGTGGGGTTGGTGGGCGATTCACCCACCTAATAACCATAAAAGCAATGCATGTGGGTGGCCTTTAATTCCCCCCCACCCACAATTTATTGTCCCAAAACCATTAGCCAGTTAAAAAGATTGCCAGCCGAGTTAGACATCATGATACAGCTCACCTAACTCGCTCATCACTTTCACCTCCCACGAAAACTATGAACCTTGCTTTTGACCGGGATTCTTATAAAGATTGCTATAGCCACAAATATTTATGTAAAAATAATCTTATAAACTCACATTATTTCATTAATTTATTAAATCTATTTTATAATAAAAATAATTTTATATGAATTAAGATATAATAAAATCTACTTCTTGCTACCGTGATAATTTAATATGATATTAGAGTAGAAGTCTTGAGTTTGAATCCTGACTCTATATTCTACGTCTCATTTAATTAAATAATTTACTTATTAGATTTATTAATTAAGAGGAAGTCTAACCCACCAATGATGAGAGCTGTTAAAATATAATAAAATATACATCTTCCTATCAGTTTAAGTTTTTAGAATAAATAGTGATTTGACAACATGTAATGTGATAAACCACATAAACTACATCAGTTTGTGAGATTATGTTTGTTTAATATTGCATTTGTGACTAAAGTATTTCGCTTCTTTCTCTCGTTTTTCTTAGAGAGAAATGTTGTTTTTTTTTTAATTTTAAATTTTCTAATTTCTGGTTACATTAGTAGAGGTCTCATATTTTAAGTGACTCATGACTTATAAAATGTGACATTAATGAATTCCACATCGGAAAATCACGTTATTTTCATTGACATGTCTCTAATATTTAATGAAAACGAAGGGAGTGGTGAGATTATTACATGATTTACATCTTGTTGTACTTGTCAACGTAAATAGAATGCAACATATATATATTGGCGTGGTTGAGGCTGAGGATAAGGTGGAGGTGGCTTTCCCTTCCATCCCATCATAATCAAATTTTAGTCCTAATCAAACATGACTCTTGTTTTCTTTTGGTTTTTTGTTTTTTTTCCCAAAGACTTGAAGTCAAGTGACAATCTCTTACTACCCTAATAAATTCTTACCCAAAAATTGCAGCTTCTAATAAAAAAATAGTTGCTTGTAGGTAGTACATTTGATTCATGCAAGCATTGCATAGGCACATCACTTCTCTAGAGAAGAAGTGTGATACAGGTACTTTGACAATCGTGCACTTAACCATATATAGATGCAAACTTTATTATTAATGGAAAATTATTTTGGTGGTTTATAGGACTAATCCATATGTAGGCCGGACCCATGAAAGAAAATAATGCTCTAAA
Source organism: Platycarya strobilacea (assembly GCA_036898215.1). Lineage (NCBI taxonomy): Eukaryota > Viridiplantae > Streptophyta > Magnoliopsida > Fagales > Juglandaceae > Platycarya > Platycarya strobilacea. The sequence goes on from CM072545.1 coordinate 10,024,065, forward strand.
TCATAGGGCAGTGTTTGTTTTTGAGTTATGGTACTGTTTTGTATGGTGATGGTTTACACTTAATTAGCACCTCCTTATGATACTACAAAAAATATATATATTTATGATATTTTAATTGTAATCAAATAAATTATTTGCGATGAAAATAGATTTTTTGTAATGGGTAACTTTGGGTATGATATATCATGTAGCTAGAAAGGTATATCATGGATTAATAATTATATAATACTTGAAGGCATCTAAAATCATCTCTCTCTCACATTAAAAAACCTCCAAGCAGCTCGAAAATCCTCCATGTTTACTCAAAGTTTGTGTATAAGTTTGTAACAACGACTCGAACTATTTGATCATAGTTATTTCTCTCTCTCTCTCTCTCTCTCTCTCTCTCTCTCTCTCTATATATATATATACATATATATGTCATTACTTCTCTAAGTAGGGATTAGAAGAAAATGGAAGTACTGAGGATGATCTCTAAACTTCATCAGTCAATTATCTAGAACGGCATGCAACTCAACTAGCCATGGCCGTTTCCAAACGTGGCACTACATGAGTATTGATCTGTAGTGGGGGATAGGTGGAGACATATATGTAATGGGGTTAATGTCATGAAGGTGATCCCATCGATTCCCCCGGCGGCCACTGATCCCTTACTCATGCAATATCATGTATATTATAATGCATGCTCCAAAAAAAAAAAACATGCATTAATTAGGATCTCAATAATTAATCTATATATATTAATTATTGCTAGCTAGCTAGCTAACAACAGAGTTTTACAGTACTATTAATATATAAATATATATTCCATAGTACCACTAATTGCATTTGAGTACTACACTAGTCATTATAGTACATAGATCTCTAATAAAATTACAAAGAAATATGCCATGACAACATATTTCTGATCAATCTATTTGGAAAATCACTAAGAATTAGAGGATTCACTTGGACTTATGGGAAAAAACAATTATTTATAAGTAATTTTACATCTAAGACTATTATATATATATATACACATTGAGAATGCATGAATGCATGCCTCATTCTGACTTTATTCTTGATGTACTTATGTATGGTGCATGCTATAAATTAATTAAGGACATAAATAAATCTCTTACTTGTACGTACGTATAACCCACTTTCCCAACAAAACCTAAGTCCGGATCCCGACAATTTTCTTACAATTGAATCCCACGCCACAAGAAAATTGAAATCCAAAGTGTAAGTACAATGCATTGAGCATTGCTATTCATCACCCCGCACATATATATATATATGATATTATACTTATTTTTATTTATTTTATTTTTTTATATTTTAATCCTGCTAATTAACTAATTGTTGATCAATTCTTCCATTCATTAATATCTCTAGACGGCCATATATATAGTACCTGTTAAAGAAAGTAAAAAGATAAAAAAATCATATATCTTAATTCTTATGTGGTGCAAAGATGACGAATAGAATTTTTCAAACACATCAGCCTCAAGCTAGCTAGCTGGTTAATTAAGTTCTGTCGAAAGTTTAAACCGACCAAGAAAGTATATGGCCGCCACCAATAAAAGCTGAGTATCCTCAACTCTTCAAGGCTTAAATTACTCCAACTAACAACAGTATGTGTTATATATATATATATATATATATATAAGTTCATGATCTCACAATATTAAAGCTGAAGGCACTGAAGTCAAAACCAATATAATTATACGCTGACCAACCATGCAACAAAGAGTTGATGGGTGAAGTTGGGCAACCTGCATACCTTACTGCTCAACTATTTTTACTGAAGATCTGATCATGATCGATCATAAGCTAGCTTAACATGATCATCGACCTAATCATGATATCATTCGATACTCAATAATATTCCAAAGATTATTTTGATTTCGTACTAATCATGAGGATTTGGATCGAAACAATATCGCACCTTGACCTATTAATTAATGAGAAATTCAATAACCAAAAGGTGGATTAATAATTTCTTTGATTTATGATTAAGATTTAGTAAGGCGCTATAACATGATTAATGTGACATCTACAAGATGTTGCACTTATCTCTCTTCTAATTATAAACAAATATTTGAAACAAACATGAATTATGAATACTCAATAAATATTGTATGATCCCGTGTCTCTCTTCGTTTAGATTTTAATACTATACAAGGTCCTGATTTTATATTGCAAAATTTAAACAATTATTTACTTATCCAATATTAAAATGACTAGCTAGCTAGCTAGGTGGAATTCATGAATGAAATCCAAGTCGAATCACAACTCATAATTATCATATATAGGTGCATGGCTAATTAATTTTAAATAAAAAAAAAATTGGAATATTATTATATCGGTGCTAATAAATTAATAATGATATGTTTTAAATAATTTTAAAAATTAATTATTTAAGTAAAAGTCAATTATATTAATATATTGTAATATATATTAATTATATCTATAAGAGAAATATATCTTAGACGTCATACATTATATTGTAATAAAAATAAATTTAAGGTATCGTATAAAATAACGCAAGTTTATTATAAATTAATATATATTTTTGTCCCGCTCTATTCCTATGATTTAAAATGGCCGAAGTTTTAACGTAAAAGGAAAAGCATTTATTATGAGCATTACGGCAAAGAAAAAAAAACCAGACCCAATTCCGTAATTCCAGCCTCCAACCCCCTCATTAAAACCCAACGTTCCCTCCCCCATGATCCATCCTTGTATTCCCAGTGCGTTGACACCCTGCCTCAAGAAGGTAGAGAGATCCTCCGAAACCATGTCTCCGACGAAACCTAGCCGGAAATTCCCCTCCATAACCACATGCACCGGTTCTTCCTACGATTCCATCGCCGCTGATCTGGATGGCACTCTGCTTATCTCCAGCAGTTCCCTTCCTTACTTCATGCTCGTCGCAATAGAAGCCGGGAGCCTCCTCCGCGGCCTCATTCTCCTCCTCTCTCTCCCTATAGTCATCGTTGCTTACCTCTTCATCTCCGAAGCCGTTGGTATCCAAATCCTCATCTTCATCTCCTTCTCCGGCCTCAAGATCCGTGACATCGAGCTCGTCTCGCGTGCCGTGCTTCCCAGGTACGTACTATGGACATATAACGGCAAACACCCTGATTTAGCTGGAAATAACACATTTCAGTGTGATTATTTGATTTTGAACGTTATATATGCAAATCTAAGCTATTTGTATGTGTATTTTTTTCTGGTTCAGATTTTATGGGGCAGATCTGAGATCGGAGAGCTTCGAGGTGTTTGACAAGTGCAAGAGGAAGGTGGTGGTGACGGCAAACCCGACGGTGATGGTGGAGCCGTTTGTAAAGGACTTTCTTGGTGGGGACAAGGTTCTGGGAACAGAAATCGAGGTGAACCCTAAGACGAAGAAGGCAACGGGGTTCGTGAAGAAGCCCGGAGTATTGGTCGGAAAATGGAAGAGGTTGGCCATCTTGAAAGAGTTCGGCGAGGAAGCTCCCGATCTTGGGATCGGAGACCGCCAATCCGACCATGATTTCATGTCCATTTGCAAGGTTTGTCCATCATCATTTGCGTTGATCAAATACATGCATATACATATAACATATATACACACACATGCACGCAGCACGATATCTGAAAATATATAATATTGACAAACAAAACGTTCAAAATTTAAAACCTTGTTATGATCAATCTATAATTAAGCTGGTTATTTGAGATGGTACAAAATTTTCCGTCTTCCAGAAGATCTTGTATGGTTGATCATGACTTCATGATAAATTGCCAAGTTCGAGATTAAAAAAAATAAAAACAGTTTCGTGTCCAATTTGATTCCCTACTGATGTTGATGTACGTTATACTGAGTAGTAGGATTGTGATGGTTATGGTCATATATTTTTCTTTAGCTCTAATTGCGTGTTTCTGCTGGTATAAATAATGGGATTTAGTTGCAATATTTGATCGTTAACTTGTAAGAACGAACAAGTGATCCAATATTACAATTAGTATTTCGTTTTGATGATTAAACCCCCTCCATGCGATGGGACCCACAGTCTTTACCATCCTCAACTGCCTGCCTGCATAAACATTAGGTGGTCCACAGTGAATTAATTAACATTTAAATATAGCTAAATTCATTTTAAATGAATCTCATAAAAATTATTTTCCTATTTTAATTTATTACTATTCATATAATTCATCTATCTCAAGTCTCAATCCAAACAAGACCTAAAACACTATTTGAAAACAAACCATCAAGCATCGAAAAACAGGGAGAAATTGTTTTGATCAAAATATGTTGTGGAAGTGGCAGGTTACCATGGTTTAGTGTGTTAAAACGTCTCTCTTTATCATTTTTGTAGAGAGGACCGTAGATAAAGTACTAGTATTATTACTCATGTAGTTTTTATATTGATCAAACTCATACACAGCGCATTAAATATTAAGAAATGAGATTTATCATTATACACTTATACATACTTTACATATTTTAATATTATTTTATTATTTTATTTATTTTTATTAAACTATTTGAGTTGTTCTACTTATCATTCTTACACTACGTACGTATAATAAGAATAAAAAAAAAACTAAAATGAGTATTGTGTGTGGTGTGTGAGCTAGGAGGATAATTATTAAGTATCTATATTATTTTTAAATATTATAGGATTCACATATTACATCTCTTTAAATAAATAATTAAATTAGATGTTTATTCTATTTTTTACGTCACCATGAGGGTGCATTTATATCAATGTTTTTGGTACTGTACCATATAGACCGGTACAGTCGGTACATGCCGTACCGATTACTTGGGCAGTACAGGTACACTGCTTGTACCGTACCGGCCCAAACACCGATCATACCAACTGATATTTCGGCTGTACCGAATTTTAATTTCTTTTTTTAATTTTTTACTTTTTTTTACCTCAATTTAAACTAGATTATTTATATATATATATGTATTTATATATATAATCTATTCATATATTAACTATTTTTTTAAAATATAATTTATATATGTATTTATATATATAATTTTTTTATAAATAGACTATTCTAAAACGGTACACGAAATGGTATTGATATCGAAATATTTCGTTCCAGTGCTTTGACCGATACCGACACCGGCAGAGAATTCAAAACTTTAATTTATATGTCTTCTTGTAAATAATATTATACTAATCAACATCAAATGGACAATAGTAAAGATCGAAGTTCTTTATCCTCCGTACTATTATTCTTACACTCGATATATAGCATATCGTAAGTAATTAATTATTGAAGTGGTTAATAGACAAAATTATTTGAAAATGCGTCACATAGATCATCAAGTGCATGTAACTAGAGATCATAAATGTTAGTATAAAGAATAGCATTCGTGGATGCCCATATCCATGAGTAGTAGTACTCTTGATTAGGGTTTGGATGAGATGGCCGGTTAATTAGGACCCACAACTTAAATTCAATAATCGATCACCCGTTGATTTCGTGCATGCTCCTGATTTAATGCAATATGATCCATGCTCTGTGGTCCACTTTTCTGATCCGAAGTTATGATTGTGCATGTGGTCGCTGCATGCCGCTAATTACGTATAGTCTTTACAAATTGTCTAAACAGGAGGGCTACATGGTTCACCGTAGCAAGTCAGCAACTCCGGTCCCACTCGATCGCCTCAAGAGCCGAATCATCTTCCACGACGGCCGTCTAGTCCAACGCCCCACACCCCTCAACGCCCTCCTCACCTACCTCTGGCTCCCTTTCGGGTTCGTCCTCTCCATCATCCGCGTCTACTTCAATCTCCCACTCCCTGAGCGCATCGTGCCCTACACCTACGCCATGCTCGGCATCAAGCTCGTTATCCGCGGCAACCCACCTCCTGCCCCATCCCGTGGCTCCCCCGGTAACCTCTACGTCTGCAACCACCGCTCCGCACTCGACCCCATCGTAATTGCCATCGCCCTCGGCCGCAAAGTCTCCTGCGTCACATACAGCGTAAGCCGTCTCTCCAGGTTCCTGTCTCCGATCCCCGCCGTCGCTTTGACCCGCGATCGTGCGGCCGACGCTGCCCGCATCACCTCCCTTCTCCAGAAGGGTGATCTCGTCGTCTGCCCCGAGGGGACGACATGTAGAGAGCCTTATTTGCTTCGGTTCAGTGCTCTGTTTGCGGAAATGAGCGACAGAATCGTTCCCGTGGCGGTTGACTGTAAGCAGAGCATGTTCTACGGCACGACGGTGCGCGGGGTGAAATTCTGGGACCCGTATTTCTTCTTCATGAATCCGAGACCCACCTACGAGGTGACGTTCCTGGATCGGCTGCCGGAGAAGATGACATGCAAGGCCGGCGGGAAGTCGTCGATCGAGGTGGCGAACTACGTTCAGAAGGTGCTTGGGGACGTCCTTGGGTTCGAGCGTACTGGATTGACCAGGAAGGATAAGTATCTGTTGCTGGGAGGGAACGATGGGAAGGTGGAATCCATGTCCAAGAAGTGAGTTATATTGGCTCGTGTTCGTAGAAATGTTCCATTTTTGTCTTCTTCTTTTTTTTTTTCTTTTTGTCTTTTCCCTTGTATTTTCCCAAACTGATGAAATTACACAATGTGATTGATCATTAATGGATCAAGACATTAAGACATGTCGTTATGCCCTCATTGCTAATGAAAAGAAATGTAGTTGTCTTACACATTTACGTTAAATTAGTGTCGATGCTTGCAAGCCCCATTCAATAGAATCTAACGTAAAAGGCTAGATCTTTAAAGAAATAAAAAAATAAATATAGTTTACTGTCGATGCTTGCAAGCCCCATTCACACACCACATATTTTACTTTTCTTTTTTTTCATTTTTTCTATAATAAATATATAATGTATGGATGATATATAGAATAATTTTTAATAAGAATAAAATAAAATTAAAAAAATAATAAAATCATTTTAAATATGTGAAATATATTGTGATGTGGAATGATAAGAAACATTTTTCGATTTTAAAAATGATTTACTCTTAAAAGAAATGGGGGTGGTACATGTTCGATTGCAGAAAGGCGCGGACTAGTGGGGTATATATATATGTGTGTGTGTGTGTGTTTTTTTTTCTTTTGTTTTACAGGAAGCAACAAGTATAATTTTTTTTTTTATAATACAATCATTCTTTATTAAATGTACTTAAATCATAAAGAGAGCGCATGGAAGTATTTATTAAAACTTTCCAACGTCTATATCATAAAAATCATAATAACGCCTTTATACATAATATAGGCCACTGTCATAGCTCTATTGACTTAATCCTGTCTTGCAGCTCTACTTTCATAAAAAATTTAAGTTGGGATGATTTAAAAAATATAAAATAATTAAAATGAGTCGATAATTCAATAAAAAATTCTTGATGTTGGACTGCATATCTTGGATTCCGTCGTTGCACTTATGGAGGTTTATGATTTTTTCTAAACAACACATGGAAGAGAGATATTTAAAAAGAATTTGAGAGAATGTGTGTATGAGTTTGAATTGAACTCAGTTAATACATGTAGTGATGACACTAATTTGCTGAACACCTAGTCGTGATCATTGAAAAAGAGAGTTTGAATTTAAAAAACATGATCTAATAGTTCATTCAATATAGGATTGGCAGTGAATGAGATTGCATATGGGACTTTAATCAATAATGGTTTTAAATTGAAACGAATTTCTAATGGCCAATTTTTAAATTCTAAAATAAGTCTAACTCATTCAATACTAAGAGAGATCAACCTAGTTACTAAGCTTGCTTAAAACTCCTAATCACCTTAATAATTTATCATTCGTGAATAAAACCTAAAGTGACCCATTAAATATAATTGAGGTCCAAAAGAAAAAATACTAATATTTTGACCATAGAATTATTGGATCGGGTAGTTACAGAATTGCAATGCCTTCGTAATTTCTCAAAAGGCCTCCAGTCCAATCCTGGATCAGAACCTTCTCTTATCATTTTATTACAAAATTGCCCCCATTTTTTACAACATTGTAAAAAAATTGTAAAAGTCTTTATCATTATTCGAGGGTTTGCAAAATGCATTTGGCTCCACTTTTTTCTTTAATATAGTTTTTCTTTTCCTTGTGTATCATTTAAACTTTAAGTTGTAAAAGCCATGCTTTTCAAAGGAAAATTTCAAAGTTGACCTAAGTTATTTTTGTTGGTGCAACTAAAAAATATTGTTAGTACTTCGCATATTAGAAACAGGGTTTATTGAATATATGCAGACATTTCAATTGTGAATTGTTCCTAATCACATGTTTGATGCGGCAAACAAGCAACATTTAAGGTATTTTTGTTAGTTTTAGCCACTATAGTAGAAGGGCTTAGGTTAGCAATAAATTATAGGTAGTGTGAGGTGGCATACTGGCATGAGTAGATCACATTTCTCCTTGATGCATTGTATAGCCTCTGATGAAAGAACGTTATGATTGTTTAGCCATCAAGATGCATTTGTTTAAAATGAAAACATGTGAGCTTTTGTCATTCTTTTGGCGTGTATAGCCAGTCTTTATGGCCCATCTTATAAAATTATTGGTGACAAGGTTTTGAAGAACTACCACAAGGTTTCTAGGAGTGCTCGTGTATCATTTATTGGATATTTACATCAAAATTACAGCAAGAGAATTTACATACAAAGTTAACAAATCCATTTGTAGCCATTGACTAAAATCAGGGATTGACTAAAACCATGAGATTGCGTTTTGATGAGAGATACAATATTATTTGCAACATGATTTAAGGAGGATCTTGCGGATCCTTCTATACTCCCCCCTCCCCCCTCTGGCACAAGCTTAGCATCTCAGAATTATAGATACGAAACTTGGAACGTAAGAAGATGAAGACAGGTCATTTGAGACTTTTAGTGAATATGTCGATAATTTGTAAGTGAGTGGGGACATAACGAATCTTGAGCTCTCCAAAGGCCACCAGTTCTTACACAAAATGATAATACAAATCAATGTGCTTAGAAAGTTTATGGGAGACTGGATTTTAGGCAAGAAAAATGGAATTTCGATTATCACAAAGCATGACCGGAAGAGATGGAGGAGACACATAAAGGTCCCGAAGAAGGGGCTATAGCCACTTTACCTCAGCGAATGAGGCCCAAATCCCAATATTCAAATTCACGGTTGGACAAAGAAACTGTTGGTTGTTTCATGGAACTCCAATACATTAAAATAACACCATAACACCAAAATAAAAGGTAAAACCAGAAATTCAGCAGCACATATCAAGACACACAACCCAATCACATCTAAATAAGTAAGGAGTTCTCCAGAAGAAGATGGAGTGTAAAATAAATCAAGCCGAAGAGGCCCCTTAAACTAGCGTAGTATCCTTTTTACAACCTAAAAATGAGAAATAAAAGGCTTGTGCATAAACTAACTGACAACACTTACAATGTAAGTATTATCCAAACCAGTGATTCTAAGATATTGAAGGGAACTTACAAGTGACCGGTAGAGGGATGGTTAATCAAAATCGAGACCAGCCGTGGAAAGATGCTAAGCGACCACCATGGGAGTACCCACCTGTTTGGAGTCAACTAATTATGCACAATGTTAGATCTCATGGGCGTACTTGGCTTGGCTAAGAAAAAGACTAGTTGAAGTGCGATGGCTTCCAAGCTGAAAAAAATAGTTCAAAGATTCAAGGTCTTTGGTGGCAAATTTACCAATCAACTTGCCAATAAATCTATCAAGAAGTGTCGAATTGCTGCCAATCATTACAATGTCATCAATATAGAGTAATAAATAAATTAAGTCAGCACCCTTGGACTAACAAATAAAGATGAGTAAGCACGACTATAACTAGAGCCAATGACCAAGAAAAAAGAGCTCAAGCGAAGGAATCAAACGCGTGGAGTTTGTTGAGACCATAAAGAGCTCGACGAAGCTGAAAAACATATGTGAGATATTTAGAATCAACATATCTAGGTGGTTGATCCATATAAATCTCTTCCTGCAAAAGACCATTAAGGAATGCATTATTGACGTCAAGTTATCGAAATGGTCAATTATTAGAGGCGACCAAGGATAAAACAACTTGAACTGTGAAAGTCTTGACAACAAGACTGAAAGTATCAGTGAAGTTGGGGTCTGATTGTTGTGTGTATCTCTTTGCATCTAGACGAACCTTAAGACAATCATAGTGCCATCTAATAGGTGTTTGATGCAAAAACCCCATCTAAGCCCACACCATTTTTGTTGGGCGGTTTAGGTATCAGGTCCCATGTATGATTCTTGTGAATGGCCCGAATTTCGTCATTCATGGCAGCAATCCAACCGGGATATTTAGAAGTGAACTTGAAGCCTTTGTTCACGCGCATGTTAAGAAGAGACTGAAGCAGGCTGGAGTGAGGAGTTGTGCACACATGAGATTGGTGGGCAGGCTTGAAAAATCTTGATTTGGCCCGAGTCTGCATCAAATGAGTGGCAATTAGAGGAGGGAGGCTTGAGGATACTTCGGTGATAAGAGCTAGGCTAGCGGGAAAAAGAGTGGAGTAATGCAAAGGTTGAGGCGCCGATGAGGTAGTGGGCTCATTATCGGGGGCTTGCAAAACAAAAAGAGGCACAAGACTAACATGTGCATCAATTAAGTAAGAATCACATGGACGTGGTATGGAATCGCTGAGCTGATGACGAGGCCTCTGGGATGGTAGTGGGCGCATGAAATGCACTAACGAGAGAGTTGGACAAGGGCCCAAAGCAAGGAGTTTTCTTAAAAGGACAATTAAGTTAATAAAAAATAGTATGCGTAGAAATAAAAACGTGATTAGTGGAATGATCATGACAACGAAAACCATTATGAGAATACTATAGTCAAGAAAAACACATAGACGACTACAAGAGGCTAATTTGTGATAGGCATAATCGCGTATGAAAATATAAGGCAGCCAAAAGGATGAAAATTGGAATAAATGGAGGCTTACCATACAAGAGCTCAAACAGAGACAGTCCATCAAAAGTAGGCGTTGGCAGCCGATTAATGGTTAAAGCAGTCGTACTAAAGGCATCATCCCAAAATTTTAAAGGGACATGTAAGTGAAAGAGCATCGCTAAACTAGTTTCAATTATATGGCAATGTTTGCGCTCGGCACGGCCATATTGGACCATATAAGGGGTAGATATTTTATGACGAATGCCACAGTTTATTAAATAATCCCAAAAAATATGATTGAAAAATCTAGTGCATCCATCACTTGAAATACTTTGATTTTAACTGAAAATTAATTTTTCACAAATTTCAAAAATTGAAGAAAAATGCGGTTAAGATATGATTTAAATTTCAAATGATAGAACCACGTAAATCAGGAATGATCATCAACATGATAACATAATATTTGTAACCCAAATTGGAAGGAACGGGGAATGGAGCCCATAAATCACAATGAATAAGATCCAAAACATGGGACGCCCGTTTTTGATTTTATTGGAACGGAAGTTTGTGACTCTTTGCAAGTTGACAACGAGAACAAATAGTGGGAGTAGGAAGCAAAGAAGTCACACAGAATTGAAAATTTTTGTTCAAAAAAGAAATAATAGAGTGAGACTCATGACCCAAACAAGCATGCTAAACATCAAAGAAGCTCGAGGACAATTATTAGAGAAAAGAGAAATTAAAGATTGATGTCCACGCTCGAGCACATAAAGACGGTTCTCACGCCGTCTGGTTGCCACCACCCTTCTTATGACTTGATTCTATATACAAAGCGATCATTAGTGAAGGTGATGGAAAAAGGAAAATCAAAAGTAAGTTTATTGATGGATATCAAATTTTTGGTTAAGCCAGGCACAACTAAGACATCCAAGTAAGGGAAGGAGTGGTAGAGATGGTACCAGTGTGAGAAATAGGGAGAAATGCACCATTACCGACAATAACACAATCATTACCAGTGTACGTGTTAGACTTTTCCAACTGAGCAACATCATTAGTCATGCACAGTTGCGTCGATGTCCATATACCAATCGAAATTCTGATAATCATTGAGTGAGCATGAGGTAAAAACCTGCATGAGGTTGGGAGCATTGGAGGAATGGGAGTAGCGGTCACGGCAAGAAATGGTGTAATGCCCTTCCCCATGACAAATTTGACAACGAATCGGTGATTGCATTGATGATGAAAACCATCGTGGCCACGACCTCCACGAGAAGTATGACCACCCCCACAACTGAATTTGTTACCACAAGAGGCAATGAAGGCAGCAAAAGTAGATCCCATAGAAGGCATCTCCAATGATTTAACAAAATTATCATAACTCTCCCCCATGGAAACAATATTAGTATAAGAAGGGAAATGTGAAAGAGATGACTGTGTAGTAGAAAAAGTGGAAAAAGCATAGCCAAGTCCACGCAAATACCAGTGTATTATGTCTAGATCATCCACTGGTCGGCCCGTGGCAACAAGCTAGTCACAAACAGATTTGAACGCGCAAGAATATTCAACCACAGTCCGAGCATCTTTCTTCATATGCTACAATTCATCTTTTAAACGTAGCTCTTGAGATTTGGAATGATGACTAGAGGTGGTCTCTAGAATGGACCAGACTTCATGCGAAGAGGTTAAACCAACGACAGTGGACAGAGCTTCTTCCGCCAATGAAGCAAGGAGCAGGCTGAGTACAAGTTGATCGGTCTGCTGCCATTCAACAAATTTTGGATTTGTAGTAGTGCAGTCACCAGAACCAATAGTGGTAGAAGGAGATTTGAGGGAGCCATCAACATAGCCAAAGAAATGTTTACACTGCAACAATGGCAGCACTTGACTATGCCAAAGGAGATAATTTGAAGATAGCTTGATGGTTAGAAGGTGGACCATGGTGTTGAAAGAAAAAGTAGGGGATGGGGTTTCAGAGGCCATTTGGATTGACAGAGATGAATCCTAGATGACTACTGCTACCATGACAAGGTTTTGAAAAACCACTACAAGGTTTCTGGCAATGCTCGTGTATCATTTTATAGGATATTCACAGAAAAATTTATACCAAGAGAATTTACATACAAAGTCAACATATCTATCTATAGCTATTGTCTAAAATCAAGGGATTGCCCAGAATCATGGAATTGGGTTTGGATGAGATATACAATATTATTTGCAACATGATTTGAGGAGGATCTTGTGGATCCTTCTATAACCATAATAATTGGAGCTATTTGGATAGATTTGAAAGCACATATGATTTATCTAAATAATAGGAGAATTACGGTGCAAGTAGCTATGGAGATTAAAATGTGAAGAGTAGGAAGAAAGATACAATACCAAGCATCAGCAACACTTGTGGCTGTCCTACGCAAGTGCAAAACTCTACTGCAGTGACAATCGAGGCTTAATTAGATGCTATCGTTTAAGATCTCATACCAAGACACTACAAGAAAAATAATCTTTTGCAGCAATTTATATATCATTGGAAATAAAATCGCCGCAATAAGTTGTCAATTTCGGCGATTTTGATATCATCATTGAGTTTTAACATAAAGTTTAAAAATGATTTTTTACAGCAATTTTATTATTTTTGTGACGAAAAAAATTGCTGCGATATGTGGAATGATTTTTTAAAGCGAATTTTCACTTTTTGCAGGAATAAAAGTGGCCTTAAAAGATATATAGTATATTGCGACGAAACAGAAATCGCTGGGAATGTCTTATTAAAGCAACTGGCACCAAGACTTAATTTTTATGGCAAATTTGTGTCGCCAAAATGTAGTTTGCCACATAATTAATTCTGTAATATTCTTATTACAACGCTACTAGTTTGTTGTAATAAGTCATCTACACTAAAAACACAATTTAAACCCTTCGTGCCTAATTTGCTATCAATCCCCCCCATATTTTTCCACTCTCACTCTGTTTACGATTATTCTCCTCTTCATGATCTGATCCTCCTCTTTTTTTCTGCATTGTATTCACTATTCTAAACTAGGGTTTCGCTTTCTATTATTTTTATGTGATTTTGGAGTTTGAATTGACTCAGTCATTGTTTGTACAAAATATTGGTAGCTATCTTAGTTTGGATTTTTGGCTTTGGGCAATTAATTTACTAGTTTAGACGATGAATGATCTAGTGAACATACTTAGATATTTAGGCATTCCTCGCCTGAATTTGTTTGTTTAGCTTAATTGTTGGGAATTTTGCCAGTTTTACTGAATTTGTGCGCATATTTGAAGGGTCTCTTTGAGACTAGTGTGCTTATATTACAAATTCCTCGAGTGTTTCCCCCCTCTTGTGCTCATCAACATTATCCTTGTTTTGTGGCGCTATTTTGCAACCCATATATTTTGTTTCTACAACTTAGTTAATGTATCCTTTGTTTTCAAAGATTTCGAAATTAATTGCATCTATTTTTGCTGCTGTGTGTGTAAGTGATGGTGGGTGAATTAATTTTATGACCTAAGGTAAACATATGAATAAATTTCTTGAGGAGGTTCACTCAAATTGCTATATGTCTAAGACTTATATAGGAGCTTGTTTTTATTGGACTCCCAACCAAAGAAATTGTTGGGTGGTAAGAATCATAAGATATGCTTAATGGAGCATTGGCAATTTAGAAGGTTCACAGCTTTAATAAAACTGTTTTAAACTATCTGAACAATTTTAAGCAGTTTTTGTGTTATCCAAGGGAGTATCTGAAAATGATATATCTCGATTGATGATGTGCTAGGTGGTGAATGTGTTTCTGGGTATCCATTGTTTCTATTGCAGTACTTTCTCATTCTAGGGAGTTTTGTGCGAAGTCTCCGCATACTTTTCAAGGTCTATATACTTTTATATGTAAATCACACTACAAAAAAAATACTACATTTGGGGCTATATTCATTTACGGCGGTAGAAATACTGTGGAAAAAAGTCATTTTTGCTATTTTGGTTTTTTCCTTTCTGTCAACTAATTCCAGTCGCTGGAACAAAACTAGAAAAATAAACTAAAATTAAATCCATGCCTGATTTTCCCCTCAAGTTCCCAACCCTCCACCCAACGACATTTCCCACTCCCCCCCTTCTCTCTCTCTTTCGGCTTCGAACAGTGGTTTCCCATTGCCAGCACCGCCTTAATCTTGTCGTCTTCCTGCCGCTACTTGGACCCCAAGCTGGTTTTCCATTGTAGCTTCGCCGAAGTCCTCTGTCAAATTTGAACAAGGCATCTTCCGTGTTCTGCGTGAATCTCTTCCCCTGTTTCCTAATTTGGTGCGTGTGTCACAACGCCTCGATTATATTTTTTCTTTCCGTAATCTGTGTTGTAAACCATTGTTATCTTTTAATTGAACCTCTAATCGTTGGTCGGAGGCGGGGAATTTGGAAATTTGCTTGTGATTTCTAGGTTTTTTGGTAGATATCACCTAGATTTCACATGATCAACATGATTGTGTAATAATTATTTAGTCTATTCTAAATAGCGAAAACCAGATTATCATATGCATGAATCATGATGCTTTGATGAGATAAATTGTTACATGTTGTGAGATTGAATATTTTTGTAGTTTTGACTTTTTTAGTTGAACTAATGCTTTTGTCTGAGCATTTTGATTATTTCAAAATTTAATTGGTTTATGTTGTTAAGTAAAAGAAATTGTTCAATATAGACTGTAATTTGGTCATAAAATCTTCCTATCCTCCAATCCCTCCTCTGTTTTGTTGGCAACAAATAACCTATGAATGAAGTATTAATTGCTAGAATAGGTACTTCGAGTCAACCTGAGTTTTTATGTACTCAATGTCATCATATCAGGATTTATGTCATTTAAACCATGCCATTAATGGAGATGCTCCTAAATTATGCTAGTCTTTGAATTTAGGTTTTGTTTTTTTTTTTCCCTCCTTATTGAAAAGTTTTGTATGTGGCGTCAAGTAACTAGTGATGTTATTTTAATTAAGAAGAATATGGTGTGACTTCTTTAGTAGTATGTTATTCTCTTTATATGATATATATATATATATATTGTAATTGATCCCTAATTTACAGTATATGTGTGTCTGACTTGAATTTTAGATTAATTCATTCTTGTTTTTCTATTTATGTATTTGGATAAATAATTCTTTTATATAATATAAGTTCATAAATTCAAGGTGCTTCTTGGAGTGGTACCAATTGCTCGATATTTTGTAGCAATCTCCTCTACCTTGAGAATTTTTTCCCTAAGAGTAGCTTAAACTATTGCCCTCTTTTCTTATGCTTTCTTGTGAATCATAGCAGTTTTGTTCTACTGGGATACTAGTTATCATGTTAAAATATTGGAAAAATAGTTGAATGGATTTGTCAATTTGAGGTGGCCTTAATAACCAGTTTAGATTAAATTATGTGTAAATCTACTTTACTCTCTTTTGATTTTCTGTTAGTGCAGCAAGGTTTGAGTTTGACAACACAGATCGATTGGAGTTCATTTTACATGTTTGATAGAATGATTCCAATCTCCATTGCTTTGTAAGTAACAATTTAGTAAGTAGATTGGTAGAAGAATCTCAAATCATGTACAATCTCCATTCTTGATGATGGAGGCAGCATTTAAAAAGGTGTCAAGTCTAAGAAAAATAATCTGATCACTTAAGAAATCTTGAATTCTTGAGTCCAAAAGAGGGTTTAATAATCCCAAACTCTACAACTTTTACAAGAAAAAAAGAAAATTAGTGTAATTGTGTTGGTTTATTTTCGTGCAGTGCAGAAGACATACTTCTTGGGTCATTGCCTACTCCTCTTGTTGCTGCTGTTTTTTTATCAAGGGCTTTCCAATCTATTTGAGAAGTTTGGAAGGTAATCCCCTTATTGCTCATTGTCGTCGCCATTTTTAGTTGGGCTCTGCTTTGTGAGAAATTATACGTTGGAACGTAAGTACTCTGCAATTCCCTATCACTATTTATTCTAATTTTAAATTCGCTTTGATATATAAGTCTTTTGTTTCTGCACATTATGTGGAAATCTCTTTGAGTTTGGACTAACCGAATCCAAGAATTTTGTCTCTGTTTGTTGCCTTCAAGTTTAATGTTGTAGAGTAGTCCAAATATAAGAGTAAATTAAGGTGCATGGAAAAGTTTCAAAGACATACATATATTTGATTATAAGTTGAATCTATAAGTTTCAACTACCCCTTTTAAGCTCTATATAATATAAATCTAGCAATATATATATATATATATATTGATCCATTACCAACAGCTTTAGTTTATTACTGCATTTCCTTAAACAAGTTGTATAGCCAATTAGATCTATACTGCATTTGCAATTTTATAGTCTTAGTCTGTTTCTTCCCCCAATTTTGATGAGGTGTTAGGACTCTTTGGCTTGGGGTTCCTGTTATGTCCACATATGCATTGTAATGGTCTTCTCAGCATGCACATTTACTAGATATGCAATTGGTGCTTTATCAGCATCTTGTAATTAATATTTAATTTTTTACTTGTGTTGCAGGAAGCTGCTCTTTGACATAATAGATGAATAAATTCTCAAAAGATTGTAAGCTTTTTTGTAGACGAGCAGAAGCCTAAACTGAATCAACTAGCCTGATATTCAATTCTGATTGTCAGAATTTTCTAGAAGTGATCTCATCTCTATGAGTTGAATTTTTATTTTTGTCCATTAATTACTCGCTTATATATTGCATATATTGTTGTAAATTTGTAATTGTAGTCTCTTTATAATGTCCTGCTGGCTTAAGTAATCGTGGAAAATTATTGAAATCAAAAGAGGAATAATGGTACAGTTTTAGAAGTGGAAATTACTGAACAAGGGATTTGATATCAGCTGTTTGATATTGATTAGCTTTCAGTTGTTAATATGATTTATTGGCCTGATTAATATTGTGTAGGTGATCTGAAATTAGGATAATGCTTGCATGTTTTCTTTGTTTTTTTTTTTAATGCTGGTATTCCATCTATCCACTTGTTGATTAGTGAGTTAATCAGTTATCTGTGCGTTTAATTTCAATGGTTTTGCCGTACACATTATTATATGATGCACTTGCATGATGCGTGCATGCACTAGGTATACCTTAGTAGTTATTATTTTTAAAAAATGAAATAAACATTATTTTAATGCTCCCTACTTTTATGTACCTCCTTATCTGATGAGATAGAGGCTTTAATATATCGAACTAGGAAGACATAGGGAGTGGCAATTGTCAGCAACCATTCTAGCTTTTCCAAGATTGTTTTTTCTTTGACCAAAATCTGCTCTCTAATGTGGTCATTGTCTTGAAGAGTTGAGAGTAGATGCAGAGGGTGTTTCATGTCCATGTCCATGTCAATATCATAACTCGTTCATTTAATTGCTATCATTTTATTTTTTACTTATGCAGGAAGTGTCCTTTGACATAATGAATGAACTTCCAACAATCTTTGAAATGGTAAGGGATATAGAGATGTGGCTTTAGTAGCTGTATTTATTTGTTGGTAGGTCTAATACAATCCTTGCAATTCGATGTATTTGACTACTTCATGCTCACTACTTTCATATACATCGCAGTAAGCAAATGATTTTATATTTTGTATTGTAGCATCTTATATGATCGAGTTCATATGAAGGACATTGATAATTAATCAGTACTTAATAATTTGTATTGTAGCATCTTAATAATTAGTTGTTTATCATAAGCTCACTAATGTGGTCTTAACATTTTTTGCAACGGTTAAAGTTATGAAGGTATAGATCATTTCCTTTGAGGAAGGCAAAAATCAATTTGTTGTTAACTTTGACAATGGTGATTTTGCCAGCTTTTGGAGCTGAACTAAAAAAGATGTTAACTTTGAGTGACAAATTGTACAAATTGTTAATACAACCTCGACATGATATTAATTATAGTCATTTGTTAGAATTTCACAATTATATAGCGACTTTTACTTCTTTAAAGTTCTTGGATATATATTTTTTTTGAACTTTTGATTTTTGTGAACAATTGAGTTTGTCTCAAGTTTGCTTCAAATCCTTTTTCTTCCATTGAAATCATTAGTACATTAGAATCTGTCATTATTTTTGATAAGTTGAAAAGGTTGAGTCTGGAAACAATTGTATGCAGTAGTTTAAAAAGCATTTGTTACTAATTATACATATTAGTATTATTGACAATACTAAAATAAACAAAATAAATAAATTTAAACAAATAAAATTACAAATAAAAAACTATATATATTTCTGGCGAAAATTTATTGCCACATAAATATTTTAAAGAGAAAATTGCGGAAATGGGTAAGAGTTTTTGTGGCGAGTTATTAGGCTATTCGCGGCGATTAATTGTCGCCGCAAATATTTAAACATTTTTGTCTCTCTATAATAGCTGCTCTTTCGTGGGAAGTGTTTTTAGCCGTTAATGGTTATTTTGCGGCGACATTGGGACGCCGGAAATAGTCTTATTTTTTGTAGTGGATATTTTCTTGATTTTTCAACATTTTTTCCTTTACGCTGAATTTTTTGTGTTTAGGTCCACGCCCCAAGTATTTTCCCTCTGACTGCTTTGTGGCTCCCTTTGGGTCTATGTAGTTGAGATTGTGGTTAAACGATAGATGTTTAAGAGCAGAAAATTCAACATTTGGGTCTATGTCTTTATAAATATGTAGAAACCAATACGAAGATAATTTGTAAATATCTTAAAGATATTTTTTATAAATTGATAAAATGCTCTTAGAAGGTGGTGATGCCATTACTTAAGCTTAGGTCTATGTCTCTTTTTTTTTTTTTTTATAGGTAGATGTCTTTAATAATTAGACAATTTTTTGTTGTTCTTCTGAACTAACAAAATCTGTCTTTGTACAACAAATGCAACTAAGATATTGTGCTTGGTGTTGGAGAAAATTTATTGACTGCCCTTGCCCCTTTACTTGCAAAAAAATAAAATAAAAAATAAAAAAAAATATTGACTGCACATATGCATGAATGAACTATTACATGCATGCATAAATATTGAATGAATTGTTACTTGCTTTCTTACTAATGTGTTGTAAGTTGTTCTTTATAAATGTGTTGTTACTTGCATAAATAATGTATTGTAACAAATTACTAATGAAACTTTAGTTTTTTTTTTTTTTTTTGTATAGTACTACTCATTACAACATTATATAGTTTTTGCGATGGTTACAAATGGCTACAAATGGCTAATTAATTGCAGCAAATGGACTTTTGCTATAGCTTTTAGGTCGCAGACTCGCAGGTGAAACGCTAAAAATTTGACGTGACATAAGCTCCATTAGTCTTCGAATATTGGAGACTATCTGTGGCGAATTAATGCTGCCACAAAAAATCATAAAAATGGCCACAAAGAGCCTTCTAACCCTGGTTAAATGTTGGTGAAAGGGATTTTTCTGACAAGTTGAGCTCACCGTAAATGGTGTCAGAATTTAAAAAAATATATAATTGGCTGCAAATAAAGCCTAAAATGGCCCCTCACAATAATATATATATATGTCATCAAGCAGGATCACGAAATTTCATTACAAGAATTTTCACATTAGCATAAAACATAAAATTTATAAATATTAGCATCTCACTTCTCTTAAAAATATTGAAAAGTTATAAAACGAAGTATAAATAAATAGATAAAAAAGCTTAAATTGAAGAGTTATGGTGTTCACCAAAGTGAAATTTACTTATTAGTAATTGGATTCCGATAGTTTGGTACATTATATCAATGCCCAAGCTATAGGAATCCAAGCATCAGCAACGGGTAAAATATAGAAATGGACATAACTATTTCTTACACAAACTGATACATAGACATCTGCTAACATAACAGGGGGGGTTTGTAATAGTCAGTTGTGTACTGCATATATGCACCAAATAAGTTACCATACATGCTATCTTCATGCAGAGGTGGGTGACATCTCCAAGATCACTTCAAATCTACAATTTTCTATAAAGCCAGCATTTATCAAGCTAAAGTCTTGTCCAACATTCAAATTGAAGCACTTCACTTACGCAGATTCTTATCTCAGGCAGTGACCAAGGCTAAGCTATTTCAATCACCTAGATAAAAAGGGATCCCATTAAATACAGGCTAACTACAACATATTTCCACAATATTGATAAAGGCATCAGTATATACTTAAACGCAATCAAAATATAACAATCTGCTATATGTTTCTATTAATATATCTTGCACCAGGGGTCTACATTTCCCTCATATTTGTTTAAGTTGTGAGTCTGTAAACTTCTATTTTAAAGGTATCACATAACTCAAGCTTTTTCAACCTAATCCTTTTCAAAAGGCTGTAAAGCTAAGCCATACATTTTAAAGTTAGAAAAATAAAACAATAAAAATGCTTGCATTTTCAGCTCTTCCAAACCAAATAAATCTTCTCACCAATCCATCAATGTTCTTCTTAATCTGTCTACAATCTGACTCCTAGCTATCATATTAAACAACTGAAATTCACTTCAAAAGCATTACTATTACATATTTGAATACAAATGTTAAGACGCCAACTTTGCAAAACTAATCCTTTTAGATTTATTTTCAAATTTTCAAAAACAACCTACTAATATTCCAAGCAATCTCGATTCTCAACACTCACAAAGAGTCATATATGGCAAGAAGAAATGACAGATAAAAAAAAAACAAACAAACACGGAACAAAGAAAGAAATCAAATAACAAGTACTCACTTAGCCATCAATAAGTTTCTACAGTTCAAACTGTAAGTAAATATCTCATGGCATCGTAACTTGTAACAAAACACCTAGTATTAAAGGTTATTAAAACTGAGTCAAGAATTCCTCATCTATAAGCAAGTGATGGTAGCCATCAATTACTATTGATAGAATGAAAATTAAAATGGTAGAGAAGACATGAAATTTCTCACGTCCATTCCCCATCAATCTGCCTAAAATTTGGTGCCACTTGAAGAGCAGGAAGAGGTATCGAGATCACAACACTTCGCAGATCAAACATTGACGAAGCTTCCAGCAGGAACCTTAAAAGCTAAAAAAAATAAAAATAAAAATAAAAGTTTGCTTCTATTTGCAACCATTTCACATTCGTCAGATGATGCCCTTAGCAAACAAAAATAACATTGGGGTAGAATATGCATCTTCTACAGAGAATCATAAACTAAACATGAGGCGAACTACATACCAGATTGGAACAAACAACCACAATCTGCTTTTCTAGTACTGCCCTTGCAAAAAATGTAAAGACCTGCAAAGTACAAAGAGAATCAAAACCCATGTTTCAGCAGTTGTACAAGCAATTCCAGTAAATATTAAAGAAATACAAAAATTAAAGAGAATAAAATTCTAGCAACGTGCAAAGAGAACAAAGGGTAAAACATGTAGAGCTTCTGAAGGCATGAACCTTATTGTTAAAGAAACTGAGAATGCATTAATTCTGCTTTGTTGGCTTAGCAATTACATTGAAAAACATAAAAACATTCTTCAATATTTAACATATGCTGACTTCTAGGAAAACTCATTGGATATTTAACATATCCAAGAAAATTTTTAAACTAGCACAAGGGAGTGCAAAAAAAATATAATCGACTACAGAAATTTAAGCTTGTATGTGTTAGAATTTAAACACATTGGATATTGCATTATTTCTAATGCAGATAATTCCACACAAGTAATATTTAGTCACTTTAATGAACTGGTAGGGAGTTCTCACTATGAAAACTAGTCCATTAAAATCAATTGCAGAAGCAAATAAAAGCATCTCACATAATCAATCCACAAGATCACAAACTAATGCTTCTCACATAATCATTCGTCTGCTTAACAAGATAAAACATTAGCATTCTCCCATCATAATCAGTTGAAGCCAGATGGTTCTTGATGGAGTTGTCCTAACAAACACAACTAAGTTTTGATTTATTTTATATCTCAGTTACAAAAGCAAGATACACATCTTTCACTTCAACAAAATCACAGGAAACTGATGTAAAACATGTATATAGGTGTGTTGATGTCATGAAAATCTCAACATACCAGGGTAGGAAAATAAATCATTTCTAGCCCACTAGAGCGAGTTGGGCTTCGATGGGTATCGTTTGAGGCCCCCGGCGAGACTCCGGTGCGGCCATACGTGCGCGGATAGCATATAAATAAATATAGAAACACAGTATTTACGCGGTTCGGCATAAGGTCTACATCCACGGGATTTTAGGGAAGGAAATCCACTATAATAAATATTTTTACAGTCTCTTAAGGCTCTCACTGTACATGAATAAAATACATAATTCTACTGGTATAAACTATTGGGTTCATCTGAGAAGATGAAATAGGTGATCCGAGAGAAGAGAGAAGTTGTAGTCCAGCCAGAGAGTCATCCATCCTCCGAGAATCCCCCTATTCTGATGGTGACCTTTATATATATAAGCTGGATATTATTTCTCTCTTACGTGTGTCAGTTGCTTGCCTTTATGTCTTGTCCCCCACGTGATCTGATCCACTCAACTCTTTTTCACTCTTGTCTTCTAGTGTACTAAATAATAGGACTGGGCCCTACCTGAGATATTTCACCCTCAAAAGGTGAAGCAAATAAATACTTAAATTAGTAGGAATACACAGAAATTAAAAACAACTAAATAAAACAACTAAAACACTTCACATATTTGCAAAGCAAAAATGGAATTTTGGTTATCTCGGCTGGTAGTGGCGACAAAATTTTCACCTTTGGAACCCTAGGTTGCCATTTCGTGCAGAATGAAAATCCTCAAAAATGAAAATTGAAATTCCATTGGCTTACCTATGTTTATCCTTCAACTTGGGGAGGCCGTTGGAAATAAAGAGACGAGAGGAGGCCCTTTTTTTGTGTGAACCGAAAACCTTACGATCTACATCCTCGGCAAGGGGCTTTCAGCGTGAACCCTAGATCTTCTCCAATTTTTTCAAGAACAATTGATGAACCCTAATTTTGATCTCCAATTAAAGATCAAAACTACAGAGAGAGCGACCCGAACAGAGAGGGAACGAAAGACAAACGGAGAGAGAGGGAGAGACACTTGCTTGAAGAGGTAGCGGCACGGCGTGGGAAGGGGCGGTAGTCCATAGAGAGAGAGAGAGAGAGGCCCAGCTTTGATTAGGAAATGTGAACTATCGGGGGAAGGGGGAAAAATCACGCTGAGCTCATCTACATGCACAGTGCCGCAACAAGCCTTTTTTGGGGAATAATAAAAGTGCCGCAGTATTCAAAGAATTTTTAACATATTACAACGAGACATAGTCGTGGTAACAAAATCTTTTATCTGCGATATTTCATTTCGTCACGGATTGCCACACTTTATGCTGCTAATATTTTTCCTACGAGCAGATTTTGGGCAAAAAGTGTATCATTTGCAGCAAGTTCAATTTGGATTGACGAATCATGGAAATGGAAGAGTGCTTTCATGAAATTACCTGTAGGTTACTATTCATGAAATTAAAAAATGCAGCAAAATGTGTCATATATATGTTGTAGTGACTGTTATTTATGGTGACTTACATTCGCCGCAGAAACAATTTTCATCAAAAAACTTTTTGCGGCAAGATGTGTTCACCAAAAATAATCATTACAGTGAATTTAAAATGTGACACTTTTTTTTTCCGACAGCCAATTTGCTGCAAATAAGTGTTACTGTGGCGAAATTTAAGTTTTTGCAGTAGCTATGTATAGCCGCAAAAACCTTTTTTCACTTGAAATGTGGGACTCAATTGCAACGAAATTTGATCATATTTGCAAAAAAAAAAAAATTGTTGGAAAATAATTATTTGTTGTCGCGATTTATGAATTTATAAGCGGATGTATAATAGCGCCGAATGTGCGGTGCTCCTAAAATTGTTGAGATTGACAATTTGTGACAAATTTTGGGCTTTTTGCAGCAAATATTAGCCGCCGCAAAAAACCTGTATTCTTATAGTGAGTTTTGAGGTGCGAACTTAGATGCTGCCGTTGAAAATTTTATACCAAGTTTTGAGGTCTTTATGTGCTCTGACAACTACTTCTGACTCGACCTTATATAACTTTTTACAGATTAGATTGTGTTAATTAAAGCAGAAAACTTATGGGTAATTTGCATACCCATGAACCCAAAGTATATTTCATTGAAAGAAACCTTATAACAAACTCAAAGAAATCTCTCTAGCTAGTTTACGAACCTACGACTAATTATTTTTCAAATGCCTCCATATTAAAAAGCAATATTATATCTGGTACTTTCTAACTTTGGTGGAGCTCATGATCTGACATTTTAGTTTGATATGCATTTATGGTGTTTGCCTCCCTTTTCATGAGTTGCTTTCCATGACATCACTTGCAAATAAGCCTCTTTAAAAATCAGTTGCTGCTCGTGAAAGAATATACATTTGTTGCATGATTAGGAGAGCTGAAACTAGATTCCTCTCTCCATCTGCCGGGTTGTCTCAAAAATGTGGGAACATGGGATTTTTTTACCAAGCTAAGGTGGTTGGACAGGACATGACATTATAGTTGTTGCATAAATATTGCGTCTGATCAGTTGAACTGCCATAGAAAGAGTTTATATATATGCATGGGATCAGCTGGACTCAGCAGCTTAATTAGCAGCTAATTTATTAGGTACTGCGCGCGACGCTAGGGATATCATGTTACTGTAATATATGTAATACTCCTTGTTGGGAAATGATAAAATTATTACAGTATAATAACATGTTTACAATTATTAATAAAACAATATCAGGAAAAAAAAAGTGATAAAAGAATATTTTTATGAATTTAATTTTGACTCTTAGGTTTAAATATAATTAAAAAAAATGTATTTAATTCTTTACATTTTAATGGCTTCAGAATTGGCAGCCAGCTTAAAGGGATCGACCATTCAGAATTATTAACAAAACCTTTTTACTCGGATGATATATATATATATATCCATCATCATCGTCGCATGATGAAGCACACTAGAACATGACCATCAAGTTATATATAAAGAGAGATCACAATTAATCCAGCCATCATCGTCGCAATAATAATTGACCGTGATGGTTCATCATCATCACTTGATCAAGTGAAACTATCTTATATAAACGTTATTTAAATTATAAACTTAAGTAATTAGGACTTATACATGATGAAGATCAACAAACAAATAAATAAATGAACCCCATTGTCACATGATCAGTTCCAAGCTAGCTAGGGGTGCCAACAAATTATAAAAACTAAACATCTTTTCCTCTCTCTCTCTTCAACAATATTACAGTGTGTTTTTGGGTGTCCTTATAATTCGTGGGAATTAAATAAGCCCACGTAAAATCGAAACCACATAGAATGCATGTGTTTCCCTTTAATATATCATAGTGGGAGTGCAGAAGCTAGCTCAAAAGTCTCATGGGCTCCACCCCCTCCTTTAATATTTCATTCACTTCACCACCCAACAACTCTTTAATCAGCCCCAACTACCCTTACTTTTCACTGTAACTACTATCATCATCATCTTCCTCATCACGAGTATTACCACCGTTGCATTTAACGTCGGCAACTGTCTCCATTTTCATGAAGCTTCCAACAATTCCTTCCAAGTCCCTACGGAGCACGTTCACCTTAAGCCCATACTTCATGAACAACGTTAATGACATCTTCTGCTCCACCCTGTGGCCGGGAACAACCTTCAGCTTGTGCCGGAGCAACACCGACGCGGCAACCGACTTCATCTGTAAATATGCTAAATCCTTCCCTAAACATATTCTAGGGCCTGCGTTAAATGCTACGAATCTGTACGAGTCGTGCATTATGAACTTGTTTCCGTCTGCCGACAGCCACCTTTCTGGACGAAACTCCATGCAGTCTTCCCCCCACGTAGACCTCATCCTCCCCGTTGCATAGATAGAGTAGGTCACCGACGAACCTGCCGGAACAAATGTTCCGTCCGGCAAGACGTCGTCTGCGACGACGTGCTTCGAGTCCTGCGGTACCGACGGGTAAAGCCGTAGTGTTTCTGATAACGCGGCTTTTAGGTATGTCAAACGTTCAATTTCTTCAAACCCCAATGGTTCGTCCAACCAATTTGCCACGTCGTTTCCACGTGTCTCGATCAGAACGGTGATGATTTCACGTAAGATTTTCTCTTCGACTCTTGGGTTTTGGATCACCAGCCAAAAGAACCAACTCAATGCTACTGATGACGTGTCACGTCCAGCTAGGATGAAATTGAGTGCCACGTGTTGGAGGAATGCGTCCGTGTAGGATTCTTTTTTCTTCATGAACCTTGAGAGTAAATCATCATGTGGGTTCCCGTCTTTGTGCTGACTTTGCAACTCGAGCTTACGTGCGTCGATCACACTAGATAAATACTCTTCTATGTGTACTAGGCTTCGGCTCAAGCTAACTTCCATCCCGAGCCCAAGCCATTTCTTAAACTTCCACAGAACCTCGGGCAAAATAAACCGTTGAAGCGAGGCTTCGGTGGCTCGATCGAATGCCAGCGCGAAGCCGTTATCGGGGAGTCCGAGGTCACACGTTTTCGGATCCTTTCCGAAAGCCAAACCGCATATGTTGTCGAAAGTGAGACGGAGCAACAAATCCTGGAGATCAACCGACTCGGCTTCGAGCTCAGCCGACTCAAGTATCGAACAGAGCCTTTCCTTAATGGCTCGGCTAACCCATCGAGCCATGGCTTGGCGCAAGGTCCTAGTGGTGAATTCCAGTGCGGCGGTCTTCCTCTGAAATAGCCAGGTGTCACCATCGGAGTTGAAGATGCCATCTCCGAGAAGATCATGAAACACAGCATGCCACGTGGGTCCCTTGGGGTAATTATCAAAGCGGGTCTTGAGTATGTGCTCCACATTCTTAGGGTCGCACGTGACTGTCACGAGACCTTGCTTTCGAGCCAGGAATGGAACGGCGCAGATGCAAGTCTGGTACGTACCGCCACAGGCGCGGAGGTTGTCGCAGATCCAGTCATGCAACCGGTCACAGTTCTCGATCAACCCCGGAAGACTGCCAAACAGGGGCCAGACACGTGGACCCTTTAACGACCGTGAGATGAATGTGAGCCATAGTAGATAAGCCGTGATCGCCGCTAAAAGCAGAAGAGCCGTAGATATTTCCATACTAACTGAAACTGAAAGAAATAGCCGTTGGAGAGAATGGACGTTAATTTCCAGCTTTAGAGCTAATAATAATATGGAGGGTCTGAATCTGAAGTGGTCCAAAAGAAGAAAAACCCAAAAGACTTGAGGTTTTGAAATAGAAAAGATGGTGGATCATTGAGAGGAAACCCGAGTTCGGTTTCTTGACGATCTTAACCTGACATCATTGTAGGGAAAGTGGAGTTGCAGGAGGGGAAAGCAGAGATGATGAGGGATATAAAAGAACATACAATTAAAAGAGACAAGCAAACAGAAAATAAGGGAGGGAGGGAGAGAGAGAGAAGGAACTGTGAGTTGTACGAAAGGGGAGTAATAAGAGAGGGATTTATAGAT
This sequence comes from Platycarya strobilacea, assembly GCA_036898215.1. Lineage (NCBI taxonomy): Eukaryota > Viridiplantae > Streptophyta > Magnoliopsida > Fagales > Juglandaceae > Platycarya > Platycarya strobilacea. The sequence goes on from CM072545.1 coordinate 10,052,407, forward strand.
TAGATAGCATTGAAGAGCACCTACTAAGGCCAGACTGGTTCTCGACACTGCACCCTCTCTCACTCTTTCTCTCTCTCTCTCTCTCTCTCTGAGCATGCATTAGATCAAAGCACCACCATAAATGCACTGAGAGGTTGTTGAAACTTTTTAAGGGAAAAATACAGCCATATTTCTCGCATTAAAAAAAAAAAAAAAACCCATAGCTAAAAGCTAGCAAAAAAAGACCCCCAAGAAAATGTTCTCCCTCTCTGACACACACCTAATTTGCAGAAAATGGAAGACTGCTTTACTTCCAGCAATGAATGCAGAGAGATATTAATGAAATTGGTTGAGAAACTAAGGAAAAGGAGGCCAAGAATTAAGAATGAACACACATAAAATAATGATCAATCCAACCAAAAAATAAAATAAAAATTACTACAGTGTACATGATGGTTTGGATCGATCGAGAGAGTTTCGATCGGTTTATCAATATATTTTATATATAAACAATATGAGATTTTAAGGAGTCTTTAATGGAACATGTGGTTCTTCATGTAGCGGGCTTTGGATTGGGGGAGTTGGGTGAGCATTAACCGGCCACCACCAATTTAAAGCGTTGGCTTTTTATTTCTTCTTGATCTTCATCGATATTCAGTAAATTAAAAGAAATGATCAATCGGGATCGAGGAGGAGTAGTAAGTCTTCACATGCAGTAGTTGACACCGTGTTGACCACCTTCCTCTTTTAATGCATTATGATAAGAAAAAGTGTGCCTCTGCTTCCTGGTGGCATGCAGCTTCATTCTGCCATTATCAAACCAAAGGAACAAAAAAGTCAAAGCTTCATGAGGCCAGGCGGTGAACATGATGGCCAAAGTAATTGCAAAATTATCTATCTTTTTCTTCTCTGCCTTCTGATCTCTTGATCTTTTGTCCCTATTTAGAGGCCAATACTATATATATATATATATATATATGTGTGTGTGTGTGTGTGTGTGTGTATAGCTAGCTCTAGAAATTATAATATTAATGTTTGTTTAATTAGCTTGGGTTTTTAAACAACCTAAAATAAGAAAGCCTCAAATACTGGAGATCCTCTCAAGTTCCATGCAGCAAATTGATGATCAAAACTTGAGTGGTTTAAGCTAAATCAGACTCCATTTTTTTTTTCTTGAATTTTTCATGAATAATATTGATGATCATGAAGTATTGGGATCATATTGTAATTGGCCGCAATTTGCTTCCTTATAATTAGACGGCATGAATCATCTAGCTGCTACTGATAATCTTATCTTCTAGTGATCATGAACATTAATAATCTGGATGTCTTCTCGACTTATATATTAATGTCTATATTTATCTCATGATGATCATGACTTCCGGCCTCAAAGATATTTGAACTACTTCTATAATGTGTACAACGTCTCTCTCTCTCTCTCTCTCTCTCTCTCTCTCTCTCTCTCTCTCTCTCTCTCTCTCTATATATATATATATATATACATATATATATATATAGGAAGGTACGTAAGTAAATCCAATCTTAAACAAAGTAATTAGACTTTTATAAGTAGTAGTAAGATCAAGTCGTATAGTTTGAGAATTTTTCATGTAGAGTACGGTAGTCTTGAAAGCATTCATGATCTGTAGATGATCATGATATGTCCATCGGTGATAATTAAGATGATGCGTTCACTTCATGAGAGTACCTAGACTCCTATCTTTTCTTTTGAAAGGTTAATTCCAAAATCATTAACCAGCTGGGCCACCAGTTAATTGACAGAAATAAGAGAGAAATAAGTTTAAATTTAATTAATTATCCAATATTATTCATGATCCTGATCAAAGATTTTTTTGTACTATATATATATATAATAGTACTGCTGGTAGTGCCTAGCTAGCTAGCTAGCTCGGATAATTAAATATGTAATATTGACATTAATTGCAGTTAACTGTTGCAATCAAACTAATTATCCATGTATTAGTTTGAACGTACGTAGTTCGATCCAATATAAGATCACTCTACAATTAAGCATGAGCTCACATATATATATATATAATAATAATTGAATTCTTATAATTAATTACGTACGTAGTACAGCCTAATTAAAAATATATCAATTATGGTTGCAAAGTTTGTGTTGTGAATATATGTTTTAATTAATACTACTCGATATTATTGTCCCAAAATGTTGTCATCCAATCCGGCTGGTTATGAGCACCTTTTCAACGCATGCTTTCTTTATTAATTAATTAATTATAATTAATGTTGAACTATATTTGAAAATACATTAATCTAGTAAGACGTGGGTAGCTAATCTAGGTGGACTGTTGTTGCATGGATTGCGATATTATATTATGGTTGGATCCACTTTAATACTACTTTTTCCCTTTAACTTCGGGTACCTATAAATAATCTACCCTAAATCCTCAACCCCCACGAACCACTTTTTTTTTTAATTTTTTCTTTCCTATATCCCTACAGAAAGATAATTTATTTATAGTTATTTTTTTATAAACAAAAATTATTATTTTGATTTATCAAAATGAATTTATTCACAAATAGTCATTATTATTTACGTGAATAATCTGTTACAAATATTCGTTTTTCCATATATTTCATATTAATTCTTGATAATTATAAACTTATTCTAGCTAGTAATCAGAAAATTTAGTATGAACCAAAAAAAAAACAAGATCAGAAGTATTGCATGCTGCAATTCCAATTACACACGTATACATATATGTATATATACACATATACATATATTACAGGAAAATTATTAATTACGACTGGTTATTTCCAGTTAAATAATTATTTTTAACTAAAAAGAGTCATAAATAATTTTTTAATTATAAATAATTGATCGCAAAAACACAATTTGCTTATAAACGTACACACACACACACACACACACACATATATATATATATATATATATATGAATCCCGTAGATCGTTTCCTAATTATTCTTTTACCCAAGCTAGCAAAGTATAAGTACTCATGAAGAAAATTAACTCATGAATTTGTGCTGATCATCATGATGATGCTGTTTCAGCTTTCAAAGTAATGAAGCTGCCATTAAATTACCCTAATAAAAATGGGTACGTACGTGACGTGTAGGTATAATAATATTGCTAATGAATGCATGCTTTTTAGACAGACAGCATGCACGGCAATGCAGTATTAGGTCGAATTGTCGCTAAATCCTTAATGCAACTCAGCCGTTGTTTTCAAACAAAACCCAGGTCTACTTGCCGTTGTTTTCTGAGAATTAGAAGAAGAAACATGATATGGTAAAACCCATATCCATCTCTCCATTTTGTACTGACCTAAAAGTATAGGAGTTCAACCAAATTCTAGATTTAAGAATTTAAAATTTGTTTAAATATTTTTTTAAAAAAATTTAAAAATATTAATAAATAAATAAATAAAATTTCAAATCGAATCGAGTACAACTCGACTCAGATGAACAGGTCTACCTACCCACAAGGGGTATCTAGACAAGCTAGCAATGTACTATTATTATATATGCCAAACCACCGTTCTTGTTTATGGATTTTCTATCTTTCCTATCTAAGAGCATTTATTATATTAACCTTACTAAATAACTCATCAAATATATATTTAATGATTTATATTTAAAATAACTCTACATTAATCTCATTAAAATACATATTTTTCACTTTCAATTACAGTAAAAATAAGGAGATCTTTCAAATATGAAAAATTCCTATTCACTCATTATTCAATTTGTTTACTATATTTTATTTCCTGTCTTTCTTTCCCTCATTTTTCTTTTCTATTTTCCTTTTTACCTTTTCATTTTCTTTTTAAAAAATATTATTATATTATTATTTTAATGAACCAATAATAAATCTAATATGAAATTAGAATAAGTATGATATGTGCATCTTATTAAATATGTACTTCTCATCAAATTTTGATAAGTCATTTAGTAAGACTAATATGAATGCTCTAAAACATAAATAATATTGTCGTCTTTAACCATTTGAACAAATTCTACATGATTCTTCTAGCAAATTACAGCATCCATGTGAACTTGATCCCTAGCTTAGACAACACAATCATGTCTTGTAAGCTTTAATTTCCACAAGATTCTACCAAATTTCAAGGCTCCTTCATGTGAACAAACACAATATGTTCTTATTGCACGCATGTTGCAAAAAGGAAAATACTTTATACACAAAGGGATTACATATAAACTAACCCACAAATTGATTTAATTTGATGTGATGCATCAAAGTTTAAAGTATTTTTTATTGTAAAATAAATTTAACACTACAAGAAAAATGACTATTTTAGGCTATTTTTATTTACGACAGTATTAGGCCCCGCTTGGATTCAGAGATGAGATGAGTTTAGATGAGTTTAGTTTATTTTTTAATATTATTATTATTTTGGGATTTGAAAAAGGTATATTGAAAATTGAAAAAGGTGTATTAGAAATTGAAAAAGGTGTATTGGGAATTGAAAAATGTGTATAGGAATTTGTGTTTTATATAAAAAATTATAAAAATATAATAATAAAATAAAGATGAGTTGAGATGAGTTGAGATGAGCTGAGCTCACCTCTAAATCCAAGCGGGGCCTTAATCTCACCACAAATTAGTTCTGTCTTTTATTCACCCAAAATCTTGTGGCTATCAGAAAAAATAGCCAGAATTAATTACTATTTGCAGCGATTTTGGCTCGCCGCAAAACAAATTTGCCCCATATTAACAGCTAACTCCCGAAATTTTTCTCCGCGCCTAACTCCCCCTCCCCCTTTTTTTTCGTCTCACCCCGCACCTAACTCTTGCTCTCCTTTCTCCATTGTCTCTCCCTTTCCTTATCTCTTTCTCGTCGGATTTTAACATTCTCCACCATCTTCTCGCCGTCTACTGGACTTCTCGCCGGCACCGCCGTCTTCTCTGTAACTCTGGCTCTTTCTCTCTCTCGGCACAATGGTATTGCCTTTGTTCCGTTTTTCTTCCCTCATTCTTTCCATGTTTACAATCAGACGGCACCATCTCCCTTCTTTAGACTGCAAAGGGAAGTTAGTCTTCTCATTTTACATCTGGTTAATGTTCTTTATCGCGCAAATTTATTTGTAATTTTTAATATGAACCTTTTCAGATATAAAAGTGGTTTTATTTGTAATTTTTAAGATGAACCTTTTCGATAAGGGTAAATTCCTTTTTAAACTTTTTGAACGCCTATATATAGTTCGACTTTTGAGAAAAAGATTACATGCCTTTATTTTCTGGTTATTATGATATTATGAGAGCGCTTTTGTGAAAGTAATTATACTATCGTTATGTTCTGTAGTTCATTTACCTGTAATTATACTAAATTGTGTTCTATTTTTTCCTTACTGTAGCTCATTTACCTAGTAATAGAAAAGGATTAAACAAGGAAGAAGAAAGTATATAGAAAAAACGATATGTTGTGTTCTGATCTGAACCACTCTCTTTAGGTATAAAAACTGCAGAATATTAAGATATGTCCTCTTTTTTAGCATGTTCTTCATCACACCTTCATCCTTGAGAGCACTATTTTTATTTTTTTTAACTCGTTTGAGCTCTTGGCTTTGGGTTCAAGGTACTGTCTCTTTTCCATATTTTCTCTATTGTTAATTTGTGTTTAATATGATTACTCCTAATTGGAAATGAAATTGATAATTATTGCTTTTGTTTCTTGCCAACTGATTATCAATAAAATTTTAATTTCACAAATTTGAGATGACCTTTGTGTTTGTTTTTATCACAATCTTTTCCTTTTTAACTTTTATTTGGAACTACTTATGCTTTTGCAGGCATTAGGTTATGTGCACAGTGCTCAAGTTGACCATGCATCTGAACGAGTCCATGTACGTCTGAGGTGTGGTTAAAAATCATTACAAAGTTATGTGATTTTTGATTTAGCATTTGTTTAGTTGGCTGATCTCATCACTATTATATGGAGCATTCTTTATAATTGAGAAATGTTGTTTTGAAGCTTTAAGCTAGTGATATTATTTTCAAAAGGTTTATAACTTTATTCCTTGTCCAATACAGTGAAATATAGCATAATCGGTGCCAACTGTTTCATGACATTCCTTCTAGAAGAACTTCAGGGTTCAAGGACCTCAAAAGGTTAGCACCTACATTGAAACCAGGTATTTTAGGCACTTAAGTACTATCATCAAAGATCTTAACTGTTTCCTATAGATCTCCCTTTCTATTTTTCATTCATCTCTAATTTTTTTTTTTTTTTGGTTTCTTGTTCTATATAAGAAACTATTCTTGTGCTGTGATATTAGTATGGCATAAACACTTCAAAAGTATGGCCAAGTGATCTTTTAGTTAAGAATGATACTCATACATTTTTGTTAAAAAGCAAGACCAACGTGTGAATTTTTAGTTAGAAAATTATCGTAAAGTTTGTTAAGATGGGTATCATATGAAACTCTTTAAGATATACAGATTTGCATGTTTACATTTGAAATATGAGTGAATAAGTGAAGCCACTGTCTTGCACATGATCATTTTCGGTTTTAGAAAGTGTCTCAAGTTCATAGAACCTTGGACATTCTTCTGGTCTTCTTTAGCTGCAACTGTATGTTCTTCTTCCATGAGCCTGTAGAGCAATTATCAGCATCACTCCTAAACTCCTGTTAATTAAATCTAATGGCAGGTGGTTCAATATCATTCACTTGTAATAGATCCTGAATCTCTTCCAGAGGAACTCATTCCTATAGCTTGGACCTCTTCTAGCGATCCACTTTCTTTTCTTGAGACCTGTAAGTATAACACTATCTCAGATGATTGTTAGAGTCAGATTGGATGTAGTAGGTCTGCAAAATCTTTTTTGGAATGTGAAAAATGGAAGTCGCCAGTCTCTTGTCTTGTCTGACAAAAGCAAAAGAGTTATCATGGGCATCATGCATTCTTCCAGGCCATATTATGGTTTGCAAGTGGGTAACACGTTACTTCTGTTAAAACATTTGTAGTTGTCAACTCTGCTTCTTTGCATGCTATGCTCTTGACATTTTTTCTATCTTTAGTTTCATCCAAAAAGTGTACACATCATGGGAGGCAAATATTCAGTAACTTTAGAAAGATAACAGAGGATTACTGGCTGAGATTGAGGCCATACACTAGTAAACTGGAGCTATTATAAGATTGTCCTTGTTTGGTGAACCTACATTGCATTGATTGTTTGGACAACATAAAGCTGAAAACACCTTTTGGTTGGACAGTTCTTCCATAGAAAAGCTTAGTTCGTTCCCAACTGAATACCACAGATACGTGACTGGAAACCACGTACTTTACATATCATGGAAATTTTCTCATCTATTTGATATTGGGGGTTCTCTTGCTGGAAATAAGGGTTTTTTATTTTTATGAATTATTTTGGGGGCTCGACATATATATTTCATTTATAGGGACTTATTGGTTTAGAGACACATGGAGTCTGACATTGTGGGGAGTATGGATTTCAGGTGAAGTAATATCTTATACAAGGAAGCAAAAAATTCTGATTCTTTGAAGTTATTGCAAACTGAGAAAGATAGGAAAGAAAAATTAACTCAACTCTGCTCTTTCTTTGTTTGGAATTTGGAGGTGATGAATGGATGGTAGGCCTGCCTTTTCTATCTGTTTTATGGCAGCAGAAACAACCAAAACTCTCAGTGTATATTCATTAAAAAATTTATTTCCTCAATACTATGCCCTACTAAATTTAATGCCTACTAAAGCGAGCAAGTTTGTAACTGAATCTTTTCTGGTTTAGGTTTGATAAATCAGATTATGGTGTTTTGATTTCAAGAGCGAGGTGTGCTTCAAGTCTCAACATACTATAATTTCCACCCTTAATGTTGAGAAATTCTTTAATCTCTTGGTTTCATTTGTTTTATATCAACTAAAGCTTCCATCTGAAATGTGATTCCATTTGTAAATTTGGCTGCTACTGTTGTTCTGGATCTCTGAAGTTTTCTTTGCTGCCCAATACCTTCATTTGCTAGTATTCTGTACTTTATGAAAGAAGTCCCTTCATATAAATTATTCTGTAGTCCTTAGTTTTCATTTGTCACTTTAACCTCTATATGCTTAATAAAATGTTTTATCCTTGTAGATGTCAGAGCAATTTAACAAAGAACTCTCTCTTTCTGATAAAATCCTCTCGGGCCACTTCAATACTGCATTTGAATTTACAGGAAGCAGGCATAAAGATGCTGCCAACACTAAAAGCCTTGCTTTTGATGGTGTCTTCATCACACTCTACAACATTGAACCAGAAAAATCATAGGTGGTATTGTGTGACATGTTAAACAAGTGTATGATATAATTCTAAGGTGTTAGATTATTTAGTCACCTGTTTTCTACTTGCCATTTCTAAAATATCTGGTTAATTCCTTCTATGTAATAAGAGTATCATGTATTGGATGTGATGCATGTGAATTATGTGGAAGTGTAGCATAGTTATTTGGTAAATGATTTGATTATTATTGATCTACTTGATATTGAAACAAGTTGTGGCTAGAGGTCTAAAAGATCCATCATTTCATGTAATACAAAACCGTTTTGCAATCATAGGAAATCTGAGAGATAACAACAAAGTAAGAAAACTATTTTCCCCTTAAGGGTTATTAAATTATTTTCCTTATTTTTTGGGTGAAGGTTTTGACATGTCAGTTGAACCAGTGTACATATCTTAGTTCTTTGTTCTTCGATTAGACAAACTAGATAAGACTAATAAGTAGATGTCTTTTATTCAATTCTTTAAGAGGTGAAGATTATAGTAAAAGTTTTAAAAATCCTAATAAGGTTTTAAAAAGTTTTGTTCTATTTATAGGTAGATATAAAAAAATATAATTGATCAAAATTTAGTATTGCATCTAAGTTATTAATGTGGTGGTTGGTTGTGATTTTGCAGAATTTGTTGGGGTCTATGCATGACACTATATTGTTAAAATTTTATTTTTTTGAATCGTTTGTAAAGCATTCAATTGGTGGATTTATATACTTCTCAATAGATCAAAAGTCATACATCTTCTTGATTAAGATTAGTGTACAAAGAGCAAATTAAAGTAGATGACTAAGAATAGTTTAAAGTTAGACTATTTAGAATTATGATTTTTGTTCAGAAAAATTTTAGATAAATAAAACAGTTATTATTTTCTTTGAATTAAGAATGTTTATATTTAATAATATATATAGTTAAATAATTAGATATATATATATTCTAGAAAAATTTGTCCAAATTTATGATTAAAAATAAAAAATAGCCCAGGGTTCTTTTCAGACAAAAGAGTTTTAAATGACAAATTTTGTTGAAGACAAGATTTTTTTGTGGCGAAAATTTATACTATTTCCGGCGAAACTTGGTCGCCGCAAAAAGTTTAATTTTTCTGTTAACCATATTTTAGCCGCAAAAAGCTTTTCTTGGCTCTATAACAGCGGCTAACGTCGGGCGGTCAATTCTAGCCAAAAACGCTTTTTTGCGGCGATTTATAGAATTTTTGCGGCGACTTTTGATCGCCGCAAATACTGTTTTTTCTTGTAACAGATCTCTTGTTGCTCGGACTAAAGGGTATCTAGAGAGTAATAATAGATCATCGATGAATTAGACACTCCTTGCTGCTCGGATCACTAACAAATTAGACCAAAAAGTGACCAATTGTTTTTTTTTTTCACTTTTTGAACTAATTTATTAAATGAACAATCAATCAGTTATAAAAATCATTTTTATTGAAACAAAAGTGAATATAATATATATAGTAATTTCATTCCCTATCAAATTTATCAACACCAATCTACACCCACCCCACATCCAAAAAGATGGGAAATTAGGTATGAGAAATAAACGGGATTAGTTAGCTACCTGAACTTTTATTTTCCAGTCTCAAAGTAATTAGAGCTGACTACATCCATCCAATGGACAACAATAACCAGTACGTATATCCACTCAAAACCAGTTAATTTGTGTTTCCATTCAACAATCTCATGATGATCACCTTTGCAGAGGCTGTGCGAGAAATTATAAGCATCTGAGCTTTTTCTTCACAAACATTGTATGGACGATTTGAGTTCATGACCACGTTACAAGTAGCTTCCACATCACAGATTACTATCTTCTATACAAATACTTTGACAAAGGGAACTTAAGACTCCTTGCCACCTGTAAAACACTTCAATATTAGAAGTAAAAGGGAGTTGACACAAACAAAATTAAAAAAAAAAAATCTACATAATATGAGAGTCAAAAGAAATACCTTGAGAACCATTTCTTCAGACACCATTGATCGATATCGAGTTGAACCCTCCAATGGACAGCTTCCTCCTTTAATGATAAAATTAGCATTGCAGAGACTGGATAGTTGCAACAGAACATCAGACATGAGTCCACCATCCCCACGTTGAACTCCCAACGCTTCATTTTCTTGCTCCTCTTCGTCGATTGAGCCTTCTGCTACAGATGTGATGCACTGAAATATGGCTAATAACCTCTCCAACGGAAATGTTCCTGGTCCCTTCATCAGTAATTCTTGTTCTGCAGTTTCCTTCTGCTCCAGTGACTTTTGAGAGGGCCTAAGCATGAACATTCATAGAAGATGAAATTATGCAAGGCATGCACATGATAGTAGGTGAAACAAAAGCAAAGGGTTTGGGATCGTGAAAACTCCTAGGGAGTTCAATTCTCTATCATTCTATTAGCGGACAGATGCCTGGCGTTCTCCTTCTACCTGGCCTTTGTATGAGAACATTAGATACGAGCTCAATTTGCTCACTATAAAGGTGATGCCAAGCAAATAATTATATAGGAAGTCAATTTGGAGATATTAGTTTAAAAGTGGCTAGATCCTACATAAAAATTCAAACAAAAGGCAAACAGAAAATCAATATTTCAAAAATGCAGATGGGAATCGGTCGATTAGCTGTCAATCATTGTTTGGTCCTAATAGAATATTAGATTTTCAAGTAATATTAGAAAGACCTTTTTAATGACATTGAACCACACCAAGGCAAGGTCCACGGGAGCCATCCGAGTAGCAAAATATTCAAATAGGCAATGGAAATCAATACTATATCGTAACAAGCACAAAAAAAGCATGGATTGAAGTTAGCCACCACAAACTAAAAACCATAATGGTACATCCCTGCAAAAGAAAGCAAATGGGTTCATAGGCACACAGGTACATCCTATCCTACTTAGGAGTGAGTACTTTTAAAATCTGAAAACTCCAACTATCTCCAACACAATAGACTTATACATCATAGATTGAATGTCAAACTTTAATGCACTTACTTCCTTTTTCGTTTTCGGCTGTCAAAACCACCCATTGAATCAAAAAGTGAGGCGTCAAGGGTAGCTGGGTTTCTTGATGCAAGAAATGCTGATATAAGGAGATATTTTGCAGAAGTTGACATGTGAAATTCTAACTCATCAATTTCTTCACATCCTGCAAATCTTCTCCTGCTGCCCTTCTGCTTCATCTCCTTGTTGGATCCAGCTTCAGGGGAAGGCTGAGATGAAATCTTAAATACCTCATTCAGAGAAGGAGCAATATGTGGCTGAAGATGGCTAAACAATTTTCTCTTCATTTCTTCTCTGGGAACAACTCCCAAGTCATTTAAAGGTTCACAATATTTTGCAAATAATGGTGCAAAGGCAGTAGATAATTCATCCACCCTTCTAGTAATTCTGCAGAAAGGCCTTAGTACAACACTGTTTGACAAGAAACAAAACTCATGTTCGGTATACAATCAATCGAACAGAAGATCAGGCATGCAAAATGAAGAGAATTCAAATTAAAAATTTATTCTTACTCAAGAAAGGATGAATAAATCTTCTGGTTTGCTTGGTTTCTCATGAATATTTGACAAAGATCATCTTCTGTGTAATCGGGAAAATAAACAGGTATGGGCTCTATGTAACCCATACTTGAGTAATATGTATCGGGAGACGTATTACTCACAAAGACTAGGCCCAACTCAGGCATCTTCAGAACATCGTAGAGATTGAACAGAAAAGGTAGTATGATGGAACTTTTATCCCACGCTCTAACAAGCTCCATATTGTCAAATATTAGGTAGACTGTGTTTCCACGAGCTTGTCCAACCAATCTATTGGTGTTCAATTTTCCTGAGTTCCCCATAAGATTATTTATGACATTACTCAAGGCTTCACGGAGAAAATTAACAAAATCAGCGGGCTTTTCACAGCGCTTTACACTTGAATAACCATTCATTGCATTTTTTCTATGAAGCATCAGTTGATTCAAAATAGATTCAAACAGGATACGGGGACTATAACAAGAAAGACAACTTGAATAAACAAAAGGGCGGTTGAGATGCCTGAATGTCTGTAGAATGATACTGGTTTTCCCAGTAGAAGCACCTCCATAAATAAAGAGAGGAAGCATGGGAGAATTAGAGGGACCCAAAAGGCGCACAAGCTCAAGAATCTGACCACGTCTACTTGGAAAGTTAGATAATAGATCATCCAAGCTAATGGGGTCCTCTCCAAACACTAGGTCATTGGTCGTGAGAGGTCCATCACTTGTTTTCGTTGTTTCAACCACATCGCTGGCAACGGGAGTAGAAGAGGAAGACCTTGTTGTTCTTCTGGTAACTTGTGGGCTTTCCTCCTTACCCATCTAAAAAACTTGTGGGGGCGAAAAAAGAATCTTTTCTGTAAAAAATTAAGAAATTCTCAATTTAGAAGAAACAATTACAAGAAAACAAGCATATGAAGCACACAAAGAAACATTAAAGATCAGCGGACAATCAAAAGTAAGGTACAGTAAATGAAAAATGAAAACATAAGCGTTCAAAATTAAATTGGAATGGAATAGTGAAAATGAAGGAATGCCTTGAATGACTGCATAGAAAATTTTCTCTTCAGGTGAACACAAACAGAAAACTCTCAACAAAGGGGTAGTTTTGGGTAAAAGATTAAAAAGAGACACTGGAAAGTTTCTAATTCACCCTAAATGCAAAATTTAACAAGGAAAACAAAAGCCACTATCATATCAATCCAGCAGTGTGCTGTATATTAAGTCTAATCTAACAGTCAATTCAGGAAGAAAACTCAAAATAACCTATCTTCATTCTCTTTGTTTTCTCAGCAAACAAACAGAGGCCAAAGGCTTCAATATTAATTATTAAAGCCAAAGACGAGAAGGAGAAGAAGGTGGAGGGTTACCTGGAGATGTAAAGATGAGACTAAGCAAATGAGGTTCCTCAAAAGGAAAGATTTTGTTCCAGGCTCAAGGTGTGCAGTCCCTGGTTACAAAAAGTGAGGGCTTGGAAATTCAAAATTCTCATATCTATCTAGAATGCTTTATTTTTCCTTTCAATAGATCTGTTCTTCCCCCTCTTAGGTAAAACTAAATGGGAGAGCCGCCGTCACCCACACAAAAAATTCCCCGTCTTTGATTATATATCTAAGCTAGAATTAGAACCAAAAAAAGCAACGGGGGCAATAAATCCAAAAGTTCGTGGGTGTTGATCTGAGCACAATCGTGTTCACCATAGAAAGAGGCCACATACAACTGATTTTTTAACCACTAAGGGCCTGAACTGTAAAATCAGTCCTCCCGTTCTAGCTGCCATACTCTTCTTCCAGCAATTGATGTAACCACCAAGGTGGCTGTCATATGGAATTCACCAAGAGAAGCTGCGTAGGCGATGTCTACGGAGACGGGGGCGGCGATGGGGCGAAGGCGAGGGCGAGTCTATGGAATTCACCCTCTGGCTGCTCTGGGATTAACAGGCGCTTTCGGTATAGCTTGATAATGAAGACATAAATAAACTTATTTTCAAAAAACTTAATACCGTTCTAAAATTAAAGAAAAGTAATAAAAAAAAAATTAAAAAATCATAATATCTCAAATTAATTTGAAATTAAGTATTATTTCTTTCAATTTCTTTCTTTTTTTCTCAATTTTCTTTCTGTATATCTTTTACAAATACTCTTCAAGTCATCATTTTATAACTATGAAAAAAATATATATTAAATGAATACATAAATTTAAGAAAAGATAATACATAAATTGAAAAAATACATGAACATAAAAAATAGAGATATATGAATATAGAAAAGTTTTAATAATCATCTGCCAAATACATTTCATATATTTAAAACAAATATATGCATTCATATATTTAGTGTGCCATAGATTTTTTTGTATACTTTAAATAAAGAAAAATTATATTTACAATATTGAAATTCTCACGATATATATTTTTGTGAAAAATAAGTAAATATAAAATTTATATGAAAAGATAAATTTTAAGTTTTTAAAAATATATGTGCAAAACTCACATATTTTAAAATTATATTTAACATTATAATTAAACTCTAAGTTACTAAATTTGAGAAAATTAAAAAGAAAAGAAAATGCAAGGAAAGAAAAACGAAAACTTTTCCCGCCAATGAGCTTTTATTTGGCGCGGATAACTGCACAACCCCCTAAAAAAAACTTTTCTTATTCCTTTTTCTTTTCCCTCTTTTTTCGTTTTTTTTCTTTTATCATGAATATAGTTATTTTTTTCTTTCCTATTTATTACATAAATTTTTTATTTCTTTTTCCTACCCGCCTTCATCCGCACGTATATAATTCCTTCTACTATTGGAATTGGTTCTTCTAAATTTCTAGTTGAAATTTAGTTACGAAATCATTGTTTTTTTTTTTTTTGAAGGAAGAGACCATAGTTCATTTATTAAATAAAGTTTACAAATGAGACTAATAAAAATAAGAAAATCCATATTACAAGTCTATCTAATCACAGAAATATAGTATCCTCGTGCACAAAATGACGGATTTTGTCTTAATTTCTAATCTTTTAGATGACATAACCATATAACTGTAGTTTGTCTGATCAAGTTTTGAGGTAAACCAACTCCCACCTCTCAAGAAATAGAGAAAATCACCACCATCATTCTCTAAAAGAGAATGAGGAAAAAACTATAACCTCCAAAAAAAGAATGTGAATCAATCTAGGAATAAGCCTATTTATTTTTATTATTACAAATACTATACTAAAACAGGAAATGAAAATAAACAAAACAACATAGTGACTGCTTTGCAACCAACCAAAAAATAAATAAACAACAATACAATAAACCAATACCCAAATCAACGGAATCGAGTTTGGGATGAAATATAGATTTCATTACAAATATAGATTTTTTTAATATATTTTTATGATGAGATTTACTGATCATGAATCATAATTTACAAAATCTCTCCTCCCCCCTTGACCTCAAAGACAAAGACTAGAAGTACTTGGTGTATAAATTAGTCTTCCATTATGTTCATAATTTTTTATAACAAATTTTATATTAGCCGATAGATAATATCTTATACATCTTTGGATTGAAGTAACAAAGAATATCTTACTCTATAACAATAATATATTTGATGATTGGAGGTTATAGTTACCAATTAATACTAATAATTTATATACATATATAGCATTTGTGGACAAGAGTTTTGAGTTTTATAGAAGGAAAAATTAGGTTGTAAGCAATTCTGTGTACTAATATTATTTGATAAATTATTTGGAGTTCGCCTAAAGAGTAAAGAGTCTCATTTGGACCCCCCATCCGCCTGGCGCCAGCCTTTTATTGGGACCCTTAACAGCTACTTCTCCAATCTTCTCAAATCAAATGCCTATAATGTTACTTCTTTTATTTATTTATTTTATGTTATTTATTTTGTTTTCTAGACTGGAAAAAGTAATATCTTCTTGTTAAAATATGTGGTTCTTCCATAAAAAGAGAACAAAGAAGAGATAAAAATCCATAGTAGTAGACCACAAAAGTATTTTTAATACTAGTATTGATTCTTTAAATTCATCACATGATCATCAGTTTAATATTATTATTTATTTCTAGATTGGAGGAGTTGCATTTAAATAGAGAAGATTATTGAGATTCTTTGGAGAAGTGTAACAATTTTATATTCTCCACTTAAATCCAATTAATTAAAGTTATTTAAAGTGTTGGGAAATCTATGTACTATATATATTATAAGTTTAATTGGTTCATTCAAATTAGAACAGCCAGAAAATGGATCGATCTTTTTTTTTATTGGGGATGGTTTGATCATGAGTGGAATATGAGATATAGAGATGTGGCTAGCCTTAATCAATGAATATTGATCTTGCAAGAAAAAATAAATGCAGATCAATGAATATATTAGAAAAAACTTTATATTTGAAGTTAATGATCGAAAATTACTTGCATTAAAAAAATTGATAATTTCATGACATGATTAATAGAAAGAGGTGTGCTTTAAGGCATCTCTATAGATAACACTACTTATGGGTGATCTTTTTTTTATGCCTTTTGAGTCTAAATAATCAATTACCATATGTATCATAATACACACAGCACTCGATCGAAAAAAAAGGTTGAGAACAAATCATACATATCCGGGCAAAAGCTCCATTTATGAAATATCCTAGAAAATTTCAGAGCATCATGATTGGGGTTGAAACCAACAGGTAATATTAATTAATTAATTAACGAAACATGATAGATGATAGTTGCAGTATTGATCAGAGGACCCATGAAATATTTATATAAAATGTAAAAATGACTACTGGTGAATAATAATAAACAATTACCCCCCAATCATGGAATAATTCGGGCCAAATGTAAAAATGAAGTAAGAATAGGGGAGATGAGGACGGTGCTTACAGGAATATAGCTGGAAACAATAATTTTTCAATACTCAAGCCGAAATTGAAATCGAGACACCGAGACTGAGGACGGAGTATGAAAACGAAAACCCACAAAAATCAATTAGACCAAACTCAACGTAGATTAAACAAAATCCAAAACTCACATAAATTAGACCAAAGTCACGAATAACGGAATAAACATGTGGGTTATACGAACTAACCTCTTTTGGTAAGCGGTATTGATCTGGAGGAGAGTAACAGTAGCTCCCAGCAGCAACTCTTGAACAGTTGAAGCAGGCGCCAGGGAATGGGCTATCGTTGAGGACTTGAGGTGCGCAGGGGAGCTCTGTTGAAATGAAGAGAGCATGAGAAGGAGGGGAGGGGCGCGGAGGCAATGGGCATTGGGCATTGGGGATAGCGATAGCGACGATAATATGATCCGATATATATGTATTTAATGTATACTGTTAGATCTAGGTTAAACTTAGATCTAACGGTTTATATTAAATTTATAAATAAGTTTATAAATAAATTAAATAAAAATAGATAATTAAAAGTAAAAATATAATATAATTAATTCAAAATAAATACTAGAACTAATATTATTTTATTATAAAATTAAATAAGAAAGTTTATTAAATATTTTTAAAGAAACAAATTATGTTAGTAAATGGAATTTAAAAATAATTTTAAATAATTATAAGTTTTTTAAATAAAACAAATTCTTTAAACTTTATGCAATAGTATTATGATACATTATGATATTTTATTATTCATTAACTTATAATACATCACTACTTATATGTTAGTTTTTAAAAACACATTAGTGTTTATACATTAATATTGCTATTATATTATTAAGAAATTATTTTGATTAGGCTTGTGCTTATAAAATTATACAATAGTAATTATCAACATTATGATATTTTATTATTTATTAACTTATAATACATCACTACTTATATGTTAGTATTTAAAAACACATTAGTATTAATACATTAATATTACTATTAATGTACATTGGCTCATACATTGATATTTATACATTACCCAACATACCATTATTTCATTTAATTATCAATTTATAGTTGTAATAGTTTATGATTTAAGATTAAAAGTTTAGAATTTAAGGTTTGAACTTTAGTCTTAATAAATGTCTATTATATTATTAAGAAATTATTTTGAATAAGCTTGTCCTTATAAAATTATACAATAGTAATTATCAACATTATGATATTTTATTATTTATTAACTTATAATACATCACTACTTATATGTTAGTTTTTAAAAATACATTGGTATTAATACATTAATATTACTATTAATGTACATTGGCTCATACATTGATATTTATACATTATCCAACATACTATTATTTCATTTAATTATCAATCTATGGTTGTAATAGTCTAGGATTTAAAATTAAGGGTTTAGAATTTAAGATTTGAATTTTGATCTTAATAAATGTCTATTATATTATTAAGAAATTATTTTGAATAAGTTTATGCTTATAAAATTATATAATAGTAATTATCAACATTATGATATTTTACTATTTATTAGTTTATAATACATCACTACTTATATGTTAGTCTTTAATTTTGTATATATTAATATTACAAATTATTACATTAGTAATTCTTAATATATTAGTGGTTATAATTATATATGTCTATTATATTATGAGTAAATTATTTGGAAACAATAATTAATTTAATTATCTATTTATAATAGTTATATATGAAAAATATATTTTTTTTTTTACAAATTATATGCAAAATGTCGGAGTCGGAGTTGGATATATAATCGGAATCGGAGCCGGAGTCAGAATCGAGTTACAAATTGGAGTCGGTATGTCGGAGTCGGATCGGGTCGGAGTCGGCATGACTTCTTTACCGAATCCGTCTCCGACTCCGATTAAAGTCGGAGTTTTTTCTCCGACTCCGACTCCGATTTATCAGAGTCGGGGTGGATTTGAGGCGGAGTCGGATTTTCAGATTTTTGCTCAGCCCTAGGATGGCCAAGCAATACCTAAATTGTTATGCCACATTGGATAGAATTCTTTTTTTTTAATGGGTAATATTAAAATAACTAAAATTAAAGGTAAAAAGAGGGGGAATGGAACGTGTGAGACCCAATAAACATCTCAAAATAAAAGTCAGACTGCATGAAATAGAAAAACAAATAGAAAAATGAAACTCAATAGTTCCATTCCATATTTCGATTCGCAATTGAGAAAGAGATACTGAAGACAATTTTTGTGATCTGCCGTAGGATGATCATATATTAATCAAATGAACATTAGAAAAGTTCATGCTGAGGTGGTCACTGTAAATAAAAGATGGCTAGTGAGAGAGTTGGAGATTCTGAGGTGTACACAAGCTGTTGGAAGTGGTGATCCGAGGTGGCCAGTGGTAAGTATAAGACAACAAAATACACATAAAAAGGTTGGATAAGAAATAAATAAATAACTAAAAAGGTTTTTTCTTTTTTTTCTCCTTTCTTTCTTTGTGCTTGTGCTGAAAATATAGGCAGCTCAACTTTTTGAAAAGATGCATAATTTCCCAAAATTATACAAAACAACTCTGAAGAAAATACCATCAAAGTTAGGAACAATATCAGACTTAAATATATACCATTCAGCTTGTTATAAGAAAAATAGGTGCATGGGATGGAACCACATTCAGCAACAAGTAGCACTTGATAAACCTAACATGTCTCTTTCTCTTGCTTTTTCATCATCATCTTAAGCCTTGCTTGAGGAGCTGTCCCTGATCACAGAACCACGACGGTGGCCACCTACAATCACATCTTTAAGTCGAAATATAGGACCCAGCATCCTGCCCCTCCTCTTTCAATATCAATTCAAAAAGAAAAAAGAAAAAAACTTCAGGACAAGACAAGATTAAAGGAAAAAGAGGGTGGAGGGGCAAGTAGGATCCAGAAAACAGAGACTCATGCACAAGACTTGGACCCGATTAAACATAAGTTACAATTAAACAAGTTAGGATAGATCTGAAGTTTGATTGAGTTGCCATCTAATGTTCTGGTCAGAATCAAAACTGCATGACGTCAAATATTAGTTTATGTCTTACCGATATGAATGTTCAATAAAATCCTTTAAAAGAGGAAAAGTCGCAAGGCCTATACATAACACACAACAACACATATATAATGAGATACTAAGGATTTTTTTTTCCTTTTGAGGCCGAATGATATGATAACCCTAAACCACAAATTATGAACTCATGCCTTTATTAAATAACATACAACAAAAACATGTAGATACAAAGATACATATCAATTATAACATACAATAATTATAATAGGTGCACAACAAACAAGTGGACCTCACCAGATTCAAACCTTTACGTCAGTAAATTTCTTTTTTCCTTGTCTCGTCCAAAGAGTGGGTAATCAGAAATTGTTATAGTAGATAAATTTTTTAAACATGGATTTTCGATAAGAAAGTGGTGGATGCAAATGCACTAAATTAACACAATGCATTAAGGAGAGAGGATTGCCAATGTGGTAGAAAATTATTTTATATGGAGAGATGCAGAACTTCGGGTGATTTTATATGGAGAGATGCAGAACTTCCAGTGATTAGTTGAATTATAACTATAATTACAAGTCTCACTTTAATGCTTCATATTTCGAAACCTCTTTTCTCCATTCTTTAGTCTTAAAACCTCTTTTCTCTATTCTTTAGTCTTAACTCCATCCTCTACTGGACAACCGAAAATGGGTTCAAAATATGAAAAACTTGTGCCATTGACCATCAGAGATTAATGGTTTATTAATTACATTTGGATGTCAGGCTGAACTGGGCTGAGCTGAGTTTAGTTTATTTTTTAATATTATTATTATTTTGGAATTTGAAAAAAGTGTATTAGGATTTGAAAAAAGTGTATTCGAATTTGAAAAAAGTGTATTGGGATTTGAAAAATATATATAGGGATTCATGTTTTATATGGAAAATTGAAAAAGTATAATAATGAAATGAAGATGAGTTGAGATGAGATGGGTTTGGAAACCAAATAGCGCCAGCCTTCACATCAGGTGACGTGGACATTACATTTTTTTCTTTTAAAATTACACATTGTTTTGCTATCAATACACTTTATGCGTCACGTACGTTAGGAGCAATAAGTTATATATCCAAACAAAACCATAAACCTACACTACAGTTATTTTGATATAAAACTTCTAACCATAGACCAAGCCATAAAACTTCTAATTGGTTAATGTTATCCCAAATGTTATGATGCGATCATCGAAATATCTTCCACCCAACTTAGTCCTAGGGAATGCATTTTGTTTTTTCATGCAACAGAATTGTTTACAATAACTTATGCTGCTCATAGACACACATACACACATCATAGGCTGTTTATATCCTTGCAGCTTCATATTCTATTAATTTTCACATAAAAGGCCGATTGCCGGACCTCCTTAAGAATCTTATGAGGCAAAAGAGCAAAACTCAATCCTCATCAATAAACCAATAGAACATGCAATAAATTTTCTACCAAATAGCATAACAGAGCATCCCACTCACTTTAAAGCATAAGCATGATTAGAAAAAATTGAATACATAATCAATTAATTAATATACCTCATCATTGATGCTGATCCGCCACTTAATTGGCAAAGCTTGCCATCCTTCCTGCTGCCATCTCTGCCCAAGTACTACAAAACCCATGACAGCCGCCGCAATAAAAATAGACCAAAATGTATTTGCCTCTTTTGCATTTGAATACAAGGAAGCAACCCTTCTCTTCCACCAAGCACCACAAGGAAGGTCAAACCCATCATGTTTATTGTCTTTTGCAGGCGTTGGGGATAATGAAATGTCTGGAGAAAAATCTAGGCTTTGCTCATTTAGGCTAGGAACGGGCACATTCTCACCATATGTGGTTGAGCCACCAAGAGCTGTGTCATTGTGTAAAGAACCAAATGTAGCAGCACTAAATATACTTTGCTCCTTTTCAACGAAATTTAAAACTTGGAGAGTAGTGCCTTCCTCAAACTCTGTACCATGGATGGATAACTTACAACCCTTCTCATCAAAGAACTGCATTCCTGGGAACTCATCTGGTACTTCTATACCTTTAAAAGTCCAACTTTCTTCATCCTTTCCACTTGATCTCCCAGCTTTTACAGCATCAAGATCAGATACAGCTTCCTTTTTGCCTTCCTCTTTATGAATCTCATGGTCATCAGGTTCCAATGGCAAATTTTCATGCTTAGTGGGTGGAAAGACAAAGTGACCAGACATGAACAAAGCATGAGACGTTTCTGCACCATCATCCTCTCGGTAAGCATTATTGTTGTCATCATCCTTCAGTTCAACTTCTTTTGGGCCTGGGGCAGCAGCATATGCCGATGCTGTAAGTGACACTACTTCCCAATCAGTCCCACGCGAGGCATTTTCCCCTCCCTCATTATCTGCCATCCTCTGTCCTTACTTCTAACTGTTAACAATTTCCAGAATGAAACTTGAAATTAGAATCATAGTCAAAAGGCAATAAAATATTAATTTGGTGCTGAACATGGTATTAAAACAGAAAACCTAAGGTAGTGCTATCTCACCGTGATGAAAAATATTAACTTCATTTAACAGACCATACAGAAGCCCTTAAGAGTTGAGGGTACTTTGAAAATAAAATAACTTCAGACAGACTTACCCTTTCTTTCTTGTCATTAAAACAAATGAGAGGATTAAATAAACCATACTCAGCAATAATCAATAGAGCTATAAATAAACAAGACTACTCGATAAGTCACTCAATATCAGCTCAGCCAAACTCAAGTTTGGCTAAATTCGTTTATTAATTAAACATTTTGCAAATAAATTTTTTTAATCATTATTAAATGATACTACTCGGATTAAGCTCATCTCGACTCTTATAAACTCAAATGATTTATTGATTTTTATAGCATTATCTTTAACCATTTTAAATATCGATACGAGGAAATTATGTTCTAAATACTATATTTGTTGCTTGAATCCTCATAAACATGATGCTTGATATCAATGATATGTGCATATATGTATATATATATATATATATGCTATAAAGATATTTATAAAAGTCGAGTTTGTTTGCCAAAATTTGTAGATAATGGTATAAAATACAAAATAAATAATTTATTTTATCAAGATTAAGGGAGGTTTGGATAGTGACTTGAGATGGAATGAAAGTTGAATAAAATCTTATTAGAATATTATTTTTGTTTTAAGATTTGAAAATATTGAATGATTTGTTGTATTTTGTTAGGAAATTAAGAAAGTTGTATTGATTAGATGAGATGAGTTGAGATGGTTTTAATATCCAAACAACGCCTAAGTAGCTTGTTAATAACCTCGACCTTCCTTGAATAACAAATGAGATGTTTTACATAAAATGTAATGGGTGATAAAACTCGAGCTCGATTCATCTTCAAATAAAAATGATATGAACCATGTTTGACCACCCACTACTTGTTCAAACTTACCTCATTTACGCCTCTAGCCATCATTGACGACACAAATGACTCAAACAAATAAAATAACAACTGCAATTGCAAAAGTGCCATAATTTTCCCTAATAAAAAATAGCCCATCAGAACAACCAGAAGAACAGAAACTCGTCTCAATCCTAGGACTCAAAAATCACAAACTGGTAATTTTTTTTTATAAGCAATCACACAATTAATTTGTTTCTCTCAATAAATTAAAATTTACACTTCCTGTGTACTTGATTACGTTATTCAATAAAAAATCGACTACTTACAACAAAATTTAAAAAAATATTGAAGAGCTACGATGAAATTTCTACTCAAAAAGATTAAAAAGATTAGAAACTTCATTAGCGATCATTATATAAACAACAATACAAAAAACTTCTTCTTTTTTCAAAAATTCCTCCAACCAAATATAACTCCAATTCCTCAAAACAAATTCAGCGTCATCCAACAACAACGCTCCAGTCACGACAGATCAATTCTACTCGGTATATGAAAAAGTATATTGAAAATAGTTAATATAGTCGCACAAAAGTAGACATACAGGTCCAATCACGATATGAGCCACCAAACAGATCACGAAACTATAAACAAGAACAAAAAATCAATCAAAGAACCGAATTCCACGGCAAGAATAGATGAGAATTAGATTAGGCAGAGAGAGATAGCCACAGAAACGTAATCGAACGAGCAAACTAGAACACAAGATTAATTGGGCTAACCGAAGATGAAAAAAACGGCGTTCCGATGAGGTTGAACTTGGAACTACCTCGTAGTGCGTAGAGAATAGATTTCTTGTAATGAGCTGTCTCAGGGGGTCGGGGGTAGAGATGAAGGAAACCGGTAGTAACGGTAAGCGTGGCTCCCAGAGAAATCGGCTTGACCGGCTATGGTAACTGGTTACTGCTCCTAAACCGGTAACGATTGCGTTTGCGTGTACGGAGAGCAAGAACTCTCTTCGGCGACGCGCGTACGTTGCGTGAGGACGAGTTCTTGGTAAATTCAACGTAAGCTTTGCCGCGCTACGTGCTTGCAAAAATTGTTTTTTTTTTTTTGAGAATAACACAAAAATTATTTAATAAATATTTTTTATTTGTGAACATTAGATTATTAAACTATGATTAATTTTAAATTGGTTTAACTTTATTAAGTATAAAAAATTAAGAATTCTTTGATTATATGTAATACTATGCTCAATTTAAAAAAAAAAAATCATCGAGAGTTGTAATAATAATATACTAGATATGATGAATACATGTAGGCCTAATATATTTTTATAAATAAGATGAGATAAAAATTAAAAATTGAATAAAATATTATTATAATATTTTTTAATATTAATTTTATTTTAGAATTTGAAAAAATTATTTTAAAATTTGAAAAAATTAAATTATTTATTTTATTTTATATAAAAATTTTAAAAAATAATAATAATAAAATAAAATAAGAATATTTTTAAAATTGAACAAGTCCATACTTAAACCCCACCCTACACACATCAATGTATAATTATTACTTTATTAGAGAAGTACGAGGTCCACCCCTAATGATCATATTTTATCCTAACATGTTATCTCATTAAAAATATTTATATATATGTTATGATTTTCAATCATATATCATTATTTTATATTGTGATAACTACGATATTAGTTTTTATTTCTCTAATGATGAGATAATAGGGTAGGGTAGGTCCAATTTTGGATCAATCAATAGAATGAAAATGCTCAATACGATAACAAGATAAGCGGGTTGGTCTTTGATCCATTCAAGCCTTTACACTAAAGAATCTACTATGTGCAAACTATAGGACTAATGCAATGGATACTTTTTTAGGAGAAAAATAAATTTAGATTAAATTTGAATGTTGATAAGTGTTAAGAAAAATTATGAATAATAGTAATAAGTAGGTAAAAAGTAATAATAAAATATTAATTAGTAATAAAAATAATAAAATAATAATAAAAATAAAATATTTTAAAAATACTTAAAAAAATCTCACTTATCAAACGTGTTTGCCTTAATGTAATTTCAAATTACAATATGAGAAGAGTGAAGATTGCATATCTGAAACAAACATTACAATTTTTTTTTTTAATAACAGATACTAGAAAATTAAAACATTAGTGCCAGATTAATGTGAACCGAGATTGCTGGCGAGTTGATGGTGTGTTGAGATGATTGATGTGAGGCTTTCCTCCCACGTCTTCAAATAAGGAATGGTACAAAAGTGTCTTACGAGAGAAGCAAAAATGGGCACGTGGCTTCTAGGAGAAAAAACGAAATGGGAAATGCTTTTTAACCCTATTTTAGGATCTCAATTTTTAATTTAATTTAATTTTTATTTTTGTATATAACTTTGAAATAAATATTTTTAAATAATATTATAATTTTTTATATTTTTAAAAAATATTTTAAAATATTAAAAAAATCATATAAAAAATATATAAAAAACACCTACTTAAATCTCATGTTAAAAAAAAGACTTAAAAAAATCGAAATTCATAACCTCCCCAAAATAAAATATTCGAGATAAAAAAGTGCTTGGTTTACGTGTAAGTTAATTTATATAATGATATAATTTAATTCGATTTATTATATTATAAAATTTATTTTACTGAAAAATATATCTGACGTATTACAATAATAAGTTACATTATTATATAAACTTTTTTGTAAAAGATTTGCGTATAAACAACCTAATACTTGTCAAGAGAGAAACATAATGTTGAAGATAGGAAAAATACAGCTTGCAATAAAACAATGGACTGCCCTCTGTTTTCGGGTATGAACATGGCCTCCGCTTTCTCATCTGTTTATTTTATCTATATGTACAAATGATTGCTGAAAATAATATAAAATAAAAAATTGAAGTTCCTTGTAGACAACTAGAAAAAATCATGGACAGCTACAAGACATGCCGGTAACACCTCTTTTTAAGATGTCGGCCTTTTGTATGAGGGGTATATGTACGGAGATGTTGTCTGTAGGCCCCATTGATACTTTGCTTTTTGCTTACCTTCCCTTCCCTTCCCTTCCAAAGAATGAATTAAACCTATTCTCTACTCAACAAAATAGTTTTGATATCCCAGAATCACAAGAGGAGTTTCTTTTGTGTACATCGATGACCACATTTGTTATGGTGATATTACTTTTACGTTGGTGTTTGTTTGGTGTGCTTAGGTTGTGATCGCTACTAGCTGTACGTTGTTCACCATGTATTTTCAATGATTGTTGATTTTGGCAAAGGAATGAGAGAGACAATTTAGGAATTTAGGTTAGAGTACTGTCATATACAATTACTTTTATACATTCATTGCATAATCTCTCATATTTGGCCTTTTATATTTTAAAAAAGTGATACAACTAATTATATTAATAAAGCATACAAAAAATATATAAAAATAACTACACATAAAATTTTCTTTTTATCAAAGTGGGTGTTGGGTATAAAGTCGGTAGCCAAGAATTTAAAGCCAATGATCAAGCCCAGAGATATAAGATAAGTTTGACTCATACATAAAAGAAAAAAAAAAGTTCATAAGCTAAATTTAACTCAATTATTTAAGAGTATTAATATTAGTATGTTTGGGATTGCGTTTCAAAGTTTTAAAAATATTTTTAAACAGTTAAAAGTACTTTTAAAGAAAAATGAGATGTCTGAATAATTTTATTAAAAGCGCTTTAATCGGTTGAAAAAATTAAACATCAGCTTTTTCAATAAGCACAAAATTAGAATTTTTATCAAAAAACTCCGGCAAATAACTATATATTTTTAAAAAACTACCGTAACTAACTCTAAAAGTGCTTTAGATATATAGATTCCAAATAGTAAATGACTTTTTAGTAGTAGAACTTATTACATTAAGTTTTAAACTATAAACTTTAAACTAAAAGTAATATTTCTCACTGTAATTCCGAACATGAACAAAGTAAAATTATTAAATTTGTAGTTACATTGAATTTTAATAGAGTCAATAAAAATAGTCCAAGAAATGAAAAATACTGAGAAAATCTTCTTAGATTTGGACAACTTCGTACAAAAGCTACACAATGACTCCAAAGAAGCCACACAATGACTCCAAAGATCTCATCGCCTCATAAAGATGACTTCGGTTTCAACTTCCAGTTTTTCCATTTTCCTCCGTTGTAGTGAGAAAAATGTGAGGCCCATAGAGTATTTATAATATAAAGTTAAACGACCCATGAATTTAGAATTTTATGTCAAACCATGCAAATAATCAGTAGGACTTTCCTTTTATTTATATTTTATTATTTATTTAGTTCTTATTTTCATGGATGTATGTACGAGCATTGTAGACAACACTCAAACAACAGTTGTGGGCTTTTCGAGCGCACTAGTTTGGATCGAATCACTTTCGAGAGCTAAAAATGACTAGAGCTCGCTTGGATTCAGATATGAGATGAGATAAGTTATGAATAGTAATAAAATGAGTGGCTAAGATGAATTAAAATTTAAAATGAATGATTGGAATGAATTGAAAGTACGAAATGAGATGAGATGAGTTGAATCCAGTTTATAAAACAAATCGGGCTATCTCTTCCATTCCAGTTTCATTTCGTAAATGTAGACATTAATAGTGTGGTAGGAGGTTTTTCCCATAGGTGTTGAGCCGATGGTATCTAAGAGGTCTTAGTCTTTGACATTTTAGACCCCGTTTAATTGTAAAAGTAAATTCAGTATAATTTACTTTAAACTCATTTCATCATTCAAATACACAAATTTAACTCAATTCAAACTAAAATTTGGTCAGGTCAATTATAGTGTAGCATTACCGTAACTACAGTACTCAGATGGAACCTCAACAGCTTTTCAATTTGACCTTTTTTTTTCTTGTACTCTCCCCCTACCCCATGTAAGGAGCAATGTGAAAGTATTTAATGATTTCACACACAAATTTTGCAAATTGTGCAATAGGGGGACAAGCTACAGATTATGAGTCCTACAAATTCATATTTTTTTTTTATAAATTTATCTAAATTTATCTAACCATCTAAATATACTTTCAACTCATATAAATAGGTCTCACAAAACTTACTTAATCATCTTAATTAATTACTATTTAAAAAGAATTCAGTTTAACTCAACACGTTTTGACATTCAAATGCAATCTTAGTGAAATTATCAAAGTGCACAATAGAAATGTGGTATTTAATAATATGATGGTTTGAGAGTAAAATTTAATGAGGACTTAAAGAAATTAGTTGTGATTTGAGATCACTTAAGATTTTAAAACTTGGGGCTATACATCCCTGTGGGGGTTGATTGTGTTGCAGTACGCATTTTATAGTTATTGATGGGGAACTATAGAGAAGACTAGCAACTGACCGAACTGAGTGCGATGGACTTGGAAGTTGAATCTGGCATCAAAAGTTGACAACATAATCTAAGGCCCGTTTGGAATCCGTATCACAGACTATCTATTTCTACCTTCTTTCGTATAATTTTTTTTTTTTCTCTCAGATTAGTGCATATATTAAACAACACAAGTTCAATACAAGACAGCTTACAAAAAAAACATAAAAGCACACCTACCATAACATACTACACACCACAAACTAAACATCAGCACACATTATTAGCTTTTGGGAGGATCCTTTTCACTATAAAATCTCAATAGGCAAGGCGGTATGAAAATATGAAAATAAGGGGGAGACAATCATATATTTTGGTAAAAGCTGCTCATTGCACAATTTAATGTGCACATCGATTAAACTCTCAATAAATCTTCTTACACTGCCATTTTTCAAATGACTATAATAAGCAGTTTATCTCTCTAGCAATTGGTTAAATAGTCAAATCCATTGTTGTATCGGATTTTTTGGCTGCATCAATTGTGATTTGAGAATCTCCTACCAAAACAATTTTTTTTAAGAGATCTGGATATTGCTTCTTTAATTCCATCCACCAAAGCCAAAGTCTCGCCTTGATTAAGATTTACATGAGGAACTTTTTTGGTGCATACAAAAATTATTTCTCGGCATTCTGTGGAGCAAACTATCGCTGTTGAACTTGATCGAACTCTAACTATCATATCAAAATTAAGCAAATGATAACTAGTCGAAAGTGCTGACTGAGTTGAAACTTGAATTATCTCATTTGCATCCCAAGCTGCTCTATGATCATGGAAAGGTTTCTAAACATTTTTGATAAATACATAAATATTTGGGATGACTTTTTCATTAACTACTTGATTACGACAAAATCAAATGCTATCCATAACAATTATAGCAAATATTTGGAAAGCATAGTGATCTCGAACCGGAATGGAAATATTCTAAGGAGATAATATACACTCAATCCAAGTTTGAAGACATTTTTCCACATAAGTATTAACGTGCAATGGCTAAGGGGATTGTCACCATAAGATTTGAGAGAAAAGACATTCCAAAATAAATGAACATTTGTTTCTTCATGATGATTACAAAGTGGACAATGAAGTAACCCCGGGCCCCGGATCAATGAAATGTTTAAGAAGAGATCTAGTTGGTAAAATATGATTGAGAATTTTCTACAAAAACAATTTAAGTCGATCCTGAATCTTAATCTCCCGTAGTTTTTTCCAAAGAAAATTATGAGCAGAATTATTAGCTGAATTGCCTTTCATAGTAGAAACTGCCTTATAAGCTGATTTAAAAGTAAAATTATAAAGGAACAAGCCTTCCACACCAGCTTATTAGGAACAAGACGGAATTAGTATCAACTAGAGGAATCCTAAGAATGGCTTCAACCGTCGTAGAATTAAAGAGAGTTTGAAGAAGCAAAATATTCCAACATCTCGAGTTATCCAGAGTAAGTTCAGCTAATCATAAATCAGAAGATTGTATAATATCCTCATTAGAAGAGGATGGAAGACTATCTCAAAAATCAAGAATCCAAGGATCAACCCAAATACGACAAGTAGCTCCATTATTAATTTAAAAACATAAATTCTTTCGAACTATGTCCCCTAGCTTTAAAATCCCTTTCCACAACCAAGAGTTTGATGATTTTGGGGAAACTTCAAAAAGAGAATAACTACTTAAATAGCAGGACCTATGAACAGAAGTCTACAGATACTATCGATCAATAATAATATTCCAGGTGAGTTTGCTTAGCAAAGCTTGATTTAACTGAGAGGTAAGACGAATACCCAGACCACCCTGACACTTAGGCTGACAAATTGATATCCATGATTTAGGAGTGATCTTGTGAACCTGATTAGTGTTAAAACCCCACCAAAAACGCATGAGAATTTGATCCATTTGTTTTGAAACAATTTTGGGTATGCATAAAGTAGACATGACATAAGAAGAAATGACAGTCGCAATCGATTTGATCATAGCCATACGACCAGCTTGAGATAAAAGTTTAGCTTTCCACATGGCTACTTTATTAGTGAGTTTCTGCAGAAGATTAGAAAAAGAAGAAATCCATGACCGCTAGAAGACTAACGGGAGACCAAGATATTTTATCTGTCTAGAAGCAAATTTTACAACCCATCAAGTTCTTAAAAAACTTTTTTTTTGCTAGAAAGAGTATTATGGCTGAATTGAACCAATTATTTCTCAGGGTGAATCCTTTAACCCGACCAAGACGAGTATTTCTCTCAACAAGTCAAGAAAGAATTTGTTGTTCAAGAATTAGCAGGATTGAACAAAATGAGATCATCAGCAAAAAGCACATGAGTGATCCGAGGACCCCGTTCGGTAATATTAATACCTCTAAGACCATCTTGAGATTCACTCTTAGCAATGAGCCTAGATAAACATTCACTCTCGTATAATTATCTCAACATTAAAACTCTATTTAAATACAAACACATTTTAATTTTCAAAATTTTCAACTTTTTTACTTTATCAATATAATTTTCTCAAATTTTCAAACAAAATACAAAAAATATATCAATTTTCTCAAATTATAAAATAAAAATAATATTATAGTTATATTATAAAAATATATATATATTTTCTTTCTCTTTTTCCAAAACTCTTGAAAATATTTTGACTCATACTATTTCACTACTATTCATAAATATATCAATATTATTTACATATATATATATATTTTTATCTAATCTGTATAACCAAACAATATCTAAATTATGAGGTTAGGATCCATGATTGTTGTAGGGTATGTTTGACTACCATATGATTGTAGGCGTAATGTGTTACTGGAGGAACTAGTTATGGTCATAATGGAAGAACCTATGGAAGATGGATTTATAGATATTGACCCCTAAGTCCTTGTGGATTAGTATTAGTCATGGGGTACAAATTTTAAGAATGAAATTTTTTTAAGATGGAGACATTGTAATTACCCAGTCGATTATAGGCCCAAGCCCAATACCCAATGTCTTTAAATCTAGCCTAAGAGTGCAAGCACCATAGTCCCTTTGGAGTTTAGGCTACGAGTTGTTTTATATGGATACAGCTCTATGTATTTTTTATAAATTGATGACGTGGTAATAATATTACATCAATTAAAATATATAAAAAAAAACAAAAATACGATGAGAGGAAAATAAAAATTAGAAACACAAATAATTATATCAAAAAATGTATGCAAATAACATTTTTATAAATGATATATGCAAGAGATATCTAAGTCGTGTACAATATTTTTTTTTTTTTGTTTTGGCTACCCCCTTTCACTCACTTTTCCTTTTTCCCTGAAACCTTATCTCCACTCCGACATCTCATTCTTCTATCATTTCTGTTAATCTTCTTGTCCCTATTCCCCTCTCTCTGTTCATCTCATTCTCTCTCTCTCTCTCTCTCTCTTTTTTCCCTTTCCTCCCACACAAACACCCTCCAACATCTCTCTCTTTGCATGTTTTTTCTCTCTCACACACAGTCATTCCTTTTCTTCCTTGTGATTGCCGCTAACCGATACACCTATCACCACGTCATCCATCTCAATTTGTACCACACTGCTTACCGCAATCCCAACTGCCAACATTGTGAAGCTCCACCGCAACAAAGTCCTTATTTTCCCGTCCCAATACTCTCTTTTCTTGCTCTTTACACCTTTTCACTCAGTGGAACATCCAGCACTGCCATCTCTATATTTCTCGTCATCAATTGCAATGCCACACCAAGCCACGATAGTAAGTCCTCCATTCATCTCTCTCTTTCTCTCTCCATTAGTATTATTAGACTACGCACACTACAACATTTACTTTATTTTGCGGCGTGCTATAAACTCAGGAAGAATGCATAAAACACAGCTTAAACTAATTAATGGCATTTTTAAGCTTGCGGATGAAACACCGGAATATAAGCATGACATTTGAGCTTAGGGTTCCGCCAAGAAATTTGGGAGCTTCTCGATGATATTCACGCCGATAAAGATCAACGGTAACCGCCGATGTTGAGGTCCAAACAATCTCATCTAAACACTGTTAATGGATGATTTCATCAGTGCGAAAATGTTCGTCGCGAAAGGGGAATCGGGTTCTGCGATTTCATTTTCACCGCAAAATTGAATATGCAATCTAGGAGTAGCTACCTTCACGTTCGTGCGATTTCATTTTCTAGTGTAAGATATTCAAACACTACAAAATATCTTCATTCTGCTTAGGTAGAAACGTCGTAAGATATTATCACCAATATCTTAAATGTATATGCAATCAAAACTAGATGTTGCTTTGTTTTGCAACTGAAGAGTACATGCAAAACATAGTATATGCCCGCAACTAATGAAGGAGCAACGTCTAGTTTTGATGGTCCAGTACAGTTAATATCTTAAGATATTTTCTACCTTGCTGGAGGATATATTCTTTGGAGAAATCCTTGCTCTGTTTTGCATCTGAAGAATATATGCAAAACAGAGTATATGCCACAACTGATGAAGGAGCAACGTCTAGCTTTGATGGTCCAGTACAGTCAACGTCTTAAGATATATCTTAAGAATGAAGAGAGCAGGTCTATTTTCTACCTTATTGGTGCAACAGAATGAAGAAAGCAGGTGAACATCAAAATATATAAGAGGGTCTTGAGTTTAACTTGGTTAATGCAGGTATATATTTTCATTATCTGAATTTAAATAACTAATTTTGTTTTCTCTCGCACATGAACAAGCTTCTAAAAGTTTGAGAAACATCATGGTCATGATGGCTAGAAACGTGTATTGAAGAACTAACTACCTAAAACGGTATGTTGATGGCAGCATGGCTATTTGTACTTGCTGTCTTATCCAAGTCTCAGCTAGAACAGAGGGTCCTTGCGACAGAACTCTATTAATCGCAACATCTTCTTTAACCACGTTTTATGTGTCCCAACAATTTCCATTGCACTTGGTTTCACCGCAATTTGACTGTACTGAATGTATTATGGCACCAAAAATTTGCGGCAATAATTTCTATTGATGGCAAACACAGAAAGTGTGACCCGTTCCCACCTATTTGCAGCAGCAAAATATCCTGCGCCATGAACTTGCCTAAAAAAATCATTGATATCACCTGTGAGTGTATTACTCGATGCGATGCACCTGGGAAAAGCCAAAACCCATTTGAACTCACCAAAAGTGAAAATACAACAAATGAACATAAGTGTTGTAGTGGCACCTTTGACATACCTTTAGTCATATATGAGCATAGCAATACACAAACAGCTAACATGCATTCTAGCATAAAACCATAGAAACACTATATCGTTATTCTCTAATGTTATTTGTAACGACTTATATTCCTTTTTTATTCTTTCAACTGTGCATATATATACTGCTTCACAATTGAATACAATGAGGATAATTCATTTCAATTATGCTTTATCTATTTTCATTGTGCTTTATTTGATATGGTATCAAGGGCTTTCGACTAACAATCACTTATCCATGACTGAATTCTTTTCTATATGTAGTCATTTTTTTAGTACTCTTTTGTACATCTAAATAATGTGATTTGATGCATTATTTTTTTAATATAAAATAATTATTTTGGTCAATTATATCAGTAGAGTGTATTAAGAATATGCAAAAGTAACTATATATAACAGATCTCTACTTTTTAATCTTTGAATCTTACATGTTAGAGCATTAACAATAGACTAGCCATTGTTAAGTTCAAATTGAAAGTTAAATTCACTCTCTTAGTTATAATGTATATGGTTTTAGTCAATGATTCCACATTGATCTAGTTAAATCAAGATCTAAATAATAATATAATATTATATATTTTAATTAAAAAAATTAATTGTTTTTGCAAATAAACTTAATATATTAAATATTAATTTTATAAATCATAGATTTTTTTTTTTTAAATTTGCAAATAATAGTCAATTCGAGATATTAAATATTAATTTTATATACTTAATATATTAATTAATAATAAACTTGTCAAAAAAATCATTTTTAGCAAGTCTTAGTGATTTTAATATTTTAAATATATTTAATTTTAATATGTTAAATATTAAAGTAGAATAAAATATTAAGATAAAGAGTGAATAATAATTCTCTATATTTGACAAATTTGAGTATTTTACTATTCATCAAAATCAAATAATTTTGAATTTGACAAGTCCAATGTAAGACTTATTTAATCATTTTACCTTCATTTTACCTTTGCAGTAAACTTTAGCAAAATCATTGCTAGTACTTAGAGCTATTTCAATGTGTCATTTGGAGTTATTTTTGTATTGTTGGGAGTCTATATTTCCGTATATCACGTAAAAAGGTTTATCCTCCGGGTACAAGGCAATAGGCATTACAACGTTACAATATATATGATGAATAAATAGGTGATGAACAAATATCTTGAAAATTGAAAATCAAGAATTTGAAATCCTATATGATGAAGAAATCTTGTACGAGTAACGAAGAAAGTTCGCCATACTCCCAAGTGAGAATACCCGCTCTCCTGCTAAGTTGCGTATTAAAATTTTTTGTAGCACTCTTAAGAAAAAGCTCAAGCTACATTTGAGATTTTAAAAATACTAATTAATACTATAATTGAAACTCTATTACAAATATCATGGAGTAAAGAGTATGATGTATGGGCTGGTCTCCAAATAAAAATTTTGGGTTCGAGAACCACAAATCTCTTTGTATAAAAAAAGGATAATAGGGAGGTGCTAGAACTTCTTTACACTAAATAGTGTAAGATCTTATACATTATTGACCCCATCACTCAATATGGAGTATCACATTTTTTTTTATATTAAAATTTTACTATAGACTCAAAAAGAGAACTCACAAAATAAATTTATAAACTGATGTAATTAAATGTGATAAGTTGGATTTACATTATAATGAAAATAGTTTCACCTATTTATTATTAAGTAAGAGAAATGACTAGTTATGAAGAAGTTTTATAAAAATAAATCTCTAAATTGATATGGTTTGATGTAATATTTAAATTATAAAATTATTTTTTATTATAAAATATATCTAACATATTATATAAAATCATATATACAAATAATGCTCATTACCATATTATTATTTATCATTATTTTATTATTTTTCTTGGCTTTATATGTAAAAGCACTCTCAATAGATTGTTCAAAGTTAAAGGACAATTTTAGCTAATTTGAAGAGGAAATTGACTTTTTACTATTTCATTCACATAAGTCTCTACATTGAGGTAATTATTTTTTTATTATATAACAACAGAATGATATAACAATAATTTAACTTTAGCTATTACATCAAATTTTTATATTAAATTATCTATTTATTCATTATATAGTAATAAGTAATTAATAATTAAAAAATATTTATTTATTTGTAATTATTTATTTATTTTACTTTATCATATTTTACCATATATTATAATTAAAAAATGTTTGGACTCACAATTAATCATATTTTACCATATATTATATTATATTATATTATATCATATATTATAATAAAAAACATTTAATTATTAGCTGATGGGCTCATAATTTAATGATATGCATAGTTTATACTTATTAGTATGCACATTTTAGAGGAAAGTAAACAAAAAAAACCAGTTGGGAGTAGGAAGAAAATAATAATAATAATAATAATAAAATATATATTTATCTAGGCCTGTTCATCCGGGTCGGGTTGTACTCGACCCAGTTTGAAATTTTAAGATATTTCTTAATATTTTAATTTTTTTTTTCAAAAAAATTGAAGAAAATTTTAAATTTGGATTCTAGATTTGAGAATTCAGAATCTAGATGAACACCCTTATATTTGTTTTATCTACAGTAACTTTCAAATTTAAAAAATATTTTGAAAGTTATCGTAGATATTTGGATTTTAACTAAATTTATTGAATAAATATGAAATGAATTTGATTTAGAGAATCCAATTATTATTATTATTATTATTTTTTATAGTATTTAGGGAATCCAATTCTAGAGTGCTCTAATAAACATTTCTTTTGGTCCAGAGGTAATATACTGAGTAATACGTGGTGCGAATTGATTGGTAACGAATCCAATAGAAAAAATACCTGCCGCTCGTCGTCTTCGAGTCTTCCCAGAGGATCAGACGAGAGAAAAATAAAATTCATACACCTATCTTCATATAAAAAGAGGTATAATTGGCAAGGACGAGAGTGTGCCAGAAACAAGAAATGGGGGAGCTATACGCCCTAGACTTTGATGGAGTTCTCTGTGATAGTTGCGGAGAGAGCTCTCTTTCTGCTGTCAAGGTCCTCTCTGTCTCTCTCGCTCTCAAATTATTCCTTTGATTAGAAGAAAATCGGAGAAAAGAAAGAGATAATATCTTGGATTTTCAGATATCGTAATTTTTTGCTATGTTCTTTTGCTAAATGATCGTAGGCTGCTAAAGTGAAATGGCCTACTTTATTTGACGGAGTAGACTCGACCACGGAGGATTGGATTGTTAATCAGATGTATATAGTAAGCTCTAACGCTATCTTTTTTCCCTTGAGACTATACAGATTCGTTCGATGAAAATTTTAAATCAGCTGATTATACTGGCAAGAGAGTTATTCGTTGAGAAAAACATTTTAGGAAATTGATATAGATCGGCGATGAAACAGCTGATTCATGCGACGGAAATTAGTGCTGAGCTGAACTTCTTTGACTCCTGATTTACTTTAGTAAACGTTTGGTAGTTCCCGAAAAAGAAGAGAAAAAAAATACTTATAGTGTGGTTTATCTTATGGAACTCAGTGGTAGAGATTAATAGTTATTCTTGGATCATTGCACAAGACAACGGCTGCATAACAAATGTTGGCTCAAGATATTGAAGCAAAGTCTTTGTTTTTATTTCATGGTGCATAGGATGGAAGCAAAATTAATTAAGAATTGAGAGAAAAGAAAAAAGAAAAAACTTTAAATGCATAATGGGGAAAAGGGCTTATGAATCTATGATAGGTCCTATTTCTAGAGTGCTCATATTTTGGGTGATAATTTAAAATTCAAATGCTAAGGAAAACATATAGATGAACCAAGATCTCGTAGCTAGTTCATATTATTCCAACTAGCTAGAACTAAACTCTATGATTTAGGCAATCTAATGGTTCTTTATGCAAAAGGACTGGTTGTATAATGTAAATGGAATACAGAGCCCAGCTTCATTTACTGTCTTTTTTGAATTTTTATTCAAACTCTTCTCTCTACCAATTTCCTTCCATGAAATTATAATGAGAATATTGGTTAGTGTTTTTAGCCTTGATACCTTATAATTGATACTTCATTTGTTGATTCATCATATTTGAAGTTGCCTTTTACTTTCTCACCTGATTTCGCAACTACAGTACATTTGGTACTCGAATGGGCAGGAATTAAAATGAACATTGCCCATGCTTTTGTTTGGTGACAATGCATGAAGTCTTGATTGAAATTAGATTAAAGTTTCTAAAACACTCTGGCCCTAATTTTTCCCCTAAAATAACCACCTAATCTATTTTTTGAAAACAAAACAATAAAAAAAGAAAAACGTGGCCGACTACTGCACAATGCCATGAGGGAAAGAGTTTGTGGTGGTCGCCAACCTTTCATTTTTTTAATCAAGTTTTGAAAAAAAAAAGGAAGGTTTTTTTAACAAAAAAAAAAAATTCAAGACCCCAGGAATAGCTAAGGAATGACCATTCCCTATTGAACAGCTGTCCTTGCCATTAAACTCAACTAAACAAATGGAAAAACTATTCCATTATTATATGTGCCAAGCGTTCTTTAAGATTGTGATTTCTTTTCCCTTCCCTATCGAAAGTTCAACACCTGGACAATCAGTTTGTTTCTCATGCTATTATAAAGAACAGTGTGATATACAAATTATGGTGATCAATTACTCTCCATGATGGCCATAAGGTATTCACTTCAAATGATTCTCTCGAATTTATGTTCACATTTAGCATGAAGTGAAGAATATGACACACACGCACATCAGTTTGTTTTGGTGATTGTTGAAACCCTTCTGAACTGAGAGGGAATTGCAAAGTAAGAACCATAGGCTGCTTTAATATTGTTCTTTTTGTTATTATTATTATTATTATTCTATTGGAGAAGGTGATACACGAGTTATTATGACCTTGAATGGATTCCTGTCTTACACTATGGCAGGTTCGACCTGTGGTGGAAACTGGATATGAAAATCTCTTACTTGTGAGGTTATTACTGGAGATGAGAATACCTTCCATAAGGAAGTCCTCGGTGGGTATATACATGCACTGGACTCTAATATGAACTGTCCATCAGATAGGGGCACTCATATCAACATTTATTCTTGAACACAACAGCACTGATCTTCAATTTCTTAGACTTAATCTGGTGTTCATGGTTTTGATGATTTTGCTTCTATCTGCAAGGTTTCAGAGGGACTCACAGTCGACAGTATACTGGAGAATTGGTCGAAGTTAAAACCTGTCATAATGGAAGAATGGGATGAGAAAAGGGATGCTCTGGTGGATCTTTTTGGAAAGGTTAGAGACGAATGGCTGGAGAAGGATTTGAGAACTTGGATTGGTGCAAATAGGTAATCAAGCTTTTTGAGATGGGACTGATTATGTAACTCCTCTTTTAAACACACAATGAGAAAGAATAAAGTAATGAAAAAGGGTCGCTTGTGGTCATTTAATTTTGGAAACTCCTTATCAAGTTATTTTTATGTTTTTAACCTTACACACAATCCATGAAAGAAGAAAAAAAAATGCGAAGAAAAAAGTTTATGAAGCATACTGGTCATGCTTGGACATAAGTATCTCTTGGCAGGGTGTATCAAGTTTGATTTAATTGTTTGCTTGTGAAATTTGCGTACTTATGGGTAATCAGAAGTTGCATCAGGGAATAATCTACAATGCTCGCAATCTCTTTTAAGAAATGGTGCAATACTCATTACAGTTGGAAGTATGTGTACTTTAGATCATTGGCATCTTTCTACGAGTTCATTTATATTGACTGTCAGAATGTCCTTTTTTGTCTTGTTTATTTTTTAGGTCTTTTGCACTGCTAGTCTTTCTTTATGCACATTTTGACTATTTAGGTTTCATCTCAAACAACCCCCTTTTCTGGAGGGGCTACATCTTATAGGACATGAAGGGTTTTGCTTCAATAGATTTGTGCCTAATCCAAATTAAGAATATGTTCAAGTAATGTTCCCCAAATACAAGCATATTGTGAATCCATTAATTTTTTATTGCTAGTCATAGAAAATCCCCATAATTGAGAGTCGGATGTATCTCTCCAGATTCTATCCAGGTGTTCCTGATGCACTGAAATTTGCGAGCTCGAAGTTGTATATAGTTACCACGAAACAGGTATGACCTCTTTTCCCCTCCATAAGGAGACGTCAATTATCCCACTAGAGCAGCTTCAATGCCTCACATTTTTGTTTAGATTGATCTTTCCTATTTTGCAAAGAAAGATGCTATATACTATACCCCCATCCCTCTTCTATGTTGTTCTGCTGGTCTGGCATTATCCATAACCCTTGACTAGTTAATTGACAGTTCCATATTAGCATAGCGACTTATAAAATAAAAACTCACATTAGCATAGTGAGTCAATAGTGGGATAGTGACATATGCTTTGCAAAATTTCATCCTTAGAAATGGTAGATATTGTTACATGTCATCCACCCCTCCTTCTGCCCATTTCAGAGCCGGTTTGCAGATGCTTTACTGCGAGAGCTTGCCGGAGTAACAGTACCTTCCGAGAGAATATATGGCCTTGGAACTGGGTTAGAAGGTCCACTCATTTCTTTGGTTGAGGGAACTTTTTCTATTCTTTTGTTAGTAACACAAGTATTTCTTATTTTTCCTTCCCCATTGTTCCAAATACTCTTTCCAGTCCCAAGGTAGAAGTGCTGAAGCAGCTTCAAAAGAAACCAGAGAACCAAGGATTGACTCTACAGTAAGTTAGTTAGTTGCTTACGTGGTCTGTCACATAAACACATGATATAAAATTGTTCTGTTGTAATTGTATTTGCCTGAAAGGAAAAAAAAAAAAGTTGAACTGAACCAGAATCAATTGACTCTATTTTAACTAGCTTTGTGGAAGATCGACTAGCAACCCTAAAGAATGTCATCAAAGAGCCCGAACTTGATGGATGGAATTTGTATCTTGGTAATCTCTCCTCTCTCTCTGATCAGCATCCAGCGTGCTCTTCTTACTTCTTCCTTGTTGCTTTTGGTTTCTCTTGCTAGCATTATTTTGGTGAAATTGTTTGGATTGAGTGCTAAGCTTGGTTATTTTGGGGCAGGGGATTGGGGGTACAACACTCAAAAAGAAAGAGATGAAGCTGCTACCATTCCCAGGATTCAGCTTCTTCAGCTCTCTGACTTTACCAAGAAGCTGAAATAACCATCCTTTCTTTTTATTGTTGCCTGTCGAATTATTAAATACCTATTTCATGAAGGTGAGTAGAAAATCTCCATCTCTCTATTCATGGTGCCGTTATGTTATGCTTAATAAATTCAGAAATTCGTTCTGCTTTGCTTTCAGGTTGTACTATTAACTAAAATATCAGAGGTATTTGAGAAATAAAGGAACTTTGAATTACGGAGGAGTTAGCATGATCATGCACAAATAATTGGTAGATTTTGATTATGGTCACTCAATTGGGTCATGGTCTCTTAGTTGAGGGGGATTGTAATTACGAAACATTATCATGCCCAAAAGATAG
Organism: Platycarya strobilacea; assembly: GCA_036898215.1. Lineage (NCBI taxonomy): Eukaryota > Viridiplantae > Streptophyta > Magnoliopsida > Fagales > Juglandaceae > Platycarya > Platycarya strobilacea. The sequence continues at coordinate 10,093,642 of CM072545.1, forward strand.
TCCATTGCATATCACATATTGACAATCTAGGTACTATAATCTATGAGAACCTACAATTATAAAGAAGACGCAAACTTAAAGGAAATTATGTCACATCTATTGAAAGAAATGCGATAATTCCAACCAACTTAGATACTCTAAAAGTCTCTAACCCCGTACATATGAATTGGATGCTTGAAAATTTACCCCAACAGTTTGTACCATTTCAATATTAACTTTGTTTTAAGGTATTCTCAGATATTTTATTTTTAAACATCACTCAAATACAATTTTTTTTTATAAAGATAGTCCATTGCATATCGCATATTGACAATCTAGGTACAATTTACAGTTATTCTGAAATATTCTCAATATTAAAATGAAATTTAATTTTACGATTGTTACTTGAAATCTCCCCACATATATCTAAAATGAAACTTCCAATTATGAGTATTAAATCATGTTGACTAGTTGTGTTCGTGTCGTGTTAAGGCATGTATATTATACTATATAGGTCAATCTTAATTTGACTCGTTAAGTTTATCGTATCAAAATCTCTAATCCTAATACAATCTATTACCATAATGTATCATGTCGTGTTAATTCGTTTAGACCTATTAGTGAAAATTACGAAATAGGTTAACATAATTTGAATTTTTTTTATGTGAAATGGCTGAATATGTCTTAAATTAATCCGTTTGACTTGATTAAACTTTAACATAATTTATAGAAATGTTAAAATTACAATATCTATAAAGACTATAACACTAATTGTAAGTTCGAAATTACAATTTAAATAATATAAATATTAAAATTAAAATTATAACAATTTTATTTTAGGTATAAGGATGTAATTTTAATTTTAATTTTAATTTTCTTAATGTATTATAATTAGTCAAAACAAATTGACATGTTATCAATCCATTAAACAATTGTATCTGAACAGGTTAACTTGTTTTGAGCCGAATCCATTAAGACTAAGTTTTAATTTGCTATTATCGTATTGTGTTCATATTAAGTTAACAGGTCATGTAAAATATTGCTATTCCTACTTCCAACGCGTAGATGATAGATTCACATCTGCTTTTGACTTCTTTTCTTACTAAAAAGTGAAAAAAATCTACTTTCTTCATTGAATAGATTTTATTTTAAGCTGTAAAATGGCATGGTTCGAGTAAAGCGAGATAGTTCTGACTATGAAGGGTTATGATTGTCTCAAATGCTGTATTGTTTGTCGATTTTAACATTAATTAGATTTAAAGATCTTGATCGATTACGTAAATTGCTAAAATTTGGTAGTTTAACTAGGGTTTAATAGATGATTTTGGTAGTTTTGGAAACCAAGTGAAAAAACAGGAGGTGTCTTCCTAAATAAACTATATACATGTATATATATCTCCTTAAATAAACAAGAGATGACTGCGATCGATCATCGTCTACAAATATCTCACATGCATGATTCTCTTTTTGTACTAACACTCGGTGTCCTCCAGCTTGTGCTGTTGTAACTTGTGCATGATTAATTCTCTAATAACCTTTTGGGACGAAAATGGCAATTTTTTTAGACGAAATTTTTCGCCCAAAAAATGCATTATCGTGAAATGTGATGGATCGATCACCTTATAATTTGATCACCTTATAATTTCTCAAGATCAGCTCTAGCCTACAATATGTCGTATATATCTAATTACTAATAGATATATAGCTGCAAATAATATGTAGGAAATATTAATTGGTCAGAATCGTCCGAGTTAATAGTAAGCTGAAATTAGCCCGAAGGGTTTAGAATGATTAGGGTTTTATGCGAACACTTGAATATTAATTGAAGGGCCAATATATATACTGACTCTTTCGATTCAGCATTAATTTTAGTACTCTATCATTTTCTATATTTTCATTTAAATAATAAAATAATTAACTGTGAATATTAGCTGACTTGAAGATTCCTCCCTAAGTTTCCAAAGAATGTGATTATCATTTTATTTCCTTAATAATTACAAAAGAAGAAGAGAAAAATTATGTAAGGCCTATTTAAATTCAAAAGTCTGAAAGTCCATCAGAATGAGAATTCGTATATAAAGAAAATAATACGGTGGGTCCAATTACTAACTCTAGAGAATAAATAAGTATAAAGTCTTGCAGAATTACGTAAATAAACTAATATTTAATTCTTGTCACCTTCTGCGGGATTTCATGCTGATACGTGATTACGTCAGTTATAAGAAGATAACTTATAAACGGAAATCACTGCAGATGATAAGTATCACCATAAGGCCTATATAAACTAGATAACCCTCAATGAATGAGAGACTTTTCTCTTTAGTTCTCAGGCTACTTTTTAAATAATTAACGAGATTACTAACTTAGGCATCAGAGCTTTTCCTGACGAGAATCGTCGGATCTTTTCAATTTCTTGCAGGTGAACAGTTGCAGGAGGGGAGCGAGACACGTCTTTAACAACTTACATACACTTCCTAATAATGCCGAGAGGAGTATATGTTCAAAATAAATTAATAGTTTTTAAATAAGAAACTATGTTTATCAAGATTATTTTTTTATATAATTTATTTATCAGAAAATTTTTCAAAATCAGTTTCTAGTTTTTTTTTTTTTTTTGGGGAGAATTTTTCCAATTTTTTGATTTTTTTTTTCATCATGGTATTTATGTCAAATTATTTTATTCATGACGGGCCGCATGATTACTTATTGGTGTTTGAGGGACGATTGCCAAAATAACATGAATTCAGGTACTGGTTGATTGCAAATCCAATGCTAGTTCAATTGGGTGGGTTTGAATTTGTATCTCTTAATTATTTTATAATTTCTTATTAGATTTCTCTAAACTTAAATGGGCTGATAGAGAAATTCTAATTTCTTGTTCGTTACACTATGACAAATAAGATGTAGACAGTTCTTTTTGTAATTTAATTTTTTATTTTAAGATAAAAGTTGTGGGCGAACTTCATTTAGAACTTGGATTGAATTAAGATTAATTTAATTTAGTATAATCTTAAACTGATTCTAATATTTAAATACACAACTTTCAAATAATTAAATTAACTTAATTTCAAAATCTTTTTACACATGAGATTCACTACATTTTTTAATTTTTTATAAATATATCTAAACTATTTTTAATATTTAAATATACAAAACTTATAGAGCGGTGCTATTTTATCGCTTGAGTAGCACCACTGTAAGTTACACCTAGACTAAAATCATCTTTTCAATTTTTTAAAATTTTCTTATTCATATATATATATATATATATATTTAAACATTTAAAAAAAATCAATACACTAATAATCATTTTTTTAACCATTAAAAAAAAACATTAGATATTAAGATGATGTGTCAAAATAAGGTGTCAAAATAATATTATTCAAACTCATATTAAGTGAACCCCACAAAATTCACTCTATTATCTCAATTTATTATTATTTATAAAAAACTAAAATTATTTTATTTAACTCAACACCTTAACGAGATTTTAAAGGAGACTTTTAGGAAACTAGCCGAACCGCGTGCATATATACGTAGAAATTGAATAGATATTTAACCTTATTTTCTTGTATGTAAGTCTACCAGTGAAAAAGACTTCTTATTTGGTGGTAAATATGAGAAAATTATTCTGAAAACGAGAGCTGGCCCATCATGATAACAAAAGAAAATTTCTTTTTATAAGCCGGCGTGAATATATATCATACGTCTAATAAAGTGTTATATATAGTATAATTTAACTTAGTAAATAAATTTTAAAATCTGAATATTACAAATCAAAATTTACCAAAATCATGATGTGAGTAGGTCGTATGTTCTACACTTGGACAATTATTTGATCAATTCAATATATATATATATATATATATATATAGTCTTGTTTGAGTGTACAGTGTACGTAGACTAATTGCAAGAAAAGTGGATTAATAGCCCAAGACATGAGCTGTATTTGCCTTTTGGATTACGTTGTTGAGTTATTTCTTCAAAAAGATGCCATAAAGTCCTTAAACTTAGAAAGAACACTTGCATTAGAATGACCGCTTTGAGTTTTGAAAATTATGCATCGATCATAGGTGGTCTCAATCACTACCATTAGGAGAACACTTGTTATTTCTTACCCCCTTCAGTTATGTATGATTTTGGCACCCCGACTACTGTTCACCTTTTAACAAGCTGATCCGTCTTTTTAGCAATAAATTATACATAAAAAATCAAAAAAAAAAAAATTCTAAAAAAAGGACCGATCGAGCTTACCATCCCGCTTGAGGGTTTGGCTAAGAGCATAATGGTTAGCTAGACCAAACCGCTAATCTAATCACCCAATGCAATTTAATTATATGATTTATATCATTCCAAATGGGATGGTCAAGGTGAATCGAGTTTTGGGGTTGTAGACCACCACCCTCAAATATATAAATCTTGTATAAGTCTTTTATAATAACGTGAGTTCCATCAAGAAAAAATTGGATTTTATAAAAGATTTATAAGTCTCTTTTTATTCTTCATTAACATGATTTCCTTAAACAAGGTCCTCCGATGAAACTTCTCATTGACATTGTCACATTATTCCAAGTTATTTTAAAGCTGGAAGCATTTATATTTAAGATGCCGTTTAGCTAATGAATACATCTCAACGGCATCTAATTTCACAAATGACATTTCGGATAAGAACTTGTAAGCATAAACATCGATCCATAATTAATTTTTTAAAAGATATTTCGGATGGTTTTTTCTTAATTAATCTTTTGCTCTTTCCCTTTTGATCTTCTTAATTCGACATTGACCACTATTCTTCTGATCTCTTTGATTCCTCTCTCTCCTCTCTTACCTATCGTCTTCATCATCTACCGCTACTACAGTACCCTGGGGCAGAATGAAGTTAAGGCAAAATTTGAAAATCGCCCTGTAAAATTTAATATTTGTGTAGGGTGTTTAATTTATAAAGTAGATCATCACTCTAAAAATTAAGTTTTACCCCCTCAAAAATATTCTTTTATAGTTTTGCCCCCAAACTAGCAGGTATTTAGCTAGGTTCCCCTTATGATCAGTCATTTCGGCCGGCACATTCAAGATATAATATAAGTAGTGCTGTTATATCTCTCTTCAATTTGCTCATTTGGTGGGCTCGGCCTAGTGCAATTTGTCTTTTTTTTTTTCACTTTTTATTTCAAGTATTTTTTAAATTTATTTAAAAAATATCAATATATTAATAGTGTTATAAAACTAAAAATAAAACTACTACTATTACAAGAGAAAAGAAACTCTTAAGAACTGAAACTTTCTTTCTCTCTCTATATTTTCTTATGAATTTCATTACAACTGAAGCCCATATTTATAGGCGTTGAAGTTACTATGCAAGTTACTATGCAAGTCACTATGCAAGTTACTATGCAGATTTTAAAATAATAGTGGTGGGGTCATTCACATAATTTTAGTGGTGGGACAGGGGGCGGCTGCCGTCCCTCCACTTACAGAATTCATAACACTCCCCCTTGAATGACCACCCATAAACAATCTGCCTCGTTAAAACCTTGCCAAGGAAAAACCCAGTGGGAAGAAAAACCAATGGCGAAGGAAAAAGAGTACAGTCTCTTTATGTATCCACAAGTGCTTTAAGATTGCCTCATTAAAACCTTGCAAAGGAAAACCCAATGGGATAAAACCTTAGCGAAGGAAAAAGAGTACAATCAGCACAAGTCTTCAGGACTTTTACTCCACCTGGAAAGTGCATGACAATAGTTTTTGAGTCTTCACATTTTAATATTCTGCACAATTTTCTTGAATGTCGCAGTTGGTGATGTCTTCATGAATAAATCTGCCAGATTATCACTTGATCGTATCTTTGATATATTCTCCTTTGATTTGAGTGATACAAGCAGCATTATCTTCGTATAAAATTGTTGAGCTATCAAAATACCACACTTTTCTTGGATATGTTGAGTCATTGATCTCAGCCAAATATACTCTCGACTTGTTTCATGAATTGCAATAATCTCTGAGTGATTTGAAGATGAAAAATAATATCTGGTTGACAAACTTAATAGAAATCTGATACCTGCAGTAATACTTAAACTCCCCCTGATAATATGCATTAGTGTTTCAAGTAATAAGCAAATATAATTTCAGTATATATAACAAGTTAAGAATTCAAACACGATCTCCAACTAAATAATGCATTAGAGAGAGTATGATAATATTTTCATCTAAAATTTTCTCCCCCTCATTCGGCGTTATTAGGAAGAACTTGTTTATATACGGCGGAAATAACATTGGAAACCATCTATGTATGATAAAAGCTGTAAAAGCTTTGAGGTCTAATATTATCGGTTCGGCGGAAAATCAAATCCGCTTGACATTGTGGACAAACGAGATCTTGAAGAGATTTGAAGCCTTCGGGTTGTTGTTTAAATATAACCAATTTTACCATTGGTTTACTCCAGCAAAAAGATTTCGCATTCCTCATAGATTCAGTTGTTGTTCATCCAGAACAATATTATGTCTGATAGAAATTCTAATGTCCCAGATTTAAACCATGAACCTTTTATACCTCAACCACTTATATTTTCTCCTGAGGCTGTAAACACCATGATAGGAGCAGAGATATATCTATCTAGTAAATCTGATCCTGAAATTGTTGCAGCATCAAGAACCCTCAGTGCTCAATATGCTGTCTCTCTTACAACCATGTCTCAGAGGCTATTGGCGAGAACGAGTGAGGTTGATCATCTTAAAAATCAAATATCTGAGTTGCATCAAACGCTTGCAACTAAAGATAGAAAAAATAAAGATTTAAAACAAGATAACAAGGAGCTGAAGAAACTTGTAGACTGGTATTCTCTTGACCTGAAAACACGAGTAGAAGAGCTGGAACGAGAAAGAGCTCAGATACAAAGTCAACAACAGCAGCTAACGGCAGAGGTTCAGCGTTTACAAGAAAATAGGGATAGCTGTAATTAATCTCGCTGGCTTTTGAAATTATGCATCCAGCATATCTTGTAAAGTGAGATTTGAAGAGATGATGGTTTATCTTGTTCTTATTTCCAATTCTATAAGAACCGTCTTTAGTTTCATTTAGTACGCATCAAATCTTCTTCTCATATCTATAATTCATCTGTATTTGTATTCTTATTCTACAAATTTCCAATGGCTCATCAATTTCCTTTTACTATTTCTCACAATCAACATATGAGGTATCCTTCACCTCAATTACAAGTTGATCATGCATCTTCCGCAGGTGCAATGTTGCAGCAAGCAAATGATCTGGCTAATAAGTCAGATCGTGAAGCTGTTTATGAGCTGGTGACTCTCGGCACCCGATACTCCTCCTCTATTGTTGGATTTTCCAACCGATTACAATCCAAAAATCGTGAGATTGAGGAGCTTAACGAGAAGGTTTCTGTACTTCAACGACTTGTTCAAGAGTCTGACAAAAAAATTGCAGACTTAAAGCAGGAGAATAAGGATTTAAAATCCTTACTTGCCTCTTCATTTCGACTGCCTAATCCTTTAGATAAGGATGGTACGTTGCTTTATGAAAAGCAAATGCATTTGAGAGATGAGGCTAGAAGTCTCAAATTCTTGTAACTCATCTATGAATTGAATAATAAGATTTTTCCTTTTCAAATGGATTCCTTGAATTTATAGCAACTCTTGTGATCTTTTCAAGAGTTCTAATAAGGTAAATCATCAACGTAAACTGCAATAATGACGAATCCAGATTCTGATAAAACACATGAACATATAGGATTATTCTTAAATCCTTCTTTCAATAAATACTCGTTGATTCAATTATACAACATGTGTCCGGATTGCTTTAATCCATATAAAGATCTTTGAAGCTTTATAAAGTACATACTCCTAAATGTACTTGGATTAGATGCTTCAAGTATCGTAATAATCTAATGATGCTTATAAATATGCAGTGACCACATTCATTAACTGCATATCTAATCCTTTTGCAATAACCAAATCGATTAAAAATATGAATGTGATTGCATTCATACCAAGGAAATATGTTTCCTCATAACTATTCTCGGGTTTCTGCAGGAAACCTTGTGCGACAAATTATACCGCACAATTTCATTTCGCATTACGCTTTCGTATAAATACTCATTTATATCTGACAGATATTACACCCTTTGGTGTTTGGACAACAGGTCCAAATGCATCTCGCTTCACTAGCGAGTTTAATTCAGTTTTAATAACTGCTTTCCATTTTGGCCAATCATTTCTACGTCGACATTCTTCGACGGATTTTGGCTCACTTTCTTCATTACTTCTGGTAATGTCACGTGTTATCATATATGTTGTCGACAACAGTTTTATTTCTATCCATAAATTTTCCAGTACTCATGAAATGTATTGAGATCTCATTGTTCCTCTCCAGGGGAAAACATTTCATGAAACACCTCTACAGGAGGTTCCTCTTCAGGAGGTTTATACTCTTCAGGAGTTTTCTCTTCAGGAGTTATACTCTTCAGGAGTTACACTCTTCAGGAGTTACCTCTTCAGGAGTTACACTCTTCAGGAGTTACACTCTTCAGGAGTTACCTCTTCAGGAGTTATACTCTTCAGGAGTTACCTCTTCAGGAGGATTAGAAAATACGGTCTCTTCATGAGCACCGATTTTTATTTTTCTTGTGCATCAATAGGTCTTCAACGCTTCAGGTGTATCTTAGACTCATTTATTGCTGTTTTAACAACTCGTCCTTCAGGGACTTCAATTCTTGCTTAAGCATTAACAGCAGTAATATATGATTTTACAACACCTTTAGTGTCAGTAAATACATCATGTAATTGATTTGCAACACTTTGCAGATAAATAATCCTCTGAACTTCTGGTTCACATTTATTTATAAGAGGATCAAATTTAAACAGGACTTTATTATCCCAAGTAATTTATTGTCGTGCTTCAGGCACCGATATTTCATTATTTCAAAACATGATGAAATATTAATAAACTTATATATAAAAGCTTAGTATAAGTAAATCAAGTGCATGGTCGTACAACAGGTACGTGATTACTGTTTAGTCATATCACATCTATGACAAACATCTTCATTTTTTTTATGAAGAATTATTCTGAGGGCCTTTACCCTTTTCTGACTTTGATCACTTCTGGTGATACGATATATTTTTTATCATCTTTAGTGTTGTCGCTTTTGGGACCAACACTTCTATAATTTTTCTACCACGTCTACGCCCTTAGTTCCCGTTCACTTTTGGGAATTGTGTAAATTCGATATCATTAATAGGACGTAACTGGTGTAACAAAAACTCATTATTTAGCTCAATCACTGGAAGACAAAACAAAAGTTCAGAATATTTGTTGAACTTTCACTCTCGATATTGCTACTGCAGGAGCACATTCGAAGTATGAAAAATAATGTCTTCTTTTATATATCATCATCAGTGACATTTTCACTGCATAATTTTAATATTGAGCTGATTTTAAAGAGTGCAGAATATTCAATACCACTCTTAAAATCTTGCAACTTCAGGTGCAATAAATCATAATGATCTTTTGAGAGGATTATATCTTCTGGTGCTTATATCACTCTCTTAATTCATTTCACACAGTAAGATGATTTTTCATCATGAGATACACAGCACGGTCCTTCAGGGACACATGATTTTCTTCTATGATTGTATCTTTCAAGTTCATCATCATATCCAAACAGATCTCATCAAGGATCCTGGATAAATAACATTTTTCAGAAATGTCAATAGTAATAAATATCAATATTTGACATTATATTACAAAAATAAATCTGTGAATTTAAGAAATATATTCACATTATCATGAGAATAAAAATAAAATTTTATCAAGTAATATTCAGAAATATTACCTTTAATATTTATCTCAAGGACTGCAAATAATATATTGAAAAACTTACTTGAAGTAGAAGACCACTAGCTTCAGTATCGGTAGAACCTCGTGCTGATAACGTGTTATAAAACTAAAAATAAAACTACTACTATTACAAGAGAAAAGAAACTCTTAAGAACTGAAACTTTCTTTCTCTCTCTATATTTTCTTATGAATTTCATTACAACTGAAGCCCATATTTATAGGCGTTGAAGTTACTATGCAAGTCACTATGCAAGTTACTATGCAGATTTTAAAATAATAGTGGTGGGGTCATTCACATAATTTTAGTGGTGGGACAGGGGGCGGCTGCCGTCCCTCCACTTACAGAATTCATAACAAATAGTCACTACTTTAATTATTTAATAGAAATTTTTTAAAAGAAATTAAATACATGGTGGGCTTTTAGATCATTTAGATCATTATTTAAGGCACTACGTACCTTATATAAGGTTCTCAAAAATAAAAATATTCAGGTTTTTTTTTTAAAATAAAAAATTATCTCATTAAATAAAATTTAAATAATTTTATTTTTTTAATATGTACAAGGTCCCATAATACTAAATTTAGTATTTACTATAATGAATTATTTCTATTTTAAATAATTTTTTAAAATCATGCTAAATTGATAAACAGAACCTATATAAAAAAAAATCTCTACATTATATTTAAAAAATTCATAGGTGAAATGAATTAAGACTCTACATTAACGATTGTTTGATGATTTGATATCTTCTTATATATGCTGGTTAGGGCTATACAAAAAAGTCGTCCGTTCGAACCGACTCGATTGCCTGCAAAGCTCCGACCCGATTGACCGAAAGTCGGAAACGGAATTATCCGTTAGGCCGTTACATTAACCATCCTCTCTCTCTCTCTCTCTCTCTCTCTCTCTCTCTCTCTCTCTCTCTTCGATTTTTGCATTCCTCTTTCTCTCTTCTTTTCTCTTCTTTCTCTCCACCCTCGCTGCCACTTCAAGCCATCGGTGCTAACCTCCAGACCCTGCAGGACCAAGTTTCTCGTCGCTGGCGATATCACAACGTCCCGTCTCTCTCTACTGCAACAAAAATGGCGACAACGGCGACAGCAACTACTCGATCTCCTTGAGCCGATCCATTTCCATCTCCACTCGTGGCTCGTGGGAACAATGGCCGTAGCAACCAAGTTGTGAAGCGGGCCAAACTTCCATCATCGTTGATCTCAAAGTCGTGAACGATGGCCGCAGAAATTAGGGTATTTCTTAGAAATTTTTGTTGATTTGGAATTTTCGTTTGGATTCTTTAGAAATGGAGTTTGGTGATTTGTGATTGTTTTGAATTATTTGGAAATGAAATTTATTGATTAGGGATGTCTGGATTCCCATGGTATTTTTGTTCAAATTCAAGGAAGAAGAAGAGGTAGGGGACGAAATCGGGTGATCGGGCGAAGCAGCTAATCTGTAATCGGAAGCTTGTGATTTCGGGTCAGGTCGGAAATGAGTCCTATCGGATCGGGTCGGGTCGGTGAACAGTCCTAATGCTGGTCTACATTATTCTTATTGCCACTTCACTACAACTGTTATGGATAAAATCTAGTCTTAAAATCAATATGATATATTTTACCGTTTTCACGTAGTTGAAAATGATTGTGTACATTTCACGTAGTCCGAGACAAATTATTTATAATGAAGAAAAGGATCGATTAAATTAGAGGTCAAGATGAGTTTGATTTCTACTGCTTTCTTTTCCAATCAATCTAGTCTTAAAATGATTGTGTACATTTCACGTAGTCTGAGACAAATTATTTATAATGAAGAAAAGAATCGATTAAATTAGAGGTCAAAATGAGTTTGATTTCTACTTCTTTCTTTTCAACAACTTTTTCTTCATTTTCTTCTCATCATCATGAAGAGCCTTTTTAGGGACAAAAGCTCTAACAAGTAGTTAGGGCCAGGGGAGTTAGAGCTCCCGACAATGGATTCCATCGATCGGCCAGAAGGTCATCAACATTAACTGAGACTTCTTTAGACAAGTTTAAGCAGTAAGACTTTTTTAGACCGGTCAGAAGGCCAGAAGGTCATCGCAGAGTTCTATAAGAGTGAAATATTTTAAGCAGGATTCAGGCTTATTATTTAGTATACTAAAAGATAAAAATAAAAAGAAATTGAGTGAACTAGATCACATAAGAAATAGGTAATAAAAACAAGCAACTGATACACGCAAAAAATAATATCCAGATCAAAACTTTTATATAAAAAGGCAACAATAAGATAAAAAGATTCTCGATCGATCTCTCTCTCTGGACAACAATTTCTCTTTTCTTCAGGATCGCCTATTTTGTCTTTTCAAATGAATCTAATAGCTCATACCAGTATATTTATATATATTTTTCATGTAAAGTATAAGTCTTGAGAGACTGTAAAAATATTCATTATAGTGGATTCCCTTTCTCAAATCTCGTGGACGTAGGCCTTACATTAAACCACATAAATATTATATTTCTCTATTTATTTATCTGCTATTCACGTATGTACAGCCATATCGAAATCTTGCCGGAGGCTCCAAACGACATCTAACGAAACCCAACTCGTTCTAGTGAATTGGGAATAACTCTTTTTCTTATTTTGATCTGTTAGTCGATTTTTGTGACATCAACAATAAAAGTCACCCATTTCAAGTCAAAGGCACTACCATGCAAGTGGAAATTATCATTAAATAAATAATAAAAATAATAATGGAAATACTAAATAGTACCTTTCAACTCTTACCATTCTAGATAGCCGCCAATGGCTACATGCAATGCACTAGCCACTAGCTAAAAATAATGAAATCAACGTGGGCTTCTCCTCACTCACATTGAGGTCATTAGCAAATAGAAAATTTGGCTCTTTAGATCCAATTTGGATGATAAGAGCAGTCCCAATGGACTTGTTAAAAATTAAATTTTTGTAAAATATGAAGGAAAATGGACAAAAATGAGCTCCATCGAACGCGTTAAAATGAAATAAATATGAATTTGTGAACAGTAACATATAACGCACGTACCGTTCATCTTTCAAAAATATTTTATTAATATTTTTGCGCAAACTGATCTGCACTTTAGCAATTATAGTACGTGTTCTATATTTGTACATTCCGTTTGATCATCGCCGGCCGTTAGCAATTACACTGTTGGCATCACTGGCATCAAACGATGCCGACGATCAAACTACTGGCGATTCCAACTCCGACCAACTTTCGGTAGTCGCGCAGATTAAAGTCCAAAATGGCCAGCGGACTATTTGAAGCTCGTTTGACCTACCACCTGCCACCATTAGCTACACCGCTGGCATCGCCAGACTCATCTCACACCGACGAACAAGTCCTTAAAATTCTATCGTCGATAGCGTCGTGGTCGCCTCCCACGTGTAGCTTGTGGTCTTCGGCAATACTGTTCACGCGTGAGTTTCGTTCTCCTCTAAACTTTTTATTTATTTGTAAAAAATAGAGATTCAGATGTATGATCAACTATAAAAGTAAATAGCTAAAATAAAAAAAGTTTTTGATAGTTAAATTTGAAGGAGATTTATAGAGTTCGTTGGGATTACTCTAAGGTGAGTTCAACTCATTTTAACTTATCTTTATATTATTATTATATATTTTTTAATTTTTTAATTTCTTAATTTTTTAATTTTTTTTTATATATAATATAAATTTTAATACACATTTTTTAAATTCTAATACACATTTTTTAAATTTTAATACATTTTTTTTTAATTTTTAAAATAATAATAATAATAATATTAAAAAATAAATTAAACTAAATTCATCTCAACTCATTTCATATCTAAATCTAAATGAGGCCTTATTTTTATATTTTTTGGTTTTAAATATGTACAGATATTTAGTAAATATCATTACCAATAAAATGGCCATACGCATGTTCATTTATGTCAATTTAATTCAACATGTACAATATCAACTATGATAAAATATATATATATAATATAAAATATAAAATATAAAAAAGTGAATCTTTACCGCAAATAATATCATCTTTTGGACTGGAATGAAATCTCTATCAAAGGAATTGTTAATCCTTACGAGTCATCCTTACGAGTCTTTTTGAGGCATAGAATTCTATTCACACTGCTATTTAGTCACAAGTTGGATAATATTGACCTCAGAGAGGCGATACCAACACCTCTATTTAGTCACGAGTTAGATCATATCGACTTCGAGGGGGTGAATTACTTCACCACGAATGACCTCCAAGCCTTCGACTCCTTGCTTGTTGTCACCTTCCTTTTGACTATTCTCTTCTTTTTCTTATTTATTTTGAAATTTTGGTAACTTTTATTATAAAACTTAAGTAATTACTGATGACAAGTCACGATTTTACTAACAAATTGTGCTAATATATTAAAAATAAATTTTAATTTTACATCATTATTCTTAGTTTAAAAACATTATAAGTCGATTATTTTTCTCATTTAAGGTTGATGTGACCGCCATATGAGATTGCCACTGTAAATAAAGAGAAAAGATCATTTTTTTCCCAATTTAAAAATCAAAGATGAAAAATAAAATGAACACTTATTAAAACTTGGAAAAAAAAAATGTAACCCAATATAAGGTCTTTTTTTTAATTACAAAAGAGCAGTTATTTTAGCTCTTTTGTAGTCAATTTTGTAACTGAAGAAATTGGATCACATGAATACTACTTTGTCCTGTTTCATAATTTTTTTGAAATGTCCTGTTTCATAATTTACAATCTTATCGACGAAGTTGATGTTGTTATAAAATAAAATAAAAAATAAAAAAATAAATGAAAATCTTGAAAAAGAAGAGCAAACTTGGCATCAAAGATGTATATGCAGTGGGACCAGTTTCACCAAGTCTGTACTCTGTACTCCTCCAGATTCGTGCATTTGGTCCTTCCAACAGTAAACCAGTAATCTTTATAAATTGGCTATCCCATTTCCCATGCCCTTCACTCTCGTACTACTTCGTCCATCTTCTTGGGCGACTTTTCCCTTCCAACTGTGCCTCTGAGAAACCTCTCTTTCATCCAAAAATGGCTGCTTTAAGAAGCTTCTTCAAGAAAAGATCCCTTGTTGAATGCAATTACTTTGTTATTAACAGGAAGTTCTCGAACCAAACCGTCTTTGATTCTTCTTCTTTTGCTCAAAGAATCAGAGATCTGCCCAAAGATCTTCCTGGCACCAATATCAAAAGAGAAGTTTCTCAAGTAATCTCTCTCTCTCTCTCTCTCTCTCTCTCTCTCTCTCTCTCTATGTATATATATATGATTTTGTCTTTCAATGGTATCTATGGTATGTAGCCTGTAGTTGTAGAAGTGAGCTTAAGTTTAGTTCTGGTTTTAAGTTCTTGAACTGAATATTCTTCTTCCCCCCCCCCCCCCCTCTCTCTCTCTCACGAGGGTTGACTGCTACATACTCACTTTCTGGCAATTTTATTTAGACTGGACTTGATTTTTGAGTAAATTGGCTTGCACAAATATTTGCGTGTTGTGTTTTTTATGTTTCCGTCGCAGGACATATAACGTTATCACAAACAACGTTCTCTAACAAAAATGGCCGGAATATCTGTCACGGAAACGGGCATGCTTGGTTGCTGAGAAAGATTTGATTTTTCAGAATATATTTTATTAAAATCTGAGATAGAGCTTTTTATTGGATTTATATTTGAAAAGTTGGGTGAATACGGTTCTATGAAAGTTATTATTTTTATTTTTTACATTTTTTAATGAAATCATAAGAAAATTATTAGATTAACAAGTTCAGAATCGGGTTGAAAATTTCTTTTAAATTTTGAAAAGAAAAGTGAAACCAAACATGTGTCTGGAGGGTGATAAGAGGTTGATCCCCTCTGCTGGCGATAAAGACTTCGATGATATGAAAAACTTGCACGAAAGATTCAATAACAATAGAATCTATTCATGACTGAGAAATTACGACGAGGTCCAAGAAAATTCTCTTATAAAAAAAGTAAAAAATTGAATGCACTTTATCATTAAATTTAGAAGAAAATTGTGGTGGGGAAGTTTTTGGCTCCTCGAGTCATTGAAAGGCTGGAGTTATGATTCACATCAACTGAGTTCCATTACCATATGTGGAGTTGTCTTCATCCAAAAAAGATATGGTCAAGGAAAGAAGCAAGGTCTTGAATATAGACAATAAAGTGATGATATAAGAGCGGTCCAATGAAATGAAAATCTTAATAATATTTTTTTATTATAATTTTCTGAGTGTTATATTTTTTTTTAAAAAAAAAATTTACTGCACTATAACATTTCTATCTTTAGGTTTTAATCCATGAGTTCTGCAATTTACATGTTGTTTTGAAGGCTGAGTTGAAGCCTTGAAGGGTTTATCTCAACCTGTAAAGTGCAGAAGTCAAAAGTCCATTAAAGAGGATAGCTAGATATGGAAGCTTTTGATGTCCAGAACTCAGCCAAGGCTAAACATAGCAATCTTCATTATCATTTTCCAGTGCTAGTAGCTTTTAGACTTCATTCTATTCAATACTAGTAACCGTCTTTCTGAGTTAAGTTTTTCCAATATCAATAGCTGGAGAAAATAACTGAAATTTTCTGTAATTCAAGTGGTTTTCTAATTTCACTAGTATCATGTGAGAAATATGCCCACAGTTTTTTTTTTTTTCATAAGTAGCATGCTCACAAATTTTACTTGTGTGTGATATTGTTTTTCTATTGATTAACTCATTTTCTCTCACTGAATTCCAATTTTTTTTTTTTATAAAAAATATTATTCGTTAGCTTGACCAAATAGATTTTTATTTTTGGGTATTGAACAAAATAGATATTTCCAAGGTTCATCCACCACGTTACCTTCTAATTCCTTGTGCAAAAGTAAAGTGTAAACAGGGTTGAAAGCTGAAACTTTTATTCAGCCTAATGGTTTGGATATTGATTCTCTTATGAACCCAGAATCAACAAATTGGTGTTTATTCAAAACAAAAGTGATATAAAAAATGTGTTGTAGCTGCAAGTATAGGGATGGATTTAAGTAAACTTGATTAGAAAAAAAAAAATTGTTACAGGTTCAATCATGATTCCTGACTGGTAAGTTATGCATGCCTTAATTAATAGAATGAAATTTATTTATGTAATCGTTTTGTGAACTTCAGCTCATTGGGAGAACTCCTCTTGTATATCTTAACAAAGTCACTGAAGGATGCGGAGCTTATATTGCTGCCAAGCAAGAAATGATGCAACCTACTGCTAGCGTCAAAGACAGGTATCGTATCATAATGTAATACATATATTTACCACAGTTCCAATATAAAATTGTGTTATAATTGTTTGTTTCTGTCACCAGGCCAGCAATTGCCATGTTTGCAGATGCAGAAAAGAAAAACCTAATTGCTCCTGGGAAGGTCAGCTGAATATTTGGCATGTAAAAAAATTTATTTTTACCCTAGTAGAACTATAGCTTTGGGTTGCTGATTTCAGTTTAATGTTATGTCAGACAACTTTGATAGAGCCCACATCAGGAAATATGGGAATCAGTATGGCATTTATGGCAGCCATGAAAGGATACAAAATGGTTCTAACCATGCCCTCTTACACAAGCTTGGAGAGGAGGGTGACAATGAGAGCATTTGGAGCTGATTTAATTCTTACCGATCCCACCAAAGGAATGGGGGGAACAGTTAAGAAGGCATACCAACTTTTAGACTCTACACCAAATGCTTTCATGCTCCAACAATTTTCAAATCCTGCCAACACCCAGGTACCTAAATCCGTATCTCCCTTTTTCCCGCAGAACTGAAGAAGTCTTTGTGGAGAATGTAGCATAAAACTTCTCATGCGACTTAATTGAAATTTTGTGATGTTTATAATCATGTCAAAATGAGATCTGTTATTCATCATCCCTTTTGTAATGGACTCAAAATGGAAAACAGGTGCATTTTGAAACTACAGGTCCTGAGATATGGGAGGATACAAATGGACAAGTCGACATATTTGTCATGGGAATTGGTAGTGGAGGCACTGTCTCTGGAGTCGGACAGTACCTTAAATCCCAAAATCCTAATGTTAAGGTAGTAATTCATCCTTTGTTCACGTTGACATATATGATACTGTTTCATTTATTTCTTGATGTTTTGGTTGTTTCCTTTATGTTAGATATATGGAGTGGAGCCTTCTGAAAGTAATGTATTGAATGGCGGTAAACCAGGTAAAGTTGCTTTATCACATTTATTCTCTCTCTCTCTCTCTCTCTCTCACACACACACACACACAACTGAAATTGAGGAGAATAGAGTTGGAAAATTTGTTATATTTAGTTCCTTCCACTGATTTTTGGGGAGTAAGGCTTGATAGCTTTCGAAGGTTATATATGCCTTTGGTAGATTCACTCTCCTTGTTTACATAAGTTGCACTCCAATAATGTCAATTGAGAATTTGATCCAGGTCCTCATCATATTACTGGCAATGGAGTTGGATTCAAACCAGATATTTTGGACATGGATGTAATGGAAAAAGTTCTTGAGGTAAGTGTCACTGATGGGCTGTTTGATGACTTAGAATTTCCCCAAGAAAAATAAAATTATCAAAGCAGACTGTAGTATGGTTACTCATATAAATTTTGATTCACTTATCTGTCATGTTGAAATATCTGCTAGGTTAGTAGTGAAGATGCAGTTAACATGGCCAGACAATTAGCTCTGAAGGAGGGACTTATGGTAATTACTCGACTCTATCTGACGTATAATCTTGACGCTTTTGTGGGTCGCTCAAATTATATCAACTGAAATTTGTTTTATGCTCCAATTAACATCATTTAAGCTGTTTATCCCAACATTTCCTTAGAACTCCCAGCTGGACATAATATGAAGACATGAGGAATCCTTAAACACGTCTTTATTACTTAGACCATCCTGGTTATTGGTAAATGCAGGTAGGAATATCATCAGGAGCCAATACAGTTGCAGCACTCAGACTTGCTAGAATGCCAGAGAATGAAGGCAAACTTATTGTGGTAATAAGAACTTACCTCTAATTTATCTTTGGAATGAAGCAAGTTAAACATACCCTCAACCACTTAAATTGGTTCCAATTTGTTTTGCAAATGACAGTTTGAGAAGTAATTTTGTTCCATGATTCATTGGTCTAAACAATACAATTTTTTAATATGAACATGCTTCTAACTGAATCATGGTGTTGCTAATTATGAGTATCTATAGTGCTTATGCTCTTGTCTAAGGAATTTGACTCAATTATTGTTGCTCAAAAAGAGTTGTTTGCTTGAATTTCAGACCATTCATCCGAGTTTCGGAGAGCGATACTTGTCATCTGTCCTGTTTGAAGAACTGAGGAAAGAGGCTGAAAATATGCAACCCGTTGCTGTTGACTAAAGGGTCGTGAAGGGTTTTGCTCAAATCAACAGCAGTGGAGTTACATGCAGAAATGTATTTTTTTCCTTTTTTTTTTCTTTGCTTGCTTGATGATCATCAAGCACCTTGAGTAGATTTTTAGCTCTACGACATACTTGCTAGTAGTTTGTGTTGTATCAAGACAGATGTTATTGGCTATGTAGCTCTTAAATCTCCAATTTAAGAATTTACTACCTCTTTTTGTTAAAAAACTCGCCATTATTTTGTATGCAAGCTCTAAAGAACCGAACTTCTAATCCTAGTCCAAGTAATAAACAACAAGCAAGCTTAGAACGGTGATAAGAGATGAAATCAAATAAGTACGGTTATCATTTTTTCTTCCATTGCAATTCTAAACCCACGCGTTTAATTTTTTTAGTTATATTTGGATGTTAAGGTGACTCGAGATAAGTTTAGTTTTTTATGAATAATAATGAATGAATTGATATGTTAGAGTGAGTTTTATATAATTTATTTTAGATGAATTTAGATGTATTTATGAGAAATTAAATTGTGGACCTCGAGTATAAAAATGTGTTGAATTGATAAAAATTATAGATTTTCTATGTAAAAAGATCTTAAGTTAAGTGATGTTTAATAATTTGAGAATTATGTGATTGAATATTACTATTAAGCTAGGCTTAAATTTAAATTCAACCCAGATGAGCCCAGCTATTTTCATTTTCTAAACATGGCTTAATAAATCATGTTAAGTGATGAAACTGCGCTTTTCAATATTGGCTGAATCTCTTGTACTAAGTAAAGCTTGTACTATGTTTGGTCAATGAGAAAGTGAGAGAAAAAAAACCAAAAAATGAAAAAGGAAACTAGTTTGGGTTTTTTTTTTTTAGTGGTCGTTAATATCAAAAATATATGATCAGGACCTTGATATCCTTTCCTTGCGTTTTCTGAACAGTCAGCGGCTATTATACTTAACACAATATGCAAATATGATCTAAGATATGTTAGACCACCCTCATTAGATTAATCGTTACTAAAATATAATTTTAGTTGATATAATTCTCGTTTTGATTTTTGACCAATCTATCATATAAGTCCCCATATTAGAATAGTTATTTTTTTAAAATATAACAATAAAATAAGATAATTAACTTTTGATTTTGACGGTTTACATTAAATCTCCATATTAAATTATTTATTTATGAAGATACATAATAATGAGTAATTAATAATTAAATATTTTTTAATTATTTACAATTATTAAATTAATTATTTTTATCATATTTGTCTAATTATTTTTACTTATTCCTCGTCCAACTATATATTTTTACCAACTTAACTTTATCTATTTAAGAAAGAATAAAGTAAGAAAGAAAAAAATAAAAAATGAAATAATATTTGTCCATTTTATTTGATTGACTATATTTGATTTTTTTTTACTTTACTGTTTAATTTAGCTAATGTATTTAACTTTGGATCAATTCAATGTAAACTAAGAATAAGATTTATTGTCTAAATTCTCGTTAAATTTGATTTTTAACTAATCTAATAAAAATGTTTTTAGATCCCTAAATCAAATTGAAAATTATATGAACATTCTACGTCGTATGTAATCAAATGCTCTGCTCCATTACCCATTGATATCTTCAGTTCTTAGCTAATCCCAACAGGAATTCCATTGCAAGTTACCTCTATATTCCCTAAGACCGAATGCGTACACACCCAAGAAAAAGATAACAATATGATATATCCTGAGTTGTAGCGAACAATTATGATGAGTATAACATAAAAAAAAAAAAAATGACATTTGCATTATTAAAGTATGCAATTAATCCCATGTATTATTCCCTTTGAGAAAAGTGGATAAATCTATGTTTTGAATTCCGTTCCGTTCTGGCCGGAACGGCCGGAATGTTCCGTTACGGTGTCTCAACCGGAACGGGATACCACCTTATTCCGTTCCGGTCTAAATTCCGGCCATTCCGGTCAAATTCCGGCCATTCCGATCGTTCCGGTACAAATTCTGGCCGTTCCAGTCCCTATTCCGGTTTAGATTATTTTTGTAATTTTTTTGTGTTTGAATGATACTTTTGTTAAATTTTAAATTTAGATGGTATTTAATTAATTTTATAATATAAAATATATTTATATGCTTTGTAATTTTAAATACGTTTTTTTTTTAAATATCATTATTTTTAATATTTTATCTATTTATTTATTTTTGTAATTCAACTCAAATTTGTATTTTTTCAACTTCCAATCATTTTATAAATTTTTAATTCTTCTAATATGTATACATATATATGATACACACTTACATATATATATATATGTTTTTATTCTATTAATTGTTAGTTTATATATATAAATATTTATTATAATATATAATTAATCCCGAAACGGAACACCGGAATAAAACGGAACCGAAATATTCTGTTCCAGTGTCTCAACCGGAACGGCCACCGGAACGGAATTCAAAACTTTCCGATAAATACGGTATTTAGATGAAATTTTTATTTTTTAATAATAGACTATTTTTTATTAAAAAAAATAAAAAAAAGTATGCGAAACTTACCAACTCTAAAACTATATTTAAAATTATTCTATAACATATCTTATCTTGGCCCTTTTCTTTTTTTAATCTTTTAAGAGCAAGATAAGGCTTTCTTCAATCAAAAGCAGTTTACATCATAGAGTTAAACTTTCAACATTGGTCTCTCTCTCTCTCTCTCTCCAACTCGTTTTCTCTCCAGCTCCGTCTTTCTCCTGCAGTGTTCTCCACCATTTTCGATTGTATTTGAGGGAGGGCGGAGTCAGGGGCGGAACCAGGACTTAATGTTTGGGGGGGCGATCGATAAAATGTGATATATAA
The DNA here is from genome assembly GCA_036898215.1 of Platycarya strobilacea. NCBI lineage: Eukaryota > Viridiplantae > Streptophyta > Magnoliopsida > Fagales > Juglandaceae > Platycarya > Platycarya strobilacea. The sequence continues at coordinate 10,115,702 of CM072545.1, forward strand.
ATTTTAAAAAAATACTTATTAGTAAGAGAAGTATTACATTTCGTTGTTATCAAACTTTTTAAACATATTAGTTTTTGAATTATTCAAGATTTTTTTTTAAAATAATTTGTTCTTAATTTGTTCATATTTTTTATGATTTGAAAAAAAAAATTATAGATAAAAAATAAATATAAAAAATTTCTAATAACTAATAATATATCGCTGTTAGATTTTTAACAATCTATATATCATAATCATACCATTAAGTTAGAGTAAGACTATTTGAGTGAGTATAATTAATTAATTTTAACAATCATATAAATTTACAATTATTTTTTGTAAAATTAAACTGTTAAAATAATTATAAGATTAGGTGAGTTAAAATTTAAATTTTAATAAAATTAAAAATCAAAATAAAATTATATGTATATTGGAATTTAAGAGAAAAATTTTAATAAAAATTTAAGAGGAAATTTTTAATTTTTTTATAATTTGAGAGATAATTATATATTATATATATGTGAATATATATACTATATATATAATAGATCAATGTTTTAGAAAATCTTGGGGGGCCGTAGCCCCCCAACCTTGAACGTGGGTCCGCCCCTGGGCGGAGTCCAGCCCAGCCTTCAATGGCTATTCCTCTTTAAGTTTTTTTTTTTTTTTCAAATTTAATTATCTAGTGTTTTTCTAAGCTTTTTTAGTTTTTTGCCCTCCAAGAGATACCGATCTGCTATTTGCCGGCCACTTTCGATTGTCACGCGTTGGACCAATGGAGTACTGCTTTGCCGCTGATTTAGAGAAAGGCCGATTATGATTTCAAATCTCATGCGCAGCGCGTGTGCCTCACGCACTAGTTTTAATCCGTGTGTGAGTCACGTGCCGCTGTGCCTCAATAACTCTCCTGATGAAACGTGCAGCTCCTTCGGGATCAACAGTTTCTAATCTGTTGGTTTGTGTCTCATTCTTTTTTTTCCTTAGCGTGGCACAAGCTTCCAACACGCCATCATAGTGGGCGGTCTTCTGCTTATGTGTCGGAACATTTTCTGGTAGCTATTTTCAATCTCTCTAACCAAGGATTAAAATGCAGTAGACGTCAGAATCTCCTCTAATTAGACATGATCAACAGAATACAGCGTGCTTCATTCGCTGCTACTTTTAATCGTATTCTTATAGTCTATTTATCAGACTATTTTCAAACTGTTTTAAATGGCATCTCTTCAGCGAGATTGATGAGAACAACATTTGTAGGCTCGTGGCTCTAAAATTATTTTTTCTTTTTGGTGTTTGTTATGTATTTGTTTAATTTAGGATGGTTGTTGGGAACTTCCACCCTATTGAAACTAGTATCCTGCATAGTTTATCTATGGTAACGATATATTTGCCTTAAAAAAAAAGGTGACGCTGGAGTGTGGTTGGGCTGCACCCTAGCGTCTTTGCAGCCCACTCCCTAAACTTCTATAATTTTCATAAAAATACAATAAGAAATATTAAAAATACAATAGAAAACACAATAAAAAATAAAATAAAATAATAAAATGAAAAAAAAAACATAATAAAAAACACAATAAAAAATAAAATAAAAATAAATTTTTAAGAAAGATTCAGTCTTAGTCCAGTCTTCGTTGGCGGTGGCGGCGGCAAATGACCCATTTTCAAGTTTAAGGTCGTCGGGAGCACACCAGAAGTCGCTAGGGCTCGTCATCGTAAGGTTGAGGTCGCCAGCTCCTTCTAGTTTCAATGGAATAGGCGGTGATAGGGGTTGCGTTTGAGAGGGGGGATTCAATTCCGATCGAACCCTAGAAATTTCCTAAAAAAAAAAAAGCTTTCAACATTCCATGCATGTTTTGCCATCTTGTGAGCGGCTCCATTGCCCATGCGCCATGCATGTTGTATTGTGGCCTTCGGCGTCTGCTTGAACAAATCCTTAACTTCTTTAGTCAAATTCTCCAGCAAAGACAATTGACTCACCGGGGCAAGAATCGCGTTCACATTGAATAGAGAATCACTCTCTACTATAAGGTTCATCATTCTCAAATGATAGCATAACTGTAGCCCTCTCAAATTGCTAAAAGTCCAATCTCTATTGGATCAGTCAATTCATGTTCTTTGTTTTTAGCAGGCATTAGGATCTTCCCTTCTCATCCCTAAGAATAATTCCCACATCTTCTTTGCATTGATCTGTGAAAATAGCTCCATCGATATTCAACTCCAAGGTTCCTGCAGAGGGATATTGCCATCCATAGCCTCATCTTGATGAGTGTTTCGGATTCCCCTGGGATTCATTATGTTCTTTATATAGAGATAATACATGCTCAATCACTTTCTCTGGCAGTGGTGTAGTCTCCTCATGCATTGATTTTATTCTTTCTATACCACATTTACTATGCTATTAAGAATTTTTTTTAATATTAATTTTATTTTAGAATTTTAAAAAATTATTTTGAGATGTAAAAAAGTTGAATTATTTAAATTATTTTATATGAAAATTTAAAAAAAAAATTATAATAATAAATTTAAGATAAAATGACATAAATACTCCTTTATGTATATATATATATATATATATATATATAATTAGATCATCTAAAGTACATCTCGATGTAAGGTACAGTTGGATAGATAGTGCTCATGACGACGATCTATAACAATGAATATATAATTATAGAGGAAGTCAATAGTGGAATAATTGAATATCATAATGATGTCTAGATGATCTAATTTAATATTAAAGTTAAAAATTGTCTGTAAGGCTAAAAATTGTGTATAAATGGAATAATTAGAAGAAGGATAAACTCATTAATATTTCAGCATAGAGTGTGTGTGATACCCGTGCTAGTGGCCAGTGGGGTAGTAAATATTTTATTTTATTCTATTTTTATTAAACGACATAAGTTCTTGATCTATTTATTATTCTTACACTACATACTTATTAATTAAAATAAATAAAAATTCTTGTGTAGTGTGTAGTGTAAAGATAATGAATAGAATTATTCCTAAATAAATAAAAATTACTCGATAAATTGTTCCAATAAATTTGGCCAAACTTGAATTCAATTGAATTCAATTTGTATAGGTTTGCATAAATCCAAAAGACTTTAGATCTATTTTTTATACTATTCCTTTTTAGCTTATAATGAGAACTTCTTGAGTATTTAAATAAATAATAAGGAATTATCGACGTCATAATATCATACATGTCGTATGTTCTTATGGATATAATCATTAATATATAGAAACTATACATAGATATTTATAAAAATGGGTAGATAAAGTTTTAAGATATGATATAAATAATCTGTTTTGTCAAAATAAAGCAACAAGTTACTTTTTATAAGGCAATAAGTGAGTTACTCGTTAACATAAAATATACTTCTAATTAATTTCTATGAAAAACTTGAGTTTGACTTGTGTGCAGAAAAAATATAAAAAAGAATAAAACTTAAATACTTATAAAAATAAAAATTATTATTGCAAGAGAAAATATTTAAAACTCTTTATTTTTCAAAAACTGAATTTTCTCTCTCTTTATTTCTTCATTTCTCTCATCTTTCTTTCTTTTTTTTCTTTTATTCTCTTCCTTTTATTTTCTTATACTTCATTGTACAAAACTAAACAAAAAGGTTCGTATTTATAAACATAAATTATTATGCAAATTACTGTACACATATAAAATTTTCAAATTTGTGAGGCAAGTTCTTTGAAAAATGGAGCGAGTGGGGGAGGGGGGTCATTCACTTTCCCCCTCTCATTATTGCCATAACACTCTCCCTTAAATGACCAAATATAAGAAATTTGTCTCAGTAAAACCTTGCAAAGGAAAACTCAATGGGACAAAACCTTAGCGAAGGAAAAATAGTACAATATTCTTATGTATCTTCAAGTGTTTTAAGATTGTCTCATTAAAACCTTGCAGAAGAAAAATCAATGGGACAAAACCTCAACGAAGGAAAAAGAATACAATCAGTATAAGTTTTCAAAATATTTACTCCTCTTGAGAAGTGCATGTCGATAGATCTTTGAATCTTTGCATTTCAATGTTCTACACAATCTTCTTGATGTCGCAGTTAGTAATTTTTTTGTAAATAAATCTGCCAGATTATCATTAGATCGTATCTGCTTGACATCAATTTCACATTTCTCTTGAAATTCATGAGTATAAAAGAATTTAGATGAAATATGTTTAGTTCTGTTACCTTTAATAGATCATCATTTGATTTGAGTAATATAAATAGTATTATCTTCATATAAAATTGTTGGGCTTTCATTAATCATGGAGAGACCACATTTTTTTGGATATGTTGGATTACTGATCTCAGCCAAATACACTCTCGACTTGCTTCATGAATTGCAATGATCTCTGAGTGATTTGTAGATATAGCAGATAGTGTTTGTTTAACTAATCTCCATGATACGACAGTATCTTCATAAGTAAATAAATATCCAGTTTGAGATCTACTTTTGTGTGAATCTGAAAGATAACATGCATCTGCATACCCAATCAATTGTGGACTTGATCCACGTTGATAAAATAATCTCATATCAACTGTACCATGAAGGTAATGAAGAACATGTTTAATGTCATTACAATGCTTTCGAGTTGGTGCAGAACTATATCTTGCAAGCAGATTAACTGAGAATGTAATATTAGACTGAGTGCAATTTGTAAGATATAACAAATCTCTAATTGCACTGAGATATGGTACTTCAGGATCAAGAATTTCTTCATCGTCATTACAAGGACAGAATGAATCATTTTTTACATCAAGTGTTCAAACAATCATTGGAGTACTCAGAGGATGAGCTTTATTCATATAAAAATGATTCAAGACTTTCTCTATATACATGGACTAATAAATGAAAATTCCATTTGGCAAATGTTCAAGCTGCGGGTCAAGACAAAATGTTGGTTTGCCAAGATCTTTCATTTCAAATTCATTCTTTAAATATATAACGATTTTTGAGATATCTTCAGGAGTTTCCACAATATTTAAATCATCAACATAAATCGTAATAATGACAAATCCAGATTTTGTTTCTTAATAAAAACACATAGACATATATGATTATTCTCAATTTCTTCTTTCAATAGATATTCGCTTAAACGATTATACTACATGCGTCCGGATTGTTTTAACCCATATAAAGATATTTAAAGTTTGATAGAGTACATACTTTTATATGTACTTGTAGATGTTTCTGGCATCTTATATCTTTCAGGGATTTTCATATATATGTCATGATTTAAGGATCCATATAAATATGTAGTGACCACATCCATCAACTGTATCTCTGATAATTTTATAACGACCAAACTAATCAAAAATCTAAATGTAATTGCACTCATAATGGGAGAATATGTTTCTTCATAATCAATCTCGGCTTTCCGCAAGAAACTTCGTGCAACAAGTTGTGCTTTGTATCGTATAATTTCATTTTTCTCATTACGTTTATATATAAATACCCACTTATATCCAACAGGCATTACACCCTTTGGTGTCTGGACAACAGATCCAAATATTTTTCGCTTTGCTAGCGAGTTTAATTCAGTTTCAATAGCTGCTTTCCATTTTGGCCAATTATTTATACGTTGACATTCTTCGAGTATTTTTTACTTACTTTCTTCATTACTTCTAGTAATGTCAATGACCATCTTATATGAAAATATGTTGCTGACAACAGTTTTATTTCTATCCAGAATTTCTCCAGTGTTCATGAAATGTATTGAGATCTCATTATTTTCAGGTACCTGTTCCTCTTTAGGAAAAAAATATTTCATGAAACACATCTTCAGGAGATTTCTTTCCAGAAGATTTATACTCTTTAGAAGTATCATTTTCAGGAGATTCTGAAATAGAAGATTTGATCTATTCAGGAGCATCATATATATTTATAGCCTATATTATGGGTATGAGTTTTTCAGAAATACCAAATTCATTTTGTATTTGTTTCCTTCTGAAAAATTTGTATTTTGCACCAATAGATCTTCCACGTTTCAAGCGTGTTTTAGATTAACCTATTGCTGTTTTAACAATTTATCCTTCAGGGACTTCAATCATTACTAGAGCATTAATAACATGAATATATGATTTTACTATACATTTAATGTCAGTAAATACATCCGATAATTGATTTGCAACACTTTGCAAATGAATAATCTTCTGAACTTCTAATTTACATTCATTTATAGGAGGATCAAATTGAGACAAGACCTTATTACTCCAAGTAAATTCTTGTCGTGCTTCAGATACTGACTTTTCTTTACCCATTAATGAAAAGTTGATTTGTCAAAGTGACAATTTTCAAAACATACTTTAAACATATCTCCAGTAAGAGGCTCAAGATATCTGATAATAGATAGAAAATCAAAACTAACATATATCTCAAGTCTACATTGATGACTTATTTTTGTACGTTGTGGAGGTACAATTGGAACATATACAACACATCTAAAAGTACGAAAATGAGAAATATTTGGTTGTTGACCAAATACAAGCTGCAATGGAGAATATTTATGATATACAGATGGTTTAATTCTAATTAATGATACTGCATGAAGTATAGCATGTCCCCAAGTAAAAATAGGTAGTCTTGATTTCATAAGTAAAGATCTAGCGATTAGCTGAAATCTTTTGATCAAAGATTCGACTAAACTGTTTTGAGTGTGTGTATGGGCAACATAATACTCAACATCTATTCCTATTAATATGCAATAATTATCAAAAACTTGGGATGAAAATTCACATGCATTATCCAATTAAATGGTCTTTATTGAATACTCAAAAAATTTTGTTCGTAATTTGATTATCTGAACAAGAAATCTAACAAATGCAACATTTCTAGTAGAAAGTAAACAAATATGTGATCATCGACTTGATGCATCAATCAAAATCATAAAGTATCTAAATGGTCCACTTGATGGATGAATAGACCCACATATATCTCCATGAATTCTTTATAAAAATGATGGAAATTCAACAACGACTTTTGAGGGAGATAGTTTGATAATTAACTTATCTTGAGAACATGTGAAGCATAAATATTCATTGGACAAGAATATCTTTTGATTGTTTAAGGGATGCCCATGTGAATTTTCAATAATTCGTCTCATCATTATAGATTTCGGATGTTCAAAGCAATTATACCAAGTCATAAATACTTTGAGGTCAATGCACTTCTGGTGCACTATCACATATGATTCAATTGTTCTCATCTTTGTATAATATAATTCAGAATATAAAGCAGATAGTTTTTCTAATACGAACTTCTGGCTCGCTATTATTTTAGTAATAAGAATATGCTCTTTACTGCCTTCATTGATCGTTTTAATATGATAATCATTACGACGTATATATTTAAATCTCAATAATTTTTTTCTAAATTGTGCAGAAAATAAAATATCATCAATGCAAAATTTGGTGCCATTAGGCAATACAATATAAGCTATTTTAGAGTCTTTAATTAAATTTGATGAACCTGATATGGTATGGACATAAGTTTTGCTTAGTGTTAGATTTTGAAAATATTTTTTATCTTTAAGAATAGTGTGAGTTGTAGCACTGTCAGCTAGACATACAATTTTATCATTTAACTCAGAAATAAAAAGTTCATCAGTGTGATCCATGATTCTACAAAATATACAAAATTTTCATTATAAATAATAAAGAAAATCATTAATTTGGAGAAACACTTCCATCACCAATTAAATAATCAATTCTACTATCAGGATTTTCAAAGAAATCAGAAACATCAATATGAGTGATATCTATATCTACTAAATCTAATGAATCATTTGATAGTTCTACTAAATTTGTTTTAATCTTTTTATTTTTTCTTTTTATTTATGCTTGATATAAATTTACTAAGTGCCTGACCATACGATATGTACGTACTTAATGTCTAGTTATACCACATCTATGACACATATCTTAATTACATTCTGAAAAATTAATTTAGGAGCTTTTACCTATTTCTGAGTTGTACTACTTCTGGTGATATGGTATATTATTATTATCCATTTTATTGTGATTACTTCTTGGACAAATATTTCTATAATTTCTCCTACCACATCCACGCCACCGATTTCTTCTAAATGATGCACCATTCGCATCTGGAAATGATGCAAATCTATTATCATTCATTTCAAGAAATGATATTGAGCAAGTAGAGCATGACTGATGATTTTTTAATAAGAACTCATTCTAGATACGTAGACGATTATCATTAGTGATAAATTAGGCTGATTAATTAACTTTGATTTTGAAAAAAAAAATTGAGTTCTATTATTAAAAATTAATTTTTATATAAATTTCAATTTACTAGCTTTTTTAGAAGAATATTTGATACTTGTACATTTTATGATTATATGTCTAAATATTAAAAGAAAACAACGAAAAAAATTACATGTCCTTTTATTTTCCTAATTTTGGCCTACAAATTAAAAGATTAAAAAAAATGATGCAATACCATTTATATAAGGAAAAATTACAAAAACAGAAAATAACATTGCTTAATATGATTTATTGGATTTATTATATTAGAAAAAAAATATACAGATTGACCTCAATTTGTCAAAATTAAAAAATATTTTAGTCTCAAAATAATTATATAAAAATAAATCTATAAATTGATGCATATGTTAAATTATAAAATTATTTTTATTATAAAATAAATTTAATAAAATTATGTTAATTTGTAAATTTATTTTATATTTTTATCAATTCTTAAAAAGAAAATTATAGAATTTGACCTACGTAGGTCCATTTATGATGCCAAAGAAAAAGTATGTCAAAATTAAAAAATATATCTTTATAATCTGACCTAACATTTCAATCGATCAAATACTTCCTTAAAATGGGTATGGAAGAAATTGTACATGCATGCAGAAATTTCAAGTTGAGTGGCAGACCCGAAATTATCAAAATTCCAAGGGTGAATTCATTCACTACCCCTTTACTGTAAATTCCTAACCGCAGAGACATAATAGAGTCTCCTCCTTCACTGCAATGAAAATTAGGAAATGCATTACCAACCCAACGCACAAAGGAAAAGGAAAATTTTAACCCCCACAAACAAAATAAAGACAAAAAAAAACCCCTCCCCCCATTAGGGTTTGACTGAAAAAAAAAATTCCAGGATCGCGTGCAATCCCTTTGAAATTAGCGATTCCGTTGATTTCGGGGTCCTATTTTTCACGGAGATCCATCCTCCACTGCCTCTCAAAAATCCGGAATTTTTACGGAGAGACAGTGAGTGAGTGAGTGAGTGAGAGAATTGGTGCAGGGGATTTTACAGAGAGAAAGTAAGAGAGGGGGGAGGTGGTTTTTTGAACGTTGGGATTGGAGGGCTTAAATGGGTTTTTGTTAAAATTTGGAAGGATTGGGGTTTTGCGGGTATTTTTTTTTCAATTTTTATTTTTAATAAAAGAAAGTTCTATTTTTGGTGCATTTGGGGTTTGTGAGTGCGTGTGCATTTGGGTTGATTTTTGCATGCAATCCAGTGGAGGAGGTGGCGCTGGGCCCAGCCGGGTGGGTCCGGCAGGGCGGGCGGCATCAACTTCAGCTGCAGCTGCAGCTGCGTCGCCATCCTCTTCATCTTCAGCCGCGCCCACGCCGCATTTGGGGTTCGATTCCATGCAACATCAGCAGCAGCAGCAGCAGCAGCAGCAGCAGCAAATAGGGTCTAGGCAGGTGAGAGTTTTTGGGGGCAATTTATTTTATTTTTTCTCAAGATTTGGTTGAATTGTGTGCTTGATTGGGAATGGGATTATAATTGCAAACGGATAGAATTGGGATGTGGGCCTTGGATTTGGTTGTGTTCTTGCAAATGGGTGGGAGTTGAATTTGTGGAACATTGGTCGAATTGGGATGCGGTTTTTGGAATTTGGAGTTTTTTGGCAAATGGGTGGGAATGATTGTGTCATTAAATGGTTCGATTGTTACGTTATAAGTTATAACGTGGGTTTTGGAAGTGTTTTGGCAAATGCATGGGAAGAAATTTTGTAATTAATACACCTTGTAATTTGTGTAGTTACCACAGAACACATGGCTTATTGATTTGTTGCTAACTTGAATTTTTTATTAATCAAGTCTTAGGTATTCAAGGGGACAAAGTAGGCTTGTCTTACTTTGCAAGAAAATGGGAACTGATGGTTGCGTTGAACTGTGAGCTGTTTAGCTGTCACTGGGCATGTACCTCATCAACTCGCCCCAAGAGGGCCAAATAATAACAATGTGGGGTCTTTTTTTTTTTTAATTGTCATAGGGTGTTTGAGAACAAAGTCCCGACTAATTCCTGGGGTGAACAGGCCCTTGTCAAGGGGCTGGTTTTGAATTTTGTATTTGACATATGGATTCCTTGTTATATTTCTTTACATAATTAGCGAACATCCAAGGTGTCTCTCAATTTCTTTCTGCTAATTGCATGTGGATTGCAGGAATCCATGTAGTTACTGCTTAACTTCAGGTGATTATGCAATATTTTTTGCAGTTGAAGATTATTTTTACTCATGGACAGTGGCAGTTATTTGAATTACTTGCTTCCATGTTAAAATATATGTTGCACAACTCCCATAACAGTACGTTTGCTAATAAAATTTTGTATCCATTTTGTGCTTTTCTCTGGTTTGTCTTTCTTGATCGTGTTGAAGCATGATTAGCTTGTGGTGCTTTGGAATGTGTTGATTTTCAAGTTGCCAATATTTGCATCGTCTATGTTGTTACATATTGGTTTGTAATCAATTCTATGCAAATGAAAGCTATAGATTGTTTTCCGCTTATTTAGTTTGAGCTCATCCCTTAATAAACGGAGGATTCATATGTAATGGTCACCACATTGACTGTCCATCATTTATTGTTCATGCAGTTATTACAACAACAGTTTCATAGAAAACCTGAAGGGAACGAAGCCCTTCTAGCATATCAATCTAGTCTCCAAGGAGTTATGGGAGGGAACAATTTCAGTTCATCTCCTGGCTCTATGCAATTGCCTCAACAGTCCAGGAATTTCATTGAATTGGCTCAACAACATGGTTCCTCCCATGAGGGCCCGCATAGGAGTCAAGCTGTTGAGCAACAAGCGCTAAATCCGGTCCATCAAGCTTATCTTCAATATGCTTTGCAGGCTGCTCAACAAAAGTCAGCTTTGACCATGCAGTCGCAACAGCATGCTAAAATGGGAATGTTGAGCTCTCCATCTGGGAAGGATCAGGAAATGCGAGTGGGAAATCTTAAAATGCAGGATCTCATTTCCATGCAGGTGCCTACTCAGGCTCAGGCAGCATCATTGAAAAACTCATCTGACCATTTTGGTCATGGTGAAAAGCAGATGGATCAAGGACAGCAATCAGCCTCTGAGCAGAGGACCGAGCCAAAGCCTCCAACCCAGGCGACAGGCATTGGACAATTAACACCTGGAAATATGGGAAGGCCTTTACAGGCACCACAAGCTCAGCAGAATGTCCAAAACTCTGCAAACAACCAGCTCACAATGTCCGCCCACTTGCAGGCAATGCATTCATGGGCACTTGAACGCAATATTGATCTCTCCCTGCCTACAAATGCTAACTTGATGGCTCAGCTCATTCCAAGAATGCAGTCTAGGATTGTTCCACAGCAAAAAGCAAATGAAAGTAATATGGAGGCACAGTCATCATCTGTTCCAGCGTCAAAGCAGCAAGTTACCTCTCCACCAGTTGCTAATGAGAGTTCTCCCCGTGCTAATTCATCAAGTGATATATCTGGACATTCAGGCCCTGCAAAAGCAAGGCAGTCTGTTTCTCCCAGCCCTTTTGGCTCAACTTTAAATGCTGGCATGGTTAACCATTCTAACAATGCTTCCTTGCAGCAGTTCTCCACTCATGGCAGAGAGAATCAGTTGCCTGCGAGACAGCCTGCTGTGATTGGTAAGGGAATGCCTTCCATGCATCCTCCACAGTCAACCCCCAACATGAGCCAGGGTGTTGATCATTCTCTGAGTGTAAAAAATCCAATGAGTGGCCCAGAAACTAAGCAAATGCAGTATCTCAGGCAGTCAAGTCGTTCTTCTCCCCAAGCTGCTGTTCCGACTAATGATGGGGGCTCTGGAAACAACATCCTTCCACATGGTGGATCAAGTAGTCAGATGCCTCTACAGCATTCTGGGTTCACCAAACATCAATTGCACGTTCTTAAAGCACAAATACTAGCATTTAGGCGTCTGAAGGTCTGACATCTCTCTCTTTCTCTTTGCTTGTGTGTATGTTGTCTCTTGCTTAATCTCTTTCCCCGAGTACTCTTTGATCTCCACTACTATTGCTGAGTGGATGGTGTTACCTCTTTCCTGTTGCTTTACAGAAAGGAGACCCTGGTCTCCCTCAAGAACTTCTTCGGGCTATTGCTCCACCACCTCTTGAGCTGCAGCTGCAACAGCAATTTCCTCCTGCGGGAGGAAATATTCAGGAAATATCTGCTGGGAATATTGTTGCTGACCATTCGAGGCATATAGAATCCAATGAGAAGGATAAACATGCTGTCAAATCAATTAATGGGCAAAGTTTCCCAGCAGAGGAAGCCCTTGGGGCAGATGATAAAGCAACCATCACCACTGCTCATGTGCAAGGTGTGCCGGTTTTAATGAAGGATCCTTCACCAGTGGCATCTGCCGAGAAAGATGAGCAGCAGCAATCCACTGTATTTTCTGTAAAGTCAGACCCGGATGTCGAACGAGGTACTCAAAGGCCCCCTATTAGAATTGATTTTCCAGCAGATAGGGGAAAGTCTATTGCACCCCAGGGAGCTGTAGATGCAGAGCAAGCTAACAAACCTGCACAAGCAAGCACTGCCCCTCAGCAGAAAGACATTAGCTCCAACAGAAAGTATCATGGGCCCCTATTTGATTTCCCCTTTTTCACTAGGAAACATGACTCATTTGGGTCGGCAATGATGGTTAACAGCAATAATAATCTTACATTAGCATATGATGTCAAAGATCTGCTTTGTGATGAAGGCGTGGGAGTGCTTACAAAGAAAAGGTCTGAAAATTTAAGAAAGATCGGTGGTTTACTGGCAGTGAACTTAGAGAGAAAAAGGATTAGGCCAGATCTTGTCTTGAGGTTGCAAATTGAAGAGAAAAAGCTTCGACTTTTAGATCTACAGGCACGGTTAAGGGATGAAATTGATCAACAGCAACAGGAGATAATGGCAATGCCTGACAGGCCATATAGGAAGTTTGTTAGACTGTGTGAGCGCCAGCGTATGGAGCTGACCAGACAAGTACAGGCCTCCCAGAAAGCTATGAGGGAGAAGCAACTGAAATCCATATTCCAGTGGCGTAAGAAGCTTCTTGAGACACATTGGGCCATCCGTGATGCACGGACTGCACGGAATAGGGGGGTTGCCAAATATCATGAGAGAATGTTAAGGGAGTTTTCAAAACGAAAGGACGATGATAGGAATAAGAGGATGGAGGCACTGAAGAATAATGATGTTGAAAGGTATAGGGAGATGTTGCTGGAGCAGCAGACAAGCATCCCAGGTGAGGCTGCAGAGAGATATGCTGTTCTCTCATCGTTCTTGACTCAGACAGAAGAATATCTACATAAACTGGGAACTAAAATAACTGCTGCCAAAAATCAACAGGAAGTGGAGGAGGCAGCAAATGCTGCTGCAGTTGCTGCGCGAATACAGGCATGCTTTGTTTTTGGTTCTTCGTCCTCTGTCTCTCTTCTCCTAGTCATTCTTTTTATTGGTATATTTATGGTTTTTCTATTTTTTTGATTAGTAAAAAACTTTATTGATCGAATGAAACTATGCAAAGCCCATATACATAGGAAGTATACAAAAGAGACACCTAATTACATTCTAGAAAGTTGAAAAGAAAGCACAAACTCATGAATATTTCCTCCCTTTAATACAGTAGCAGAAAACAATTGAAACAAAGAAAACACAAAAAAATCCATATTTCCTCCATAGCTCTCTCCGTGTTGTTGAAGCACCTCTCATTCCTTTCCATCCATAAACACCATAATACGCACAGTGGAACCATCCTCCACACAACTCCCAGTTGAGAGGTATGATGTTGCGTATTCCAACATGCTAGAAGTTCCACCACACTCTTGGGCATAACCCTGTAGCCACCACGCAATGTAGAAGAAGAGGGTCAATCGATTCACCATTTTTCTTATACATGTAACATCACTTTATTACAATCATCCCACGTTTCCTTGAAATATCAACTGTCAAAATCTTTCTTAAAGCTGCAGTCCAAGTAAAAAATGCAACTTTTGACGGCACATGAACTCTGCAAATACAGTTTCATGGAAACAAAATATGCCGATGATCTGTCAACACCTTATAAAAAAATTGCTCAGTCGGTTAGCAAGTATCTTTGAAATAATTTTATACATCCCACTTACCAGGCTAATAGGACGGAAATCCTTAATCACCATTGCACCATGTTTCTTCAGTATGAGTGCCAAAAATGTCGCATTGAGGCTTCTTTCAAACTTTCTGATGTGTGAAACTTCATAAATACCTGCATAACATCCATTTTCACCACCTCCCAACAATGTTGAAAGAATCCCATGAAGAAACCATCTGGCCTGGGTGATTTGTCTTTTGTCATACTGCTTATGACCGTGTGGACCTCCTCCTCTTTAAAGAGTCTTTCCATCCAGCTTGCACTCTGTGTATCAACAGACTTAAAAGACAAACCATCGAGTTTTGGCCTCCAAGAGGTCGGCTCCATGAGGAGGTTCTCATAAAAGGACACAATGTGGTTTTCTAATTCAAGGGGGGAAGATATGACAAGGTTACCTGATGTGAGTGTCTCAATGTCGTTCTTTCTCCTGTGTGAGTTAGCCACTTTATGGAAAAACTTGGTACACTTATCTCCTTCTAATAACCATAGGGCTCTAGATTTTTGACGCCATGAGGTTTCTTCCATCAACAAGACCCTCTCCAACTTCGTAGCCACCACATTCTTCCTTTCCAATCACTCTTCAAAAAGTTCTCCCGTCAACACCTACCCCTCCAACTCTTGAAGTTTCCTCATTAAAGTATCCTTTTGATTATCAAGACAACCAAAGGCTTTCATGTTCCACTCCTTAAGATCATTTTTCAAAGCCTTAAGTTCACTTGCAAAAATGAAGCTTGGAGTACCTGCGAATTGATACGAGGACCCCCACCCATGAACCTTCTCAACAAAGCCCTTAGCAACTAACCACATGTACTCAAATTTGAAGTAACGGTGGCCCTTATGAATCCCACCACAATCTAGTAATATAGGAAAATAATCCGAACATAATTGCATTAACCTTTTTTGACACGGCTCCGGATAGTGTGCTTCCCAAGAGGAAGAAACTTATTTATTTATTTATTTTTTGATAAGTAAACGGTTTTATTAATAAAAGGGATGGCATCATAGCCAGTTACAAAGCAAAACTCACATGTCCTCTTAAGAAGGATCATTAGAGACAAGGAAATTGTGTAGGTCCATGCCGTTAAAATCCACTAGAAAATATTTTTTACCGGATTTAGAGGATATCCCCTTGGGCGACGAATTTCAACCTATCCCGCTGAACTTTTTTGTTCCAAATCAATCCTCCAGTTGGGTTATGAGACCTATCTTAGCAATTCAACACATAGTGGGTATCCAGTGTGAGAGATATGAAGAGCAGATGATGGCTTTGTTCACTGCTATGGAGGCCAATCATAACCTGAATATAATGGGAAGTCTAAACAATGCTGGGAACTTAGATGCCTAACTTGATCGTTGAACACAAAGGGCCCCCCCATAAAAGGGAGGGTTAAGGGCAAGGGGCTTTCTATCCGTCAATGAAGCCAAAAATTGTGTCATGGAACGTTCGAGGACTAAACAATGCTAATAAACGTCTTCAGATTCAGAACCTGCTACGCGAATGGAAAATGGATATTGTATGCCTGCAAGAGACTCCATGAGGATTTGCTGATGGACTCAGACAAGGATCTGCTTATTTCCCACTCGGGAGAAATAAGGAAGCGATCCAACCTAGACCACGACTGGTTGTTTGACCAAGTAGCCGAACCTCTTACTAAAGGTAAATCCAAAAGATTCAAATCAAAGATACTTTCTGAGAATTCTAGGCTGGCTGATCTCACACTCCTATTACCACATGTCTTGCTAGGGAAACAAACGATGTTGAAATCACCTCCAACACACCACGGTAGCTCCCACCAACTATGCACCCCGGCTAGTTCTTTCCATAGAAATCTGCGGTCCGCATCTACGTTTGGCCCGTACACACCTGTAGAAGCCCACATAATTATCAGAAACACATTTAAAAGAACAAGCTATTGTGTGCCTCCCAATATATTCATCCATTTTTTCCACTACCCTCCTATCCCACATCACCACAATGCCCCCTGACGCCCCTGTAGAAGTCAAATGCACCCAATCCACGTGTAAGCCACTCCATAAGCTGCCCATGAGGAAGAAACTTATAGAATATAACTAGGTGTTTTCTTTGTATACTTCCCGTGTATTCAGGCTATGCCTTGTTATATTCTCATTAATAAAAAGAGGTTTATTACTTATCAAAAAAAAAAAAATATTTAACCAAAAACTTATTGCTCCCCTTATGTTTCCACAGCATTCTCTCTCCCATTTCCTCCTATCTTCTTGGAATAAAGAAAAAAAAACCTGCTATCTCATCAACTTCCCAATCCTGTGCATTTCTAGAAAAGATCATATTCCAATGCACATTACCATTGGTACGACACAACAAATCTGAGACAGCAGCCTGCTGATTTCCACCCAATCTGAAGACAACTGGAAAAACAGAAAGTAGAGCCCTCTCACCACGACATTCATCAAACCAGAAACGAATTCTTGTGCCCTCTCCAACCTCAACTTTGATGCGTTTTATAAACACCTTCCACCCCTTTCTAATAACTTTCTAGAGGCTCACACCATAAGTCCCCCTACCTTTGTTGGAACACCAGCCCCCCAATCACTTCCATACTTCCGATCAACAACCACTCTCCACAATGAATCCCTTCCAATTGGTATCTCCACAACCACTTTCCAATTGGTTTTTTCTATTTAACTTCTTTTAGAATTCTCTCACCTGTTTGTGAACAAGAAATATTTCTTTTTGATTTGTTGGCTCTGCATGCTGGTTGGTTTCCATTTTCTGACTTGGTTACTTATCTTTTTCCTGACAAAAGGGTCTCTCTGAAGAGGAAGTTAGGGCAGCGGCAACTTGTGCAGGGCAGGAAGTAATGATAAGAAATCGGTTCATGGAAATGAATGCACCGAAGGATAGTTCATCTGTCAGCAAGTTAGTATATCTTTTTTGTTTAATGTTATGCTTCATATTCTAAAGTTCTGCTGGGATGGTTGACTCCATTGGTGCGAAATTTTGTGTTGTCTGTCCTTCTAGATTGTAACTATGCAGTATTTTGTTCCTCATATTTCTTAGTTTGACAATAGAAAACTTGTTATATTATTAGTGTGTTCTTTAGATTAACGAGGCTCCTGTATTTAATTGTTCCTCATGATTGTAACCAGGTATTATAATCTTGCACATGCTGTGAATGAAAGGGTTGGAAGGCAACCCTCAATGTTACGGGCCGGAACCTTGAGAGACTATCAACTTGTAAGTTGCCATTTTTTGGGTCTTTACTTGTAAAAAGAGTTTTTGGTTTCTTTGGTAATCTGTTGTGATGTAGCAAGTCAGTTTTTTAAGCTATTCTGAGTGTGATTCTGCAGGTTGGGTTGCAATGGATGCTATCGCTGTATAACAATAAATTAAATGGAATCTTGGCAGATGAGATGGGTCTTGGGAAGACTGTACAGGTGCATTTTTGTTAAGTTAAAGCTTGAGTATTACTCCCCAAAATAAAAAAGAGCATTAATACAGTTCCTAGGTTCATAGTTAGGGGCCTGTATTGTATACCATATATTATTTAAATACGCCACCGTCCAATTTTAATCATATTCTTCTATGTCTAGGTAATGGCATTGATAGCTTACTTAATGGAGTTCAAAGGAAACTATGGCCCACATCTTATAATAGTTCCAAATGCTGTTCTGGTAAATTGGAAGGTTAGTTTGTGTTATGTTCCATGTTAATGACGCACCCTTTCTGCTGATATCTAACTATGCTAACCGAGTTCACTTGCAGAGCGAGTTATATAACTGGCTCCCATCTGTCTCGTGCATTTTTTATGTTGGTGGGAAGGATCAACGGTCAAAATTATTTTCTCAAGTAAGAAACTTGCATTTGCTTATTTACTTTGTCTTGGAATTTCTCACAAATTGCTTAACTTTTCTGCTTTGTTGCTTTTTTTGTAGGAGGTTTCTGCTTTGAAATTTAATGTCCTGGTGACGACTTATGAGTTCATCATGTATGATCGTTCAAAACTTTCAAAAATTGATTGGAAGTATATTATAATTGATGAAGCACAGCGGATGAAGGATAGGGAATCAGTTTTAGCACGTGATCTTGATAGATATCGCTGCC
Organism: Platycarya strobilacea; assembly: GCA_036898215.1. NCBI lineage: Eukaryota > Viridiplantae > Streptophyta > Magnoliopsida > Fagales > Juglandaceae > Platycarya > Platycarya strobilacea. The sequence goes on from CM072545.1 coordinate 10,134,165, forward strand.
AGAGGCGCCTGCTACTGACTGGGACACCTCTACAGGTGTGTTACGAACTTACAGCTTTTTATTTAATGTTTGATGTGCTTAAATCTAGGGGTGTATTTGTTATACAAAAAAGGTGAATTAGTAGAATTTGAAGAGGTTACAATAGGCATTGCTTTGAATTTGGAATCAAACAATGTTGGTGTTGTTTATATTAGCTGTTGATTGAAGGTATTAGAGGGAACTTGTTATATGAGTGTATTGGTGTTCCTATAGAACCCCCACTCCTACTACGAGCGCTGTCCTCCCTGTCTACTCTAGCTCTGATATAGGTAAGGAGACCTGCAAAAAAGAATGTGAAAAGCAGAATGTGCTCACACAAAACAGTTTCAAGATCTCTCCCATCCTATTTATACCGTATGGAGCCAACATTGAGTATAGGTGTAGCTGTGAGGAGGGCTCAAGCTGATAGGGGTCACCTCTCTCGGTCTTGATTCCTTGCATGTTTTAAGTATGAATTCAGGAAACAGGTGGATCAACTCGGCGTAGTCTCATCCCAGGCATCTGCCCTCATGAATTGTGTACATACTTGGACAACCATTGCCATCTTGTCTCACTGAAGCCAGGGCAATAACGATGAAGGAATTTGAGTGCTGATGTAGCTAACAGCCACCTTTATAGTCAATTCATTAGGGTCGTCACCTTCTACTCAACTAGTGGAAGTATGCACTTCTTTGTGTGTTAAGTCTCACAGCTATGGGGCTTCCTAAATAAAACTGCAACTTTAGTTTATCAAAGAAAAAGTAGTCTATATGCATGCTTAGATGATGTTGACTGACCCTAACAGTGTTTGGGGTTTGCAGCCTTGATCAGGTTGTGATTTTTAATAGATGTTGTTCTTTTCCCCTGTAATATTATGCTATCTAATGTGCATGCATATTCATTAGTCAACTCCGACTCATTTGTGGGTAGCAATCCGCTATGTACTGAATGGATTTGCGTTGCTCAACTGAAGCTGAATCGTTAACAAAGGTTTCCCGAGTATATTTAAACTGCATCTTAGTTTTTGGGTAGTCGTGAAATTATTTCTATATTATTAATGCCATTATTATTTAGCTGTTGCTTTCTGAAACTTGTAAGCAAGGAGGAAGAAAGTCTGGTGTTCTATTGGGAAAAAAAATTATGTTTAAACTGTTCTGTTTCAAAAAGAATTTAATCATGTACGATATTAAAGCTAAGTCCGGCTTACTTTCCCATCATCATGTGGATGAATGAAACCTCATAGTCTTTCTTTAATCATGTAGGATGGTCTTTCTTTTGCAGAATGATTTGAAGGAACTGTGGTCACTTCTAAATCTACTTCTTCCGGAAGTCTTTGATAATCGGAAAGCATTTCATGACTGGTTCTCAAAACCCTTTCAAAAGGAAGGTCCTACGCCGAATGCTGAGGATGACTGGCTAGAGACTGAAAAAAAGGTCATCATCATCCACCGACTTCATCAAATTCTAGAGCCTTTTATGCTCAGGCGTCGTGTTGAAGATGTGGAAGGCTCACTTCCACCCAAGGTATGCTTGTGTTAGTCCTTGTTGGCCATATCTTTTTATTTTTATTTTTGTTTGCCTGATTTCTGACAACACTTCTGAATTTCAGGTTTCCATAGTTTTAAGATGTAGGATGTCAGCCATACAGAGTGCCATTTATGATTGGATCAAATCCACTGGTACTCTTCGTGTTGATCCTGAAGATGAAAAGCGGAGGGTTCAAAAAAATCCAATTTACCAGGCTAAAGTGTATAGAACTCTAAATAACAGATGTATGGAGCTTCGGAAAGCCTGCAATCATCCTTTGTTGAATTATCCTTATTTCAATGACTTGTCAAAGGATTTTCTTGTAAAATCATGTGGGAAATTATGGATCATGGACAGGATTCTTATTAAACTTCAGAGAACTGGGCATCGAGTACTGCTCTTTAGTACCATGACAAAACTCCTTGATATATTGGAGGAATACTTGCAATGGCGGCGGCTTCTATACAGGCGAATTGATGGAACAACTAGTTTAGAAGATCGTGAATCGGCTATTGTGGACTTTAATAGCCATGATTCAGACTGCTTCATTTTCTTGCTAAGTATTCGTGCTGCTGGTAGAGGTCTTAATCTTCAATCTGCTGATACAGTTATAATTTATGATCCTGATCCAAACCCTAAGAATGAGGAACAGGCAGTTGCTAGGGCCCATCGTATTGGGCAGACTAGAGAAGTCAAAGTCATTTATATGGAAGCTGTTGTTGATAAAATCTCTAGCCATCAGAAAGAAGACGAGCTAAGAAGTGGAGGTATGGTTGATATGGATGATGACCTTGCTGGTAAGGATCGATATATGGCTTCTATCGAGGGCTTGATAAGGAACAACATTCAACAATATAAAATTGATATGGCTGATGAGGTTATCAATGCTGGGCGTTTTGACCAGAGAACAACACATGAAGAGAGACGCCTGACTTTAGAGACATTATTGCATGATGAGGAGAGGTATCAAGAAACTGTCCATGATGTACCCTCCCTGCAGGAGGTCAATCGCATGATTGCTAGGAGCAAAGAGGAAGTTGAGTTGTTTGATCAAATGGATGAGGAACTGGATTGGGCTGAAGAGATGACGAGGTATGACCAGGTACCCAAGTGGCTTCGAGCGAATACTAGAGAATTAAATGCCACTATTGCAACTCTTTCAAAAAGACCATCAAAGAACACCATATTGGCTGGTAATATTGGCATGGAATCTAGTGAAATGGGTTCTGATTCATCTCCAAAAACTGAAAGGAAAAGGGGACGGCCCAAAGGAAGAAAGCATCCAAATTACAAAGAATTAGATGATGAAAATGGGGAATACTCTGAAGCAAGTTCTGAAGAGAGAAATGGATCCTCTATACATGAAGAAGAGGGAGAAATTGGAGAGTTTGAAGAGGATGAATTTAGTGGTGCTGTTGGTGCACCGCCAGTCAATAAAGACCAATTGGAAGATGAGGCTCCAGTTTGTGACGGTGAGTTTGAGTATCCTCGGGCTTCAGAAAGCACAAAAAATAATCATTTGCTGGAAGAAGCAGGTTCCTCTGGATCATCCTCAGACACTCGAAGATTGACACAAATGGTATCGCCTTCTGTTTCTTCTCAGAAATTCGGTTCCCTATCAGCTTTAGATGCTAGGCCAGGATCTCTCTCCAGAAGGCTGGTACATGTATTTTCTTGTGTTGATACATTATTGTCATGATTATTATTGTTCTATTTGCTCATCTTTATTATCTCAAATATTTTCCAGCCAGATGAACTAGAGGAAGGGGAAATTGCAATATCTGGAGATTCTCACATGGAACACCAACAATCTGGAAGTTGGATTCATGACCGTGACGATGGTGAAGAAGAACAGGTTTTGCAACCCAAAATAAAACGAAAACGCAGTCTTCGAGTTCGTCCCCGCCATCCAGTTGAAAGGCTAGAGGAGAAGTCTGGAAATGAAACACAATCTTTCCAGTGTGGAGATTCACCTCTATTGCCAGTCCAAGTGGACATTAAGCATCAGGCTCTGTTAAGAACTGACCCTGAAACAAAACCTTATGGAGGGTCCAACGCTTCCAAGCATGATCAAAATAATTCGTCCTCCAAAGACAGGCGACAATTGGCACCAAGGAGAATAGCTAATACGTCAAAATTGCGTGCTTCACCAAAATCAAGCAGATTAAATTGCATGTCTGCTTCTGGAGAAGATAATGCTGAACAGACGAGAGAAAGTTGGGATGCTAAAGCTATGAATTCAAGTGGGACTACAACTTCTGTCTCTAAGATGCCTGAAAACATCCAGAGAAGGGTATGACTGTTGAATTGATCTTACATCTGTGATGTTTTTAAAGCTTGATGTGATGAATGATGTCTATTAGTACTTATTTTTCCTCAACATCTACTTCTGGGTAAGTTGTCTGTATGTTATTTATGAAGTGCTGGGAATTGGAAATCACATTGGATCATTTAGAACTTGGCATCCCTTGTTTTTGGTTTTGTTCCTTTTTATCTGCATAGCAGGTTTCTGGCAGCCATTCTATGTCAAAGTTGTTTTTCTATTGTTTTTTGGCTCTACGTGATTTCCTTTATATGTTTTTTTTCTCTGTAACTGCTCCTTTCTCTTGCACTATCCAAAACATAAACTCAGACAGATTGAAAACCAATTGTAGATGTTGGTTTAGACCAACCATGGACAAATAAAATCAAAGGAGCGAACATGTTAAGAATAAACTGTCACAATCATTGTTAATGTTAGAATCTTGCCATCAACCCATAGAGAAATAAGTATAGAAGTTGGTTTAATCCAAACCATGGAGGAGGAAAATCAAAGATTTGAATCTGTAAGAGCAACTGTTATGACCCAGGCTAATGTTAGATTCATGACACCAGCATCACTCTCTGTGTTGTTTTGTAATATTGGTAGTAGTAATATTGGTAGTAATATTGTGCATATAGAATTATATGCTTTGACAATTTGATCTTCTGAGCTTCTCACTATATTATGCTTGTTTTGACTGGCATCGTGCTTAGAAAACTGGCTTGGTCAACATATTTTTCTCTCAGGATTTGGTTTTGGATAATTACTCGGGATTTTTTGTAAGCACTTTTACCAGATGATACTTTTGGAAGTATCAATTCTCATACAAATATGATGAGAGTTAGTGAAGTTTGGGAATCCATTTAGTCTAGTTTCCCTTTACAATGCTCTGTGTTGAATTGACTTATTTTATTTCTCTTTTCGTTGTATAATTCTGGCTAAACAATAAAATGAACCAACTAAAATTTTTCTGTGCAGTGCAAGAGTGTAATTAGCAAGCTCCAAAGGAAAATCGGTAAGGAAGGTCCTCAAATTATACCTCTGCTTACAGATTTGTGGAAAAGGATTGAAAACTCTGGGTACATAGGTGGACCAGGAAATAATAATTTGGATTTACGAAAGATCAATCAGCGTATTGACAGATTAGAGTATAATGGAGTGATGGAGCTTGTGTTTGATGTCCAGTTCATGTTGAAAAGTGCAATGCATTTTTATGGGTTCTCATATGAGGTATGATTGCTCATCTAGAATATAGCTACCTAGTGCATTGCATCACATCTCCTTGTTAGTATGAATGGGAAATGCTTAAATAACTATTTTTCTAAAAGTAATTGAAAGCGACCATATGGAAGCCTGGTTCAGTATTTTTAAAGCATTTTTAAGCATCTACTAGAGTCTATATCAATTAATTTATGTGTGTTGAAGGAAACAAAAAAACTCTATATGTGAACGAAAGCTTTGATTCTTATTTTACTTGCAAGAACCATGCATGATATGTGAGGGTCTTAGTCAAGTCCAAACTCGTTAAATTCATATCAGAACATTTTATCGTAAGGAAAAATGAAGGAGATAGGTGCTAAGCAATGTGGTTGCATAGTTGATTGCTATTCAATGAACCTTTTTCTTGAAAGAGCAGAGAGGGAGGGTGAACCCTGTAGTTTTTTGTTTAAAAAAAAAAAAAAAGCTATTGATGAGGGAGAAAGAATTTCAGCAGAGAATGTGTTTGTTTCAGAAAATTCACAGAAGCTCACATATATACTGTCGTTGTGTTGAGTTCAATACTTGGTACTTCACTGGATTAAGAGTTACTGTATTTGATAGCAATAAGTTACTGCCATATCCAGCGACCCTTAAATCATGTTTATGGCAAGGTACTTCGTTTCTTCCCTGATTCATGATTTAGATTTATTAGCAAGTTTCAGGAAATTTCGGTATGTGAGTGGAGTACTATTTTGTGGACGCCAACATCTTAGATGAAATACATTTAGTGCTGTTTGCTTGCCAACAATTTTTTAGGAAGCAAAAATAACTTAGGAGTCTTGTGCATACGATCCTTCTCCTGTAATCTTGATGCCTTCACTTTCAGGTCAAGAAAAGGAGAAATTTTCTTATCATCAAGAAAAAAAGAGAGAGAACAGCAAACTTTGAAAACCCATTTCTGGATCCAAGTTCTCATATTTATTTTGGGCTGTATGTTGCCTTAGTGCATCAAATGAATTGAATATCTGAAATATGATAATTTAATGTGGATTACCTACATAAAAAGTTTGCCTAGGAAAGTTCCAAGCAGAGGTTTCTTGAAGTTGCTGCCAATTGCCAAACATCTGTTGGAGTTTTTCCTTATTTTCTGATGCTTATGTTGTAGAAATGCTACTGCTTCTGGAATAGCTTTGAATTTTGTTACGTCTTTTTTAGGACTATGGATAATTCTAATCGCCCAATTTGATAATGAATTCATGATCTTTTTGCTTTAAAAAAAAAAAAAACCGAGAATTGTAATCTCACTGTGTAACTATGTTGCCCAGGTGAGATCTGAAGCAAGGAAAGTGCATGATCTCTTTTTCGATATCTTGAAGAATGTATTTCCAGACACAGATTTTCGAGAAGCCAGAAATGCACTCTCTTTTTCGGGCTCATTATCTTCCACTTCTGCTCCTTCCCCAAGACAAGCAGCTGTTGGTCCAAGCAAGAGACACAAGTTGATAAATGAAGTGGAACCTGATCCAGGCCCTCCACAGAAGCTACTGCAACGTGGACTCATTTCCAGTGGGGAAGATGCAAGAATCAGAGGTCATATCCCGCAGAAGGAATCAAGGCTTGGAAGTGGTATTGGCGGTAGTCGGGAGCAATGCCAGCAGGATGATCCTCCACTTCTAACTCATCCAGGAGAGCTGGTTATCTGCAAGAAGAAGAGAAAAGATAGGGAGAAATCAGTGGTGAAGCCTAGGACTGGATCAGTTGGCCCTGTTTCACCCCCTAGCATTGGTCGTGGTATAAGAAGTCCCGGACCTGGGTCAGTACCCAAGGACACGAGACAGACCCAACAAACTACGCATTCGCAAGGATGGGCCAACCAGCCCGGTCCTGCTCAACCGGCAAATGGTGATGGTGGGTCTGTTGGTTGGGCAAATCCTGTGAAGAGGTTGAGGACAGATTCTGGGAAAAGAAGGCCAAGCCATATATGACTCTGAGCTATGAGGTAATGGAGAAATTTATTCCTAGATAGTTAAGGTGCTGAGTTTGTAGAGGCCCTTCTCTGCCTGTACTTAACCAATTGGCCGATACTGTTAATAATAGTGTAGTCTTTGTTCCTCCATTGTATCTTTACAGGCTCTTACCATGTTTCATAATCAAATAGATCTTTTTGTATCTGCCCCATCCTTCCAGGTATTATGGCTGAAATCCTTGTAAAGTGATTTGCTTCATATTAATTTTCAGGCTCATCATGCATTTTTCATCTGAGCTCTTGCCTCGCGTCTGGTCAAACTTTTTTTATTTTTATTTTTTTGAGGTGATTTAGATGCTTTTGGGGAGTGGAAACCAGCTTTCGAGATTAGTTGTATTGGATTTGACATCCTGATCGTCGTTGAAAATGATTACACATTTTTGCACTATCTTGTTGAGGGTACAAAGTTGCAAATGCATGCCGGCAAGGTGTCTGAAGCTCACCAATGTGCTGAATAAGTGCAAAAAGAATGTATATAATGAGGCCCCCCTTAAATCAAAGCTGATGACATCGTAAAATGAGAATAAAAGGTTGACAAGCTTCATTTTATTTTATATTTATATTTTTTTAATATCTTAATATGCAATTTTCAGTGTATTCTCCCACAAACTCTGTAATTATGATTCAGCATAGCGTAAAATTTATTCCTCGAGCATCAAGAAATGAAGACAAAAATCTAAGCAGTTTTTTTAATAAAAAAACTCAATGTACAGTCATTTTTTAGTACTTATTTTACATTCTATAAATGTGATTAGTTGCATCATTTTTTTAATAATAAAATAATTATTTTAGCCAATCACATTAGTGTAATGTATAAAGAGTATGTAATAATGCTCGAGTTTATACAAATCGAGTTAGAGGTCGAAATTCCTTCCCTTAGAAAAGAAAAAGTTAGTTTTTTGTTATGTTGAAAATTTAGCTTTTGTTATTTTGTTAGAGACAAACATGTTATTTAATGTGTACACGCGTGCGTCAAAAGTAAAAAAGTGCTGAAGTGAAGTAAATGACATCAAAATTTTGCCGCTTTCAAAAGTTTAGGAATGATATATTCAAATGAAAGCATAGAATAGAATGATCAATCTGTTCTGCCAAAGGAAAAGAAGTGCCAAAGGAAAAGAAGGCTGTAATCAATAAAAAAGTCTATATTCTTTGGAGTTGCGGTTGAATTAACAAAGCTAAAACATGTACGACAACTACACAGAGAGAGAGTTTAAAGAACAGTCCACCAAAACCTATGGATCCGCTTTTCCTACCACTTGCTCATCACTGGAATCAGATTCATCTTCACTCAGCTCCTCATCACTAGATTTTTCTTCTGGGGCAGCTCCAATGTCTTCTGGCTTTGCATACTTCTCGCGGTATTCTGAAATGGTGAGAGAGAATACAAGCAACATGAAGTTATAACTGCACAAATATATGGTATTGAAATGCAAAGGAAAGCTACATCTCTTGTCATCCGGAGAATTTTTAAAACCAAATATAGGTTGAAAATAATTCAATGCCATGCCATGTTTCAAAATCATCACTTCCGGTTTCACTGGCAATCCATTCAATCCAGCCTTGATGAAAAACAGACAATTCTTCCCTAGACCAATGGAATAAATATCATCAAACACATTTAATAGCATGTTTTACCTAACATTTTGGATCTAAAACAAAAATCAGGAGGTAAAGCTCTGACTTGAACAGACAAATGGGCATTCGTATTGAAATTTGCAGTTGGAAACTTCCTACCAACCTGCTCTAGTACACATAATGGCCAACCAATAAAATGTGATACTGCATCCAGAAAAATACTAAATAATTTGATCATGGATAACAAAGACAGGTTTTCTTTAGTTTGCATAGCTAAAGTGAGCCACTTAATTCCTTCATAAACCTCAATCTCAACTCTTACTTTCAAAAATTTGAAAACAAACAACGTATACAAAGAGCCCTTAATTAAATCTGGCAATACATAGAGTCAAAGCCCTTAATTAGTTAAAATCAGAACTGAACCGAATCAACAAGGTGACACAATCCAAAACTCACCCATCAATTCATGTTTAGAAAGGTGCACTGAAATTGGGTAACACAAGCCTAGTCAAAATCCAACTCACTCACAGTTGGGTTGGAGTTGGATTGCTTGGAACAATTTATTTACAATGCACCTGAATTGAGATCTCTACAACTCCCACCACTGATGCATTTCATGCATTAAACCTTGAAAATACTATTCTTGCTTCAGAAAGCAATATAATATGACGAATGCAATAAAGACAGGTTTAGTCATGCATTCTCAATATATCAAGTTACTTACTAATATTTTAGCACAAACTGCATTTTGGACTTCCAGAAATGTTTTGAGCACGTATACTGCTTTGGAAGGCAAGAATTATGTACTTCTAACATACCAGATCAACAGTCACTTACATCACTGCCTCAACCGCCATCAACACTAAAAGAAGCCGCACATAAATCACCAACACCACAACTACTGTTACCACCAGCACCACCTTTTCCACAACATCAATGCCACCTTTGATTCATGCTTTCATAGTTTAGGAAAGGCATTTGCTTTCATGGTACCAAACATGCCTTTTACTTTTTCGCTTAGAATTGTTTTTGCCAGGCAGGAAAATAATTTTCTCTGTACTGCTTACCTCAAGCAAGAGTAAAAGCATGTTGATAAATACTTACATGGAGACAATACTTTTATTGAGGGGAAAAAGCAAGGATACTGCAGTGATGTGGGGGTGGCATTTATGGTAGTAGTTGCTGAGCTTGTGGACAGAGAGTGGAATGGCAATAAAAATGGTAAGGAAAGGATGGTTCCAACATGGTTGTAACGAATATGAGGCAGTGGCACTCCACACAACCACAGTAGTGCATATAGTGGATGACATCTATGATGCAAGGCAACAGATTGGCGATCGTATTAACCCTGGTCGTTTGGGTAATACAATCATCACCAGTATTGACACTACTACAAGAACCCTAAATCCTATATCCTTTTATTTCTCTTTTCTTTTGCTTTTTATGAGTAGATATAATGATCACATTTTACAATACCCTGTCATAATCTATTTGTGAGTGTTGCTTTGCAAGATGAAGAACCATTAGAAATGAATAACTAACAAAAGCCGATGTTCTGGATATGGCAAGGGAAACATACAAGGTACATGAACGTATACTTTTTCCAAAGTCAAAACACCCATTCTAAGGTTGAAAAAGCGGACAAATCACAAACAAAAAAATAACTTTCCATTTTACTCAGGTCCAGAACTCCATTGGCAATGGGAGAAACTATTTTGCTTTTACGATACAGATAATTTTCTTTTATGAAGGTTATAATCCGCAAGCAACATATGTCCTATGCTCTTCAAATAAAATAACGATTGAAAAAACAAAGCCATGCCTCAAACTACTGCAGCTCTAGTATTATTATAGATATGACATCAAATACTAGTGAAAAGATCTATACCTTTAACTCTTTGTTCATAAGCAGCTCGGTCACGCATCATCAAAGCTGCAGCCTCTCCATTCAAAGGGCTTGATGGATTGGGGTACAGCAGAAGTTGTGGTAGGAACACTTCAAACACATTTACAAGATCTGCAAAACGTGGATGCCAAAGACCATTAGCTACAACCTCCTGAACTAGTGAGAGTGAGAGATACTTTGATTTTAATGAAAAGGCCCAACTGTTATTACCAAACATGGGGCTCCAGGTTTCATTAATAACATCTAAACAAACTGAACCTGACCTGAAATTAATATCAGACAAGATGGTCAGACTTGTACAAAATTCCTCTTAAAATTAACGAATGTGATAAACTAACCAATAAAGAAAACAAAATACGTGATTTAACATTTATACTCACATCTCATCAACATTTGGGTGGTAGATCTTATTAACGAACCCTATGGATGGAGATTTATATGGATAAGCATCTGGTAAATCAACTCTTATCCTCCACACACCTCCATGATAAGGACCTGCCAGAATCCATCACATGAATGGAGGAAAAACTCCTGTGCTCAAAACTGTAAAGCTCCATTTCCAGTCTAGCAATATAACTTCTGAAGCCGTTGAGAACAATAAGCAAACAACATATCTACCGATGTTATAAAGAATTCTATGGGTAATCTTTACAGGGCCAAAACGGTTCTATATTTCAACCGAAGGCCAGAGGATACACAATCTAGAAAGCAAATTATTAGTCACTAATCTGCTTTATAAGACCAAAAAAGCACACTATGTAGTTCAAACCCAAACATTGCATAAAGGAAGGGAGTCCGAGAACCTAATAGCAATTTCAAAATCTAAGTTGGGAAAGTTCATAACATGTATCTTTCTACCATTACGGGAGTTTCAATCTACAACTTATGAAATAAGAAAGTTAAAACCATCTTGTAAAGCTCAAAACTCATGCTGCAGCACCAGAAATAAGAATTAAAAACAAGATATGAGTATTGAAGATTTACTCTCACTGGGTCCATGGAAATCAACATAGAACTCTTGCATGCCATCATTGATCATCTCTACCTTGTAGTCGCCCATCATCCTAAAAAACCACAAAAATAAAAGTTGACTATAAAAAAATGAACAGAGAAAAGATTCAAGATGACCCAAAAAATATTTAAGAGGAATAACAGTTTCATCAAGTCCATCTCTCGGCGTTTGCTTGGGGAAGACATGATTTTTCTTTACAATTTTGGCTCCTTTTCTCTTTCCAGATGTCTTGGAGAGAGAGAGAGAGAGACAGAGAGAGAGACAGAGAGAGAGAGGAGTTTCTTGTAGAACTGAGAGAAGCAAACTCAGACATTAATGCATGAAAGTTAAAAGGAGGTACTGGAAAATGATGATGGTGATGATTATGACATTGATGATGAGAGGTGAATTTACCAGCTAGGCCCCCAAATACTATATTATTAAATTGCAGGGCTTGCGGCCTCCCTTTGTTTCCTTCTATCCGACGGCTCATCTAATTTGTTAAATTAAGTTATTTTTATTATCTTTAGTTATAATAACAATTACGATTGTAAATCCGAAATAACTGCTTATTTAAAAAAAAAAAAGGAAAATTATTTTAGATGTTTCATATCATTAAGCGTTATTATTAAAAAAAATTTATTAAAACGACAACATCTAACTAAAATGAAAATTAATTATACTATTTTCTATTATTTACCAGATTTATCCATAAAATTATATTAATTGCTAAATTAATCCATTAGATTTGACCCGTTTAAGAAAGAAAAACTAAGAAAAAAACTCATAGATTTTAAAATACATCACTAATATTCTCTACTTTTTTTTTTTAATTTTATCAAATTCATTTTTTGGTCCATTTGCTCATACGAGTTTTCTGAAATGATTAAAATACCTAAAGTTTATGCTAAATAGATATTATCAATTTCTCTTGAAACCGAAAGCAGCCAAATTCAACATCCCTAAACATTGACACAAGCAAAAAATTGATCACATAGGACATAAAGAAAAACAAATCTATTTTTCTATAAATTTGAGATGTGAGGTGGCGGACGGGAGAGGTCCTCAGATGAAGACCTCTCCCACCATCTCATCTGTCAAGCAATACCTCAACCCATCAGATAAAAGATGAAGGTCCACCAAAAATGTGGAGGAGCTTTTCACCTTGATAGATAGATTACAACCACCACCTTAGAGGAAAGATTCCACCTCCACCCTCTCATGGCCCAATACAAAACCCTAATTTAGGAACTAACCCCTTTTTGATACCATAACTTGTCAACTTTTAAAGTAACAACAAACCATTATCACAAACTACTGTAGGATTGACCTTAAATTGATTGTCAATTTTATGGTATTGTTTTTCCTTTCTGCGTTGGAAACATTTAATACTACCTATAAAATGGTTCATTTGGTTAAATAAAGGATTGAAATGGGATTCCAAATTTCCAACAACAACAACAACAAAAAGAGAATTAGGTTGGTGGTTTTGAAGCTTTAAACATAATAAAAATGATTCAATTTTACTACATACAATCATTTTTACATGTTTTTTACATACTCTATTGATGTGACGGAATTCGACATTTATTTTATTTAAAAAAAAATGATGCAACTAATTACATCAGTAAAATGTACAAAGAATATGCAAAAGTGACTATACATAAATTTTAAAAGTTTGATTTTCCAATACAATATCTTAAAATCATTCTCAATTTAAACATATTTTATATGGATCTCTCACTATTTTCACAAAAAAAAAAAAATCTTTCTTAAAATTCTATAAAATAATTCAGATATTTTCAGAAAAATATTAAGTAGAAACAAACCGGCAGTTAAATCAGACCAAAGCTTACAACCCAAAAATAAATAAATGACAGTTTAGGATTGCCGAGTCAGTGTTTTGTACCTTTGAGACATTGTATCGGCCGGCCCACGTTTTTGTGCAACTTGGTATTTGACAGCTTCCCTTTTCAAAGGGTTGGCCCGGCCGAAAGCAAAAAGTTCATTGGATGGAACCAAATAAGTGGGCGAAATACATTTATAATAATAATAATTATTATTATTCTAGTATTAAGTTGATTTGTATATATTATATTAGACACGGCATATAAATAATAATATTTAAATTTTAAAGTTTACTTTACAAATCAAATTATACTATATAGACATTTTATTAGATATGTTTTACAGGCTAGCATGATAATAGAATTTTTTATAATAAAAAATTAATAAGTTTACACAAAATTTTATATAATTTTTTTTTTATAATAATGTAACTAATGTTTTGAATATTGTATCAATGAACGTATCGATCAAATCATTAGAATGAAATATTTCGATACTAATACCGTTAGTGTATCATTTCGAAATAATTTATATATAAATAAATTATATATAAATATATATAAATTATATTTTAAAATAATATTTAATATATAAATAAATTATATATAAAAAATAGTCTGAATTGAGGTAAAAAAATAACAAAAAATGAAAAAAAAAAGAAAAAACCGAAATCTGACAAAACTAAAATACGAATATCGACCAGTACAAGTCGATACCAATCGATATTTCTATTGAAATTATTTGTAACGGCTGAAATGGTCGAAAATTATCTTAGTAGGAAATATCACATTTTTTTTACCAGTCGATTGACTGGTACGATACAAGCCTATATGACATATTTTTGTTATACTGGTCGAAACAATACAAAATTCAAAATAATGGATATAACATAATATAATATAATATGATAGATTTATTTTATAATAAAATATCTTTACAATCGAGTAAGTCAAACCACTTTGATTTGTAATTTTCTTGTATAAGAATTCTGGAATTATTCTTTATCTTATATTTTTTAGTCTTCTAGTCATTTCTAGGTTAATCCCCTAACGTAGATTAGGTTGGTAACTCCAAATTGCACCTTAATTTGCCACGTGGCCAGTTGCCACAAGCCTGCCTTTGGGTATGTGGAGTTAAGTCTTGAAAGAAATTTATTTTTTATTTTTTATAAAAAAAAATATCATGAATGTGAAAGATGAATAATCTAGATATGACCATATAGGATTATATATATATACACTAGATAGAAATAACGTATAAAACACGTTTATTTAATTTAATTCTTAATAAAAATTTAATGATTATTCATAATTAAGTAGATGATAAATAATTATACGTTTTCATATATTATAAAAAAAAATTAATAAAAATAATAAGATAGTCTCATAAAAAAATATAACATATAGTTTTATCCAACTTGTTTGAGATAATTTTAATTAAAATTTTAATAAAAAGTTAGTTCAAGATATGATATTTTTTTAATTCTAAGATAATAATTTTATATTTGTATTTTTTTGTACGGCCTCAAAACAGAGGACAATAAAATATCTATGTTTTTTTAGTTATGTGATTATTTTTAAGAAATAATTTGAGTTTTTTGAAAAAATAAATTATATAGTTTATAATTTATATAAGAATGTTATATTATAAATTATAAATTATAATTTATATAAATTTATTTAATCATATATATTTTAATTAAATATCAAACATATTGTTGAACCCAAGGTTTCAAGTTTCGTGTAAATCTACATATGAATTTTGATGATAACAAATGAATTCAAAGAATAAAGGAGTCTCAAGCTCAAGTTGTCCACACAATAGAATCAAGCACATCAAGGAAGCAAGTATGAGCAAGAAGGGAATAAGTTCACATTAAAATCATAGAATAATATTGTAAATCTCTTAAAAATTCAAAATTAGGATTAAGGTTCAAAATTAATATTTTATCATAAAGTATTAAAATATATTTTCCACATGTGCATGAATATTTTGAAAATTAAAAGATGATTGATTGTCATCTTTCACATGTGCATGACATGATTAAATGTTTGAATTTTGAAAATATTAAGATGATTGATTGTCATTTTTCACATGTGCATGTTTTATTTAAATATTTTCAAAAGTGATGGATGCTTTTCTTGACTTATGCAAAAGGTAGATGTTTTTGTTTGAAAATTTTGAAAAGTAAAGTGTGCTCCTTTTGTCACATGCAAAAAGTAAAAAGATTAGGTTTGAAATTTTTGAAAAGTGAATGATGATGTCTTTGACATGTGAATCTTTTGAATATGAAGTCTCATATGCCTATAAATAGATCATTTGAGAGCTTCACATTTACAACACTAAGAGAATACAACATTCATTCAAAGCTTTCATTCCCTCTTCTCTAAGCATTGAGCCTTAACCCCTGTTCATTTTGAGAGATATAGTTTGCGCTGTATTGTTTCTATCTCACTCATTGAGGAGTATATTTTGATAGTCTACCTACTATCAACTCTTGTACTTGTAAGAGGGTGCGTATAACCCTTGTGTGTGTACAAGGTGTTCTACACGGGAAATAGTTAAATCACCAAGTGTAAGGTGATTGGAAGTATAGAAGGTGTTCTACACGGAGAATAGTTAAATCACCAGGTGTGAGGTGATTTGAAGTGTAGAGGGTGTTCTACACGGATTCTTTGGAGCGGTGCTACTCAAAGGTGTAATAGGTTTTTATCTCCACCTAAAGGAGATTGAATAGTGGATTTGGGGATCCTCAAGGGGTGGCTTGAGGCGAGGACGTAGGCAGTGGGGCCGAACCTCGTTAACATACTGTGTTTGCTTCTCTCTTACCCTTACTTTTTATATTTATTGTTGTTTCATATTTTGTTTATATTTTATATTTTTGATTTATAATTGTTATTTTTTTTAATACAACTCAATTCACTCCCCTCTTGTGTTAGTAATCTGGGCAACACATATAATATTAATTATATTTATTGCTTATTATTACCAATTTAATATAATTATAATAAATTGTATATACCGTATATTAACTATATATATCATATATATAGTTAATTTAATAAATAATGCATTCATTTTAAAATTATAAATTATTTTAAAAAAATTAAATTATTAATCATATAATAGGAATAAAATTTTCATGAATAAAATTAAACTCTCTAATGTGTAAATTGTTATGAATGATTTATTTCTATATATATTGTTATATTTATATATTCTATATTTTATGTGTCATTCTATACTATTATTATTATTCTATATTTATTTTAAATAAAATAAAATGAAAAAATACATCCTAAATAGGAATTCTAAAATAAAAAAATCTAGCATTATTTATGGGTTTAATGAATTGTGTTTAA
Source organism: Platycarya strobilacea (assembly GCA_036898215.1). NCBI lineage: Eukaryota > Viridiplantae > Streptophyta > Magnoliopsida > Fagales > Juglandaceae > Platycarya > Platycarya strobilacea. The sequence continues at coordinate 10,150,920 of CM072545.1, forward strand.
AGTATTAAGTGGTATTAAAAAGATGTTAAATGAGTTTTAAATGGAAAGTTTATATTGTAGAAAGTTGAAGATGTGGAATTAATTTTAATGCCAAGAACATTATTTCAATGAATAAATTTAATAAATTGTATTTAAAATGGTAATTCTCATTAGATGCAATATTAATTTTAAAAGAAACTGACGAAAAATGTTAACTTTAACGAAAAAACAAGAATTTCCGTTAAAACAAGAATTTCCTTTAGATAGCTACTTTATATATATATAAATATATGACCGCTGAAATAATTTTTATTTTTAATATATGCTGTTGAAATTATCAACTGAGAAATGAATTTGTTCATCATCTTGATGGTCCATCTTCAAATTTCGGACTAAATTGATGCATAGATGAAAGATAATGGAGGCATTCAAGATTTATTTACGCGCTATCACGATGTAATATTTGTCGGTTAATCATCTTTATAAATTTCTTCCTATAAAGATGACAACAATAAAATAAATTTCACCAGACTCCCCAAGAAAATAATAAATATTGTACTCAATCAAGATTGTTTGGTTTCTTCAATGAAAATCACTCATAATTTATAAAAATTTCATGTGCAGTTACTTCTGCATATTCTTTTACACACTCTATTAATATAATTAATTATATTATTATTTTTCAATATAAAATAACAATAATTTATCAAACAAGATGGCTCCCTATGCTGTCAAGGTTGGCAGGAGACCTTTTATGAAAAAAGAGAATGTGGGTTTGGAACAAAAATTAATAAAAGTGATAGATTGATTTGGATTTGAGTAATTGAATTATTTTATTTATCTTAGAGGAATCCAACCATTTAAGCAAAGAATATAGCAGTATCTTTTGACCAAGTTAGAGTCCAGCAAAAACATCCTTATCCTCCCAAACATTCATTGTATGTGTACCTTTATTATTCACTAATGCTATTATGCACAAGGCTCCACTCTATTTCCCATTGGTTTCTTGGATAATCTATTGGCTACTTTCAACTAACATTTTTCAAATAGTTCAATTTCACTATTATTTATAATTACTTCATTACTATTTACAGATGATCTGGGATATACTTAGCATCCAAACGGAGTATAGTCTTTCATCTTTGAATACCAATGGAGCTACATAGAAATGAAAAAAAAAATGTTTCTCTGCAAGTTAGTGTAGATGATACATTTTCCACACTATTGACATGGTAAGACTTGATTTATAAGATAAATTTAAAATGCAAATTGAATCGTATCAAGTTAACATGTATGAAAATTGGTTTGTGTTCTTTCATGTGTTTGTGTGTGTGTGTGTGTGTTTTAGAAAAAAGTAGAGGCGTCATGTGAGATGAATAGTTAAATGTTTTGGCTTTCCAGTACATGCAAATGTGAATGTTACTCATGCCAATGTTTCTTTTATTTTGGAGGAAGAAGATTCCAAGTTAATTTTAGTAGAAAAAAACGTGTGAATAATAAATTTTAGGTATAAAAAATCATGGTTATAAGGAATTGCTTCCATGGTCCTACTAAAAAAGAAAAAAGTATTAGAATATTATCATATTTCTCATAGAATATTATCCAGCTCCTCATACTTGGTGTAAATTAATCAATAACCATTTTTTTTATTGATTTCTAATTATTGTATTTCTATTATTTCTCTTTCCTTATTCAACTATAAATAGCTATATGTCATTAATTTTACATACAAAGTTACAAACTTGTTTACCCACAATTACTTCTTGCATTTTTTTTTGCATCAAAATAAAATGTTGGGTGAGTTCCCCTCAATCTCTATGTTAGATCAAGATCACTCAAGTTCTTATATGAGATTGGGTCTTTAAGTGGGATGAGATCGACATATATATATATATATATATATATATCTTTATATATATAAAGTGGCTATCTAACAGAAAATCTTGTTTTAACGAAAAATTTTGTTTTTCTGTTAAAATTAACACTTCCCATCCATTTTTGTTAAAATAAATACTGCATTTAATGAGAAATATTATTTTAAATACAATCTATAAATTCCATTAATCACCGAAATAATGCTCTTAACATTAAATTTAATTACACCAATTTTCTATAACGATAAACTTTTCATTTAAAACTTTTTTTTATGTAAAATAAATATAGAATAATAATAATAGTAGAGAATGATATAATAATAGTATAGAATATATAACAATATATATAAATAAACCATTTATAACAATATAACAATGCAATCCTCACTTAGAGATATTAATTTATACGTTAGAGAGTTTAATTTTATTCATAAAAATTTATTCCTATTATATGATTAATAATTTCATTCTTTAAAAATTATTTTATAATTTTAAAATGAATGTATTATTTATTTATTTTTTGAGATGATAAATATACGGTATATACAATTAACTATAATTATATTAAATTGGTAATAATAGACAATAAATATAATTAATATATTATATATGTTTGATATTTAATTGAAATATATATGATCTAATAAATTTACATATTTAAGATTAAAATTTCATGTTATAAATTATAATATAATATTATTTTATATAAATTATAAATTACATAATTTACTTTTAAAGAAAAAAATTATTTCTTAAAAATAATCACATAATTAAAAAAACTGTGAATGATTCAAGTTAATGTAGATCTAGAAAAATTCAAAGACTAAAAATATAGGTATTTTAATATTCTCTCTTTTGAGGTTATGCAAAATGACGCAAATATTAGATCATCGTCTTAAAATTATAAAAATATAATATTTTGAACGAATCTTTTATTAAAATTTCAATCAAAATTATCTCAAACAAATTTGATAAAACTATATGTTATGTTTATTTATAAGACTTATCTTATTGTTTTTATTAATATATTTTTTTTATAATATATGAAAACGTGTAATTATTTATCATCCATTTAATTATGAACAATTTTCTAATTTTTATTAGAAATTAAATTAGATAAACGTGCTTTGCACCTTACTTTTATCTATTATATATATATATAAGTATGATGACGAAAGATTACCTATTTTTGATGAGATGATAGGACGGGAAAACCCTGATGGTGTCAATATTTTGATTTATATGATTATCAAACATTTTATTGGAATCCCTTCCAATATTACTAATTGTATTCTGATTATTTAAATAATTTAAGGTGCCAAAAAATGTCTGATAACAATTGATACCAAAGTGTTTTTATTTCTCGTGTTTTACTTTGTGATGATTCTAATAAGTCTTATTGGAAGGAGAAATTCATTGATGGTTTCCCTCATTTGTTTGCTTAAAAGGTTAAAGACTCATTAATTGATACTTCAGGACTTCTTAATTATGATAGATATACCTACGGGGATATCATAAGTACTATTAAGAAGCTGGGTATTAGTATGTGCAATGATCAAAAGCTTATCAATTAACAGATGAAAGATAGAAAGATAGAAAGAAAGCCAAATACGAAATGAGCAATTTTTGTGAATAATTTGGCCTTCCTCCTATCGCCCCATCTCACGAGAAGAGAAAGCATTTTAAAAAGTTTTCAAAAAACCTCATGGGGATAATAGGAGAAAAACCCATGATGAAATTTACATAAAACCTTTTCATAAAAAGTTTTCTTCGAATAAGAAAGAGGAAGAATTTAACAGTAATGATTCGGCTGAAGGAACAGAAGACTCAGGTGAGGAATTTGATCCTTACAGCAATATTTTTGGACTTGACTCACTAGATCCTCCAAGATTAGGAGATTATTGACACCTTTCCAACTTGATTCACCTGTCGGTACAAAAAGACAAATTAACTTTTGGTGCAGACAGTCTTTACTTTTACTATTTAACACGATTCAACCATCGGTACAAGAAGACAAGATTACTTTCAGTGCATATAGCTTTTACTTTTCTTTATTTCACCTGTGATTTACTCCAAGATTTATTTTTGTAAAGTCAACTCCTTCATCTATAAAAGGAGACCTTAATATTCATTGAAGGAGTTAGTTTACCATCCTTCCACCTTTAAAGCCTCCCAAACTCTCAAGCCTTTCAAGTTTCAACTTGTCTCCATTTTGTAATTAAATGTTTCAAATTTGTAAGTATTGTTTAATAAAGAATTTTTTGATTCAAGTTTATTTCCATTAAATATCTTATCTACATACGTTTATATTTGGTAGGCTTTGCCGCCTTCATATCTTGTGCATCATTTACTTTAATTGCACTTGCTTCTGCATTTTTGATATCATAGTCATTTCTGGTTTTGGTTACTAATTTATTAATTCTATCTTTACCTTTTTTCCTTCTTGACAATTCCTAGAGACACTCTATCTCCTTTTTTTTTTCTTTGCTTTATTCTGTTGGTGCCACCGTAGTCGAATACTCCAATCTGAACAGTAAGTCTCGAACAAGCTAGCGTAGGCGTAATAGGACATGAGAAGATATTGTTGTTGTGACCCACCGATATGTATTACGAAATGCATAAAGTAAGGTTCAAGACCTAGATTTAGGAAGTACTTGAATTTTGCTTTAGTAATTACCAAAATGGACAAAATATTTAGATCCAGTTCATGAGTTAGTTTTAGATCAAGTTTGCCACCTGATATTATTATTAATGAAGAAGATCGTGTTTTTGAAGAAAATGATTTACTAGATATTGATCGATGGCACATACTAAAGATTAATACTGCTTCTCTTTATAACAAATCCTAGAGAGATAAAGTTTTTGCTATGGAATTCAATGTGAAAACCGTTGAGCGGACTTTTGCTATTTCACAAACCCAGAAAAAATGTCTTTTATTTCAAAGTTTTATGATTCAAGCCTTCATAAAAAAATGTTTTAATTTTATGCATATTGCATCTGTTCAAGTTGCTGTCAAATCTCTGATAAGGAAAGACATCAGCGCCTCTATTCTTTTATGTTTACATAATGGTAGATTTAAGGACTTTAAAGACAGTAAACTAGTTGCAACTGCAATGGTTCCTGTTGTAATTCTGTAGTTAAGACAATTAATGTTTTAACTAAAGAAGAAGAACAAAAAAACTTTCTTTTAACATTGATTTCATAGATTGAAAACCTTGAGTTTAAAAAGAAATATCTCTTACAGCTTAAGAAGACAATGGTCTGCAAGGAACCAAGGACTTCTCAGGGAACAGTCAGTTTTCAATAAACTTTGAGACGTTTTGAAAAGAAAAAACCCAAAGAAATTTCAACTTATGATTTACAGTATGAAATTGTTTCAATCAAAAAAGAGATAGTTGAACTCAAATATGAGATTAACTCTCTTAAACTTGAAAATCCATCTTTTGAATCTTATTCCACTCATAGAGTTTGTCAGCACTAGCTGAAAATTGAGACTAAAATATTCTTTCTTCAATCTGTAGATCAGGTGGAGTAGGCCTAGAAAACCAATTTTTTATAAAATTCGTAGGTCTGGTAGAAGTAAGTTTGGCTATCTCAGGTTTTTCCAATGAAATCTCTTCAAAACAATTTTCAACATCATTAATGACAGAATCATCCACTGAAGAATCATCTGTATAATTTCAACAAAATCAACCCCTTTGCTACATTTGTCTAAGACACTGGTAGAGGGTCGTTCTTGCTTTATCTTAACAATCATTTGATCAATTTTATTCAAAGTACTGACATCTTTGTTGAAATCGATTTTTTGTCTGTTCTATGATAAAATAATCAAAAGTTTTCTTCGAATAAGAAAGATTCATAGATCGGTTTGATTGAAATCGATCCAGTATGGACCAAGATTCCTAGATAAAATTTGAGGTCTTTGGCCGAATTCTGAGGAATCCAATGCCAACCTGGAGGAAAATAATGCGAAGCTATTTTAAAAAGATCTGTATCTATCTAAAATTCAATATAGAACATATTCTTGAAATAGGATTTTTGAAAATATTCTACCTTGGAGGCAGAGGGAAGCCTAGGCCTTGCTATTGTCAAAGGATTGACAAAAGGGTCATAAGATGCAGACAGAGTTAAAGCAAAGAAACTAGAGGGAATTGGTCATAAAGCAAGTTTTACGGTATTTATTGAACATTTAATACTGTTAAAAGAAATTCATCCACACAACAGTAGAAGTTATAAAATTTACTTTATATGTCTCTCTCTCTAAAATGAGATGCTCAAATCCAAATTAAATTTGAGGAGATATGTATATTGTAGGGTTGAATGAAGAAATCCCTTTGCAGTACTGTCCAATTATGTATCAGCACATTAAACTACAAACATAAAGTCTGTCACAACATGGCTACATATAATTTAATAGTTATTAGATTAAAATATTTATGGTATTTAAAATTTAGCATAGATTTGATCTCACTTTCACAAATGTACAAGATCCCAAATCTATCTGAATAATTTATAAGATAAATACACACCTCTCCATCTATCAATCATCCATCAAGTGTTACTTTTTAAAGTTATCCAAAAATTAAATTAGAGTTCGGTAGAATTTTAAGGGCTAAAATTATATTTTAACATTAACTATTATCATTACTATGATAATTGACATCAAACGGGATACAAATGAAAATTTTCTTCATTTTCTCTATTTATCTCAATTTTTATTTTGATTTTTTATTTTGATTTTGATTTTTTTATCACCAATAATTTAAGGCCTGGTTGTTTTCAGAGATAAAATGAAAAGAGATGATATAGTTAAAAAAAAATATATTATTATAAAATATTTTTTTAATATTAGTTTTGTTTTGGAATTTGAAAAAGTAATTTTAAAATTTGAAAAAATTAAATTTTTTATTATATTTCGTATGGAGATCTACAAAAGTGTAATAATAATTTTGAGAAAAATTTAAGAAGAGTTTGAAATTTTTAATTTTATCTCTCAAAACAAACCAGATGTGTCGACATTTTTAAAGTAAGTTATATTATTTTAATAAAGTTAATGTGTCCCGGATATATTATATGAGTTATAACAATTGGTATATGTACCAAATATTACATTTATTGATGGAATGGAGTCAACACTATTATATATAGGATTGAAGATTTCCTAGCTTAAACATATTTGACAAGCCCCAATACACTTCATCTATGAGATTTTTTGACAAAAGAGAAATACTATTTGAAAGCCTTCACAGAACACATCATCTACGTGACATAATTTAATTAATAAGATTTAAGTTTTAAAAATTTATCTTTCAAATCAAATTAGAATGGTGATAGAAGTACTATCATTTTATAATTTATTAGTGTATTTGAATGTTTTTATTTTTTATTTTATCATTTTCTTTAAAGTATTTTTTAAACATTTTTAATCATTAAGAAAAAAAATACAATTTTATTAATATTTACTTTCTTAATTATTAAGTAAAATTAAAAATTAAATACAAAAAAAGTTGTAAATAAATAATAAAATAGTAGTAATACTATCCTTATAGATCAAATTATGATATTGCGAATGATTTACGGTAATATAATTATCTTTTTGCAGAATCTGATGGCTTTTTTATTTGTAATTTTCTAGGAATATTTGAACAAAGGTGATTGAAGGTACGAATTATCTTTTTGCAATTTTGTTTTCTTACAATTTCATTCTCAGAACTTTCTGTTAATAGTCAAGTCAATCTCAAAATATTGGATAATCCTTTTACCTTTCACAAAAGTTCATTTCTCTGTGTTTTTAAGAAAAGGGTAGCCCTACTATACTCCCTTAACTTGTTTACTTGGTGTGCTTTAATGTAAATTGTATTTTTTTTTTTTTTTGCTTTTTATTTCAAACATTTTCCGACCATTTAAAAAAAAAAAAATACCAATACACTAATATTTTATACTTTGCACCTCAAGCTAACAAAATTGGCATGTTGCATTCTCTAATTATATATATAAAAAAGGTAATAATATGTGTATTCTATTAAGATCTGATCGTCAAGATTGTCTGTCACATTATCTATTCATCTTAACGATCGAAATTGAAAAACTAAGTTACCTGGGGGGGTGCAATGTGTTAGTTATGAAAACCTAGGATACAAAATGTAAAGCACTGCATAGTTTGAGAGTGAAAAATGCTTTCTTTTAACCCCATCTGTGCATCCTTCTTAATCCAATCTACACATTATTATTATTATTATTATTATTATTATTACTTTATAATTCATATTCCCTTGCACGTGTGGCAATGCCCTTTCGTTAATTTAATTTTGATTTATAAAATGAGATGTTAATTATTGCTAAAGAACTTCTGGGTCATCATTCATTCAGTCTACAACCACCAAATATGTTTTGGTAACAAGTGATTACTACTTGATTGTCTCTATTTTACTTCTTTCAATCTTTAATCACATGGCTAACTCACATATCAAGACCCAACCCCTCTCTTCCCCTTGAAACAACCCCGCCAACCACCGAAATTTCAATGGCAAGATCAGTTTTAGTTCTGTTGCGATGTTGATGAAAATGCAAGATAGAGGTTGTATAGTAATTATTGTAAAGGAAACAATAAAACATAAAATAGAAATGTAAAAATGGTGGTTCGATGTCAATTGTTGAGACAATTTTCATTCCCCGGTATGGAATCCTCACCTGAAATAATCTAAAAGTAAATTGGAAAGATATATTGCCTGCTACTTGCATTAAACCATGCAAGTGTAAGAAAGTTACGTAAACTGTCATCTATTTTGTATTAAGAAGACACTAGAATTTGTGAATGTATATGTAAGTGCCTAGATGAAAAGAAAAAAAACAAAGTGAATACACAAGAATGTGATTATTTGACATTGAGAAAAAAGATTGAAATTGCAGAGAAAAAAAAAAAACCAATTACTGTACCATTTTCCTTTTTCTTAAAAAAAAAAAAAAAAAGCATATAACTAGCAAGTGCATTTACTCACTCTAGAGTCTGGTACATGAAGGGCTACAATAAACCATTTCCTAGTCCTTTCCCCTTCCTGTATATCCCCGGACCCCAAGGCTTCTTTTTTAAGTCAACTCCGTAGTCAAATAACAATAGTAAAAAAAGACAGAAATGTGCTATACCCATATTTGTCGTCGTTAATCATGGCACTTTAGAAATGTGCTAGACAAAAAAACATTCCTCATACACAATCAGACGAACCAAAACGCACTTTAACGGAACAGCCTCTATCGTGAGCAACATCGACCACTTAATCAACTTTTTCTTCAAAAATGATTCTTAATGTTACTCTTCAAAATCATTCATATTCACTTCTCAAAGGTAATGATAATTCCGCATTGGCATACCAGAAAAAAGTCGTCTAAATTGCTGAACTCCACAGTAGATCCAAAACTGCTAGACTATACATTCTCACTGAAGCACTTGATTCCAATCTGTATCAGCCGCTGTTGACTATTGAGTATTTCGTGTTGGCTACTTCTCAGACTGTCTAAAGTTTGTATGTAGCTTTTTTGGGGAATAAAAGATGGAGTTTTGTAAGTTGTCTGCTTCATGTCCAATACCATTAGTTGACAATCCAGATTCTAATTCCTCGTCATCACTGTCGATGATATTTGGGGTAAATCTATTCTGGTATCCTCTGCACTCCAGAAGAAAGACATTGAAGTAGTAGCTTACCAAATCTGCCCTGCTCCTGGTAGGAAAACACTGGAAATTTTGACCCCAGAAACACCTCTGAAGAGTTGGACGATTCAAATCCAGTATGGCCTTAAGTTTCTGTTGTTCTTCCTCTGTCCACAGAAGTTGAACTTCCTCGCCCATTTTATGGAATTCCCATTGATAGTAAGCTAAACCCAATTCCCGCTTCACTCTCAGCCTTTTCTCAGCAACATGAAACCTGACACATTCAATAGAAGCGGGCACTTCACAGCCGCATGAATCTTGCCTTCCCTTACCAATTGGATCCCTTTCAATGATGTTTCTCTGATCTACTTTTTCTAGTGGCCAAACTCGGGTGCCCAACCACTTACGGTCACTTTCAGAAGTCACACCAGTCCACTCCTGCACTTCAGCTTTAAAACAAGGCCTCCAAGATTTGCGTTTTGGGAAAAATTTATCAAGTCCTGAATCTTCTGTAAACGAATTAGAGGTTCCAAGTAACTGATTGGTGATTCCGTTTTCCACCCCTTCTGTAGAAGAAGTTTTGTCCAAGTCACTTTGAGTGGTTGAGGGTGACTTAGAACAAGCTTGTGTATGAGACATCATTTTCTCAGAATGAAGCTTCTTGCAACGTCTTGATCTCTCTCTAAAATTGTAATTTGAGCCAGATTGATCTTCATACATGCACGGATGCATCTTCTGAGTTCTCTACAGATGCAAAACAAAACAACTCGTAAAAAATATGAGATGGTTACAGATTTTTGTTGGTTTGAAAATTAGAAGTATTGCCATATCGAGACAAGGCTTAGGAAGAAAGCTTGAACTCATGCATAAAGCAAAAGTAAACATAGGTAGCTATCATCCCAATGATTAACAAGTAAGCAACAATAAAAATCAACAAAACAAGCAATTCCCTACTTTTTATTATTCCAAAATATCAACAAATAAGCTATTCCCTATTTTTGTAAATTTGAAGTTACTATTCACTTTTGAAGACAAAAAATACTTTTATTCTTTCTCCCGCTTTTGTCTCCTCATTTTTTATCAAATATGATCAAAAGTTTTTGATATATGTGCAAACTTGTATTTTTTTGTAAATATAAATGCATAATTCAATGAGGACGCTCTAATAGGGAGGGGGCATGGCCGTCCCAAAAAAATTTATAATTCAAAATTTACCCTAGATTATTCTCAGAATTCTACGTACATAGAAAGTATACAGAATTCCACAAACATTGAAATAAACAGAAACACAAGTATAAAGCTTTAACAAGAATAAGGAATAGGAAGATATCCAACACATTGCAAGTGTAGAATATGCATGCTATAAAAATTTCTATTCATGGTACACAAGTTGATCTACAAGTTGATCTAGCATGTACCTGCCATTGGTCAGCATTCGAATCAACCCGCATTTTCAGAAAGATGGCCTCCCGAGCCAACAAAACCTTCTTCCACATCATTTCCTTACCATGAGACTTCCACTTGGACCGTTCCGGTAATGAATCAATGGCAGGATCACAAGGATTCTTTGCCACCCCCATAACCCAGTTGAGCATTCCACACAGGGACTCCCGTTTCCTCTTACCACAGAAACTCTCTGTGTCCACAACCACCACACCATCGTCATCAACCTCGCATCCCTTCCCTGTATCCAACTCAGCTATCAAACTATTTACCTCAAAATTGAAACACAAATTTCCACCACCCCGTTCATCCGCAGCACTCTCACTCGAATCCAAAAACGTCATTTTCTCATCTATAACATCATTCCCGTCCCCATTCAACACTATCACATCTCCTTCTTCATTGCAAAAATTGTTACTATCACCAATCCTTCCCACCAAATCCAAACCTGACAGTCCCTCATCACCAATACATTTTTCGCTTCCATTCGACTCCACCTCCTCAGACGCTGACTCTAGATGCGGGTACTCATCATCGTTCTTCTTCTTCTTATCCGGAACTTTTGCTGTAATAGCTTTAAGCCCAGGCTGACAGTCCATGAAATAACCACCAAAACGTCTTCACTCAAACCGCATTCGAAGCCCTTATTTTCAACAGCCCGCTTCAACCATCTCTCTAAAATATCCAGATACTTGACGTAAACTACCAACAACCCGGACTCTTTGGCCACCTGAATCCACAAACCCTTTTACGAAACAGCAACGCACCCACCCCTATATCTCATAATCCCATCTTCAAGCATCCGAGGTAGAGGTAGAGGCAGAAAAAAGTCTTCAGCGCAGATCTCCTTGCGGATACCTCGAAGAAAGCATGCGAACTCGCATCGGAGCTTTTCAGGTTCTCTTTCGCCTTCAACACAGGTTCTTGAGGCCTTATCAGACCCTTTCAGAACCTGTTCAAGATCGACCCAGAAGACGTTCTGCTTAGGCTTCTGTCTTGGGGATTTGGGGCAATCTAAAGCAGACCCATCATGAACAAGTATCCACCACCCTGCCATTTATTCCGAGTTCAGACCTTAAAAACCCAAGTCACTCTCTTCTTAATCTGTGGTAGTCTTGAACAATATAATCACGCAAGTAAAAGGGACGCAAACATAACGCAGCTAACTAAAAAAATATGCATCAAATTTGAAATTAAAAAAAAAAAAAAGAGCCAATGTAACCCCTGAAGAAAGAAAGACAAAAAAGAGGCACCGATCATCCACCCGGGTGATGCTTGGAACCGGCTTTTGGCGGGAAAATATCGACACTAGCTAGCGCTTTGAAAGCTGCGAGCTAGTCCGTGGGAACGCAACTCATGTCCCCACGCTTTCTTTCCCTTAATTGCAGATATTGGTGCGTGCATGCGTGCGACAGAGAGAGAGAGAGAGAGGGAGGGGGCTAAAATTCTAGTTTTGCACAGATATAGACCCTCGTCTTCAAAATCCCTAAAGAATTATAGTCATTGGAGTAAAAGAGAGGACCCAAACAACCAAACAAGAAAAAAAACGTACCAGTACATTTCTCGGTAAAGCTTTGGCCTTTGGGACCGTGGGGTGGGGTTTCCAATTCAGCGGACCCGATGCCTTCTTATTCTTTCCATTTGTTTGTCTTTTGTTTTTATTGCCCTCAGGGTGTTTGTCAAAAATACGAAACAAAAGGGAAGGCCATTCTACTAGGGTTTTGTTAAAAAATTACGCGACAACATGATCTTATTTATAGAGGCATGGCCTTGTGACCATGGTTGATTATTAACTAGGTGGTTAAGTTTAAGAGCATGGGAAATTGCACTATTTAGTAGTATTTACTCTTGCTGTGGGAAGCTCAACGGGTCCCGCAAACGAGTTCTCTGCATTTCAAGATTCAATCATAGACCATTAGTATAAGGAATTATCTGGCCTGACCGACTCCTTCAGAAAGATGGTCTCCGTTGTCACGGCTATCACCGGCAACATTCTCCTTACAATTAGGATAGCCTCCTTCTGACAATCTCTCTTCTGTGACGGTGACTTTTGATAATTTACCACCTTCTCCTAACAACTTTAAACTTAAAATTGGTCTGTTACTTCACGGTGGCTGACAGCGACGTAGACTGGACTGATGCCGGAAGCTTTCTTATTTATTACGTGAAATTATCTTCATTTTATTTTTTTATTGTATTTTTTTCCTTTTATTTTTTTATTATGTTTTTTTATTGTGTTTTCTAAATTTTATTATTTTATTATATTTTTTTTAAAAATTTATTATATTTTTATGGGGGTTGGTCTTTACATTAGAGGCAGTTCGACTAGCCTCGAGCATCACCCTTAATATAATTTTATTGTATATATATAATTATATTTATTTTTTATATATTTAGAATTTTAGTTTTCTCCATTTTATATTTTTAAGGTCATTTTATTTTGAATACATATTTTTTTTATATTTTTAATAAGTCACATGGCACAAACACTACATTATAGTACCACGTCAAGGAGAAAGAATGAGTGATATAAATTAAGTGATATAGTAAAATTACTCTTTTGAGGTTTTTTTACATTGCACTGAACTGATAACAAACTATCGTCTTTCTTTAAAATTTTATTTTACGTACTATACTGTATAACGCAGGCTAAATAGTTGGTAAGTAATTGTTATTCTATAAATTTCTTTTTATATACTTTGCATTTTCGTGGTTGGATTATTTATTTTATAACCTTTAGGTATGTTTTTTATTTTTGTTATATGCGATTTATTTTGGGCTAAAATAATATTTTTGGATCTAAGAGAAATTTTATATTGAAGTCTCACACTACACATCTCCACTTAATTAATATATATAATTTGTTATTTTTGTTCTTCTATCTTAATATTTAAATATTTATGTTTAAAAAAAAATTAAAAAAAAAAAAAAACAAATCATATGTTGATTAAATGAATATAGATGGTTTGAGATTTCCTTATAGCATTTCTCTCGATATTTATGTTGATATTAGAGCTTAAAAATCGTTTACTTTGATTACAAAATCAATCAGTCCAACATAAAAGGGATTAATTCAGTTTCCTTATAGCCCTATAGATAAGTTATTTTGGTTAATAATTGAGATTGATTTTTTATTGAACTCGAGTTGATGGGGGAGAGACTTAGGATTTGTGGTTGTAAATGAATCAATCAACCGCTTAAAATCAGATCGATTAAACTTGAATTTGATTTAATTTGTTAATTAAATGAGTGGTCCGTAAACACAAATAAATACAACTTTGTACAAAACTTAATATTATATTTGGATAGGTACACAACTTGATATTATATTAGTTGTGCTGTATCATTAATTTTGTGAACATGTCTCACTAATAAATGTGCAGCTTCATTACTCTCTTGTTTAACATGAGAAAGTTCAATTTCCTAAAAATGGGGAAGAATTTGAATTTCCAAAATAAAAGGCCCCTGCGAAAAAAAAAAAGTAGGTTTCCTGGATTTTATGACTTCAATAACATTCAAAGAATCTCCTTATAATATCAATCTAGAAAATCCAAATGAAATATTATCTCTAACCAGCTCAGAGCTGCAAAAGCTTCAACGTCATCCACATTAAAAACTCTCATTTCCTCAAAATAACACCAATTTTGTAAAGTTTGTATTGAGAAAGAACATTCCATCAAAATTCAACTTGACCTTACTTGGGGAGATAAAAAGGCTCAATTCAAGAGTCCGAGATCCTAGGATCGAAAGGGAGGCCCATTGGTCTGGCAAAGCAAAGAAGACAACTTGTGGTGGGCTTGTCCCACCAAGTGAGATACCTTTTCGGCCTGACCCAAGACTAATGAGATACTGACAAAGGTCACTAGGAGTGATATATGCCGACATGTCAGCCTCCTTGAATTATCACTAGCATGTGGCTGCTAAGAAATGTGCATGAGAAGCTATAACAACCATTCACTGGAAGCCAGGACGAGTCGAGGAAGCACGAAGTCCACAAGTCCCTAGATAATAGTGTATAGGAAGCGTGTGTGAAAGGTAACCATGACTACAATATTGAGGAAGGAAAATGTGGACACTACTGTAGTAGGTTGAGAGGCAACCAAAATGATGACCATGAAGCAGTAGACATGGGAATGCGTAAGGTCTAAGGCATGATGGGACAACTTCTTGGGATGAAAACAATAGAACTCCAAACTACCTAGTATTAAAGCCTAGTCAAGGAATGATCAATTTCACAAAAATTTAAGACAAAGTAAATACTTCCTAAAAAAGAAAACTGACTTAAGCACCGAAGGGTCCTCTAATCACTCCGGAGCTCCCTTCTTTATTTATATGTTTGCATGTCCCTTGGTTGACCTTCATCTATTCAAGGAGTCCTCCCAATTGGTGCGAAACACATTCGAAACATTACTATATGGGGGAGGCTTACACAACAATACATTTTCCTTCCGCAGAATCAATTGGGACTTTTTAATGGAACTAAAACTCGTCGCATACTCAATATAATGGTCAACACCTTCCAAAATTGGATCTATTGTATCCTCAAATAATCGAACATTTCTATATTTCTTAATTCTCCAAGAGATAGTGAGAAAATAGGGCCTATATATATATATCAACATCCATCAAAGTCTGTAACAAAACAAGATTAAGCACATAAAATCTGAAAAGTTCAGCTGCATCTTTGAAACCATACTTGATGCGCAGCAAAGCACAAACACAAAGCATGGATATTATCTTCAAGTTGTACATGGCAGTGGGAACAAAGACCATTAGTCACAACTATCCATTTCAATAGATTAAATCTAGTAGGCAAACTATTAAGCCAGCCTCCAAGCAAAAGTCTTGATTTTATTATGAATGGTTAAACTCTATAGCTTCTTCCAAGATTCCATATTACATTGTGAAGATGAAATATTAGCCTTACCAATATTGTTAAACATCCCCATAGCAAAATGATACGTTGATTTTACAAAGTTTCTACTAGTTCTATTATCATTCCAAACAAGTTGATCAACTGATCATGAATGAAGAGGAATCTAGAAACTTGTTCAACCACATAGGGTGGAAAAACTTTTCTAATCAAATCTACATTCCAAGATTTGGAATAAGAGTTAAACAAGATATTAACTATAGCATTCAAAGGTAGTAAGTGAGAAGATGTAGGAGTAAAAGGTTGTAGACTTGTTGTAACTCATCTATCTTCCCAAATATTAATTGATTCGCCTCTTCGAACTTGTCATTCACAACCCTTAATAAGGACATCTTTGGCAGCAAAAATATTCCTCCACACATAAGAAAGATTACACCCAATTTGTGACTAGAAAAAAAAAATCCTATGTGAAAAATATTTGAACTTAAAAACCTTGAACAACAAAGAATCAGAATTATTTAGTCTCCACTCTTTCTTAGCAAGCAAAGACAAGTTAAAAATCTCAAGTTTTTATGAAAATCCAATCCTCCAAGCATTTTAGACTCACATATTTTAGGTAAACTAACCCAATATATTTTATGCTCAAATTCATGTTGTCACTACCAAATCTTACAAACATACCCTCCAAATCTTTCAATAATATACTATCTAATAAGGTCAATTACTCTACTTAAAATCCTTATTTTTCAAGTATTGTACTTTTTCTTTCTTTTAACTAAGAGAAACCATTATGGTCCTCCCCTTCAACAAAACATATACGAGCCCCTTCTAATGAAAGAATAAGACTCAATGAGAATTTGATTTATTGGGTTATATTAAAAAATTAATACTTATAAACTAAAAATACAATATAAAATATAAACAAAATATGAAGCAGCAGGAAATATAAAGAGTAAGGGTAAGAAGAAGCAAACTCAATATTTTAACAAGGTTCAGCCCCACTGCCTATGTCCTCGTCTCAAGCTACCCCTTGAGAATCTCAAATTTACTATTCAATCTCCTTCAGGTAGAGATAAAAACCTATTACACCTTTGAGCAACACCACTATAAAGAATCCGTGTAGAACACTCTCTACACTTGCAATCACCTCACACTTGATGATTCAATTATTCCCTGTGTAGAACACCTTCTATATACACAAGAGTTATACACACCCTCTTACAAATACAAGAACTGATAGTGGGTAGATTATCAGAGTACACTCCTCAACGAGTGAAATAAGAACAATACAGCACAACCTATATCTCTCTCAAAATGAATAAGAATTAAGGTACAAAACTTAGAGAAGAGAGAATGAGGGTTTTGAGAAAATGATGCAAAACTTAACAATTGATGTGTAAGCTCTTGTTGTAATTTTTACAAAACTCAAGTGAGCTATTTATAGGCAAATGAGTCTTCATATTCAAATTTAAAAAGTTCACATGTCAAATAAGAGCACTATTCACTTTTCAAAAGATTCAAATAAAAATATTCCCTTTTTATATTTGTCAAAGACAACTCCATTCATTTTTCAAAGAAATCAAACCAAATCTTTTACTTTTCATACATGACAAAATGAGTAAGATTTATTTTTCAAACCAAATCATCTTCTTGTTGCATATATCAAAAAATTACCCAACCACCTTTCAAGATTTTTAAACAAATCATCTATCTTTTGCATTTGTCAAAAAAACAAACAACCACCCTTCAAGATTTTCAAACAAAAGCATCTACCTTTTGTATTTATAAAAAAAAAACACACAACCACCCTTCAAGATTTTCAAACAACACATGCACATGTTAAAGATGACAATCAATTATCTTACAAATTCAAAATCTTTACGCATATGTAAAATAATAATAATAATTTTTGAAATCAAATATTTTAATAAAGTTATGCAAATGTAAAAAATGCAATTTGATACTTTATGAAAAAATATTAATTTTGAGTTTTAATCCAATTTCAAATTTTAAGAAATGTACAAAATTACTCTATGAGTTTTATTTGTAGATTTGTTCTTCTTTTTGCTCATGTTTGATTTATTGATGTGCTTAGCTCTCTTCATGCGTAGACAACTTGAGCTTGAATTTTGAATTTATTTGTTATCATCGAAATCTATACGTAGATATGAGACTTGAAACCTTGGGTTCTACATGGTTCATTCCCTTTATATATATATATATATATATATATATTGCATCTATGATATTTTTGTCCTGGTGGATCTCTCTCTCTTGATTCAAAATGGGAGCATGTTTGATTTAAAGTATTTTTTAATGAATATGTAGTTTTTTTAAATATTTAAAAGAACTTAAAAAGTGATTAAAAAAAATACAATTTATACTTATAAATACAAGCATCACCTATTTGAGTGACCATTGCCATTGTCCAAGAGAGAAACCAAAAGTGATTCTAGTTTCTTATTATCTTAAAATAAGCGCAATTGAATTATTTAATTGATGCATGTTTTATTTTTGGATTATGATATTTGTATTTTAAAAAAAGAAATTAATTATTAAACATTCTTGCACGTCACGCGCATACACACCCATCTCTCTCTTTCTCTCTATCTATATATAATATTTTCATCTTATTATGAGATGTCATATATGTTAATTAAAATTTATCCTTCTATAAAAAATTTTAATGATATGGCTTGGTTTGTTTTTTTTTTTTTTTTTTGCAAATATGTAAAATCCCAAATTGAGTCGAGAATGTAGTGTGTTGATGCGTGTTCTATAACCTAAGCTATTTGGTGATTCCAAATGACCTAGTTTGCAAGGAGAAAAAGAGAGTGGGGCTTTATAAGCTTTGTAAGCACTCCGATGTTCTAATTACTAAGAGAATGAGGAATTATATAGAAGATGAGAGAATTAGGATTTTCATTACCTGCGACATATAATGTATCTTACTATTTATATGAATTGAGATGCTGTGCAGGATTATATCTAATGATTGATGTCGTCAATGGGAGTAACGGCTTGTCAGATCATTTATTCTTTTTGTCTTGAGCCATTTATTATTTTTGTAACTTATGAATAATCCCTCTGTTATTTTGACTCCACCTAAACGAGCTACCTTTGCTCCAGGGTGACTCATGTCACGCTATTGGACTCTTTGGGTATCTTATCTGCATTGAATGCCAAATGGGGCCATGCCGGTTATTAAATGCGACATGCTTTCTTGAGTAATCTATCATTAATGTAACATGATTTGGAGCAGATTGTTATTTAATGCATCCCCTGTGTTTTCATCCTTTATGATCTCGATGAGATTGGGGATAAGTCTAGCTGGGAGAGAAAGAAACCTCTCTCACCCCATTGCCAACTGGCATCGCCTCGCCATGAACCTCGGGCTCCTCTTTTAGATATGAGGAAAGGCAATACTTCAATTTTAAGTGTCCCCCCAAAAGGGGTTAGAGGCGAGCTCCAAACCAAATTGCTCCAATTTGGCCAATTAATTATTGGGCCAGACTGGGCTTTTCCTCACATAGTGAATAAGATTTCAAATTGTTTCGGCTTAAAATGGTTGCTCTTTACAAATAGGAAAATGCTAGATGAACTTATAAATATGACATATAAAACTGACCGATTGGGTTTTTTTATTTTATTTTTTTTATTTTATTTTTTATTTTTATTTAATGATTAAAAATATTAATGAATTGTTATTTTTTGTTATTTTAAAAAAATATTTATAAGTGTATAAAAATGAATAAAAGAAAATGAGACAAAAAAGACACTTTCACTTAAATGTTTTAATCTATCGGTCAACTATCGGCTCTAGGAGCAACCCTTACAAATATATAAAATTTTAGATATTGATTTCAAACAACCTGAATTATAAATTTGATTCTATGTTAAGAAATATAAATCTACACACAACGTCGGCTATCTATAAATCTTTATAAGGTAAAATTATGAAGTATTAAGGAAATATGGATGATGTGATATGTTCATCCTTTCACTATAACTTATGTAACCAAAATTGTTTATGTGAGTATTAATTTTAATTTATATGGCATCTAATACATATTCGTATGTGTTGCCCAAATGACTAATACAAGAGGGAGGTGAATTGGATTATATTATAAAATCAGCAATTGTAAACCAAATATATGATATAAAATATTAGCATAATATAAAGCAGCAAGAATTGTAAAGAGTAGGGTAAGAAAAAATAAATTTAGTATTTTTACGTGGTTCAATCCCACTGTCAACGTTCTCGCCTCAAGCTATCCTTTGAGGATCCTAAATTCACTATTCAATCTCCTTTAGGTGAAGATAGAAACCTATTATACCTTTGAGCAGCACTGCTAGAAAGAATCTGTGTAGAACACCCTCTATACTTGCAATCACCTCACACTTGGTGATTCAACTATTCTCTTTGTAGAACACCTTCTACACGCACAAGGGTTATACGCACCCTTTTACTGATACAAGAGTCGATAGTGGGTAGACTATTAGATTACACTCCTCAATGAGTGAGATAGAAATAATACAGCGCAACCTATATCTCTCTAAAAAATAATAAGAATTAAGACTCAAAACTTTAGAAAAGAGAGAATGAGAGAGCTTTGAAAGAATGATGCAAAACTTAGCAATAGATGTCTAAGTTCTTGTTGTTGTAATTTTACAAAACTCAAATGAGCTATTTATAGGCAAATGGATTACACTCAATCATCTTCTAAATTCAAAATTCAAATTTTGATAAAGTCATTGCATATGTCATTCAATTTTTAAAATTCAAATTTTTGAATGAAGTCATTGCATATGTCATGCACATGTAACATATAATTTTTGAAAATAAAGCTTTTAATGAGATCATTGCATAAGTCATGCACATGCAAAATATAATTTTTCAAATTAAAACTTTTAATGATGTCATGTATATATCATGCTTATGTCATGCATAAAAAAATGTAATTTAATACTTTATGAGAAAAAATTAATTTTTGAGTCTTAATCCAATTTCAAATTTTATCAAGAGATATACAAAAATAATCTATGAGTTTCATTTGTAAACTTGTTCTTTTATGCTTGATGTGCACTTCGCTCCATTGCGTAGATAATTTGAGCTTGTGACTTGAATTTATTTGTTATCATCAAAATCTACACGTAGATACGAAACTTGAAACCTTAGATTCAACAATCTCCCCCTTTTTAATGATGACAAATACTTAATAGAATTTTGAGACTTGCAGTAATGCTTAAGCTCCTCATTTTAAACTTCTCTCCCTTTTGACATCATTAAAAATGAATCATAATTAGCTCAATAAGACATCTTCCTACAATAACCAATAAACAAATAAAACGGTGTGTTAGTAGAGATTGTAGAGAATTCGGTACAGAGTCACGCGTGTCCAACAAAACCTGCAAAAGTTGGAGGTCTAGCTCTAGCAATTCGGTGCAGAAGGAGATTTAAATCTGCTTGATGTTGTTGACAAATAAGATATGTAGAGATTTGAAAGTTTTCGGGTTCTGTTTAAATGACCATTTTCACCCACCGAATGCTAAAACAAATCTCACATTGCTCATTGATCAAATATCTACATATCTTGATGTTGTTGACCATTTTCTGCTTGATGTTGTTGACAAATAAGATATGTAGAGATTTGAAAGTTTTCGGGTTCTGTTTAAATGACCATTTTCACCCACCGAATGCTAAAACAAATCTCACATTGCTCATTGATCAAATATCTGTTTATCCAAAACGATAGAATGATGGAGAAAATTTCGTCGAATAATCTTCCGAATTTGAATCAAGAACCATCTCAACCAGTCATTTTATCTCCTGAGATTGTCAACACCAAGATAGAAGTAGAGATGCATTTTTCTAGTAGAACTGATTCTGAGGTTGTTGTAGGATCAAGAACTCTCAGTGCTCAATATGCTGTCTCTGTTACGACCATGTCTCGGAGATTACTAGCGAGGGCAAATGAGGTTGATCGACTTAACAATCAAATATCTGTTCTGCATCAAAAGCTTGAAAATAAAGGTAGAAAGAATAAGAGGTTAAAGTAAGAAAATAAAGATTTGACGGAATTAGCTCGTGTTCTGAAACTTCGAATAGAGGAATCGGAACGAGTGAAAGTTCAAGTATAGAGTCAACATCAGCAGATAATAACAACGTTTTACGAGAGAAATATGAATAATTGTAATTAATCTCGCTGGCTTAGTTCGGTAACTTTTGACAATATGCATCCGGTATATCTTGTAAGTTTGACTAAATAAGATTTGAAGAGATGACAGTTTGTCTTGTACTTATTTCCATCTTTATAAAAGCAATCCTTAACTTTATCTAATTCACATCAAATCTTCTTCTTATTTCTGTAGTTCATCTTCATTCTCACTCTACAAAATTTCAATGGCTCATCAATTTTCTTTTAGTAATTCTCGTGATCAAGATATGAGGTATTCTTCTTCTCAAACTATTTCTGCATCTGTTGTAGGCGCCATGAAGTAACAAAACACTGATTTGGCTAATAAATCAGATCATGATGCCATTTACGAGCTTGTGAGTTTCGAAACTCGATACTTATCGTCCATTGTTGCTTTTTCTACTCGGTTGTAGTTTAAAACCCGCGAGATAGAGAAGCTTAATGAGAAGATCGATATTCTTCAACGACTTGTTCAAGAGTCTAACAGAAAAATAGTAGACTTAAGACAACAGAATAATGATTTAAAATCCTTACTTGCCTCTGCATTTCAATTGCCTAATCCTTTAGATAAGGATGGCATGTTGATCTATGAAGAGCAAATGCGTTTGAATGATGAGGCTAAAAGTCTCAAGTTTTTATAAGTCATTTGAGATAATGGAATAAAAAAAATATCTAACAGATATTCATGGCATGCATCATTCTTATTTTTCTTCTAATCATACATAGTCTATCTTCTGGTAGGGGTTTTGTGAAAATGTCTGCCAATTGATCGTATGTGCTTGTGAATTCTAGTACAATATCACATTTCTGCATAAGATCTCTAAGAAAATGATATCTAATTTCAATATATTTAGTTCTAGAATGTTATATTGGATTCTTTGAAATATTTATAGTACTAATATTATCACATTTAATAGGAATATGATTGTACATAAATTTAAAATCTTCAAGTTATTGCTTTATATAAAGAACTTGAGCACAACAACTACTTGCAGTAACATACTTTGCCTCAGAAGTAGATAATGCAACAGAATTTTACTTTTTACTAAACCATAAAACAAGTGCATGACCTAAGAAATGATATATTCTACTAGTACTTTTTCAATCAACTTTACAACTAGCATAATCCGCATATGAATAATTAATAAGATTAAAAATAGTGTGCTTAGGATACCATAACCCTAGGTCAATAGTACCAGCAAGATATTTAAAAATACGCTTGACTGCAATCAAATGAGATTGCTTTGGAGATGATTGAAAACGTGCATATAAACATACACTAAACATAATATTAGGTCTACTAGCAGTCAGATATAATAAACTACCAATCATACCTCGATATACCTTGAGTCAACTGACTTACCGCTTTCATCTTTATCAAATTTGGTGGTTGGACTCATTGGTGTTCTAATTATTTTCGCACATTCCATCTCAAATTTTTTGAGTAACTTTTTGATATATTTGACTGATTAATGAATGTTCCGCTTTTTGCTTGCTTGATTTGCAATCCAAGAAAGAAATTAAGTTCTCCCCTCATGCTCATTTCAAATTCTTCCTGCATGCTCTTAGCAAAATTTTAGCACATACATTAGTAGCACCAAATATTATATCATCAACATAAATTTGAACTAGAAGAATATCATCTTGTTCATGTTTGATGAAAAGACTTGTATCAATATTTTCTCTTGAAAAACCTTTTTCAATCAAGAAACCACTAAGCCTTTCATACCAAGTTCTAGGAGCTTGTTTGAGTTGATATAATGCTTTTGCAAGTTTAAAAACATTATTAGGAGAAATATGATTTTCAAAATCTGGAAGTTGTTCAACATATACCTCTTCATTTATAAAACCATTTAAGAAAGTATTTTAACATCCATTTGAAAAAATTCGAAATCTTTATAACATGCATATGCAAGTAACATACGAATAGCTTCTAATCTTGCGACTGGTGCATATGTCTCATCATAATCAATTCCTTCCTCTTGGTTGAAACCTTGGGCTACAAGTCGAGTCTTGTTTCTAGTGATGATTCCAGACTCATCCTTCTTATTTCTAAAAACTCATTTTGTTCCAATAACAGCGTGATTTCTGAGTCTAGGAACAAGTGTCCAAACATCATTTCTTTCAAATTGATTTAACTTTTCTTGCATAGCTAAAATCCATGATTCATCAATAAGTGTTTCATCAATATTTTTGGGTTCAATTTGAGATAGAAAAGCAATGTGATTATAAATATTTGTAAGAGATGATCGAGTACTTACACCTAGTGAAGGTTCTCCTATAATTTGTTCCACTGGATGATCTTTCATATATTTCCACTGTTTGGTTGCATCTTGTATTAAGTCTTGATGATCTTTCCTGATATCTCCATATTAGATTTCTTTCATTGTATTCTCTTTGTTGAGATTGAGACTATTTGTACTATTTATACATTCTGTTTCTTTATCAATAGATTTCTTGGAGAGTGGAGGGTTAGATTCATCAAATACTACATGCATATATTCTTGTACAGTCAAAATCTTTTTATTGAATACTCTATAAGTTTTAGTATTTGTAGAATACCTAAGAAAGATACCTTCATCAGATTTTGCATCAAATTTTCCTAAATTATTCATGTCACTGAGAATAAAATATTTACATCTGAATACATGAAAGTAACCAATGTTAGACTTTTTCTAATTATAAAGCTCATAAGATGTTTTATTTAATTTAGACCTTAACATAACTTTATTTATAACATAACATGCAGTACTTATCGCTTCTGCCCAAAAATAACTAAGTAAATTATTCTCATTCATAATTGTTCTAGCCATCTCTTGAAGATATTTATTTTTTCTCTCTACTACCCTATTTTGTTGAGGAGTTCGAGGAGCAGATAAATTATGAAAAAAATCATTTTCATCACAAAAATACTCTATATCTTTATTGACAAACTCTTTCTCCCTATCACTTCGGATGTTTAAAATAGAATACCCATTTACATTTTGAATTCTCTTGCATAGCTTGGTAAAGGTATTATGTACCTCATTTTTATGAGCTAAAAAGATGACCCAAGTATATCTAGAGAGATCATCAACAATAACAAATGCATAATATTTTCCTCCCAAACTCACAACTCTGTTTGGTCCAAAAAAGTCCATGTGTATTAGTTGCAATGGTCTAGTAGTGGAAATATATTTATTGATTTTGAAAGAAATTTTTGTTTGTTTACCAAATTGGCATGCATCACAGATTTTGTCTTTAACAAAGTTCACTTTTAGCAAACCTCTGACATGATCATTTTTTAAAAGTTTAGAAATAAATTCCATATTTGCATGACCTAATCTTTTATATCATAACCAACTATTTTCATGTTGAGCTGATAAACAAATAGTATCTTGTGAGGTAATTTTTTCAAATTTAATTGTATAAACATTATTGTTTCTAAGAGCAATAAAATAAACATTGTAATTATGATTATTCAAAATAATGCACTTCTCCTTTTTAAAGGTAACTGTAAATCGTTTATCACATAATTGACTTATACTTAAAAGATTATGTTTTAGACCTTCAACAAGTAGAACATCTTTAATTATGAGAGAAGACTTATTACCAACTTTACCTATTCCCACGATCTTCCCTTTTGAATTGTCTCCAAATGTCACGTGTACTTATTCTTTAGGAGTGAGATCAATGAACTTAGTTTTATTTCCTGTCATGTGTCTTGAGCATCTGCTATCTAAAAATCATCTTGTTTTACCTATGGAAAACTTCATGCATACCTACAAAAACAATTAAAATAATTTTTCTTAATACTCATGTTCTTTGGGTTCTTTATTTATTAGTATTAGAAGAAACAAAATTCTTTGGTACCCATATGACCCTAATAGTAATTGTATGTTTTCTTTTAATAAGACAAGTATGATAGTTATGACAATTTATGTTGTAAAAATTACAAATAATATGTAACATACTTGAAAAACTTGAGTGATTGTAATAATGTCTTTCTTTGACAAATCTATTTTTAGGAAAACAATTTTGAAAATCTGGTTTTGATTTAATGGGTTTATCAAAGAAATTTTTATAAGATTTAAGTTTTTCTTTTGATATGTATTCCAAGCTTACCTTATCAAAAACACATATTTGATTACCAAGAAATTTTTCGAAATTTCTTTTTCTATTTGTGAAATTTTCAACAATCTTTTCTAAATCAGCTACTTTCTTTTTCAGTTCATCATTTTCATATTTTAAAACTATATTTTCTTTTCTTAAACATCAATTTCATTTGTTAAAGAATAAATTTTCTTTTTCAAAGCGGTATACTTAATACCCAATTTTTCAAATTCCTCATATAATTCTTTCAAAACATTTTGCAATTCTTCATAAAAGGGATTTTCGAGATTTGTTACGTCAAGATCATCTTTAGCCATAAGACAAAAATTTGCAGATTCTTCATTACTTGCGTCGCTGTCTAAGTTACTTGAATCATCATCCCGTGTAGCTTTCATTGCTTTCTTGCCTTTGTATTGATCTTTCTTTAGCAGGGGACAATCTACCTTGATATGTCCTGACTTTTTACATTTATAAAAAATTATTGAATCATTTTTACTTGTATTTTTATTGGAAGACTTTTTGAAAGGTTTTCTTGGAGGAGTTTTATTTTTCAAGAATCTCTTAAATCTTCTTGTAATCATTGCAATTTCTTCGTTATCGCTTTCTTCATCTTCATCGTTTTCACTTTCATGAGGAACAACTTTGAGTGCCAAGCTCTTCTTTTGCTTTCTTTCTTCTTCTCCTATTTTCAATGTGTACTCATGAGTAATAAGTGACCCGATGAGTTCATTTACTTCGAGTTTTTTAAGATCTCTAACTTCAAGAATCGTCGTTACTTTTGATTCCCAACGTTTTGGCAAGAAGTTGAGAATTTTCCTTACTATCTCTAAGCTGGGATAAACTTTACCTAGAGATGTCAAACTATTTATAATATTAGTAAAACGAGTATACATAAAAGAGATAAATTCATCATCATTTATTTTGAACATTTCATATTCATGCGTAAGAACAAAATTTTTTGATTCTTTGGCTTGCGAAGTTCCTTCATAGGTTATTTCCAAGTTGTCTCAAATTTCCTTTACTGTCTAGCACGTCATTATTCTGTTAAATTCATTACCATTGATAGCATTATATAGAAAATTCATAGCCATTACATTCATAGTATAAAGTCTATCGTCTTCACGATCAAACTCTTTCTCTTTCTTTTTGACCTTTACTCCATCAACAGTTTTTGTTGGAATATAAGACTCATTTACAATACATTTCCAGATTTCTCGACCTTGAGACTGAAGAAATATTCTCATTTTAGCTTTCCAGAAAGTATAATTATCTCCACAAAATAGCGGAGGTCGACTACTTGATTGACCTTCAGCGAAAGTAATTGCAATGTTAATCATATGATCTTAACTCAATAGATAGTTAATATTATAATAGAGCCATTGCTCTGATACCAATTGTTGCCCAAATGACTAACACAAAAGGGGGGGTGAATTGAGTTATATTATAAAATCAGCAATTGTAAACCAAATATACGATATAAAATATAAACAGAATATAAAACAGCAATAATTGTAAAGAGTATGGTAAGAATAAATAAACTCAGTATTTTTACGAGATTCAGCCCCACTGCCTACGTTCTCGCCTCAAGCTACCCCTTGAAGATCCCAAATTCACTATTCAATCTCATTTAGGTGGAGATAGAAACCTATTACACCTTTGATCAGCACCACTACAAAAAATCCGTGTAGAACACCTTCTACACTTGCAATTACCTCACACTTGGTGATTCAACTATTCCCTGTGTAGAACTCCTTCTACATACACAAAGGTTATACGCACCATTTTATTGATACAAGAGTTGATAGTGGGTAGACTATCAGAGTACACTCCTCAATGAGTGAGATAGAAACAATACAACGCAACCTATATCTCTATAAAAAAGAACAAGATTTAAGACTCAAAATTTTAGAAAAGAGAGAATGAGAGATCTTTGAAAGAATGATGCAAAACTTAGCAATAGATGTCTAAGCTCTTGTTGTTGTAATTTTACAAAACTCAAATGAGCTATTTATAGGCAAATAGATCACACTCAATCATCTTCTAAATTCAAAATTCAAATTTTGATGAAGTCATTGCATATGTCATTCAATTTTCAAAATTCAAATTTTTGAATGAAGTCATTGCATATGTCATGCATATATAAAATATAATTTTTGAAAATAAAGTTTTTAATGAGATCATTGCATATGTCATGCACATGCAAAATATAAATTTTCAAATTAAAACTTCTAATGATGTCATGCATATATCATACTTATGTCATGCATAAAAAAATGCAATTTAATGCTTTATGAGAAAATAATAATTTTTGAGCCTTAATCTAATTTCAAATTTTATTAAGAAATGTACAAAAATAATCTATGAGCTTCATTTGTAGACTTGTTCTTTTATACTTGATGTGTGCTTCGCTCCATTGCGTATATAATTTGAGTTTGAGACTTGAATTTATTTGTTATCATCAAAATTTACACGTAGATATGAATTTTGAAATCTTGAATTCAACAGTATGAGTACGGCTATAATTAAGTCAAGTTGAATCAGTTTTCGGCTTGTTGAGCTAATTGGCTCGACTAAAACATTCGAGTTTGAGTCCAAATTTGAGATTTTATTTAATATTTGTTCAAATTCGACTCGAGAAGTTAAATTTTTAATTTGAACTTGATTTGAGTTTTTATTTATTAGTAAGATTTAATAAATAAAAAAATAAATATATATAAAATGTTAAATTTAATATAAAGTTTTTGTATGACTAACAAGTATAGTCTCTATTGAACTAAGATTTTAAGAATTTATAAATAATTGATATATAACTAGTTGATTTATCCATACTAATAATAATATATTATATGCCTATATAAATTATTAATATATATAAATAATATGATAGTATATATCTATTTTATATATAATTTTCACATATTAGCATGTGAAATTATTAAATTTTATCTACTAACTATTGAATAAATTATAAAGTATAACTGGAAAGTATATTCAAGATATAGATATAAGTGATATATATGTATATGTGATTGGACATAAGTAATTAAGTTACATATCTTATATTTAATTGTATGTAAAAATACTATGCTTATATTATTAGCTAATATATGTGTGTATATATATATTTATTTTAATATATGTGTATATATGAATATATATATATATATTGTATTTTTCAATATATGAATAAATTTTAATCAAATTGAGTTAATATAAACGAGTTGAGTCAAATCTAATCGGATGTGTATATTTTATTAATCGGGTAGATATCTATTTTTATGAACAATTTTTTTTAAATCAAATTTAATTCAAGTTTATTTGAGTATCGAGCGGACTTCTGAACAACTTGATTCAAAGGCTCAATTTGGATAGTGAGAGGAGATTAGTTGAGATAAATTTAATTTATTTTTTAATATTATTATTATTTTAGAATTTGAAAAAGTTGAATTAAAATTTAAAAAATGTACACTAAAATTTAAAAAAATTATATTTTATATAAAAAATTATAATAATAAATATGAGATTAGTTGAAATGGACTCGAAACAAATCCTTAAGCCTTATAATCGATTTGTCGGATAACGTCACAACTTTTCTCTGTTACGTAGAAACTACGTGCCGGATGCCAAAATCAAACACAACATGATCAAACTGTCAGCTATTGCTTCCTACAACTAAATGAAAACCAGTTATTTATTTATTTATTTTGATGGGCAATCGAAAAGTAACTTGTTTTATTTCGAGGAGAAAAAGTCAACTCTCTCTATAATAGTATAATGTGGCTAATTTCCTTTTATGGCCAGCCTCAATTATAGCTCCTAACTCCTAAGAAATATTAACACGAACCCAGTACATTATTTTTTTCTTTTTCTTTTAGAAAATCTCAGATGGAAAAACAAAAACAGAGAGATTAAAAATATTTTTCTTGAAATATCCAATATCTAATCTGCAAAAATAGGTGAAAAACTGGGAAATGAGGGACACGAAGCAGAGGAAAGAGGTAGGTCATCCTCTGCTGGATCATCATCCCCTAATCAATCACCTGAGTCAACGACTGCATTACCATTGATAGATGGTATCATAATCTCAGAAACCCATGACCTCCATCATGCTCCTACCACCTTGATTGAGACCAATGCTGGAGATTATTCTCCTGTAAAAGACTTTGCAGACCTAAAAAATGTATGTTTTTCAGAGACTACAAAGCTCTGGGCAATTGCAGGCCCTATTGCTTTCAACATTCTCTGCAATTATGGGATTAATTCTTTTACCAGCATTTTTGTTGGACATCTCGGAAATGTGGAGCTCTCTGCTGTTGCCATTTCTCTCTCTGTCATTGCCAACTTCTCTTTTGGCTTCTTGGTTAGCTTCTTTCAAATCTATCTGCAGATTTTTTATTTTTTTTTTGCCTTATTTTGTTGTATAAATGCTTATGCAATACTAGTTTTGTACTAGATCTTGGTTAAATGTTCATTAAGTAATGCTATATACAAACAGATTTGTGGATCAATCTGTACACTGATACATGCCTACTGGCTGTCTTTATTAAAGTCCGATTTTCTGACCAATCATATTGGATGTGTGCGTATATTGGTGCGCAGAATTGCTTGCAACCATATTTTTCCATGTTTTCAAACTACATTATTTCTTGCAATCTTTTGAAACATGTCCTTAGAATCTAAGAACAGATAAAAATCATCGTGGATCTTGCAACATTTCAAGTTTTCTTCTTTTCTTATGTTATTAAAAATTAATATTTAGCCAAAAAATTGTTTCCCCAATATGGCAGCTTGGCATGGGAAGTGCATTGGAGACATTGTGTGGACAGGCATTTGGTGCAGGGCAAGTGGAGATGCTAGGGGTGTACATGCAACGTTCATGGATAATCTCATTTGCAGCCTGCTGCTTCTTAACGCCCCTCTATATTTTCGCAACGCCAATCCTAAAACTCCTTGGACAAGAACATGAAATTGCAAAACTTGCTGGAAAATTCTCTATACAGACTATCCCTCAAATGTTTTCACTTGCAGTAAACTTTCCTACACAAAAGTTCTTGCAGGCACAGAGCAAGGTGGTGGTTATGGCATGGCTTGGTTTCGGAACTCTTGTCGTGCATGTCGGGATCCTATATCTGTTCATTACAGTGTTTGGTTGGGGTACTGCTGGTGCTGCTGCAGCCTATGACATCTCGGCATGGGGTATTGCTGTGAGTCAGACAATTTATATTGTTGGTTGGTGCAATGATGGTTGGAAAGGGTTGTCTTGGTTAGCTTTCAAGGACATTTGGCCCTTTGTGAGACTCTCTATTGCTTCTGCTGTCATGCTTTGCCTAGAGATCTGGTATTTCATGACCATAACTGTTCTCACTGGACATCTGGAGGATCCTGTTATTGCAATTGGCTCCCTTTCAATCTGGTGAGATGAATGGTAATTGGAATGAACTGCTCAACTTAAAAATAATAAACTACTCTCAAAAGATGGAATTTCTGTCAGTTTCATTGGTTTCTCTTTCAAGTTCCACATGCATAGAACTTATATATATTAGTGTTTTCTATGGTAATGTAGTTTTCTAATGCTCTTACTCAATATCTATACATAATCTCAAATCTGATTTCAATTTCGATTCTCTCTGATGTTACAGCATGAATCTAGATGGGTGGGAAGGCATGCTGTTTATTGGAGTCAATGCAGCTATAAGGTAGGAAAAAGAAATCATTTCTATTGATCAACATCTTTTTATGTTTTCTTCTTTGGCTCCTAAATTATCCATTCTTTTATCCATTTACAGTGTTAGGGTTTCTAATGAGCTTGGATCTGGACACCCTAAAGCAGCAAAATACTCGGTCATTGTCGTAGTCATTGAATCTCTCCTCATTGGGATTTTCTTTGCAACTCTTATTTTGGCTACCAGAGACCGTTTTGCTGTACTCTTTACAGACAGCAAAGAGTTGCAGAGAGCAGTTTCTAGTTTAGCATACCTTCTTGGTTTAACCATGCTACTTAACAGTGTTCAACCAGTTGTATCAGGTAAAAAAAATTCTAATAGGATACATAATCACGTGCCCAAATGTTTTCTAGCACGGCAAAGAAAAATAGTATTCATCATCCTCTTAATTGTCATCATCTAATGTGATGTGACATTAGATGATTGGCAGACAAATAAAAAAATAATAAATAATTTTTTATTCATTTGATGCATGACCTGTGGTATATGGTATATGTTTATGCAGGTGTTGCCGTCGGAGGAGGTTGGCAAGCTTTAGTGGCTTATATAAACTTGATTTGTTATTACATTGTAGGCCTTCCCATTGGCTTTCTTCTAGGGTATAAAGCTAAATTAGGGGTGAAGGTAAAGTATCATTACTTGTCACTGATTAAGCATATTTTTCAAGAAGCCATAAATTGTAAGAGTAAAAAAGCAAAGCAAACCATGTAGTTATAATTTTCTTCATCCGCTTCTTTCTTTTTCTTTCTTGAAATTGAGTTTAAAAAAAAAGAGCATTATTGCTGTAGGGAATCTGGTCTGGCATGATTTTTGGGACATTCTTGCAGACGCTGATCCTCTTGATTATCCTTTATAAAACCAACTGGAACAAGGAGGTGAGAATGGTTATATATCACTTGATCTAAGTCCGTTGGAGTATATGGAATATAGAATGCTTGTAGATTTAAATTTTCAGTAATGCTACATACAATCGTAGAGTGTATAAACGTCGCCTAATCATATTAAAAAATAGTGTGATCCACTATTAAAAGATTAGTTTTATTCTAGTGGATTCTATGTTTTACTCACTTTTATCAAAACGATTATGCGACACTTGTACACTTCACGACTGCAAATAATATTTCTCTTAAATTTGTGCACAATCTAACTCTATACAAGCAATGAAAATATATATATATATATATATACTTCCTCTGCCTTGAATCGTTTAAATATTGGAATTGCAGGTAGAACTAGCAGTAGGACGAATGAGGAGGTGGAGTGGACAGGATGAACATCAATTTGACATGTAAAAGTTAAAACTCCGGTGTTGTCTTTGATCCATAAACAAATCGAATATGCTTATAAATGCCAATATAGTATGGCATTATTGTAGATTTGTATTACTTATAGGACGATATTTCATTAAAATGGGTCTGTAGAGAAGTTTGAGCCAATCAAAAGTATTTCTATACCTAAAAACAAAAATATCGATGACTACTTATTCATTGCATTGCCTTGCCTTGCCAGAAATCCATGTTGTATGTATGAAACATGTTCATATATAGAAAAGAACTCAAACGAGTGCATGAGAAGTGCTTTTGTAGAGACACAAGAAAGCATATACTAACCTATTGGCCTTTCCTGCATTTAAATGCTATTCATCATCCATTTAATCATCTTTTCATCATCTTATGATATGACATTAAATGTAAATATAAAAAATAAAAAGTTTTCCAATCATTTGATACCATATCAAGAGATGATTAACAGATGATAAATAACAGTTGTTGGGCATGAACTTCAACAATAAACCATGTCTTTGAATGATTTGTTGAGCTCACTCTGCAAAATACAAGAAACTGCTGCCAGATCATTTATAACAACTTCAATGCTTCCCCAGAATCAAAAAGAACATTGATGATTCAAGAATATGAATGCCTACTAAAAGGATTTGTATTTGTCATCACAGACATGATACAGTTTGATCCAAGGAATTCTAGTTATATTTATGGTGGAATTTAGAGTGGATTACATAAATCTACTCCTTTATAAGGCCTCCATCTTTTACCTTTTGGTGTTACACCCAGATGGGGTGTAACACCAAGTGGCAATGCGGTGTTACAATCTGGTGTAACACCCAGATGGAGAGTGACGGCAACAGCAATGGACACAAAAAACTGTGATGACAAATGGCAATGTGCGACGGTGGAAGTCGAAGATGCAGTTCACAATTTAGGTTGCATTGCCCATGAGAGCAAGAGAGAGAGAGAGAGCATTGAGAGGGGAGAGGGGGAACTAAAACCCCAGACAAAATAACGTTGTCTGGGGTGTCAAAAAAACCCCGTTTGTGTTGTTTTTTTTTTTATAAATATTATACATATATGCATATTACTATATATATATATATATCTAATACCCAGCAGGGCGGGGGCTACCCCCATCCGCCCCCTGCCTTCATTGGGATCCTCAGAACGGGCCGGGGTGCCCTGTCTCCCGCTGTGCAGGGCAGAGCCACCGCCATGCCCAGGCGGGGGTGGGGCAAACAAGGAGGGTATGCAGGGTACGGATCCCCTGCCCACCCCTAATTTTAAGTTTTATTTATCAGTAGTAATATAGCCTTCTTTATCCATTCAAAGTCTTGGAAATAATGGGAAAATTAAAATCTACCGTGGAAACCAGTAAAAAAAATGCATTAAAGCAAGGAAAGCAGCATGCCTGTTACTCTAAATTTGAAGAATCAGAATTAAAATGTCCAAGATTATAAGGTAAAGTCATAAAAGGTAAAGTCATAAACTTCTTGATTGCAAAGATCAAAGAATGTTTACATTTCCAACATATTCACATTTCAAGAAAAGTAACATGAATGTTTTGGAAGCTAAAGCTGCAAATAGTGGAAGAACTTAAAACACAAGAGTACATATCTAATTGATCATTCCATACACATCCAATCATCACCAATTGAAACTCATCCAAAATGAAAATGAAAGACTTTACAAGACCACTCCAATAGTTGAAAACAGATCTATGTACACAACAATGATAGGCAGTACGAACTGTACAATAAAGAAAGGTAATGCAAATTAATATGCCACATAGCAGATTTTGCCTAAAGGAGCCTTGTTCAAATCTAAATTCCTATTATCCTGCAAATCTGACAACTGACAATCCAGGTTTCTGCAATGAGGACAAGATGAATGGCAACTGCACTATTTTCACTGGTATGAATATATGATAACTTCATTTCTTTGATCCAATTATATATACCACAGGAACAATGGAATTGGAAAAACTCAGCCACCAAACTAGAAATAAATCTGTGGGCAAATGACCAGCTATGAAACAAATGATTGCTATGTATCTACAGCCACTGAGTTGGGAACCTTTGGTTGCAATGGTAAAGAAGCTTCCATCTTGAACGAGAATGAGAGAAACTAATTACAGGTATTATCAAAAGTCAATTCCTGTTACAATAAGACAAGTAAACAGTTCAACAATAACACCTAAAGACCCAAATCTAGTTACTGAATAATTAGTAGCAATCTGGTTCATCCAGTCACCAATTACCAACACTCCATGTCATGGTCATGAACTTTATCAGTTCGATCATTATCGTAAAGAACAGGTTTATTTGAACGAATATATATTTTTAAGAGAAGTATCAATCTTTCTAATAGGATGACAAGGAAAAATAATTGTTTTAACACTTCACAGGTTTATTTGATTAGTTTACAACATTAAATAATCTGGCTAGTTCTTGCAGTTCGAGACAAGAAAAATTGAATGTGGGATCAAAATAAAAATGATAAAATATAGCCAGGTGGCCATCAGTTAAAATGTGCAATTCGAGAGTCATTCAAAACGTTTAAAAGGTCTGGAAGCTCTTTCTGTTTACTCATTGCAAAGAAGATGTTTAATAAATCTTTAGATTTTATAGGGGCCAGGGCCACATTGTTGGCCCCAAACATAGGTCCTCCATGTTGAAGTGGGCAAACATGTTGACTTGAGGAATAAGAAAGGTACTATCTAGAGGAAAACCACAATCCTGGCTGTATTCTAGTCAATAAGAGATTGAAATATTAGTTACTGCATATATTTCCAAAGGGTAACGTGATACCTGATCGCATATAGGGCAGGCCTTACTTCTTTCCATCCATTCAAGAATGCATGCAAGGTGAAAGTGGTGTTCACATCTTGTTATAGCATTTGGATTCTCAGAATCATACTCTGCATTTATAGGAGATAGAAAGTTTAAACATTAGCTATGATCTCTAAATTTCTAAAACAATGCAGAAAAAGACTTGATTATACTTCCCCCAACAAGCAAACCCAATAAAGTTTATACAGTGAATAGAAACACCAAATGGTAATGCACCTTCAAGGCAAATAGGACAATCATCCTCTTCCTCCGCTACAGATATATTAAGTTTCTTCAAATTTGGAACTTCTACTTTTCTTGGTGAGACATTCAAAGAATTGACCTGAGTTTCAGAGTCTGATTCCTCAAGATCTTCACATGTAGCCAAAGTTCCAAAGCTACTGCCAATAATTGTTTCTCCAACAGAGTCAGAATCTGTAGATCGTGAACACCCCAAGATCAAATCATATGGCAAAGGTGCAGGAGGCGGTCGGTATGTATCAGGGGTTGATACGTCTAGACCCAAATCAACCAGGAATCCATCTATCAGTGTAGAGGCTGCGCCATCATGAGATGTCAAGGATTCATGCTCTTCCAAAGCCGGTGGACACTGCAGAAAAGAAATAAGAACCGTTGACACACAATGCCTAATCCACAATCTTCATCTCTCCCCAAAACTCCATCTCCTCAACAAGTAAAATAGGAATTTCCAATTAACATGATCATAAGCCTTCTCCATGTCTAATTTATACAAAATACCCAGAACTCCTGACTCAATCCTGCTGTCCAAGCATTCGCTAGCGATAAGGACTAAATCCAATATTTGTTTTCCCCTTACAAATGCAATTTGAGACTTAGAAATGATTCTATCCATGACTAAGCTCATCCTATTAGCAAGAAATTTTGAAATTATATTGTACATACCACTCACAAGATTAATAGGACAGAAATCCATCAGCACCATTGCACCAACCTTTTTGGGAACAAGTACAATGAATGTAGAATTAAACTCTTCTCAGACTTCTCAAAAGAGAAAAACCCATGAAAAACCTTCATGACATCCTATTTCACCACTTCACCACCTCCCATCAACCATTTTATATCGGGTTTGCAAACCAATTTTGTGGTTGTGTTTGAAAAAAAGAATTTGGATTTGAATTCCAAATCAATGCCCTAATTTGAAACTTCTTTTTATTTTAATTTGAAATTCAAGTTTAAAGTTTGGTTCAAATCTAAATCCAATTCCTCCCAAAATCTAACCATCCAAACATAACATATAGCTTTTCTAAATACTTTATGATTGGTACAGAAAATCAGTTTATATCCCTGTAAATGGACGTGCACTCTCACTGTTCAAAATGCTCAAAGCCAAAGTATCCTACTCAACTGCATTCCCAAAAGCAAATTGCAGCAACAGAAATCAGTACCATTCTGAACTTTTAAGATACAACATATGAAAGGAAATCAAAATGGATCCAAATACAATGGGGTCAAGTTGATCCCACTCCATTTAGAAAGGGAAAAGTATTTGCATCTCAGATCAGCTTTCCAACCCACACTGAAATCAGGCAATCATTTAGGATGGATTCAGATTTCAGGTGGGAAATGTATGGAATCAAGGTCAGTGATGCAGTGGAGGACGAAAGATTAATGTGTAAGGTGAGCAAGTAACTCAGTGGAGGAAGTAAGACTAATATCAATGGTAAGCAAGTAACTCGGTGGAAAATCCAGCAGTTATCAGATGTGATTTGGTTCATAGTGCCTATGTGAAGTTGCCAAGCAGGCCGCCCTTGCATGATTGCAATACAGTCGGACTTGCAAGTGGGATTATTTAACTGGACAATAAAAATGTAGAAAAACTGCAGTCTGATAATAAACTTTTCTGAAATCCAGCACGAATGTGATCATAACTTTCCTGATCAAATAAGGGTTTTGCAGTTCTAAAAGCCAGCTGAAATCAGACTCTAGCAGGGGGATGCAATGAATGGCAATAAGAAAGGAATTGCTCAAATTCTATGGCAGATACATATCCCCCCAATTTATGAGAAAAGATACAACACCCTGAAGAGAGTCATTGCGGTAAACCAGTGTTGTTTCATGGAACCCTATAATTATAGCTATATAAGCTTCAGAATTTCTCTGCTTAAAAATCATCTCTGATTAAACTATCTTAAAAAATAGGATAAATAAAAATGTATTCAAGAAGGAAAAAATTTCCATGGATTAGGTAAAAACAAAGAGCAGCTAGAAGAGATTCTGTGATATCACAAGTTGATTCCCACTTAGCTTTATTTCATACAAATCTTGTAATAACACAAACAAGCAACACTGATAGCACTGAATGATGATTGGGGGAAATAGATAGAGCAGCTGCAATATATGCTACACCAATAGCATGCCAAGAAACAAAAAAAGGAGCACAAAACAAGAATAATGCCACTCTTGTAAAGTTGGAGAGAGAGATTTTTCTGACATAGTAATAGATTGGTGTTCCATTCAGATGAGCTTTTCTCGCAGAACAGCAGCAACCTCCCATCCCTGAGTTATTTCTGTTGTCCACCCAAAACTGCCATTGATTGGTGCAACGATTCTGTAATTTGGCATCATATGCAGCCAAATCCCACAGATCCAAAGTAAATAAATGTTACTCCAAGAGAAAATCTTGCTAAAGAAAGAATTACGATCCATGGCAAAAACGCAAAAACAAAAGATGGGCAATGGAGTGTAGGATAGGAAACAAGGCTAAAAAAGTAGACAAATATCAGGATTAAGCTAGCCATAAACTTGATGGAGGATCCAGATCCAGTCAACAAGAAAATTGTAAGCCGATACAGAAGACACACCAAAACTAGATTGCCAATGTCTAGGATGACTAGCATCATGGCATACAAAAGGGTATGCTGATTACATTGATTATAATTTATAACCCAAATTCAGAACTGCAAAGTGAAGATAAATTGATTAGCGATGACAAACACCCATCAGTCAACAACCTGGAAAGTTGGCGAGTCAATATAAACAAAATTGTAACTGGGTTTGCTAATCAAGCGTAATGGCTAAACATGCAACTCTATACCTCCCTTCTGCATGTTGCAAACATTACCATCTGCACCTTCAACTACCATTCTGAGGGACCTTTGCAACTACCATGAACAATCTAAATAAAAAAAATTCTGCTTTACATGCATATTATAATTTATAACCCAAATGGCATCATCCGACTTCACATTAGCTGATCTAAAGCACAAAATGGCGAAATTTGATGCATATGATACACCATACTTGTCATGTACAAATCACTAGCATATGAATTGGCACAAGGACTTTTAGCATTTCCACAACCCTTCCTCGTCCCAAATGGATCACATGGCAACATATTTTCCAGTTCAATATAGCACGCGTGTACATATGCAAACGACTGTATAAAGAAACGATTTCATTTTTAGAGCCTGATGACAACCAAAGAGTCATATACTTGTCTGCAGTTCTTCCTACACCAATCTACCCAAATTAGTTGCAATCCGCCTTAATTCGTTACCGGTGTCATAAGTTTGAGGGTTAAAAAAATAAAAAAAATCCAGACAAGTGACAAATACAATAAATTTCTTTGCACTAAATTCAGATACAGCTACAGCGAAAAAACATAACATAAATTATATTATAAACTTTGAAAAACGATATAACAAGCTAGTACACATCATTCCGAACTTTTGAAACTGCCAAAGCCCAGACCCTCCAATCATGTTAAGTTTGTTCCGCAAAAAAGATAACCATAAAACCCAGATAGGAAGTTGGCTACAGAGAGACAGAGAAAGAAATTAAGGGATGTGCACTGAAAATACCAATCTAAATAGATCAAACTAACGAATTCCAAATTTAAGAAATATATGAGCCGCAAAGCTTACCACTAGAAAAGGAAAGATTCCGGAAGAACTCGAATAGGGCTAAGAGAAGTTGTAGAAAGGTTCGGAAGCTCTTTTACGTCTTTTGCTTTTGTTTTCTTATGCACTGTTGCACTATTTATGGCTTTATGCTCCACTCGTATCTCTCTCAAGCAGCTGACGGGTATTTCACTTTTATTTTTATTTGCACGTACTGTGCTTAATATATACTACTTTATCAGCTAGGTAAAAAGTGAACGTCAAGAATTACAGTGCAAATTTCTATGAAGGCTTGAACCAATATGAGCCTACTTTCCACCCATATTTGGTTTCTCATCATTATGAGTTTCTTTCACGTAATTTTATGGCTCTATCATTAATTGTTCGTCAGTTCTGGGTCTATCCGTTTCATGCCTTCAATGTGTAACCAAAAAAACAAAACAAAATTCACCGTTTAAAGAGTTCATCTCAATTATTTTTTATTATTTGGCTTAGTTTGCAAAAATTAATATTTATACAGTTTTTCTTTTGTTTTTTTAATGGATAACATCATAAAATGTTCTCTAAAAATCTTATAATTTAATACAACTTTACAATTTCTTTTAATTAATTTGACAGAATATAGAAGGGAAGTCGTGATTCTAC
Source organism: Platycarya strobilacea (assembly GCA_036898215.1). Taxonomy (NCBI): domain Eukaryota; kingdom Viridiplantae; phylum Streptophyta; class Magnoliopsida; order Fagales; family Juglandaceae; genus Platycarya; species Platycarya strobilacea. Next base: position 10,191,389 of record CM072545.1, read on the forward strand.
AAGGCCATTAGCACAAAGGTTCTTTTTTTATTTTCATATAAAAAATTTAAAATATTAGGTTTAAAATTAGTCATTCACTGTTGTAATGCATTTTAAAATAGTTATTTATTTATTTAAGTGATTAATATCAAAATCTCTTAAAAACTATTTCACGTAAACAAAAAGGGTGAGATGCATCTCAGCGTATTTGTAGTTTCCCTCCTAAATTTTTATAATTTTTATAAAAATACAATAAAAAATATTAAAAAATACAATAAATAAAATAAAAATTAAAAAATGCAATAAAAAATATAATAAAATAATAAAAAACATAATAAAAAACACAATAAACAAATAAAATGAAGATGAATTTTTAAGGGAGATTCGACCTCAGCCCAACCCCCGCTGCCGTCGGAGGCGGTAGGCGACACCGCCCATCCCATCGGACCGAAAGGACTTGGCGACTTTATCTCTACGACGACGAATTCCGGTGCGTCCCGACGGCCTTAAATCAGAAATGGGTCCATTTCCTTCGGTTTCGATGGGATGGGCGGTATCACCAATTACTGCTGGGGACGGTGGAGGCAGTATTTGGGGGGGTTCAAAGTAAATTCCATACAAAAATCTTATACATTGACAGAATTTATAAATTTTTTAAAATTATAAGTAAATATAATATATCATATAAATTATTCTGAGAAATGATATATACAAATCTTAATGATAAATTTTGCTGAAGTCTTTTATTAAAAAAATAGACTTTATTATAAAAAAGTGTAATTTTTTTTTTAATGTCGGTATAGACTTTTTTCTCAAAAATTCAAAGTACACAATCACTCTGCCATATAGGACCATTAGTAAGGTGGGTTCTCAGCCGAAGCAAAGTACCGTCAAAAATTTGAATTCAGGCCCAGCAGCATTTTCAAACTTTCGATGAGCAAATTGAGTCGTTTCCACTCTGTGTCTTCGTATGCTGTCCAGATGCCGCTCATCTTCAAACACAACCGTCCTTTTCAAACGGCAGTTGACCTTCCCGCCAACCACTTTCTCAGTTCTGAGCAACCAAAATGCCCAAAACCTAGAGGACCCATTTTACATAACCCATTCAACTCTTTCTCTAGGAAGACTCAGAGCCAAAATGCCTCTTTCCGCATCTACCCATTTTACTGATCCTCACTCTGCACCTTCTTTTTGCTCCGACGCCCTCAGAGTCTCAGCCAAAATGGGTTTCCTTCCTGAAGGAAAACAGCTGCATGCACATATGATAAAGATGGGTTTGTGTAATGTGTTGGCCTTACACAATCATCTTTTGAATGTTTATTTTAGATGTCAGGAGTTTGATGATGCAAAGACACTGTTCGGTGAAATGCGTGCTAGAAATGTGGTGTCGTGGAATACTGTTATTTGTGGTGTTGTTGACCGGAGAAGTAATAATTGGTGGAGTCTGTATCTGGGGTTTTCTTATTTTAGGAGAATGTTATTGGAAAGGGTAGGACCAGATGATATAACTTTTAACAGTTTGTTTCGTGCATGCATTGAGTTGCATGATGTTGTGATTGGTAGACAATTGCATTGTTTCATTGTAAAAGTGGCGCTTGACTTTCATAGTTTTGTTGGCAGCGCTCTCGTCAAACTGTACGCAACTTTTGGCCTGGTGGAAGATGCTAGGCGGGCTTTTAATGGTGTTCTGTTTAGAGATTTGGTTTTGTGGAATGTCATGTTGTCTGGCTATGTTTCGAATTGTTTGGTTAAGGATGCTTTTGGGGTCTTCAATTTGATGCAGTTGGAAGGTGTTAAGGGAGATGAGTTTACCTTTAGTAGCCTGACGAGTTCCTGTGGTGCTTTGGGAACTTGTGATTTGGGAAAGCAGATCCATAGCCTTATTGTTAAAAAGTCTTTTGATTTAGACGTTCAAGTGGCCAGTGTACTCATTGATATGTATGCCAAGAATAATAATATAGACTATGCTCGGAAGGCTTTTGATGGGATATCCATTAAAAATGTGGTGTCTTGGAACACTATGATTGTGGGCTATGGACAGCAAGGAGATGGGAAGGAAGCTATGAAGCTCCTCCGGGGAATGTTACGAACAGATCTCTGTCTGGATGAGTTAACTCTTTCTAGTATCCTTAGTTCATGTGGCAATGTGTCTGCCACTTGTGAAATTATGCAGGTTCATGCTTGCACCATTAAGTTTGGGTTTCAAGTTTTCATATCAATTTGCAATGCCCTCATAAATGCATACTCCAAGTGTGGTAGCATCTTTGGTGCATCTCAATGTTTTAGCTCTGTTTTGAAGCCTGATCTAGTTACGTGGACCTCAATTTTATGCGCATATGCATTCCATGGTCTTGCCAAAGAAGCTACTTACTTATTTGAGGAGATGTTATCTCATGGCATGAGGCCAGATCCAATTGCCTTTCTTGGGGTTCTATCTGCCTGTAGCCATGGGGGGCTGGTAGAGAAGGGGCTTTATTACTTCAATTTAATGATCAATGACTACCAAATTGTGCCAGACTCAAATCATTTTACCTGTCTTATTGACCTCCTTGCTCGCTCTGGTCTTTTGGATGAGGCATTTAGTGTTTTGGCCTTCATGCCAATAGAACCTGGGTCGGACACCTTGGGAGCATTCATTGGGGCATGTAAAGTCCACAAAAATCTCGAACTAGCAAAATGGGCTGCAGAAAAGTTATTTGCATTGGAGCCAAACAAGCCTGTGAATTATGCTCTAATGTCTAACGTGTATGCTTCCCAAAGTCGCTGGTTTGATGTGGCAGGAGCACGCAAAATGATAAGGGACAGATGTGATTCCAAAGTTCCTGGCTGTAGCTGGGTGGAGATTGCTGGTAATGTTCATTCGTTTGTGTCAAGTGATAAATCCCATCCAAAATCTCTGGAGATGTATGCTATGTTAGGAACACTGAATAGTTTGATGAAGGATGATAATCATATGTTGAATGTAAAAATCTACTGCTGATGGTATTCTAGGCAACTGTGTCCTTAACATCCTTTGCTAATCCTGAATTCAACTTCGAACCCCACGGGCCATGAGTGGTCAGGTTGAACATTCTGAGGTAAAGATTCGCTAGTAATTTAATGTCATTATGTTTTAACATCCTGAAACATAATAATTTCTCCACTCGTACATTACGTAACTATGTTTACAAATGTTGGTCGAACATGGATCTTTCATTGAGAGTACTGGTAGTACCACCATCTCTTAGCCTTCCTAATGATGCAGTCCTTATGGAGCTGAAGTAATATGTATTTTACACTCTTTACACCCGTCAGGTTTCCAATTTTGTTTCATTAATATTTTTCTGATTTTTATCGGTGGTTTTTTGTCTGGTCCTTTTTTTTTTTTTTTTTTCGGAGCAATGCTAGATACATTCATGAGTTTCCAACTCCAACTCCGAATAGTCGGAGTCGAAAATCACTTCCGACTCCGACTCTGACTCCAAAATGGAATCGGAGTTCGATCGGAATTTTGAATGGAAGTCGGAACTCCGATTTCCGTTTCGACTTTCGTTTGAAATGGGCAAATTTTGGCCCATTTCGAAACAATTTTTTGATGTATTTTATCTATTTTACATATAAATAATAAATTAATAAATTAGTGTTAAATAATCTACCATTGAATAGTTGATATTTGATAAATAAATAATACAAATTATATTATTATAATTTACAATGCTAATTGTTAATGCTAACTGCTAAGGCTAATACAAAAAATAGGACAAACTGAATAATACAAATAACAGTACAAACTACAAAATAAACTATTTGTAAAATAGAGAAAAATATACGCAATCACTCCATCGTAATGTGGTTCATCAGTCATCGGTAATTATGTCAGCATTGATATGTAGATCTGTGAAATTATAGACAATATAAATTAGATAGATTTATGAAATCATAAAAAATAGTTATTGAAATAATTATGTACACTTTGTTACTTTAATCATAAAAAAAAAAAGTAAACAAATTAATTTAATTTTATCTAACTTAAGTCTATAGCTAATAGTATCGATGCCAATACTTTTTAATACAGAAAGAATATCATTAATCCAATTCTGCGTGTAAATAAGGGCCTCCACAGTTGACGGTGCCAATGAACTCCGTTAAGCATCCAACACTCGACCTCCGGTGCTAAACGCCGACTCAGATGCAACTGTAGTGATAGGAACGGCTAGTACTTCTCGAGCAATACGGGAGAGGATTGGGTACTTGGAGGAATTAGCCCTCTACCATATCAAGATTTGACACTCATTAGTAGGCTCCTCGACCTCTGCCAATAAATATCGCTTAACCTCATTCGTACACTGCAGTGGATTTCTCGCCGGCCGTGCGTAAAATGACGTCATAACGTTGAAGTCTCGGGATCGACTGACACTGTCTACATTAGCCCGACGGGTACGGGCATCTAAAGGAGGTCCTGACCTCGAGTTCAAATGTGAGCTACCTGCGGTTGCTGATGATGAAGGCTAGCTATTAATGTTGTTGTGGGTGTATAAGTTGTTCGGATCTATCTTAAGTGCTGTGATAAATGCAACTGTTTTCACTGTCCCGAGAACTTCAGTTTCCCACCATTTTATCACCGCCAACTCCAACTTCAGTTTCCCACCATTTTGATTGATGCTATAAACAACAATCGATTTATTTTCTCAATTTGCCCCCAATATTTATCATATTTCGACTGCATATGTAATGCCATACCAGATAACAGTCCGTTCGGGTCAGCACAACCTTCTTTCAAGTGGTGGAGTACTATTGAGATCTCGCTGAACCGCATGTTTGTCGTCGCATATGCGGATCCAGATACCCGCTTAGTAATATCATAAAAAATCTATAAAAAGTTGACAAACTCAGATATAGCTTGCCAATCCGTATTGTCTGGCGGACCGAGTCCCGTTCCATTAGGCTCCAGCAGGACATACCTCATACCCTTAACCTCAATCTCTAACCGTTCAAATGCCTTCTGGTACTTTAGTGCCACATCCAACATCAGATATGTGGAGTTCCATCGAGTGGGAATATCTAAACACAACATTTTTGAAGACTCAACCCCAACTTGTTCTTGAACTTCCACAGCATTTGGGGAAAAGCCCTCGCGTACCGACAATGTTGTGGACTTTCTTGATGGAGTTGTTCACATTTTTCATCCCCTTAACTGTTTCATCATTGAAAAATGATATCATTTTCAAAAACTTTAATCATAAAAATATTAAAATACAAAATACAAAATCAAAACCAGAAAGGCTCACCAACAATAAGGTTGAGTATGTGAGCAGTATATCGAATGTGGATATACTGATGATTTTTAATCACATCGTATCTTGCCCTCGTATTCCGCAAAAACAACTCGATGACAGTCTCATTAGCACTGGCATTATCAACTGTAATGTATAGCATTTTTTGGATGCCTCAGTACACCAGACAATCATCCATCTCTACTCCTATTGATGCACTCTTATGGTTAACTATTTTTTTAAATCCAATGATTCTCTTTTTAAGATTCTACTCACTGTCAATGTAGTGTGCTGTGATACACATGTACGAGGTATTCTGTATAGACGTCCATGTGTCAGTCGTAAATGATACTCTCTGGCCAGTGATGATGAACATCTTCTTCATCTCAGCCTTCTCCCTCATATGCCTTTTCATGCAATCATGCATTGCTATATAACGGGATGACAGTGGAAATCTTGGCTCAATTAGCTTCACAAACTTGCTGAACCCTTTCTTCTCAACGATGTTAAATGGCATCTCATCCGCTATAACTATCTCTGCAAGTGCCTCATGGTACACCTTCTCACTGTATTGAAGGGCCACTAGATTTCTCATCTGGTTTCCTGTCCCATTAGTTGCTGTAGAGATCTCGTAGTTAAGATTAGTTTGAGACCCACCTGCGGTTGCATATAATAATTTATGGTCCAATATTAGTTTTAAACTTTTAAGTTAAAATTAAATGGGATTAAATGAATATATCAATTAGCATACATAATACATATGGCCCTATGAGATTAATAAAACACTAATCTCTTGATGCTAGCCCCTTCGCTATTTGGTATCGCTGGCAACCGTTGAGATGTGATGATAGACAAGCGGTGTCTTGTCTTTTTAAAATGCCACCCAACTTGAGCGCCACAATGGTTGCATTCAGCTCATGGCTTCTCGAGATCTCCTCCGTCAACTTTCGTAAAATGTTCCCATGTCCACGATCTTTTTTTATTTGATCGTGAACGGGGTGGCCTCATAGCTGCAAGGTGTACTAGTACATCCAGATCCTGAATCGGATCGTCCCCAAGACCCATATCCTCCTCCTCCATAAACTGAAAGAAATCTTTCGCTTCTAATTCTATATTGACTGGAAGTGGAAATCCACTACTAGCACACGAAGTCTGTGCTCGAGTGGAGTTAGGTAGTCGACTCCGAGTCCGACTCGGTACTGCTGCTTGGGATGCCGACGGAGTCCTGGCATCCGGAGTCTCATATGGAGTCGGAGTCCCACTGGCACTATATGAGCGTGAGGGATCCATCTGTTAAGTAGACCTGAAATTCAAGTATAACAATATAAAAAATGTTATATATGTTTGACTTATGTATAAGTTTATATATATATGCTTATAAAGCATCACTCAACTCATGCCGCTAGTTATATATGTTTGATTAAAGAACCTCAGTTAGAAATCATGTAAAGGAGTCAAAGATCATATTAGTTTATCATATTTTTATATATTATAATTTATATATAGGTCTTGTGTCGATCATTATCCACCAGTTTTTATATCAATAGTAACTCTTTAGATATTAGGTGTTTGATGTGGACCGTGGTAGATGTCATGTAAGGGCCTAAGGCTGTAAGCTCTGGCATTATATTGAATATATTCCTTTACTGTGAGAAAAGTAATGGCTCAAGGCAAAAGATGGGAAGTTGGGAACCCTCTACAATCCGTCCATTTATCATAGAAGTAATTCCTGAAGAAAAATCACAAAAGGCAAAGAAAACGAAAAAAAAGGAGGGGGGGAATAGAAGGGACAAAGTGGAAGGATATTGAAATTGATCCCATCACATAAATTTTAGAAAAGAAAAAAAATTATATCCATTTGACTTTCTAATAGCTCATAGCCTTATCATACACTATTGAATCATTGATTGTACTATATAATATATATATATATATATAAACATGTAATACATATATCATGCTCTCAGATGACTCATGAGAGACCCCATACTTTCTTAAGTCTTGTTGGCTTCTTTTTTCTTTTCTATATTAACAAGTACCAAATCTCAAATTAAACATAATCTCTTAGAGTTTTTATGATCTTATACCTCATCATAGTACATTTCTTCTTTTTATTTTCAATATAGTCATTCTTATATCATCCAAATTCCAACCCTCGAAGCAAATATATAATAATATAAGTTTATCTATATATATATTATTGATATTGAGAGAATATTTTAATTAATCATATTGGATAGTCTAAAATAAGATTTTTTATTGTTTTTACCTTCTTATCCTAACTTTATAATCTAAATTAAGAAATATAGACACATACCATTCAAAAGAAGCATCTATTCATTTCATATTGTCACATTGTGGGCCGTGGTCCTTCCCACACCATGTTTATATTGTGTTAAATAGGTTGTCAAGAAAATCCAACTTTTCTAAATTTTAATCTAAATTCAGAAAACTAAACTGTTTTTTCTCTTTTTATTTTCTTTTGAGTTGTTCTTTTCAATCTTCTCTACTCATAACATTGAAACTTTTATCATGTGAATTTGTGATAATCATATTTACATAACACCAAATACCAACCATCAAAGTGACTCAAAGTCTCAAACAATCATACGGAGTCTGGACTGAGCATTCTATCAATCAATTATTGGGCATTGAGCATCTCAGCATTCTATCAAAACTAGGATAATTTTTCTTATATGCTGTTGCCCAGATGACTAACACAAGAGGGGGGGTGAATTGGGTTATATTAAAAAATTAATACTTATAAACTAAATATACAATATAAAATATAACCAAAATATAAAGCAGTAGGAAATATAAAGAGTAGGGTAAGAGAAAGCAAACTCAGTATTTTTACGAGGTTCAGCCCCACTGCCTACGTCCTCGCCTCAAGTTACCCCTTGAGGATTCCCAAATCCACTAATCAATCTCCTTTAGGTGGAGATAGAAACCTATTATACCTTTGAGCAGCACCGCTCCAAAGATTCCGTGTAGAACACCCTCTACACTTCCAATCACCTCACACTTGGTGATTCAACTATTCCCTGTGTAGAACACCTTCTACACACACAAGGGTTATACACACCCTCTTACTTCCAATCACCTCACACTTGGTGATTTAACTATTCCCCGTGTAGAACACCTTCTATACACACAAGGGTTATACACACCCTCTTACTGATACAAGAATTGATAGTGGGTAGGCTATCAGAAAACACTCCTCAATGAGTGAAATAAGAACAATACAGTACAAACTATATCTCTCTCAACAAGAACAAGAATTAAGGCTCAAAACTTTAGAAAAGAGAGAATGAGAGCTTTGAAAGAATGATGCAAAATTTAGCAATAGATGTGTAAGCTCTTGTTATGATTTTTGCAAAACTCAAGTGAGCTATTTATAGGTAAATGAGTCTTCAATTTCAAATTTGAAAAGATTCCCATATCAAAAACATCATCATTTACTTTTCAAAAATTTCAAATCTAATATTTTCTTTTTGCATTTGTCAAAGACAACTCCATTCATTTTTCAAAGAAATCAAACCTAATCTTTTGCTTTTCATACAAGACAAAATGAGCATGATTTATTTTTCAAACCAAATCATCTTCTTTTTGCATATGTCAAAAAAAAAACACACAACCACCCTTTAAGATTTTCAAACAAATCATCTATCTTTTATATTTGTCAAAAAAACACACAACCACCCTTTAAGATTTTCAAACAAATCATCTATCTTTTATATTTGTCAAAAAAAAAAACACACAACCACCCTTTAAGATTCTCAAACAAAATCATCTACCTTTTACATTAGTCAAAAAAACACACCACCTCCCTTCAAGACTTTCAAACAAAATATGCACATGTCAAATATGATAATCAATCATCTTATAAAATCAAGTTTTTATAAAAAAAATATAATTTTCGAAATTATTTTGTTTGATGGTGTTATGCACATGTGAAAAACATAATTTTCAAAACTAAGACATTTAAAAATGTCTTGCATATGTGGAAAAAGTAATTTGATGTTTTATGAGAAAAAAAGAGTAATTTGGAGCCTTAATCCAATTTCTAATTTTATCAAGAGATGTACAAAAATAATCTATGAGTTTCATTTGTAGACTTGATATCTTTCTTGCTCATACTTGATTTCTTGATGTGTTTAGCTCTCTTCATGCATAGACAACTTGAGCTTGAGTTTTCAATATTATTTGTTATCATCAAAATTTATACGTAAATACGAGACTTGAAACCTTGGGTTCAACAATCTCCCCCTTTTTGATGATGACAAATACTTAGTAGAAATCTGCGACCTGCAGTAATACTTAAGCTCCCCCTGAAAATATGCGTTAGTATTTCAAGAAAAATATAAACATGATTCTAGCATATATAACAGGGTAGTATAATACTAGTATAAGACTTCTCCCCCTTTTGGCATCATTAAAAAGGAACCGTAATTGGTTTCAATAAGATTTTTTTTTTTTCGTAATAAGCAATAATCAAATAAAACGGTACGTTAGAGAGTAGAAGTTGGAACCACCCGTGCCCGACAAAACTTGCAAAGGTTGAAGCCGAATTTTATCATCTCGGTGCGGAAGAAGATTTAAATCCGCTTGATGTTATTGACGAATTAGATATTCCAGAGATTTGAAGTTGAATAATTAAAATTATCCGTGTCCGACAAAGACAGCAAAAGCTGCAAGCCTAGCTCTGGCAATGTAGTGCAGAGCCATGCATGTCCGACAAAACCTGCAAATGTTGGAAGTCTAACTCTGACAGTTCGGTGCGGAGCCACGCGTATCTGATAAAACCTACAAAGGTGGCCTAGCTCTAGCAGTCGGTGCGAAAGCAGATTCAAATCCGCGTGATATTATTGAAAAATTAAATATTATCGAGATTTGAAAGTTATCGTTTAAAAGACCGTTTTCACCTGTTGGATACTCAAATAAATTTTCACCCCACTCATTGATCCGGTTTCTGTTGATTCAAAACGATAGAATGGCGGAGAAAATTTCATCTAATAATCTTCCGGATTTGAATCAGGAACCGTCTCAACCAGTCATTTTATCTCATGAGGTTGTCAATACCATGATAGAAGCAGAGATGCATTTTTCAAATAAAACTGATTCTGAGGTTGTTGCAGCATCAAGAACTCTCAGTGCTCAATATGCTGCCTCTGTTACGACCATGTCTCGGAGATTACTAGCGAGGGCAAATGAGGTTGATCGACTTAACAATCAAATATCTGTTCTGCATCAAAAGCTTGTAAATAAAGGCAGAAAGAATAAGAGGTTAAAGCAAGAAAATAAAGATTTGACGGAATTGGCTTGTATTCTGAAACTTCAAATAGAGGAATCGGAACGAGTAAGAGTTCAAGCACAGAGTCAACATCAGCAGATAATGGCAGCGTTTCACGAGAGAAACGGGGACAATTATAATTAATCTCGCTAGCTAAGTTCGGTAACTTTTGACAATATGCATCCGGCATATCTTGTAAGCTTGACTAAGTAAGATTTGAAGAGATGTCAGTTTGTCTTTTACTTATTTCCATCTTTATAAAAGCAATCCTTAGCTTTATCTAATCCGCATCAAATCTTCTTCTCATTGTTGTAGTTCATCTTCATTCTCACTTTACAAATTTTCAATGGCTCGTAGATTTCCCTTCAGTGATTCTCTTGATCAAGATTTGAGGTATCCTTCACCTCAGTCTCAATCTATTTCTGCATCTGTCGTGGGTGCCATGAAGCAACAAGAGACTGGTTTAGCTAATAAATCAGATCATGACGCCATTTACGAGCTTGTGGGTCTCGGGACTCGATACTCATCTTCCATAGTTTCTTTTTCCGCTCGGTTGCAGTCCAAAACCCGCGAGATAGAGAAGCTTAATGAGAAGATCGATATTCTTCAACGAATTGTTCAAGAGTCTAATAAAAAAATAGTAGACTTAAAACAACAGAATAAGGATTTAAAATCCTTACTTGCCTCTGCATTTCGATTGCCTAATCCTTTAGATAAGGATGGCATGATGATTTATGAGGAGCAAATGCATTTGAATGATGAGGCTAAACGTCTCAAGTTTCTGTAGGTCATTTGAGTTAATGGAATAAAAGTATCTAGCAGATATTGATGGCATGCATAATTCCTATTTCTCTTCTAATCATGCGTAGTCTATCTTCTGGTAGGGGTTTTGTAAAAAAGTCTGCCAAATGATCATGTGTACTAGTGAATTCTAATGCAATATCGCCCTTCTGCACTTTGGTCCAAGATTGTTGTATTGGATTCTTTGAAAGATTTATAGCACTTGTATTATCACATTTGATTGGAATGTGATTGTACATACGTTTAAAATCCTCAAGTTGTTGCTTCATGTAAAGAACTTGGGCACAACAACTACCCGCAGCAACATATTCTGCCTCAGCAGTAGATAGTGTAACAGAATTTTGTTTTTTACTAAACCAGGAAACTAGTGCATGACCTAAGAAATGACATGTTCTACTAAAACTTTTTCGATCATCTTTGCAACTAGTATAATCGGTACCTGAATAACTAATAAGATCGAAAGAAGTGTGTTTAGGATACCATAACTCTAAGTCAATGGTACTGGCAAAATATCTAAAAATCTGCTTGACTGCAATCAAATGAGATTGTTTCGGAAATGATTGAAAACGTGCACATAAACATACATTGAACATAATATCAAGTCTACTAGTTATCAAATATAATAAACTACCAATCATACCTCAATATACCTTTGAGTCAACTGGCTTACCGCTTTCATCTTTATCAAGTTTAGTGGTTGGACTCATTGATGTTCCAATTACTTGATTTGCAATCCGAGAAAGAAATTAAGTTCTCCCATTATGCTCATTTCAAATTCTTTCTGCATATTCTTAGCAAAATCTTGACACATATTTTCATTAGTAGCACCAAATATTATATCATCAACATAAATCTGAATCAAAAGAATATCATCATTTTCGTATTTAATGAAAAGAGTTGTATCAATTTTTCCTCTTGAAAAGCCTTTTTTTAATCAAGAAACCACTAAGTCTCTTGTACCACGCTCTAGGAGCTTGTTTGAGTCCATATAGTACTTTTGTGAGTTTGAAAACATGATTTGGAGAAATATGATTTTCAAAACCTGGAGGTTGCTCAACATATACCTCTTCATTTATAAAACCGTTTAAGAAAGCACTTTTAACATCCATTTGAAAAAGTTTGAAATCTTTATAACAAGTATATGCAAGTAGCATTCGAATAGCTTCTAATCTTGCGACTGGTGCATATGTCTCATCATAATCGATTCCTTCTTCTTGATTGAAACCTTGGGCTACAAGTCGAGCCTTATTTCTAGTAATGACTCCGGACTCATCTTTCTTATTTCTAAAAACCCATTTTGTTCCAATAACAGCATAATTTTTTAGGTCTAGGAACAAATGTCCATACATTATTTCTTTCAAATTAATTTAGTTCTTCTTGCACAAATAGAATCCATGATTTATCAATAAGAGTTTCATAAATATTTTGGATTCAATTTGAGATAGAAAAAGTGTGTGATTACAAATATTTCTAAGAGATGATCGAGTACTTACACCTCGTGAAGGTTCTCCTAGAATTTATTCCGCTGGATGATCTTTCACATGTTTCCACTATTTGGTTGCATCTTGTACTAAATCTTGATGATCTTTCCTTCTATTTCCATGATCTTCTCTTTTGAATTATTTTCAAATATCACACATCCTTTTTCTTTAGAAGTGAAGTCAATGAATTTAGTTTTGTCTTCTATCACGTATCTTGCGCATCCGTTATCTAAAAATCATTTATTTTTACCTGTAGAATACTTCATGCATACCTACAAAAGCAATTAAAAACAATTCCCGGTACCCAAGTTCTTTGGGTCCTTTATTTATTAGTATTAGAAGAAACAAGATATTTAGGTACCCATATGGCCCTAATAGTCATTGTATGTTTTCTTCTAATAGGACAAGCAAGATAATTATGACCATTTCTATTACAAAAATTGCAAATAGCATGTGACATATATGAAGAATTTGAGTGATTATAATAGTATCTTTTTTTAACAAAATTATTTTTATGAAAAGAATTTTGAATATTGGACTTTGATGTAGAAGGATTATCAAAGAAGTTTTTATAAGATTTGTATTTTTGTTTTGACATATATCCCAAGTCTGCCTTATCAAAAACACATCTTTGACTACCAAGAAGTTTTTCAAAATTTCTTTTTCCATTCGTAAAGTTTTCAATAATATTTTCTAAATCAGTTTTATTTTTCTTCAACTCAAAATTTTCATCTTTCAAAACAATATTTTCTTTTTTTAAAATATCAATTTCGTTTGTTAAAGAAGAATTTTTCTTTTTTAAAACAGTATACTTGATACCCAATTTTTCAAATTCCTCATATACCTCTTCTAAAATATTTTGCAATTCTTCATATGAAGGATCTTCAATATTATCAAGATTTGTTACCTCAATGTCATCTTTAGCCATAAGACAAAGATTTGCTGATTCTCCATTGCTTGCTTCACTATCTGAGCTACTTGAATCATCATCCCACGTAGCTTTCATTGCCTTTTTGCCTTTGTTTCGATCTTTCTTTAGCAGAGGACAATCTGGCTTGATATGACCAGGTTTATTGCATTTATAACAAATTAAAGTGTCATTTTTACCTGAATCTTTCTTGGAAAACTTATTGAAGGATTTCCTTGGAGGAGTTTTATTTTTCTTTAAGAACCTCTGAATTCTTCTTGTTATCATCGCAACTTCTTCATCTTTGTCGTCATTTTCCTCATTTTCATCACTTTCACTTTCATGTGGAACAGCTTTTAGTGCCAAGCTCTTCTTTGACTTTCCTTCTTCTTCTCCTCTTTTCAATGTGTACTCATGGGTGATAAGTGACCCGATGAGTTCATTCACTTCGAGCTTCTTGAGGTCTCTAGCTTCAAGAATCGCTGTCACTTTTGATTCCCAACGTTTTGGTAGAGAGTTGAGAATTTTTCTTACTATCTCCACTTTGGAATAAACTTTGCCAAGAGCTGTCAAGCTATTTATGATATTAGTAAAACGAGTGTACATACTAGAAATAGATTCATCATCATTCATCTTAAACATTTCATATTCATGAGTAAGAATATAAATTTTTGATTCCTTGACTTGAGAAGTTCCTTCATAAGTAACTTCCAAGTTATCCCAAATTTCCTTTGCTGTAGCACAAGTCATTACTCTATTAAATTCATTACCATTGAGAGCATTATATAATAAATTCATAGCAGTTAAATTCAAAGTATAAAGTCTATCGTCTTCACGATTAAACTCTTCTTCTTCCTTTTTGACCTTTACTCCATCAACTACTTTTGTTGGAATATAAGGTCCATTTACAATACATTTCCAGATTTCTCGACCTTGAGCCTGAAGGAATATTCTCATTCTAACTTTCCAGAATGAGTAATTGTCTCCACAAAAGAGTGGAGGCCGACTGCTAGATTGACTTTCACCAAATGAAGCTGCAATGTTAGCCATAAGATCTTAACTCAAAAGATAGTTAATCTTATAATAGAGCTCTAGCTCTGATACCACTTGTTGCCCAGATGACTAACACAAGAGGGGGGGTGAATTGGGTTATATTAAAAAATTAATACTTATAAACTAAATATACAATATAAAATATAACCAAAATATAAAGCAGTAGGAAATATAAAGAGTAGGGTAAGAGAAAGCAAACTCAGTATTTTTACGAGGTTCAGCCCCACTGCCTACGTCCTCGCCTCAAGCTACCCCTTGAGGATTCCCAAATCCACTAATCAATCTCCTTTAGGTGGAGATAGAAACCTATTACACCTTTGAGCAGCACCGCTCCAAAGATTCCGTGTAGAACACCCTCTACACTTCCAATCACCTCACACTTGGTGATTCAACTATTCCCTGTGTAGAACACCTTCTACACACACAAGGGTTATACACACCCTCTTACTTCCAATCACCTCACACTTGGTGATTTAACTATTCCCCGTGTAGAACACCTTCTATACACACAAGGGTTATACACACCCTCTTACTGATACAAGAATTGATAGTGGGTAGGCTATCAGAAAACACTCCTCAATGAGTGAAATAAGAACAATACAGTACAAACTATATCTCTCTCAACAAGAACAAGAATTAAGGCTCAAAACTTTAGAAAAGAGAGAATGAGAGCTTTGAAAGAATGATGCAAAATTTAGCAATAGATGTGTAAGCTCTTGTTATGATTTTTGCAAAACTCAAGTGAGCTATTTATAGGTAAATGAGTCTTCAATTTCAAATTTGAAAAGATTCCCATATCAAAAACATCATCATTTACTTTTTAAAAATTTCAAATCTAATATTTTCTTTTTGCATTTGTCAAAGACAACTCCATTCATTTTTCAAAGAAATCAAACCTAATCTTTTGCTTTTCATACAAGACAAAATGGGCATGATTTATTTTTCAAACCAAATCATCTTCTTTTTGTATATGTCAAAAAAAAAACACACAACCACCCTTTAAGATTTTCAAACAAATCATCTATCTTTTATATTTGTCAAAAAAACACACAACCACCCTTTAAGATTTTCAAACAAATCATCTATCTTTTATATTTGTCAAAAAAAAAAAACACACACAACCACCCTTTAAGATTCTCAAACAAAATCATCTACCTTTTGCATTAGTCAAAAAAACACACCACCTCCCTTCAAGACTTTCAAACAAAATATGCACATGTCAAATATGATAATCAATCATCTTATAAAATCAAGTTTTTATAAAAAAAAATATAATTTTCGAAATTATTTTGTTTGATGGTGTTATGCACATGTGAAAAACATAATTTTCAAAACTAAGACATTTAAAAATGTCTTGCATATGTGGAAAACGTAATTTGATGTTTTATGAGAAAAAAGAGTAATTTGGAGCCTTAATCCAATTTCTAATTTTATCAAGAGATGTACAAAAATAATCTATGAGCTTCATTTGTAGACTTGATATCTTTCTTGCTCATGCTTGATTTCTTGATGTGTTTAGCTCTCTTCATGCATAGACAACTTGAGCTTGAGTTTTCAATATTATTTGTTATCATCAAAATTTATACGTAAATACGAGACTTGAAACCTTGGGTTCAACATATGCAATACAACCAAAACCATATACAAGTAGAGAATTCTTTAATTTGCTACCAAAAAAATTTCGAAACCCTAAAGGGCAGACGACAGAGGCTAGAAATTTGAAGAAACAAATAAATTAAACACTAGAAATTTCAAATATTCAATTACCTTGCAAAATTAATACAATAGAAAATAATTAACACAATCCAAACTTAATTTCACAGATTAAAATTAAAAATAAATTCCTATTTTGAAACCCTAAAAGATACCAATTAAAAAGGGGGATTTCTGATTTCTCAGATCTCCTAGACAGTGGCGGAGCGAAAGTCAGATGGCAGCGTCGCGACTGGAGAAACGGTTGCTCGAGCCTCGAAGACGGGAGAAGATGAAGCTGGGGCGGGCTGCTAGAGCCGGGCTGCGCAGAGAAACGAATGACGAAGCGGAAGAAAGAAGAAAGAAGAAAGAAGATGAGAGAAAGAGAAGACTGAAGAGAAAGAGGGGATTGTTTTGGGGGGCGGGGGGTAGTGATAACAAAACCGCGTTGTTCCTCATTATTTGGAATGACGTCGTTTCATTTTAATATAAAAATAACCGACGTTATTTTGCATCTAGATTTTTTTTAAAAGATCGGAGTTCGGAGTTGGAGTTCGGAGCAGTCGTGTACTCCAACTCCAATTCCAAACTCCGATTTTGGAGTCGGAAGAACTCCGACTCCGACTTCTGATTTCCGGTTCTGATCGGAGCGAAAGTCATTCGAAAGTCGAAAGTCAGAATTTTTGCCCACCCCTATTCATGACTCATGAATTGTGCAAGTTTCACACACTCTTTTTGAAAAGAGTGGGGTCTACTATTAAAAAATTAATTTTTTCATGTGAATCTCATATTTTTTTCATGTGAATGTAATTTCTCTTTTTTCTTGATTGTATGTTTGTGCTGTTAGTAGTACCTTCGGGCACTAGTTCTTAATAATATACATTTTGTAGCTGTTTATGATTTAATTAATTTTCAATAGGGGAGTTGTCATTTAGATTAATTTGTTTTCAGTTTCTAAACTACAAGTAGAAAATTACTTTAAACTCCTTGTCCATTTCCTCTATTCATTTTCATCTCTATCACCTAGCCCCATCTTAATGCATTTTAATCTCTGCAGACATTCATGGAGGGAAAATCATACTTCATTCACTGATGTACAACAATATATGTATTACATACAATTGACGATTTTACCATCACATGTTACACTTATTACAACCATGTCCTCTAACAATCTCAATTGCCGAGCCTTATCTTATTTCAATTCAGGTTGAACCGGATTTGATATGTTAATATTATTGAAGTATTGAACTTCTATCTCTTGAAGTTTTTTTAATAGGTAAAACAATTTTTATTGGTACCAAAAATAGGCATAGCATAGCTAAGTACATAAGATGTATAAGAGAACGGGCCTGATTAAGAACTAAAGATAGATACAAGGAAATAATGGAAATTGAATCCATTTAAATCTATCACCATAGCCCACAGAAATAAGGTATTGAAAAATAACTCCGACATACATTCATGTACCAGAAGCTTTCCGTGAAACCTTGATGTTGTTTTCCTTTTATGTAAATTTGAGAGCGCATAGATAGGTTTAAATTCCTTGTTGTCCTTGGCCAATTCAGTTCAACCAATCTTCTTACATCTCAACTCCTCATACATAATGACCAAAGATATTCTAGAGTGCAGGCCTCGTGCTTGTGTTCATCCGGCAAATAAAGGTCAATTATGTTTAGTTGATGAGTCAAGCTTTGTACCAACACGGCAAAAGTCATTGCAGCTTGATTTGGTCTACTGGTGAATTGATCTACTCGGTCTTACACGATTAACATAACTTGGAGGGCACAAGCTATCAATTGTAGTTCCTTCAAATCATGCAGGCTTGCTTAAATGGTTAAATTGTGGCTTATGAAAGATTTCTGAAGTCTTTGTTGTTTAATTAACAATCTTAAGCCTCCGTTTGGATAGTGAGATAAAATAAGGTAATTTTAAACGAAATTTGAATAAAATAATATATTATTCTAGAATTTGAAAATATTGAATTATTTATTAGATTTTATATGAAAATTTAGAAAAATCATAACAATGAGATGAAATGGTTTTTGTATCTAAACAGGACCAATTCTTGGATCGTATATTAGGTTAACTGTAAGATTATATCATAAGATGAGATGAGATGAAATTTTAAAGTTATTATAATTTTGTTGGGTTTACTGCAGGATTGCATATTCATCATACTCGATCAATGATGACAAGGGCATGTTCATCACCAATCCTCGGATCAGCAAAACGAACTGAGGTTGCTTTTAATAAAGCTAAGGATCTTACATAGAAATTAAGCCTCCACATCCCTTACAGTTGAGATCAGAAATGGATGACAGGTCAGGTATGTTGCAGAGCCAAGACCAACCGGTCCATCCTAATGCTCTTTTTACTCTATTGGAACAGAACTTTCTTTGGTAATTCTTGGAAGATGTTGAGAGAAAGACCGGCTCTGGGTTGTCTTTTTCACATATATCTTCTTCCAGCTTACACTCAGTGATTTAGAATGGGCATCTAAAGTCTCAACTCAACCATCAGTGGAAAAGTCAGTCTTTGAAATTGGTCGTTGTCATGCATAGTTCAATTTTGGAAATGGAATAGAAGCCTCCATGTCTGACCATTCACCGGAAGAAAAGATAGAAGCGACCCAGAAAATTTATTTTTGGGGGTTACAGAATGTTAAAAGGTTTTAAAGCAGGAAAGACCTGACGCAATATTTGGTTCTGACTAGACTCTTTTGTACGGGTCCTATATTGGGTTCTTCATTCATGCCAACCACATATTTCTCCAGGCCTTATTAGATAATCTTTGTAGTTTTCCAATCATTTTACAATATAGATTTTAATTGAGATGACATGACATGATATGAGATCTTATAATAAGTACGAGGAATATAATATTATTAATCATATTTTTTTTTGTCATCAGTTTAAATTTTTTAAAATAAATAATAATTTTATATAATATTATAATAAAAATTTTAATATTCATGAAACAATTCTTCTGTACTAGATTGTCAAGCATAGTACAAGCCAACATGACCTAGTAAGCTCCATGTGAAGTGGAACACTCAGCACAGAATAAAAAGGTTGACTTTGACTTGCCAAAAAGAAAATTATATGCACTAACCTTTATCTTTGGATGATCCCACGCGATGTAGGCATGCATTAATATTAATTTATTATTTTTATTATTTTATTTAAATACATATATGTATGTTTAAATTAAAAATAAAAAGTTATGTATTAATATATGATATTAGATGCTAAACCTCACCTTAAATTATGTTAGTATAAATAATTTAGAAACTTATTGGCTATTAAATATTTTTAGTTTTTCATTTATAAATGAGAAATATTATTCATTATCTTTCTTCTTATCATCTTTACATCATTTTATAATATGATATTAAATAATCAGATATTATTTATTATATTTTATTTATAAATTAATTATTTAATATTATATCTTAATAAAAATAAAAATAAAAATAAACGATGATTAAATTTATTATTTATAAATTAATGCCGACAGCTCTGCATATGTAGCATCTGCATCATATATTAACTTATAAAAATATAATTTATTATTTTTATTATTTTATTGAATACATATATATTATTTTTTTAATTTATAAACTGGAGTGGTGCTACTATTATTCCTCTTTATTTGGTGTATCATCTAGTGAAATTTTTATTTTTTTTATTTTTTATTTTAAATATATTTAAAAATTTTAAATATATATATATATAAAAGATTAATATGTTAATATTTTTTTTTACTATTAAATAATTTTATTTTATTTTTTTAAATTAAATATATAAACGATAGACAAAGAGACAGCATAATAACATTTTCCTATAAATGAATGCCGACAGCACTCCAACTGCTCTCCTTCAAAAGTCTTCCCTCCGTCTCCCCTGCGCCCTTAACGTTTAGTTAACGCTCTTTCTCCATTGCCCGC
The DNA here is from genome assembly GCA_036898215.1 of Platycarya strobilacea. Taxonomy (NCBI): domain Eukaryota; kingdom Viridiplantae; phylum Streptophyta; class Magnoliopsida; order Fagales; family Juglandaceae; genus Platycarya; species Platycarya strobilacea. The sequence goes on from CM072545.1 coordinate 10,211,796, forward strand.
CATTTCCAACTCTCCCCAGAATGAGAAGCTCTGACTCATCTTACGATGTCCGGATAACGCCTGGCCGGGCTCCCTATTTTCCGTGCTCCTTTTACTCCGACACCGACACCTCCACCGTCGGGAGTTCCACCCCCGGCAGGAGCCGCGTCTCCGTCGCTGCTAGATCAGTCGCTGGAGTCTTCTTCGGGTGCTTCGCTCCCCCGAGCTCCTCCTTTTGCGTCGCGAACTCCGAGGAATTTATAGCTCCATCTGGTAAAGTCGAGTTTCTCATAATTCAGTTTTGTCTTCCAAAGCAAAGTATCAAGTTGGAGAATTCTAGAAGTTTTGGTGTAGAATTCTCTCAAATTCTTATGGTTCGACTTGGTTTTGAGTTTCTATGGTCTGTGCGACTCCAGTCCAGAAGTTTCCATCGACTGATTTCTGTTTTAGGTTGCTGAAAAAAAAAAAAAAAAAAGGAAACCAAATTGCTATTCGTATAATTATCAGGTGCTACTCAATAATCCACTGTAATACTTTTTGGGAAAGCCAATGGTCCCAAGTAGATCAAGGACAAGGGGGAGACTGCTCCCATGCCGCTCGCCTCTACCAAGTGAATCGCTTTTGCTTTCTTTTCCCCCTGGCTACTAAAATGTTTCAGTTCGCCAATCTTTTGTTTTGTTATATTTTTTGGCCCTTTGTCGACATTTATAACTTACGAAGTGGGTATACAGTTCTATGCCCTATCAAATTTATTTGTATTCGCGAGATTAGTTAGAATGAACTTTTGAATTGTCACTGTCTTAGTTGTATCGGATGGTTCAAGAGCTGGTAGTGAGAGAAGTCGACGCGGTGGTTCAAGCCGGGGAGTCTATGCTACTTCAAATAACTCGACACATAGGCGAGAGCCTGGGAGTGTCAAATTCACCATTGAGGAAATCTTCAGGGCCACGAGGAATTTCTCCCCCTCTTTCCAGATTGGACATGGTGGGTTTGGGACAGTCTACAAGGGGACACTCGATGATGGAACCGCTGTTGCAGTCAAACGTGCCAAGAAGGTTTGGTCAAAATTGTTTATTAGGATATTCCACTTTCTGGATCTGACATAACTTCAACAACTCTGTGGCGTAGAACTTTAACCATTGCTTCGTTACATTTTTTGCAGATTATATCGCAGTTTGATAAGCATTTGACGGTGGAATTCCAACGTGAGATTCAAACACTGGCACAGGTTGAACATTTGAGTTTGGTCAAGTTTTATGGATATTTGGAGCACGGAGATGAAAGAGTTGTGGTGGTGGAGTATGTTTCCAATGGAACCCTGAGAGACCACTTGGATTGTGAGTTCTCTTTCTATGGCCTTACTTTCACTTTGTGGCGCGCCTGCAAATGAGCTTAGTTCTTGATGTCTGATCTGAGACATAATGCAGGTATTCATGGCAACATTCTGGACCTTGCTGCCCGGATAGATATAGCGACTGATGTGGCCCATGCCATCACCTATCTTCATATGTATACGGGTATGTTTCAGGGGTGAGCCCATTCATTTATCTTGTCAAAATTATCAAAATTATTTGCCTTTGAGAGAATAAAATCTGTTTCTCAATGGATGGTATGTTGATTCCCTTGCAGATCATCCTATTATTCATAGGGACATAAAATCTTCTAACATTCTTCTTACTGAACACTTAAGAGCCAAGGTAGCCGACTTTGGTTTTTCTAGACTGGCAGCTGAAACTGATTCAGGTGCCACCCATGTGTCTACCCAAGTTAAGGGAACTGCTGGTTACTTGGATCCAGAGTACCTCAGAACTTATCAACTTACTGAAAAGAGTGACGTTTATTCGTTTGGTGTGTTATTGGTTGAACTCGTCACAGGCAGGCGTCCAATTGAAACAAACCGAGAAGTTGAGGAACGGATAACTGCAAAATGGGTACGATTCCCTCCTGCCTTTTCTTTTGTCACAATTTGTTTTCACTAGTTCTATCAATATTCTTATATGTAAGGGGGAAAAATGGTTCAAGACCTATACAGAAATCCTTAAAAAGTATGATTATGTAGCACATGTTCATCGAATGTCGACATTCTTAGTCTATTCAACTTCCAGCTCTACCATCTCTACTTTTAAATGTATAGGTTGATTAAGTTACAAAGGAGCCTTTTACAAAGAAAGAAAATTCATCTCCATAAAACAAATTGATGTGTAAGTGCAGGCCCTGAAGAAGTTCACGGAAGAAGATGCTATTTCAACGTTGGACCCAATGCTGGAATGCACTGCTGCAAATCAGTTAGCTCTTACTAAGATTCTTGAACTAGCCTTACAGTGTTTGGCTCCACGAAGACAAAAACGGCCGAGCATGAGAAGGAGTGCAGAGATCCTTTGGGGCATCCGCAAGACTTATAGAGAGCTAACAGCTTTAGACCGCCATTCACTCTCCTCTCATTCTCAAAGGAACGCTTCGACGAGAAATGGATGATAAATTATTATGAGAGGTCTATAGTGGGAGTAGCCTGTAATCAAAGGATTTTTTTAGGAGTAGAGAGAAGAATATGGAGTTATCTAGATATAAAAAGGCATGTAGAGTAGTAATTTAGCAATTTGAGCAGCGAAAATGGTTCATTTAGGAGGGTGCCAATAATCTTCCCAGAAGTGGATCCGAAGACATGGGGAAAAAGTTCACTTCTTGCAAGTGTAGTGGTCTATTTATAATTTGTTCTTGGAATTTGGATTGTGTATAGCCAAATTTAATTTAAAATGGGTGAAGTTCTCTAGTTTCTGCCGCCTTTTGTGTGTGTGCGCTTTGGATTTGCTTATTGTTTCATTCTTCCCGTAGGAATCTGCATAATAGACTAATTATATTTTAAGTATTATTGGTATATTCCCATTGTACATTCTCTTGGTTCCTCCTCTTCTTGTAGGAATGAAGTTTTATTGCGTATTAGGAGGATCACACTTTCTGTACAAATAGGAGAATGTAAACGCATCGAGATCGACAGCAAGCAGAGTGGTAAAGTCTTATTTGTTTCTTTTTTATTGGAGCATACATCATTGAATTCGAGACACAAACTTGTAGTGTTTTTGTCAGAAACAGAAGACATAAAATGCTTCCTTTTGTTTTGCCATCCGAGTGAGACGACTCCGAAAGAAAGGGACTAGTCCCGAACCCCACTCCCCACTCCCCACTCCGAGCGGTCAACTTGCATTTTTCGTATGGTCTCTACCTTATTAAAGAAGGTGGGGAGACAGCCAAGGCCAATTATATAGAAATAGGCCTTACCATAAAGGTTTTCCACCACATCTGACATTATAAACTTTGATAATATCTATTCCATAGTATCCTAGTAGGACAATATATTTCTTAGATAATAATTATAAATAATTATTAGATAATAAATTTAATAATGATACATCCTTTTTCTTTTTTAAGAAAAGGCAAAGTGAGACGACCCACATAGCTACTCTTTGAGCATGTCTGGTTTTAAGCCACAGCTATTGCCCCATGGGCGAGCCCGTCAGCATAATAAGATGAGAATATCACGTGTCTTTATTCAAAACTACCTGATAATTAGCCGAGAAAATCGCGTGTTTTGTAAAAAATAATATAAGGGAAAATATACTGTTAAATCCCTTTTGAGACTAACTTCATAAATAATCATTTTTTGCCATGGCTTGGTTGTTTTGTACTACTTTGGTTGGCGCTATACAGTTAAAACATGAACAAAAAAACCCAGTTCCCAGAATAAAAGAGGGAACAAACCTCATGGAGAAGAATAATTTTACGACAAACCGCACATAATATGTCCTTACTTGGAACAACTGCTTGAGTTGGATGACTTATGGTCTCACTGCCATATTTTCTCCGGTTGTATGTGCCTGAACAAAAGAGCCTCTACTTTGTCTGAACTTCATGAAAAAAACTCCCTCACCTTCCCTGCCCTACACTCTCACCTCTTGAGAATGAATCTTGCCGAGTCAACTCATAGTTTCCATCTGTGGGCCTTAGATTCTCATTATTTACAGTCTTTGCTTTTGAACAAAGGAAGAAGAATGAAGATGTGTACATAGTCACATGCCAAACACTGCAAAAACATTTTATACACCAAACATCTAGTGAGAGAGAGAGAGAGAGAGAGAAATTTTCTGTTAATATTTTACATACCTGTGCCAAATCCAGTAGCTTTCACTGGTTTCCAGTTTCCAGCTAATAGCTGCCATGGCTAATGAAGTGAAACCTGCTAGTATAAATCCCCAGCGGAACCGTCTAACAAGGATCTGGATAAGATCTTGGAACCATCCTTTAATATTTTGCCATCTACAGGAAACAAGCAGCCTTGCCTTAGAAAAGTAAGTGAATCGATTATCCATAACGGATGCAAATTTGTTTAATCAGGTTCAAGCATACTAATGGTGCTGTTACGTCTGTAGCATAAAGCGAATAGATTCTGCAAGTATAAGGGGCTGCCAACAACTCACCCCAGTTAAGTTAATGTATCTATTCTGAATTTTATTTGAGCTAGTTCTAGATGCCTGCACCACCCATGCTCGTCAAATATGACTTTTACACCAACCCCACGATTGCTCTAATAACCATAAAATTACGAAGAATTACCATATTTCATCACTATGCTGCCATTCCAGTAAGCTGGGCGGGGCCCAAATTTTGATGACTAGCCAGTCACGTGTAGCATGAGCTGTCCCAAGCCATGCATGGAACCATGTCCGTCCAAATACCTAAACAAGACTGAGCAATAGCCTAGTGGCAGATATTTACCTAGGTGGGTCGGCTGTCCCTAATCTAAAAGAGGTGTATTTATGAACTCAAAACTATATGTGCTTATATTGTCCTTCACCAAACATTACTAAGAAAAATATAGAGAATTGACAATTAATGAATCTACAATAAATAAAATATTGCTAAGACAAGATACAAGCAGAGCAGGGGATAAGAAAGTCCAATATCTCGCAGGCTGCAGTGACATTTAGCAAGACCTTATATCTTATCAATATGTGGCGGCCGCAGTCCAGCTGGAATAAGGGTAACACCCCGGACTGTGAATAACTCTACCTTAGATGGGAGAATTGTAATGGTGTACGGATGCTAAATACCACAGTGGCTGTTTATTAGGTGGAATTAGGCTTCATAAGTGATTTTAAGAACCCTAACTAACTTGCATTAGTCTTTTCAGGATATAGTGCAGGCGTGGTTTTAGTACACACGTTGGTTGTTTATTAGGTGGAACTAGGCTTCATAAGTGATTATTCTAAGAACTCTGGTAACTTCTAGTAGATATTTTGTGAGAAAGTGCAGATGTGGATAGTGTTTTATCTATGGTCATAAAAAATGGCATTAGAGTTAAGCTATTAATGCCAAAAGCTAAGTGATTGTAGAAACTTCAATTGTAACGTCAATTAGTCTATTTTGGGTCTAACGTATATGTATTATATATACAAGCTATCATAAAAACAATATTTAAAATTTTGAGCCTATACTTTTTAATCCATTATCATAATATTATGTGTATTGTTATGTTTGTATTATTATCAATTCCATCTTTTCTCAAGCAGGTTGGCTTGTTTTAGTAAGGCTTCATAATTTGAAAAGGTAAACCCACCTTTCCGGCATATGTAAAGAGCAGCCAATTGAAAAAGAGAATGGCCAATACGTGGTAGAGATCTCAATCAGCCATCCAATAAGAAGCCCCAAAGCCCCGATTGCAATCACAAGAACAATATTGGAAGACCTGCAGGTTTAGCATCGTTACATTCCTACCATATGTTCTCATAAGCCTTATATAAATGAACCAGAACAATGTCTACGCAGCATCAAGTACCTGGTTGCCTTAGTTTCAGCCATGAGGGCTGTAAGAATAGCTACAGCTGTATGTATTGCCCTCTTAAAAACTTCATCAATAGTAGCTAGGTACACAAAAGTACTCACCACAGCCATGAAGGAGAGCCAAAAGTCCATAAACTGAAACATTTACCCTTTGAATAATCAATACCATCTCAACTTAAGAGTTCTTGAGTGGGATGGAGGGAGGACATTTGAATTAAGATGCCGAAAAGTTTACTGCATAATTTAGATCTCTCTTGCCCCTCTAAACCTGTTTTGTTCCAAGCACCTCAAGCAAAGATGCATTGTCATTGTCTCCATATGATTTCAAAGCCTTTAATGACCCTTGTTGTCCATTGTATTTTTCAAACGTGTATGAATCCCACTGTATCCTCAAATTTAATATGATTTGCCCGAGTTTGTACAACGAATGAGCAAATCTTCATACATCCTACACCAGTTATAAACGGCAGTTCCATGAAAAAGAAAAATGGTGCAGAAATAACTCATACCTGTAAGACATTATAGCTTAGTGCACACCATGTGCCTACATCACAAGCATGATATAATCCACTTGAAATTCCGCTACACGTGAATACCACCCACTCTGCCAATGCCTGCATAAAACAAATTATAGTCTGTTTGGCAATGGTAACGAGTAATGAATAACGAATATGAAGGGTCAAAATTTTAAAGTTGGTTGATAGGAATAGCTTGAACATTCTTGAATTATTAGCCACTGACCACGCAAATCAGTTATGAATAACCTCCACCCTGATATCACTAGAGATATCACTGTCCTCCGTTAGACTTCTGAAACATCACTAATCTCATCATCATGCTGTGAAACCTGTGATGTTAGGTGGATAACTCCGCGCTGTTAAGGAATTTAATCCATGACCTCACTTCATTATCTATGAGTTTAGTGTTTTCTGTCTTCATTTTGTTCTGACGAGCAACCCTAGAGATCGTAGCTTTTTACCCAGCTAAATCCCAAACCCATGTAAGGTGCCAACAACTCACCGATAAAAGTAAAAGTATGTTTGCAACCAAGAGTTTGAACCTTAGATCTAGAGGGGGCATACCTCCAAGACCAAGAACCTTACCACTTGAGCCCATCCCTAGAGGTTTTTTCTGTCTTTCTTAAGGTCTGCATCTTCGATTAAATTGGTGTTTGTATTCAAGGTCAAACAATCTTACAACAGCAGTACATAGGATTATTTTTGGAGGATAAGCAAGCTATGCTACCATCAAAGCCTTAGAGCAGGGACATCGTTGTGTACAATAAAATAGAATGGCTTCTGGTAAATATGAAAATCAATTCACACCATTTGTAGTAAGAAGGTTTAAATTGTTGTCAATCCAATCCCAAAAAGGGGAACACACATTACCTTCCGTCGAAGGGCCCAAAATGCAGGAAGTACAGCCGCAGCATTTGATGCAATAAGGCAAATTGATTGCCATATGTGCCCTACAGCAGTTTTAGGCAAATGAATCAAGTAAAAAACCATTGAGTTGCATACCAAATCCTGGTGCAAAATTTATATGTACATAGACGTTTGGGTAAATCATAAGGTAGAAGATTAAGAGCACGTCACCTTCAGCTCTGTCCTAATACGATTACAAATTATTTGAGACTTACCCAAAAAAATGCTTGTTTGATAACAGCCAAGGACATACTAACAACAAAATTATCATAGGCCAACTACAAAACATTATCACATGTTACTCCATATCCACCATTACCTTGATGCGATACAATTTCAATACTACAGTCAAAGCCTCCATGCCTTCGATCACAGGAGCAGAAGCTGCGGAAGATTTTTTTACACCAAACAAGAAAACAAAAATACAAAAAACTCAATAAGAATTAGGGAACTAAAACTCAACTTGAGCATCAGGATCATAAAAACAATGGTCAGGCAAATTACCACAGGATATTTATAACTACAATTAGAAATTAATTTCCTCTAAGGCCCTCCTCCTCATATCTAGGCTTATACTCCAAATGGACCAGCTAATGTTGCAATTAGAGCCCCTTAGAATCATCATAAAGGGAAATACTTCTCCTCCAAGCAATGTGCTATCCAATTCACTGCCTTCCTATACATACTCTTAAGGTATTACAATCTCCCCACTTTATCTCTAACATTGTTGCAGCCCATTCCATCATAGGTGGTATGGCTCAAGTTTTAGTTGAATTGTCTCTGATATCATACGTAACAACTCAATAAACACCCAACCGGCATCCGGGCTTATACTCCAATTTGGAGTAGCCAATGTTACATTTGGAGCCTCTTGGAATCATTATAAAGCACAAGAATGTTTTCCTCCCAAGCAATATGGAATCCTATTCACCACTTTTCTATACTCAATCTGGGGTATTACAAGAATTCATCCGAATGAAAAATTTACTTGTAAATAAAATTAAGAAATCTTCTGGTTTCAACTAGCTCAATAGGTAGTCTGTTACCATTGCACAAGAAATTTGGAAGTATACCCCCTCTACTAGAGAAAGGGGGATTCATAAAAAGGAGAGGACTATCTTGCTTTCTTCCAGTGGGCTTACAATAAAACCAAAAAAGTGGATCTTCAGATACGCAACACTGGGGAAATTTCTCATTTACTCGAACATTATTATATGGCATACAAAGTACCAAAAGATTCCACCAGTTTAAAGGATGAGACATTCTTAATTATGTCATATGAAGTCATTCTTAATCCTTACAAAGAAGAAAATATGATATTTTATTCAAACTTATTATGTTCAAAAACCCAGAACTTGAATCAATTGCCTTCCCCATGGTAGTACTTTTGTCTTTTCTCACAAAGCTTGATTTCTTTCACTCACTTTCCAAGCAAAAATATACTTGCATAAAGAGCTTAAGTTTCATTCACTTGTGTCTCAGTATTATCCTGTGGCCAAGAAAAATTCTAACTAACCCTACACTGATAACAATTCGTTTGGGCAAAGAGATTAACCAAGAAGTTCCACTTATAGTCTCCAACAACATATACATATATATATATATATTATTAAATACAATTAATTAAGAAAATAAGGGTGAGAGGCTGAACTAAAAACCTGTATGATGTCAATCCACTTGCATCAAAAGCAACTCTGCAGTCCCCATGAGAGGAGCATCGTTTTGGGCATCTTTCGAGGGAAACAGACATGATAGTTTGATCTTTGGAAGCACTACCACTAGTATTAAGATATCTCAATCCAAAACCCCAAGTTCCTTCTCTGGCATATAAAATATAGAAATCAATTTTTTCTTTGCTGGAATTGTACAACTTGAAAAACATGGAGCCATCACTACTTCTTGTAGTGTTTGCATAATAATAGTCCCAGTTATTTAGAGATGGTAATCCACCAAATCTAGTGTATACTTCGTAATCTATCCTTGCATCTGATGTTAATCGGATATGTATATTTCCTCCGGCTGCACCATGAGGAATGTCCAAAATAAAGTAAGTCCAACTATCATCTGGTTTCCCACCATACAAGGAGTTGCTTGCAAGGGGTTCAAGAGGAAAATTGGCTGAATTCGAGGATAGTTTTTCACTGACTGGCAGATAATAGGATTCAAATGAGTTTGAATCTCTCCTGAGAACTGTCTGCAGACAACAATTTTCAGCTTGTCAATAAGTTATTCTGCCGGATATATTTTTATTTTTTTCCAAATATCATGAAAAGAGAAGACTATACAGGTATAAGAGCATCATCATTGGCCTCATCAAAATAAATCATCAAAATTTGATGAGAAGTACAAGTTTGATGAGAAGCTAATACCAAAATAATCCCACATTGGACTCATCAAAAATGCTTTCGTCATATTTGATCAAAAATGAGGAAAAGAAAGTGGGGAGAATAAATAAAAGTACTTTTGTTTAGCCTTTGAATAGTAACCCTTCAAATTAACTTCTTTTTATTTTCTAACCAAAGTACCAAAAGTATCATTCTTTACCCTAAACTATCAATATTTTCCAATTTGCACTTTCAGTTATGACCTAACTGTTAAGAAGATTGTGGCTAGCAGCCATTTTTCCATTCATCTTAACGGTTGGATCATAACTGAGAGTGCAAATTGAAAAGAAGTTACGAGTGCATAGTGAAAATCGTGCCATAATTATAAATGAAAAGCGTGAATTCCCCTATAAAGAATGAAACTGACGTGAAAATGCTCATCTGAAAACATCCAAATTGGAATCCAGATTCTATCTGGTTTATAATGATATCCTAATGCTCTATAATCATCATATACTGCCATTTTAAGCCATTCCAAATATAAACTCAAAAGACTAAAAATGAATTATCTGCTAATCTTAGCAAATGACCATAGCAACCCCATTTAGAAACATGCTTGGGCCTTTACATACCAAATAGTGCAAGTTGAGAAATCACATTAACATTTTTTCATCCCATTATAGTAGCTGTCTATATTATAAAGACACATAATTTAATAGAGGCAGAAGACAAAACTATCAACAATCGCACCTGAAGGGCATATGTTTCCCATGTACAGTTTGATCCAGCCTTCCCTATGGGACATTGAAGCACTTGTGATTCCATTGAATAGCAAACTTTCACAGCAGTGTTTTGAGTCCCTCCAAGTATATTTGTAATATTAACAGGTAAAATAGTAATATACCAGCGGCCAACCTTTGGCGAGGAAATAGACAAAGGGGCTTCATGAATGTTACTGGAATAATCATGCACAGTTGCTGATGGGATTGCACCATGCCGAGCAAAACACATTAAATTAATTCCACTTATATTCCCATTTTTGTTTGCTGCTGATACATTATACCTGATATCCGCTGCCATAATGGTCAATTCTTCAGCCACTTTGATAACATCCAATGAGTAAACTCTTAGTTCACCATCTCCAAGGCAAGATGTTTCCAACCCATTTTTGCAAGAAAACATATTTTCATTTGTTTGGTTGTAAGACTTGACTCCTGACAAATTTCCAGCAGGAAAATAACTGTCTAACGGAATACATGAGAGTTGATCAACTGTCTGGTTGCAGTACTGGCCCCACCTTGTTGTGGTTGTACATCCTTCCACTGTTATGTTGGCACTGAAGGAGTATGCTGGGCCTCGGACAATCTGCAGTATCAGAGTACCACTAGTTTACATTTTCAAATGATTGCAATACTCATGAATGCCCAAATTAACATACCAAGACTGTTCATTGAAGAAGAGAAAGAAAGCAGATTAAAAATAGCTCAAAAAATAAATCAGCAATACTAATGTGTATATCATTCTAGCATCATGAATCTCATGATAGCGCAATATTCATTGAAATTTAGCACAACACTAGATTGTAAAGGGTTGCGGGCCAGCTAGATTTTCATATATAAATTTCTAGTACAAATCAGAGGGCACATACAAGGATATTAGAACTTTTTGGTATCCTGAATAAAATGGCTTATGATCCCATTCTGAAGAATTACTCAGCTCCAAGATTTAGCTCCCATCAATACAGTTCTAAAAAATATTTAATTGATGAAATTGCTTCCTCACATAGCTCAAGAGTGTTTAAAAAGTTCCTCTCGTACATGGAATTTCACAGCAGGAAAGTCTTCCTTGGTTCCTGGACAACCGTGCCCATAAAAAAAGGACGGCAGGAACGAAAAAGTAAAAAGAGGATATACTATTTAACTAAATTATTAATAAATTATTTTATTGTGATGTGAAATACACAAGACAATGGCATATAACAAAAAGAGTTCATAATGTGGAGAAAAGTTGGTGGATGACGAGAGCATGGTGGATGAAGCAACCTTCCTAGCCGCCACAGATAAAAAAGTTCATAGAAACTGCATACTCAAGGGAAAAAATATCACAAAACATGAGCAAGTGATAAACCATACCATTTTCGATTGTGTCCTTGTAGGTCCTATGCCATTGAAGAGACCAAAATACCAAGCTCCCGGAGATATCTGAATAATTCATTAGTTATTATCTTATTAACCAGACAAGTGGCAAAAAATAGATATAAAACACAAAACAAGGAAAGCAATTGTGAAACTTCCCATGCACCAAACTGGTGAACCTTTCAACCTCCAAGAAAGTGCATACAAGTAAAACAAAAGATATATGGAAAACCACGGTTCTATGCCAATCCAATCACTTAGAACATAAAAGGTATAACAATAAGTGAAAGATTTTGCGATTGACCTGCTCATTTGTCAACTTTATTGTGATATTTTTTTGCATAGTAAAGCATTGCTCCACATTTTGAAGAGCTTGTATTCCTCCAGATGAGCCATTAGAAAGGGGAAATAACACTACAACAGCAGAAAATCTTTCAAAACTGCTTGCAACAATAATCAGATTAGACTTGGAGCAAGAAAAATAAGTCAAACAGAATTCTTGTTTGATTGAGGTTCAATTAGATTTCTACTAGGTCACTTTCACCTGAATTACCTGAATCATTTCGAAAAATGTTTGAGACATCTGGCAGTGGTGGGCTGCCATCTCTGAAGCAAATTACTGGTAGTGCACTTTCAGGAGCCTTTTTTAGGCTTAAAGCATCCTGTGAACAAGTTGGACCATGAGCAAATGACAACCCACAACGCATTAAATTTGTAATTGATTTATACAATTGCCTTCATTCTAAAGACAGATTCTTAAAGCACGATGTAATTCTAAATGCATAATGATTGATAGGTCAAAAGAAGAGTACAAAGACTCCAGAATTGCTGACACGAGTAATAGGAAAAACTTGGGAATATCAGACGAGAGCAAGGTATAGTTTTGTTATATGTTTAATATTGAAAAAATCCCATCAATTATTCAAACTTGATAAGCACACTTACAAGCTCGACATCCGAGTTCAATGCTATAGACATGGAAGAGAACCATGATGGCAAATCAACTGGAACAAGGAAAAACAGCAAAAAACTAGTAAGATATTGTACAAATTGTAAATTTTCCATAAAAAATAAAACGGAAATAAATAAAAGAGAAATAAATAAAGGAGACAATATTAGTGTTAGCATCTTGAATAAATATCCCATTCGAGTTCTACTCGATTTGATTAGAGTAAGCAAGCTTCTTCCCATCTATAGTAAGGAGGAAGGAAACAAGGTAAAAGCATGTGAAGTACAAACTCATTATCAAATTTGGTCATGAACCCACCAATGAAATTGGAACTTAGTTAGCAGTATATACTCACTCCAGTACCAAATACAGTGACAGCAAGCAGAATCACAATGGAGTAACTGTGGTTACATACAGGCAAAACCTTGCTTCTAAAACTGTCGGATAAAGCAATGGTACTTAATTTTGCAATCAGCACGTCAAATTTGTAGTTTAACAACGTAAACGTCCTATGTTATACCTCTGTTACGACTGTTACTTGTAACACAATAAGACAAAACTACACCATCAATTGCAATCAGCAATCAAGCATTCAAGTAAGAAATAAGGACCAAATTACTTCAGCGTAAAAAAATAATCATAACACTGGAGGCATATGCATAAAACAGCAAAGAGCGTGAAAACACTTTTACGTATTCCACAAATCACTTTAAAAAAAAAAAAAAAAAAAAAAAAAAACGTATTCCACAAATCCACCTTCAAATCCAGTTCTTTTACGACGACCCACGAATCAGTACACCCCAAAATTCTTCAAGAACCAATGAAAAATCAAACTTATCGGTCGAATCCTCAAAAGGGTCATTCATAATCAATTTAAACCGCACTGAAATAGCTCAGAACTAAATTAGTTGCCAAACACTCAAAAGGGTCATCAAAAAAAGGTTTTCACACCTCTAATATAACGTAAATCAAAGGGTCTGAGCGTCGTCCGAGGGTAACTGAAGCTGGAGAGAGTGAAGCTGTTGTAACCCAACTCGTCGTACATATAGCAGAGGCCAAAGAAACAAGAAAAGAGAATGAAAAGACTGAGAATCGAATTGGAAGAGAAGCACCGAATCGAATTGGAACCCATATATATTTTTTGGTGATTCTTCCCGCACAGCACGGTTGGGCAAAAAATAACCAAAAGGCTTTAAAGGGATTATCGGGTAATAATATTATGTTTAGTGGGTGATTAAAGAATGAGATTGTAAAAGAAAACTAAACATAGGATTTCGGATGCCGGTTCACTTGTACTCGTCAAGCTGGTTCGGTCGGGCTGATTGAAGATGAGGATGTTGAAACCACGCGCTAGGGAGGATCGCGAGAGTCACGTGCCATGCGGCGGCGATGAGTTTCTTCAATGTACGGAAGGAATCTTAAATTGTGATTTGATAGAAAATAAATATTACTAAATTTTAAAAAAATAATAAATATTGTAAAGAATTAATTTTATGTGTATATATTTAATATTTACATCATTATTTTGATTATTGTTTTTTTTTTAATTTTTTATGAAAAAAGGGTGAAGTACAATTAAGAAACTAGTTGGCTAATCTTTTCCAATGTAAAGACATCAGGAAGGGCTGTAAAAATAAATTAGAGAAACGTGAAAAAGAGATGCTACTAGGTGGATAGGCTTGTAAGTGCATAAAAACAGCCTATGAACAAGAGGGAGCCACATCAAATATTTTACTTAATTTATAATAGACATAGCCACATAAAATTACATTTTAGGTCAACCCATTTTGAGTAGAATCTCTCTACCTCAAGTTGAATGGTTGCTCTGTCTCTGTATTCGTTCTTCTCAACCCCTCTTTTCGACGTCAGTACTGCATATTCTGACAACAAATAGTAAAATGAAAATAATACCAACAAAAATAGCTCAAAGCAACACTAACCCATAGCTTATTTATCTATTGCAAAAAGGCAAAAACCAAAATTCTAATCCAAAAAGAAATACCTCATAGCTCAAAAAATATATATATCTCAATTCTTCTTTCACAAAGTTCCCGAGTTCTCATTCGCGTAGTCGTATAGGTTTGACACACACACCAACGTGTGAATCTCTGTCATCCTCATGAACCCTAGGTACTTCAGGTGCTTACTTTCTCTATCGATCTCCATTTTCTGCTATGGCGATCAACCATAACAATAGAACATTTGGCTTAGTTTCTCAAAAGAGAAAAAAAAAATCGCTCAGAAAAATCATTTATAAAATGAGTAGGAGAGAGAGATGAGTGGGAGAAGGGGGTTCTATGCGATGCAAAGGGTGCGAGAGGGGGATTGAGTCTGCAAGAGGAAAACCAAAGAGAGGAATTTCAGAGAGAGGAAAACCGGGGGGAGGGGTGTTGGCGAAAGGAAAACCAGAGGGGGGAAAATGGGGTTGGTGAGAGGAAAACCAGGAAGAAAAATGGATTAGGGTTTCGCAATTCGTAGTAATCAATTATTTCGAATAAATCTAGTGCATTGAACTCAATTGTTATTTTAATAGAATGGTTATGTGTCAATAATTTATTGGTGGACTGTTATCTCATAAATATAAGCCCAACTGACCCGTAGGAATTCTTATCGAAAAAATGGCTCGAACTAGTCTAAAACCAAGTCTTCTATTTTAAAAACAGATTATAATCGATCTAGTCTCAATTTTATATTCTCTATTTTCAGACCAACTCTCATATTTATATATTTTAAATTAATTTTAATAGTATATATAATATCTTTTATATAAAATTATAGTTTCTATATGTATGTAAATATTACATTTCAATTGGATGTGGTGTTCTTGTACGGCACATTGAAATAAAATGTGATTTTGTATTTTTTTATGTAGAATATGTTTTAGTATTATAAATATATATATATATATATAAGATCATATATGGCAACTTATAATCCGCACCCCCAGGGATTAGGCTCACTTTTACAGGTAAGTGGAATCTTTATGCATAAAATTCCTATTCGGGTAGTCATTTATTTGGTACTTCTCGAGGCTTAGGAACTATCATTCTAACCCTTCTTGAGGGATTTCATTCACAAATACAAAGTTTACAACTAATCGATATTACTTATCATTATTCGGCTATCGCATTTATTTTTCTCATTGCTGGTCATATGTATAAAACTAACTTCGATATTAGGCAAAGTATAAAAGATCTTTTAGAAACACATATTCCTCAGGGGAGCAATTGGGACGTGTACATCAAGATCTTTATGATAAAATCAATAATTCGATTCATTTTCAATTAGCCATTGATCTAGCCTTTTTAGGGGTTGTTACTTATTTAGTACCTCAACATATGTATTGTTTACGTGCTTATGCATTCATAGCCCAACATATGGATTTGTTCCAAGTGGGTCTTAAATTTTTTTATTTTTTTTAAAGAAAGTATTTGGAGTTTGTCCACCTTAAGTGATGGAAATGGTTGATCTTTTGAACTATTTTGAACGTAAGACCTAACTGCTCAACGTTAAAGAGGCCTTATCATAAGATCATTTAGGATGATGCTAAAAATCAATTGCAAATAACCCTTGCATCTATTTGATGCATTGTCTCATGGCCATCGTGTAACTCCTTGAAAATCATGTCATTTGCCTATCACGCATTACCACCAGAGTAAAAAATACTCAAAATAAGTTCATGGCTCATCCTTATCTCTAAAAGAGCTTAAGCACTCCACTCATTCATAAGCCCCTTTAGAGATCAGGGCGAGGGCGATTTTAATGAGAGCTTAGGGCCGAAGGTGGCTTTGCTTAGTACATAAGCTAGTAAGACTTGCAAAAAAGAGCTTGTAAAGGCGCCCATGTTTCTAATGATTTACGGACTAACTGGGTCAACTACACAACTAATTTTCGTAATTAAATATCGTTACTATATAAGTAGATATTGTTGTGAAAGATTGATTATGGATAATTCATAGGTATAACCATAGAGTGTAAATTGTACAAGTTAACAATATATTTTATTAAATGAAAGAAGGAACTCTAGTGTATAGAAGGGACCTCGTCGTTTAAGAAGTAATCTAGAAACGATCAAGCCTACAATTTTTTTTATCCATTTAGATTTAATAATTTTATATTATAATTTATAACATTAAGTTTTAATCTTAAACATGAAAAATTATTTGATCATATATTTTAAATATAATGTATATTAATTATATTTTATGGCCTAATATTAAATTACTTTTCTTAAACCATTTAGTAGTGACCTTGTCTTTAGCGGCACCCTTGTGCTTAATGATTTCTTCCTCTGCCTTTTGATTTTCAATATCTAAGTAATAACTCTTAGGTGCTAAGAATATAGCCTCCCTTACAATGTGCTCCAGCTTTAACTTGCCTAATTTAATTGAAGAGACCTTAGCTTTTGGAAGAGATGTTCCTAGAATCGCTGACTCCATATCAATGTAGTAACAGTCAGGTCTGGAGATGTATTGGTACATATAAATACGAGCACATGCTGTGATAGCAGCGGACAATTGAATAACTGATATTTTAGGAGGATCCCAATTTGTGTTAGCACGTAGTCCTTTATTACTGGTGTAACTCACGATATAGTAATGCTCGCTCAGCTTTTCCCCGAAAATGAAATACTCATTCGTTCGTAGCAAATAGTCATGTATTTATGTATACCTCTGTCACAGTGCTTTATGAATTTATACCAAATCTACCATCCAACGAGTTCATTAGTATCTTGTACCCCCATATGCCATTGCATCATCATCAGTTTTCTTAGCTTCTTGTCTTTTTTCGAAAAGGGATGACACAAAGCCGTTGAAAGGATTGGGCTTCTTCTCAAACAAGTAGCCCCTCATTGGGAATATCTTGTAACCTAAGTTGTGCACATAAATTAATTACTCGCTGAAATATGCTTTAAGGATGAGAAAAATCAAACTTTGCTTTTCCCAATGGGCACATTTGAATCAAGATTGATAAGAATTGAAGGGAAATCCTATGTTATATTATTATATAAAGACATAAAGGGAAATCCACTTTAGGTCTTTACAGAGATTATTATATAAATCACTATAGGATTAGTTATACTAAAAATTATATATGAAATAATGTTAGATTATAAGTCATAACAAATAACTTTGGTTTTAAATATGACAATTTATTTGATCATGTATTTTAAATATAAAATATATATAATTAATTAATTACATTTGAGAAGTGCTATCGCCATAAAGGAATTATACAAAATTTCACAAACTGAAGTGAGTCCATGTGATTCATCAATCTGCTTTACAATTAATGTAACTTTACAATCTAATAAGACTCATCAAGCCGTATCAGTTTGTACAATTATTTTTATGTAATCACTTTGTGGTTAGAGTATTTCTCATTACATTTTATGGCCTAACACTAATAGTATTGGTAATTCACTTTAAATCTATATATAAATTATTATATAAATCACTATAATTATACTAATACTACATCGCTATATGATACTATTAACTATAGTATTACTATTAGTATTAGTATAACCTATAGTTATTAGTATTAAAATATAGATTTATTTGATAAATGCATTTCTATACATTTGATCATATGCACTCATGTAGAAAAGTATGTTTAACTATCATTTAATATGTTATTAGTAGTCTATATGTTACCATTATAGTACTAGTAATAATACTATAGTATCACTAACTTATAGTAATAATAACATACAAATAGTATTACTATATACTAATAGTATTAGTGTATTACTAATGTTTTTATATATATATTAATGTAAATATATATCAAGTATAAGAGATAAGAGATTTAATATGTATTAAAAACTGAAAAAAGGGATCGAATTGGAACAAAACCGATAAAATCGAAAGTATCGATTTAGGAGGGTAATCGGTGCCGTATTGGTTCTTGAAAATGTAGAGTTAGTGTATACTGATTCAGGCCTACAATTTGTCTAAAACTGAATCAAACTGAACTCATTACATCCCTAATACTGAGTTAGGTTTAGCTCTGATTGGTAAAGCTCAAGAAGGTATTATACTTGTCATGTTACTTTTTTCTTTTTTAAACTTTTATTTTATTTATTTAAATGAATTTCTAGATTTACAAATAGATTTTATAAATAAAGAAAATGTACAAATTGGTGGAATTAAGAAATATAATATATTAGATTTATCTTACATTTAAAGTAACTTTATAATATAAAATACTATAAAAAACTATATCAATTTGCAACATTATATGTATGAGATCTCTCTACAAATCAAATATTTCTTTTATACAATACAAATTATGATGAAACCATAAATAATTTGATTTCTTGAGATAAATCTAGATACACCAAGGAACTCGCAAATGATGATGAGTAAAAGATTTTAGAAAGATAATTACTAGAATAAATATAATTAGTTGGTATAAAAATCTAGGAGTTAATATTACAACATAAATAGGGGTGGTCACCCGACCCAGCCGACCCGATATCAATACTTTCCGACCCAACCTGATAGCAACTTCTTTAGTTAGCCCGATAAGCCGAATACTCAATTGGTATAAATGGTTATTCTGACCCATTTGCTCTCCTCCAGTCCCAAACTACTTTTTTTTTCCTCCTTTCTTTTCTTTTCTTTTCTTTTCTAACAAACACTGGAAGAGCAACGCATTCAGGGTAGTGTTCTTGGAGGGGACAACATCGAAAGATTAGAAACAAGAGACAGATCAGATCAGATCCCATCCCCACAAATATGAGCACAAACACAACTCCAATATGAGCACAAACGCAACTCCAATATAAGTACAATCACAATACTTGAATACACGTATGGTATAATAGAAAAAGGATATAAAACTTACGGCTAATGCCCAAATCAGAATATAAAGGGTTTATTTTTCTCCGTTCATCCGTCGGCAACCTTAACTGCCTCTCCGACGATCTCGACAACCCCCATTCGCAATGATCTTGACAGCCCCCATTCGTGATGATCTTGAAGTCCTCATAAGCTTCTCTCTCTTTACATTTCCTCTGTTATTAGAAAATCATAATCAACCAGTTTCTTACCTTCGGCGAGAGAGGAATATTTGGCGAGAGAGGGGCAATTTGAGATTCGGAGATGAGCAATCGTGAGGAGAGAATCAAGCGAGAAAGGGGGCTTTGAAGCAAATTGATCGATCCTGGTCCACATGATTGAATATTGAATTATTCATGGTGGATTCCAAAACAAATGTTCAAATCAACCAACCTCGTAATGGTAATATCTGACGATAGCCATCGAAGAAACCCAAAATCACTGGCAATCGTGATCTCTCTTTATTCAGTGCGCGATTTGGTTGAAGATGGGGTGATACTCTGAGCTTCGTTGCTCATATGTGAATAAATTTGAGCAAAATCAAGTGAGAGATCAAATCAGCGAGAGAGAGGACTGAAAGGAACAATCAAGCGAGAGAAACCAAATGATAAGGGCGAAGAAATGAGAAACTTACAAACGTGTTTTCAGTTTTCTTCCTAATGTAAATCAGCGTATCGGGTATTATCAGACTGAATAACAAGCGAGTCGGTAACGGGTATCGGAATAACCATTTTCGTTTTCAGCCTATCGAGTTGGGTATTTCGGGGTCGGTAGCAAGTCGGGTTATCGGTCGAGCCAGGTTACCAGTTTTTTTGTTCACCCCTAAACATAAGCTTAGATTGACCCTGATGGTGAAGTTTCTACAAATTGTGCTAGGTTATTACTCTCATCTTCATATCAGAATTGATGATCATATATGTTTAATTGGTAACCACTTTCAAAATCTTCTCAAAAAGCGGATTCTCATGCTTAAAAAGTGTTTTTGCGTGCTAGTTTTGGAACCATTTTCAAATCGAATCCATTTTATAGAAATTGAAAATATATATTTTATTAAAAAAAATCAATGTGATGTGTTGGAAGTGGCGAAAAACCCCTCTCAACACCTAGAGTTTGCGAGGAGGGACATTTCTTTCTCCAAAACAACAATCAAGTGATAATGAGGACATCCTTTCCCACACCATAGTAGGCATACATGAAGAGAGCATCTTCAACCCTCCCTTCTTGCATCACCATGTGATCAAGAGAGCAATTAAAGGAATAGATACATTAATTTGTTCCATTGATCATCTATGTGGAGAGACTACCCTCGTCTGGATTTGAAAATCGTTTTATAATCTCATTTCATTATTACATTAATTTTTTTAAATTTTTACATAAAATAAAATAAATAATTCAATTTTTTTAAATTTTAAATTTTTTTATGATAATTAGGTATGTTAAAGGCCATTTATTACTAGAACAATAATGTATAAATGAAAACTAGAACCCAAATTTAAAACATTGCCAACTGTAAAAATTAAAACCGAAATTAAAATCATGTCTTTACCAAACATAATTAAATGTATTAAAAACAATCACCCATCAAATATATTTGTGCATTACTAATTTAATACTATCAATCTTTTCTCCAAAACAATAATAAAATTGAAACCCTAGTAAAGAAAAAAAAAACTTCAACTCATACACAAACTTCACAATATTCAATAAAATAAAAGACGCATATTTGAATGGAATTCCTAAAACTTACCAAAAGTATTTTTTTTTAGGTTGGAATGTGAGAGATGAATTTTTTTTTCACTTTTCTTAATTATATATTCGAGATAAGATCCTTAATTGATAATTCTATGTTTTTAACCTATTTTGCCCCATCAAGACCCATTTACGATAACCTTTACTATGAAAAAAAAAACGTTTACTCTTTTGTCACTTGAATCTTTGAATTGTTCGAGATTAATTTGTAATATTTATCTTACAATTGAAATTAGTGTCAAACGTATAGAGTATTATGAGGAGCTGTGTAATGAAAAATTACCATTAGAAGTAGGTTCTCCTTCTATATTAATTTGCATGGGCAGGGCCAATAAACTAAAAAAAATTTAAAATACAAAGAGTAGACGAAAAAATTGAGTAATAACAAATGAAAAAACTGACTAAGAAATAAAATGAGAAATCTACTCATAGGAAGGAGGACTATGTCTCAAACCATTAAGTCACACTAAAATAGCTAAAATATAGTTAAATTGGTTAGAGAATTAGCATTGGTTTAGTCAAATGCTACTAGAGCCTATAAAATAGCTTATAAGGCTTAAATTTGGACTATATTGGATTAGGCAAAATAAACCCAACCAACCAACCTTGAGCTACACTAACATATTTGGGATAAACAAATGAGAGCTGCTACAGGGAAGCTTGTCAAGTAGCACGAAAAGCACGAATATGTCAAACTGGATAAGTATGAGAAAAATAAAGTAGAAAATAAAAGAAAATAATAAAAGGTGAAAATCAAAAGATTATTTTATACATTTCGACCACAAAACAACATTTTGTTCTCATTCAAACGCATGGCAAGTCTTCTTCTTTGGTAACAGAACCATATTTCTCCTACAAACCCAATCGCACTACATCTCTCTCTCTCTCTCTCTCTCTCTCTCTCTCTCTCTCTCTCTCTCTCTCACTCTCAATTCTTTTATTGGACCAACTCTAAACCCACAAAGATTAAATTAGCTGGACTAACTACCAGTTTTATTATAGTCATTATCATGAACTCATACCACCACCATTTAAGGCAAACGAAAAAGCAAGTTGGAATTGCCATGGCGTGCAAAGACAACCAACCTTGAAGACAATCCATGCTCGGACGTACCCATGAGTTTTTATACACACCAGAGTGTTGAAACTTTTAGAAACTAATTCTAAGAGCGCACAACAGGTGCTCGATAAAATGCACAAGACAAGAAGAATTGCTATGTCAAAATGTATTCTATTTTCTTGGACTTTCTCATATACAATGTGGTGCTTATATACACATAGAATGACCATCAGAGATGAGAAATATTAAAGGTATTTACAATATAAGCCAATCACACACTGCCAACACATAGTTTTGTTACAAGAGTATGGTGAGTCATATTGTGCTGCAAACTCTGCTTTGTGCAGAAAGCATGTCCTTCGCAGTGCTAGTCTCGGTTTGTGCTTTTGCCTCAATAGCCCCCCTCGAGTCAAGCAACACTTGAGTAATGGTGAGGCTTGCACGAATAAGGTTGAACCTTCCAGTGGATAGAGGCTTTGTAAATATATCAACTAGTTGATCCTTACTAGAGATAAAGGAGACCCGTAGTGTTTTGGAGGCAACACATTCCTAAACAAAGTGGTAATCAAGAGCAACGTGCTTGGTGTGAGAGTGAAGGACAAGATTCACGGACAGGTATGTTGCACCAAGATTATCATACCATAATATGGATAGGTCTGGAAGTGAGACCCGCAGCTCAATAAGTAAAAATTAGAACCAAATTAGCTCACATGTGGTGTTGGCAATTGACTTAGATTCGGCCTCGATGGATGAACGGGCAATTGTGGGCTGTTTCTTAGAGTTCCAAGAAACCAAATGAGAGTCAAAGTAGATGCAATAACCTCTGGTGGACTCGTGATCATCAGGATATCCAGCTCAACCAACGTTAGAGTATGCAGACAACACAAAGGAAGATTTAGAGAAGAAATGGAGACCATGATTTGAGGTGAGGCATAAATAACGCAAAATGTGTTTTATAGCCTGCCAATGGGGAATTTTAGGGTAGTGCATAAACTGATAGACTCGATTAACCGCAAATGAGATGTCGGGTCTAGTGAAAGACAAGTACTGCAGGCTCCTTGCTATGTTTCAGTATATCTAAGAATCCTCAAAGTAGGGTCCCTCAGTTGTCGTGAGTTTGATGGATGGAGATATAGGGGTGAAAGTGGGTTTAGACTGATGGATCTTGGTTTTATTTAAGAGATCAGAAATATATTTTATCTGACTCATAAATAAACCTTGAGGTGACCGGGTGATTTTAATGCCCCCATATATTTTACTGGAAAAGTAGCGCCTAATGCAGATATAAATTGAGCAATAAGATTAGAGTTGGATCCAGTCACAACAATGTCATCAACGTAAATAAGGATGTAAATAGTGTTAGTTTCATTGTAAAAATTAAATAGAGAGGAATCGAATTTGGATTTGAGAAAACCTAAAGACAATAATTTACTACTTAACTTGGAAAACCAGGCCCTAGGGACTTGTTTTAAACCATAAAGAGATTTTCGCAACTTACAGAGATGATGAGGGTAGTCCAGATTGGCAAACATGGGCAGTTGGTGCAGGAACACCTCCTATTCCAGATCATTGTAAGAATGCATTTTGTACATCCAGCTGATGTAAGGGCCATTGAGAGGAAACAACTATGGACAACAGGAGATGGATGGTAATTGGCTTTACAACTGGACTGCAAATCTCAAAAAAATCAATGTCGGCTTGTTGATGGAACCCTTTAGCAACGTTGCGACGTTCAAAGGTCCCATCCGCACAGCATTTGGTCTTCAATACCCATTTGAATTCAAGAAAATTAAGGCAAGGGGAAGGGGGGACAAGGTCCCAGGTGTAGTTTGAGAGAAGAGCCTGGAATTCAAGGGTCATGTCATTGCATCATTAAGGATATTTAGATGCTTCGGTGAATGAGGATGGCTCTTTATAGATAGCAGAGTGCGTGTTTTCATTGAGATGTAGAAAGGACATAGACGATGGCCAAGAGATTGTCCCATCGGTACGATGAAGAGGTTGATGGATATTATGTTGAGATTGGGTGGTCATTGGATGGTGAGGCCGTGGTGTAGAGGAAGAGGTGGAAGGGGAAGAGGAGATGATGGAGAGTATCGAGGGGAGTTCGGATTAGTGGCAAGTTGAGGATATAGGTTAGGGTCTGGGTTGAGAGTTGTGCTTATGGTAGAGGTATGTGAGGGAGGCCTAGCTATGAGGGAGGGTATGGGAAGACAGTAAGAGGAAGGTTGTGAGATTGGGCCAAGGGAAGGTTGTAATGGCCCATTCGCAAAGGGGAAGACTTTCTCATGAAATAGCACATCCATTGAAATATATTCCCAGCCTATTTGTAAATGGAGACAGAGGTAACCCTTATGATTTGGGTTATAGCCCATGAAGACACATGATTTGGAACGATGGTCTATTTTGTGTCGATTAGACCAACAAAGACATCCAAAGGTCTTGAGAAATTTGTAATCAGGAGATGTACCGAAAAGGACTTGAAATGGTGACATTTTTTGTAGGATTGGAGTTGGTAATCTGTTAATGAGATAAACAACGAAGCGAAAAGACTCAACACAATATTTTTTAGGGATGGATGCATGGGCTAAAAGTGAGAGTCCAATATCAACAATTTAGCGGCGACGTCTCTCAATCGTGCCATTTTGTGCATAAGAGTAGGGACAAGAAATGCAATGGACTATGCCACGAGACTGGATAATTTGTTTGAGATGTTTAAACTCGGTACCTCCATCAGTTTGAATGGATAGTACTTTGGTCGAGGAGTAATTAGAGACAT
Source organism: Platycarya strobilacea (assembly GCA_036898215.1). Lineage (NCBI taxonomy): Eukaryota > Viridiplantae > Streptophyta > Magnoliopsida > Fagales > Juglandaceae > Platycarya > Platycarya strobilacea. The sequence goes on from CM072545.1 coordinate 10,236,875, forward strand.
AGTTGAGAAATGTAACAAACATTACTGGCACATCCGACTTTGATTGAAGGAGAAAAAACCAAACAAATTTAGAGTTGTCATCAACTATGTTAAGATAAAATCTACATCTAGTGGAGGAAATCATAAGACCAGGCCCCCACACGCCCAAAATTAGTAGGGCAAAAAGGGAAACAGAGAGGGTGACAACGGATGTGGAAGAGCAAGTGATTTCCTTTATGGGCAAGCGAAGTATGGTTGGGATGTTGCAGGAAGATGAAAGTGCTTGATGGTGTAGGCTATGGTGCGGTCTGAGAGATGTCCAAAATGGAAGTGCCAGACTTGAGGAGTGGTTTTCACACTGAGATGAGCTTGAAGAGGGGAGGGATTATGCTGTGAGTGAGGTCACAAGTGACTCATACTCTGAGTCGAGACCAGCAAGCAAATAAATGGTGAATTCGGATGTGGAAATGGGTTGCCCTGCAGCACCGAGAACAGAGGCTAAGGAAGTGGCCTTGTGAAAATATATAGTGATTGAATCCAAGCCTTTTTTTTTAAGTGGCAAGCTAAAACTTGGTCTGCATTACATGGGTAGAGTAGTGGGCTGAGAAGAGGCTATGGAGCATCTCCCAGACTTCGAATGATGTAGAACATCAGAGAACTTGTGTAAGCACCGTATTGGACAGTGAGGCATTGATTGTCGAAATTAGAAGCTGGTCTTGTAAAACTCATTTCGTATGGTTAGGATTTACAACATCATCGACATGGGAGATGGCATAGAAATGGTACTATCCACATAGCCAAAAAGCTGGTGCCCTTTTAAGGAAGGGCACGATTTGGGTTTTCCACAAGAAAAAGTTCTCCAAGGTAAGCTTGATGGTTATGCAATGGGTAGGGGTGTGCGCCGACCCGACCCGATTACACAAGCCTTCCGTTTAGCCGAATACCCGATAAGCCGAAACCCGACCTGATAACCAATCGGGTATTCCGTCTAGCCGTTTTTTTTTTTTAGATAAAAGATTGTATAGAATAATTTTTTTTTTTTAGATAAAAGATTTAACTCATTGTCAAATCTCTCCTAAGACTATTTAAAGTCTTATATGAGAATTTATTTTAACAAGTCGTACCACACAATACGAAAGCAGAATTGAATACCACAAACCCTTAATGACATTTTATTCCAAACTCTTCTTCTACGAGGGAGCTTCACAATGATTTAAGAACTTAGCGGGCTAAACGAAAGGAAATAATGGTAAATATTGTGCTCGAAGGGAAAAAAAAATAAAAATTGTGGTTGTTCATAATTAATATATAAGAAATAATTTAATATATAATTAATATAAAAATTGAGAATTTATTTTTAAAAAATAAAATATAAAAACTATCTTAAAAAATAAAAGAAAAAAATAAAAATAAAAAGTTTTGCCTCCCAGGAGTGACTGTAGTGCCACTCATAATAAATTCAAAATATAAATGCCACTTTTTAGATTTAGAACCATCTACTCTTATCTTATCACATCTCATTATTATGGTTTTTATAAAATTTTCATAAAATATAATAAATAATTTAATTTTTTAAAGTTTTAAAACAATAATAATATTATAAAATAATATTCTAACAATATATTCATAAATTTTCATCTTTTATCTAAAATTGTATAGAATAAAGTAATTGTATTAACATACACCAAATCAAACTCAGATCAATGAAAATTAATAACTCCAATATCTAATAAGTTTACATTCATTGAAAATAAACTTCTTCTTCTAGAAATGAACCAGTCATGAAGAGTGTCCAATATATCCTCATCCCTATGGGCTCATTGGGATTTTCATCATTTCTCGTAAAGTTTCGCTATACATCTGATCTGCTCCTTCTTCTTGGGATAGGAGGGTGAACTTGAGAACTAGTTGCTTGACTATCCGAACTTGGAGGTAGAGTGCTATCCAAATGAATGGACATTGATGCAGACCCAGATGAAGGCATAAAAGCACTAGGTTCCACAGGATTCAATTGCAAAATAATAAAAAGATTTAATAAGTTTAAATTATGTCAATTCACGTACCTATTCTTATTTTTAGAAACAGTGCTAAAAGTACATGAAAAGGGATTAAATGAAAACAAGCTGCTCAATGGTCATACCGCTGCAATAGTTGAAGGGGCAAGTATTGCATTCAGATTAGTTTTTCTGAACAGCATTGATAATTTTTGCTTTACTTTATCTGTAACTGAAACTTGAAATTGAGTTCAATAAATTATGAAATGACAGAATACTTTCTCTGAATGTAAATACTACAATAAACCATATACCAGAGGAAAGAATTTACTAGATCTACCATAACGAATCATACAGAAAAAAAAAAAAGTAAAATCTTAACAATTTGGGAATGAAAAATTATAAAAAGAAAGTCCCGCTAAGACAACACTTTTCTGCAAAAATAGGTTTGTTCTTCACACGCAGCCAACAAGACTCCAAGACTTAGTCGGTTTGTCTAATATCCCAATTGACACCATCAACTCAATACCATAATACCCCAAAAAGAAAAAGAAAAAAACATCATTTTCACATAATGATACCAGGTGAATCTTTTATTATTTGTATTTGCAATTATTTTGAAAGAGAAAAAAAAACAACTTTAAATGAATTGTAAGTTTCAAAATTGTAGCTAAATACTGAAAGCCCCTTTTAGGCCTCTCCTAAGTTTGCAACGGGAATTCCTTAAATTGTTAAAATGAAATCATGCAAAAGAATACTTAAGAAGTAATATGCAGATAAAAAGCTAACCATATTGATGCTGGAGACAGCCACAGGATTTGCTATAGATCTACTGCAGGAAACTGCACATTGATGATCTTCATTGTCCTCAGCTATCATATCCTTGGAGGAAGAAGGTAGAGGCTATATGCAACTCTCGAGGTCTGATGTGGAGGATTCTTTGGAAGGCATAGTGATAGAGATTTCACTTACTTCTGATCCTTTGATGCTTCTCCTTGAAAATATCCTTATGATATTATACGCGTAAGACCAAATATAAATGCTTCCTATCTGAAGTGTCACAGCAAACAATTACCAGAGTAGAAATTGATTGGCCAATCATAGTTATTATTTTGCTTGGAATCCAAGCAAAATATTATAAATAACTTCAGAGTTCAGTCCAGAAAAAGAGAGGAAATAGAAGGAAAGGGAAATACCGCCATTGAGAGTGAAACATAACCCATTCCATATCTTTGATAGACATCAGGTGCTCCAAATGGACCTCCTTGTTTGATCCAAAACATTTGCCTAGCATTCACAAAAAACACAAGGCAGAGTTCTGACATCAGAGCAAATAGCTGCAGTCTTCACTTTCAGAATCAAGAGCAACTATCTATTTACAATTTCTTCCCAATTTTGTTCAATCTAAATATAAAACAAATTCAGGATAAAATGGGAAAGATTGAAGAAGAGGAAAATGAGGGAAAGAAACGTGGGAGATTAAAAAGTATTAAACAATTGTTTTGACTTATGAACAGAAGGCCTTCAAATATAAAGGAAATATGTGAATTAATGAAGCAAGCAAATATGCACAAGTCAATATATTATTGAAGAGTACCAGGCATGCAATTATTAATGTCCTAACGCATGAATTTGTCAAGCAGTGGACAAGAAGTCAGCAACATTGGTCTTCTGATCCCAAGATATAATATATATCGATCTCTGTATCTTCTAATATCCATATATGCTCAAATTACCTAACAATTTTCTTATAACCCAACAATATATGCGCAAATGGGACACTGATTTGCAGAGTAATTGCCGTAAATATTCACATAAGAAACTAAATCAATCTTAACCCTAAAATAAACAATGGTCTGCAGTGAGAATGAGAGGAGATTTGAAAAGACAAACCTAGGAATCTGTGAAGAGTGAACGGCGTCGGTGAGAGAGAGCAGCGATTGTCGTCGGAAAGAGAAAGAAGCGATCATCGTCAGCGAGAGAACGAAGCGAGCGTCGTCGGGTTGTCTCGAGTGAGAGGGGAACTGTGAAATCGAGCGAGAGGGGTTATTAGATAAATGAGTTATTGGGTATTATTAAAATGGTTCGGTAACGAGTATCGAAAGGGTGGCTTTCGTTTGCATTGATATCGGGTCGGAAGCGGGTTGGATTGTTGGACGGGTTGGGAGCACGGCCATTTTGTTCACCCCTAGCAATGGGTGGAGGAATTAATGAGAGTGGGAGAGGGAGAGGAAGGGTGGGGTAGATTTTGATCTATGTTTTTCGAGTTCTCTAAGTTGGCCATGGCGATGAAGTGTATGGAGGATCAATGGACGTTGGTCCTAGCAGCTCTATGATACCATGTTAAAGCTTTTAGAAACTAGTTCTAAGAGCTCACAATAGGTGCACGATAAAATGCACAAGACAGGAAGAGTTGCTATGTCAAAATGTATTTTGTTTTCCTTGACTTTCTCATATATAGTGCGGCGTTTATATACGCATAGAATGGCAATCAGAGATGAGAAATATGAAAGGTATTTACAATATGAGCCAATCATACACTTCCAGCACATAGTTCTGTTACAAGAATATGATGAATCATATTGTGCCATAGGCTTTGCTCTGTGCAGGAGGCATGCCCTGCTTTGGTATGGTAGTTGTCGTGTCCTTGGTGGTGCTAGTATTATTTTTTGTTTTTGCCTCAATAAAATATATGAAGGAAGAAAGTAGAACAAAGAGATTGAGATTCATCCAAACCATTGATATATCAACTCTGACAATACCCATCTTGAAATGGAAGACGAGAATGAAATCTTTGGAGATATGAAGGAGAACAAAGAGGGATGAACAATAAGTTAATGGTAATGTGATGCTTTGAGTCCTTAGATATATTCGAGGAGGATGAAGAAGCAAAATGATCCAAAAGAAGTCTGGAATGGAGAAGAGAATGAAATAATGGGTTACTGAAGATATTTGTTTGTCTTAGCCGCACTATAGGCATTCTTTATAGAATAATTCTATTTACCGTCCATATTTGATGGATTACATTGCATTTCACATAGAAATGCTACCATTTTATGATTAAATTAAATGAATTTTTTAGATTTTTTAAGTTTTTTATTTGTAAATAAGAATATTTTAATCAAATTTATTCTAAAATAAATATTTTTATATTTGTTTATTGCTTGGATTGTAAAAGAGTCTATTTTTTAAACTATATGTAGTATTGCTATTTTTTATAATTACGTTTGCTGACAATCTCATTAAACAAAGGACTTAGTTGAAGGAAGCAAAGAAACATATTGGGCATTTTAGAAGTGGGTAAATAAGTAATATAATATGTTTAAGTAGGTATGCTATCGGCGTGCAGTGAGTGAGATTTCCCTCTAAAATTTTTCTAAACGAATATGACCTTTTCTACAAGTAAGACCATTTCCTTTTTTATGGTTGAGTTGATAACGCATGTAATATACGGACAATTATTTATGCTAGATTTTATAGATCGATATTTAGACTTACAAAATATATAATCACTATAATAACTATTCAATATTCAAAATTCAAAATTAATAATAATTGATCAATATTATACCACTTGATAATATTAAAAATGAATATATATACTATTAGGAAATTGTGTGATTGTTCACAATATTATCACTGTTTCTTGAATTTAGTGCAGAAAATAGAAGTATCACTTACCGTTTGAGGGCCGGTTTGGATTTGTAGACGAGATGAGTTCGTCTAAACTCATCATTACACTTTTTAAATTTTTTTATATAAAACACAAATCTTAATACAGTTTTTTCAAATTTCAATACATATTTTTTAAATCTCAATTCAACTTTTTCAAATCCCAAAACAATAATAATATTAAAAAATAAAATAAACTAAATTCATCTCATCTTCTAATCTAAGCCGGGCATGAGTCTTCGACAAATAATATCAAAATGATTTAAATGTTATAGTGGGAGATCATTGGCGATTGGTTTAATCCTTAAAATAAATATCAAAATTATTGATAATCTTGAATGTTATTAATTCCTATATGTAGACCAAATAATAAACTTATCTTCATCCATAAATAATGTGAAACGTTATAGATATTTTTAAAAGACTTAACAAAAACATTTATATTTCAAGAACATCATTTATAAATAAGCGGGTCATATGCATTGCGGGCATTGTTCTTCCTTACCGCATACTTTTCTAAATTTAATGAAAAGAAACCTTTTTTTTTTTAGCAAAAGGGCATATTATAAGTATTTAAAGAGTCCGAGTCACTTACAAGAAACAGAAATAATACAGATTTTATAAAATATTAAATCAACAAAGAGGGAGGATCCTTCCTACTGTAAAAATTCAATAATGAAGATGAGATTTGGATAAGAGGGATGTTGTCATAGGCCTCTGTTGTCACTGTTGATGTGTGTTCTGCACCCCTGAGTTGGATCGTGACTTCCAGTCCTAATCTGCAACAACAAAAGCAGAGGGTTGGGTTCCTCGACCTTGGGAACTCTCCGAAAATTTAGTTAGAGATGGAAGTGAGAAAAAATAAAAACAGACAATAATTCAAATGAGCCTTAGAAAGATGTTCATACATGTTTCCAGTGATCTATTCTTTCTTTTATATGAGTTGAAATACTGACCAGATACGCGTGTCATCATCCGGGAAGGTTGAAGAACATTTTACTTCTATTCCCATCCTAGATTTCTTGAGATCATTTATTAGTTTTGTTTCTTCTAAATAATATCTCTTATAACATGATTACCTCCGGTCGATCAATAGATCTCTTGGGATATCCTCATCATCCCGCATTTAATGCGACATGCCACCCTGCCAGGTATTAAATGTTTATAGGATCTTCAATTATCACACTATCAATATGTCAGGAGTAACTATAATAGGCTAACTAGATTTATCGCCTTCGCATAACAAGGGACCATGTGGGAGGAGTTTAGTTTGAGTGGGAAACACTCAGGATCCAACTTAATTTACCGAATACAATTCCTCCTCAGTTTCTGGAGGAAAGGCGATAGGCGGGCGCCACTTCGATAGGCGCCCGCTACTTTATCCCCTTTCGCAATGACCCCACTCATAGTACCCTGCGAATCTTAATTGAATATAATTCGATTGGGATTCATTATATCCTTATCGCTCGAATTCATGAAACCTTATCCCGCGCAAAATCAAATTTGAACGGGTGAGACAAGGGCATAATGGTCATAGAAGTAACCGTTGGTTTGTCTACAAGGACGGTTTGTCTTCTGATCACTGAACGTGGAGTAAAGGGGGCGGTTTCCTGGCCATGATGACATGAAACATTGTGCACCGTATTTACAGATTTTCTATGATTACTCGCTTGATTTTGCGCTTTCCCAAGAAATTAATGGTCAGTTATTTCCCTATTAATTGGGGCGTGCCTTCCACGCTCTAAACGGTCGTTTCACCATTATTACACATTTATCAGTCGCGTCGTTTCGTTTTCCGAGGATCACGCTAATTATATCATTTACTTTCCCCACGACCGTTATCACTCGCTATATAAACACCCGTTATTCGTAATGGTTCATTCTTACTGTCGTCTTGCTGCTGGAACACTTGTACACTTTCTCTCCTTACTTTCTCGTCTTCGAACCAATCTTCCTTCGCATCTTCATCAAGTTTCGATGGGGGTTTGCTTTATCTATGCGGGGCATCAGTGGGTGCCGTCTTACCCTCTTTCGGCCATTCAACACCTTCGGGATCAAGGTTATATCCCAGCCTCGACCAGCTTCGGAGTTGTTCGTGAACGCTCTTGCGATGCAGAAAGGCAAGCTCAGCATGTGCTTCTGTATGAAGCCATGTTCAAGAATGGACTGCATCTTCCCTTCATTCGACCGGTGCGTGAGGTCCTTCATTACTTGGGTTTGGCCCCGGCCCAGTTGTTACCGAACGCTTGGCGGATACTATTAGCTTCGTGCATAGTATTCCGTTCAACGCTGTTGGAAGCAGGAGACGTGTATCCTGATCTTACGGCACGAGAGTTTCTCTCTTTGTACCGTTTGATCAGGAAACCAGTCTTGAGTTTGGTTGGTTTTCAGTCTCGGGATAGCGAGACTAAGTTATGCACCCTCGAGAGCAGGTACTCCAATGTGAAGGACTACCACAAGAAGGTGTTCTTTGTAAAGGGGGAAAAATAGCAGTTCCCCGAGGATGAGACCAGGGGGAATTCCCCATTCAAGTGAACTGGGGCGAGCTGCCCCCGGCCTCTCTCCTGGATATTGATTTGAACAAAAGGGAGAGGGACCGGGTGGAGATAATGATACGTTGGGCAAAGCGTCACTTCCATCAGCTGGAATCCGACCTCATTTTGACCGACCAAAATATTAATACTTATTTGGTCGAGCCACGTCGGGGTTATGCTGAGTTCTAGGACTTCTCCAGCATACCAGCGGCTGGAGCGCTGTCTACTTGGGGCCAATTCGCAAACCAACCGCCCCTCCAGCCAAGGAGAAGCGCACCAAATCTCACCGTGAGAGTAGCGAGCAAATTGCGGCAGAGGTTTCTGAACCACCGGTTTTAACTTCAGCCCAAGAAAGGCGAGTGAAGGCTCGCCATGACACAAGGGCTTCTCGCCCTTCATGAGAATGGTCGAGTGCCCTCTTCGCCAGGATAGCCTTCTTCAACTTCCCCGGCACACGTGGCGTTTGCTGGTGGAAAGGACGGCCAGCAGACCAGACTCCCTTCACCGGAAGGGCAGAGGGCCAACACGCCCGAACCGTTGGCGGTGTGTCTGCCTTCAAACCGCCAACCACATCCAGATGACAGGCGTGTGCCTTCAACTTCTGGGCAAACAATGGATGAGGTCGAACTGGCCTTCCTCAACGCCCTCTCGAATCCTCCCGCCTACGCAGCAGGAACTCCCTACTTACAGGCTTCCGTGCTGTCGTCTACAAGGGCCCCTGCTCGGGAGGATGTTCCCCAAACAGCTCACCCTTCTTCGCCTAGAGAGAGTCGCCCAAAAACGGGCGGGGAACACCTTTCTGAGGGGGAAGAAGACCCATCCACTCGATGTTCTGGGGGGCGAGGTATGGTAACAGTCGAGCACGAGCAGGCAGAGAACTGTTCGGGATCAAGGTAGCCCGCCATTGTTATTCCTATACCTGGTGGTGCTAAATGCACCCGGCAGCTCCAGTCCTGCTCCGGGCATGATGCAACCGCAGCAGATGCCATGCCCACCGAAACTAATGAGAATATAAGGCGGGAGTCTCCTTGCCCGGATGGTGTCGACTCCAGGTCCGTGACGAGCTCTTCTCCCCATCATGTGATACAACATTGCTCTCATCCCCCATCACCTACTATCTGTACTCCTGAGTGTTCCGACCAGGTGGGGGTGGTAGTCGACCTACTTCGGTCGCTCTTAGCGTAGGTAGTTATTTAGAATTCCGTTTTTATTCGGGTATACTTCATCTGTCTAATTATTCGTTATTGTGCAGGCTTCCGACTGGATCGTCGAGTCTGTTGGCTTCGAAGTGATGAAATTGCTAGGAGGGAGTGTTAAAACGACTCGAGAACAGCTTCAAGAGGTGGAAGCTAAGTACCGAGAGCTTGGTACCTTGGTCAGCCAGCTCACAGAAGATAGAGAAGTTCTAAAAGCCAAAGTGATGGAGTTGGAGGAGAAGCAGGATCACTACTCGGAGATCCATATGTCCATGCTAGACGAGGCGGCGACACTTAAGGAAAAGAGCCGGTTCCTGGAGGCGAGCAGGGATGATCTCCTTCGAGGGCAGAAGTCCATTGGGCAGACATTAGCCATCAAGGAGACCGAACTCTCCCTCGCCACTCAAGAGATGAGCAGCCTGAAGTCAAACATGTCTCTTCTAGAGCACTCGCGAGCCATTCAAGAAGAAGAGTTAGAGACTCTCCGAGTTAAAGTAGACACATCTGAGCTCGAGCGCGACTCTTTCTCTCGAGAACTAGGCGAGGTGAACAAAGAGCTCTAGCTTCTTAGGCGTCAGGCGACTCAGCATCGTTCCCTCTGCATAACCGCCTGGAGTCAAGGTTATGTGGAGGGTTTGAGGCGGCTGAGGCAGGAGATAGTTCGGAACCCGTCCTTCGATGTGGGTGGCATGGATCCCCGAGACCTCGCTCCCGACCCCATAGCGAAGGCAGAGGTCGCCAAGATAGGCACGCCCGAGTGCCACATACGTCTGCCTCCTTGATTGATAATTACATTTTATATACTTGTATGTAGAGTTTTAGATGTAAAGAGTACTTAGATGTATGTAGATCTTCTCTGTATTTGTTACTGAAAAGACTCGCCATATTTTAATAAAAATCGATACATTTGTATAATTTGATATGTTGCATTTGGGATATCCACATTGATTTGAGTGTCGAAATGATTTTTTGTACGACCAGACAGGGTTGTTTGTTGAAGACTGTATTACTCCATTAACCTTTATGTTGAACCCAAGGTTTCAAGTTTCATGTAAATCTACAAATGGATTTTGATGATAACAAATGAATCCAAAGAATAAAGGAGTCTCAAGCTCAAGTTGTCCACACAATATAATCAAGCACATCAACGAAGCAAGCATGAGCAAGAAGGGAACAAGTTCACATTAAAATCATAGAGTAATGTTGTAAATCTCTTAAAAATTCAAAATTAGGATGAAGGTTCAAAATTAATATTTTATCATAAAGCATTAAAATACATTTTCCACATGTGCATGATATTTTGAAAATTAAATTTGAAAATTTTGAAAGATGATTGATTGTCATCTTTCATATGTACATGACATGATTAAAGGTTTGAATTTTGAAAATATTAAGATGATTGATTGTCATCTTTCACATGTGCATGATATGATTAAAGGTTTGAACTTTGAAAATATTAAGATGATTGATTGTCATCTTTCACATGTGCATGTTTTATTTGAATATTTTCAAAAGTGGTGGATGCTTTTCTTGACTTATGCAAAAGGTAGATGTCTTTGTTTGAAAATTTTGAAAAGTAAAGTGTGCTCCTTTTGTCATATGTAAAAAGTAAAAGATTAAGTTTGAAATTTTTGAAAAATAAAGTGTGCTCCTTTTGTCACATGTAAAAAGTAAAAAGATTAGATTTGAAATTTTTGAAAAGTGAATGATGATGTTTTTGACATGGGAATCTTTTCAAATTTGAAATTGAAAACTCATTTGCCTATAAATAGCTCACTTGAGTTTTGCAAAAATCACAACAAGAGCTTACACATCTATTGCTAAGTTTTGCATCATTTCTTCAAAGCTCTCATTCTCTCTTTTCTAAAGTTTTGAGCCTTAATTCTTGTTCTTGTTGAGAGAGATATAGGTTGCGCTGTATTGTTTCTATCTCACTCATTGAGGAGTGTACTTTGATAGTCTACCTACTATCAATTCTTGTATTTGTAAAAAGGTGTGTATAACCTTTGTGTGTGTAGAAGGTGTTCTACACGGGGAATAGTTAAATCACCAAGTGTGAGGTGATTGGAAGTGTAGAAGGTGTTCTACACGGGGAATAGTTAAATCACCAAGTATAAGGTGATTGGAAGTGTAGAGGGTGTTCTACACGGATTCTTTGGAGCGGTGCTGCTCAAATGTGTAATATGTTTCTATCTCCACCTAAAAGAGATTGAATAGTGGATTTAGAAATCCTCAAGAAGTAGCTTGAGGCGAGGACATAGGCAGTGGGGTCGAACCTCGTTAACATACTGAGTTTGCTTCTCTCTTACCCTTACTCTTTATATTTATTATTGTTTCATATTTTGTTTATATTTTATATTATATATTTGATTTATAATTGTTATTTTTTTAAATACAACTCAATTCACCCCCCCTCTTGTGTTAGTCATCTAGGCAACAATTGGTATCAGAGCTAGTTGACCTGTACTGTTCATACAGGCAGATCACTCATGGAAACTCTCGCTTGTGACTGTGTCACCGAAGCAAGACTCTCCGACCATGGGTGACGGTGCACCGGTAGAGACGGTGGCCGGCTAGTCTGGTAGGTACAGTTGTTAGGTGACATAAGTGTGGCCTATGGTCAGTAACAATTGGTATTAGAGCTAGTTGACTTGTACTGTTCATACAGGCAGATCACTCATGGGAACTCTCATTTGTGACTGTGTCACCGAAGCAAGACTCTCCGACCATGAGTGACGGTGCACCGGTAGAGACGGTGGCCGGCTAGTCTGGTAGGTACAATTGTTAGGTGACATAGGTGCGGCCTATGGTCAGTAACAATTGGTATCAGAGCTAGAGCTCTATTATAAGATTAACTATCTTTTGAGTTAAGATCTTATGGCTAACATTGCAGCTTCATTTGGTGAAGGTCAATCTAGCAGTCGGCCTCCACTCTTTTGTGGAGACAATTACTCATTCTGGAAAGTTAGAATGAGAATATTCCTTCAGGCTCAAGGTCGAGAAATCTGGAAATGCATTGTAAATGGACCTTATATTCCAACAAAAGTAGTTGATGGAGTAAAGGTCAAAAAGGAAGAAGAAGAGTTTAATCGTGAAGACGATAGACTTTATACTTTGAATTTAACTGCTATGAATTTATTATATAATGCTCTCAATGGTAATAAATTTAATAGAGTAATGACTTGTGCTACAGCAAAGGAAATTTGGGATAACTTGGAAGTTACTTATGAAGGAACTTCTCAAGTCAAGGAATCAAAAATTTATATTCTTACTCATGAATATGAAATGTTTAAGATGAATGATGATGAATCTATTTCTAGTATGTACACTCATTTTACTAACATCATAAACAGCTTGACAGCTCTTGGCAAAGTTTATTCCAAAGTGGAGATAGTAAGAAAAATTCTCAACTCTCTACCAAAACGTTGGGAATCAAAAGTGACAGCGATTCTTGAAGCTAGAGACCTCAAGAAGCTCGAAGTGAATGAACTCATCGGGTCACTTATCACCCATGAGTACACATTGAAAAGAGGAGAAGAAGAAGGAAAGTCAAAGAAGAGCTTGGCACTTAAAACTGTTCCACATGAAAGTGAAAGTGATGAAGATGAGGAAAATGACAACAAAGATGAAGAAGTTGCGATGATAACAAGAAGAATTCAGAAGTTCTTAAAGAAAAATAAAACTCCTCCAAGGAAATCCTTCAAAAAGTTTTCCAAGAAAGATTCAGGTAAAAATGACACTTTAATTTGTTATAAATGCAATAAACCTGGTCATATCAAGTCAGATTGTCCTCTGCTAAAGAAAGATCGAAACAAAGGCAAAAAAGCAATGAAAATTACATGGGATGATGATTCAAGTAGCTCAAATAGTGAAGCAAGCAATGGAGAATCAGCAAATCTTTGTCTTATGGCTAAAGATGACATTGAGGTAACAAATCTTGATAATATTGAAGATCCTTCATATGAAGAATTGCAAAATGTTTTAGAAGAGATATATGAGGAATTTGAAAAATTGGGTATCAAATATACTGTTTTGAAAAAGAAAAATTCTTCTTTAACAAACGAAATTGATATTTTAAGAAAAGAAAGTATTGTTTTGAAAGATGAAAATTTTGAGTTGAAGAAAAAGAAAACTGATTTAGAAAATATTATTGAAAAATTTACGAATGGAAAAAGAAATTTTGAAAAACTTCTTGGTAGTCAAAGATGTGTTTTTGATAAGGCAGGCTTGGGATATATGCCAAAACAAAAATAAAAACCTTATAAAAACTTCTTTGATAATCCTTCTAAATCAAAGTCCAATATTCAAAATTCTTTTCATAAAAATAATTTTGTTAAAAAATGATACTATTATAATCACTCAAGTTCTTCATATATGTCACATGCTATTTGCAATTTTTGTAATAGAAATGGTCACAATTATTTTGCTTGTCCTATTAGAAGAAAACATACAATGACTATTAGGGTCATATGGGTACCTAAAAATCTTATTTCTTCTAATACTAATAAATAAAGGACCCAAAGAACTTGGGTACCAAGAAAAATCATTTTAATTGTTTTTATAGGTGTGCATGACGTCTTCCACGATAAAAAATAAATGGTTTTTAGATAGTGGATGTTCAAGATACATGACGAGAGACAAGACTAAGTTCTTTGATCTTAGATCTAAAGAAGAAGGACATGTGACATTTGGAGACAACTCGAAAGGGAAGATCGTGGGAATAGATAAAATTGGTAATGAGTCTTCTCTTATAATTGAAGATGTTCTACTTGTTGAAGGTTTAAAACATAATCTTTTAAGCATAAGTCAATTATGTGATAAAGGATTTACAGTTACTTTCAAAATGGATAAGTGCATTATATTGAATGATTATGATTGTAATATTTGTTTTATTACTTTTAGAAGTAACAATATTTATACAATTGATTTTGAAGAAATTACCTCACAAGATGCGATTTGTTTTTCAGCTCAAAATGAAACTAATTGGTTATGGCATAGAAGACTAGGTCATGCCAATATGGAACTTATTTCCAAACTTTCAAAAAATGATCTTGTGAGAGGTTTACCAAAGGTAAATTTTCTTAAAGACAAAATTTGTGATGCATGCCAATTTGGTAAACAAACAAAAATTTCTTTTAAAATCAAGAAACATATTTCCACTACTAGACCACTGCAACTGATACACATTGATCTTTTTGGACCAAATAGAGTTGCAAGTTTAGGAGGAAAATATTATGCATTTGTTGTTGTTGATGACTTCTCTAGATATACTTGGGTCATCTTTCTTACTCATAAAAATGAGGCACATAATGTTTTTACCAAGTTATGCAAGAGAATTCAAAATGAAAAGGGTTATACTATTTCAAGTATCCGAAGTGATAGGGGAAAAGAGTTTGTTAATAAAAATATTGAAACATTTTGTGATGAAAATGGTTTTGTGCATAATTTTTCTGCTCCTCGAACTCCTCAACAAAATGGGGTAGTAGAAAGGAAAAATAGATCTCTTCAAAAGATGGCAAGAACAATGCTCAATGAGAACAACTTGCCTAGTTATTTTTGGGCTGAAACGGTAAGTACTGCATGCTATGTTATAAATAGAGTTATGCTAAGGTCTAAATTAGATAAAACCCCCTATGAGCTTTGGAATGAGAAAAAGCCCAACATTTGTTACTTTCATGTATTTGGATGTAAATGTTTTATTTTAAATGACAGAGATAATTTAGGCAAGTTTGATGCAAAATCTGATGAAGGTATCTTTCTCGGGTATTCTACTAATAGTAAAGCTTATAGAGTATTCAATAAAAAGACTTTGACTATACAAGAATCTATGCATGTAGTATTTGATGAATCTAATTCTTTACTCTCCAAGAAATCTATTGATGAAGAAACAGGAGGTATAAATAATACGGAAAGTCTCAATCTCAACAAAGAGAACACAATAGAGGAAGTCCAACATGGAGATATCAGGAAAGATCATCAAAATTTAATACAAGATGCAACCAAACAGTGGAAATTTGTGAAAGATCATCCAGTGGAACAAATTCTGGGGGAACATTCACGAGGTGTAAGCACTCGATCATCTCTTAGAAATATTTGCAATCATACTGCTTTTCTATCTCAGATTGAACCTAAAAATATTGATGAAGCACTTCTTGATGAATCTTGGATTCTAGCAATGCAAGAAGAGCTTAATCAATTTGAAAGAAATTATGTTTGGACACTTGTTCCTAGACCAAAAAATCATACTATTATTGGAACAAAATGGGTTTTTAGAAACAAGAAAGATGAGTCCGGAGTCATTACTAGAAATAAGGCTCGACTTGTAGCCCAAGGTTTCAATCAAGAAGAAGGAATCGATTATGATGAGACATATGCACCAGTCGCAAGATTAGAAGCTATTCGAATGCTACTTGCATATGCTTGTTATAAAGATTTCAAACTTTTTCAAATGGATGTTAAAAGTGCTTTCTTAAACGGTTTTATAAATGAAGAGGTATATGTTGAGCAACCTCCAGGTTTTGAAAATCATATTTCTCCAAATCATGTTTTCAAACTCACAAAAGCACTATATGGACTCAAACAAGCTCCTAGAGCGTGGTACGAGAGACTTAGTGGTTTTTTGATTAAAAATGGCTTTTCAAGAGGAAAAATTGATACAACTCTTTTCATTAAATACGAAAATGATGATATTCTTTTGATTCAGATTTATGTTGATGATATAATATTCGGTGCTACTAATGAAAATGTGTGCCAAGTTTTTGCTAAGACTATGCAGGAAGAATTTGAAATGAGCATGATGGGAGAGCTTACATTCTCGGATTGCAAATTAAGCAAGCAAAAAGTGGGACATTCATCAATCAATCGAAATATATTAAGGAATTGCTGAAGAAATTTGAGATGGAAGGTGCTAAGGAAACTGGAACACCAATGAGTCCATCCACTAAACTTGATAAAGATGAAACCAGTAAACCAGTTGACTCGAAGGTATATCGAGGTATGATCGGTAGCTTATTATATTTGACAGCCAGTAGACCAGATATTATGTTTAGTGTGTGCTTATGTGCACGCTTTCAATCATCTCCAAAAGAATCACATTTAATTGCAGTTAAGCGCGTTCTTAGATATCTTAGTGGTACAATTAACTTAGGGTTATGGTACCCTAAGCACACATCTTTCGATCTAATCAGCTACACAGATGCAGATTATGCTGGCTGTAAAATAGATCGAAAAAGCACTAGTGGAGCATGTCACTTCTTAGGTCGTGCACTAGTTTCTTGGTTTAGTAAAAAATAAAATTCTGTTGCACTATCTACTGCTGAGGCAGAATATGTTGCTGCGGATAGTTGTTGTGCTCAAGTTCTTTACATGAAGCAACAACTTGAGGATTTTAAACTTATGTACAATCACATTCCAATCAAATGTGATAATACAAGTGCTATAAATCTTTCAAAGAATCCAATACGCTCGGACCAAACATATTGAAATTAGATATCATTTTCTTAGAGATCATGTGCAAAAGGGCAATATTGTATTAGAATTCACTAGTACACTGATCAATTGGCAGACATTTTCACAAAACCCCTACCAGAAGATAGACTATGCATGATTAGAAGAGAAATATGAATGATGCATGCCATGGATATCTGCTAGATACTTTTATTTCATTATCTTAAATGACCTACAGAAACTTGAGACGTTTAGCCTCATCATTCAAATGCATTTGCTCCTCATAAATCATCATGCCATCCTTGTTTAAAGGATTAGGCAATCGAAATGAAGAGGTAAGCAAGGATTTCAAATCCTTATTCTGTTGTTTTAACTCTACTATTTTTTTGTTTGACTCATAAACAAGTCGTTGAAGTACAGATACAGTCTCGTTAAGTTTCTCAATTTCGCGAGTTTTGGACTGCAACCGAGCAGAAAATGCGACGATAGATGATGAGTATCGAGTTCCGAGACCCACAAGCTCGTAAATGGCGTCATGATCTGATTTATTAGCTAAATCAGTCTCTTGTTGTTTCATGGCACCCACGACAGATGCAGAAATAGATTGAGACTGAGGTGAAGGATACCTCAAATCTTGATCAAGAGAAGCACTGAAGGGAATTCTACGAGCCATTGAAAAATTGTAGAATGAGAATGCAAGCAAATTGTAAAAATGAGAAGAAAGCTTGATGCGAAATAAATAAAGCTAAGGATTGCTCTTATAGAAACGGAAATAAGAACAAGACAAACTTACAAATCATGATAATATCTCATTTTTCATCAATATCAAGCGGATCAAATCTCTGCACCGAATTGCCAGAGCTACGCCTCCAGCCTTTGTAGGTTTTGTCGGGCACGGGTGGTTTCAATTATTCAGCTCTTTACAAAATCTCCTTCCGCACCAAATTACCGGAACTAGGCCTCCAGCCTTTGCAAGTTTTGTCGAACACGTGTGGCTACGCACCGAATTCTCTACAGTCTCTACTAACGCAGCGTTTTATTTATCTATTGGTTATTGCAGGAATATATCTTATTGATCTAATTATGATTCCTTTTTAATGATGCCAAAAGGGGGAGAAGTTTTAGACTAGAACATTAACATTATTTAAATTGCTAAACTTGTTATATATGCTTGGAATTATATTTATATTTTTGCTTGAAAAACTAACGCACATTCTCAGGGGGAGCTTAAGTATTAATACAGGATTCAGGTTCTATCAAGCATTTGTCATCATCAAAAAGGGGGAGATTGTTGAACCCAATGTTTCAAGTTTCATGTAAATCTACAAATGGATTTTGATGATAACAAATGAATCCAAAGAATAAAGGAGTCTCAATCTCAAGTTGTCCACACAATATAATCAAGCACATCAACGAAGCAAGCATGAGCAAGAAGGGAACAAGTTCACATTAAAATCATAGAGTAATGTTGTAAATCTCTTAAAAATTCAAAATTAGGATTAAGGCTCAAAATTAATATTTTATCATAAAGCATTAAAATACATTTTCCACATGTGCATGATATTTTGAAAATAAAATTGAAAATTTTGAAAGATGATTGATTGTCATCTTTCACATGTGCATGACATGATTAAAGGTTTGAACTTTGAAAATATTAAGATGATTGATTGTCATCTTTCACATGTGCATGATATGATTAAAGGTTTGAACTTTGAAAATATTAAGATGATTGATTGTCATCTTTCACATGTGCATGTTTTATTTGAATATTTTCAAAAGTGGTGGATGCTTTTCTTGACTTATGCAAAAAGTAGATGTCTTTGTTTGAAAATTTTGAAAAGTAAAGTGTGCTCCTTTTGTCATATATAAAAAGTAAAAGATTAAGTTTGAACTTTTTGAAAAATAAAGTGTGCTCCTTTTGTTACATGCAAAAAGTAAAAAGATTAGATTTGAAATTTTTGAAAAGTGAATGATGATGTTTTTTACATGGGAATCTTTTCAAATTTGAAATTGAAAACTCATTTGCCTATAAATAGCTCACTTGAGTTTTGCAAAAATCACAACAAGAGCTTACACATCTATTGCTAAGTTTTGCATCATTTCTTCAAAGCTCTCATTCTCTCTTTTCTAAAGTTTTGAGCCTTAATTCTTGTTCTTGTTGAGAGAGATATAGGTTGCGCTGTATTGTTTCTATCTCACTCATTGAGAAGTGTACTTTGATAGTCTACCTACTATAAATTCTTGTATTTATAAAAGGGTGTGTATAACCTTTGTGTGTGTAGAAGGTGTTCTACACGGGGAATAGTTAAATCACCAAATGTGAGGTGATTGGAAGTGTAGAAGGTGTTCTACACGGGGAATAGTTAAATCACCAAGTATAAGGTGATTGGAAGTGTAGAGGGTGTTCTACACGGATTCTTTGGAGCGGTGCTGCTCAAAGGTGTAATAGGTTTCTATCTCCACCTAAAGGAGATTGAATAGTGGATTTGGAAATCCTCAAGAGGTAGTTTGAGGCGAGGACGTAGGCAGTGGGGCCGAACCTCGTTAACATACTGAGTTTGCTTCTCTCTTACTCTTACTCTTTATATTTATTATTGTTTCATATTTTATTTATATTTTATATTATATATTTGATTTATAATTGTTATTTTTTTAAATACAACTCAATTCACCCCCCCTCTTGTGTTAGTCATCTGGGCAACACTTTACCAACGCAAGTAAACGAACCGTGGTTGAGATTTGTAATAACACACAGCTCTTGTCGTTAATCGATTGCTATACAAATCAGGCAAATGAGACTTAAGCAAGCCTCTACATAGTTACGGTAAGCGCGATGGCGGAAGGGTGATTCATGGGTAGTCTTATCTCTGCTTTGTTTGAGAACCCCTTTAGCAAGAACAGGTGATAAGGGATGGAGTTACTTCATTGACTCAGAGGGCGAAGCAAAAATAAAGGAGGTTATCTTCTTATACTGATAAGGGACCTGTTCAACGGCGAAGGCGACCAGCTTCGGCGATCTCGAAGCCATAAGATGAAGAAGGTGAAGTAATAGGTCCCGATGGTTTGTGATCGTGGGGTGAGGCTTTTAGCCCGGCGACCCTGCAGTCTGTTGATCGAACCGAGGGGCGAGACTTTGAGTCCAGGCAACCCCGCAATCTGTTGATCAAATCGAGGGGTGAGACTTTGAGTCCAGGCGACCCCGCAGTCTGTTGATCAAACCGAAGGGCGAGGCTTAGAACCCAGGCAACCCCGCAGTCTGTTGATCGAACCGAGGGGCGAGGCTTTAAATCCAGGCGACCACGCAGTTTGTTGATCAAACCGAGGGGCGAGGCTTAGAGCCCAAGCGACCCCTTCGGCGAGAGGACTGTGGTCGAGGCTTCTAGTCCAGGCGTCCCCTTCGGTGAGAGGTTTGTGGGCGAGGCTTCTAGCCCAAGCGTCCCAGCAGCCTGTTGCTCGAACCGAGGGGCGAGGCTTTTAGCCCAGACGTCCCCTTCAGTGAGAGGTCTGTGGGCGAGGCTTCTAGCCCAGGCGTCCCAGCAGCCTGTTGCTCGAATCGAGGGGCGAGGCTTCTAGCCCAAGCGTCCCCTTCGGCGAGAGGTCTGTAGGCGAGACTTCTAGCCCAAGCGTCCCCTTCGGCGAGAGGTCTGTGGGCGAGACTTCTAGCCCAGGCGTCCCCTTCGGCGAGGCTTTTAGCCCAGGCGTCCCCTTCGGTGAGAGGTCTGTGGGCGAGGCTTCTAGCCCAGGCATCCTAGCAGCCTGTTGCTCGAACTGAAGGGCGAGGCTTCTAGCCAGGCGTCCCCTTCGGCGAGAGGTCTGTGGGTGAGGCTTATAGCTCAGGCGTCTCAGCAGCCTGTTGCTCAAACCGATGGGCGAGGCTTCTAGCCCAGGCGTCCCCTTCGGCGAGAGGTCTATGGGCGAGGCTTTTAACCCAGGCGTCCCAGCAGCCTATTGCTCGAACCGAGGGGCGAGGCTTCTAGCCCAGGCGTCCCCTTCGGCGAGAGGTTTGTGGGTGAAACTTCTAGCCCAGGCGTCCCAGCAGCCTGTTGCTCAAACCGAGGGGCGAGGCTTCTAGCCCAGGCGTCCCCTTCGGTGAGAGGTCTGTGGGCGAGGCTTCCAGCCCAGGCGTCCCAGCAGCCTGTTGCTCGAACCGAGGGGCGAGGCTTCTAGCCCAGGCGTCCCCTTCAGCGAGAGGACTGTGGGCGAGGCTTCTAGCCCAGGCATCCCAGCAGTCTGTTGCTCGAACCGAGGGGCGAGGCTTCTAGCCCAGGCGTCTCTTTCGGTAAAAGGTCTGTGGGCGAGACTTCTAGCCCAGTTGTCCCATTATGTGCCTACAAAACGACTGAACATTTTTGTCACAAAATGGTGATTCACAATCATCGCATATCATATATAATTCTGGTAAAGGCAAAATCGAACTATACATAATACTCCTTCAAATGTTCTGCTTGCTTGACGGTTTACTCATCTCTAAAATCTTCATCACATCTTGTCAGAGGTGGCGGAGGTAGCAACTCATCTGCCCTTCTATTGTGCATCAGGCCCTCCTCGGTGACACCAATCATCGTTTAAACTAGAGGCTTGAGCTCACGAGAGTAACATTCGCGAGCCACAGATTGCTCGCCTCGGACTTCCCCTATACCATTTGGAGTCGGGAACTTCATCTTCAGAGGGTATGTTGAAGTTACGGCTTTCAGGCGATTCAAGGTGGGTCGCCCCAATATGATGTTGTATGAAGAAGGGGCCTTGACTATCAGGAAATCAACCATAACCATCGAGGTTTTAGGTGCCTCGCCGGCCATTACAGGGAGAGTTATGACTCCTTCAGGTTGTATCACCTCGCCGGTGAACCCTCTAAGGGACGTCGGGGCCCGCCTTAGTCTGTCTCATCCAATCCTCATTTGGTCGAAGACGTCCCAATACAGGATGTCAGCTGAACTTCCGTTATCTATAAGGATTCTTTTGGTTACGAAATTGGCGACCAACATGGTGACCACCAAAGCGTCATCGTGTGGCTGCATTACTCCTTCATCATGCTTATCGAAGACGATCGGGACATCTTTAGAAGGTCGTCCGTCCCGAGTGGATTTTGACATGGTGAACACCTCGGCATATCGAGCCTCGCGCGCGTACGCCTTCCTTGAAGCTGAAGTTTCCCCTCCTCTCGGTACTCCTCCGGCGATGGTTCGTATCTCGCCCAATGGTCCCTGCCTATAGGATGAATCTCTGGTGTTCCTTTCTCTCCCGAGGCTTGGGCTACGCCTACTGTTAGGATATCCCCTCTTTTTCTGCGGCTCTTCTCTTCCGTCTGAATTCGCCCTCTTCAAGTCATTACAGTCTCGGGTATTGTGCCCAGTGGACCCGTGGTACTTGTAGTACATACTTCCCGGTCGGTACTGACACTGCTGGCGATATTGCCTTCTCCTAAGTTCCCTGTCTACTGCCAAACTGGTATGAGGACGTGGTCTGTGTTGTGGGTTCCCCTGAGATGATGACCCTCCCTGCATATTCCTTCTCTTCGACTCGGTTGCATTTCTTCTTCCCGCAATCAAGTTGGCTTCGGCTTGATTGGCGCGCTCTATCTCTTCCCGCCTTGGCCCCACGAGCGCTTGCAAGGTATCTTCAGCGTTGATATATCCATCCGCCCTGTCCATGAACTCTGCCAACGTGGCAGGAGTTCGTCTAGCGATCTCTATTAGGAAAGGGCTTCCTGGCCATATTCCGCTCAGGAAGGCGGCCAGAGTAATCTTCTCATCCTGATCCCCCACTGTCATCGATTCCTTGTTGAACCAAGAAAGATAGTTTTTGAGGTTTTCCTGGATGTCCTGTTTCACCGTGAGGAGATACGCAGCTAGCCTTTTCCTCTTCCGACTTCCCAAGAACTGGGTTATAAAGAGGCGAGCAGACAATCAAAGCTGTCTATCGTGCTGGTAGGGACCGTCCCAAACCAGGTACGGGCTACTCCTTTGAGGGTAAGGGGGAACGCTCGGCACGCTACCTCACTAAGATAGCCATGCAGATTCATGTGCGTCCTAAACGTCTCCATATGCTCGTAGGGGTCAGTGCTCCCATCATACAGCTCCAACTGAGGCGCTCGAAATTTAGGGGGCAGTGGCACTGCCATGACACTTGCACTGTAAGGGGTGTCATGGTTATGGCGTAATTGTCCAGCAATGGAAGGGGCCTCGATGCGTCTGGCTATGTCCACGTACTTGTCTTCCAGTTTTTTGAGTTCTAGCTGCATCTTACGTCTTTCTTCATCTGCTTCTCTATGACTTGGCTCACTGACTCGGTGTGACTCCACGCACTTACTGACAGAAGGTTCTTCACAAGCATTCAGTTCTTCATTATTCTTTTGTAATCTCTCATTCTCTCTAGTGAGCTCCCTTATCGTTGCTTCAATGGCAGCTAGTCGTTCTTCCATTGAGACGTGCTTTGAGTTGCAATTATCTCTTAGTAATCACAATACAACCGGTTTGCAGAGAACACCAAAAAGAATCCCACAGACGGCGCCAATGTTGATGTGTATTCTGCATCCCTGAGTTGGATCCTGACTTCCAGTCCTAATCTGCAACAACAAAAGCAAAGGGTTGGGTTTCTCGACCCTGAGAACTCCCCGAAGATTTAGTTAGAGATGGAAGTGAGAAAAGATAAAAAGATAAAATTGTTGAACCCAAGGTTTCAAGTCTCGTATTTACGTATGAATTTTGATGATAACAAATAATATTGAAAACTCAAGCTCAAGTTGTCTATGCATGAAGGGAGCTAAACACATCAAGAAATCAAGCATGAGCAAGATAGATATCAAGTCTACAAATGAAGCTCATAGATTATTTTTGTACATCTCTTGATAAAATTAGAAATTGGATTAAGGCTCCAAATTACTCTTTTTTCTCATAAAACATCAAATTACTTTTTCCACATATGCAAGACATTTTTAAATGTCTTAGTTTTGAAAATTATGTTTTTCACATGTGCATAACACCATCAAACAAAATAATTTCGAAAATTATATTTTTTTATAAAAACTTGATTTTATAAGATGATGATTATCATATTTGACATGTGCATATTTTGTTTGAAAGTCTTGAAGGGAGGTGGTGTGTTTTTTTGACTAATGCAAAAGGTAGATGATTTTGTTTGAGAATCTTAAAGGGTGGTTGTGTGTTTTTTTGACAAATATAAAAGATAGATGATTTGTTTGAAAATCTTAAAGGGTGGTTGTGTGTTTTTTTGACATATGCAAAAAGAAGATGATTTGGTTTGAAAAATAAATCATGCTCATTTTGTCTTGTATGAAAAGCAAAAGATTAGGTTTGATTTCTTTGAAAAATGAATGGAGTTGTCTTTGACAAATGCAAAAAGGAAATGTTTTTATTTGAATTTTTTGAAAAGTGAATAGTGCTCTTATTTGACATGGGAATCTTTTCAAATTTGAAATTGAAGACTCATTTACCTATAAATAGCTCACTTGAGTTTTGCAAAAATAAAAACAAGAGCTTACACATCTATTGCTAAATTTTGCATCATTCTTTCAAAGCTCTCATTCTCTCTTTTCTAAAGTTTTGAGCCTTAATTCTTATTCTTGTTGAGAGAGATATAGTTTGTGCTGTATTGTTCTTATTTCACTCATTGAGGAGTGTTTTCTGATAGCCTACCCACTATCAATTCTTGTATCAGTAAGAGGGTGTGTATAACCCTTGTGTGTGTAGAAGGTGTTCTACACGGGGAATAGTTAAATCACCAAGTGTGAGGTGATTGGAAGTAAGAGGGTGTGTATAACCCTTGTGTGTGTAGAAGGTGTTCTACACATGGAATAGTTGAATCACCAAGTGTGAGGTGATTGGAAGTGTAGAGGGTGTTCTACACGGAATCTTTGGAGCGGTGCTGCTCAAAGGTGTAATAGGTTTCTATCTCCACCTAAAGGAGATTAAATAGTGGATTTGGGAATCCTCAAGGGGTAGCTTGAGGCGAGGACGTAGGCAGTGGGGCTGAACCTCGTAAAAATACTGAGTTTGCTTTCTCTTACCCTACTCTTTATATTTCCTACTGTTTTATATTTTGGTTATATTTTATATTGTATATTTAGTTTATAAGTATTAATTTTTTAATATAACCCAATTCACCCCCCCTCTTGTGTTAGTCATCTGGGCAACAAGTGGTATCAGAGCTAGAGCTCTATTATAAGATTAACTATCTTTTGAGTTAAGATCTTATGGCTAACATTGCAGCTTCATTTGGTGAAGGTCAATCTAGCAGTCGGCCTCCACTCTTTTGTGGAGACAATTACTCATTCTGGAAAGTTAGAATGAGAATATTCCTTCAGGCTCAAGGTCGAGAAATCTGGAAATGTATTGTAAATGGACCTTATATTCCAACAAAAGTAGTTGATGGAGTAAAGGTCAAAAAGGAAGAAGAAGAGTTTAATCGTGAAGACGATAGACTTTATACTTTGAATTTAACTGCTATGAATTTATTATATAATGCTCTCAATGGTAATGAATTTAATAGAGTAATGACTTGTGCTACAGCAAAGGAAATTTGGGATAACTTGGAAGTTACTTATGAAGGAACTTCTCAAGTCAAGGAATCAAAAATTTATATTCTTACTCATGAATATGAAATGTTTAAGATGAATGATGATGAATCTATTTCTAGTATGTACACTCGTTTTACTAACATCATAAATAACTTGACAGCTCTTGGCAAAGTTTATTCCAAAGTGGAGATAGTAAGAAAAATTCTCAATTCTCTACCAAAACGTTGGGAATCAAAAGTGACAGCGATTCTTGAAGTTAGAGACCTCAAGAAGCTCGAAGTGAATGAACTTATCGGGTCACTTATCACCCATGAGTACACATTGAAAAGAGGAGAAGAAGAAGGAAAGTCAAAGAAGAGCTTGGCACTTAAAGCTGTTCCACATGAAAGTGAAAGTGATGAAGATGAGGAAAATGACGACAAAGATGAAGAAGTTGCGATGATAACAAGAAGAATTCAGAGGTTCTTAAAGAAAAATAAAACTCCTCCAAGGAAATCCTTCAATAAGTTTTCCAAGAAAGATTCAGGTAAAAATGACATTTTAATTTGTTATAAATGCAATAAACCCGGTCATATCAAGCCAGATTGTCCTCTGCTAAAGAAAGATCGAAACAAAGGCAAAAAAGCAATGAAAGCTACGTGGAATGATGATTCAAGTAGCTCAAATAGTGAAGCAAGCAATGGAGAATCAGGAAATCTTTGTCTTATGGCTAAAGATGACATTGAGGTAACAAATTTTGATAATATTGAAGATCCTTCATATGAAGAATTGCAAAATATTTTAGAAGAAGTATATGAGGAATTTGAAAAATTGGGTATCAAGTATACTGTTTTGAAAAAGAAAAATTCTTCTTTAACAAACGAAATTGATATTTTAAAAAAAGAAAATATTGTTTTGAAAGATGAAAATTTTGAGTTGAAGAAAAAGAAAACTGATTTAGAAAATATTATTGAAAACTTTACGAATGGAAAAAGAAATTTTGAAAAACTTCTTGGTAGTCAAAGATGTGTTTTTGATAAGGCAGGCTTGGGATATAAGCCAAAACAAAAATACAAATCTTATAAAAACTTCTTTGATAATCCTTCTACATCAAAATCCAATATTCAAAATTCTTTTCATAAAAATAATTTTGTTAAAAAAGGATACTATTATAATCACTCAAGTTCTTCATATATGTCACATGCTATTTGCAATTTTTGTAATAGAAATGGTCATAATTATTTTGCTTGTCCTATTAGAAGAAAACATACAATAACTATTAGGGCCATATGGGTACCTAAAAATCTTATTTCTTCTAATACTAATAAATAAAGGACCCAAAGAACTTGGGTACCAGGAATTGTTTTTAATTGCTTTTGTAGGTATGCATGAAGTATTCTACAGGTAAAAATAAATGATTTTTAGATAACAGATGCTCAAGATACGTGACAGAAGACAAAACTAAATTTATTGACTTCACTTCTAAAGAAAAAGGATGTGTGATATTTGGAGACAATTCAAAAGGGAAGATCATGGAAATAGAAGGAAAGATCATCAAGACTTAGTACAAGATGCAACCAAATAGTGGAAACATGTGAAAGATCATCCAGCGGAATAAATTCTAGGAGAACCTTCACGAGATGTAAGTACTCGATCATCTTTTAGAAATATTTGCAATCATACTGCTTTTCTATCTTAGATTGAACCTAAAAATATTGATGAAGCACTTCTTGATGAATCTTAGATTCTAGCTATGTAAGAAAAGCTTAATCAATTTGAAAGAAATGATGTTTGAACACTTGTTCCTAAACCCAAAAATCATACTATTATTGGAACAAAATGGGTTTTTAGAAACAAGAAACATAAGTCCGGAGTCATTACTAGAAATGAGGCTCGACTAGTGGTCCAAGGTTTCAATCAAGAAGAATGAATCAATTATGATGAGACATATGCACCAGTCGCAAGATTAGAAGCTATTCGAATGCTACTTACATATGCTTGTTATAAAGACTTCAAACTTTTTCAAATGGATGTTAAAAGTGTTTTCTCAAACGGTTTTATAAATGAAGAAGTATATGCTGAGCAACCTCCAGGTTTTGAAAATCATATTTCTCTAAATCATGTTTTCAAACTCACAAAAGTACTATTTGGACTCAAATAAGCTCCTAGAGCGCGGTACGAGAGATTCAGTAGTTTCTTGATTGAAAAAGGCTTTTTAAGAGGAAAAATTGATACAACTCTTTTCATTGTATACGAAAATGATGATATTCTTTTGATTCAAATTTATGTTGATGATATAATATTCGGTGCTACTAATGAAAATATGTGCCAAGTTTTTGCTAAGACTATGCAGGAAGAATTTGAAATGAGCATGATGGGAGAGCTTATATTCTTTCTCGGATTGCAAATTAAGCAAGCAAAAAGTGGGATATTCATCAATCAAAATATATTAAAAAATTGCTGAAGAAGTTTGGGATGGAAGGTGCTAAGGAAACTGGAACACCAATGAGCTCATCCACTAAATTTGATAAAGATGAAAGCGGTAAGCCAGTTGACTCAAAGGTATATCGAGGTATGATTGGTAGTTTATTATATTTGATAACTAGTAGACTTGATATTATGTTCAATGTATGTTTATGTGCACGTTTTCAATCATTTCCGAAACAATCTCATTTGATTGCAGTCAAGCGGATTTTTAGATATTTTGCCAGTACCATTGACTTAGAGTTATGGTATCCTAAACACACTTCTTTCGATCTTATTAGTTATTCAGGTACTGATTATACTAGTTGCAAAGATGATCGAAAAAGTTTTAGTAGAACATGTCATTTCTTAGGTCATGCACTAGTTTCCTGGTTTAGTAAAAAACAAAATTCTGTTGCACTATCTACTGCTGAGGCAGAATATGTTGCTGCGGGTAGTTGTTGTGCCCAAGTTCTTTACATGAAGCAACAACTTGAGGATTTTAAACGTATGTACAATCACATTCCAATCAAATGTGATAATACAAGTGCTATAAATCTTTCAAAGAATCCAATACAACAATCTCGGACCAAAGTGCAGAAGGGCGATATTGCATTAGAATTCACTAGTACACATGATCATTTGGCAGACATTTTTACAAAATCCCTACCAGAAGATAGACTACGCATGATTAGAAGAGAAATAGGAATTATGCATGCCATCAATATCTGCTAGATACTTTTATTCCATTAACTCAAATGACCTACAGAAACTTGAGACGTTTAGCCTCATCATTCAAATGCATTTGCTCCTCATAAATCATCATGCCATCCTTATCTAAAGGATTAGGCAATCGAAATGCAGAGGCAAGTAAGGATTTTAAATCCTTATTCTGTTGTTTTAAGTCTACTATTTTTTTATTAGACTCTTGAACAAGTCGTTGAAGAATATCGATCTTCTCATTAAGCTTCTCTATCTCGCGGGTTTTGGACTGCAACCGAGCGGAAAAAGAAACTATGGAAGATGAGTATCGAGTCCCGAGACCCACAAGCTCGTAAATGGCATCATGATCTGATTTATTAGCTAAATCAGTCTCTTGTTGCTTCATGGCACCCACGACAGATGCAGAAATAGATTGAGACTGAGGTGAAGGATACCTCAAATCTTGATGAAGAGAATCACTGAAGGGAAATCTACGAGCCATTGAAAATTTTTAAAGTGAGAATGAAGATGAACTACAACAATGAGAAGAAGATTTGATGCGGATTAGATAAAGCTAAGGATTGCTTTTATAAAGATGGAAATAAGTAAAAGACAAACTAACATCTCTTCAAATCTTACTTAGTCAAACTTACAAGATATGCCGGATGCATATTGTCAAAAGTTACCGAACTAAGCTAGCGAGATTAATTATAATTGTTCCTGTTTCTCTCGTGAAACGCTGCCATTATCTGCTGATGTTGACTCTGTGCTTGAACTCTTACTCGTTCCGATTCCTCTATTTGAAGTTTCAGAATACAAGCCAATTCCGTCAAATCTTTATTTTCTTGCTTTAACCTCTTATTCTTTCTGCCTTTATTTACAAGCTTTTGATGCAGAACAGATATTTGATTGTTAAGTCGATCAACCTCATTTGCCCTCGCTAGTAATCTCCGAGACATGGTCGTAACAGAGGCAGCATATTGAGCACTGAGAGTTCTTGATGCTGCAACAACCTCAGAATCAGTTTTATTTGAAAAATGCATCTCTGCTTCTATCATGGTATTGACAACCTCATGAGATAAAATGACTGGTTGAGACGGTTCCTGATTCAAATCCGGAAGATTATTAGATGAAATTTTCTCCGCCATTCTATCGTTTTGAATAAACAGAAACCGGATCAATGAGTGGGGTGAAAATTTATTTGAGTATCCAACAGGTGAAAACGGTCTTTTAAACGACAACTTTCAAATCTCGATAATATTTAATTTTTCAACAATATCACGCGGATTTGAATCTGCTTTCGCACCGACTGCTAGAGCTAGGCCACCTTTGTAGGTTTTATCAGACACGCGTGGCTCCGCACCGAACTGTCAGAGTTAGATTTCCAACATTTGCAGGTTTTGTCGGATATGCATGGCTCTGCACCGCATTGCCAGAGCTAGGCTTGCAGCTTTTGCTGTATTTATCGGACACGGATAATTTTAAATTATTCAACTTCAAATCTCTGGAATATCTAATTCGTCAATAACATCAAGCGGATTTAAATCTTCTTCCGCACCGAGATGATAAAATTCGGCTTCAACCTTTGCAGGTTTTGTCGGGCACGGGTAGTTCCAACTTCTACTCTCTAACGTACCGTTTTATTTGATTATTGCTTATTACGAAAAAAAAAAATCTTATTGAAACCAATTACGGTTCCTTTTTAATGATGCCAAAAGGGGGAGAAGTCTTATACTAGTATTATACTACCCTGTTATATATGCTAGAATCATGTTTATATTTTTCTTGAAATACTAACGCATATTTTCAGGGGGAGCTTAAGTATTACTGCAGGTCGCAGATTTCTACTAAGTATTTGTCATCATCAAAAAGGGGGAGATTGTTGAACCCAAGGTTTCAAGTCTCGTATTTACGTATGAATTTTGATGATAACAAATAATATTGAAAACTCAAGCTCAAGTTGTCTATGCATGAAGGGAGCTAAACACATCAAGAAATCAAGCATGAGCAAGATAGATATCAAGTCTACAAATGAAGCTCATAGATTATTTTTGTACATCTCTTGATAAAATTAGAAATTGGATTAAGGCTCCAAATTACTCTTTTTTCTCATAAAACATCAAATTACTTTTTCCACATATGCAAGACATTTTTAAATGTCTTAGTTTTGAAAATTATGTTTTTCACATGTGCATAACACCATCAAACAAAATAATTTCGAAAATTATATTTTTTTATAAAAACTTGATTTTATAAGATGATGATTATCATATTTGACATGTGCATATTTTGTTTGAAAGTCTTGAAGGGAGGTGGTGTGTTTTTTTGACTAATGCAAAAGGTAGATGATTTTGTTTGAGAATCTTAAAGGGTGGTTGTGTGTTTTTTTGACAAATATAAAAGATAGATGATTTGTTTGAAAATCTTAAAGGGTGGTTGTGTGTTTTTTTGACATATGCAAAAAGAAGATGATTTGGTTTGAAAAATAAATCATGCTCATTTTGTCTTGTATGAAAAACAAAAGATTAGGTTTGATTTCTTTGAAAAATGAATGGAGTTGTCTTTGACAAATGCAAAAAGGAAATGTTTTTATTTGAATTTTTTGAAAAGTGAATAGTACTCTTATTTGACATGGGAATCTTTTCAAATTTGAAATTGAAGACTCATTTACCTATAAATAGCTCACTTGAGTTTTGCAAAAATAAAAACAAGAGCTTACACATCTATTGCTAAATTTTGCATCATTCTTTCAAAGCTCTCATTCTCTCTTTTCTAAAGTTTTGAGCCTTAATTCTTGTTCTTGTTGAGAGAGATATAGTTTGTGCTGTGTTGTTCTTATTTCACTCATTGAGGAGTGTTTTCTGATAGCCTACCCACTATCAATTCTTGTATCAGTAAGAGGGTGTGTATAACCCTTGTGTGTGTAGAAGGTGTTCTACACGGGGAATAGTTAAATCACCAAGTGTGAGGTGATTGGAAGTAAGAGGGTGTGTATAACCCTTGTGTGTGTAGAAGGTGTTCTACACATGGAATAGTTGAATCACCAAGTGTGAGGTGATTGGAAGTGTAGAGGGTGTTCTACACGGAATCTTTGGAGCGGTGCTGCTCAAAGGTGTAATAGGTTTCTATCTCCACCTAAAGGAGATTAAATAGTGGATTTGGGAATCCTCAAGGGGTAGCTTGAGGCGAGGACGTAGGCAGTGGGGCTGAACCTCGTAAAAATACTGAGTTTGCTTTCTCTTACCCTACTCTTTATATTTCCTACTGCTTTATATTTTGGTTATATTTTATATTGTATATTTAGTTTATAAGTATTAATTTTTTAATATAACCCAATTCACCCCCCCTCTTGTGTTAGTCATCTGGGCAACAAAAATAATTCAAATGAGCCTTAGAAAGATGTTCATACCTGTTTCCAGTGATCTATTCTTTCTTTTATATGAGTCGAAATACTGACCAGATATGCGTGTCATCATCCGGAAAGGTTGGAGAACATTTTACTCCTATTCCCATCCTAGATTTCTTGAGATCATTTATTAGTTTTGTTTCTTCTAAATAATATCTCTTATAACATGATTACCTCCAGTCGATCAATAGATCTTTTGAGATATGCTCATCATCCCGCATTTAATGCGACATGCTACCCTGCCAGGCATTAAATGTTTATAGGATCTTCAATTATCACACTATTAATATGTCAAGAGTAACTATATAATATGCTAACTAGATTTATTGCCTTCGCATAATAAGGGACCATGTGGGAGGAGTTTAGTTTGAATGAGAAACACTTAGGATCCAACTTAATTTACCGAATACAATTGCTCCTCAGTTTCTAGAGGAAAGGCGATAGGCGGGCGCCACTTCGATGGGCGCCCGCTACTTTATCCCCTTTCGCAATTACCCCATTCACAGTCACTGCCCATTATACAAAATTGTGCGCGCATCGACTACAGGATTAATGAATTTTAGCTGCCTTCCATTCTAAGAAGAAGAGAAGATGATATTTGATATCGTTGATTATGGGTCTCATTGTCCAATCTTGAGCCGATGGAGAATTGTTAATGACTTTGATGGTGACATTAGAACTAGTCTTTCCCTATATTCGAATGGTAATAAAATATTATAAAATAATTTGAGGAGTATTTTTTAGATTTTGTAAAAGGAGAAAAAGTAAATAAAAAATATTATAAAATTAAGATATTATAATAATATTATTTTAATTTAAAAATATAAAAAAAATATAAATATTTTTTATTTTTTATTTGAGAGTTTAAAAAAGGTATAATGATTAATTAAAAAAATTTATATTTAAATTATATTTAAAAATAAGATGAGATAAAATTAAATAAGAATTTTATATCATAGACTCCAAATATGCCCTAAATCAACTAAAATAGCTTATTTGAAAAAGTAGTGCTAGCGGGATTTCCGCCACGACCACGTAGTGTAAATTTTTTTTACACTTTTTTCATTTCATTTTTTTTTACAAAAACAATAAAATAATATGTGGAGATAAAATGTATGTAATTTTTTTAATTTTTTAATTTTTTTTATTTAAAAACCCCCATAGGGCCACAAGGGTCCAAATGTCAGGAATACATATATTTACTCTATTTGAAAACGTTAATCAAAATGTGCTCAAATCAAAATATTTGATTTTAATACTTATCATTATAATTATCTAAATGAAATTTAAAGAAAACTTATCATTATAATCATTATAAATTAAAGTTTTATTCATAATTTTCTATCGGAATGAGAGGATGTTTAAAGAAAACTTATCAATCACTTGCAAGAAATTTATTTAAAGAGTGTGTAAAGATGACAATATATTATACGACTTGTTAATCTAATATAAACACAACACGATAATATCAGGTTAGGATTTAATTTTAATGGATTCAGATCAAAATTGGTTGACTCGTTAAGATACGATTGCTTAACAAGTTAATAGCAAGTCAATCTATTTTGATCTATTATGATACGTTAAAAAAATTAAATTAAATTTATACCCTTATACGTAAAAGTAGAATTTTTAAAATTTTAAGTTCGATATTTTTATTGTTTAGATTGTAAATTCGCACTTCTAGTTAGCGTTATAATTATGCTAAATTTATACTAAATTTAATTAAGTCAAATTCATTAATTTTGAATATATTAAACTCATTTATAAAAATAATTTGACACGATATGATATTTCACAATATGTTAATGAATCGTATTAAAATTTAAGATTTTGATATAATAAATTTAACTGATTAGATTAAGGTTGATATATATAATATAATATACAAACATTAACATTATATAAATACGATTCATTAACATTATTTAATACCCTTAAAAATATGTATGTCAAGATTAAGACCCTGTTTGTATCTTTAAAAAAAAAAAAAAGAAAGGAACTCATCTCAATTAATTATTATATTTTTTATATTTTCATATAAAATATAAATTCTAATATAGTTTTCACAAAATATAATTCTTTTAACTTTTAAATTAATTTTTTTTAATTTTTAAAATAATAATATTAAAAAATTAATTCAACTCAATTTATTTTATCTCGTCTCTAAATTCAAACGATACATAAGCAGACATCTGGTGCCAAATATAATAATTAAATGGGACAGAAAGGAAAATAAAAATAATACATAACACTTTACCCAGAAAAAAGGTGACGCTAGGGTGCGATCAAGCTACACCCTAGTGTGAATGCAGTCCACTCCCTAAACTTCTATAATTTATGTAAAAATACAATAAAAAATATTAAAAAATATAATAAAAAAATAAAATTTAGAAAACACAATAAAACATATAATAAAATAATAAAATGAATAAAATATAATAAAAAATTAAAAAAAGATAAATTTTTAAAGGAATTCGGTCTCAGTTTAGCTTTTGCCGTCGCCATACCATCGGGACCGGAGAAAGTCGACGACTGCACTTCTACGACGGCAAGCCTTGACAATCTCCAGTATGTTTTCGATGGTCTTAAATTTAAAATAAGTCCGTTTGCAATGTCGTTTACCACCATCAAAGATAACAAAACTGCAATATGAGAAATTTCGATCAGACCGAAAGTCAAAATTTCTGTAAGAAAAAATGTTGTAGAGAAGCATCTGCAGAGGCGGACCCAGCTTATGGGTTGGGGGGGCTACCGCCCCCCCCCCCCCCCCAAAAGTTTTTTAAAAATTAATTTATAATATAAATATATATAATTATATATAATTAAAATTCTCTCTCAAATTAAAAATAAATAAAAATTGCCCCCAAAATGTTTTTTACTAAAATTATTCGTCTAAACTTTAATATATATATCCATTTATATTCTAATTTTTAATTTCACTTAAACTCAAATTTCAATTCACATAATATCATAGTTACTTAATTAACAGTCTAACTCTAATAAAAAAATTGATTATAAATTTATATGATTATAAAATTGATGGATTATACTCACTTATTTAATTTCAGTCTAACTTGTATGATTATGAAATATAATTTGTTAAAAATTTAACAGCATTACATCATTACTTATTTAAAAATTCTCAAATTTATTTTTAATTTATAATTTTTTCTTAAATCATAGAAAAATGAACAAATATTTAAAAATAATTAATTTTTTTTAAAGAACGTAAACAATTTAGATTAATATATATTTAAAAAGTTCGATAATAACAAAACATAATATTTTTATTACTAATAATATTACTATAAAATTTATATTTATTACATATTTTATCAATTCTCTCTCTAAATATAAAATTCTGATTCGCCCACGAGACTCTGAGTTCTCCCAACTTCAAAGTGTCAACGCTGCGAGTCTGGGAACTGGGAAGGTCAATTATAAACGATTTATTCCTGTCTAAAATGGTCAAACACCATAAGCTCGTAACCCCAAACCTTTACTCTTGTCTTTTTCTATCTCCGTCCCCTACCCCAGTAACCCCACAAAATCTCATAGATACCCAGACACGGCTCAGAAATTCTGAGTAATTCAGAAGGAATGAATGTCAGAGATTTGATTACACGGGTCGACGCGATTTGCCAGAAGTACGACAAGTACGATGTTGATAAGCACAAGGGTACAAATGTTTCCGGGGATGATGCTTTTGCTCGTTTATACACCGTCGTTGAGGCCGACGCCGCGGCAGCCCTTCAGGTCTCTGTGTGTGATCCTGTGTATAATTAGTGGCGGTGTGGGATGAAAGAAGGGTTGTTGTTGTCTTGAATTTTCCATGTTTCCACGCTCCGTTTGGTTGCTGCGAAAATTGAAAGAAAGGCTGAAAATTGAACAATATGAAACATTGAACTTTATTTTTATGTAGAGGGTGCTTGCTGGGTTTTTTTTTTCCTCTCTTTTTTTCTTGGGGACCCTTATGCTCTGTTTGGGTATTTAAGAAAATCTATGTCAACTAAAGGAGAAGAAGATATAAAGTTTGAATTTTAAAGTTTTGGTATTTGATAAAATTCTTAATTAAGGCAGAAATGGTAGGAGGCAATGTTTTGAGCAGAGGTTTCTGCTTTTGGTGGGCCACAAACTGAGAAATGAAGAATTGGAAATTCTATCTTGTTCTAATATTGGAAATAATATGATTTTTAGTTTACTTTCGGTTTTTTCAGAAATCAGAGGGGGCTGCCACAGAGAAGAACAGGGCAACTGCCGTTGCTATGAATGCGGAGATTCGACGAACCAAAGCTCGTTTGGTTGAGGAGCTCCCTAAATTGCAGAGACTTGCTTTTAAAAAGGTTAAATGTATTTTTCATTTATCTTTATCGTATAATCTCCAGTTGTTGTGGTTTGTGTGTAGATTACTTAAGCTGAACTTGGGGAGTTTTTTTCTTCTTTTTTCGTTGATTAGATCCATTTTACTTTTTATATTATACCCTACATTTCAAATTGCAAGATTTCTTGAGTATTTTGTGGATTTTTGTAATATTTTCTTTTTATCTTTTGCTAGACTCTACTTTGTGCCTACTGGTTGTAATGGATGTCTCATGTTGCCATGCACAAAACTGTTTGTAGGTCAAGGGGCTTTCAAAAGAAGAGCTTGAGGCTCGAAACGATTTAGTTTCTGCACTGAAAGAGAAGATTGAAAATATTCCTGATGGATCTACTACTAGTGGAACTAAACAACCTGGTGGTTGGAAAGCTTCTGCCTCATATACTGGAATCAAAATTGACACAACTTCAGGTATCAATTTTTCTAACCTCGGTTCTTATAAACATGTAATCATTGTCAACTAATTGTATTGAAAACATATTATACCAGATGGAAGATTTGATCGTGAGTACTTTCAACAAACTGAAGAATCAGATCGGTTTAGGCAGGAGTATGAAATGCGAAAAATGAAACAGGCAAGTATGGTTAAAGTCATAAAACAGTGATTGGTAAGTATGTCTAGCAGTGAGAGATTGGTTGGCTATGGTTTTATTATAGTCAATGGCCAATGGCATGCTTTTTGAAGAAATACTTAGGGTCTGTATGTTTTTGGTGTTTGTCCTTTCCTGGTGTCCAAGCCTTTATTGGATTACATTTTTATCTAAGTAGCCGGCAGTGCCAACCCTTACAAAGTACCTGTAAGATAAATTTGACTTCATACAGGATCAAGGTTTGGATGTTATAGCTGAAGGATTGGACACATTGAAAGACATGGCACGTGACTTCGATGAGGTATGTTCTCTTACAATTCTCCACCGCATGTTAAAAAGTTGCTTAAACCAAGTTCTTCTTCCTCTAATAATGCCATTTTGATGCACAGGAATTGGACAGACAACTGCCATTAATGGATGAAATAGATGATAAGGTAATGGCCATCCTACTGTCTCTTTGCCGGTGTCCTCTATCCTTGATTATCTGTCATGGAAGAATAGCACTGATTGGGAAGAATTTACATCAATCCCTCTCAGATATTTCTCTATGTAATTTTACAGTTTACTAGGTTGATGCGAAATTCCCTGTTGTTTCCCTATCCAAGTGTCAAAAAGAGTTGCAGGATCTTGACTAAGTTAAGTGTGACATCATTTCAGGTTGATAGAGCAAATGCTGACCTTAAAAATACTAATGTGAGACTCAAGGAAACTGTAACCAAGGTATATGAATTTATGCAATTTTGAAATTTAAATTTTTCGTCCATTTTTTCAGAGAATACCCCGTCCCTCTTTTCTCTGTCCCCTACCTCACATCCTTTTTTACGCGCGTTTTTGTTTTATTCAGCTGAGGTCCAGCCGCAACTTTTGCATTGATATCATTCTCCTGTGCATAATTTTAGGAATTGCTGCCTACTTATACAAGTAAGCTCCCTATCTTACTGAATCAACTTCAAAATCTGAATTAGTCTTCGGCATAGATTCTTCCACTAATCTGCATCTGGATAACCTTATAGTAGATGGAAATTTACTCACTACTATTCATATACCACTAGCAGCCATTGAGATGCACATTGGGAAAGTGATACAAGTGAACTGCTCAAATCAGGCTTTTTAGTTCCACTATTTTTCAGTAACAATGTTTTAAAAGTTTGTTTTCTATGACAATGGTAGATCTTCGTCCCGTTGTTACCAGTGGTAGAGGCAGAACTTTTCCCTTATGGAGACCGGACTATGCCCATGATAAATTTAGATGTACATACATCCATTGATATCGGTGGCCATCTTGAGTTTTTTATTTTTATTTTTTATAACTAATTTAGAGGAAGCAAAAAAGAAACTTCTAAATTTTTTGAGGGACCGACATTACACTTCGTTTTCAAGGGCGGAACCACTGCCTACTGTGATTCAGTACTGCAGTTGTGTCATTTTCTTTTTAACTGCTTGCTTTATAGTTTCTGATGCATTGAATTTGTTCTGTCCATTGTGTCCCATTTATATTTACTCTTTGTTAGAGAAAGGCACTAGAATTTTCAGTTGCCATATAGAAGAACAATGTTGACAAAAGGTGTTGATATTTGCAGCGTGTTAAAGTGATGTATAGGTGCCCTGGAAACTACTACCACAGCTTATTCTGCACTTGCTGAGATAGATATATCTGTGACTACCATTTCCTGTACATATAATGTGCATCTCTTTTTTTTTTTTTTTAAATATATATATATATATATATAATGTTATAATAAGTGTGATACTTTCCCACTTTCGAGATCTGTGTGTGGAAGATGGAGGAACTTAAGAACTTCTTTATAAATAGATTATTTATTACTTATCAAAGAAGTTTGACAATATCTGTGTTCCTTCTACTTCTTGTCTAGAGTCTTGTCCAGAGGCTGGGCACCTTTGAGATTAGTTGGGACACTATTTTGAACACTTGATGCCGATAAAAAAAGAAGTGTTCCTTCTTGCTTTACCCTCTCTCTCTCTCAATGCCTATTTGCACGGTTGCACCTTCTCATACACGGCATGACTCCGCCCGTTATGGCATTTGGTGGGGTTCTCCGGTATTCTCAAAACAATGTCTCTTTAATATGAAATATTATTAGAGCGGTGCTACTCTGCTGCTTGAGTAGCACCGCTCTATTGAATTGCTAGTGTAAAACTAACATTTTTATTTTTATTTTTTTTATTAATATAATTTTTTATCATTTTTAAAATATTTTTTAAAAATATAAAATAAAATAAGTTCACTAATAATTATTTTTTTAACTCTTAAATAAAGAAAAATATTAAAACACATGAGGCGTCAAAGTGAAAGCAAATTGAAAGCAAACAATGTTTGCAAATTATAACTCAATCATTTATCAAATTGAAAGAAAATCATGTTTTGGACGAGAATAAGAGCATCCTTATTAGATGATGTAAGTGCAAGGTTATACATTATATCATATGATTTTACATTTGGTTATACTATTTAAAACCTAATCTTACATTGGATTATTCATCTACTACTTATAAAAATAATAAAATAATAATAATTTAGTAATAATTTTTTTTCAAATTTCTTCTTTCTCCTATCTTACAACTCTATCACTCATATGTTAATTAATAACCAAATTATAATTAGCATTTGAATGATAGAGGTCTCGTTTGAATTGGAGAGTGAGTTGAGCTCATCTCAATTCATCTATTTCATCATTATATTTTTTTAATTTTTTATACAAAATACAAATCTCAATACAATTTTTTAAATCTTAATTCACATTTTTTAATTTTTAATTCAATTTTTTAAAATTTTTAAATAATAATAA
The DNA here is from genome assembly GCA_036898215.1 of Platycarya strobilacea. Taxonomy (NCBI): domain Eukaryota; kingdom Viridiplantae; phylum Streptophyta; class Magnoliopsida; order Fagales; family Juglandaceae; genus Platycarya; species Platycarya strobilacea. The sequence goes on from CM072545.1 coordinate 10,276,557, forward strand.
TATTAAAATTAAATTAAATTAAATTTATCTCAATTCAATTTCTTAATCTAAACGAAACCAGACAAACTATAATTAAGTACCAAACCTTATGTGCTTCAGTTTTTTTAAGTACGGACGAACAAAATTAATTAATAGCAGAACAGTAATTTAATGTAAAACAAATTCAATGCAAGACGTTTAACGAGGGACAACAACAAAGTACGAAGTGATACAAAGAGACAGAAGCAGCATAAAAAAACTATTTTTTATACTTTTGGTCTGGCTACAGTTAACATCAAATAGGACACAAGGAGTTAATTTACTGGAGCTAAATATCTTTTTTTTTTTCTTTTTAACATTTGTATAATTCAATGCAGTACATTTTTATGTTCTAATAGCCAAACTTCTCTTTATATTTGTATTTGCATACTTCAATGAGACCTCATTTGATTATATAGATGTATTGAGATAAAATATTTGTAAATAGAAAAATGATAACCACAATAATTTTCGCAATATATTTTACAATCATATTTTAAAATGAGTGATATTTTTATAAAATATCATATAAATTAACATTACTTTACAAAAATTGATTTATTTTACATTATATATAATATTGTGAAAAGTGTTATGAATAGTATTGTTTGTATATTGAACAAAAACATCTTCTAGTATCTCGCTTCTGATTGTTCTTTCTAGTCGACGGTGGTTCAGAAAGGATTTGGGACTTCAAAACTCTCCAATCTTGCGGTGGCTCATTCCTAGAATGGCGTGTGGGGCACTCTAGTTTAGTTTGTTTAGTTTTGTGAATATTGTTTGTATAAAAAAAATTTTCATATTTGAAAAATTGTTTCTTTTAAGTTTGTGGAGTTGTAATTTTTTCCTATTTTGAAAGAAAAACTTTAATAAATGCTTTCATTTAAAATAGTAATTGGTCTCTCAATTTTATCCGAGAGAATTAGAAATTTTGTATGTTCAAAAGATTTTAGTTGATTTGTAATGAGTCAATATTGTAAACTTTATATTCTTGGATTGCAGGAAAGTAAACCTATTTCTCAAAAGAAAAAATATTGTGTATATATTATTTTACAAAGAGAAAAAGAATCGAATAAAAATATTAAAAAGTTAAAATATTATTATAATATATTTTTTTTAGAAATTAAAAAATTTGAATTATTTTTATGTTTTGTTTTAAAGTTGGAAAAATTGTAATGATTAAATAGTAATTAGATGAAAATTTAAAAATTTATAATTGAATAGTATTTATATTTAAATAGTATTTAAATAATGGAATAAGATGAAATATAAGATAAAGTGTTGATCTCTAAAATCAAACAGTACCTAAATTAAAATGAGCCGAAGGTACGGACGAATCTGTACTTGGAGGGCAAAAACCTGGCATAGGTCAGTGATTATCTCAGAAAATTAAGGAGGAAGTGGCTACGGATGACACAGCATTTGCTTCAAAAGGACTTTTTTAACAACTGGGATTTCATGCCATAATCGACTGTCAAAGTAGAGTTTTCACTGTACTTACGAAATTTTTTTCTGTGTCGGTGATCTTTCGATTAATGTATTAGAATATAATATTTTAATATTGATATTATTTTGAATACTGTTTTGAGATTGTTTATTTATAAATAATAAATTATATATAATTTATAATCTAAAATAATATAAATACAAGTCTTAAAATGTTATAATATATATTTATAAAACTTAATAATACTTGTAAGTTTTCAATCTAATTATTAAAAAAATAATTACTCATCTTCATCATAAAAGTGAAAATAGGAATTTGATTTTCGATTTTCAAAAAAAGAGAATTACAAAATTTAAAAAAAAAAAAGTTTTAAAATGTGAAAATTAAAATGAAAAATATTAAAAAATATTAAAAATACAAAAATATAAGAATTTGATCAATACATTAAAAATTGGTTAGTATTGATCGAAATGCACTAAAACGGCCAGATCCAGTACGAAATACCTCTCTCTTTATGATGCAGAGGGATCCGAGATAGATGATACTGAACTATTTGATTGCACGTTGATGGCGCTAAGGTACCATGAATTGGCAGATCAGCGTAATGGCCGAAAGTGATTGTGATCTCTTTCTAATTGGGAGAGCTTTAGGTGCGTTTCAGTCTTTTGGCCATAACTTTGGCTACGGGTGTCAGAATCGTGCATAAGACCTCAATTCGGAAAGCTCTTTTCGACGCGCACGCTGTCCATTGTTTTTGACGCGCACGCTGTCAATTCGGAAAGTATGGCTCCATATGCCCTTTTTTCAACCTCAAATTCCGCTATTTTTCCTTCCGAATCATTGTTTTTAGTTATTTTTTACTATTTTTGGTAATATTTCGTATGTTTATTAGGAAGTCATTTTAAATCCGATTTGTTCCGGATTTTTCATAGATTGCTTCTTTTAATTTGAATTTGAATTTTACGTTATTTTCAAGATTTTGCTATTTTTGATAAAATTTGGTTACAGACGAATTTTAACTATATAGTCCGTCTTGTGGACTGGTTTTCGACATTTTTCATTTGATAATATTCAGTTTTTTTTAGAGACGTACTTTCTATATTTTGAGCCAATTTTTTGTGTTCTTCCCTGTGAATTCATCTGTTAAAACTAGCCTGCAGAATAATTACCATTTTGTCTGACGTCACTTTCATACCAGTTACTGATGTAGTATGATACATATTGCTGATACAGTAGTATTTAAAGTATTGAATTTTTTCTCTCAAAGATGCTAAAATAAAATTGAAAAATATCATTCCTCTTAATTTTTATTTATCTTACAAGGCTTCGAAAAATAAGTTAAAAGAAAACTTGTTTTTTTTTTTTTTTGGCGCTAAATCAAACTTAGGGTAATACAAAAATTAGATGAATAAAAACCCCAAAACAAAAGGGGAAAAAAAAGGATGGAAGAAGTGTTGGATTTTGACGTGATAAATGGGTCCAAATGCTTCTTTCCAAGTAAACGAAGCCCTGGTTTATTTTGATAGATAATATGAGATAAAATGAGGTAAAAATTAAAAATTGAATAAAATATTATTATAATATATATGTTATAATATTAATTTTATTTTAAAATTTGAAAAAAAAATTTTAATTTTTTTTTAAAAAAAAAGTTGAATTATTCCTTTTATTTTATATAAAAATTTAAAAATTTAAAAAAATAATATGATATGAAATTAATTATAAAAATAACAAGCTTGGGACTTGGTTGGACCGCATTGGCTATAATTTCAAATGTAAAAAATTAAAGAAAAAAAAAAGCCAATGCCAAAAGAATAGTTTTGGCCTCAGTCCAATCAATTCTTCATGGGACCATGTTTTATACTGTCAGCAACAGCCAGGCAAGACATTAAAATGAGATAATTTTGGATTTTACATTTGGAATTATTAAATGTGATCTATATCATTTTCAAATTATTATAAGAAATTGATAAATCGAATTCTTATCTCATTTCAAATTATGGGTCGGGTGATGGCATGATGCCACACACCACCAAGTCGTGGCTGTGGGTTAATGGATTTGTTCACATATCTAGTTAAGGTTGTATACTCAAATTTCTAATCTGGAAACCAGGGGATCTTAACCCGGATTCAAAAGAAAGTTACATAGTTTTTTTCCTATGCCTTTTTCTTCTAAGCATTGGTTTTCTCTCATTCGGTTCAACATAATCTACACAATTGGTCATCAAACTTTATATAGGATGGTGACTACATAGCATTTTTTTTTCTCTTTTGCTTTTTCATAAAAGAAATATATAAGAAAGGGAGAATGAAGGTTGGTATTATTTGCCTAAACATGAATAAAAAATCACAAAATTATTTTGAGAGATGTAGATGATGGAGAACTACAAATTCTCCCTAAAGATGATACCGACCTAACTTCTCGGTGCAAATATAATATTGTTTTTATGAAAAATGATATTTTTAATTTTAAAATGTGTATCTGTCGTACAATTATTTAAAAAAAATGAATAAATACAGTTTATATATATATAAATTATTTTTTTTAGTAATTGACTCTATTATTTTTTAAAATAATTGTGTAATATTTACACATTCTATAATTATATAAAATATTATTTTTCTTTTATTTGGTTATACCAAAATCCGCATATGAGGGTCGAACTGTAGACCAAAATACTTACCACTTGAACGAATCTCTAGATCAAACGAAATTCTTGCACTTATAAAGAAAAATATAGTGCTTGTTTGTTTTCCTTTTTTGTTCAATTTTTTTAAGCTAAGAAAACCCCAATTTACTATATTCAACCTAACCTAGCATGAATATAGGTGGTATCTGGAAAGAAAGGAATATATATATATATATATATATATATATATATTTTAAATGAAAAGAAAGGAATATATAAAGGATAGAAAAGGGAACACAGGTAGTATAAGCCCATTATCTTATCTTATCTTTATTTATTTAAGGCGAGGGGATGCTAGGCAATGTATCACTGCAAGTATAGGCCCTAGACCCAAGTCGTTGGACCCAGAAATGTATTTTCAATCCATGACCCAATCATAGGGATTCAAACTTCCCTTTTTTAATTCAGCCTTCAGGTTTTAATTACTTGTACAAGTAGTTCAGCGACTTCTGCAGTTTTCTAAATGCAATTATGCAGATATGGATTTTATGTGATTATTTTGTGGAATTATTTTCTGTCCGTACGTCTCTTTGAAGGATGGGAGGGATGTGACCTCCGCCACCCAAAATATAAAAAAGCTAAGAAATAATAATTTTATTCTTTTAAATTCATTCTTATTATTAATTTATGCTATTTATTACTCATATATCAAATACTTGATAAAAAATAATAAAAATATAAAATTTATATAAAAAGATTAATTTTTTAATAATAAAACTTACTCTTTTTTAAAATAACAATACAACATTTACCCACTCTACAATTATATACATTATTACCTTAAAAAGTAACCAGCTAGTTCATGTAAAATAAGAACAAAATTATTTAAAAGCTTGTATGCTGATGCACCCAACACACCATTACATTTACGCATCAAGTACCATAAAAAATAAAAAGAATTTAAATTTCTTACTTGTAATTTTCAATATATAAGATGAGAGATAAATATATAAAACAGATCTTATAACATTTATTTTATATTTAAGATGTTCGAAAAAATCGTTTGAACAACTATAGGTATTGTGAGTATAGGTGTTAAATGGTTCAGTCCAAAAGGGTTGATGGTCTTATTCGATCCATCATTTTTTCCATCTTGAATTGGATCAAATTCATTACAGGTCCAATCTAGTTCGGTCCATTCGATCTATACTAGAATTCTTACACTTTTAAATGTGGGCTTCCCATCATGAATCTATTTCTCACTCTACGTTCTAGAATTTAATCAAGAACTTGGGAAAATCTATATCCTAAAAAAATAAATGATATTTTGAATTTTTATAACTGTAATAATCCTAAGAGGAGTTGTGTGTTTATATACTGACTTATGTACATATATGTAGGGGTGCTACCTACATGGTGCGGGGTGGGAGTATCCAACCCTGCACCCCGCCCCCGCACCCCACCTCCGCACCATGCGAGAGGGATGATTTTGACTTCGCTCCCCGCCCCCCGCCCCGTTATCGAGGGGTGGGGTTGAATCCACACCCCGGAATTGTTTTAGGTCTCCAATGTCTATTTTTTTAATTATTTTTAGGTCTAATTTTTTTTAGATTTAAATTATAATATAATTTAAATAATAAATTAAAGTTTATACATCCAAAAATAATGTAAACTCATTAGAGTTGTATTTTGGATTGTTTTAGCCTCAAAGGCCAACCTTTATATAAAAGGTCAATGCAATATAATAGTAAAATTTAAGTAATGTGAGACTTGAACAAGTCCTACATTGCTTAAGTTTTACTATTATATTGCCTTGGTCTCTTATGTAAAGGTTGGCTTAGAAGGTCAAGACAATCTATTAAGTTGAATTCCACTTCAAATTTATCAAATTATAAATATTTGTATATAATTTATGGTTATACAAATTATTTATATAAATATATAAAATAATTTTTTTTAAATAATGAAGGTGTGGGAGACGGGGGGCGCAGGGGTCATACTGCCCCCTGCCCCCGCTTGGATTTCTAATGCGGGGTGGGGGGTCCTGCCCCCGTATGGACGGAGCGGGGTAACCTGCTCCGCCTTGCGGAGGCGGGGTGAACGGGGCGGGCAAGCGAGGTAGGGATACCCCGCTGCCCACCCCTACATATATGTACATCCCAACTTTAAAGAGATTTTGATACTTACAAGTTCGCACCCTTTATTGAGAAATGCTATTTTTTTTTTTTTACTTCTTGATTAAAGAAGTGTTTTTAGTAATATTGTGATTATTAAAAAAAAAATAAAAAAATGAATGAAAACAATCAAAAAGAATAAAACATTTTTTGTTCTTCTCACAAATTTGGGCTACATCTCTCTAAAGATGTGGCACTACTCTTATCTGTACTCATTTACTATATGGTGCCAACTTACTGCCAAAAGGTTTCTTTCCTTTTACTAAAAATACTTCTTTAATCAAGAAGTATATTTTTAGTAATATTGTGATTATTTAAAAAAAGAAATCAAAAAAATGAATGAAAAAAATCAAAAAGAATAAAACATTTTTTGTTCTTCTCACAAATTTGGGCTACATCTTTCTAAAGATGTGGCACTACTCTTATCTGTACTCTTATCTTTCCTTTTACTAAGAGAGGGAGAAAATGCCTTCATTTATGAAAGTAATATATACGAAACTTAACTGTAAAAAAGGTATATTACTCTATGACAATAATATATACTAAATTTGGATTCAAAACTCATAAATTTGGAAAAATAAAAGAAATCATACTTAATTTACCATTTAAGCATTAAATTATCAAAGCTATCACTTTACATCCCAAACTCTTACTCCTTGCAAATTTTCTCCTCCTTTAAAAATCAAACTATTATAATAATAATTATTATTGTTATTAGATGTCCAGGAACAAAGTTCTAACTAATATTAAGATATATATGCTTTCGACAAGAAATTTTTCTGTGAGATTATGAATTTATTATTCATCTATCTTAACAATTAAAATATCACTAAAATGATAAAAATTGAAACTTATATTTAGAGCTAAGGGACTAAATGAAAATTTTTAAACATGAATGATCCTATTTTAAATTGAATAGTAATTTATGAAGCTAAAGTGTAATATCTTTTTATGGAGAAAAAGGCACAATGCTCATTGCAATTGAGTCGAGGTTTGTGAGTAAATTCGGAGTTTTGTTACGTATTTATTTATTTAATTTCCCTCTGGATGTCACAACAAAATAGCTATAATTCAAATAATCTCAAACTTAGAAACAATGGGAGAATGCTTGCAAAACCATGGTCAAAAGCAGTTTAAAGTTATTGAAATTACAATGGACCGGAGATCCTTCCTAATGGAGTAGATGGTCTACTACACACACACACACACACACACACACACACACACACACACACACACACACAGAGAGAGAGAGAGAGAGAGAGAGAGAGAGAGAGAGAGAGAGAGAGAGAGAGAGAGAGAGAGAGAGAGAGAGAGAGAGAGAGAGAGATTATATAACACTATAAATATTCAAATTGGGTCCATATTCGAGAAACAATACAGATATCATTGGAAGTCCATATAATGTGACTATTTCTCTTTAAATTAGACCATCCAACTCAATCAGATAATTAGAGAAATTTTGAATTCATAAAATTAGGTCACATGTTTATTCATGACAGCCAGTTAGATAAACCAACAGCTAAAATGAGTTAACTCAATTACGCACATTACATTCCTAACCATTTTTTTTTCTACAATTGGGGGCCACATTCATTGGGATAAAATTCCCCCAACAATTCTTAAGTTAATTGTCCCCTCTCTAATTTAAGTATACAGTAATTCTAGGTACAAATCTTTTATAAATATGTGAAATCTATATATATAAAAAAGAAAAAAAGTAAAACTTTCACACTTTTTCATGGTGTAATTCTTTTTTTTTTTTTTTTTATAAAGGACTTACAGATGACTTGTTTATTTGGAACATGTGTATATCATTTTTCTTAAATCTCTATATATGCCTGATAAAATTGACTAACACCAAAATATCATATATATATATATATATATTAAAAATGATATTTATAAGTCATAAAATACTAAAATGCCATGCAAATTTTTTGAAAAAAAAAAAAGTAAATATGAAACTCATATTTAAAAATAAAAAAATAATAGTGAATTTCAATTTATTTTTTTTCAAAGATTTGTGCGTCAATATTTATACATTTCATGACTGTATCTATATTATTATCAAATCAAAATTCTTTTAAATAACCAGAAAGAAAGAAACTTGAGACTAACTTCCATCCGTCCATTAGTTTGCATTAGTTTTCTTGTCAGAAACATAACCAAGGAAACTTGCACAATTTATTTACTTAAACAAAAGTAAATTCACAGAAATTTTCTTCCCATATTCCTTTTCAGTAGTGAAACTCTAACACCTATTCAAATTCCAAAAAAATATGGATGATACTATATAGTCCTATGATTTCACCTCTCATCTTGATTGTTCGTACGTTTTATTTTATTTGTTTATTTTTTTTATTAATTAAGGAATTGATTATTACCGAGTTTGTTTATTTTTTTAAGTATATAAAAATGTGTTAAAAATGTCTGAAAGTAAAAGGACAAAAAAGTGCAATGCATTAAAAGTAACTTTGAAGAGATAAAATCAGAGACCTGAGTAACAGGCTAACAGCACCCAAAAAAAATATATTATAAAGATTTTGCCCAGTTTGAATTAAGACTTCATCTTAAATTTATTATTATATATATTTTTTATATATAATATAATTTTTAATATATATTTTTTTAAATATAATAATAATAATATTATTAAAAAAATAATATTTTATTTAACTTTTAAAATTCATCTCAACTCATCTTATCTTATATTTTAATTCAAATCGAGCCAAATTTTAAACTAAACATATTTTCTACAAACCATGCCAATCTTAAAAATGAAAAATCCTATATTATTTTTTAACCATCATTAGCATCATATAATTAAAAATTATTTATTCGTTTTTACTTATCTATTTTCTTATCTTAAATATCTTTTTAATCTAAACATATTTTCTACAAGCCACGTGACTTTTAGAGAAGACTTTTAACCATTGTCTTCTTATATCCCCATGACATCAAATGCCTGAAAAAAATGTTTATTATTTTTTCACTCATCTGTTTCATTAGGAGATGATTTAAACGAATAATGATTTAAGAAATTGATAAATAACATTTTTCTTTACATATTGATGTGATTTAACGTGAATCATCGAATTGTAAACTCTTTTCTCTTTCAATGTAGAATAAACTAACGTATTAAATTAAATTGCATCAGCAAATAAAAAATTGAAAAAAAACTTTTACACAAACAAGTTATATAATTTAGGAATAATTTGAATTTAAAGATGAGATAAGATGAATTATGAATAGTAATAAAATAAATAATTAAGATGAATTGATATTTTAAATAAATAATTGAGATGGATTAAAAGTACAAAATAAATTATGAATAATAAAACTTAATTTATTAAATAAATCGGTCCTTAAGAAACAACTAAAATAGTAACATAAGTGGAGGAATGTAAATTGAAAAAGCCTGGAATACCCTAAATTAATGAGGTGCCACGTGGAGAAAAACCCAATCAATCAACAAACGGAGAATCCTGTCGTGCCACGTCACGAATCCTAAAATCCAATATATTATTATTATAAAAATAAATAAATAAAAAAAAGATCTAGAAGACGCGAAATCACTTTCCTACCCTTCCATTCAAAAAACAATAAAGACTAAACGCTCCACCCGAGTAAGCACACCCTAGAAAAACTGCTACTGTCTCTCTCTCTCTCTCTCTCTCTCTCTCTCGGGGGCTTGCCGAGAGAACCTAACCTCACCCACGACAAAACACAACGCAATAAATTTCGCTTTAACCCTAAAAACTATGAACAGTACAGTCATCCAGATCAGATCAGAGGGTAAGATGAAAACAAACACTACGATAATCATTCTCAACACAAAATACACGCTTTCATTTACAGAATCTAATCCAACCCTATTAATATGTAATAAATAAATAAAACCCTACATCAGAGACTTCAACGATCGAGCTTTCACCGGCTTCCTCATCCGCTTCTTCCCGCTATCGCCAATGGCGGCCTCGTCTTCTTCGTCGTCGTCGTCTTCGTCGTCGACGTACTCGAAATCCTCATTGTTATCTAGTTGCGAGGAGGAAGAAGGAGTGCTTTGAGAAGTATTACTAATGGATGCAGTGCTTGTTGTAGTAGTAATAGTAGTAGTCGTCGCGTTATTGCTGTCGACACGTTTGGGTTCGATGTGCTTGCTTCCTCCTCCTCGATGGCCTCTTTTTCTTCCCCACAGCGGGCCGAACCCAGAATAGTAATAGAATTCGTAAGGGTTGGAGGAGGAGGAACGTCCACCCTTCTTCGCGGCGCGAGCTCTCGCGCGACGAGCACCGGCGGCCGCGGCTGCAGCAGCAGCAGCTGCTGCTGCGGCTGCTGGGGCCGATCTCCTTAAACTAAGGTTGCTGTTATTGTAAGACCTAAGAAGATTCAAGTGATGTTCGCACAAGGATTGCCCTTCTTTTGCCTCGTTCCTACACTGCCAACCCTTTCCGTCGGTTTTCTGGCAGCAGAAGCTGATCCTTTCTCCCTTCTGCAACTCAAATTCGTTCCCTTTCATCCTTTCTTTGCCATGTTCGATCGCTTTCTCTCGCTTCTTGACATTATCGTTATCGTCCATAGCCATATCCTCGGCCTTTGCTGCCACCGCGTCCATCATCGACGCAACACTGCGTGTACAGATAATATTTGAAGGCACAGACGGGCAATGACTAGTTTTACATGTTTTCCGCAGCAAATTTTGGATAATTACTCACATATCATACAACTATTCCCAACTGAAATGGAAAAACCCTAATACCCAGAAGAGAAGAATACAACACAAATTGGAAAAACTATCGGAATTAATAGAATCGCAGGAAGGTTTATTAGTTACCTCTCGTCAGCTCCAACAGAATCTCCGAGGCTCGCATTTCCCGTGAAGCTATCTTCTCCTTCGAACTGCAACAACCAAAGGATAATAGAAAAAAATGAGGACGACCCAGTAACCTAATCGGCTATTCGAAGCTAAATACACGATAAAACTAAAAGAATTCAGGGTTTTCGACAACCCTAAATGTGGGGAAGACGATGACGAAGAAAACCCTACAGAAAAAAAAAAATGCAGGCTTCAACGGCAGAACAGACAGAGGGTTTAGGCTGCAGATCTGCGAGAGATCGAAAATGAAAGAAAGCGAGAGAGAAAGATTGGGGGACTGACCTGGTTCGAGTCTTGGGCGAAGGAAATCGCATCCCATGGCGACTGGTTGAGCTGGCACACGTGCGTCTGGAGAGCCTCGGGAGCTGAAGGGTGGGAAAACCAGAGGGGAGAGAGCTTCGCGTTCTTACGGATCCTCATATTGAAGAAGATATGTAGAAATAAACCAGCAGCGGGCGGAGAGAGATCGAGAGAAAGGGTGGTGGCTTTGTGTTTTATTATCTAATTTTCTCGCACTTTCTCGGGGAGTTTCTCTGGTTTTCTCTCTTAGGCCGGGTGGGGAAGAGGGTGTTTGTCTGTCTGTGCCTCTCTCTCTGTCTCTTTCTCTCTATATATTGCAGATCTCACAGAACTCGATAATCAGGGTTTCTTATTTAACTTTAGGTTTGCTTTCTCGGCCCTTCATATGTTTCGATTTTTTATTTATCTTCTTGTACATTTTTGCCCTTAGGTTTTCCTTTAATTTGCGTGAAACAAAAAGCTGCTCGATATTCCACGTCATGATAGTTGTCCATCCATCCAAAGTCTTTATTATTATTATTTTTATTGTTTATTCATTAAATTAGATATGAGAGGCCGAGAGGAAATAAGAAATAACTCGTTCGTCTGGGGGTGGGTCAACCCAGCACGGCGAGTTACAGTGCAGAATCACGTGGGCCCCTTTGAAAAGTCCCATTTTAATGATGTTTTTTTAAGGCCCAAAACCAAAAACTGGGGCCATATCAAATTTTGTTAAAAATAATGATAGAAACGGGTGGCTGGCTGAGGTAGTTAGGGTGAAGGCTATTTTCGTAATTGAACTTCGTATAGGTTTTAAGGGAGAATTTTCAAGAGATATTTTTGTAACATTTTTTGCTTCTTCCTACAACAGGGGAGCTAGCTAGGGTGTTAATACTGAACTAGATCGAGTGTGCTGATGGGGGCAATACGCGCCAAAAATCCATGATAAAGGAAGTGGGAAACACGTATGGCCCACATAAAAAGTCACTGTTTGAGTGTACTTGTTGTGGGCCACAAACGGACGGCTATGATGGGCCTGATTGAGACTGATCAAAACATATAGGCAGCTCAAAACATAAATGAATGAAAAACCCCAATTTCAGATTCTCCAAAGTCCAAAGTTAGTTTCATTTTTTGTACCACAAAATGACTTTGTCCATTGAGATGTGCATATAAGTTGAAACAACTTACCTGTAAATTGACACAAACATGCCCAAAAAAAGTTGTCGGAAACACAGATGAAAGGAATTTGCAACTATTTTGTGCCAGATTTTGGGTGGTAAAATCAAACAAACAAACAAACAAACAAAGCAAGCTTTAAAAGCACCACCTTTTCATCTTGATCTCCTTTTCTTTCAACCATTCATGATTGTATATATGAACAATATGTTCTTTGGGTCTGTTCTGTTGCATTAATCTTAAAAAACCATTAGTTTTAGGCCTTTGATTTATATATATACATATTTATATATATCATCGAGGCTCTGTTTTCTGCAATAAAACACCATTAGTTTCAGGCTGGATGTATTTGAGAGAGGAGATTAATTTGCTTTTCCAATCCCTCAAAAGCAATAGATGAACCATCATTGACACTATTAGGAATATTGGTAAGTTTTCTACAAATCCCTACCAGGTTGGTGAAAAGTTTTCTGCTTAATTAATATATATATATATATAATCCAAAAGAAGAACGAATCCAAGGTACAAAAAAACAAAAACAAAAACAAAATCAAAACTGTGGTCTGTGGGAATTATTTCAGCATGTCATCTCACACATGATCATCATCATCTGGATCTTTCCCACCCATCCTATTAACATATATTATTACTGGTGCGTCCTTAATTTATTACGGAGATGACAACCCTTTTAGCCTTTTTTTTTTTAATTTTTTTTTATCTGCAAATGTTTTTCTTTTCCACTATTTATTGGACCAGACTGTAGTAGCGCTGCTCTTTTGACCGATTCTCAACAGATCAATCTATAGATCACTACTCCTTTTTTTGTTACTAGATTTGATGACCTTCCGCTCTTCAAAGAATTATAGGAAAAACACACCTGTTTTAATTTGACGACTTAATCTCTTCCAACTTTCTAGGTTTCTGCCATGCATTGGTTTGTATCTATATATAAAGGCGGCCAAGATCGGGAATGAAAGCGAAACCTGAAACAGAATGGAAGTTATAGTGACTAAGATTTGAGTTATGCAATAAACAGTACTGTAGTTATATTAATTTGTTTATCAGAGTTTAAAATCAGGCAAATATTAGGCTTTTGAAAAAAGTGATCGGCCAAGTATCATATCCGACCCGATATATTGATCATCAACAAGAACAAAACAGATCAACATCGTCGTAGAAGGGAAAGTCTTCTTCCAGAAACAGATTACGATATACCGTATATAGAGTAAAAGACTCATGAAACAGGATGAAAAATAAAGAATATTAGAAAACAGCTTCACTCTCAATAGAAAATTTTGATTTCCAAATTAAATTGAGTTTTTGTTTCAGAAAAGTAATTTCAGATGTTACCTCTGTTGTTTAAGAGTTCGGTACGAGCTGATCATTGGTATTGTTAGCAGCAATGGCCTGGACTTGAAGTAAATTGGAAACTTCAATCTACTTTCGAACCAGAATAGCCCTTGGGCTCCGACAGAAGTACTTCTGCTGTGGTGATATTAAAGCACTAAACTTGAGCTTCCTTCGACTCCCAGATACAGCCTTATTATCTACTTAAAACCCTAAAAATCGTAACACACACACACACATACATATATAGATAGGACTGTAATCGAACTGAACTGACCTTGTAGATTTTCATTCGTTCTTGTAAAATATGGGCCTATCTAAATCATGGGTCTGATCAATTACCCAGAACCAGAGCGATAGATATAGTTGTTTAATGGAAGAGAAACAAGATTTAGGGTTGATGAATGCAGGGAGAAAAAACGAAATGCACATAGAAATAATGTTCATCAACCCTAAACCTAAATCTGAATGCATTTTTCTGCAAAGAAAAGATGGAACAAGAAAGAATGAAAGAAAGAAAGAGATAAGAGTCTCTGATAGGATGGAAAAAGAATCTAAATTGTAAGTTGATGAGAGAAAAGTTGTGCAGAGACTGGTTCATCTGCATTTGAGAGTTGTGGTGATAGGTGATAGTACTACTCCTAGATGGGTTTTCTCCCACGAAAATAAATATGTGTTTTTGCTATGAATTCTCAAAAACTCAACTGGGTTTTGACAGATCAAACTCTGATCATATATATATACGTGCAGGCCTCTCATGCGATCTTGCAACTTGCAAAGCCCCTGCCGTTCGATGCCAGTATGAGTACACCTGTGCATGTGAGTGCGAGAGAGAGTGAGAGAGAGAGAGAGAGAGACAGAGAGAGAGAGGTTTCTGTTTCCTTTCTGCATTTTGAATTGCTCCAATGTGATATGATGTTGTAAATTGTACCTCAGCTACATAGAGTTATGGTAAAAGACTGACAAACCAGCACTGTTTTTCATAATCCTTTTTTATTTGTTTGTTAGTTTGTTTATCTCTCATAGGATTATGGAACTGGCCGTTGCTCATAGATACTAGCTGCCTCTATCTTCATCCCGCAAAATGAAGAGAAGTGATACACAAATAATATAATTATATAATATATTTTATTATAAATGTTAAATAAAGAATAATTTTATAAAACATTTTATATAAATACAAAATTTTACAAAATTATCTCTTATAAAATATATTATATAATTGTATTGTGTGTATCATTTTTCCAAAATAAACTCATAAAATCACTTGATTTATGGTATAATAATACCATTTGATGGTGCATAATATTTATATGATATAATTTAATTTAAAACATAAAATTTAAAAATAGAATTATGTCGATGATGAATAACGTAAATATCTTAAAATAGTAATAATCATTATTGTAATTTTTTAATTTATTTTTTATTAAAATGAATAAATTTTACAATTTGATGTATCGGAGCAGCATACGTCGTTTATTTTTAATTTTTAATTTTATGTGATTTCTTAGTAGATTTAACAATTTTTCTAATTCTAAGCATGCATTTTCAATCTTAATTTTACCTTAGGAAAGGTAGCTTGTATAAATTTTACAGTTCAAAAATATAATATTTATTATTATTTTAAAAATAGATTACTGCTGGATATAATTTTAGAGTGTACAATTGCATGCATTTTTTTATGAAAATTTGGCTTACTATTACAAAATATTTTTTTAGGTTTTTGATTTATCTATTTTTTAAAAGAGAATGTAGAACTTGTATACCTTAAAAATAAAACTACAAATATTATTACTTTTTAAATAATATTTGAGTGAGAATAAGAGTAGATGAGACCTATCAAACAGAAGCCACAATCCCATTTTAAAAAGAGGAAAGATATTTGTAACGACTTATGCAGCTATGGTATAATCATTTTAAAATAAATAAATAAAATATAAAATTTACATGAAAAAAAATTAATTTTTGAATGATAGACTATTCATTTTTAACGTGATTATGCGGTCAATTATAAATAGAATTACTCTTTTAATAAAGAAGAGTATTTGAAAGAGTAGTGTTACATATATGAGACTCCGCAAGGTACCTTGCGTAATCGGTGACAACGGCATGTAGTCAAAATATTAAAACAAAATACAAAAAAAAGAAAAAAAATGATAAAATAAAGATGAAAGAAAAATGAAAATAAAAAATGAGAATAGTCAAATAAGATACAAATAACATTTATATACGGCTCATATATATATATATATAAGATAACCAACAATATACAAATAACATTTTTATATTTCCTTAAACTTAATTTAGGGCCATTTTTAAATAGTTTTCATTGTAATAAAGCAACAGGAGTATCCTTTCTAATTTTCTTTTTTTAAGAAATGTGGGTCGAAGAGTAAATAGAAAGTTGGGAAATATGTTTTCTTTCTCTAAACAAAGTTTCGAGTTATTTTTTATTTTAAATTTTAAAACTTCGATTTTTCAAGTTTTCGATTCATAGATCGTCTGCTTTGATTAGACCATTAGCATTGGTTTAATCATTTTTTTTTAATTTGATAAAAAGTCAACATAAAAAATAATTTTACATTAAACTTACAAAAAAATTTTCTTCACATTTGATTAAAAATGAGGAAA
This sequence comes from Platycarya strobilacea, assembly GCA_036898215.1. Lineage (NCBI taxonomy): Eukaryota > Viridiplantae > Streptophyta > Magnoliopsida > Fagales > Juglandaceae > Platycarya > Platycarya strobilacea. Next base: position 10,293,144 of record CM072545.1, read on the forward strand.
AAAATTAGAGTGAATAAAATAAAATAAACAATTAATTTGACTTGTAAATAGTAACATTTTAAATATGAAGAATGATGCTCAAATACACTTGCTCAAAATTTGAGATTTTGGTTTTTGATAGATTCAATATCAATACTCTTGTTAATATATATAATTTTTTTTTTCATAAAATTTGTACTATCATAAAATTTTAAATTTTTTTTTTATGGAACCAATACCAATACTCTTAGAGTTATATGAGTGATCATTCCTTATCATTTTAGAGCAATGACGTTATATATAATTTTGAGGTATGCAAATCTCGCACTCCCTTAAAAAAAAAAGTAGAATTTAATATTAAAAAACAAAATTTCATGTAGATTAATATGATCTGTGCATTTATTTATTTTACATGAAATGCACAAGGCTTATACAAGTAGTGTAAATATTACTTCTCATTCTAAAGATGATACCCTACTAGGTTGTCAAGTCCCAACAATATTTTCAAGTTTAATGGTGATGATTTTATAAGATGTTATTGATTTCGCTTCAAAATATTTATCATTTTAGTATTTACCATATTTATAGGGTACTAATTACCATTGAATTTGGAAAAAGAAATATGAATTCTAAAATCAATTAAATAGAATATTCTGAAAAATCTAGAGAGGAGGAAATTGAAGGGATCGAAGGAGATCATAGAGAGATTGAAAGGGGTATGCATGATAGTTAATTGCTTTGACTACAAATTGATGGATGCTTGCCGAATGCCATTATTTAATGAGAATCGACTAAATTAACTGCCTTTCTTTACAAAGTAAGACTTCTATATTTTGATGTCATGTGATCATGTTTTCCAAATGAAAAATCTGGTTCCATCACTGTCCCCGCCCCTTCTATGAAAACAAATCCTAATTTTGTCACCTCTTCATCTCTTTTTACAGTTTTTTTTCCTTTATTTCCTCTTTGTCTAGATCTCTTGCAAAGACCTGTTTTTGGTACCAATTTGAGTGAAGGATTCCTCCTTCACTTGACTCCCTTTCTATTTTCTCACTTGCTTGTTTTTGCATTTGAGATAAGATAATTTATAAGTTGATATTAAAGTTAAAAGTTAAATAAAATATTATTAAAATATATGTTTTTCAATATTATTATTTTAAAATTAAAAAAATTAAATTATTTATTTTATTTTATATAAAAATTTGAAAAAATTATAATAATTAAATAAAATAAAATGAGATAAATTATAAAAACAAACTAGAACAGCTTACAAGTACTCATTATTGTAGAAGTTTTCATATTTTCTTCTTCTACGGTGGAAAATGACTTTCTATAGCTTTCAGAACTTCTCTGAGGCTGAGCAATACACCATCAACAAAAAAAAAATTTTAAGTAGTCCGGTCTCAATCCAATATGCCGATAAACGGAAGAACTTCAAAAGAATAAGTGAGTCCCACGTGCTGCCTATCTCTGATACTTTCCATGCCACACGTACTTTCAAAATTAGTGCCACCCAAACGTCGGAAAGGTTTGGACAGGTAGGTATATATATATATATATATATATATATCGATAAAAGGTTTGGTTAAATAATTGAGATGAGATCATGAATTAAAATAAAAGTTATAAAAATTAAATTAAATTAAATATAACTAAAATATTATTTGTAAGATTATTATTATTATTATTTTGTTATAAAATTAAAAATGAAACTACTACTATTACAAGAGAAATATTAAAAAAAAACTCTTAAGAACTGAAACTTTTTTCGTTTTATAAATTTTTCCTATGAATTTTAGAATGAATGAAACTCATTTATAAGCGTTGAAATTACTATGCAAGTTACTGTACAAGACTTAAAATAATAGTAGTGGGGTCATTCACAAAAATAATTAAGGGGGCGGGGGCCGCCCCCAATAATTCATAACACTCCCCCTTGAGTAACTATTCATAAAGAATTTGTCTCTTTGAAATCTTGCCAAGGAAAAATCTAGTGGAAAGAAAAATCAATGACGAAGGAAAAATAGTACAGTATTCTTATATACCGCCAAGTGTTTTAAGATTGCCTCATTAAAACCTTGCAAAGGAAAATCCAGTAGAACAAAACCTCAGCGAAAAAAAAGGAGTACAATCAGCACAAGTCTTCAGGATATTTACTCCCCTGAAAAGTGTATGACGATAGATCTTTGAGTTTTTACATTCCAATATTCTGCATAATCTTCTTGAATGTCGCATTTGGTAATACTTTTGTGAATAAATCTGCCAGATTATCATTTGATCGTATCTTTGATATATTCTCCTCTAATATAAGCAGATTATTTTCATATTAAATTATTGGGCTATCACTGATCATGGATAGACCACATTTTTCTTGGATATGTTGAAACACTGATCTCAGCTAAATACATTCTCGACTTGGTTTATGAATTGCAGTAATCTCTAAGTGATTTGAAGATGTGGTATATACAAGCAGCTCCATATCCTTATCCGATATTATCTGCTTTAGCACTTCAGGATCTTATGGACTTAAAATGTGTCGGACAAGGTAGAGGGAACCCCACATATAAGGCGCTTGACAGACTTAGTAGAGATTCGAGACCTGTAGTAATACTTAAACTCCTTTTGAGAATATGCGTTAGTTTTTCAAGTAATAAACAAACATAATTTCAGCATATATAACAAGATTAAGAATTCGAATATAATTTTCATCTAAATAATGCATATGATAATATTTTCATATAAAATTTTCTCCCCATAATTCGGCATTATTATGGAGAATCTGTTTATGTACAACGGAAAGGACATTAGAAACCATCCATATATCGATTCGACGGAAAATCAAATTTGCTTGACATTGTTGACAAACAAGATTTTAAAGAGATTTAAAATTTTCGGATTGCTATTTAAATATAACAAATTTTATCATTGGTTTACTTTAGCAAAAAGATCTCAAATTCTTCATAGATTTAATTATTGTTCATCCAGAACGATATTATGTCTGATAGAAATTCTTTTGTTAATGTTTCAGATTTGAACTATGAACCTTTTATACCTCAACCACTCATATTTTCTCCTGAGACTGTAAACACTATGATAGGAGTAGAGATATATCTTTCTAGTAAAACTGATCCTGAAATTATTGTAGTATCAAGAACCCTCAGTGCTCAATATACTGCGTCTTTTACAACCATATCTCAGAAGCTACTGGCGAGAACGAGTGAGATTGATCATTTTAAAAATCAAATATCTGAGTTGCATCAGACTCTTGTAATTAAAGATAGAAAAAATAAAAATTTAAGATAAGAAAATAAGGAATTGAAGAAATTTGTAGACTGGTATTCTCGTGATCTAAAAACACGAATAGAAGAGCTGGAATGAGAGAGAGAGATCAAATATAAAATCAACAACAGCAGCTAACGGCAGAGATTCAGCGTTTACAAGAAAATCGAGATAGCTGTAATTAATCTCATTGATTTTTGAAATTATGCATTCAACATATCTTGTAACCTTGATTAAGTGAGATTGGAAGAGATAATGGTTTGTCTTGTTCTTATTTCCATTTTTATAAGAACCATCTTTAGTTTCATTTAGTACGCATCAAATCTTCTTCTCATATCTATAATTAATCTGTATCTGCATTCTTATTCTATAAATTTTCAATGGCTCATCAATTTTCTTTCAATATTTCTCACAATCAATCTATGAGGTATCCTTCACCTCAGTTACAAGTTGTTCCTACATCTTCTGTAGGTGTTATGTTGCAGCAAGCGAATGATCTAGCTAATAGGTCAGATCGTGAAGCCGTTTATGAGCTGGTGACTCTCAACACTCGATACTACTCCTCTATTGTTGGATTTTTCAACAAGTTAAAATCCAAAAATCGTGAGATTGAGGAGTTTAACGAGAATATTTATGTACTTCAACGACTCGTTCAAGAGTCTAACAAAAAAAATAGTAGGTTTAAACCAAGAGAATAAGGATTTAAAATCTTTATTTACCTTTTCATTTAGACTTCCTAATCCTTTAGATAAGGATGTTATGTTGCTTTATGAAAAACAAATGCATTTGAGAGATAAAGCTAAAAGTTTCAAATTTTTGTAACTTATGTAGCATTTGAATAATAAATCTTTTTTTTTCAAACGCATTCCTTCAATTTATAGCAGTTCTTGTGATCTCTTCAGAAGTTCTAACAAAGTAAATCATCAACGTAAACTGCAATAATAACAAATCTGAGTTCTAATAAAACACATGAACATATAAGATTATTCTCAAATTCTTCTTTCAATAGATACTCGCTGATTCAATTATACCACATGTGTCTGGATTGCTTTAACCTATATAAAGATATTTGAAACTTTATAAAGTACATACTTCTAAATGTACTCGGATTAGATATTTCAAGTATTGTATATCTTTATATAAGTAATGATCTAATAATCCTTATAAATATGCAGTGTTCACATTCATCAACTGCATATCTAATCATTTTGTAATAATCAAACCGATTAAAAATATGAATGCGATTGCATTCATAATAAGGAAATATGTTTCCTCATAACTAATTTTGGGTTTCTACAGGAAACTTTGTGCCACAAATTGTACCGTACAACTTCATTTCTCATTACATTTTCGTATAAATACTCACTTATATTTCATAGGCATTACATCCTTTGCTGTTTGGACAATAGGTCCAAATACTTCTCACTTTACTGGCGATTTTAATTCAGTTTCAATAGCTGTTTTTCATTTTGGCTAATCATTTCTATGTCGACATTTGTCGACGATTTTTGACTCACTTTTTTTATTACTTCTGGTAATGTCAAAGGTCATTTTATATGAAAATATATTGTTGACAACACTTTTATTTCTATCTATAATTTTTTTAGTACTCATGAAATGTATTGAGATCTCATTATTCTTCTCCAGGGGAAAACATTTTATGAAACACCTCTTCAGGTGGTTTGTACTTTTCAGGAGTTTTCTCTTAAGGAGTTAAGATTTATACTCTTCAGGAGTTACCTCTTCAAGAAATTTTCTCTTCAAGAGCTTCTTTTTCTGTACAGAAAGTTTGGATAGATCTTATTGCTTGTTTTGTGGGTACGGTCTCTTCAAGAACACCAATTTCTTTTCTTTTATACCTATAAGTTTTCAACACTTCAGGTGTATCTTAGACTTATCTATTGCTGTTTTAACAACTTGTCTTTCAGGGACTTCAATTCTTGCTTAAGCATTAAGAGCAGTAATATATTATTTTACAACACATTTAGTGTCAATAAATACATCCAGTAATTTATTTACAACACTTTACAAATAGGTAATCCTCTGAACTTCTGGGTCACATTCATTTGTAAGATGATCGAATTTAGACAGGATTTTATAATCCCAAATAAATTATTGTCGTGCTTCAGACCGATATTTCAGTATTTGAAAACATAATGAAATATTAATAAGTTTATATATAAAAACTTAATATAAGTGAATCAAATATTTGGCCATACAACAGGTATGCGAAATATTCAGTCATACCATATCTATGACAAATATTTTCATTTTTTTATGAAAAATTATTCTGAGGGTCTTTACCCTTCTCTGAATTGGATCACTTATGGTGATACAGTATATTATTATCATCTTTAGTGTTGTCGCTTTTGGGACGGACTAACACTTCTATAGTTTTTCTACCACGTCTATGCCCTTATTCATTTGAAATGATGCATCGTTCACTTCTGAGAATGATGTAAATCCAATATCATTAATAAGACATAACTGGTAATTTATTAACAAAAACTCATTATTTAGCTCAATCACTGAAAGACAAAATAAAAGTTCAGAATATTTGTTGAACTTTCACTCTCGATACCGTTACTGCAGGAGCACATTTGAGGTATGAAAAATAATATATGTCTTCTTTTAAATATCATCATCAGTGACCTTTTCAATGCATAATTTTAATATTGAGCTAATTTTAAAAAGTGCAGAATATTCAATATCACTCTTAAAATCTTGCAACTTCAAGTGCAATAAGTCATAATAAACTTTTGGGAGGATTACATCTTTTGGTACTCATATATCTCCCTTAAATCATTTCACAAAATAAGAAAAGTTTTCACCGTGAAATATACAGCACGGTCCAGCAGGGATACATGATTTTCTTCTTTGATTGTATCTCCTAATTTCATCATATCCAAATAGATCTCATCAAGAATTCTGAATAAATAATTTTTTCCAAAAATGTCAATAATAATAAATTTCAATATTTGACATTATATATTAATATTAATATTAATATTAATCACAAAAATAAATCTGTAAATTTAAAAAATATATTTACATAATTATGAGAATAAAAGTAAAATTTTATCAAATAATATTCAACAATATTATTTTTAATATATATCTCGAGGACTACAAATAATATATTGAAAAACTTACTTGAAGTAGAAGACCACTAGTTTCAACATCGGTAGAACTTTATGCTGATAATATATTATAAAATTAAAAAGGAAACTACTACTATTATAAGATAAATATAAAAAAAAAACTTTTAAGAACTAATTTTTTTTTCGTTTTATAAATTTTTCTTATGAATTTCAGAACGAATGAAACTCATATTTATAGGTGTTGAAATTACCATGCAAATTACTGTGCAAGACTTAAAATAATGGTAGTGTGATTATTCATAAAAATAAATAAGGGAGGCGAGGACCGCTCTCAATAATTTATTATATATTATAAATTTTAAACAAATTATATTATATTGTTTATTTTGAAATGAACGAACGAAATTTATCAGCCGCCCCTGTCCCACCACTAAATTATGTGAATGACCCCACCACTATTATTTTAAATTCTGCATAGTGACTTGCATAGTGACTTGCATAGTAACTTGCATAGTAATTTCAAAGCCTATAAATAGGGGCTTCAGTTGTAATGAAATTCATAAGAAAAAATAGAGAGAGAAAGAAAGTTTTAGTTCTTAAGAGTTTCAGAGAGAATTTTTTATTTCTCTTTTGCAATAGTAGTTCCTTTCTTTAAGTTACATAACACGTTATCAGCACGACGGTTCTGCCAATTCTGAAGCTAGTGGCCTTATTCCTCTGTAAGTTTTTCAATATATTATTTGAAATCTTTGATATATTTTATTGATGATTATCTATGTGAATTTATAAATATATTTTCTGAGATACACATATTTATTATTTATATGTGTAGAAAATGGCAAATCTTACAAAATTGGAATTTGTTGCTCTTGATATATCTGGGAAAAATTATTTATCCTGAATACTTGATACTGAAATACATCTTGATGCAATGAACCTGGGAGAAACTATTAAAGAAGGAAATCAAGCATCCCTGCAGGAACGTGCTAAAGCAATGATTTTCCTTCGCCACCATCTTCATGAAGAATTGAAAACTGAATATCTCACAGTAAAAGATCCCTATATTTTGTGGAACAATTTAAGGGAGATGTATGAACACCAGAAGACTGTCATCCTTCCAAGAGCTCGTTCTCAATGGATGCACCTGAGGTTGCAAGATTTTAAAAGTGTTAGTGAGTATAATTCTGCACTTTTTAAAATAAGCTCAGTATTAAAATTATGCGGTGAGAAAATCACCGATAAAGATATGCTAGAGAAGACTTTTACTACATTTCATGCCTCGAATGTGCTCCTGCAGCAGCAGTATCGACAGAGAAAGTTCAAGAAATATTCTGAACTTATATCATGTCTTCTAGTAGCTGAGCAGAATAATGAGCTCTTATTAGAAATCTACCAGTCACGCCCTACTGGCTCAATATCATTCCCTGAAGTGAATGGTAACAGGTTTGCATCATTCCCAGAAGTGAATGGTGCATCCTTTAGAAGAAATCGGAGGCGTGGACGTGGTAGGAGAAATTATAGAAATGTTGGTCCCAGGAGTGACAACATTAAAAGGGATTATAATATACCATATCACCAGAAGTGGTACAATTCAGAGAGGGGTAAAAATCCTCAGAATAATTCTTCAAAGAAAAGTGAAGAGGTGTGCCATAGATGTGGAATGACTGGACATTAGTCACGTACCTGTCGTACGGCCAGACACTTAGCTGATTTATATCAAGCTTCTATTAAAGGAAAGAATAAAGTGCATGAAACAAATTTAGTAGAACCATCAGTTGATTTATTAGATTCAGTAGATGTAGACGTTACTCATCTTGATGTATCTGATTTCTTTAATCATCCTGATGGTAGTATTGAACACTTAATTGGAGATGGAAGTGTTCCACTTAATTAATGTATTTTCTTTCTATCAGTAATAAAAGTTTTGTATATTTTGTAGAATCATGGATCACATTGATGAGCTTTTTATCTCTGAGTTGAATGATAAAGATATATGTCTGGCTGACAGTGCTACAACTTACACAATTCTCAAAGAAAAGAAATATTTTCAAAATCTAACACTAAGTAAAGCCTATGTCCATACCATATCAGGTTCATCGGATTTAATTGAGGGCTCCGGAAGAGCTTATATTGTGTTGCCTAATGGCACCAAATTTTGTATTGATGATGCTCTATTCTCTTCACAATCCAGAAGAAATTTATTGAGTTTCAAAGATATACGTCGTAATGATTACCATATTGAAACGACCAATGAAGGCAGTAAAGAGCATATTCTTATTACTAAAACAGTATCGGGCCAGAAGCTCGTATTAGAAAAACTGCCTGCTCTATGTTCTGGATTGTATTATACAAAAATGAGAACAATTGAATCATATGTGGTAATGCACCAGAAGTGCATTGACCCTAAAGTATTTATGACTTGGCATGATCGCCTTGGACATCCGGGTTCTATAATGATGAGACGAATTATTGAAAACTCGCATGGGCATCCCTTAAAGAATCAAAAGATATTTCTACCCAATGAATCTCCGTGCTCTGCATGTTCTCAAGGTAAGTTAATTATTAGACCATCTCCCTCAAAAGTCATTGTTGAATCTCCATCCTTTTTACAAAGGATTCACGGAGATATATGTGGGCCTATTCATCCATCAAGTGGACCATTTAGATATTTTATGGTTCTAATTGATGCATCTAGTCGATGGTCACATGTTTGTCTTCTTTCCACTAGAAATGTTGCATTTGCTAGACTTATTGCTCAGATAATTAAACTACGAGCACAATTTCCTGAGTATCCAATTAAGACCATTCGATTGGATAATGCAGGTGAATTTTCATCTCAAGTTTTTGATGATTATTGCATGTCAATAGGAATAGATGTTGAACATCATGTTGCCCATACACACACACAAAACGGTTTAGCTGAGTCTTTGATCAAAAGGCTTCAACTAATCGCTAGACCTTTACTTATGAAATCAAGACTACCTATTTCTGTTTGGGGACATGCTATACTTCATGCAGCATCTCTAATTCGCATTAGACCATCTGCATATCATAAATATTCTCCATTACAGCTTGCATATGGTCAACAACCAAATATTTCTCATCTTCGTACTTTTGGATGTGTTGTATATGTTCCAATTGCACCTCCACAACGTACAAAAATGGGCCCTCAACGTAGACTTGGGATATATGTTGGTTTTGATTCTCCATCCATTATTAGACACCTTGAACCCCTTACAGGGGATATGTTTAAAGCACGTTTTGAAGATTGTCATTTTGACGAATCAAATTTTCCGTTAATGGGTAAAGAAAAGTCGGTGCCTGAAGCACGACAAGATATTACTTGGGATAATAAGACCCTGTCTCATTTTGATCCTCCTACAAATGAATGTAAAAGGGAAGTTCAAAGGATTATTCATTTGCAAAATGTTGCAAATCAGTTACCGGATGTATTTACTGACACTAAAGGTGTAGTAAAATCTTATATTCTTGCTGTTAAGACTCCAGCAAGGATTGAAGTCCCTGAAGGACAAATTGCCAAAGCAGCAATAGGTGAATCTAAAATACGCCTGAAGCGTGGAAGACCTATTGGTGCAAAAGACAAAATTTCCAGAAGGAAAAGAATACAAAATGACTTTGGTGTTCCTAAAGAACACGTACCCATAATACAGGCCACAAATATAATTGGTGCTCCTAAAGAGCTTAAATCTTCTATTCCAGAACCTCCTGAAGAGGAAACTCTTGAAGAGTATAAATCTCCTAAAAAGGGACCTCCTGAAGAGGTGTGTCATGAAATTTTTTCCCCTGAAAAGGAACAGGTACCTGAAAATAATGAGATCTCAATATATTTCATGAAAATTGGAGAAATTCTGGATAGAAATAAAACTGTTGTTGACAACATATTTTCATATAGAATGGCCCTTGACATTACCAGGATTAATGAAGAAAGTGAGCCAAAAAACGTCGAAGAATGTCGACGTAGAAATGATTGGCCAAAATGGAAAACAGCTATTGAAGCTGAATTAAATTCGCTAGCAAAACGAGAAGTATTTGGACTTGTTGTCCAAACACCAAAGGGTGTAATGCCTGTTGGATATAAGTGGGTATTTGTACGAAAACGTAATGAGAAAAATGAAATTGTGCGATACAAAGCACGGCTTGTTGCACAAGGTTTCCTGCAGAAACCCGGGATTGATTATGAAGAAACATACTCTCCCGTTATGGATGCAATCACATTTAGATTTTTGATTAGTGTAGTTGTTACAAAAGGATTAGAAATGCGGTTGATGGATGTGGTCACTGCATATTTATATGGATCCTTAGACCATGACATATATATGAAAATCCCTGAAGGATATAAGATGCCTGAAGCATCTACAAGTACATCTAGAAATATGTACTCAATCAGACTACAAAGATCTTTATATGGGTTGAAGCAATCCGGACGCATGTGGTATAATCGCTTAAGCGAATATCTATTGAAAGAAGGATTTGAGAATAATCTTATATGCCCATGTGTTTTTATTAAGAAATCAGAATCCGGATTTGTCATTATTGCGGTTTATGTTGATGATTTAAATATTGTGGGAACTCCTGAAGAGATCTCAAAAACCGCTATATATTTAAAGAATGAATTTGAAATGAAAGATCTTGGCAAAACAAAATTTTGTCTCGGCCTGCAGCTTGAGCACTTACCAAATGGAATTTTTATTCATCAGTTCATGTATACTGAGAAAGTCCTAAAGCATTTTTATATGGACAAATCTCATCCTCTGAGTACTCCAATGATTGTTCGAGCACTTGATGTGAAGAAAGATCCATTCCGTCCTTGTGATGACGATGAAGAAATTCTTGGTCCTGAAGTACCATATCTCAGTGCAATTGGAGCTTTGATGTATCTTGCAAATTGCACTCGACCAGATATTACATTCTCAGTTAATCTGCTTGCAAGATATAGTTCTGCACCAACTCGAAGGCATTGGAATTGCATTAAACATGTCCTTCGTTACCTTCATGGTACGGTTGATATGGGATTATTTTATCAACGTGGTTCAAGTCCAGAATTAATTGGGTATGCAGATGCAGGTTATCTTTCAGACACACACAGAGGTAGATCTCAAACTGGATATTTATTTACTTATGGAGATACTGCCATATCATGGAGATCTGTTAAGCAGACACTATCTGCTACTTCTTCAAATCACTCAGAAATCATTGCTATTCATGAAGCAAGTCGAGAGTGTATTTGGTTGAAATCAGTTATTCAACATATCCAAGAAAAGTGTGGACTTCCCATGATCAATAATAGCCCAACAATCTTATATGAAGATAATACTGCTTGTATCACTCAAATCAGAGTAGGATATATCAAAGGTGACAGAACCAAACATATTTCACCGAAATTCTTTTATACTCATGAACTTCAAGAAAAATGTGAAATTGATGTCAAGCAGATACGATCTAGTGATAATCTGGCAGATTTATTCACAAAGGCGTTACCAACTTCCACATTCAAGAAGATTGTGCATAACATTGGAATGCGAAGACTCAAAGATCTTTTGTCATGCACTTTTCAGGGGAAGTAAATGTGCTGATTGTACTCTTTTTCCTTCGCTGAGGTTTTGTCCCACTGGGTTTTCCTCTGCAAGGTTTTAATGAGGCAATCTTAAAGCACTTGTGGATACATAAGAAGACTGTACTCTTTTTCCTTCGCCATTGGTTTTTCTTCACACTGGGTTTTTACTTGGCAAGGTTTTAACGAGGCAGATTTCTTATTGGCGGTCATTCAAGGGGGAGTGAAATGAACGAACGAAATTTATCAGCCGCCCCTGTCCCACCACTAAATTATGTGAATGACCCCATCACTATTATTTTAAATTCTGCATAGTGACTTGCATAGTGACTTGTATAGTAACTTGCATAGTAATTTCAAAGCCTATAAATAGGGATTTCAGTTGTAATGAAATTCATAAGAAAAAATAGAGAGAGAAAGAAAGTTTTAGTTCTTAAGAGTTTCAGAGAGAATTTCTTATTTCTCTTTTGCAATAGTAGTTCCTTTCTTTAAGTTACATAACATATTTTATCTTTTTGAAAAAAATTTAAAAAATGATAATAGTAAAATGAAGTGATTTGAGATTATGCTTTTTACTGTTATCATGTAGCCTGTAGGTCCCCAAATGCCGATCAAACATTAATCAATACTTACCAAATGGCAGCAAAAGTACCATGATATAATCGCGCGACCGTCCGTTCGTCATAATGAACTATCTTATTGCTTCGAAAAATGCTATTTCACTCGAATTCGGGTGAAATAGATTTCTCTCGAATGGTTTCTTTCTATTTTCTTTTTTATTAATATTAATTTTATTAAATAAGTAAAAAAAATATTTTTTTTTAATAATGATATATTTTTATTTTTATTTTTAAAAGTTATTTAAAATTATTAAAAAAATTAATTGAAAATAAATCAAAAAAATTAAAACAAATTGCCCTTCCGAAACAAATTCAGACTACATGATCCTCTCGAGGGACTTAATTGCTTTTTATAAAGAGTAGTGTTAGATATTGTTGAACCCAAGGTTTCAAGTTTCATGTAAATCTACAAATAGATTTTGATGATAACAAATGAATCCAAAGAATAAAGGAGTCTCAAGTTTAAGTTGTCCACACAATATAATCAAGCACATCAAGGAAGCAATCATGAGCAAGAAGGGAACAAGTTCATATTAAAATCATAGAGTAATTTTGTAAATCTCTTAAAAAATTTAAAATTAGGATTAAGGCTCAAAATTAATATTTTATCATAAAACATTAAAATACATTTTTCACATATGCATGAATATTTTGAAAATTAAATTTGAAAATTATGAAAGATGATTGATTGTCATCTTTCACATGTGCATGACATGATTAAAGGTTTGAACTTTGAAAATATTAAGATGATTGATTGTCATCTTTCACATGTGCATGTTTTATTTGAATATTTTCAAAAGTGGTGGATGATTTTCTTGACTTATGCAAAAGGTAGATGTCTTTATTTGAAAATTTTGAAAAGTAAAGTGTGCTCCTTTTGTTATATGCAAAAAGTAAAAGATTATGTTTGAAATTTTTGAAAAGTAAAGTGTGCTCCTTTTGTCACATGCAAAAAGTAAAAATATTAGATTTGAAATTTTTGAAAAGTGAATGATGATGTTTTTGACATGGGAATCTTTTCAAATTTGAAATTGAAAACTCATTTGCCTATAAATAGCTCACTTGAGTTTTGCAAAATTCACAATAAGAGCTTACACATCTATTGCTAAGTTTTGCATCATTTCTTCAAAACTCTCATTCTCTCTTTTCTAAAGTTTTGAGCCTTAATTATTGTTCTTGTTGAGAGAGATATAAGTTGCGCTGTATTGTTTCTATCTCACTCATTGAGGAGTGTACTTTGATAGTCTACCTACTATCAACTCTTGTATTTGTAAAAGGGTGTGTATAACCCTTGTGTGTGTAGAAGGTGTTCTACATGGAGAATAGTTAAATCACCAAGTGTGAGGTGATTGGAAGTGTAGAACACCTTCTACACGCGGAATAGTTAAATCACCAAGTGTAAGGTGATTGGAAGTGTAGAGGGTGTTCTAAACGGATTCTTTGGAGCGGTGCTGTTCAAAGGTATAATAGGTTTATATCTCCACCTAAAAGAGATTGAATAGTGGATTTGGGAATCCTCAAGAGGTAGCTTGAGGCGAGGACGTAGGCAGTGGGGCCGAACCTCGTTAACATACTGAGTTTGCTTCTCTCTTACTCTTACTATTTATATTTATTGTTGTTTCATATTTTGTTTATATTTTATATTATATATTTGATTTATAATTGTTATTTTCTTAAATACAATTCAATTCACCTCCCCTCTTGTGTTAGTCATCTGGGCATCAGATATAATTATTGCTAAAAGTATCGAATAATAATTTTACAAAAGAGTAAAATTTATGATTAAAAAGTTAATAATTTTATCATATGAATCTTATATTTATTTATTTTTTTAAAAAAATTATATGATATTTATATATTTTACGAATTATAAATATATTATTAACTAAAATTAACTAAAATCAGATCCATTAGTACATTTTTTTGATAAGATCCAATTAGTACATTAACGCTCGGAAATCACTACCAAACTCATGACTGCCAGGCATTTACCAACTACAATCCAAAGACTCACCGTTTTTCTTTTAAAGAAATTTAGCCATTGGTGCAAATAAAAGCCACTTGAATGTTCATAAAGGAACGAACAGTTAGTGACATCGCATTGCGTGATGGATCTGAGTCCCTTGACTGATTCTAGTCCTCTATATCGATGGTTGTGGAGTAGGGAATCTTCTTCAAGCGTAAAAAAGTGTTGATAGTTGGTGCAATCCTATCTATTGACTACTGCAGCATCTAAAGGTTTTAGTTATTCTGTAGAGTTTAGTACGGAGGACTAGGATCTGTACACGTCGAATTCTTGAGCAAGTTTTAAACTCACTGATCATGAACAGAAACAAGAGGTTAAAATCATGTATGATGATCTTGATCAAGGCGCAACTAAGCGTGGGAATTACTTAATTTGTTTAATTGCAAAGATAGAATTGATTAACAGGGAGGCTTTCAGAGCAACGATAGCGTCGAAAGTATGTAAGACAGACGGTGTCGATCATCTTTCACAGAAGTAGGAAGGAACCTATAATAGTCCTGATCACATTCTGAGAGAAGAAGGATCGATCGAGAACGTGTTCTCAAAGGAATTAGACCCAGTTAGTTCTTTGACCGTTGCTTAGTTTGCTTGAAATATTTTGGTGGAGGAATGGAAGCAAATTAGGACATTCACACATTCACACATGAACAATTTTGGGTTCAAAAAATTAGGTGTAGCTATTGGCTGAATCATGATGATATTGATGTGGATGAGAAAGGCATCGGATGGGATAAAGAATTGAGATAATTTAGAGTGCAAGTTGATATCACAAAGTCTCTTGTTAGAGGGAAGTTCTGGTCAATAGGGGAAACAGTTGTGGATCAGCTCCTTCAAATATGAACACTTGCCTCTCTCTCTCAAAGCTTAACAATGGTGGAAGATTTTCAGAGAATGTGCACAATCAGTATGGATAAATCTTGGCTTAGAGCGGGTGCATCCATTTTGTGGGCAGCTAAGAGATCAAAAAATTTGAGGGGGAGAATCAAGGAAAGTTGACATTTGAAAAACTATCAAGACTTGAAATTATACGGAATTAATAGGTGTTGGGATCGGTAGAAGCTCACAAATAATATGAAGACCGAAATTTAACGTGGTTCGGCCAATTTAGCCTACGTCCACAGATATAGAGAGGAGTATTTGTATTAAACAACAAACCAACTATTTACAATGGTTTCTCTCAACTCTCACAGCTTTTAATCTCTCCAACGGACTTCATCTCAGACACTTATTCTCATTACAATCTTACATGTATTTATAGGGGAAAGAAATAGTGTGAACATGCAAATGACGGTGGAATTCCGGCGCCTACATTCTTGAATTTCCAGCCGGCACCTACCTTCCAGCTGCTACTGACGGTGCCTAATTTCATCTTCCAGAAGCCTCCAACTTCTCCTTTGCGTGTTGATTTCCAACAATCTCTCCCTCAACACCAAACGGAGGATATCCTAACACATTTTAGTTCAAGGTACTTAACCTGGCTTTTTTCTACATAGTTCAAGTTTTTCGTATGTGACTAGCTTCGTTAGCATGTCCGCTGGATTCTCTTTTGTATGGATCTTTACAAGTTTCAACAGTTGTTGCTCTATTACTTCACGTATCCAGTGATACCGAATATCGATGTGCTTTGTATAGGAGTGATATATCGAGTTTCTATTCAGATCAATAGCACTTTGACTATTACAATAGATTATGTACTCTTTTTGACTGATTCCCATTTCTTGGAGGAACTGCTTTAGCCATAACATTTCCTTTCCTACTTCTACTATAGCAATATACTCTGCTTCTATTGTAGATAAAGCCACACATTTCTATAGTTTGGACTGCCATGATATAGCTCCCCCTGCAAATGTGTAAATATATCCTGATGTATATTTTCTCCCATCAAGATCACCTGCCATATCAGCATCTGTATAGCCATTCAAGACTGGATTAGCTCCGCCGTAGCACAAGCATAACCTTGATGTACCTTTAAGGTACCTGAGAATCTATTGTACTGCTTTCGAGTGTTCTTTCCCTGGATTTGAAAGAAAACGGCTCACAACTCCAACAGCGTGAGCGATGTCAGGTCTGGTGCAAACCATAGCGTACATTTAACTTTCTACTGCTGAGGAGTAAGGTACTGTAGCCATTTCTTGAACCTTTTTCGGTGATGAGGGACACAAGCCCTTGTTCAATTTGAAATGATTAGCCAATGGAGTACTGACTGGTTTTGTTTTCTCCATGTTGAACCTTCGTAGTATTTGTTCAACATATTTTTCCTGTGACAGCCATAGTTTTTTTTTTCTTCCTGTCATGAGTGATCCTCATGCCCAAAATATGCTGGGCAGGTCCTAAGTCTTGCATATCAAAGACTTTGGAGAGATCTGTCTTTAGCTTCCTGATAATGGATGGATCTTTTCCAATAATCAGCATGTCGTCAACATAGAGCAGTAACATCATGAAGTCACCTTCTAAAAGTTTTCGGATGTAAACGCACTGATCTGCAACAGTTTTCTTGTAGTCATGACTCATCATGAATGAGTCAAACTTCTTATACCATTGTCTGGGAGCTTGCTTCAAATCGTAAAGGCTCTTTTCCAACTTGCAGACCAAATGTTCCTTTTCAGGAACTTGAAAGCCTTCTGGCTGCTCCATGTAAATCTCCTCATCAAGGTTGCCGTGAAGAAATGCTGTCTTCACATCCATCTGTTCAAGCTCTAAGTCAAGACTTGCCACCAATCCGAGTACCACTCGAATTGAAGTCATCTTTACGACATGTGAGAATACCTCATCAAAGTCGATTAATTTCTTCTGCTGGAATCCTTTGACGACCAAGCGAGCTTTGTGCTTTACCTGCTTCCCATCATTTTTCAGCTTGAACACCCATTTGTTTCTCAATGCTCTCTTATTTTTTGGAAGTTCCATCAGCTCATAAGTCTGATTCTTCTGCAACGAGTTCATCTCATCCTGCATAACCTGCATCCATTTGTTGCTATCTAGATGGGATATTGCCTCTTGGAAGTTTTTTGGCTCCCCCTCATCTGTAAGAAGAATATAATCTGATTCTGGATATCCTCGAGACGGAATCAACAATCGCCCTTTAGAGGATCTGTCCTGTTGAGGTTGATCACCTGACAATTGTGGAAACTCTATAGTTTATGATGGAGAAGGCAACTGCTGCCCCTGCTCAATATTGGTTTCTTCGTCGTCAGTATCCTCTTCTTCTTCTGGGGAAACTTCCTGTCTATTTTCAGTGTTTGAGGCAGACTGAAGTGGTAGTGAACTAGGAGCTGGTTCTGGAGCACTTGGAGTTGTTTATTCTGATCCAAACATCTGGTTTTCATGGAACACAACGTCCCTGCTTCTGATGACCTTCTTCGCTTTTGGAACCTATAATCTGTATCCAAATTCTTCATCTCCATAACTGATGAAAATACATGGAGTAGACATTTCATCAAGTTTCTATCTTTTCTCCTTGGATACATGTGCAAATGTTTTGCACCCAAATACTATTAAATGAGAGTATGAGATCTTGTGGCCTGACCAAACCATCTTTGGGATTTCGAACTGCAGTGGAACTGATGGTGTTCTGTTGATTAGGTAATAGGTTGCTCTTATTGTTTCACCCCAGAATGGCTTAGGCAACTTTGCCATACTTAGCATACATCTGGTTCGCTCCATAATGGTTCGATTCATCCTTTCTGCCACACCATTGTGTTGTGGGGTGTAGGAGACAGTCTTCTTGTGTCTAATGCCATGTCTGGAGCAGTATTTTCTGAACTCTTGAGAAGTGTATTCACCTCCATTGTCTGTCCGAAGGCATTTCAACTTCTTACCTGTTTCTCTTTCTATCATGGCATGGAAGTTTTGGAAATACAATGCCTACACCTACCTTCTTGAAATAGTGTGAACTGTAAATGACGGTGGAATTCCAGCCGGCACCTACCTTCCAGCTGCTACTGACGGTGCCTAATTTTATCTTTCAGAAGCCTCTAGCTTCTCCTTTGCGTGTTGATTTCCAACAATAGGAAGATCACCCTACAAAAGGAATGTTAGATACAAAATCAGTCAACTCCTCTATATAGTAAGGAAATTTCTGTATTTGATACTAGAGAAACAGATAATTTAATGATCTGGTTCGACAACAAAAATAAGGATATTGGAGGTCCGGATGAGAAAGTTCACAATTTAATGTGATCTAATCTTTTTATGCTCACCAAACAAGCTGCAAGTTAAGAACATGTTATCCAGATCAACTAGCAAAAAAGCTCCAAATATTTGTTGGGAAACTGGAAAAAAATGGCCAATTGGAAATGTATAGCCAGAGGAATCAAAAGTAGTTTTGTCTGTTAGGGATAACCCGTTCATGGACATAGATGATAGTCTTTTTGTTCCTCTAAAAGCTTAGAGGTGATTAATCAATTGGATGCCAATAGGAAATAGTATTGCCAGATGTTCTAAGCAGCCCCACCAGTGATATGGCGCCATGATCACTCCCTAATAGTTATTATTATTTTTCTTTTCGAAAAGAAATCATAATACATTTATTAATAACGAACATTATAACTAGACTTGAACATACACTGTAAACCTACTAAAAATATTAATAGCTCCCCATTATCCAAAAATATTTGACATTGTCTAGCCTTTACTATAAACTTTTACAGACCACCATTTGAGAGGTAGCACAACTCTATCTAAGATAGAGTTAAACAAATCCTATACTCAGTCTATGATAGAGTAGTTGAGACACTCTATGAACAAAAGTCCAAGAGAACCACTTTATGAACCAAAGGTCCAAGAGACCACGTGGTGTTATTTAAAAAAAAAAAATCTAAGACAAAGAACACAATAGAAAATAAAAAACATAAGAAAAAATGAATTTCTTGAAAAGATCTAGATACACATTTTCAACTTTGAAAAAAAAGTTAAAGTAAACAAACAAAGTGATTATGGTAGTGCGTGAGAGACATGCGCCATCCTTAAAGCAAGGTAGATAGTCGGGTCTGAAGAGGCCGGTAGCCCTAGTCCCAAAAATTCTGCATGCAACGACAAAAATCATCACTGGAGGTGGCACGTGGATTTTATGCCCCCGCTTTGGACCATGCATGTGGTTTACGCACCAATTTGTTTGGCAAAGTTCTTCCCTCGATTAAATGATCGACACTTTGGAAATCTTGCGATGTGGTGCATGGTGGTACCTAGACGCTAGAGAGCAACAAATCGGTCATTCACCATAAATCACCAAAACCAATCAATTTGTTCTACTGCAAAATCCAAAAGAAAAAAAAAAGGAAGAGATGGGAGGGAAGAAGAGAGGGAGGAAGGAGTCAAAGACTCGAAAACTCCTCTCCCCTCCATGCACAACTTGTTTTTGGGAGTGTTTTAGAGAAAAGATGGAGTCTATCTCTTTAGAATTCTTTTTCAAGCCAGGGTATATATCCGCTCCCTAGTAGTTAAGATATATATAGGTTTTGACAACAAATAAACATGATTATATGGAAAGTTTGATAATTTTGCAATAGTTCTCGTAAACAATTTTTGATAATTGTGAATTCACTCGATCATTCTAAATGAGGTCAAATCCATATAAGTGGGTATTGAATAATTATATCGATCGATTTGCAACCCTATATATTGATTGTCACTTAGATATCGGTCGATTGTCGCCATCAACTCGTATAGTAGGGATATCTATTTTGATTTACCCAAGACTTCTTGTTTCTCTATAAATAGAACATAGTCCACAAAAATCATACGACTTCTTTGGCATCATAGATATTTTTGTCTTTGTTCTTTATGAAGAGAGGAGAAATGGTAGAAGCTCATAGTACTTGAGTTGTCACTATCATAGAAACACTTAGGATCTGGTTGTTGAAAACTAGAGAAACATTTTCAGGATATATACTATATATTAGATTTATATTAGGAGATTTTGGTGAAACATTCCAGCCTATACTTTGTGGTACCTATGTTCAGGACGCTATATATGCAATTTTTTTTTTATTTATTTTGAGAAATCCCCCTAATTGTCATATGGCTTAATTTGCGTCAACTTTGAATTTTTAAGATTATTTAGAATTTAAGAATATTATTTTTTTAATACAATACTTTATAAATTTTAAAAAATATATATTTAAAAAACTTGACACGAGTAGCAACCACAATTACGAGGCGGCCCAATGGATTGCCAAAACTAGGCTAGCCACTTGGTGGTGGTTGACCTCTTGACCACCATGCAGGGGATCGAGGCCGTGACATATGATAAATGAGTTTATTACAATTTTGAAGCTTCTTAACATTTAAAAAATCTTCCTTTCCTTATTAAAAAAATATCATGAATTTTTTTTAAAGGAATTTTTCTAAATATATATTTTTTCTATTTGTTTGAAAAGAATTTAATGACGACACATGATAGGATATGAATTTGCCACATTTTTTTGCTTAATGTCGATTAAGAAAATAATTAACAACATAAAAAGTACTAATCAACTTTGAACTCTGTGGGACCTTTTAAGGAATATTTGACGAAAGACAAGATGCTAAAAATTGTATAGGAAATTATTTCTTTTTTGTATTAGAGTCGTGTATTTTATATCCGCAAAGATAAATAAAAGTCACAAGTCAAATGACACCGCGTGAATCTTATAAATGAAAATATTGTCATGTCAGCCTAGAAGCCGCTAAACACTTTATGTGTCAAATTTTAAAAATTTCAAAATTGTCTCTAAGGTGCTAGCCGCTGAATCCATTTCTGAAAATTTCAATGAGAACTACTCTCTTTCGATATTGAAAGAAATCTTTAGCACCATCTCCCCAATCCCCACCCCCCTGCATC
Source organism: Platycarya strobilacea (assembly GCA_036898215.1). Taxonomy (NCBI): domain Eukaryota; kingdom Viridiplantae; phylum Streptophyta; class Magnoliopsida; order Fagales; family Juglandaceae; genus Platycarya; species Platycarya strobilacea. The sequence goes on from CM072545.1 coordinate 10,314,538, forward strand.
GCCCACCTTTCCTCTACTGTTGACCATTTTTTTTGTCATCTTTTAGTTTTGTTATGTTTTTTAACTTATGCTAAGTCACTATTCTATTTTTTGTTCTCCGTTATTGTAATCCCTAATTATTCATAAGGTCAATCATTTCTTAAATCTTAGCCATGATAACTATTTTCACATAATATATGATGTTATCCTAGGAGTTATTTCTGTCTTTCCCTATACATTACGAGACATCCAAATTTTTGGTGGGTACACTGCTGTTGGATTGAAACCCTTTTTGACTTTTTTTTCTCGTTATCATTGAATGTTTGATGTTTACTGTAATCTTTTTTTATTCTGTAATAAGATTTTGTGAATTATCGTTGGTTTTTGATCAAGAAACCTATTGAAGGGATTTCCCATGGTCTAGGTAGGGATGGCTAGAATGCGAAAATAGGAGGTTAAGAAAGCTTTGGAAATAGGAGGTTAAAACCTTAGGAAAAGTCCTGCTAGTCTGTAACTGATTCTACTTACTACTAATTTTGCTTTTGACCTCGTGCATACTCTTTGAAAAAATAGCTAGGATTTGAGAAAAAGCAAGGAGTGATCCATTTTGGCTCTCGTTCCTGGTGACACAAACCTTCTCTCTAGAGTCCCTAAACCCTAGTCGTCTGCCGAGGGAGGGCGGGAGCTGAGGATCCTCCCTCCTCCCCTCCCCTCTCCTCCCTCCCTTTTCCTGCATTTGTTTTTTCGGTTTTTTTGATTTTTGTAGACGAAGAGGAGATAGGGCATCGAGACACCCTCCAGTGGTCTCCAACCAGCACGCGCACCACCAAGGGTTTCGCCAGGTGTCGATCTTCCAGACTGCAGAAGGCCTCACCAAGACTAGCAACGCGTCTCCAACATGTGTGAGTCCAAGTTGGGGCAAAGTTTCCACGAGTCTCCAACTCGTGAGTTCCACCGTCTCCATGCGCGGTGGTCCTGAACTCAGCCTTGTCAATAGTTCCTGGGATGATGGCCCAGCGCTCCCTCAGGGTGGCGCGTGTCCCTCGCGCACCACATCCACCCTTGCTCCTCTTGGTTTTGTCCCAAATCCGATTCTGTTAATATGGGTTTTGGGTTGTTGTGTTGTTGTTTTTCTTCTTTCTTGTTTGGGTGCAGTGTTTGTCACTGTTTGTTTGTTTATTTTTCATTTCCTATTTTGTTGCAGTGTATGTAATAGTGGAAAGGAATATGCTTATTCCTTGTTTGGTCCACACTCCTTTTTGGAAGTTGTGGTTGATTTTCCTCCTTTTACTTTGAAGAAGGGAGGTGATGATCTCCTCCCTTCTTTAAGAGGTGAGAGTTTAGTTATTTCGGAACTCTCTCAGACAAATCATAATTATATGGTTTTGTTTCTCGAAAGATTAAAAGTTAAGACAAATTCCATCACTTTATGTGCGGGGATGCTACAGATCAATGATTAGATAAGCTTGTAATATAAGTCTTCCCGTTCTTATTAGTTTCAGCTATAAATTTCATTTGTTGAATTGAGTAATGATCATTTCTTTCAAAAATAATATATATATATACTCACTTAAATATATAAGATTACTTTTATACCTATTTTAAAAAAACCCATCTTGTTTTATCAAAGCTATCTTCTTTCACGCCAATACTTACAAATGATGTTCCACTCAACTTAGCATGCTTCTATTTGTTGTAGCATCTTTATGTTTGACTTTTTTATTATTGGGTGCCTGTGATGATTATACAAATCACCATATGAACGAGCACACTCCAAAAGATTACCTACATAAATATGAGGAATGCCGAAGAAAATGGCATTTTAATTCAAATGCTCAACTTCTTAATCATTACAGAGCTACATGGTAAAAGGAATTCAAAAGTTAAAAAAAAAATCAAAAGAAGATCTTTCTCGAAGATTGTCTACATGAATCTCTCCATTGTAACGGTCATTCACCACAGCTCCATATATTATATTAGCAGAAGGATTTGCAAAACTCGTTTGATAAACTATATTGGAAGAAAAATTAAAAAAAAAACTAATTGAGAGTATTGGAAGAAAAACCAGTTTCTAAAAAAACCAAGCTTTTATCTCGAGTCTGATAAACTATATATATCTTAACTATAAAATAACTCAGAATGTGGGAATAATAATCTTATATACATAAGCTTGTACATGTTGGTTTATAAACATGTCAAAATGTAACGTAAAAAATTCAAAGTTATACAATTAAAGAATAATGAATTATAATGCATTTATGATTACAAAACTGAATCCTATCACTATTAATTCATCATATCAGCGTTATAATTCTTCCATATCAGATTGCTTGATTCCAGCCATGATATTTTCCTCTTGCCTATGATCTTCAACTTTCCATTTTAGACTTGCTGTTGAGCTGTCTGTCTTCACGTCTGGAGTAATGTAGTTATGACTAGCATCCCCCCTCAAGTTTATGGGTAGTTCACGAACCATAAGCTTGTCTCTTAGTAATAAAAAACTTATTGCAGTCAATCCTTTTGTAAACATATCAGCAGTTTGATCATTAGTACAAATGTATTTCACTGATATGTCTTTGTTGAGAATTTTCTCTCGGATGAAGTAATAATCGACCTCTATATGTTTGGTTCTAGTATGGAAGATTGGATTCGATGCTAGAGCTATTGCTCCCACATTATCACACCAAATGGTAGGGGTTGTAGCAAGAGAAACATGCAAGTCTTTGAGTAGCATTCTCAGCCATTAAATTTCAGCGGTAACTAATGCCAATGATCGATACTCTGATTCGGTGCTTGATTTTGAAAGTACAGCCTGTTTCTTTGCACTCCAAGATACTAGACATGGACCTAGATAAATCCCATATCCTGTGGTTGATCTTCGATCATCTTTGGAACCTGCCCAATCCGAATCACATAAGGCATTTAAATGTAAAGATCCTTGAGTGAAGTAGAGTCCATGATTGAGAGTCCCTTTGAGATAACGCATGACTCTTTTTGCCGTTGTCCAATGTGTGGTAGTGGGACAATGCATAAATTGGCATAATTGATTAACTGAGAATGCTATTTCTGGTCTTGTTAAGGTGCAATATTGAAGAGCACCTACAACTTGTCTATATTCCACACCATTTTGAAGTTGAACCCCATCATTTTTTGAGAGTTTTAAGCCTGATACGATAGGAGAGTAGTAAGGCTTGGCCCCTGCCATCTTGGTTTTGTTGAGGATGTCCAGAATATATTTTGCTTGATTTAAGTGGATTCCATCGTTGTCTCGATGCACTTGAATTCCAAGAAAATATGATAGAGAACCAAGATGCTTCATTGCAAACTCTTGGTTGAGATGATTGATCAGTTGTTGAATATGACTCATATGAGAGCCTGTGATGATGATATCATCAACATACAGAAGCACAAAAATTTGAACTGAGTTAGTATGAAAAGTAAACAAGAAATGATCAAGTTGTGATGCAGTAAAACCGATATCTGTCAAAGCTTGTGATAGTTTATTAAACCAAGCTCTAGGAGCTTGTTTAAGTCCATAGATGGACTTCTGAAGTTTGCAAACATATTCTGGAAACTGCTTGTTGATGAATTCCTGTGGCTGTTCCATAAACACATCCTCATTTAGTTGTCCATGCAAGAAAGCATTGGAGACATCTAGTTGTCTAATTAGCCAATTTGTATGCACTGCAAGAGCCAAAACCACTCGAATTGTGGATGGTTTAATGACTGGACTAAAGGTTTCAGTATAGTCAATTCCATCCTTTTGTTTATATCCTTTAGCCACAAGTCTTGCCTTGTATCTATCAAGTGTTCCATCTGATTTTTGCTTTATTTTGAACACCCATTTGCAGTTGAGAACATGCTGATTTGAAGGTCGTGGACACAATGTCCATGTATGATTTGCCTACAGTGCAGTAAATTCAGCTTGCATTGCCTCGATCCACTCATGAAATTTGGATGCCTGCTTGTATGTGGTAGGTTTTGTGGGAACCAGAGATGTATGTAAAGCCATAATGAGATGCTTGCTTGAGTAGTACATTTGGTAATCAGGGAAGGATTTAGGCCTGGAAATACCAGCTTTTGATCTGGTGACCATTGAATGTGATGGCTGTACTGGATCAATTGTGACTTGGATAGAAGGTGATGATGATTGTTCAAATTGCTGAGATTGAGAAATGTTTTCTGCAGTGGATATATCTGAAACAACAGTTTCTTGTGAAGGGATAAATGGCAATGAAGGAGGTGAGATGTTAAGAACATTACCTGAGGAAGATCCTGTGACTGAAGTTTGAGATTGAATAGCTGCATCTCTTGCTGGAAATGAATTCTCATAAAACACAACATGTCTAGAAATAAAAACTCTATTAGTGAAAGTGTCAAGACATCTATATCCTTTTTGGTTTGGGTTATAACCAAGGAAAATGCATTTTTTCGTTCTGAAATCTGGCTTATGCATGCTGTATGGTTTAAGTAGAGGATAACAAGCACACCCAAACACACGGAGTGAAGTGTAGTCAGGTTCATGTTGCAGCAATTTGGTGTATGGAGAGGTGAAATTGAGTAAGGGAGTGGGCAGCCTGTTGATCAAGTAAACAGAGGTGAGAAAAGCATCAACCCAATGAATTTTTGAAATACCAGAAGTGGCTAATAGAGATAGTCCTGTCTCCACAACATGTCTATATTTGCGCTCAGCCACCCCATTTTGCTGAGCTGTGTGTGGACAAGTTAGACTATGTAAAATGCCATTTTTATCAAGAAAAGCTTTGAATTGAGTTGAGAGATATTCACCCCCTCCATCAGTTTGTAGGACTTTTATTTTTGCTGACAACAGATTTTCTATTAAGCATTTGAACTTAACAAAGCTAAGAAACACTTCAGATTTTTGTTTTATTGGAAATAACCAAGTGAACCTAGAGAAGTCATCCACAAAAGAACATAATAGTTACAACCACTAATTGATGTTATGGGTGATTTCCATACATCAGAATGTATAAGTTGAAGAGGTTCTTTGCTTTGTCTTGTAGAATTTGGAAACGATTGTTGTTTATGTTTTACAAGTTGACAAGAGGAACAAAAGTGAATTTTATTTATTGAATCTGTAACAGGAAGATGATGATTATGCATAATTTTTCGTGTTACAGAATGATTTGGATGTCTTAATCTAAAATGCCAAATTGAACTAGAAGTCTTGATGCCGAGAAGAGCAGTGACTTGACTTGTTTTGTTCTTTAAGATCCTTCCCGGCTTTATTGGATACAAACCATACTCACTCTCGCCTTGCAGTAGGATCTTCCCTGAGTTGATGTCCTTCACAAAAAAATTTTCAGATGTGAGTAAGAAATAGCAAGAATTATCATTGCAAAATTGTTGAATGGACAACAAATTAGTAGAAGCATTTGGACAATGTAAAATGTTTTGCAAGTAGAATTTTGAACCATTGGCTTGAAGAGTTGTTGAACTAGTATTTGAAATATTGAGATTGGATCCATTGCCTACAGCTACTTACTCATTGCCTTGAAAAGGATGCTACTGTGCCAGATTGTCAATTGAGGCAGTTATATGTTGATTTGCTCCACTGTCTACAAACCAAGAGTCATTTTCTTCATAATGAGCATTTGTTTGAGCAACCATAGTAGCTAGTTGTTGTCGAAGATGTCTCCCTTGAAAAGAATAATCCATCTTGTGATAACAATCAAGAGCTTGATGATTAGTCTTGCCACAAATTTGACACGGTAGCCTGCTGTTATTCTGAAAAATGGAACTAGTTTTGGGTTGATTCTGGTTGTTTTTAGATGGATTGGAAGGTGTATTTTTTTTATGGAAATGGTTTTGAAAAGTTATTTGGCTTGAACTTTCGATTGTTGAAATTCTTGTTGGTCTTAGGAGTAAAGAAAGCAAAGCTACCAGATTCAGGAGGAATGGACTTGTTTTGAGATTCAAGAAGAATTTCATAATTGAGTAATTCTGCTTGAAAGTCATCAAATGTTCTTGAATTAGCACGGGTAGCAAAAGAAAAAGATGTAACAAAGGGACTATAAGAGGGATTTAATCCACTGATGATAAAGGATATCAAGTCATCATCTTCCATTGGTTTGCCCACTGCAGCAAGTTGATTAGCCCAGGATTTTGCAAGCTGAAGGTATTGAGTGCAAGATTTTGACTCCTGCTTTAGTGTTTGCAATTGTCGCTTGAGATGGTTGATTCTTGATTTGGAATGAGAGGCAAATCGAGATGCTAGAGACTGCCAAACTTGGCGTGAGGTCTGAAGACCAAAAACAGTAGAGAGAACACTCTCTGTTAGAGTTGCATTAATCCAACTCAGAAGGTATTGATCCTTTTTGTTCCAGATAACATACTCTAGGTTCAAAGTGGGTGGTGAGGACTCATCTGTGGTGGGAAGGAACTTGGTTGGTGCAGGTTCAGAACCATCAATGAGTCCTTCAAGATCATGTGTCCTGAGAATTGGAAGAAATTGAGAGACCCATAACAGATAGTTATTGGTATCGAGTTTGATAGAAATAAGTTGAGTAAGATTTGGAATGGAAAAAGCAGAAGCAGAGTTAGGTGTTGACATAGTGACTTTTCGGTGTTAGCCTTGGTAGCTTTAGATACCATGTAAAATAACTCAGAATGTGGGAATAATAATCTTATATACATCAGCTTGTACATGTTGGTTTATATACAAGTCAAAATGTAAAGTAAAAAATTCAAAGTTATACAATTAAAGAATAATGAATTATAATGCATTTATGATTACAAAACCGAATCCTATCACTATAAATTCATCATATCAGCGTTATAATTCTTCCATATCAGATTGCTTGATTTCAGCCATGATATTTTCCTCTTGCCTGTGATCTTCAACTTTCCATTTTAGACTTGCTGTTGAGCTGTCTGTCTTTACGTCTGGAGCAATATAGTTATGACTAACATTAACAATTCCTGGGCGAAAAGGTTTTTTGGGTTAATGGAATATGTACATAGAAAAAAAAAACAGTTTTGTAAGTCAAAAAGGTGATGACGAGAACCAAAGAAACAAAATGAGAACCAAATAAAATGAGAAAAAAAAGACAGCAATAAAACAACCGAAAACAGTTGCCGCACACGATTCCTTACAACCTGAAAAAAAAAATAGATGAAAAGAGGAGCAATTCAAAGACAACCAAAGATATGAGAGCAAGATGTTAGAAAATGTGACAGGAGATGGCTGAAAGGATGGTGATGGTGAAAAAGTTTTTTATGAATGTTTGGAGGGAAAGAAAGTGACAGGAAATGGAAGTAAAAAATGTGTTGCATGTTGAGCATGGGATTATTTTTACATACGATTTATTTTTGCCACGCTACGCATCGTTCAATTTGTTTCGTGCCTTTTTGTGCTTATACAGGGGCTTCCCTATAGCACCACTCTATATATGTTTCATCAGCTGTTTTCTGAAATTTACTTTGTTATCTATTTATTTAGCCAGGAAAATATTGAATATTCATTTTCATTGGAAAGGATTTATTTTCTAAATTTAATGGTGATTTGATGGTCCACTAATAGATTATACTTCCAGGGAGCCTTTATGGGGGAATTTGCAACTCTTCATGTTGGTTCCAAAGTGATAGTTTTTGGTGGAGAGGACAAGAGTCGGAGATTGTTGAACGTCGATGTCCAAGTTCTCAGTTTGGAAACAATGACTTGGGATTTGTTGGAGACAACGTGAGCGTCTACTCCACATTTGTGGCAGCTAATTTATACGGTCTCATAAGAGTTATTCATCACAAACAAGCCCATCAGCCTAGCTTTGTAATAGTATTTGCTTGGTTCAGATAAATTTCATGTAAAAAGCATTTGATATGGATTAGATGATTTTTTTGAATGGAAACAGCTTGTATACGTGGTTTGATGAAAGCCTGCATGTATGTTTCTTTGTATGTTAAAGCAAACTATGTAATGAAAATATGTTCTTTGTACACTGTTTACAATCAGATTCATCTATATATTTTTTGCATATTGATGTTTGGAAATAGTTGATGAGACCATTGGTATTCGACAAAACTTCTGAAAGCCTGCCTAGAAGGTTTAAGCCAAGAATTGCCTTGAATTTGACAAGTTCTTGGACATGTCTCACTTCTTTTATATATTTATTTTAAAGGCTTTTATTGTTCTTCTCTAGGCATATGTTTTTCTTATGTCCAGCTAACCAGTTACCATCACACTAATTTCAAGCATCTTACTTATCTGCTCCATTAATTTCAAGGAATAAAACAAAACATATAGCTCCTCCTTTAACATATAATTCCTTTATTTTTGGGGCATGAAGTCTCATCTCACCTAGCTAGTTAGAGGCTTATGGCATGTGTCCTTAAGTTATGAATTCATTGATCAAACCAAATCATTAATCACTGTTGCACCTCTTCCTTAAGTAATGTCAATCAGTTTTACAAATCCAACAAATCTTATTTGGGATGCTTTACCTGACAACATCTTGATGCATATAAGATTGAGATTGGCCCAGTTTGTTTTCAAAAAAATCTCATCTTATATTCTCTAATTATTATACATTTTTCAAATTTCAATACAAAACAATATAAATAAATTAACTTTTTCAAATCCTAATACAAAAATTATATTAAAAAAATATATTATTATAACAATATATTATTTAACTTTTCACAGCTTTAATCTTAACTCATCTTATTTTATCTCAATTTCATTTTTGAAAATAAACCTTATCTTAGTTTTTGACCCAACTCTAAAAATACAAGATCATGTACAGCTTATACAAGAAATACATCATAAAATCTCCTCCGACAGCCTATCACCAGCTTCTGAAAAGCCCTTGTGCAGTAAACAAGGTAAGAAAACTGGCTTTCAATAGAGGATTCTTTCATAGGTAGGAATCAAAATCATCCTTATTGATCTTTCCATCATTATCAAAAAAAACAAAAAATTGAACAGCCCATGGATTTGCAAGTTAATTAGTATTGCCAAGTTCAGATCATGTGAGATCAACAACTGTGAGCTATTTTATGTATTAAATAGACATGATATCATAAGAGAAGAAAAATAAGAAAACCAAAAAAAATATAGGTATCTATAACATGGACAAATGGTATATTTTTCACCTCATCTGCATTCAACTTTGGAATTGTAGGTCTTTCAAAATCTCCCAACTATTCCAAATAAGATGCTTGGTCTATTAGAATCACACTAATACATCGAATGTCTCTCAAGGCTTTAAAGGTAAAGCACATGATGTCAAAAGAAGAAAAATGAGACATCAGAGAAAGATTAAGGCATGATCTGTTTTCATAAATAAGATAAGATAAAATAAGATAAAAGTTAAAAATTAAATAAAATATTATTATATTATATTTTTTTAATATTAATTTTATTCTAGGATTTGAAAAAATTATTTTGAAATTTAAAAGAATTAAATTTTTTATTTTGTTTTATATGAGAATTTGAAAAGGTAGTAACAATGAGATGAGATAAGAGTATTTATAAAAGTGAACAAGGCCTAAATAAAAATATATAGGCATGGTCGAGAATTCTCTGTTATGAATAGATGTGCAAATCAAAAAATATGATTCCAAACTAGAATTGAAATTGGTTATTGTATGTATGCTATGCTAGAGGCACCATGGATTTCCCTGTCTAAAGGAGAGATGGTGACACAAGACCAGGAACATGTCCAACAATAGTATGTACATGCCAACAATTAAAAGATGAAAATATATGCAAGGTTGAAGGTTCCACTAAAATTCAATGTAGTTAAATGTCTAAATTAGAAATAAAACCCCAAGTGATCATGGGATTGGATGCAAACTTGTTTTCTTTTTGCTTTTCTGTTTTGGGTGTTCTCTTTGTTTGTTCATTTGATCCCTTTAGCTTCAAGTATAGAACTGAGATTGTGTTTGACATTTTATATTGTAAAGAAAATAACAAGAGATAGAATTGGAGATGCTTATAGTCCTCTGATTACATTAATATTTTGTACAAAAGCTCTCTTGAATGAGACCCATTAGAATATTGGGTCCCATTCCATTCATAATATGTTAAAAATCATGCATACAGTGAAGACAATTTGCTCTTAGTTGACAGCACCATTGGTCTATCTGAAGAATTTTGAGAAATATCTCTCTCATGGGGTGAAGATAGAGAGTGTATTGTATTGACTTATATACCAGTTACAAAAGTATAAGAGCACTTAATGTCTCTGTACAGAAACTAAGGAATACAAGAAGGAAAACTGAAATATTCAGCTAGACCTATTAAGTATATACAATTGACTTAAATATATATAGCTAACTTTCCAAGTATGGTGGAGTTGCTTCAGTTACATAGAATCATTTTGAAGCTATCAAGGAGGATCCTTTGGAGCAGAGTCGCGTGTATCATGGAGCTGAATTGATACGTTATCACTCCCCCTCAAACATGGTCGTGGATTTGGACAAAGGCCAAGTTTGATACGAAATGCCTGGAAGAGTAGCTAGGGCAGCGATTTTGTAAAGATGTTAGCTAGCTAGTTTGGTGACGTAACAAACCGAGTTTCCAATGAATCAAGGGCAATATGCTCACGAACATAGTGATAATCAAGCTCAATATGTTTGGTTTGACCATGTATAATAGGGTTGATGGTCATATGCAGTACACTAAGGGTATCACAATGAAGAGATGGAGTTGAATGCAGAGGATTACCAAGATCACATAACAGAAAAGAAAGTCATGTGAGCTCGGCTGTAGTGGCTTCCATGGAGCGATACTCTGATTCAGTGCTTGATCGTGCCATCGTCACTTGTTTCTTAGCATTCCAGGAAATGTAATTACTCTCTAGGAAAGTGCAAAAACCTGAGGTTGAGCAACGAGTTAGTGGACACCCTGCCGCGTCTGCGTCGGAGTAGCCATAGAGATCAAGGTTGCTTGCAGCTATGATGCGCATGCCATAATGTGCAATTCCTATTATGTACTGAAGAATATGTTTTACAAGCTGAACGTGAGCAATGGTTGGAGATTGCATAAACTGACATGCATAGTTAATGCTATAGGAGAGATCAGGTCTAGTGAATGTTAAGTATTTAAACCTCCCACTAAGCTACGATACTTGGTTGGATCATGAAACAATGCTTCAGTTGTAGACTTTAGGCACCCATTCGAAGGCATAGGAATAGCAATAGGCTTGCATTCAACCATGTTTGCACAGTGCAGAAGATCCAAAGCATACCGATGCTGAGTTAAGAGCATATCACTACCAAATTTGTGAACTTCTATCCCAAGGAAATGGTGAAGCTATCTCAGATCCTTAATGAAGAATTCTTGAGCTAGCCGAGAGATGAAGCATCAATCTGTTGAGTGTTATCCCCTGTTATTACCATATCATCAACATATAGAAGGAGAATTAAAATTCTATTGGAGGACTTGCATATCAACAAACTTGGATCTGTAGTGCTATAGAAGAATCCCATCTAAAGAAGGGAACCACTAAGCCGATCAAATCCGGCTCTTGGTGCCTGTTGAGATCATATAGTGCTCAGGTGAGTTTACAAACATGAGAGGGATAATTTGGATCCACATAGGTTGGAGGTTGCTTCATGTAGACATGGGTATTGAGGTAGCCATGCAAGAATGCATTTTTCACGTCAAGTTGGCGAAGATCCCATCTTTGAACAACAGCTAAGGTGAGCACAACTCGGATGGTTGCAGGCTTGATGACTGGTGAAAAAGTTTCAGAAAAATCAATGCCATACATTTGGTTGAAGTCCTTTGTGATGAGCCTGGCTTTAAAATGCTCAAGAGAGCCATTAGGCTGCAACTTAGCATTGTAAAAGTCATTTACATCCCACCACATTTATATCAGAGTGAGGAGGGACCAATTCCCAAGTCTTGTTTGCTACCAAAGCTGCTAGTTCTTCATCCATAGCAGCTAACCATCCTGGATGAGTTTTGGCAGATTTGATGGACTTTGGAATGAAAGGAATTAAGTGCATGACATGTAGATTAGCATACTTTGGGTTTGGCTTGCGAGCTCCAATTTTTGCTCTTGTGATCATGTTGTGCTGATTTTCGGATGTGGACAAGGAGTCTCGTTGAGATAACTCATGTGAGTCAACGCATTAGTATTTGGAGTAGTCTCATGACACAAGATTAGTGCAACAAATTGAGAAGACACTAGTTCTATAGCTTGAGAATTTGAATTGAGAGAACTTGAGGTCGAGGCATCTGAAGTTGATGGAGATACAAATGCTAAATGAGAGAGAATTTCAGTGCACTCGACCAAGGTGCAAAACTCTCCTTCGACACGAGATTGGTCATACAAACCAGTAGGTGTAGAGTATGGTAACAGAGTTTCATCAAACACGACGTGCCTTGACACATAGATACGACCAATAGGTGGATACAAACATTTGTAACCTTTATGTTTAATGCTATATCCAGCAAACACACATGGTAGAGACTTAGGTTCCAATTTTTTGCTACGATATGCACCCAGATAAGGGAAGCATCGAGAGCCAAGTACTTGAAAGGTACCATAGTCAGCTATCTTGCCAACTAGCCAAGAATATGGAGAATCTATGCCAAGAGTGACTGATGGCAACCAGTTGAAAAACAGTCAAGCCACAATCGAGATGGAAGTTTTGCATGGAACATAATGGCCAAACCAAGTCCTGTAATGCTGCAATGCATGCATTCGGTTTTGCCATTTTGTTCTGGTGTCTTCGGGCAGGCATCTTGGTGTAGAATTCCATGCTGTTGAAGGTATTTGGTAAATGAGTTACATGCAAATTCATCTCATTCATCACTTTGAAATTTTTGGATTTTACTATCAAACTGACATTTGACATACGAATGTAATTGCTGAAAAACCTCAAAAAATTTTGACTTGTGTCGAAGAGGAAAAAGCCACATAAAGTTGGTATAGTCCTCCACAAAAATTGCATAGAATCTATATTTTTTAAAAAAAAATAATAGAGGTTGGTCCCCATAAATCATAATGTATTTTAGTGAAAGAAGTAGTCATTTTATTATGAAAAAATTGCAAGCAGGCCTATGCATACATCACTCACATAAACAGTATTTTTACTATTTATGTAAACAGTAAAAATACTGTTTATGTGAGTGGTGTGCGCCAGACCTGCTTGCACCTAACACTGCTTGTTTATTATTACTAGAGACAAATGGGAGTTTACAAGACTTGCTCATTTGACAACTAGTACAAACACTCAGAGACTGTGGAGAAACACAATTGATAAACTTTTGGAAATGCAAGTAATTTAAAATGCGATGCTGTGGATGACCAAGTTTGTGATACCAACACTGAGGAGACGCTTGTCTAAACCTTGTGGAGAAGAGCGCAGTTAGTACAAGAGGCTAATCATGCGAGTCTTCAAAAGTGTATAGGCCCTTATTATTCCACCCCTTCGCTATGATCTATTTGGAGATCATGTCCTTTATCACAAAGCCAGATCCATTAAACTCAAAAATGAAAGGATAGTCAGAAGTGAGTTTACTAACAAATAGCAGATCATTCTGGATTTCAGGCATGACTAAGACATCTTTTAACTCTAAAGAAGAGGAACCCGAGTTGAGTGTTGCGGTGCCAATATGTGTAATTGGTAAAATATGTCCATTACCAACCATGACTCCATTAGATTAGTGCAAGGTATAGTAGTTTGCAGATTACCTGGTGAGGATGTAATGTGATTGGTGGCCCCTATATCAGAATGCCAAGAGGAGTCCTGGTTAGGATGTAATATGATCAGTGGCCCTTGTATCAGAATGCCAAGTGGAGTCCTAGGAGTCACCCACTTGCATAGCAGCAAAAGCTTAAAGGTTGTTCCCTTGAACAAAGCATTTTATAGATGTGTTGTATTTTTTGTTGCAAATTTGGCAGATGGGAACATCATCCTTCTTGTTGGAGTAGTTTGTATTTCCTTGAGATTGGCTGCTACCAGACGAGTTCCTAGATTTGGAGGAACACTTGTTGCCAGAGTTGTTCCCTTGAACAAAGCCTCTTCCCTTGGCCCTTCTTGTTCTTATGATTTTTTTGTCCATGCCATAGCAAGTTGAGGAGGACTATCGATCTTTTACCTTTCAACATAACTTTTTAGAAGAGTAACTACTTCAACATAAGATGGTGTAGGAGGTCGCAGCATGGTAGCAACAAAAATTTTATAGTCTTTTCCTAGACCATTAAGCAACCACCAGGATTTTTTGTGGTCATGAACAGGTTTGCCAATGGCAGCTAATTCATCACAAATGTTTTTGAAACGTCAAAGATATGTACTAAGGCTATCACTGCCACGTGTAATAGAGGTAAGCCTTTGCTTCAAAGTAAGGCTTCAATTGGAGGACACTCGAGCAAACGCATGAACAAGTGCCTTCCAAACTTCAACAGTTGTGCCTAGGCCAACAATAATGCCTAGCATCTCTTCTGAAAGGATAGCACTAAGCCATCGCTTCACCAATCGATCTGTCCCACGCCATTTTGGGTAAGCAGGATTTGGTTGCGTCTCAGAACCAGAGATACCGATGGTTTCTGGTGGAGGAGGGATCTCACCATCTAGAAAGCCTTGGAGGTCATAGCTTTCAAGGATGTTGATCATTTAGGTTTTCCATAAGAGGAAATTTGTGGATGAGAGTTTAATTGACACAAAATTATAGATGTTTTGTGTCACAGGATAGAGATATTCCTCAGAAGGAGAAAAAGAGGGGGAGGAATTGCTGGATATGGTTTGAGGAATTGTTCTCTATCTTGTCCCGTTGACTCTTGATACCATGAAAAATTTTGAGAAATATCTAAGTCACGGGGTGAAGATAAAGAGAGTATTGTATTGACTTATATACCTGTTACAAGAGTATAAGAGCACTTAATGTCTCTGTATAGAAATTAAGGAATACAAGAAGGAAAATTGAAATATACAACTAGACCTATTAATCATATACAATTGACTTAAATATATATAGCTGACTTTCCAAGTATGATGGAGATGCTTCAGTTACAGAGAACCATTTTGAAGCTATCAAGGAGGATCCTTTGGAGTAGAGTCGCGTGTATCATGGAGCTAACTATCCCACTTGCTCCCTTTACATTTGTCCATGCTAGATATGGAAAATCAAATGGTTAGACATGAGATTGTGACATTCCCTTTCAAACCAGACAAGCAAAAACAGAATCACATTATTTAAGGCTTTAAGTTTTCCAATGACCACAATTTAAGAACTCTTATCTTAGATAAGAGCAACCGTCATTTGAACACATACTCTAATGCACCATAAATTACAAAATTAAAACTGAAAATAAACCAAAAATGAGGTTAGAATTTCTAGGAAAAAAATCGACTTTGTTAATATTGCCAAAGAAAGATTTCATTTTCATACCCATGAAGCTTCAATATGAAGGTCTCAGAGAAACCTTAAGGTTATTTTGAGAAACTGTATTCAGAAAGAAAAATGTTGGGACTTATGGGAGGAAAATTGATCCAAAAACATGTTACCTTCATATGAGCAGTGGCGGTGACGAAACACTACTGGGGTTTGCGTTAAGTGCGCTCACGAGGAGGAGCTGCGTTGGGCAGGCGGATGACCTTCATTGGGTGGCGCTGAATAGAGGGATGACATCACTGGGTGGTTCTGGGCAGAGAGACGATGTTGCCAGAGGCATTGGCAGGATGAAGGTGACGTGCGGGGGGAGGGAATAGGGGTTTCGTGAGAGCAAATTTAAAAGCAAATGAATCGACTTTGGTTCAAAACACGTTTGAATTAGGGAAAAAAAGGAAGAGTAGTGTTAGAGTGAATCCACACTCAGCACACATATACTCACAGAGCACTTTTTTTTTTTAAATACATAGAATAGCTGAATACAATCTATACTCAGAGCACTAATATTAAATTCATCAAAGTTTTTATCAAAATTTGATAAAAAAGTAAATAAATTTGATGGAAAATCAACATCTCCACATCTATAACTCCATATTAGATTTATAATAATAATATAATAATATTTTTTTAATAAGAATATATTTAAATTTTTTTTCATATTTTGTAATTATACTAACTATACGTATATTAATAATTTAATTTGATACTTAAATAATTATTTTTCAACCAAATTTTGAAAAAACATTTTTCAATTCATTGTTAAAAAGTTATTCTTTTTCAACCAAATAATTACTTAAATAATTATTTTTCAACCAAAATTTTCAATTCCTTGTAACTTTTTTAATAAGAATATATTTAAATATTTTTTTATATTTTGTAGTTACATTTGATACTTAAATAATTATTTTTCAACCAAATTCTAAAAAGACATTTTTCAATTCCTTGTTAAAAATTATTTTTTTCAACCAAAATTTTCAACCAAATAATTACTTAAATAATTATTTTTCAACTAAAATTTTCAATCCCTTGTAGCTAACAATCTCAATATTTTTAGTTATAACTAACGGTCTCAAGATTTTTAATTATAACTAACAGTCTTGAGATTTTTAATTGTAACTAACGATTTCAGATTAATTCTTATATATAGATCCATTCTTTCACCACTTCCAACACATCGAAATTCAAGCCTTCTTCTTTCAAATGTTCAAGTTTTCTTGTCTCAGTTTCCTATGGATCTCTTTCAAAATGATCTTGACATGTTAAATGAAGATTATTTTGATCATGAGGATCTTATGATAGAAGTAATGATCCTACATAGAGAACAACATGCAACCGATGGAGCATCTGCTTCACGCCATTCTAATTCTCAACCTCGTACGTTCATCCGACATAATGCATTGAAGGATCATCAATAACTTTGGAATGATTACTTCAATCAGTCTCTAATACATTCGACACACATTTTTAGGAAGAGGTTTTGAATGACTCGTGATGATTATTTCATCTGAAAGAGAGACGCTAGTAGGAGGCTTGGATTGTCTTCCCTTCAAAAAGTGACTGCAAATATTAAGATACTTGCATATGCTTGCATATGGAGTAACGACAAATTTTATGGATGAGTATGTAACTAGGAAATCAGACGTTGCACATCAATGCACAGCAACCAGGATATTAATGCATAATGCACAAAGATGACTAAAATCACAACAGTTGCAGCCATTACACTTCCAAAAGGGACACATTAATTTCATCTACTTGAATCAATTCAACTATGTTCAGCTAATAGATAGCCACACTGATTTCAACTAACTAAAATCAATTCAACTAACTTCCAAAAGGTCACATTCATCTCATTTAACTAAAATCAGTCACACTTCCATAGGTAGGTCTTCTAAAAAAAGTCATCATTCATAGTTGCTATTCTAAAAAAAAAATTCGTTTGACATAGTGGTTGCCCAGCCACGAGCTTTATAGAAAAGTCTTGTTCCTAGACAACCACTTGAAGATGGAAATTCACATTGATTCGGATGTACCTTACTCATCAATTTCAGACTTGTAAAAAATTTCTCTTTTGAAGCCTACGAAAGTATGCTTGTTGCATGGGAGTCAGTTCAGAAAAATATTTGCTCGT
Organism: Platycarya strobilacea; assembly: GCA_036898215.1. Classification (NCBI taxonomy): domain Eukaryota; kingdom Viridiplantae; phylum Streptophyta; class Magnoliopsida; order Fagales; family Juglandaceae; genus Platycarya; species Platycarya strobilacea. Next base: position 10,332,012 of record CM072545.1, read on the forward strand.
GATCTCCGCTTGGAACGTCCTCTTATCAAGTTTCAGCTGTACACTTCTATCTTGCTCTGCCTTCATTTGTCATTCTCTCTTCTTTGCCATGAACAATCGTCTATCCTTAATCATTTCAGCTGTACACTTCTATCTTGCTCAGCCTTCATATGTCACTCTCTTCTTTGCCATGAACAATCGTCTATCCTTAATCATTTCAGCTAACGCCATGTTGAACTCAACATCTGATGAGTCTCGGGCCTTCCATTTCTTTAAGTTTGCTTTCTTAGCTTTCTTGCCTAGAGGCCTCTCAATGTTCACCTCCACAACGTCTTCAACAACTTCACATTCGTGCTCATTGGCTGGACGTTTTTCATGTGGCCTTCTCCCCATATTTAGTGAAGGCACGCATTGCAGTCACTTGGGTTGATGTCTCAAAAGATTCCAACAATGATCCAATGTGAAAGAGGTATTATGCTCTAAAGTCACTTTGTACATTACTTTTGCCTTTTCAATCTAAAAGGCCAATGAAGATGATCAGGAAATTAATAAACAGATAAATAAATACATTACTAAAGGAGAATCTTGCATACCTTGTCTTTCTTAGTCACGCCGCTAGGGTGCAATTTGCAATATAGCTGCCTGCACAAAACTTATTGGTGCATTTCTGGATCATTGCCCAACAATTTTGCAATGATCCGATCGATTGGTCACAAGCATTAGATTTTTTATACTCATAATAAAAACTCGAAATCCTCTCCCACATTTGAGAGTTTTTTTTTTATCAATAACCCATATGGGATCAAGGCTAATATTGAGCTAAGTGGAGACAAGTAAGTTATTCTCCTCTACGGTGAAAGATGCACCTCTTGCTACTATTTTTGTGAGAGGCCTCTTTACACCGTGAAGGGAGGTGGATTGAATCACAACATTAGAATGCTGCATATACATTGGAGTACTATTAGGACCTTCTACACCACTTTGTAAGATAGTGGTGTAAAGAGAGAGAGGTCCACGTCAAATAAATTGTCCATCCTTTAAGAATCATAATTTATATAATGTCAATCAAGGAAGCATAAAACATTACATTACAAAAGAACAAGGTAGCACAAAATCTGAGATGGCATGCTACACCTAGAACTACAATTAAACTACATTACTCTACCATTGGACATCTAAGATGACATGCATTAAGGTTCGTATTCTATTCAACAAAAATATGAAGCAAACCACAGTTTAATTTATTTTTTGGAAAGTAAATATAACTTTATTAAGGTAAAAGAGGTAGAGTCAGATGTATAGGGTGGAAATAAGACATTCTCTCAACAATTACAATGAAAAGTCTAATCCAATAAAAAAAAGTTTAACAAAGAAAAAGGAAACAAAAAAGAAGAAAAGAAAAACTAACGCCTAAGAACTTAAACTAGTTGCAATTCTACACACAGAACCATAAAAAAGAATACTACAAAGAACATAAATTCTTTCTAAGTATGAATAAAACATACAAAGCAGCTACATAAAACATATAAGGCAACACTTACATATTTTTTCTTCCTCAAAATTTTAAGGCTAGAAATGAGCTACTAACAATATAATTGTTAACAATCTAAGCTTGAATAGGCCAGTTCAACTTAGCTAAAATATGTTTGTAATGCTAATTGCTAGAACTCCATTGGGCAGAGCTTAGCTCATTACAAACCCTAGACCAGAACAATCCTAATTTCTATCCTAATTACTAGCTCTGTCTTGGTTAAATTCACATATTTAATAGTGATGCTACAAGCTAAAGGTTCAATTTTTCCTACAAACTTAAAGGGGAAAAATAAGAAATGGACAAAGGAAATGCCAAACATCCCAAAGTTATCATTGAGCATCAAATGTTCAATTTTTCCTCTCACAATCGAAGAATCAAATCTATTCAACAAGGCAGAGGTAAGATCGAGTTACCTTTAATCGCATGTCGCCATTTCATGAAGGAAATCTATCGCACGAGATAGTCGTAAAGGGACAATGGGTGCAAGACGATTTCTGGGTTGGGAGAGGAGGATGATGGAGAGACGATTGAAAGAAGAGGATTTCAAGCGGAGGATGATTGCGAGAAAAGGATCTCTAGGTGAGAGAAGGGACGAAGGAGAAAAATGGCGAAATAGAATCTGCGAAAGAAAAACTTCTAGGATTAAACAAGGGAGGGGGAAAATAACAGACAAGAAAACGAGGGAAATAAAGTACGAGAATAAAATATATTAAAAGTATCTATTTAGAATGTGAACAGTAATTTTTAAGAATGGGAAAATTTTATTATAACTTAAAATTAGACATCATGAGATTTGATGAGTTCAATACGAGAGTTTATTTTTTAGCAAAATTATCAAATTTGTATTTGATGAATCCAATACTAATACTCTTAAGAGCATTAGCATTAGATTCCTCAAATGATTTATCAAATACAAACTTAATGATTTTTACTAAAAAAAACTTCACATTAAATCTAGCAAATTCTCTAATATCTAACCTTGAACTACAATAAATCTTCCACATCCTTCATATTTAAAGAATCACTATTTATGTACAAAACACATAATTTAATATATTTTATTTCAATACTTTTATTTCCCTCGTTTTCTTCCGTCTGTTCCTTTCTCCCTCCTGCCTCGTTTTTCTCTCGCACCCAGACCCTTTCTCCTTCGTCCCTTTCTCCAAAAGTAAAAGAAAACAAACAAACAAAAAACAAAATGAAACCTTTCCTTCGGCAATAAGCAGGTCATGTCAATCTCAAAAGATCTTTTTCCTTCGTCTTCCTAAATATTCCCAGCAACCAAACAAAGAATAAAGTAGAAATTCATTGAAAATCAATTAAGAACTAGGCCGAAACCTTACCTCTAAAATACAAACTCACGGAAAGGAAATGACCAGTCCACTCTATTCAAAGGATAATAAGTGTGAGAGAAATTGGAAAACGACGAAGCATTAGGTAACTTCAAATAGCTGAGATTATAAACCCTGGAACCTGGGCAATTGAAAGCTATGGTGGAGCGGTGGTGTTTATTTTTATTTGCTTTTCGACATAGTTGGAGTGAAAACAAAGAATTGAAAAATATAAACTCTAATGGAGCGGTGGTTTATAAACCCACCCAAAAAAATAAAGGAAACAGATAAAGGGTTTTTCTTTATTTCTTTTTTTAATTTTTAAACTCTTGAGTACTTGGAATTAAATAAACGTGAATGAAGCAAATTAAGTGCGACGACTGTCACCCCCTGTACCACTACTAAAATTACGTGAATGACCCCACCACTATTATTTTAAATCCTGCATAGTGACTTGTATAGTGACTTGTATAGTAACTTGTATAGTAATTTCAAAACCTATAAATAGGAGTTTCAGTTGTAATGAAATTCATAAGAAAATATAGAGAGAAAAAGAAAATTTCAGTTTTTAAGAGTTTCAAAGAGAATTTCTTATATATTTATGTTTTGCAATTGTAGTTTATGTCTTTAGTTTTATAACAAGTTATCAGCACGACAATTCTACCAATTCTGAAACTAGTGGCCTTATTCCTCTAATCATGGATCACATTGATGAGTTTTTTTATCTCTGAGTTGAATGATAAAGATATATGTCTGGCTGACAGTACTACAACTCACACAATTCTCAAAAAACAGAAATATTTTTAAAATCTAACACTAAGTAAAGCCTATGTACATACTATATCAGGTTCATCAGATTTAATTGAAGGCTCTGGAAGAGCTTATATTGTGTTGCCTAATGACACAAAATTTTGTATTGATGATGCTCTATTCTGTTCACAATCCAGAAGAGATTTATTAAGTTTTAAAGATATACGTCGTAATGACTATCATATTGAAACGACCAATTAAGGCAGTAAAAAACATCTTCTTATTACTAAAACAATATCGGGCCAGAAGCTTGTATTAGAAAAACTGTCTGCTCTATGTTCTGGATTGTATTATACAAAGATGAGAACAATTGAATCATATGTAGTATGCACCAGAAGTGCATTGACCCCAAAGTATTTATGACTTGGCATGATCGCCTTGGACATCCGGGATCTATAATGATGAGACGAATTATTGAAAATTCGCATGGGCATCCCTTAAAGAATCAAAAGATATTTCTACCTAATGAATTTCCGTGCTCTTCATGTTCTTAAGGTAAGTTGATTATCAGACCATCTCCCTCAAAAGTCATTGTTGAATCTCCATCATTTTTACAAAGGATTCACGGAAATATATGTGGGCCTATTCATCCATCAAGTGGACCATTTAGATATTTTATGATTTTGATTGATGCATCTAGTCGATGGTCATATGTTTGTCTGCTTTCCACTAGAAATGTTGCATTTGCTAGACTTTTTGTTCTGACAATCAAACTACGAGCACAATTTCCTGAGTATCCAATTAAGATCATTCGATTAGATAATGCAGATGAATTTTCATCTCAAGTTTTTAATGATTATTGCATGTCAATAGGAATAGATGTTGAACATCCTGTTGCCCATACACACACACAAAACGGTTTAGCTGAATTTTTGATCAAAAGATTTCAGTTAATCGCTAGACCTTTACTTATGAAATCAAGACTACTTATTTCTACTTGGGGACATGCTATACTTCATGCAGTATCTTTAATTCGTATTAGACCATCTGCATATCATAAATATTCTTCATTACAGCTTGCATTTTGTCAACAACAAAATATTTCTCATTTTCATACTTTTGGATGTGCTGTATATGTTCCAATTGCACCTTCACAACGTACAAAAATGGGCCCTCAATGTAGACTTTGGATATTGATTCTCCATCTATTCTTATATACCATGAACCCATTACAGGGGATATGTTTAAAGCATGTTTTGAGGATTGTCATTTTGACGAATCCAATTTTCCGTTAATAGGTAAAGAAAAGTCGGTACTTGAAGCACGACAAGATATTACTTGGGATAATAAGACTCTGTCTCAATTTGATCATCCTACAAATGAATGTAAACGGGAAGTTCAGAGGATCATTCATTTACAAAATGTTACAAATCAATTACCGAATGTATTTACTGACACTAAAGGTGTAGTAAAATTTTATATCCCTGCTGTTAATGCTCCAGCAATGATTGAAGTCCCTGAAAGACAAATTGTCAAAACAGCAATAGGTGAGTCTAAAGCACACATGAAGCGTAGAAGACCTATTGGTGCAAAAGATAAAATTTCTAGAAGAAAAAAAATACAAAATGAATTTGGTGCTCCTAAAGAGCTCAAATATTCTATTCCAGAACATCCTGAAAAGGAAACTTTTGAAAAGTATAAATCTCTTGAAAAGGGATCTCCTGAAGAGGTGTATCATGAAATGTTTTCCCCTGAAGAGGAACAGGTATCTGAAAATAATGAGATTTCAATACATTTCATGAAAACTGGAGAAATTCTGGATAGATATAAAACTGTTGTCGACAACATATTTTTCATATAAAATGATCCTTGACATTACTAGAAGTAATGAAGAAAGTGAGCCAAAAACCGTCAAAGAATGTCGACGTAGAAATAATTGGTCAAAATTGAAAGCAGCTATTGAAACTGAATTAAATTCGCTAGCAAAGCGAGAAGTATTTGGACCTGTTGTCCAAACACCAAAGGGTGTAATGCCTGTTAGATATAAGTGGGTATTTGTACAAAAATATAATGAGAAAACTGAAATTGTGTGGTACAAAGCACGACTTGTCGCACAAGGTTTCCTGCAGAAACTCGGGATTGATTATGAAGAAACATACTATCCCATTATTGATGCAATCACATTTAGATTTTTTATTAGTCTGGTTGTTACAAAAAGATTAGAAATGCGGTTGATGGATGTGGTCATTACATATTTATATGGATCTTTAGACCATGACATATATATGAAAATCTCTAAAGGATATAAGATGCCTGAAACATCTATAAGTACATCTAGAAATATGTACTCAATCAGACTATAAAGATCTTTATATAGGTTAAAGCAATTCGGGCGCATGTGGTATAATTACTTAAGCGAATATCTATTGAAAGAAGGATTTGAGAATAATCCTATATGCCCATGTGTTTTTATTAAGAAATCAGAATCCATATTTGTTATTATTGTGGTTTATGTTGATGCTTTAAATATTGTGGAAACTCCTGAAAAGATCTCAAAAATCGCTATATATTTAAAGAATGAATTTGAAATGAAAGATTTTGGCAAAACAAAACTTTGTCTTGGTCTACAACTCTAGCACTTGCTAAATAGAATTTTTATTAATTAGTCCATATATACTGAGAAAGTCCTAAAGTATTTTTATATGGACAAATTTCATCCCCTGAGTACTCCAATGATTGTTCGAACACTTGATGTGAAAAATGATCCATTCCGTCCTTGTAATGACGATGAAGAAATTCTTGGTCTTGAAGTACCATATCTTAGTGCAATTGGAGTTTTGATGTATTTTGCAGATTGCACTCGATCAGATATTACATTCTCAATTAATCTACTTGCAAGATATAGTTCTGCACCAATTCGAAGGCATTGGAATGGCATTAAATATGCCATTCATTACCTTCATGGTACGGTTGATATGAGATTATTTTATCAACGTAGATCAAGTCCAAAATTGATTGGGTATGCAGATGCAAATTATCTTTCAGACCCACACGGAGGTAGATCTCAAACTGGATATTTATTTACTTATGGAGATACAACTATATCATGTAGATCTGTTAAGCAGATACTATCTGCTACTTCTTTAAATCACTTAGAGATCATTGCTATTCGTGAAACAAGACGAGAGTGTATTTGGCTGAGATCAGCTATTCAACATATCCAGGAAAAATGTGGACTTCCCTTGATCAATAATAGCCTAACAATTTTATATGAAGACAATAGTACTTGTATCACTCAAATCAAAGGAAGATATATCAAAGGTGACAGAACCAAACATATTTTACCTAAATTCTTTTATACTCATGAACTTCAAGAGAAAGATGAAATTGATATTAAGCAGATACGATCTAGTGATAATCTGGCAGATTTATTCACAAAAGCATTACCAACTTCGACATTCAAGAAGATTGTGCATAACATTAGAATGCGAAGACTCAAAGATCTATTATTATGCACTTTTCAGGAGGAGTAAAAGAATTATACTGATTGTACTCTTTTTCCTTTACTAAGGTTTTGTCCCACTGGGTTTTCTTTTACAAGGTTTTAATGAGACAATCTTAAAGCACTTGTAGATACATAAGAAGACTGTACTCTTTTTCTTTTGCCATTGGTTTTTCTTCCCACTGGGTTTTTACTTGACAAGGTTTTAACGAGACAGATTCTTTATGGGTGGTCATTCAAGGGGGAGTGTAATGAAATAAACGTGAACGAAGCAAATTAAGTGCAACAGCTGCCGCCCTCTATCCTACTACTAAAATTATGTGAATGACTCAACTATTATTATTTTAAATCCTGCATAGTGACTTGCATAGTAATTTCAAAGCCTATAAATTGAGATTTTAGTTGTAATGAAATTCATAAAAAAATATAGAGAGAAAAAAAAAGTTTCAGTTTTTAAGATTTTCAGAGAGAGTTTCTTATATATTTCTATTTTGCAATAGTAGTTTTTGTCTTTAGTTTTAGAACAATACGCTATTTGTTTTTGGAGACGCTGGGATGCGGTTAGGCTACACCCCAGGGCCTTTACAGCCCTTCCCCCCCCCCTAATTTCCTACAAAAATATAATAAAATACAATAAAAAAAATTAAAAAATATAATAAAAAATACAATAAAATTAAAAAAATTAAAAAAAATAATAAAAAATACAATAAAATAATATAATAAAAAATATATAATAAAAAATATAATAAAAACACAATAAAAAATAAAATGAAGATGAATTTTTATAGTAAATTCGGCCATACCCAGTCCGCGCCAGCGCCGGCGACGGTGGGTGACACCGCCCAGCTCATCGGACCGGAGGGAGCTGGCGACCCCACCCCTGCGACGGCGAGCCCCGGCGACCTCCGGTGTACCCCCGGCGGCCTTAAACCCGTTTCGACCTGTACGCCGTCGCAAGGATGGGGTTGCCGGCTCCCTCCGGTCTTGATTAGCTGGGCGATGACGCCCACCGCCGCCGGAAACGACGGGGGCTACAAAATGGGGGGGTTCGGACCGAACCCCAGCATTCTCCATTTTTTTAACCTTTTTTTTTTAGAGAGTCGTTGGGATCGGTCGGATTATCTCTAGCATTAAAAGCAGTCCAACGACAATTGAGTTACTTTTTGATGATAAATGCATTAAAATAAAATAAAACATAATAAAAAATAAAAATATATAAGAAAATAAAAATATATAATAAACAATATAATAAAATATAATAAAAAATACAATAAAAAAATATAATAAAAAATACAATAAAAAATATAATAAAAAAATAAAATGAATATGAATTTTAGGGAGATTCGGCCCTCAGCCGAACGGAGCTGCCAGAGGCAGCGGTGAGTGACACTGCCGGTACCATCGGGACCAGCGTAACGGACCCATTTCGGGTTTAAGACCGTCAGGGTTTTATCGGATGTTGCTGTGGGTTGCCAGAGCCGGCCGATCCCGATGGTACCGACGGTGTTACCCACTATCACCCCCGGCGATAGGCTGCTTTTAATGGGGGTCAATCTGCAGCTTTTTCTTTTTCCTTATTTGGTTGAAAAAGAAATTAACAAAAAATTAAAAAATATTTTTTTAAAATTTGGTTGAAAAATAATTATTTAAGTATTGAGTTAAATTACTAATATACATATGGTTAGTATAATTATAAAATATTAAAAAAATAATTAAATATATTCTTATTAAAAAAAATTATATTATTATTATTTTGATAGGTCTAATGATGAATTTTGTATAGAATTATAAATTTAAAAATTTGATGAATCTATCAAAATTATATTTTTTTTTTAAATTTTTTTTAAAAAAATAATAATAAATTTAATACTAGTGCTCTAAACTGTATTGAATATTTAAAGGCATATTTTACCGTACAGTCCAATTTTGAATTCATCTTAATGCATTAGTGCTTTACTAAGAAAAAAAAAATGGCAGAACATAAAGAAAACACTTAGTGGTTGTTTGGGCCTCAAATAGACGCTGGGGGCCGGGGGCAGTTGGGCTGCCCCTAGTCAAAAATAGTTCACTATTAAAATATAATAAAATAAAATAAATATAATTAAAAATATAATTAAAAAAATAAAATAAAAAACATAATAAAAAACATAATAAAAATATAATAAAAATATAATAAAAAAATAAAATGAAGATGAATTTAAGAGAATTCGGCCTCAATCCAGACGCCGACAGCTGTGGGCGATACCGCCTACTTCATTGTGACTGCCGGCATCCGGCGACTCGGTCCGAAACGAGTTTAAGGCTTCGTAGGGCACCCTGAAGGTTGTCGGAGGCCGCTATCGCAAGGGTGGGGTCACCGGATGCTGACGGTCAGGATGGGATGGGCGGTATCACCAACCGCCGCCGAAGACCCCAGCGTCCATTTTTTAAGGGAATCGGACAGACCGATCTCCAGTTATTCCTTAATCATAAAGACATCCTGTGCAACAATAGTTATTTGCTCCCGCCATATAAGTCGAATGTCGACTCGTAAACAGTAGTTCATTAATAGGTTTTATATTTTTTGAATTTAACTTCTGGTAAATATATTTAAATTAATTTAATATCTAAATATCTCTTAAATTCATTTTAAATGAGATTAAAAAATACACTCTAGTATCTCAACTCATTATTAATCATAAAAAATAGAACTTAACTCAACTCATAAACTCAACATCCAAAGACAAGCTTAATAGTGGCACCCTAACCAAAACTTGGCCCAATTTGAATTAAAAAATTTACATTTATAAATTCAAATAGTCAATTTTTAATAACGCAAAATAATAAATTCTCAAAATTTATTATTATTTTATTAAAATATGAAATTTAACATTTTTATTTATTTTAATTGATCTAATTGTAATTTCCTAATATAGATTTCACCCCGAGTGCCCAAGTTCTACAGTCACATTTTTATTTTCTAAGCAAACTTTGAACCTCCAACGTACCTGAGTCCACCTCACTGATCTTTAACCACCTGGACCATTGACCAGGTCTCAAATTGACAGATATTAATATCAGTAACCATCCTTGCTAAAATCGAACCGGAAATGACTTTCTAATATATTGCTGCACAATTATCTAGCAAAAACTAGAACCAAGTTTAATTTAGACATTCTTTTGTGCACCTCTATGATTAACAAGCGACAATTCAAAACCACCAAAGAAGCATATCTTCAAATCCATGCAAATTTCACAGCATGCCAAGCCGTATCATGGGCCACAGACCATTTTTTCCAAGTAAACAATCACGTTTGCCATTCAAACGGTTTTCTTTGTCGAACAAGAAGTGGGAGGCGTCGCCGGCTCTTTAGTCCGTCTCGCACATTTCTCTCGCATTCTTCATTCTTCTACAATCTCTGCTTTTTGGAACCGCTTTGCAGCTCATTATCAACTTTCTTTTTTATTAGGAATGTTTGTTTGGATTCCGAATTCAGGAATTTGGATTATTCATGAGAATGATTTTTTTTTTATTTTTTAAATAAAAATGTTAAAATTATTAAAAAAAAAAAAAAGAAAATTGTAGAACTGGACAAAGTCTGGCCAGATGAACAGGCCTATTTCTGATCTCTTTGCTTGATCAATTTCTCCTACTACCCAACACGCACAATAAAAGCGAAATCCTATGCAAATACATTAATATAACGACAAGTTACATACACTTATCAAGCCAATAATATATGGGAACCCATCCCACGACGTTTTTTAACGGCATGATTGAACATGTTCTAATGATTTGTTAGTTCGTTTTCTATGTAATTTTTTTGTTTCGTTTTGTTTGTATAAATATGTTCTAATTAATGATCTCACTTTGTCAAAACGAAAAAATGTGTTGTAAGGAATCCAAATTGTGTCATAGAATTATAAGTTCTCCTATATGCGTACATGCATGTATGGCATAGGCACCTTTTGAATTTAAAAACGAAATGAAATGTCTTCAAATGAATTGAGTTGAATTTAATTTTTAATATTATTATTATTTTGAAATTTAAAAATATTGATTAGAGAATTAAAAAAATTATATTGAAATTTAAAAATTTTGTAATAAAATTTATATTTTATAAAAAAATATAATGATGAATTAAAAAAAGATGACATCTTTTCCAAATTCAAACGGGATGTTAGGGTAAATCCTCTGTTACTTGGCACGAGCTAATCGATCACGCAATTCTCGGGACTTGAACACAAGGTCTAGCTATTTACCAACACCATCAATGTTTTTGTAATATTATATATGAATAAATTATTTATTATTATTTTATTATTTTATAATGTGGTATTAAATTTTAAGAATAAAATATAATAAATAATTTTTAATTATTTAATATTATATTATAATTATAAAATAATAAAAGATGATAAATAATGTTCCTCTATTATATATATATGGGGACGGCCGGTTTGCAGGTGCACCAGCTAAATACGTGACGTATACCTAATATTCTCAAGGACCTGTCTTGCGCATGGCTTTTCGATCGTCGGCCCAGTTTTGAACTTTCTTCAAAGTATTTGGGATGCATCTATCAGTTCTATCTGTAGCCACGGGCGGAAAGTATACAGTACACTTTCATGAAATATCTCTCTTCTCTCTCTCTTTACATCTGTGCGCATTATATTGTGGATTTGAAAATCACATGATTATTGGAAGTGCTTTAATTTGGTGGGGCTACTTTTATACATTATCTCGTGGAATGCTTTTAAGCCACTTTTACGTACGTGCCCACGCTAGATGATGTCGATGGAGTATCTATGAATATACGTACGTACACATATGCAAAGGATTTTTTTATACATCGAACGTGATAGAATTATCTATATTAACGTCAAGTTCTAGCAGTTTTAGTCTTTTAGATTTTGGCCTGCACTAATGACATAAAAGAGTACTGGGAGAGGGTGATAGTCCTAGATGTCAAGAAATCTCTAATATTTAAATTAGTAATATATTTTAGAAATTTGTAGATAATTGAAAAAGCAGGAGAACTTCTTAACTCATACTTGATAATTATTATTTATACTAAAAATTCATGAGAACATATAAATGTCTGTCCTCATATAACCCATTGTGTCCTTTGCATTAATCTCTTTGAAAGGGTCCTTTAATGATCAATGGTCTCTATGATAACATCATTAATGTAGAATATAATATGGATTGTAGTGTCATTAATATGATGTAACTTCCTCATTTGCTTCCTATAACAATCTTTAATTTCTTAGCAGTTCATTGATGCCCTTTTATCAAGAGATTAAGGATTTTCCTTACTTTCATCTTGAATAGTACAAGTTTTCATGAGAGGGGCGTTTTAGAACGGTGTCAAGTTTGCTTGTCCCATCAATCGCTGTTACCTACTTCATTTTCAGTGGGTTGTTTCATGGGCAAGTTAAGGGCCTGGATCAGATACTTTGTCGACGACTATTACCTTTATTTAATTACATTGTCGGTTTATGGGATCATGAGAAAATCCCCATACAATCCAAAATGGCAATAATATTGCAATATCTTAGCCTCGCTTCGGATTTTAGAACCTGATCAATCCAATTGCCTACTGCTAGGCATGTAAAAATTGCAGAACCAAAAGCATGTTGTACCACAATTAAAAATGGTCTTATTCGATCGAATGCAGCCAACTTGATGCGTACGTATGCATCAAATTAGAACATGAACGTTGGAATTACCGTGCATGAAGATACGATAATATATCATCTGAGAGGACTGTTATTCTAAGGGGTGTGATCACCAAACAGTGTATCTCTTGAAAATTTGTATCTTTTTCATTGTGATGGTTCTCATAAAGGGTGATGATGATTAAGGATATAAAGACACAACCTTTTGACTAATTCAAAATGTTGCATCTCTTATGTGAAATGTTAAAAGACACAACACTGATTTAATCAAAGTGTTATGTCACTTGCTAAGAATTGTATCCAAAGTTTTGAATTCCGTTCCGGTTGAGGCACTGGAACGGAATATTTCGATTCCGTTTCGTTCCGGTGTTCCATTTTGGGATTAATTATATATTATAATAAATATTTATATATATATATATAAACTAACAATTAATAGAATAAAAACATATATATATATATATATATGTAAGTGTGTATCATATATATGTATACATATTAGAAGAATTAAAAATTTATAAAATGATTGGAAGTTGAAAAAATACAAATTTGAGTTAAGATACAAAAATAAATAAATAGATAAAATATTAAAAATAATGATATTTAAAAAAAACGTATTTAAAATTACAAAGCATATAAATATATTTTATATTCTAAAATTAATTAAATACCATCTAAATTTAAAATTAAAAAAAAATATCATTTAAATACAAAAAAATTACAAAAATAATCTAAACCGGAATAGGGACCAGAATGGCTGGAATTTGACCGGAACGGTCGGAATTTGGACCGGAACGGAATAAGATGGTATCCCGTTCCGGTCGAGGCACCGGAACGGAACATTCCGGCCGTTCCAGCCGGAACGGAACGGAATTCAAAATATAGGTTGTATTACTTAGTAATCATTAATATTTCAATGATTATGACTCTTCCGAATGACTGTATGATTGTCTATAAATAGAGGTCACTAGTACACAAATCATTCACTCTATTCTTCATCTTGTCATCACCAACTTGTGGGACAAATACCCTAACGGGATTGTCACCATTTTCATTCCTTCTTGTTCTTCATTTTCTAACAGTGGTATCAAGAACCGGTCATGTTAGAAAAAATTTCAAGAGTTTTTTCATACATTGAGAAGACGATTAATAGACAAGTGATTGGTTTGGCAACCACACTTGCATATTATAATCATCTTCGAAGGCTTGAAAATTCAAGAGTTTCATTGTATCAAGTCACGGTGGGAGGATTGGAGTATACCGTTAATTTGTAAAATTTGGCAAATTGTTATTATTCTGAAGAAAATTATTGGAGAATTTTTACTTAGAGAAATAACATTTTTTCCAATTTTTCATCACCCACAAATACTATTTTGGGGGGTTGTCAAAACTCTTCACCACTGCCAGATTATATAAATCTTGAAAGTATATCGAAATCTTCAACCCCAGTGACAACTTCATCCAACGGAAATGAAAATAGTAAATTTTTAGTCTCAAACAGTGAAAAAATGGAGGAAGAAGAAGAAAATTCAATTCTACCTAAGGAAAACGACCTGTCGTTTAACAAGGGTTAAAAAATACAGCCACTAAACGACCTGTCGTTTAGCAAGAACTCAAATCTGCCGGATGTAAACGATACGTTGTTTAACGGATTCTCAAATCTATCACCGTTAAATGACGCGTTATTTAGCCCAAGTGAACCGAACGACTACATCTTCTTGGCCAAGGGTTGTGTGCCGTTTAAACCAAACGACATGTCATTTAGCTCGATAGAGCCAAACAACGTTGCCCTTTTTGGTTCACAAGGGTCACAACCCTTGGTGCCAAATGGCACCATTTTAGTGTAGCCGAGCCGCATTCCAAGCCAAGCCAAGAAAGCAGCCGACATTCAAGCCGCTAACCAAGTCGTTGACCAAGCCGCCGGCTCCAGATTGATTCCTGTATCCAAGTTGACCCAGTTGACCTGCTTTGACCGGTTTACTGACCCAGTTTGTACATCAAGGAGTTTTTGGGCCGTTCGAAGCTGTTGCAAGCCCGATTTAGTCTATTCAAAAGACGTGCTTCAAATTTCGTACTAAATTATAATAAAATATTTTTTGGACGAAATAATTGTCAAAATTTTTTTGAAAGATGAGAAACATCGAGAAGGGGTCGTGGGACATTCCAATCAAGGCATCACTGTTATTATTCTCCTTATCTAAAAAATAGGAGGATTTCAAGGCTGTCTCCTTGGATTAAATCTAAGGATTATTATTAAGTTTGTAATTATTTTTATTTTTCCCAAGTTAAATTATTATATTTAAAATAATACACATTTATTAGTATTATTGTTATAATATTGTTGTTAATTTATTAGGGTTTATTATTTATGGCACCGAAGAAACCTATTGATCCCTCGGGGATTGAAAAACTGAATGGAAGAAATTTTAGAGCCTGGAAAAGGCAGATGACTTTTCTTATTGTTACCCAGATGATTAACATAAGAGGGATGATGAATTGAGTTATATTAAAAAATTAACAATTATAAATCAAATATACAATATAAAATATAAACAAAATATTAAGTAATAAGAAATATAAAGAGTAAGGGCAAGAAGGAGTAAACTCAGTATTTTAACGAGATTCAGCCCCACTGCCTACGTCCTTGCCTCAAGCTATCCCTTGAGAATCCCAAATTTACTATTCAAGCTCTTTCAGGTGGAGATAAAAATCTCTTACACATTTGAGCAATACCGCTACAAAGAATCCGTGCAGAACACTCTCTACATTTGCAATCGCCTCACACTTGGTGATTCAACTATTTTCTATATAGAACACCTTTTATACACACAAGAATTATACGCACCCTCTTATAAATACAAGAGCTGATAGTGGATAGATTATTAGAGTATACTTCTCAATGAGTAAAATATGAACAATACAGCGCAAACTATATTTCTCTCAAAATGAACACGGATTAAAGTACAAAATTTAGAGAAGAGAGAATAAGAACTTTGAAAGAATAATACAAAACTTAATAATTAATGTGTAAGCTCTTATTGTTGTGATTTTTATAAAATATAAATGAGTTATTTATAAGCAAATGAGTCTCACTCAATTATTTTTCAAATTCAAAATTCAAATTTTGATGAAGTCATTGTATATATCATACGTTTTAATGAAGTCATTGCATATGTCATGCATTTGATGAAGTCATTACATATGTCATACGTTTTGATGAAGTCATTGCATATGTCATGCATTTGCAATAAATAATTTTCGAAATTAAAGCTTTTAATGATATCATGCATATGTCATGCACATGAAAAAAATAATTTTTGAAAGTAAATATTTTAATGTGTCATACATATGTAAAATATACAATTTGATGCTTTATCAAAAAAAAAATTAGTTTTGAGCCTTAATCCAATTTCGAATTCTATCAAGAAATGTACAAAATTAATTTATGAGCATCATTTGTAGACTTGTTCTTTTTCTTGTTTATACTTGATGTGCGCTTGACTCCATTGCATAGATAATTTGAGTTTAAGAGTTGAATTTATTTGTTATCATCAAAATATATACGTAGATACGAGACTTGAAATCTTGGGTTCTACAATCTCCCTTCGATGATAACAAATACTTAGTAGAAATCTGCGACCTGCAGTAATACTTAAACTCCCCCTAAAAATATGCGTTAGTTTTTCAAGTAAAATATAGACATGATTCTAGCATATATAACAGGGTAATATAATACTAGTATAATACTTCTCCCCCTTTTGAAATCATTAAAAAGGAATCGCAATTGGTTTAAATAAAATTTCTTCCTCCGTCCGTGTTCGACAAAAACTATAAAGGCTGAGACCTAATTTTATCGTCTCGGTGCAGAGACCCGCTTGTTGTTGTTGACAAATAAAATATTATCGAGATTTGGTGCGGATGGAGATTTCTTCCTGTGTCCGTGTCCTTCAAAACCTGTAAAGTCTGGAGCCCTAGTTCTGGCAATTTGATGCAGAATAAGATTTTGTAGAGAGTTGAAAATTAGAGTTATCCGTATCTGACAAAAACTGCAAAGGCTGGAGGTCTAACTTTGACAATTCGGTGCGGAAGAAGATTCAAATCCGCTTGACGTTGTTGACAAACGAGATTTTGTAGAGATTTGAAAACTTTCGATTTCTGTTTAAATTACAATTTTCACCCATCGAATACTCATAAGAAAATTCTTACATTTCTCATTGATTCGGTATCTATTTATCCAAAACGATAGAATGACGGAGAAAATTTCTTCTGGTAATCTTCCGGATTTAAACCAAGAACCGTCTCAATTAGTCATCTCATCCATTGTTGCCTTTTCCGCTCGGTTGTACTCCAAAACTCGCGAAATTGAGAAGTTTAGCGAAACGGTCTCTAGACTTCGACAACTTGTTTATAAGTCAAACAGAAAAATAATAGAGTTAAAGTAACATAATAAGATTTAAAATCCTTACTTGTCTTTTCATTTTGACTGCCTAATCTTTTAGACGAAAATAACATATCGATTTATGAAGAGAAAATGCAGTTGAAGGATGAGCATATAAGCCTCAAGTTTTTATAAATCATTTGAGATAAAAGAATAAAAGTATCTAACAGATATTCATGGCATGCATTATTCCTATTTCTCTTCTGATTATGCATAGTCTATCTTCTGGTAAGAGTTTTGTAAAAATGTTTGGCAATAATCGTCCGTGCTTGTGAATTCTAGTACAATATCACATTTCTGCACATGATCTCTAAGAAAATGATATCTAATTTTAATATGTTTGGTCTTAGAATGTTATATTGGATTCTTTGAAAGATTTATAACACTAGTATTATCACATTTAATACGAATATGATTATATATAAGTTTAAAATTCTCAAATTGTTGGTTCATATAAAGAACTTGAGTATAACAATTACATGCAGTAACATACTCTACCTCAGTAGTAGATAATGCAACACAATTTTGCTTTTTACTAAACCATGAAACAAGTACATGACCTAAGAAATGACATGTTCCACTTGTACTTTTTCGATCAACTTTGCAACCAGTATAATCCGCATCTGAATTACTAATAAGAGCGAAAGAAGTGTGCTTAGGATACCATAATCCTAGGTCAATAGTACCGACAAGATATCTAAAAATACACTTGACTGCAATCAAATGAGATTGTTTTGGAGATGATTGAAAACGTGTATATAAACATATACTGAACATAATATCAGGTCTACTAGTTATCAAATATAATAAACTACCAATCATACATCGATATACATTTGAGTCAACTGACTTACCACTTTCATCTTTATCAAGTTTGGTGGTTAGACTCATTGGTATTCCAATTATGTTCGCACCTTCCATCTCAAACTTTTTGAGTAACTCTTTGATATATTTTGACTGATTAATGAATGTTCCACTTTTTGCTTATTTGATTTGTAATTCAAGAAAGAAATTAAGTGCTCATTTCAAATTCTTCCTGCATGCTCTTAGCAAAATATTAGCACATATTTTCATTAGTAGCACCAAATATTATATCATCAACATAAATTTGATCTAGAAGAATATCATCTTATTCATATTTGATGAAAATAGTTGTATCGATCTTTCCTTTTAAAAAACTTTTTTTCAATCAAAAAACCATTAAGTCTCTCATACCAAGCTCTAGGAGCTTGTTTGAGTCCATATAATGTTTTACTAAATTTAAAACATGATTATAAGAAATATGATTTTTAAAACCTGGAGGTTGCACAACATATACCTCTTCATTTATAAAACCATTTAAGAAAGCACTTTTAACATCCATTTGAAAAAAATTGAAATTTTTATAACATGCATATGCAAATAACATTTGAATAGTTTCTAATCTTGCGACAGGTGCATACGTTTCGTCATAATTGATTCCTTCCTTTTAATTGAAACCTTAGGCTACAAGTCGACCCTTGTTTCTAGTGATGATTCCAGACTCATCTTTCTTATTTCTAAAAACTCATTTTGTTCCAATAAAAACATGATTTTTGGGTCTAGGAACAAGTGTCCATAAATTATTTCTTTCAGATTGATTTAGCTCTTCTTGCATAGCTAGAATCCATAATTCATTAATAAGTGCTTCATCAATATTTTTGGGTTCAATTTGAGATATAAAAGCAGTGTGATTACAAATATTTTTAAGAAATGATCGAGTACTTACACTTTGTGAAGGTTTCTTAGAATTTGTTCCATTGGATTATTTTTCATATGTTTTCATTGTTTGGTTGCATCTTATACTAAGTCTTGTTGATCTTTTCTGATGTCTCCATGTTGGACTTCTTCCACTGTATTTTCTTTGTTGAGATTAAGACTATTTGTGTTATTTGTACCTTCTGATTCTTCATCAATAGATTTCTTGGAGAGTAGAGAGTTAGATTCATCAAATACTATATGCATAGATTCTTGTACAGTCAAAATCTTTTTATTGAATACTGTATAAGTTTTACTATTTGTTGAATACCCAATAAATATACCTTCATCAGATTTTACATCAAATTTTCCTAAATTATCTCTGTCATTTAGAATAAAACATTTACATCCAAATACATAAAAGTAACTAATATTAAATTTTTTCTCATTGCAAAGCTCATAAGGGATTTTATTTAATTTAGATCTTAACATAACTCTATTTATAACATAACATGCAATACTTACCACTTCGGCCCAAAAATAACTAGGTAAATTATTCTCATTAAGTATTATTCTTGTCATTTCTTGAAAAAATCTATTCTTCCTCTCTACTACCCCATTTTGTTGAGAAGTTCGAGAAGCAGATAAATTATGCAGAAAACCATTTTCATCACAAAAAGATTTAATATATTTATTGACAAACTCTTTCCCCCTGTCACTTCGAATATTTGAAATAGTATAAACCTTTTTCATTTTGAATTCTCTTGCATAACTTAGTAAAAATATTATGTACCTTATTTTTATGTGTAAGAAAGATGACCCAAGTATATCTAGAAAAATCATCAACAATAACTGTTGCCCAGATGACTAACACAAGAGGGGGGGTGAATTGGGTTATATTAAAAAATTAATACTTATAAACTAAATATACAATATAAAATATAACCAAAATATAAAGCAGTAGGAAATATAAAGAGTAGGGTAAGAGAAAGCAAACTCAGTATTTTTACGAGGTTCAGCCCCACTGCCTACGTTCTCGCCTCAAGCTACCCCTTGAGGATTCCCAAATCCACTATTCAATCTCCTTTAGGTGGAGATAGAAACCTATTACACCTTTGAGCAGCACCGCTCCAAAGAATCCGTGTAGAACACCCTCTACACTTCCAATCACCTCACACTTGGTGATTCAACTATTCCCTGTGTAGAACACCTTCTACACACACAAGGGTTATACACACCCTCTTACTTCCAATCACCTCACACTTGGTGATTTAACTATTCCCCGTGTAGAACACCTTCTACACACACAAGGGTTATACACACCCTCTTACTGATACAAGAATTGATAGTAGGTAGGCTATCAGAAAACACTCCTCAATGAGTGAAATAAGAACAATACAGCACAAACTATATCTCTCTCAACAAGAACAAGAATTAAGGCTCAAAACTTTAGAAAAGAGAGAATGAGAGTTTTGAAAGAATGATGCAAAATTTAGCAATAGATGTGTAAGCTCTTGTTGTGTGTTTTGCAAAACTCAAGTGAGCTATTTATAGGCAAATGAGTTTTCAATTTCAAATTTGAAAAGATTCTCATGTCAAAAATATCATCATTCACTTTTCAAAAATTTCAAATCTAATATTTTTACTTTTTGCATGTGACAAAAGGAGCACACTTTACTTTTCAAAAATTTCAAACATAATCTTTTACTTTTTGCATATGACAAAAGGAGCACACTTTACTTTTCAAAATTTTCAAATAAAAACATTTACCTTTTGCATAAGTCAAGAAAAGCATCCACCACTTTTGAAAATATTCAAATAAAACATGCACATGTGAAAGATGACAATCAATCATCTTAATATTTTCAAAGTTCAAACCTTTAATCATGTCATGCACATGTGAAAGATGACAATCAACCATCTTAATATTTTCAAAATTCAAACTTTTAATCATGTCATGCACATGTGAAAGATGACAATTAATCATCTTTCAAAATTTTCAAATTTAATTTTCAAAATATTCATGCACATGTGGAAAATGTATTTTAATGCTTTATGATAAAATATTAATTTTGAGCCTTAATCCTAATTTTGAATTTTTAAGAGATTTACAACATTACTCTATGATTTTAATGTGAATTTGTTCCCTTCTTGCTCATACTTGCTTCCTTGATGTGCTTGATTATATTGTGTGGACAACTTGAGCTTGAGACTCCTTTATTCTTTGGATTTATTTGTTATCATCAAAATCCATTTGTAGATTTACATGAAACTTGAAACCTTGGGTTCAACAATCTCCCCCTTTTTGATGATGACAAATGCTTGATAGAACCTGAATCATGTATTAATACTTAAGCTCCCCCTGAGAATGTGCGTTAGTTTTTCAAGCAAAAATATGAACATAATTCCAAGCATATATAACAAGTTTAGCAATTTAAACAATGTTAATATTCTAGTCTAAAACTTCTCCCCCTTTTGGCATCATTAAAAAGGAATCATAATTAGATCAATAAGATATATTCCTGCAATAACCAATAGATAAATAAAACGCTGCGTTAGTAGAGACTTTAGAGAATTCGGTGCGTAGCCACACGTGTTCGACAAAACTTGCAAAGGCTGGAGGCCTAGTTCCGGTAATTCGGTGCGGAAGGAGATTTTGTAAAGAGCTGAATAATTGAAACCACCCGTGCCCGACAAAACCTGCAAAGGCTGGAGGCGTAGCTCTGGCAATTCGGTGCAGAGATTTGATCCGCTTGATGTTGCTGAAAAATGAGATATTATCATGATTTGTAAGTTTGTCTTGTTCTTATTTCCGTTTCTATAAGAGCAATCCTTAGCTTTATCTATTTCGCATCAAGCTTTCTTCTCATCTTTGCAATTTGCTTGCATTCTCATTCTACAATTTTTCAATGGCTCGTAGAATTCCCTTTAGTGCTTCTCTTGATCAAGATTTGAGGTATCCTTCACCTCAGTCTCAATCTATTTCTGCATCTGTCGTGGGTGCCATGAAGCAACAAGAGACTGATTTAGCTAATAAATCAGATCATGACGCCATTTACGAGCTTGTGGGTCTCGGAACTCGATACTCATCATCTATCGTTGCGTTTTCTGCTCGGTTGCAGTCCAAAACTCGCGAAATTGAGAAGCTTAACGAGACTGTCTCTGTACTTCAACGACTTGTTTATGAGTCAAACAAAAAAATAGTAGAATTAAAGCAACAGAATAAGGATTTGAAATCCTTGCTTACCTCTTCATTTCGATTGCCTAATCCTTTAGACAAGGATAACATGATGATTTATGAGGAGCAAATGCATTTGAATGATGAGGCTAAACGTCTCAAGTTTCTGTAGGTCATTTGAGATAATGGAATAAAAATATCTAGCAGATATTCATGGCATGCATAATTCATATTTCTCTTCTAATCATGCATAGTTTATCTTCTGGTAGAGGTTTTGTGAAAATTTCTGCCAATTGATCATGTGTACTAATGAATTCTAATACAATATCGCCCTTTTGCACATGATTTCTAAGAAAATGATATCTAATTTCAATATGTTTGGTCCGAGAATGTTGTATTGGATTCTTTGAAAGATTTATAGCACTTGTATTATCACATTTGATTGGAATGTGATTGTACATAAGTTTAAAATCCTCAAGTTGTTGCTTCATGTAAAGAACTTGAGCACAACAACTACCCGCAGCAACATATTCTGCCTCAGCAGTAGATAGTGCAACAGAATTTTGTTTTTTACTAAACCAGGAAACTAGTGCACGACCTAAGAAATGACATGTTTTACTAAAACTTTTTCGATCATCTTTACAACCAGTATAATCGGTACCTGAATAACTAATAAGATCGAAAGAAGTGTGTTTAGCATACCATAACTCTAAGTCATTGGTATTGGCAAAATATCTAAAAATCCCCTTGACTGCAATCAAATGAGATTATTTTGGAAATGATTGAAAACGTGCACATAAACATACACTAAACATAATATCTGGTCTACTGGCTATCAAATATAATAAGCTACCAATCATACCTCGATATACCTTCGAATCAACTAGTTTACCGGATTCATCTTTATCAAGTTTAGTGGATGGGCTCATTGGTGTTCCAGTTTCCTTAGCACCTTCCATCCCAAACTTCTTCAGCAATTTTTTTAATATATTTTGATTGATTGATGAATATCCCACTTTTTGCTTGCTTAATTTGCAATCCGAGAAAGAATATAAGCTTTCCCATCATGCTCATTTCAAATTCTTCCTGCATAGTCTTAGCAAAAACTTGGCACATATTTTCATTAGTAGCACCGAATATTATATCATCAACATAAATTTGAATCAAAAGAATATCATCATTTTCGTATATAATGAAAAGAGTTGTATCAATTTTTCCTCTTGAAAAGCCTTTTTTAATCAAGAAACCACTAAGTCTCTCGTACCACGCTCTAGGAGCTTGTTTGAGTCCATATAGTGCTTTTGTGAGTTTGAAAACATAATTTGGAAAAATATAATTTTCAAAACCTAGAGGTTGCTCAACATATACCTCTTCATTTATAAAACCGTTTAAGAAAGCACTTTTAACATCCATTTGAAAAAGTTTGAAATCTTTATAACAAGCATATGCAAGTAGCATTCGAATAGTTTCTAATCTTCCGACTAGTGCATAAGTCTCATCATAATCGATTATTTCTTTTTGATTGAAACCTTGGGTTACAAGTCGAGCCTTATTTCTAGTGATGATTTTAGACTCATCTTTCTTATTTCTAAAAACTCATTTTGTTCCAATAACAACATAATTTTTAGGTGTAGGAACAAATGTCCATACATTATTTCTTTCAAATTAATTTAGTTCTTCTTGCACAAATAGAATCCATGATTTATCAATAAGAGTTTCATCAATATTTTGGATTCAATTTGAGATAGAAAAAGTGTGTGATTACAAATATTTCTAAGAGATGATCGAGTACTTACACCTCGTGAAGGTTCTCCTAGAATTTATTCCGCTGGATGATCTTTCACATGTTTCCACTATTTGGTTGCATCTTGTACTAAGTCTTGATGACCATTCCTTCTATTTCCATGATCTTCTCTTTTGAATTGTCTTCAAATATCACACATCCTTTTTCTTTAGAAGTGAAGTCAATGAATTTAGTTTTGTCTTCTGTCACGTATCTTGAGCATCCGTTGTCTAAAAATCATTTATTTTTACCTGTAGAATACTTCATGCATACCTACAAAAGCAATTAAAAACAATTCCCGGTACCCAAGTTCTTTGGGTCCTTTATTTATTAGTATTAGAAGAAACAAGATATTTAGGTACCCATATGGCCCTAATAGTCGTTGTATGTTTTCTTCTAATAGGACAAGCAAGATAATTATGACCATTTCTATTACAAAAATTGCAAATAGCATGTGACATATATGAATAACTTGAGTGATTATAACAGTATCCTTTTTTAACAAAATTATTTTTATGAAAAGAATTTTGAATATTGGACTTTGATGTAGAAGGATTATCAAAGAAGTTTTTATAAGATTTGTATTTTTGTTTTGGCATGTATCCCAAGCTTGCCTTGTCAAAAACACATCTTTGACTACCAAGAAGTTTTTCAAAATTTCTTTTTCCATTCGTAAAGTTTTCAATAATATTTTCTAAATCAGTTTTCTTTTTCTTCAACTCAAGATTTTCATCTTTCAAAACAATACTTTCTTTTCTTAAAATATCAATTTCGTTTGTTAAAGAAGAATTTTTCTTTTTCAAAGCAGTATACTTGATATCCAATTTTTCAAATTCCTCATATACCTCTTCTAAAACATTTTGCAATTCTTCATATGAAGGATCTTTAATATTATCAAAATTTGTTACCTCAATGTCATCTTTAGCCATAAGACAAAGATTTGCTGATTCTCCATTGCTTGCTTCACTATCTGAGCTACTTGAATCATCATTCCATGTAGCTTTCATTGCTTTTTTGCCTGAATCTTTCTTGGAAAACTTATTGAAGGATTTCCTTGGAGGAGTTTTATTTTTCTTTAAGAACCTCTGAATTCTTCTTATTATCATCGCAACTTCTTCATCTTTGTCGTCATTTTCCTCATCTTCATCACTTTCACTTTCATGTGGAACAGCTTTAAGTGCCAAACTCTTCTTTGAATTTCCTTCTTCTTCTCCTCTTTTCAATGTGTACTCATGGGTGATAAGTGACCCGATGAGTTCATTCACTTCAAGCTTCTTGAGGTCTCTAGCTTCAAGAATCGCTGTCACTTTTGACTCCCAACATTTTGGTAGAGAGTTGAGAATTTTTCTTACTATCTCCACTTTGGAATAAATTTTGCCAAGAGCTGTCAAGCTGTTTATGATGTTAGTAAAACGAGTGTGCATACTAGAAATAGATTCATCATCATTCATCTTAAACATTTCATATTCATGAGTAAGAATATAAATTTTTGATTCCTTGACTTGAGAAGTTCCTTCATAAGTAACTTCCAAGTTATCCCAAATTTCCTTTGCTGTAGTGCAAGTCATTACTCTATTAAACTCATTACCATTAAGAATATTATATAATAAATTCATAGCAGTTAAATTCAAAGTATAAAGTCTATCGTCTTCACGATCAAACTCTTCTTCTTCCTTTTTGACTTTTATTCCATCAACCACTTTTGTTGGAATATAAGGTCCATTTACAATGCATTTCCAGATTTCTCGGCCTTGAGACTGAAGGAATATTCTCATTCTAACTTTCCAGAATGAGTAATTGTCTCCGCAAAAGAGTGGAGGCCGACTGCTAGATTGACCTTCACCAAATGAAGCTGCAATGTTAGCCATAAGATCTTAACTCAAAAGATAGTTAATCTTATAACAGAGCTCTAGCTCTGATACCAATTGTTACCGATCATAGGCCGCACCTATGTCACCTAACAACTGTACCTACCAGACTAGCCGGCCACCGTCTCTACCGGTGCACCGTCACCCATGGTCGGAGAGTCTTGCTTCGGTGACACAGTCACAAGCGAGAGTTCCCATGAGTGATCTGCCTGTATGAACAGTACAGGTCAACTAGCTCTGATACCAATTGTTGCCCAGATGACTAACACAAGAGGGGGGTGAATTGGGTTATATTAAAAAATTAATACTTATAAACTAAATATACAATATAAAATATAACCAAAATATAAAGCAGTAGGAAATATAAAGAGTAGGGTAAGAGAAAGCAAACTCAGTATTTTTACGAGGTTCAGCCCCACTGCCTACGTCCTCGCCTCAAGCTACCCCTTGAAGATTCTCAAATCCACTATTCAATCTCCTTTAGGTGGAGATAGAAACCTATTACACCTTTGAGCAGCACCGCTCTAAAGAATCCGTGTAGAACACCCTCTACACTTCCAATCACCTCACACTTGGTGATTCAACTATTCCCTGTGTAGAACACCTTCTACACACACAAGGGTTATACACACCCTCTTACTTCCAATCACCTCACACTTGGTGATTTAACTATTCCCCGTGTAGAACACCTTCTACACACACAAGGGTTATACACACCCTCTTACTGATACAAGAATTGATAGTGGGTAGGCTATCAGAAAACACTCCTCAATGAGTGAAATAAGAACAATACAGCACAAACTATATCTCTCTCAACAAGAACAAGAATTAAGACTCAAAACTTTAGAAAAGAGAGAATGAGAGCTTTGAAAGAATGATGCAAAATTTAGCAATAGATGTGTAAGCTCTTGTTGTGTGTTTTGCAAAACTCAAGTGAGCTATTTATAGGCAAATGAGTTTTCAATTTCAAATTTGAAAAGATTCTCATGTCAAAAATATCATCATTCACTTTTCAAAAATTTCAAATCTAATCTTTTTACTTTTTGCATGTGACAAAAGGAGCACACTTTACTTTTCAAAAATTTCAAACATAATCTTTTACTTTTTGCATATGACAAAAGGAGCACACTTTACTTTTCAAAATTTTCAAATAAAAACATTTACCTTTTGCATAAGTCAAGAAAAGCATCCACCACTTTTGAAAATATTCAAATAAAACATGCACATGTGAAAGATGACAATCAATCATTTTAATATTTTCAAAATTCAAACCTTTAATCATGTCATGCACATGTGAAAGATGACAATCAACCATCTTAATATTTTCAAAATTCAAACTTTTAATCATGTCATGCACATGTGAAAGATGACAATCAATCATCTTTCAAAATTTTCAAATTTAATTTTCAAAATATTCATGCACATGTGGAAAATGTATTTTAATGCTTTATGATAAAATATTAATTTTGAGCCTTAATCCTAATCTTAAATTTTTAAGAGATTTACAACATTACTCTATGATTTTAATGTGAATTTGTTCCCTTCTTGCTCATACTTGCTTCCTTGATGTGCTTGATTATATTGTGTGGACAACTTGAGCTTGAGACTCCTTTATTCTTTGGATTTATTTGTTATCATCAAAATCCATTTGTAGATTTACATGAAACTTGAAACCTTGGGTTCAACAATAACAAATGTATAATATTAAACTTACAATTCTGTTTGGTCCAAAAATGTCTATATATATTAGTTGCAATAGTCTAATAGTGGAAATATGTTTCCTGGTTTTGAAAGAAGTTTTTATTTGTTTACCAAACTAGCATGCATCATAAATTTTGTCTTTAAGAAAGTTAGCTTTTGGCAAACCTCTCACAAGATCATTTTTTGAAAGTTTGGAAATAAGTTTCATATTTGCATGACCTAACCTTCTATGCCATAACCAACTATTTTCATATTGAGTTGATAAATATATAACATTTTGTGAGATAATTTCTTCAAATGCGATTGTATAAACATTATTGTTTCTAAGAGCAATAAAAAAAATATTACAATTATGATTATTCAAAATAATACACTTATCCTTTTTGAAAGTAACTGTAAACTCTTTATGACTTATGCTCAAAAAATTATACTTTAAACTTTTAACAAGTAGAACATTTTCAATTGTGAGAGAAGATTTATTACCAACTTTACTTATTCTCACAATCTTCCCTTTTGAATTGTCTCCAAATGTTACGTGTTCTTCTTCTTTAGGAGTAAGGTCAATAAATTTAGTTTTATCTCCTATCATGTGTCTTGAGCATCCGCTGTCTAAAAACTATTTAGTTTTTCCTATGAAGGACTTCATGCATACCTACAAAAATAATTAAAATAATTTTTTTTGGTACCCATATTCTTTGGATCATTTATTTATTAGTATTAGAATAGATACGTTTCTTTGGTACTCATATGACCCTAATAGTTATTGTATGTTTTCTTTTATAGGACATGCATAATAGTTATGACCATTTCTATTGTAAAAATTACAAATAACATGTAACATATTTGAAAAACTTGAATGAATGTAATAATATCTTTCTTTGACAAATTTCTTTTTAGGAAAAGATTTTCGAAAATCTGACTTTAATTTAGTAGGTTTATTAAAGAAATTTTGATAGGGTTTGAGTTTTTCTTTTGGCATGTATCCCAAACCTACTTTATCAAAAACATATATTTGACTATCAAGAAATTTTTCAAAGTTTCTTTTTCCATTTATAAAGTTTTCAACAATCTTTTCTAAATCAACCACTTTCTTTTTCAGCTCATCATTTTCATCTTTTGAAACAATGTTTTCTTTTCTTAAAACATTAATTTCATTTGTTAAAAAAGAATTCTTCTTTTTCAACGTAATATACTTAATACTCAATTTTTTTAATTTCTTATATACTTCTTTCAAAACATTTTGCAATTTTTCATAAGAGGGATTTTCAATATTTGTTATTTCAAGATTGTCTTTAACCATAAGACAAAAATTTGCACATTCTACATTGCTTATGTCGCTTTCTGAATTACTTGAATTATCATCCCATGTAATTTTCATTACTTTCTTACTTTTGTATCGATCTTTCTTTAGCAGGGAACAGTCTGCTTTAATATGTCCAGACTTTTTACATTTATAACAAATTAATAAATCATTTTTACCTGTATCTTTGTTGGAAGACTTTTTGAAAGGTTTCTTTTGATGAGTTTTATTTTTCAAGAATTTTTTAAATCTTTTTGTGATTATTGCAATTTTTTCGTTATCGCTTTCTTCATATTCATCGCTTTCACTTTCATGAGAAACAGTTTTGAGTGCCAAACTTTTCCTTTGCTTTCCTTCTTCTTCTCCTCTTTTCAATGTGTACTCATGGGTAATAAGTGACCCGATGAGTTCATTTATTTTGAGTTTTTTTAGATCTCTAGTTTCAAGAATCATCGTCACTTTTGATTTCCAACATTTTAGCAAAGAGTTGAAAATTTTCCTTACTATCTCCAAATTGGAATAAATTTTACCAAGAGTTGTCAAGCTATTTATAATATTAGTAAAACGAGAATACATAGAAAAAATAGATTCATCATCATTCATTTTGAACATTTCATATTCATGAGTAAGAATATAAATTTTTTATTATTTGACTTGCGAAGTTCCTTCATAAGTTACTTCCAGGTTGTCCCAGATTTCCTTTACTGTCCTGCAAGTCATTATTCTGTTAAATTCATTTCCATTGAAAGCATTATATAGAAAATTCATAGCCATAATATTTATTGTATAAAGTCTATCATTTTCACGATCAAACTCTTCTTCTTCATTTTTTCCCTTTACTCCATCAACAATTTTTGTTGGAATATAAGGCTCATTTACAATGCATTTCCAGATTTCTCGACCTTGAGACTGAAGAAATATTCTCATTTTAGCTTTTCAGAATGTATATTTGTCTCCACAAAATAACGGAGGCCAACTACTGGATTGACCTTCAGCAAATGTAGTTGCAATGTTAGTTATATGATCTTAACTCAACAGATAGTTAATCTTATAATAGAGTCATTGCTTTGATACCAATTGTTGCCCAGATGACTAACACAAGAGGGGGTAAATTGGATTATATTAAAAAATTAACAATTATAAATCAAATATATAATATAAAGTATAAACAAACTACGAAGCAACAAGAAATATAAAGAGTAAAGGCAAAAAGAAGCAAATTCAGTATTTTAAAGAGGTTCAGCCTCATTGCCTATGTCATCGCCTCAAGCTATCCCTTGAGGATCCTAAATTCACTATTCAATCTCTTTCAGCTAGAAATAAAAACATATTACACATTTGACTAATACCGTTACAAAGAATCCGTGTAGAACACCCTCTACATTTATAATCATCTCACACTTGGTGATTCAACTATTCATTGTGTAGAACACCTTTTACACACACAAGAATTATACGCACCATCTTACAAATACAAGAGTTGATAGTGGGTAAATTATCAGAGTACGCTCCTCAATGAGTGAAATAAGAACAATACAACGCAAATTATATCTCTCTTAAATGAACAAGAATTAAGGCATAAAACTTAGAGAAGAGAGAATAAATATTTTGAAAGAATGATACAAAACTTAACAATTAATGTATAAGCTCTTGTTGTTCTAATTTTTACAAAACACAAGTGAGCTATTTATAGGCAAATGAGTCACACTCAATCATCTTTCAAATTCAAAATTCAAATTTTGATAATTCATTGCATATGTCATATGTTTTGATGAAGTCATTACATATGTCATGCATTTGCAATAAATAATTTTCAAAATTAAAACTTTTAATAATATCATGCATATGTCATGCACATGAAAAAAATAATTTTTGAAATTAAATATTTTAATGATGTCATGCATATGTAAAAAATGCAATTTGATGCTTTATGAAAAAAAATTAGTTTTGAATCTTAATCCAATTTCAAATTTTATCAAAAGATATACAAAAGTACTCTATGAGCATCAGTTGTAGACTTGTTCTCTTTCTTGTTTACACTTGATGTGCACTTGACTACATTGCATAGATAATTTGAGTTTGAGATTTGAATTTATTTATTATCATCAAAATATATATGTAAATACGAAACTTGAAACCTTGGGTTCTATACTTCTAACCCATGAAAAAATCTTATATGTATTAACAACACCTAAGCCATCAAAAACTGTGAAAAATGTTGAAAATGAAATTGGAAGCAGTGTAATAACTGAAAATAAATAGGAAGAACACAATGTATGGACAAAAGTTTTAATTTTGCATTGTATGAATGATTATATTATTCCTTTATTTGAAGACTATGAAACTGCAAAAGAAAGAATAGATGCAGTTGAGGCTAAGTATGGTTTAAGATCAGATACTCATATACAATTATTATTAGATAAGTTTAACCGTACTTGCATGAATGAGAATGATGATATTGGTGATCATGTACTTTAAATGGAATTGATTGTAAAAAAATTACATGATGCTAGTCATCCTCTCACTAATAAGATGCAAGTTACAAACATACTAAATATTCTTTCTTTATCTTGGAATCACATTATCACTTCATTAATACATAGTGGAAAATAAATGACAATGACATCACTTCCAGTACTTTTAGTACTTGAAGGGAAAATGAAGAAGAGGAGGAATAAAGAAAATGAATCTTCCAAATTAATAATAGCTTAGGATAATCATTTTACGCAGAAAAAGATAAAGCCAAAGCAGTTTAAGAAAAAAAAATGCTTGAAAAAGAAACAAAATAGATCATTTTTTGGAAACTTTTTTAAGTGTGGAAAGAATGGGCATTACAAATCACAATGTCTAAATAAGGAAAAAGTAAAAGAAAATAAGGAAATGGTGATGACAGTATTTGAAGTAATGCTTGTGGAACCAGCAATAGATTCATGGTGAGTTGACTCTGCAGCAACAAGGTATATATGCAGGAACAAATATTTATCTGCCAAACTTGAAGATAAACAAACAGGAGAGCACAAAGTGTATATGGGTAATAATACATACTGCGATGTCTTAGGACACAGTACATGTAGATTTAAAATAGATGGTTCCATTATTTTATTTAGTGATGTATTATATGTACCTAGTATTATAAGGAATTTAGTATTAATGCATTTACTAGATCAGAAAGACTACATAGTTGAGTTTAAGACTGAAACCGTTGTAATAAGTAAGGGTAATGTATCAGTGAAAAGCGTAAAAGATCACGGTATGTATATACTGAATATTGATATTAATAAAGTATCCATTTCTAATTATTTGAATGTGTATACTGATTGTGCATATTTATGGAATTTAAGATTAGACCACATAAATAAAAATAAAATGATTAGAATGTGTAAAAGTGGATTAATTCCAAAAATGAACTCAAATAATTTTGATGTATGTGAACCATACATCAAAGGAAAAATGAGTAGTAAATCTTTTTCAAAGAATTGGAAATCTATAAATTTATTTGAAATTATACATTCTGATATTTGTGGACCTTTCAAAGTGAAAACTTATAGAGGAATGAAGTATTTTGTTTCTTTCACTGATGACTATTCAAGATATGGGCACATCTACTTACTTAAACATAAATTTGATGTAATTGAAAATTTTAAAGAATATAAAACGCATGTAGAAACCTACTTGGATAAACCCATTAAAAACTTGAATAGTGATAGAAGATGTGAGTTTGAGGTTTTGGATTATTTCTGTAAACAAAATGGAATAGATATATTTATACTATGCCATATAAACCTCAATAAGATGGTATTGCAGAAAGGAGAAATAGGACTTTATTGGATATGGTGCGATCGATGATGGCATATATTGATCTTCAACACATTTTTGGGGTGAAGCATTATCGATTTCTACATATATATTAAATAGAGTTGAAACCAAAGCAAAACCTCTTACATCTTACGAGTTATGGACAAGACACAAACCAGACTTAAGTAAACTCAAAGTGTGGGGTTGTAAGGCACAATTGCTCATCCCAAGGCCACTAAGGGATAAATTAAAAAGTAAAACCTGGGAATGCAAGTTTATTAGGTATGTAAAAAAACGAAAATGGTTACAGATTTTATCATTCTGAAAAATGATTGATTGAAAATAGATATGTCGTTTCCTTAGAAAATACAAATCTTATTATTCCAATTGATCAGATAAATTTATTAAATGATTTAGAAAATTAACAAATCTCCATAGAGTTTGACAATTTAAATTCTAATATTATTCAAATATAGATTAGTAAAAATAAAATAAAATCAAATGAAAATCAATCTTTAGGTATTGATGTTGGAGACAGTGGAAGTAAAAGATCTAGACGACCATCTATGTTATTTCATGATCATTATGCTCTAAATACTAGTTTGAAAAATTTAGACAATGATCCTGAAAATTTTTCGAAGGCAATCAATAGAATTGATTCAGATCAATGGCTTGATGCCATGAAAGATGAAATTGAATCAATAAATAAAAATGAGGTTTGAGAGTTAACTGATCTTCCAAAAGATAGAAAATCTATTGGTTGTAAATGGGTCCTTAGAAGAAAATTTAAAGTTAATGGTAGTCTGGAAAGATACAAAGTAAGGTTAGTGGCCAAGGGATATACTCAACAATCAGGTGTGGATTTTGTGGATACATATTTGCTTGTGGCGAAATTCACATCCGTAAGAATCATCATGTCCATTGTTACCAGGATGAGTTTGGAATTACATTAGTTAGATGTAAAGACGGATTTCCTCAATGGTGAATTAAAAGAACATATCTTTATGATTCAACCAAAAGGATTCCAAATTGAAAGACAAAAAGAGAAATTCTACAGGTTGAAAAAGTCACTGTATAGACTTAAGCAATCTTCAAGATAGTGGTACTTGAAATTTCACCAAGCAATTTTGAAAATGGGATATGAAATGAGTCCACTAGATCATTGTGTATACATATGGAATAATAATAATAAATTAACATTATTATCATTATATGTTGATGATATTTTACTTGCGAGTAATTATTTAGATATGATGAATGAGACAAAATATTTCTTGAGATCTAAATTTGAGATGAAAGACATGGGTAAAGCTGCCTATGTTCTTGATATAAGAATTTCTAGAGATAGAAATTTAAATCTATTGTATTTAGATCAAGAAAAATATATAGAAAAATTGCTTAAAAGATTTGGTATGGAAAATTGTAAATTCTTAAGTATGCATGTTTGTAAAAGTCATATTTTAAATAAAAGTATGTGTCCAAAAAATAAAGATGAAATGAGTGAAATGCATAATGTTCCTTATGCTCAAGCTGTAAGAAGTCTTATGTATGCAATGACAAGTACTAGACTATATATTTGTCATGCAGTAGGGTTGGTAAGCAGATATCAATCCAATCCAGGAAAGGAACATTGGCAAGCAGTGAAACGCATTTTAAAATATTTACAAGATACCAAAAAATTGAAATTGTGTTTTGGAAATAATGATTTAGAGTTAATCAGCTATAGTGACACTGATTTTGGAAGTGATGTAGACGATAGAAAATCTACAACCGGATATATATTTCTATTTGGTGGAACAGTAGTTTTTTGGTTAAGAAACAAGGTTGTGTTGCTAAGTCTACTATGAAAGCAGAATATATTACTTGTAGTATTGAAGTGAGTAATGCGGTGTAGATAAAACGTTTTGTAAAAAACTTAAGTTTGGGTACATCCATAAAACCAATTAATGTGTTTTGTGATAACCAGTCTGCTATTTCATTAATAAAAAGTGGAACACAAAGTTCCAAGGAAAAACACATTAATGTGCATTATCACTAAATTTTAGATATAGTGGAAAGATGAGAGGTTAAAGTTAATTTTGTTCTTTGACCGAGATGGTAGCAGATCCGTTGACCAAAAGATTTTCTCAAAAGAAATTCAGAGAACATGTGACTAGAATGGGGTTGAGAGAAATCTAGACAATCTTATAGTCGACATAAATAACTCAAGAAATTCTAGGGACGCCTAGAGAATTAGAGTTATGAAAATACCCAAACGAAATTTGATCATGAAGTCACTGATAAGGTAATTAAGGAAAATCTCAGGAATGACCTCAAGATAAGTACTTAATAAAATTTCAGTGCAGATTGATTAACTAAATAATTATTTAATCATCTGTAAAGTCGCTAATAAGGTGATTAGGAAAGCCTCAGAATTAGCCTCTAGAGGAAGTACTTAACGAAAATTCAGTGCAGGTCGTTACATGTGTTATGTATTCGGCTGAAGTCGTCAATTGTGACAGAAATATTAATTATAGATCAAGTCATGGAGAATTGATGTCATTCACTAAGTATTTTAGTGAAATAAAGTCACCCTTTCTATGTGGTCAGTGGGAGCATATGTGATGGAGGGTGCAGTCAGATAAGATAATGACAAAAATGTGTGCACGCAGAGGCTTGTCATGCTCTGGTGCCAAACTGCAGAGAGATGCATATGAGAGTTGAGTAGTGGATAGCTCATATTGGTAACAAGGTAAATACTCAACTGGATCATCACCGTTTTGTGTGATCAAGTGAGAGATGTTATTCTAAGAGATGTAATCACCAAACGGTGTATCCCTTGAAAATTTGCATATTCTCCGTAGTGATGGTTCTCATAAGGGGTGATGGTGGTTAAGGATATAAAGACACAACCTTTTGACTAATTCAAAAGGTTGCATCATTTGTATGAAGTATTAAAAGATACAACACTTTGATTTAATCAAAATGTTATGTCACTTGCTAAAAGTTGTATCACTTAATAACTATTGATATTCTAATGGTTGTGACTCTTTCGAATGGGTGTATGGTTGCCTATAAATAGAGGCCATTAGCGCAGAAAATCATTCACTTTATTCTTCCTCTTACCATCACTAACTTGTGGGACAAATATCCCAACGGGATTGTCACCATTTTCATTCCTTCTTGTTCTTTCATTTTCTAACAAGGACAATACATATAAAGGATTCCATGCATGGGAAAAAGAAGTCCATGCATGTCTGTGACATGTGAGTGAACTTCTTTTATGGTAATGATTACCGCCAATTGCAAGAGGAACAATACCTTGAGTATCGCACGATGTGTTTTGCTGAACTTGAATGATTATCTACTCATCCTCAATTAAAAAAACTATATGCCTTTTCCCTTTATATATGAAGCTTTGGTTTCAAATAGTGAGCAACAAAATATGGAATGCCAAAAGGAAGAGGTGATGGAGAGCCAAAACCAACTCCCACAGTTGGAGCAACAACCCAAAGGCACAACCTTCCTCAAAATTTGCTTTAATAGGATCAATGCATTATCAGGTACTCTATCTAGCTACCTTTAGTGTATAACATATATATATATATATATATATATTTATATCACGATAAAAAAAAACTATTTCTTTGTGGTATACAAATTCGTGATCATGCCTACTTTTTTTTTTATGATAACTAAAACATACTATAAGAAAAAACGAGTATTTATGACTTATAATTTGCGAAGATAATGACTATTTTTAATGAAAATAGATTATTTTGATAAAAAATAATCATTTTGACTGAAAATAATGGGCCACAAAGAAATAGTTTTCTTATCGTAATATATATATATATAATATGTATAATATATATTATACACACTTAAGGTAGCTAGATAGAGTACCTGATAAAGCATTGATTCCGTTAAAGCAAGTTTTGAGAAAGGTTGTGCCTTTGGGTTGTTGCTCGGACTGAGAGAGTTGGTTTTGGCTCTCCATCACCTCTCCCTTTTGGCATTCCATATTTTGTTCGCCACTATTTGAAACCAAATCTTCATATATGAAGGGAAAAGGCATATAGGTTTTTTAATTGGGGACCTTCATACGGTCTGATTCCTTAGTGGCATCTTTTTGGAAAAATAACACCCATCATAGTGAAAATAACTGGTTTCTGAAAGTTTGAAAGTGGGGATGAGTAGATAACCATTCAAGTTCAGCAAAAACATCGTGCGATACTCGAGGTACAGTTCCTCTTGCAATTGGCCGTAACCATTACCATAGAGGAAGTCCACTCACATGTCACAGACATGAGACATGCATGGATTCCTTTTTCCCATTCATGGAATCCTTTATATGTATTGTCCTCTCAGATTATATATTGCCGTATTTCCATGCACTGTAACTAGATTGTGATGCTTCGTAGGAAGGTGTTTGGCCACTTTTTAACTGTACATACATCTAGACATTTGTTTATATAAGTGCCTGTTTTGACTGGCCTGGAAATCAATTCCTTTAAGATTTTGTGTGACATTAGTAGTTAAAGTACTGTATCTGCATAAAACAGCTTGATGCCATCCATATGCGAAACGTACAGGTTTTTCAGATACTCTTTGCTTGCATTTTTTTTTACACTGCTTTAGATATTGATATTGATGTTTAACAACATAATAGTTTTTAACCTTTATTATAATGATTTAATCTTGTAAGCAGTTTTTCCTAGCTTTTGCACCGATATGTCTGTTAATATTTCTTCTTGCCAGGAGCAATATTGTTTGTGATAATAAACACATGCTAGTTGTGTTGATCTGCTTAGAATAATGGTCTTCTTCTTGGCAGTTTTATGGATCATTTGAACTTGATCATGACCCGCCCACATGATAGCAGTGAAGTTTCTCAATTGCTACTTTATTTGAATAATGAATATCTCCAAGAAGTCTGCCATTATCCAATTGGAGATTAATCTTCCATTGAGGTTGCTATTGGTGTTATATTCTGCTGGACAACTGGTGTACATGTTGTGTTCAGTAAGTAAGAAAGGTATTAAAGCAAGTTGATTGAATTAGAGCTGAAAGAAAGTTGGGTTCTGGTGATACTGTATGTGCTTCAGTGGCTTCAGAACAACAACAAATCCTTGCAGTTGGTACCAGAAGAGGGGTTGTTGAGTTATATTCTGGCTGAATCGGCACCACTTATTCGTACAATGTCTTTGTATGATTGGGGGCAAGCCTGGTATAAAATGAGTAATAGTTTTATTATTATTTATTATTTTATTATTATTTGTATTTATTTTTCACTATTAATATTCACTATTAGTTACTATTATTTAATATTTTATTTTTATTTTTTATTACTATTCACAAAATATCTAAGATCACCTGAATACTCAAATGCAATCTATATTTCTAGCAGCTATCATAATGTACATTTGCCTCCTAATAACATTCCTTTTCAAGTTGGGTTTATATGAACTTAGAATACTTACCTCCGTTCTTTTCATCGATCGTCGTGTGATGGTCTGTACTCATTGATGCTGTGTTTCTTTCATCTCTATTGAGTTGCAAGAGGGTTATTATACAAGTCTCGAGAGTTATGCTAGGACACCAAATGTGTCCAAGGAGGCGTTGAATCCAGTAATTAGTGCATTATAGCAGCTGGAGTACTGGAACTGTATTAGATGAGAGAATCATAACTTGGCGCATATATTAATAGGCTTGATTTTTGTGCTTAAGTTTGTGGATTTCCAATTTTTATCGGTTAATTTCTTCAAATTGATCGACCATGGTGCTCTAGTCATGGATTGTGTAGAGAAAATATATTCCTCTTTTTTTTTTTCTTTATCATCTTCTCATGATAGGTTCATCAGTGAAATATAATAAATAATCTTCAATCATCTAATATTTCATTACGAGATAAAAGAAAAAAAAAACTTGGATGGTATATTTCTTATACTAAATCCTATCTTCCTTGCAGGCCCAATGCACCCGAACCACATCAGAAGAACCTTTTTCTTCAACATCCCATAGACCATGTTGTGAATTCCAAGTCATTGACTCCGTCAAGGCCCGAGTTGAAGGCTTTATGTGAGAGAATGGATGGGAAGGAGGCGAGGTAGTTCAAAACCAAGCCAACAAAAATGCTTAGAACCATTTAACTGATGCACAATATTATTTTTAATTACTCAATACTTTTAATTAAGAGCTGTAAAAAATAATAGATCCAAAAACTAAATGTCAAACTAACAATCTTGACTGGTCAATATTATACCAACATAATTAAACATGTTTACAACCATTCAATAGCATTTCAAGTGAAAGTCAAAAACATACATGTACAAAAGATACTAGTCGATTAAACTAGTATTTATAATTGAAAAAATCTTGGTGCATTCTTGACTTATATAAGCTTTAACTTATATGAATAGTATTTTTACTATTTATGTAAATAGTAAAAATATTGTTCGGCTTATATAAATCGAGACTATACCCAACAGTCTTTTTCATAATTTGTACAAAATACATATTTCTCAACACAACACATCAACTTCAAAGTATTTATAACTTGCACAAAATATAATTTACTCCCCTCCAACACAACCTTATTCAACTCATTTAACATGCCTGTCCAAGTCCCAACATTGCCAACCAACAACAAAGTCTCAAAATAATCAAACAAATTCAGAAGTGTTTTTTGAATATTTTTATCTTTCAAAAATGGAAGTTACCATTCTCGCCCCTATTATTATAATAAAAATATTTATTTGTTATCAATTATTTCCTATAAAAATGAATATTTTATTAAAATAAATTTATTTTCATTGCAAATAACTCGTTTTAGATGTTCATTTTTCTTGTCTTGCAGTGCATATGATATCATGTATTATGTATTTGTTTGTCTTATAATACTTACTATTTGCATTATTTAAAAAATTTTAAGTTTTTTAGTCATAATAAAAGCTCGACCAGATCATATCAATCAAGTTGCATAGGTTGGTTAAGCCTTCCAATTTACAAACTAACCTTTCAGTTTATTTTATCTAATCGTTCTTTATGCTCATTACGCTATCAAATAAATCATGCACATATATTTCATCCATGTCATAATTGTGCCCAAACAATATTATACGATCGGCATATCATGATCATGATTGATCTTATTGTGTCAGCATCTCCCACTTGGAATAAATGAAATAATTAAAACATTGATTTCGGTAATAACATAACGTCATAAAGAGGTCGAGACTCGGATCGAAAGGGCCCCATGGAAATTTATAGGATATTTCTTTTTCTTTATCTTATTAATTATGGTCCTTCAAAATCATCCCACAGTGGTTAATTAAGTAGTACTTTGGTATTCCCTTGAATTATTAAGTTTGATTTGAAGCAATTAAGAATATTTTTTTTTTAAGTTTCCATTCGGATTGTAGAACTTAAAACGTGAGAGAGTGACATGTGTGTTTGTGTGTGTTCTACATGAGCTATCGAACGCTTTATCAGATTCTCCATATCCTACACAAATTCTAGAGGATCTAGCTCCAAGATTTATAGATAAGTGGATGTGCAAGACATTGATGTTGACTATACTAAAAAGTAGGGCATGCATCGAGTTAAATAAACTAATTTTCATATCTAAACTGGAGTTAGGCAATGCCCCCACCACATTCACCCTGCTCCCGCATGGTAAGATAACGACAGAGCTGGGGTTAGGTTTATTCTTCAAGGATGGGTATACTTAGTCCGATTCTATTTTTTTTATTTGTTAATAGTTTTGATAAAAAAAAATTTAAAATTTAAGAAAATTACTCTTCTGAATTCTAAATTCTCAAGTTTAGAATTCGGATTAACAATCTTAGCTAGGGTGGGATGGCTCTAGCAGGATCCCGCCTAGTCTTTTGCCCTGCATCTATATATTTATATTATACATAATTACACATTTATTATATATATTTTTTTATTATATATAAATGTACTAACATGTATTAAGTAAATCTTTTACTTTATTTTATGTAAGTTGTAGTGTGATAGAGTCAATGATCTAGTCAATGTTTTATAGGTTGTCCTCACAATATAAGCCTTACTTTATAATTTCTAAACTAACAAATTTAAAAGTACATAATTTTTAAATTATAGTCATATTTACAAATTTAAGTTTACAACTTGGTACAAAATGTATTCCTAATCACTTTTAGATCTAGAAATAATTTAAAACCTAATGGATTGTAGTTCATTATTGAATTAGATGTGGAGCAAAGGGATTGGAAATCTGCCCACAAGATGCGAGGGCAAGGGTGAAGACCCCACCTCCTGGCCCATGCGGGATGGGGTGCAAGGAGGGAGCTACCTTGCACCGTATGGTGCAGGTGGTACCAAAAGACTCTAAAACTTTCTTAAAAAATCTTGTTTTCTCTTTGTAGAATGTTTCATATAAGATATTCCATTTTTATCAACTTAAGTTTACTTAAGTACTTTTAATTTGTGGTTAGTTGTTTTAAAGCTCGTTCTAAATGTGTTTAATTTAGGGGCAATGCTACGTACAAATAACTCTCTCATTAATTAAATAAATTTCCTAGGGGCATTCATGAAAATCATAAGAGCATTTTGGTTTTATTCTAACTCATAATTTTAATCTTTGCATCAATTTAGACCTAAATAAACTCATAACTTGATAGCATATATGAGTGTACGTGTGTGACGCTTAAAAGAAATGAAAATCTAAAATCGATCTTATATTTATTACATATGAATATTTAAGAACATATTAAACAATTAATAAATATTGTTTATCTTATAAAAAGTACTACAACTACAAAGAAATTCTAGAAAAGTAAATCCGCAATTTAATATAATTTTATATAATATTTGATAAATTAATAAATTTTGCATTGTAACGTATCA
Source organism: Platycarya strobilacea (assembly GCA_036898215.1). NCBI lineage: Eukaryota > Viridiplantae > Streptophyta > Magnoliopsida > Fagales > Juglandaceae > Platycarya > Platycarya strobilacea. Next base: position 10,373,419 of record CM072545.1, read on the forward strand.
CTTAATTTATAACTTTAATTTTATGAAATGAATAAATATTTAGCTTATTTTTTATATGCATCAGTCTTGTTAAAAAGTTATCACATTTAAGAAGTGATTTGGATTAGGAGATGAAATGAGATGAGTTTTAAAAGTTGAATAAAATATTATTAGAAGATTATTTTTTAATATTATTATTATATTGAAATTTGACAGAATTAAATTGAAATTTAAAAAAAAAAATTAAATTATTTAAGATATTTTATATAAAAATTTAAAAAAATATACTAATGAATTTAAAATAAATTGTGAGATATGAGCTTACTCCCAAACCCAAAATGGTCTAAATCATAATTGAAAAAAATAATTGATCGGACAAAAACCTGCACAACGAAGTCATTGGAAGAGTTTCCTTACTTTTTGTATGTCTCAACATCCAAATATCAGTTAAAGAGAAATACTTTTCAATTTTAAATTCTTAATTTTTTTATTTAATTATTAAAGAAAATAAAAATATAAACAAAGCAAAAAGAAAATTAAACTTTTAAAAATTATAAAATAAAAATAATTTTTAAATAAAAATAATAATAATATTTTATTTTAATAATATTTTAATTTTAAAACATTTTTATTCACTTTCTTGTCTCTCATTTTTAAAATTTTATAAAGGAAAATGATTCTCTTGCCCGTACCATTATATATAAATTGTTTTACTTCTATTAATAAATTTTTAATTTTATATATCATGTAACATGTGTGAAATCCTCGAAAATGATTCCGAGTGGTATCATTAAAATCAGAACTTGGCATATTTAATCAACTGACACGAACAAGATCCGAAAAATCCGTCCTTTAACGGTACCCATTCCTCATTTCTTTTTCTTTTTTTCTTTTTCTTTTTCTTTTTTGGATCGTTCCCATTCCTCATTTCACAATTGCTAACTTATTTTTCTCTAAAAAAATAAATACATAAATACTCTGTTCGATTATTCATTATCTATTTATACTCAAAATAATAAAGTTAGGTATAGGCCTCAAATAAATATACTCCTTATAAATTATTTATAAAAATAAGTTTTATTAATAAAGAATGAATTTAAAATCTACTTTTTTACAACAATTAATATACAAGTTATTTATTTAAAACTTATACAAATAATTTATCTACTCAAAATACATGCCAATTAGAGTGACGAGAATTAACTTTGAGTTGTAGAGAAATATTTGTTCACGATTTATATATCTTTTGAATATATGTAGTATAAAAATGTTATTTTTATATATTTTTTAATCTAATTATTTATATTTTTTATTTATTTATATTTTTTTAATTTTTTTAATATTTCAACTGACATAATATTATTATCACGTCACTGATTCTATAAATATAAAAAGTATGTAGAATCGTGTTCCCATAGTATTGCTCAACTTGAGAGAAAAATATAAACTTCAATAATTCATAATCATATTTACAAACTTATAAGTAACACTGATAGAGTAATAATTTGTTTATTGAGGATGATTTTTCAAAATGATAGAGACATTGTAAGGATTTATTTACTTATTTTTGGTTTTGAATAGATGTTTCTAAGAATTTTGTCAAAAGGAAAAAGACTAATTCTTACAAATTTCTTGAAATTAATCGATACATCATGAGTTATGACATGGGCCAACAATGAATTAAATGGAAATGGTACTTGTACTTTATATGTTTAGAATCCGAACAATTATGTATTTCAAATATTTTAATAACATAAAGACAACATGTGTATTGAATAGTATTTAACACGAGAATTTACCCTGACTATATATGATAACATGGATTAACGTGAGATCTAGATACTGTATTTAACTCTTCCTTAATCAATCGAAATATAGTACTTTTTTTGGTGAAAATAAAAAAAGTGAGAAAAATAATTAATAGCTCGTTGGGAGTTTAGTTTTTGTGTTTGGTTCTCTGTTTTTGTTTTTATTTTTATTTTTTTAAATTTTAATAATTAAAAAAATTATTTAATAATATTATAATTATTTAAAAATATTTAAGAATATTAAAAATATATATAAAAAAAATTAACACTAACGAGGCATTCTAAGGGGCAAACTACGGCCTCCTTTATAAAACTGGTATGCAAAGCACATATGATAAATTAATACTTATATAACGTAATTTGATATAAAAATAAATTTTAAAATTTGAATATAATTAGTTTTTTTTTTTAAGTGTTGAATATAATTAGTTAAATCTTACTATTTAAGAGATTTTGATTATGTAATATACATATATAATAGAATAAATAATAAATTTGTGAATCTATGAAACTATTTGCTGCATGTTCATATCGTATCAAATAAAAAAAATAGAAGAAAATCCACAGAAGTAATTTTCCTACAATATTAGACCGTTCGTTTCATAATTCAAGAACTGTTAGGAATATGAATTACAACTAAAAAGAAAAATCATAAAGAAATTACCGACACTTTGTGTAGAGCCAAAATCAATAACAAAAGAAATGCTAAAATTTCTAATTTCTTTCTTTATTATTTTTTGAATGTTACGTACCATTTTCTCATGCATAGATGTATATTTACATTGCAGATTAAATGTTCAATTCAATGACCCCCACCGTACAAAAAACCTTCCAACCAGACTGTATCATAACTGTACTCACTGTAAAGATCAGGCACACCGGAGGCAGCCCAAAGCCGTTGATTGAACTCATTCTTCATCTCCTCCGGCACAAACTGGGTCCTACACAGAGGACAAGTTTTCTGATCATGCTCCATCCATCGGTCCACACAAGTCCGGTGGAAAATGTGCTTGCAATTCCTCAACTGTCTGATCTCTTCCCCTCCCTCGAACTCGTACAGACAAACCGCGCAGCTTTCCGGCAGGTCGCCGGAGCCGGCAGACTCCGTGAGGTCCTGGAACTTCATCACGGGCAGAAACTCCTGGATCAGGAGTGCGGCCACATGTTTGGGTTTGGGTTTGGGTTCGGGTATCCGGGTCGCGTCATCCGGCCAAATTGCGTCGGTTTCGAGGAAATCCGAGAGACCCAAGAAGTGAAAGAGCGAGAAAATGAGATTTCTAATGAAACCCAGAAGGGAAAGTGCGTGGAGAAAGGTGCTTGGGAAGAAAACATCACTGTACCCGGCTGGAAAGCCCATGGAGCTCGGAGTAGGAAAAAAATGGACCTTTTTAGTTTTTTCTCAACGAGGAGAGAGAACTTTAGCTAATTCGCCTTTGTGAGACTTGAGAGAGAAATTTATAGAGTTTTCAGAGAGAGAGAGAGAGAGAGAGAAAGAGAGAGCTGGAACTTGGAAGGTTCTGTTTCAGGTGTGACCGTGTGTTAATAAGAAGCTAGAATTACAGGTTGTGAGTTATGGGAGGAGAGTGATATGGCAGATGATAAGCATGTGGCGGAGAATGATTGGTGGGGTGAGTGAAGGAATCTGAGGGTAGTTCAGTGGGTTTTGGTCGTAGAAGGCTGCGTATGCTTCAGCTAATATTTTGTATTGAATATTAGTTGAGAAATTAAACTTGAACCTACAAAGCAGCCATTTCTTGTACAAAGAAATAAAATAAAATAAAACAGAGGCAGTCAACATGGGCAGAGTCTGCAAAATGTTCAAACTCGTGCATCACGTGGTGTAATTGGGAAATTGTGAGGAAGTGGGTGCTAATAATAGCTTATCACCATCTTGGTAATCATCTCTAACATTGGATTAATTTAACTTATATAAAGGATTGGGTTAGGTTTGTGACTTAATTTCAATTTCTAAGTTGTTTCTTTGCTTCAAAGTTACAAATATATACATGCATGTGTGTCATATATTAACAACTCTATTTAGTTAGTTGGACTCTATTGTCGAATATTGTAGTGTCAAATTTGCAGTTTGGTGTTTTCTAAAAACTTTAATGTCTTCAAATAAGTGAATATTCGGCTTGAGAGAATGAGAGTTTAGGGTACATTTGGTAAATGCAAATACAAAATATTTATAATTTTAAATAATTAATTTTTTTTTATCTAATCATTACAATTTTTATAAATTAAAAAAATAATAATCAATGTAACCTTTTCAAACTTCAAAATAAAAATAGGATTAAACCATTTCTCTCTGATGTTTTAAAATTTAATAAAATAATTTAACTCAAATTATTATTTTTTATTATTTATAGACTATTTCACTATTATTCATAGAATTATATGATTCCAAATGAGTTTACTAAAATTATTTATAGACTATTTCATTATTGCTCATAAAATTATACTAGACTGCTTCAAGTATATTATTGGGCCATTGGTATTACTTTTGAAGTTTTCTATATTATTAGTTAAGCTTTATAATCTCCGTTAAATTCTTTAATGGCTTTAGGCTTACCCAGCGCATTTGAGTAACATTAACCGACTTGTCAAGTTTGAAAATGGAAGTTTTTTAAACATTTTTAAATATTTTTTATTATTATTTATTATTTTATTATTATTTATTATTTATTTTTATTACTATAATTCGTTATTTTTTTTATTATTTAATATTTTATTTTATTTTATTTACTTATTTTTAATTATTATTTATAAATATTCTTAAATATTCTCAACATTATTGATGTGACAGATATTTATATGATTGATTTTTAAGTTTTAATATATTTTTAGGACACTTACACAAACAATACTGTATATATGGATGTTAAACTAGTGTGTTGGAAATAGTAAACAATCTTGTGAGATTGAATGCCCATGTCTTACTTAGAGAGGTAGACCATATTCAATTGATTTATACCATATTCAATTGATTAGTTTATCAGTTGAGTAATCAATTGAATTGAGTGTAACTCGTCATGGACAAAGTTTTCACCATTTTGCAATTATGATTTGAGATGTTGCATGTCCATCTTTTATTGGCCATACTACTCTTTCCCAAACATAAAGCAACGTTTTGTTCAGAAAACAAGGATTAAAGGGTGCATTAAATAGTGTGTGTAATTATTATATTTTTCTGTCCATCTCACGCCTAATTATTATTGTTTGTACCACTTGGCATGATCTTTAGATTCTCTATCATTTCACTTGAATAAAATATAGAACGCAAAGTTCTACAGTAATATTCCCAATAATCCATTGTATATAATTAATTTCTTATTTTCTCTCATGTCATTTAGAAGCTAAATTTTAGTCATAAGATTCTACTATATATTCACATCTTTCGAGTGAAATTATTGGTTTTTTCCAATTAGTAATTTTCTAACTAACCTTTTATTTTTTAATAACTTTCTCTATACGTTGTTTTATTCTTCTATGTATGCGATGATCCCATTACTTGTCTTCTTTTTACTTGAGATTCTCACCATGGGCAAATTTTTTATAATTGAACAACATATTAAATCTAGAAGCTGCCCATAGACTGAATATCGGAGAGATGCATAACATATGTGTATTCTAAAAATTAACGCACCACAAGCATTTAATATGGCTAAAGTATTTAATATAGTCACAAAAAATTTATGCAAATGAATCGACAAAATGACATGAGTACTACTTCATATAATAAGCTCGATTTAATTTAGAAAAAAATAAAAAAGTAAGTTTACAGTACAACATATAAGAGATAATTACATCAAATTCTATAATAAATTTGTAGATTTATTTCTATAAAAAAAACAAATTGACTAAAATATTTTATAATTAATATTGCTCGACCTATAAAATATTTATAAGTCTAGCTTACTCTAAAATCTAGGCTGTCTTCAATCTCCCTCAAAATTTTAGATATCATATTTTATTTCAAAGTATTATGAGAAAGATGTGTAAATTTTTTTTTTTTTTTTTTATCGAGTGACGTTGGAATCGATCAGATTGTTTCTAGTATTAAAAATAGTCAAATTATTTTTGGCTGTTTTTTTATAATAAACATAATAAAAAAAATAAAAAAATACAATAAAAAAATAAAAACATAATAAAAAACATAATAAAAGAATAAAATAAAAATAAATTTTTGAGAGATTCGACTCTCATCCGAACGGAGTTATCGGAGACGACGGTAACTGACTTATTTCAGGTTTAAGGCTGTTGGGGTTTTATAGGAGGTCATCGTCGCATAGGTGAACTCGCCAGAGCCCACCAGTCCCGATGGAGTGGGCGGTGTCGGCCACCACCACCTCCAACGACGAACTGCTCTTCTTAAGGGTGAGCTTCTCTCTATTTTTATTAGTCATTTTTTCTTAACTGTTAAGTGTTAACCATTTAAAAAAAACATTTTATTTTTAAAGATACCTCCATTACGGAAGAATAGAGGCAAATTTAACTTGATTAATATTGAAACTTATATCTTGAACATTGCATATATATATATATATATATATATATATACGCACGTTCTTCAGACTTGCCATCCTGCTATTGGCCGTCTGATGATCATTGCCATACATACAAAAAAGAAAAAAGGCGAGAATCCAAAAATATACCAAAAATCATGAAAGGGAAAAAGATAAGAAAACTGGACCAAAACAAGGACCCGAGAGAACGGGGTGGGATATTCCCACTTGAAAGAACATGATGATGGAGGGCCGAGAATCCAGGGTCCGCCATGAGACTAGGTGGGTAAGAGGAATTAGAGAAGATTAGACAGAAAGGACAGATCACATCCGTCTGTGCATGGTGGTCATGCGCTGATCGGATTGAGTTACTGAAATAAATCTGATAATATATATTATTAGAATATTAGTCTGGTGCCAGAAGTTTTGCTGGTGACGGTCCATGCTAGGCCAAGACATGACTCATGATATATGGTCCTTGCAAATACCTTCAACTTATATTTGTCCCTTTAGTTCAAAGTAGGTGCTGTTGTTTTCTAGTGTACTAAACTTGGTCGAGCAGTTGTAGTGATTCAACGAGAGGACAAATTAAGCTATCCTAGTTAGGAATATAGCATGTCAAGTGGGGTCGTTGATCTGTTTCATCTCTCTCTCTCGGGTCATGCATCCAGACCCACCGGCTCAAAACAATCTCATCAGTTTTGTGGTTTCTATCTTCTCTATTGACCCTTGATTTGGATCTTCTAGATGGAGCCCTTTGGCTGTCCCCTTCACCAACCCTCATGAGTCTCTCAGAGTCTCATAACAAGACCTGAAAGATGATGCAGAAAGCAAAGACTAGCTAGCTAGGAACCATTACACTGATACTAAAAAACTGTGAATATTTCTATCATTTATAATCGAATTAGTTTATTTTTATAGATGAAATAAGATTAGATAGATAAAATGAGATAAATTGAGATGAAAATTAAATAAAATATTATTAGACTATATTTTTTAATGTTATTTTTATTTTGGAGATTCAAAAAAATTGAATTTTTTATTTTATTTTATATAAAAATTTAAAAAAATTATAATGATTAAATAAGATGAGATAATATGAGTTAGAATGAATTATAAAAACAATAGAGTTGATTGCTTTCTTTCTTACCCCACACATATAAGGCAAACTGGAAACAATTTACAATATTTTGCTATTATATATGTTAAGGACGTGTCTCGTTAAGGACGTGTCTCGCCTCCCTCCTGCAACTGTTCACCTGTAAGAAATTGATGAGATCCGGCAATTTTCGCCTGAGAAAGTTCTGATACCTAAGTCAGTAATTTTGCTAATTATTTTAAAAGTAGCTCGAAGGTTAGAGAGAGAAGTCCCCTTTTCATGTAGGGTTACCTAATTTATATAGGCCTCGTGGTAATGTTTATCCTCTGCCATTATTTTTATTCATGAGTTATCATCCTGTAACTGACGTGATCACGTATATGCATGAGATCTTGTGAAAAATAGCGAGAATTAAGTATTAGTTTATTTACGTGACTCTGCAAGGATTTATACTGACTCATTCTCTTGGGTTGATAGTTGGGCCTACTGTATTAGTTTTATTCTATATGGGCTCTCATTCTGGTGGGCTTCCAAGCCCCTCGACTTAAATAGACCCTACAGCTACCCCGCGAATTCTTTATGCCTGAAGGCATAGAGAATTCAATTTATTTTGACTTTTGAATGTTTTTGGTTCCCACCATGATATGCCTTAGACTTTGTTCTTTTTCCGTGACCTTTCGAGTGTCTGTTGTCCTTTCATCTTCTTATCAAATAATCGTGGCAACAGGGGGGAGGTTTATCGTGTGACGGTTACTTTTCATCTAATGGCTATTTCTCTATTTTCATGTCAAGTCATAATGTCCCTTCTATTAGTGTTCTATAGTCAAATTTTCCTTTAAATACTCATTTTTCCTCTTTTTCTTCCTTACATCTGCATATTTTACTCCTGGTTTTCCCTCCATTCTCTGCATTCTTTCATTCTTGTCCCTTTCTTGTTCTTTATTCTTGTTCATTATACCTTTCCTTTTACAACCCCCTAGCAGACCAAGGTAGCAGTTCAATTCAACATTTTGATGTTCCTAAGGGCACAATGTTTGATGGGTATTCGTGGCGTTCAAGCGTCCGAGAGGAACACTTGGCTGGGGTTTGGGAGGAGTTGTGATGAAAGCTCCTGAGTCAGGATGCTGTGATGATGAGGGATTCTCTAGTTGGGTGGCTCTCTATGTCGCCCTCTTATCCCACAGGTTGAAACTTCCTTTTTGCCGCCCCCTTTGTGACATTTTAGATCTTTTGGAACTGGCTCCTATCCAACTTCACACTTTCGCCCTAAGAGCTTATCTATGTGCTTGCATTATTTTCGGATGGTTCTGGAGCCCCTCTACGATCCTTACCTCGATTTGACTGCTCGGGAGTTCATGACTTTTTACGCTGTGAGGGCGGCTACTAAAGGTTATGTAGTCGGTTTCCACAAAAAGGAAAATGGGCAATCTTTAGCTCTGTTTGAGAGTCGGTATTCTAATATCAAGGCGTGAATCACAAAGTTCTTTTTTATCAGCGGCCCGGGGTGGGAGTTTCCTGGCCAGGAAGAGATCTTTAGGGATTTTCCAGTTAAGGCAATCTGGCGCCCTATCCCTAATGGATGGCGTTTGTGGGCCCTCATGCCTCCATTGTCTCGTCAAGAGCTGGCTCGGATTAATATTGTTCGTGCTTGGGCTACAGATCACATGGATGACCTTTGGACTTATAAGCTGTTGTCTCTCGCCCATATAGATCGGTTTTTGACATCCCTCAATCACTCCTTCGTTCAGGGACGTGATTTCATAATTACTGATGTCATTTCTGCTCCTCTACCAAATCCTTATGACAAAACCACGATAGGCACCCTTGTTGTGCGGGAGAATGAGGATAAGCCAAGGGAGAAGGGGCGATCGAAGTCCCATATAAGCGAGGGCAAAAGGGAAAAAATATCAAAAAATAAGAATGATGAGAGTCAGAGGAAAAGGGCTAGTGCTGAGGATTCCTCTCAGCTCCCTCTTTCAAAGAGACCTTCAGTGTCCATCGAAGAAGTTCGGGAGCGGACGCCTACACTCCCATCTTCAATAAGGGAGTTGGCGCCCTCGACAAGAGCCTGCGAGCAGCCACCCCACGGGTCAGAAACTCCTTTGGGAGACAGTCAGGCCAAAAAACTTTCCTCGCCTGTGGCTACTACACCGGCCGCCTCTAGTGGTTCCGCCACGAGACCATGCTCCACTGGCTTGAGGAATAGGGAAGGCTTGGCCAGCATTGCCCTTTTTAAGCTAGCCGCCACGTTTCGAGTTCAGGCACCTAGTCATTCGGAATCTTCTCCTGTGTTCGGGCCTCCAGCTAACGAAGGCCCAGTGAGGGGTGGCGATCTACCTTCTGGTGTGGCGGTTGCCCTTCAGTTGGAAAGTGTTATTGGTTCCGGTGCCCGCCCATTATCTTCATCTGAAGCTACTCCCAGGAGAATGGGGGAGAGTTTGGTTGGCACCTGGCCCACTAGTCGAGAGGACTCCTAGTCTCCTGCTCCTAAGGGCGCCCGCGAGGACTCGGCCGTTGGCTGGTCTGACTTAGAAACTCTCCCGAACACCATATCTGGAGGTTACACTCCATCTTTAGTTGGTATCGGTGAGTGTATCTTGCTCATCCCTCTTCCTACGTCTTCGTTTAGTGGAGATCTCGAATCCCTTACAGAAGCAGAGTTAGATGTCTTGCTTCAGGAGGGTGCCCAAGCAGAACGGGGGGAAGCAACTCGCCCTAAGGTACTGCCTGACTCTGGGCACTTGTTGGGCCAAGTGGCGCGCGACTCCTAAGCTTATGAGAACTCTAGCGGCTTAGAGGGTTGATGACCCCTTTGAAAATACTGGGGGTGACGGCAGCGGGGGTGCTTCTTCCTCGCCTATTCTTGTTCAGGCCGATATCGTTACGAAAATGGCCAACCAGCTGAAGGATTGGTTTTTAGCGATAACCTCACGACTTCTCTTAGTTTCTCTTCCCTCTTTCTTTCTTCTCTTTTACTTACTTTGGTTCTCTTTTTTCTTCATAAGGCGTTGATAATTTGGCGGCACGCGTGGCTGACTTTGTCCGTAGGAAAAAAGAGATGAAAGGGCAGTGGCAAGCGGCCAAGGCTGAACTAAAAGTCCTGGTTGAAAGAAACAGGGAGCTCGAACTCTGCCTGAATCAGGCGGAAGGTTTCACCAACTTTCTTCTGGGGGAGCTAAAGCTATGTGACGACGAGGTCTTTGAGTTTTGGGAGGTTGTTCGTTTGCTCAAGAGACGAAGATCTGGAACGACTTTTCCCACCAAGTTTTGCAGTCAAAAAGAGATCTGGTGAAGGTGCAACTTTCCAAAACTCAACAGAACTTCAATGCTGAGTCTGCCCGCTTGGGCTTAGAACTCCTCGCCCGCAACGAAGAATTAGGCTCAGTCTGAGAGGAGCTTGCCAATTCATAGGAAATGTGTAGTGGGTTGACTAAGGACTTGTTAGATGCCCTGGAGAAGGTGCGTCATACAACTCAAGATCTTTCAGAGGCGCAAGGTTCTCTAACTGAGCTTTGGGAGCGTCACCAAAGGTATAAGGCGAGCCGTGCGAACATGGATGAGGAGCTTAGGAAGGCCAACTTAGTTGCTTTGGCCAGGGACGAACAACTAGTCAGGAAAGCAGACCAGTTGGTTGCTGCTCAAGCGGACATCACCCGCCTTCGGGCCCAATTGGCTATGGTTTCTCAGGTCAGGGACACGGCCTTCACTTATGGTCATAGTGCTGGCATTGTGCGCCTGAAAAACCGTCTCTTGGCTGATCTTGCTACGGACCTCCAGACTCTCGATACTAGTTTGTTCTCTCCTGAGATGACCACCTGCAGCCACGTTGATATGTTCAAGGCAAAGAAGTTCTAGACGTCTTTCTAAACGTGCCTCTACTGTCACCTTCTGAAAAAGGCGACGCCCCCTAACTCAAAGTCGCAATTCTTTGTATTTTATTTAATTTTTTTATTTTTACTGTGGTTGCATGTTGCAACCTTGACTTGTAATCAAATTCTTTTCTTGTAAATAATATCGATTATCTGCTTTGATGTTGTATTCTCGATTCGTAGCTGGATAGTTTCGAGTGTTCGTCTCAATCCCTGTTGCTGTCTGTTTTTACTCTCGCATTTACTTTTGTTCGAATCATTCTTGCAGTTCGTGACCTTTCCCTTAACCCTGCAAGCTGGATAGCTTGTTGTGGATTTTTTGTTAGCTGGGCGGTCCCCAACCTTTCTCTCTCTCTCTCTCTCTCTCTCTCTCTCTTTTATGTGGCATCGCAAGTGTTGAGACTCATTGTTGGTGTTTAAAGGTAGGCGGGGTCATTTGCCTCTGCGCCCCTTTTTTGTATGACACCTGCAAGTGTTCTACTCGTCTTTGGTATTTTAGGTCGGCCAAATCATCATCCTCTGCGCCCCTTTTTTTATATGGCACCTGCAAGTATTCTACTCGTCTTTGGTGTTTTAGGTAGGCGGGATCATTTGCCTCTGCACCCCCTTTTTTGTATGGCACCTGCGAGTGTTATACTCGTATTTTGTGTTTTAAGTAGCTGAGATCATTTGCCTCTGCGCCCCATTTTTCGTATTGCATATGCGAGTGTTCTACTCATCTTTGGTGTTTTAGGTAAGTAGGGACAGAAATAGGGCACCCAAAAGAGACAACAAGAGCAGGTCGCCCCAAAGAGGCTACAGGAACAAATCACCACCAAGAGATGACGGAAACAGAGCGCCTATTGGGGATATCCGAACAATAGCAGGGAGTTTTGCTGGAGGCGGGATGTCCATATCCACTCGAAAGACGAGGAATGAGGAGATCTATGTAGCGAACAGGGCGCCCAAACAACAAAAACTCAACAATAACCGGGTAGTGATATCCTTCGAAGAGGTAGACAGAGAAGAGGTGTTATACCCACACGACGATGCTCTAGTTGTCACTCTTATCATAGCCAATTATGTGCCTAGACGAGTGTTGATTGACAATGGAAGTTCAACCGACATACTGTTTTGGGAAGCATTCGACATAATGGGGATTGATGCTGACCAATACGACCTTCTCCAACGCCGTTGAAGGGCTTCTTGGGTGATGAGATCCGGTGATCTTCGCCTGAGAAAACTCCGATGCCTAAGTCAGTAATCTTACTAATTATTTTAAAAGTAGCTCCAAAGCCAGATAAAAAAGTTCCCTTTTCATGTAGGATTGATTACCTGGTTTATATAGACCTCGTGGTAATGTTTATCCTCTACCATAATTTCCATTAATGAGTTATCTTCCTGTAACTGACATGATCACGTATATACACGAAATTCTGTGAAAAATGGTGAGAATTAAGTATTAGTTTATTTACGTAACTCTATAGGATTTTATATTAACTCATTCTCTTGAGTTGATAGTTGAGCCCATTATATTAACTTTCTTCTATATGGACTCTCATTTTGGTGGACTTCTAGGCTCTTCAATTTAAATAGATCCTACAATATAAGTACAAGTAGCATTCGTATTCCAACTAATTCAAGGGTACTGTATAAGCCGAAGCTTTCAATAAAGAACGACAATGGATTTTTAATTTGTATGGGGTTTTTCAGAAAAAGAAGGTTGAGGTGGACTTTGGTAAGCTTGTTACTGTTACTTGGGGTTTATCGAACATTTGTTTACTGTCACCTCTAATCAAGCTCGCGATCAACATGATGACTTAGGTGATAGGTCCCGTTTATATATAAAAGTATTCTCATATGCTTTCAAATATTTTATTTTTAATCATGATTGCTCAAATATAAAATGTTTTGCAAATTTTAAAATCTTTAAAATTTTTATCTAATCACGAAGACTTTTTCGAGCTCGTAAACAAACACAAAAACCAATATAAATTTTCTAAATTTCAAAATAAAATATTATTTAAATAATATTTTAATTTTATAATATTTTTATTCATTTTTTTCTCCCATTTTTCTAAGAGTTTTTCTGTTCATCAATCTCGCATACTACTTATCACATTTATTTTTATTTTATTTTTTTAAAATTTATTCTTCTAAACTAATTGAAATCTTCTATTCATTATTCATAATCATACATACCACATATTTGATAAGAGAAAATTTAGAAAATTAAAAAATTTTGTATTGTGTACTATGGTGTGAGAATGATTAGTAGAATTTTTCTATTTAAAATTCGATAAACATCTTAACTCAAATCATTTTACTATTATTAATAAATTATTTCACTACTATATAAAGATCATCTACTAAAATATTTTAAATATTCAAATGGAGCCTTACTATTATGGAAGTGAGCCATTTCTTACAATAGAGCATTAAGCATACTTACACTTGTAGGGTATATAAATACTGTGTAATCATTTTAAAAAAAGTCTAATCTATTACTATAAAGTTAATTTTTTTTAATCTAAATTCTACATTTATCTATTTTTTTTTAAGTAATTATATGGTATTTGTATTTCATGATTATAAATATTATTTCTCTATTTCATATCATAGAGCTTCCATTGCTTCAATTAATATTTATTTTCCTTCTCTGTCTTTAATTATACTTACAGGGTTTTTTTAGTATTAAATAAAAAACGCGTCATATTAAATAAAAACATTTAATTATCATATCATTGGTCCGCCGATCCCTGAGGATCCTGGCTTGGTCCTTGCCAATGGGCTTTTTCTGTTAAAGATTTATAGTGATGGGCCTAATTAAGCCAGGAGATGAATCACGTCCTGCATTTGTTAGGATATAGAATAGAACAACCTATACATTTGGGCTTTCCCCTTTTTAGTCCCTTTCTGCATGTTTTGATTCAAAACTGGAGCTTGTTTTCAACAGTGAACGTACAAGTTTACAACCAAAACTCCAATAATGGGGAAGCTACAACGCTGCTAATGGGACTACATGAGGCTAAACTGAGATGTGTTGAAAAGTTAGTCATAGTGGGAGACTCATTAAACACGATTTAAGCAGTAAAAAGTCCAACACCATTTCGGACTGAACTAGCCACCTATACCTGCCACTTATTCAAGACATCAAATTTGTTCTCTTATCTTTTAAAGTTAAAAAATGAGAAAAATATATGGAGATCTAGATCGATGCGTGCTTTCAATTATGCAATATTAGGCAGCAACTAGAATTTTTTTGGGAAGCAGACCCCTCATTTCCATCCTACCTTCAATGTTGAATTTTCATTTCCATAGCGGAAATGACCCGCCTCCCCGCCCCCCCAAACAAAATGATTTGTAATGTTAAAATTTTCAACTTTATTTATAATGTTCCTCTATAGCAACAAAATTCTGATTACTTAAAATTAGAGGAGCATTATTAAAAAAAAAAAAACTCTCTCTTACACCTTACTATCTATAGAGTCTCCTTCATGATTATTAAAGGAAATCCCTCCAATCATTTATTTGATAAGCTTCTAAACCAACTCTAACATGCGCACACACACTCTCTCATGTTCTACTCCTAATTAGAGAAATCAATAGTAGAACCCTTCTTGCTCTCTTACAAAACAAATTGTGTTTGATTATTGAGTCGTATGTCAAAATCTGATAGAGAAATTGTTTTGGGTCTTTGTTCATGCTTGTACGATATAGCGTAGGCTTGGACTGACAGGCTCAAGTCAAAGTGAAGAGTCATTCAGAAAGTCTTTTATTCTACTTTCGACTCTGTTTTTTACTTGAGAAGTATCAAACAAAAAGTTTGCTTGACTCTTGCTCCACAAGCCGCTCGAACAAACATTTGATGAAGAGTTCACTGGAGGCATGCTCGACACTCTACTCAAATAAATATTATAGAAAAGTGAAAATTAAGACTTCCGCCATGTAATCCTATAAATATACTTATTATAAATAGTTTGGCCAACTGAATGGTAAAACTTTCCCTCAAAGTATATTTTGTAATTCCTAATTATAATAAAATCTTCTACAATTTCATGAACGTAAGTACGTTATCGAATTATGTTAATTTTATGTTAGTATCTTTATTTTCTTGTTTACTATTATTTTTTTGTTATTGTTTTCAAAACAATTATTGGCTTTGTGTGATTTGATAACAATCTCTACTCTTGTTTGATAAGTTCTTGTAACTCAAGCAATTTGAGTGAGCTCAACATGTTCTTTAGCTTTGCAGTGATATTTTGGCTTTGTTGTTTTTGTTTTGTTGGTTGGCTTTTCTTTTGTGCTGTGATATATCCATGCTTAAGTCAACTTCTTCTTGATTAAAATTGGCGACCCCTTGTGCTCAATTTGATAACCTGTTTTGTGCTAATTCTTTTTTCTAGGGGTGGTCAGCGAGTACCCGTACCCGCTGACCCGCCCGCAAACCGCCCCGCCCCCGCCTTGCGGGACAGGTTAACCCGCACAACGGAAACCCAACGGGATAAACCCGCCCGCATTTTGGGTTGGGGGCGGGGGCGGGGGCGGGGGCGGTATAGCTTCGACCCCGTCCCGTGTTACCCCGCCCCCGCATATATAAAAACCCAGATGACTCAAAACGGTGTCGTTTTGTCATATGGATTTTTTTTAACTTTACTTACATAAAACGACGCCGTTTATATAAAACGGCGTCGTTTTATGTAAAGGTCTTTAAGAATTAAGCCCCCCCTCCCCCTTTCGATCTCTGTCGATCACTTTGTCCCTCTCTCTCTTCTCCCTCTCACTCTCTCTCTAAAACCGGCGCAAACCCTAGTCCTAATAAGCTCCTCAGGCCACCGTCGTCACCGCCGCTGGCCACCGGCGCTGCCAAGTGCGAAGCATCCCTCTCTCTCTCCGATAGTTCTCCGGTTCTGTTCTCCCTCTCGGTCTCTCGATATTTCTCCGAATCTCCTGCTAGGTAATTGCTAATCTCCCATTTTTTTCGTTTTGATTCTTCAAAATTTGAAATTACATGATTGTGTTGAAAACTTGAATTTATTGAATATTTGATTATGAGTTTATGGAGTGGATTGTGTTGAGACTTGAGGGTTTGGATTATGGATGCCGATTGCTTAAGGTCTGATTGTCTAGATTCTGGAATTTGCTTGATTTGGTAACCCGTGGTCCCGTAACATATATAATGTATATATATATATATATTTGTTATG
The DNA here is from genome assembly GCA_036898215.1 of Platycarya strobilacea. Taxonomy (NCBI): domain Eukaryota; kingdom Viridiplantae; phylum Streptophyta; class Magnoliopsida; order Fagales; family Juglandaceae; genus Platycarya; species Platycarya strobilacea. Next base: position 10,389,865 of record CM072545.1, read on the forward strand.
TAAATTGTAAGGATTCTAAATTTACAATTTTGCAGCCCGTAACATATATAATGTATATATATATTTTTGTTATGTAAATTGTAAGGATCCTAAATTTGCAGTTATGCACAAAGCTCTCATTATATTCTATTAAAAATTATTTTTAGTTGCATTGAATCATTGATTAAATGTGTCACATTTTAAACCAATTTATAGATTAATCACTTAAATAAAAATATATATTGAAACCATAAAAAATCGACTGACATACTGTAAGTATTGACACATAAAAAAAAAATTGAATTTATGATATTTAGATATTGAAATAAACTAAAAATAAAAAAATAAAAAAATAAAATTATTATTTGAAAAATAAAATCAGTATTTAGTACTAACCATACATGTTAAGTTGTTAACTATAAGTCTATACATCTCAAAATAAAATAAATGAGAATATATATACACACATACATATTTGTGATGTCATATTAAATTAATATGCAAAATGAGTGATATAATCATATAAATTATTATAGTTTGATGCATTAGGTATTATTTGAAAGTTAGACAATTGAGTCTAATTTTGAATTGAGATTTGAGCCTATTATATTTTGGTATGACCATTTGTGTTGCATTTATTATAATTTTAGATTTGTTGTAAATGGAAATTTTAGAAAATTCTAGTGCGAGCTCCCCGGAGGCCGCTTTGGGTACCTCCGGCCCTAACCCTAACCCTAACCCTATCCCGACCACTACCACTACTACTACCACTACCCCTAATCCTACCAGTACTCCCATTCCGGTTGAGACCCCTGACCCTACTCCTACCACTACTACTTGCCCCGCCCCCAAGCAGTCTAGCAAGAAAGCCCCATCCATAATTTGGGCTCATGTCACCAAGATAGAAGGTGGTGACCCCAATGATCCAAAAGCCAAATGCAACTATTGTGGCAAAATTTATGGGTGCCACTACAAGAGACATGACACTTCCCAGATAAAATTGCACTTGGAGGAACAGTGCAAAAAATTCCCAATTTTGAAGTCTTTGGTAGAGAAGGCCCAATATAGGCTTGAAGTTGGATTTTAAAAAATGGGTGAAGGGAGTAGTGGGGAGTTGGCATTAAAGGGGTATACAAAATATGATCCTAACAAGGTTAGGACACACCTAGCTCGCATGATTGTTATAGATGAGATGCCTTTCCAAGTGGTTGATGGGAAAGGGTTCCAAGCCTATTCTAGGTACTTGGAACCAAGATTCAATATTCCTTCTCGCCACACGGTGGCAAGAGATGTTAAAAAACTTTATCGATCAGAAAAAGAGAAGTTGAGGGGTTTATTGGCGGGGGAAAATGTTTACCTCACCACTGATTGTTGGACTTCTTGTAATAATCTTAATTTTATGTGTATAACTGTTCATTGGGTTGATGGGGGGTTGGACATTGCATAAGAAAATCCTCAAATTTTGTCAAACAACTGATCACAAAGGTGAGACGATAGGGAAGGCCTTAGAGGCCGCTGTGAAAGAGTGGGGGTTAACTCGGGTTTGCACTTGCACGGTTGATAATACCGGGGCTAACGATGTTGCAATGAGACATCTTAAGAGTCTCATGAATAATGTGAATAGAACGATTTTGGGTGGAGATTATTTGCATGTGCGATGTGCAGCACATATTCTTAATTTGATTGTGGGTGATGGCTTAGATAAGCTTGGTGACTCGGTTGCTCGGGTCAGGACTGCTGTGAGATGGGTCAGATCTTCTCCTGCTAGATTGGCTAGGTTTAAAGTTGCTGCAACTACTGTGGGTATAACATATAAAAAAGGTCTTTGCACTGATTTGTCTACAAGGTGGAACTCAACCTTTTTTATGTTGGAGGCAGCTCAGGAGTATAAGTTGGCATTTGATACATTGGGTAATGAAGACATACAATATGTCAAGTATTTTGATGAAAAGTTGGGGCATCCTTTGTCTAATGATTGGGAAGCTGTATCTATTTTTATAGAGTTTCTGAGAATATTTTTTACGATGTTACCAACGTTTTATCTGGTTCTCTATATCCCACGGCACATCAATTTTGTCAACAAATATCCAAGGTGAAAGAAGAATTAGATGATATTGCAGCAGGTAGTAACACCACATTGCGGGAGATGTTTAGGACCATGATGGAGAAATTCGACAAATATTGGGGGGAAGAGTTTGATAAAGCCAATATCTTGTTATATGTTGCATGTCTCCTTGACCCACGATTTAAGGTTAAAGGCATGGTATTTGGGTTGACTGATGCAATTGGCAAGGATTGTGTGTCAGCTGTTGCATCTCGAGCTCAGGAAACACTTGTTAGATTATTTGATGAGTTCACTATTGTGGGAGGTGGTAGTGTTGCAGCCCCTACAGCCACAAGTATCCCCCCACCAGGTGCAGATGCTAGGCGTGGAAAAAAACGCAAAATGGACTGGGGTGACAAGATGGAGTCGACCCCCTTGGATTTTATGGGTTCCACCACAGATGCCCAGTCAGAGGTAGACAGATATTTGGCATTGGATATTCATCCATTTGTACGAGATTTTGATATATTAGCTTGGTGGAAGATGAATGTCTCCAAATATCCCGTACTTTCAAAGGTTGCTCGTAGTATCTTGGCCATCCCGATCAGTACAGTAGCCTCAGAGTCGGCCTTCAGCACTGGAGGGCGCGTATTAGATCCTTTTCGGAGCTCATTAGATCCTATCATTGTTGAGTCCCTGATTTGCACACAGAATTGGATCACGGGTGCTGAAATTCATATTCCGGAGGTTATTGATTATGATCCGGTTGAGGCCGAGGACGAGGCTATTGATCAGTCTGGATCTGGTAAATTGTTACGCAATAAATATTTACATTATTTTGTATTTATTTAATTACATTTAATGTTACACAGATTTTACATTTAATTGTTGTAATTTGTAGCGACCGTAATGCCAACACCTGGGACACCGTCAACAGCTACCTCTGCTACAGTATGACCTACGTCACCTACCAACCCATCACCATGGTTTGTACTTTACACAATTGTTTTTTAATTGTTGTTTACATTTATAATTTTATAATATTTGTAATGTTAGTTTTTAACTTATTTTGTAATTCTTGTTTATGATTTTTGACATTTTTTAATTTCTATGACAGTATTATTTTGTATGTCAATTCAAATTGTCAAGCCCATCTTTTAAGTTAATAACTCAATTTAATTTTGGTAAGTAACTTAATATTTTTAATAAATTATTGTTTTTTTCATGTTTATAACTTTATTATTATATTTGTACTCTAATTGTTTTTTAACTTATTGTTGCAGCCTTGCAGGTTAAGCTTAAGCCTTAAGGTCCAACAACCCCACAGTCCCCATCCAAGTTTGCATTATGACTCTTTTATCGTGACAAAATCCAATCACCAGTGTCCAATGACCATTATTATCAATCTTATTTTTTATAATTTTGTAAATTGTAAATTTGTAAATTTGTAATGTTAATAGTTAATAGTACAATTTGTAATTTTATATTTTGTAGGATTCATTTATATTATTGTAAATTTGTAAATTGTAATAATTTAGTAACTAGTCTAGACTTCTAGTAGTTTCTATTTTTAAATTTCAACTTTTAACTGATTTAGACTTTTACATTTTTAGTTATGTTTTTTTAAATTATTTTGTCATTTTAGAATTTAGTAATGATAATTATTTATTATTTAATATATTGATATTTATTATTGTGAAATTATATCAGTTTTGATGATTTTCTGAGTGGAAAATGGCTTAAAAATTTGATCTGGGCCGAAACAGATCCAGACAGGCCCAACATGGACGGTGGCGGGGGGCGGGCGAATGGGGCTTGCCCCGCTCCCCCCGCATATAGGCGGGGTACCCCGCCCCGTGCAACCGGGGGCGGGGTGCGGTTGATATTGTTGACCCCCCGTCCAGGCGAGAGCGGGGGCGGTTGTTGGGGGACCCCGCCCCCGCTAGGGCGGGGATCACCCCTACTTTTTTCATCATTTGACTGTGTACCTGGCAGCTTGGTCATTTGATGTTGCAAGTATTCTTATCTATATACCAAAATATTACCATTTGAAAATGAGTATTAAGAAAATAACAAAATTATTAACATTAGGAGAATAACTTAAATTATTACCGTTGATGATTCTACCGTTAGAAAATATTATTGTGGGAAAAGACGAATTTTGAAAAAAAAAATACTTTTGAATATAATATCGTACCTTTTAACAAGTAATTTAAATTCGATTCTGGTTTAAAATATTTGCTAGAGATTAATATTTCAAAACAAAAGGAAAATGACAAAAGAGTCAATAGTTAAAATTGTGAAAGAAAGTGAAAAATAATAAAAGAAAAATTTTATTCATTATTCTCATACCATATATCACATTTAATTTTTTTCCTCTTACAAAATATGTGATGTATAGATGATTAGTAGAAAAACTCAATTAATTTAAAAATATAAAAATCTAAAATTAACTAAAAATAATAATAATAATGATGTGTGTAGATGATGAGTAACAAAACTTATAAAAAAAAGAAAAAAATTATTTTAATATAATAGAGAAAGAACGTAGAGTGAGGTGTAGGATATTTTGAAAGCATAAGTGGTTAAAATAAGAAAAGATGATTTTGGAGTAAAAATTGGCAAAACTTTTTGTCATCCCAAGTTTCCAATATGGGAAAAGCTAGAAACCGGATGGGTATAACATTCTATCCAATAAAATCATGACACGTAACCACTTAATAGAAGAAAATTTTAGAGTTGACCACACAGGAACAATTGACTAAAGACCTACCCAATTCTCTCCTAGCCGAACATGTCTCTTTCCCTCCTTCCCTCCCTCTGGTATTTCATCTTTAAGGCTTAACGTTGCCTCTACTATTACCCAAACACATCTCTCGACCAGAATCCATCTGCGTTGAACCCGTTTTCCCACCTGTGAGCACGCCAACAAACCTACCAAAACCCATTGGAATTGGTAGTTAGATATTTTAACATGACATTAATAAATGGATCTTCAATTTCTTATGATCTACAATAATAATATGATAAATGTACATTTATTCATCCATCTGACTGATAAAGAACTATACTGACTATAAAAGAAAGATCACCCTAACAACTTTGCCTCATAAGTGTCTCTTGATGGCTAGAGGCACTCTAATGTTATAGGTGAGAACTCTTGAACCTCCCAGTGCTATTTATAGACTTCCGATTATCAAAAAATCTAAAAGTTTGTATCTGACTATAATTAGAGATACAGACTTTTAATCTTATCTTTTAAAAGTAATTCTTATCCTTTCATAACTCAAATATTAACTGATAAGATTTTGAATTATTTCAAAATGATAAGATGGGTATGTGGGACACAGAGTTTAAAATAAAACTCTTACATTCTCCCACTTAGCCCATACGCCCATAAAATAATACTTTTCGTTTATAGGTTTATCACAGGAAATTAACCATACTGCACATGTCAAACTACGAATGCGAGTAATAGCGGTTCTCTGTTATATAATCAACAGATTCTCTTTCATGTACCACAATAGCTGTAACTAAATTTAACACACGATCTTTAATTGAGATAATAAAGGCTAATACAGTAATGTCTTTGGGTTCCAATTCATGTTTATTGTAGACATTAGCTTGTCATTATTCATCCACATATTTTAATGTACATATTAAGTAGAAAAATAAGAAAACAGAAACAACTATAATAGATATATTTTAATGTCCAATAACAAAATGCTTAGTGTATCAATTATCACTTCATTATGTTCACATTATGGGTATAAACATACAACCCATCTTTTCAACATGTCATTTTAAAGTGTAATCATTAACATACAATTATTATGAACATATATGTTTCTGTAATTTCTCCTTAACACTTAGGTATTTAAAATTTCATTAAATATTTATCATTCAGAGAAAAAATATTCTGAGGACATGCATTCTTAGCGGCTTGGCTATAAGTCTACGATTCCAAATCTTAAGATAAATTTTCTCAGTCATAAACCATACAATGTGGCCTCAAAGCATGCCACAAACTTAGAGTTTGAGTATCCAGTTACTTCCAAACTATCAGTTCTTCTGAAGGTAAGCCAATAATCTTTAATTCCTTGCAGGTATCGTAATATCATCGTTACTGCTTTTCTAGCGATGAACAACTTTTCATGCCAAATTTCTCAAGAATTATTTCTATTTAACTTTTTTTATACAATTCTGACAATCCTTGGGTGAGGCATTCTTTGCAATCGAAAGATAGGTGAGGCATTCTCTGCAATCGGAATATGGGTGAGGCATTATTTCATTTTCATAAAATAAGCCAAAATTACTACTAGCAAACATGATATCATCAATATACAGGATAAAAATTATGAACTTACTCCCACTGACATTTAGGTATATACACCTATCAACGATATTTTCTTTAAAACCAAAGGTAGTAATAGTGTTTGAACTTTTAAGTACCATTGTCGGAAAATTTGCTTAAGCTCATATATCGATTTCTTAAGCCTACATATTAGGTGATCTTTACCCCTTTCTGAGAAGCCCTCTGGCTGCTCCATGTAGACATTTTCATCCAAACTTCCATTTAAAAAAGCTATTTTCACATCCATCTGATGTAACTCTAAATCATAATGAGCCACTAATGCCATAATGATTCTAAATGGGTCATTTTTAGATACTAGAGAAAAGGTTTCTTTGTAATAAATGTCTTCTTTTTGAATAAAATCATTAGCAACAAGTTTGTCCTAATGTCGTCTGATGTTGCCTTTTGAGTCGTATTTGGTTTTAAAGACCCATTTACACCTGACTCTTTTACTTCCTTCAGGCAACTCAACAAGATCCCATATTTAATTTTGATCTATGGATTTCAACTATTCTTTCATGGCATCGATCCATTTATTAGAATCACTTTCCTCTATGACTTGTAAAAATGTTACTGGATTTTTACTTATCCTAATATTAAATTCAGATTCCTAGAGATACACCATATAATTTGTTGAAATGACAGGTTTCCGATCTCTCTGAGATCTGCACAAGACAATATATTCTAGTGATTCCGAACTTGGTTCATCAATGGTATTATCATTCTGAGATGGGTGATTATTTATTTGTTCCATGGTATTATCGTAATGATCAATTAGAGAAACTATTATCTTTTCTAATGATGTAGGTATAGGGACATCTACCCGTATTTCTTCAATGATCACATATATGGGTTCAATTCTTCCATTGATCTTGCCAAGTTCAATTAATTTGGCATGTTTCCACCATTCTCGAATTGTGATTAGGACAGTAGAACATATACCCTTTGGATCTCTCTGGGTAATCAATAAAATACTCGTTTACTGTTCTAGAATCCAATTTCTTTTCATATGAGTTGTAAAGTCTCGCTTCGGCTGGGCAACTCAAAATATGCATATATATCAAACTTGGTTTCCTACCATTCCATAATTCGAAAGAAGTTTTTGAAACTGCATTACTAGGAACTCAATTTAAGATATACATTGTCATCTTAATAGCTCCACCCCACAATGATTTAGATAAGGTAGAATTACTTACTATACTTCTGACCATATCCAATAAGGTCCGATTATGCATTTCAGCAATTCCATTCTGTTGTAGTGTTCCGGGTATCATATACTGTGCAACAATGCCACACTGTTCAAGAAATTTGGGGAATGGACCTGGATTACAGTCTGATTCATCATACATTTCATAGTATTCTCCACCTCTATCCGACTTGATGATTTTCACATTTCTATCTAACTGTATTTCCACCTCCATAAGAAATACCTCAAGCACTAATACAGCTTAAGATTTCTCAGGTAACATATAGATATATCCAAAACGTGAAAACATCAATTATAAGAGTGACAAAATACTTTTCTCTACCAAAACATTCTGTGGAGAATGGTCCACATATATCTATGTGAATTATTTTAAGAAATTTTTTACTTCTTGTGGCACTTTTCTTGGTATGCTTGGTTCGCTTTCCTCTTATGCAATCCACACACATTCCAAAATAAGCAAAATAAAGATGCGGAAGAGTCTATTCTTTCACTAATATATATAACAATTTTTTGGAGGTGTACCCCAATTTTTTATGCCACAAGTTATCAAATTTCTTTTAATTAAAAAAAAAAGGTTTCATAGTGCTGGGTGTAAGAATTTTAATAAACGTACTATCGAAATACAATCGATAAAAAAAAAACCATCAGAGAAAAACTCAGAACCAATAGAAAAAAAAGAAGTTTAAAATAAACTTAGACTACTATCATGGAGCAAAAATGAATAGCTATAAGTTCTAGTCTTGATAGAGAAATCAAACCATACTTCATTGAAAGCACATTTATGAAGGTCTAAGATTGACTGGTACTCAAAACTAAATATAAATCTCCAATGGCTAAAACTTCAACCATATTTTTATTTTCTATAAAGATAAATACTCATTAGAGTTTAGTGTTTAACTTGTAAGGTATCTTTTATGGTTATGAAAATATTAACACCTGAATTTAGCCACCAAGAATTAGTAGAAACATTTATAAAATTTGATTCAAGACATACAAAGGTAAGTGACTTACCCTTGTTTTCAAATCAAATCTTACATTTATGACATTCAACTTTTATGTATCCAATAATTCTCACAAATTTAGCATTTGCTACTATTATACTGAACTTGATTAACTTTCACAGGTTCCTTTCCTTTCGGTGGTCCAATTCGTTTATTTTTATAATAATGGTGCATTTTTTTTTTAGTTTCTTTATTCACACAATTAATAGAGTAATATTCTTGTTGTTTCAACTTAGCCTTCCCTGAACTACATTACTTACCAACTCATTCATATTCCATAAATTTTTAATAGCATTGTAATGCATCTGGAATGGACCATACTGATGTGGCAATGAGTTCAAAATAAATTAAATAACGAAAAATTTCTCTACTTTCATTTTCAAGATTTGTAACCTGAAAATAATATTTATCATATAATACTTTGAGTTAGACACTTATAAACTGTAATCAGAATTTAAACAATTACTGATGAACTAGTAATGTCATTGAGACATTACTTTGGAAGTAGATCTTAACACACTAAGTGTTCACTCCGATATTAAATTCTATGGATGAATTACCTGTATCATTAGAATTCTCCTTTAGGAGTAAACTCTAACATACAAAGTGTTCCCTCCAACCGTACTTTTATGGATGAACTTGTAGTGTCATCAAAACCCTCTTTTGGGAGTAGATTTTGACACACAAGGTATTCCCTCCAACTTTATTTTTGATGGATAAACTAGTAGTGTCATCAAAATCCTCATTTGGGAGTAAGTTTTGACACACAAGGTGTTCCCTCCATCATATCCACCTTACTATGAGTTTAATGATTTGTCATCAAAATTAAGAAAATCTTGCACTTTTGGACAACCAATCTTTTCTTGATTTTGTTGTAAATCATTTGTCCCATATTGGATATGCTGACATGATAATAAGAGTCAAAAATAGATAGTTCACAATAATAATATGCATACAAATGTAGATAACAATAATATGTATGAACTATAAACTTTGATGAATTTTACTGCAAGTATGAATAATACTTATTAAGTAAGTTTCTAGGACAGATTATTCTTTCCTAAATAGAACTTTAAGGTTCCTAGGAAAGATTTGAGGATCATAACGGACACACTTAGAATATTCAACCTCCTAGACAAAACCGCCTTAGTTTGTACGTATCCACACTCCCTCAGCAAAGATTATAAAACTTTTCATTTTAAACCAAATCTGATTTTGCAAGAAAATCATAATAATAATATGTATAAAAATTTAATAAACTTTTCATATATACATGTACATAACTTTAATAACATGTATATAACTTTAATAAAATTTTATACATGTGCATAACAATAAAATATGCATGAAAAATAAACTTTAATACATGTTTATACCAATAATAACATATATAGAAAATTTAATACACTTTTAATAATATGTATAAAATTTAAATACATACATATAATAATAAAATATGCATATAAGAGAGAGAATAACAAATCAAAACTTTAATTTAATTTATTTATTTATTAATATCTATAAATAAAATAATATATTTTTTTATTCTGATCGGTTTGGGTCGGAATCGGATCGGTTCATGCAACCGGGTTAAAACCCGGATCATTAAATGGTCAACCTTTTCTGTTGACCTGGGTCGAGCTTGTCTTATTTAGCCATTGGTTTCAGATTAGGCTAGAGCCCATGGCTCGGCCCAACTGTTCTCTCATTCCTTTTCTTTTATTTCTTTTATTGGACTGGACCACAATAGTAGCCCATTCAACCCTTGATTTCTTTCCTTCATGGACTAGGCCAGAGTCCATAGCCCGACCCAAATGGCCCAGCCCTTATTACCATAACTAAAATCCTAGATATCATCTTCAACCTTAAGACTTCAAGCAGCCGCCGACTCTTATTCTCCATCCTTTAGCCACCATAAATTAAAGCTGCGATTACAGCTAATGGCATCGCCGATGAGGCAACGTATCACTGTCCTTTTTCCGCCGGCGACTTCATGTCAAGTTCCTGCACTTTATTTATTTATTATTATTATTTTTTACTGGAAACTACTGCAGTAGTGGGCTTTGGAGCCCTCTGCTGCCGTTACATAAACACCGATGAGGAGTTCAGTTCTTCCCCATGATGCTAATGTTCCCCACATCAGACGGGAACTTCAAACAGGCAAGGGTTTTGGGCTAATCATCCCCTTTTCGTGGGCACCGTGTTTCAGTGATGACCTTTCTGGCCCCTTTATGTTGGCGTCGAGTTGAGCCACCAGCCACCATACACAACGCTCTGCCCTTATACCCAATAGCTACACAACAAGCAGCGCCTCATAGGTTCCTCGACCTCTTTGCACCATCACACTTTGCGCCCTCACAACACAGTATACAACATGTGTAAAATTATGAAATTACACAGAAAAGATAATACATAATACGGCAAGTGTGACGTCCCTAACTCCTATTTAAAAAAATACGAGAATCGAGACGTTGAAATGCTAACAACTCGGGTCACACACCCTAACGACTAATGCTAAGTGTGTATACAAAGCGATAGTGTAAAATTAAAATGCACAGCAGACAAGTTAAGTCAATTACTAAGTATCAGAATTTTCAAATATTACAAACCAATTTAACACCCATTCTCCAACAGGAGATTTAATATAGTCATCCCAAAGTTAAAATATTGAAATATATAATTATCAAAAACGAGAATAACATTTTCCAAGATAATAAATTACAGAAAATCAATCCAAAAGCGGAGCCACCTCCTCAGGCTCAACCCCCTCGTCATCTGCATCCAAAATTTACGACGCCAAAAATGGCATCGTAGGTAAGTACAATCCTAAACAAACCACAACATAATAAATACATCATGCAACAATAGAAAGCATGAACAAAATATCATATGCATGACGCTTAAAATCAACTTTTTTAAAATAAATAAATCCATTAAAAATAACTATTATTTTTTTAGAAAATAGAACACATAAAATCATTATCTAACACTGTAGGCGGGAATCGCAAGCGGGACTCCACCACTATCCCTACTTCCCTCACATTCATACCAGTCATACTGGCGTTACGTATCGCCGTCTCCGTAAACTTAAACACTTCAATCATAGCGGGCGTTACGTATCGTCGTCCTCACAACAAGAGTCAATTGAGAAATCGAAAACCCAAGCCCAAATCAATATATACAACATAACAGTCAATGTAAACGTTACAGAGGAGGAAGCATCGAATAAAACCAAAAATAAATGGAGATGCACAGCACGGCAAAAGGATAGATACCTTAAAACCGAATACATTAATGAATGTGTATGCTGCGCATATTTCTTTTATGAAAGAAATTAACAGCATTGATGTTTAAAAGAATAACATCACCATAATTTTGTGTCATATTGAAAAAGACAATATTTTTCAAATTTTCACAATACCGAAACACACATGTATAGTTTATTGAGATCATAAAAAATCTATAACCTATATCTCTGATACCACATGTTAGATATTTTAACATGACATTAATAAATGGATCTTCGATTTTTTATGATCTATAATAATAATAAACAATAATATGAGAAACGTACATTTTTCCATCTGACTAATAAAATCTGACTAATAAAGAATTATATTGACTATGAAAGAAGGATCGCCCTAACAACTTTGCCTCACAAGTATCTCTTAATGGCTAGAGATACTCTAATATTGTAAGTGAGAACCATTGAACCTCCCAGTGCTATTTATAGACTTTCGACTATAAGAATTCTAAAAATTTTAGAATTTGTGTTTGACTATAATTAGAAATACAGACTTTTAATCTTATCTCTTATAAGTAATTATTATCCCTTCATAATTCAAATATTAACCGATAAGATTTTGAACTATTTCAAACTGATAAGATGGGTGTGTGAGACACAGAGTTTAAATAAAACTCTTACATTGGTTTATACAGTTTGTTCGATTTCTTTAATTTTTTGCTTCTTCATGTGAGATTTTGCCATTAATGTTGCCCTCTATTTTGCCATCTATGTGGTCCCTCTAATAGAGACATGTTCGGGTATAGTAGAAGGTGTAAAGGGATGTTACACGTAGCTCTTTCAGAGGGTCCCTTTAATACTTTGATTCATTTATTATTTCCCTCTCTATGTTTATATGTGCAGGTTCATGCGACATTTTGTCCTATTTGGTCCCTTTCATACTATTTGTGTGATTTATAGTTGCCTTCTCTATGTTTCTTTTGCTCAGTTAAAGGAGGGAAAATATTAGTTTATTATTTTACTAAGGGGTCAAACCGTTCCCCATTAGAGTGAAGGAATAACATGCATTTCGGTAATAGAGTAGTTTTTTTATGTATTAAAATATGTAAAAATGCGAGTTTGTTTATAAATCGAACTCATAAATTAAGAAATTCCGCCATAACTATTAATCGATACTATTTGATTAGAATAAAAAACATGTCAATAATATTAGAAATTGAAAAGAAAATATATGAAAAAAGCAATATTATTAAGATCAGAAAAGCTTATGTACAAAAAGAATCGCCGACGAAGGTCAAATTAGAAGACCAAATCTTGTAATCAACATTGGTTTCGTTAGTCCACCCGTAAGAGTCGCCCACCTTATACAAACTTTCCAGAGGACATTATAAAGAGATTTACAAGTCTCTTCAATGTTGTCTCTTAGAGATTTTTAGTGCATCACATGCCAAGGAAAATTAAGAACAATGCTCATAATTTATTTTCTAATCGTTCTCGTGGACTTTCTCTATCATAGTTGACTTGTATTGGAGGTTCTCAAGACATTCTTGTTTATAAATAATTCGACTTTGAAAATTACGGGCATTTGTTGGATATGAAATAAGAGAAATGTTAAGTGAATTAATAGTTTGGTCAATAGTGTTTTTTTAATTAAAATTAATTGTTAATGATTAAGGAACTGATTATTAGTGAATTTATGTATTGTTTAAATATTTAAAGATGTCCATCATTTTTTTAAAATCATATCATGTATATCATTTTTTTAAAGTTGTTTTCATTGATTGTCTATTGAGCTAATCTTGCCATATAAATGATATCAGATTGCATAAATGATGAGTACATCAAGAGGTCATGTTGAGATTTTGGATAGTTCTAATTCTAGTGGCGATAAAGTTGAGATAATTGAAGAGGATTGTGAAGTTGAACCCGACATGAACATGCCCATGAAAGGCCCTACAATGTCATCTTCATATGTGGAATCGTACGTAAGACTAGAGTTTGATGAAGTAGAGGATGCACTTACTTGCTATAGGCTTTTCAAGAGATGATCTGGTTTTAGCATTCGAACAAATCATACTCAGTTGTTAGCCGTAGACAAATCATTAATTGATGTTGAGTATGTGTGTTTGAGAGAAAGGTGGCGTCGATATAATATTAAAGGAAAAGAGAGAGCAAGATCCAAAACTCTAGAAATAAAGTGTGGATGTAAGGTTATGATGACAATAAAAAAGAATGGAGGCAAGTGGGTTGTGTCAAAGTTTGTAATACAACATAATCATGAGCTATTAACACCTAGGAGTACATCTTTGCTTCGAGGGTATAGAAAGATGAGTAAGGCTCAAAAGAATTTAGTAGACACGCTAAATGAATTAGGGATACCTACACGAAAAATAATGTCCATTATGAGTAAGGAGCATGGTGGTGATTATAAAATTGGATGCATTCTTAAGGACATTCATAATTACTTGGGCGGTCGAAGGAGGCAAGTCCTTGAAGAGAAAGACGCAAAGAAGTTATACAAGTATTTTATGAAAAATGAACGTAATAATACAGGCTTTGTATACTCTATCCAAGTTGATACAAATGGGTCGATGAGAAATTGCTTTTGGGCAGATGGGAGATCATGAGCTACATATCAATATTTTGGGGACGTTGTTACGTTCGACGCTACGTATCGAACAAATTGGTACAAGATGCCCTTTGTCCCATTCACTGGAGTTAATCATCATTATCAATATGTGATATTTCGATGTGCCTTATTGATAATGAGACAACTGAGTCTTATACATGGTTATTGAAAACTTGGTTAGACGCAATGCTTGATTGTGCTCTTTCTACAATACTAACTGATGATGACAAGTCAATGGTTAAGGTCATTCAAATAGTATTGCCCAATACAACTTACAAATTGTGCTTATGGCATATTTTACAAAAAGTTCCGGAACATCTAACTCATGTCTATAATAGATTTCCACAGTTTAAATTTGATTTTAACCATTGTATTCATGACACACTAACTATTGAGGAGTTTGAATTGGAGTGGACTGAAATCTTATCAATGTACAAATTGGAAGAAAATAGTTGGTTGCAAACGATTTATGCAAAGAGAGAAAAATGGGTGCCCGCTTACTTGAGATCAACATTTTGTGCTGGAATGTCCACAACTCAGCAAAGTGAGAGTATGAACAAGTTTTGTAAAGATTATGTTTCATCAAGTACGATGATAAGTGACTTCGATGTGCAATATGAAAAAACTGTGAATGTTCATTGTCTTAGTGAGAAAGAGAAAGACGTGAGGTCAATAATATCGACCCCAGTTATGAAGACTTTTTACAGGATTGCAGCGGAAGTGGCCAAGCTTTACACTTTAATGTCTTTTTCTATTTTTAAAAAAGAATTATGTGAAAGTCACAAGTTAGAGGCATACAAATTACGTGAGTAGGATGGATGGAAAATTTATGGAATATCCATTTCTGAGACATCAATACAGGCATATGAAGTAAGTTTTTCCACGAAAAAAGATAACATATCTTGTACATGTCTTAAGTGGGAATTTATTAGTTTCCTATGTCGGCACATCCTACAAGTGTTGATAAAAAAAATTGTTTGAACATTGTACTACGATCATATGTGTTGGAGAGATAGATGATCAATGCAAAAAGTCGCATGGTTGAAGGGATATATGTAATTGAGGGCCCATTGGAGACTATCCCAACCACATTTGATATAAAAAATCATTTGATGAGACAATTTTATATATGCGCTGAGATGGGGTCACTATCGATTAAAAAACATGATTATGTCTCATGTGGAATAAAGACTATTCATCAAGGGCTTCTTTTAATGAGTGATGATGATGTTGAAGGTGGTAACATGGAGGGAGATGCACTTCAGAGCCAACTACTCTCAAACTTTACATTGCAAGATCCTCCAATCATTGTCGGTAAAGTAATGCCCAAAACATTACAACAAAAAAAATCCAAAGGAAAATGTGCCAACTAAAAAATGACGATGCAATATTTGTAAACAAGAAGGACATATTAGAACGAAATGTCCATTGTTTAGGTATTTGTAATGAATTTCCATTAAATTTCTAATTATGTCATATGTTGAGTGTATGAAGTTTCTAATTTTTTTTTATAGTGGTATGGGCGGCCCAAGTTCAGCTACCTTGCCTCCAGGTATCGCCACTATGTCACCATCATTTGATATGTATGAATGAATACATTTTTTATCTTATACATTTTACATTTAAATGTAAGGCAACATTTGGTAACTTTTGTTCACATTTTTTGTTATTGTAGGAATATGAAATTCCCAACACAAAATGAAGAATATGGAGCATCTTGAAATTTTCAATTTTTAGAAGAGAATTAATTAGTTGCAAGAAATTTGTAGTTGGTTCACTTGCTTTTGTAGATCAAAACTTGCTTTTGTAGCCATTCACTTGTTTTTGAGTTGATATATGTTTATGTAAGACACAGGAATATATTTAAAGTATCCACCATTAACGTATCCTTTGTTTCAATATTTAATCCATCCATTTGCTTTCTCACACTTGTTGGATCAATTGTTTGAATATTTAATATATCAACTTGCTTTCATTTCTGGACTGGAGTTTGAATATTCAAATGTGATCATTTGCTTTCATTTCTGGATCATTTATTATAATGTTTAATGTATTCACTTGTTTTCTCACACATATATACGTTATTTGCTTCTGTATTCTGCAGATAAGACCAAAAGAAGTCCTAGAAAAAGCTCTTGATATTGTTCAAAAATCCGAAAAGAATTACCTATATAAATGTGATCATGTCTTCTACAAAGGAATATAACATTACAAACATTAACATGTCAAAATAAAGTCTTCTACAACCTACTCCGAGAAGCCAAATATATCTTAATGTAGCATTAAATTATTTATAGTGGATGAAGGCTCATACAATTTCAAACTAAGAAACAACAAAATAAATAAAATCCAAGATGCAATGCCGACTTATTTGTATTTCTTCTTCAAGGACTGGAGATTTGAAACTTGGTGCAATTGAACATGATGCTTTATGAACACAACAGCCATAGCAAAGACGAATACAACTGTTGTGGCCCCTTACTAGAACTGACCTGTCCTGCATCTGTATCACAGATACAAGGTGAGTGTCTGAGGTCTCAAACCACTTAATTCTAATTTACCAAGTTTGCTTAGGAAATATATTAGTAGGCAAAAGAAGAAAGCAAGAAAAAGGAGTCCCTTTTTGAATCAATGCTTCAAATTCCACTTGCAACCCTCTCCATCTCATACAGATTACATCACATCTAATTATTTATCACACATTCCATCCTTATTCTAATGTTATAAACTAAATAAGAAATCAAATGAAAATACCCAACATCTTCCCTAAATCGAAATTGTAGGTACTTCATATCCCTTAAACAAATAATTAATGGAGTGGGGTTCACAAAGTTTTATTTACCTAAAAAAATATTATGTTTTAGAAGAACACATCCATATCACCTACTCTATTTTAGTTTTGGTGGAGCTTTTGATAAGTGATTAGGCCAAAAAATATGTTATTTACCTAAAAAATAATGTCACTACCACGCCAGTCCCAACCAAATTTGGATCTACAATAGCAACAAAAATACACCAAGTCTTACAGAAAACAACAACAAAAATAGCCAATAACATCAAATATAGTTAAATAACAACAATAACATAAAAAATACCCAACAAAAATACCCTAGAAAAATCTGTAAAGAGAAACCCTAGAAATCACAACTGAGGAATGGGTTTCAGGTGTTTACCTTCCGCTGGACTCAAGGTGGGTTTGTCGGAATGGGTTCGGGCTTCCGTCCGTCGGTGTCGCAATGAAAGAGGATCAAATGGTTCGTCGGCGTCGTGATTTTTGTGTGTATCGGGCTGGGGAAATCGAAATAGCAGAGGGAGAGAGGGAGAGAGGGAGAGAGATGCATCGCAATGGGAGAGGAAGGACTGAGGCCAAAAACGTCCGGAGGGCTTCGTCGGATGCTAGATTTGCGTTGAGAGAGGGAGAGGGAGAGGGAGAGGGAGAGATGAGTTTTGAGAGAAGGAATGACGGAGATGGAGAGAAGGACTCGGGAGAGGGAGAAATGCACTCTTACCAAACGGATTCGGTGTGGCCGGCTCCATAATTTGCTTTCTCAAATTAATGAGGTGTCATCCTATAATTGGATGGGTGTAACAGGGTTGTTACACTCATCATGTGCCTAGCTTTTCCCTTCCAACATGAATGGTTTTAGAAAATGACTAGAATGAGACAACAATTTGGGCTATTTAGAAAATGATAATGACAACCGAAAGGGAGTTTCCCCCAATCAGCCCATATAGCAAGCCCACAAGGGATTACGGGGAGAAGTAAGTCAAACTGTTCAGCCTAACCTAGTGAAACCCAACAGCTTTGCTGGAGTCAACGAGCCTTGGCAAATTACTCTACCCATGAGTAAAACTCACCCACTAAGCAATCCACATGTGAGAAAGTAGACGGTAGGAGTATAAAGGAGTTGCTGCCCTGAAACCTAGGGATGTAACAAGTTGGATTCGGTCTAATTTTGAATAAAATTAAGAATTAAAATAAAACTATTGGTTTTATATTTTTTAAAATCAAATACGCCCAAATTAACCAGACTTAATAAAGAATTTCTACAAGATAAAGTAAGTCAATGTGCCACACTGCATTAATAATGCCACTCTCTAGACTTTACACCATATTAATGGTGTTATCCTACAAGCTACGCCATATTAAATATTCTAGGTAAGTGAACAATTGAAGGGATGTGAACTCCCTGAAATCAGATATGAATTGTTCCCATTTAGAAATCTAATATAGAAGTCGATCTCTAAAAATAAAGAATTCTTTATAATTCTTTTAAACTTACGTACAAATTATTAAGGTAATATATTGATTTTAGCATTGGAGACTTCCCCACTTCCACCAAGGCTCCTCACTTTCTGTGTTTTATCCAGGGCGTAAGTGAAAGATTCAAGACTCAAATTGTTAGAACCTGACCCAAAAATATATGAAATATGACGTTAATAAAAACAACATTCTTTTATAATTTATTTTATAACAATATTTTAAATTAATGATATTTTGTTTTAAGAATAGAGCGGTAAGATTGTCGGTATTTTATACAAATATCTTCCATATAAAACTAAGTGGTTGAAAAATATTACTGAAAATGCTGTGTTTCTATCATTGCTTAAAACTTCTACATTATAGCCAACATAGAGCATATCGAGAGTGTATGATAATATGATATCATCATTTGTAACAACATGACTTTATTGGAAAGCTCATAAAGACAGGTTTATTAGCCAGTTTGACATGGACTATAAAGACTTTTAAGGAAAATAATAATATGGACATGGATTGTAAGAGGTTATTCAAAAGAAAATGATATTCTTACATTTCTTTTAAAATTTTATTTCAATAAATGGTACTTGCATAAAATAAGATAGACGATTGTTCTATCATTCAATTGACTTGAATTGATTTTTTATTTTTTAATTCAATGACACAATTACATTGATTTTTGTCAAATAAAGTTGGAAAATAGTGATAAAAGAGTGTGTGTAATTAACTTCTCAAAATGCTAGTTTATGTTTTGTGATAGGAAGTTGCTACAGTGTCGCCTCTCACTTATCGCTCTCACTTATTGTTAGTCAAAATTCATATTCTTATTTTTTTATCATTTTAAAATATTTTTAGAAAAAAAATACACTAATAATTGTTTTTTTAAACGTAAAGTAATTAAAAAAAATATATAAAATATCAAAATGAGATGTTAAAATAAAATGTCAAAACAGCATTTTCCTTTGTAATATGAGGCTTGAAAACATGATTTTAATTTATTAAGTTTTTATTTATTTTAAAATGTATTTGAGTTGTCAGCACGTGGTTTAGAGTTTTATTTTTATTTTTGACAGCATGGTACAACTTTGCAGTGCCAACAAGATGTAATTTCTTTGTTATTAACGGAATCTTTTTTTTTATTGTTTATTTATTCTAAATTATTTATCAATAATGCAAAAAAATATGATGGCACGAAAATCTCTTAAATCCAAAAGATTATATCAAGCTTCAACTTCCAATAATTATTTCGAAATCTAATATTCAACATCTTTTGAGGTCAATATTGTTTTACTTTCACAATCAAATATGAATTATATACTGTTTCATCGGTCAACCATTCTAAGTTTCTATGCTTATCAATGTGTTTTTTTTGTTCTTATATCCTCATTAATTGATTTTTTTTTGAGTTATTTTATTAATTTCATTGATTTAAAGTGTTGGATGTCTATTTTTTAACAAGTATTAAATATATTATTATTTAGTTAACAAAATATGTTTGGATCATTTTAGTTATCAATTAAAATATAATAAATAAAATATCAATGTCTTTTAAGTTACAAATAGAATATGTAAATGTTACATATTTTTATTTTAAAAAATAAGTAAATATATGATTTATTAGTAAATACGTAACGCTTAGAACTACATCTTAAGATGGCTCGGGCTATACTTTATTTTTTTAATAATTTTTAAATAAATAATTTTATAATTTTATACTTTTAAAAAATATTTTAAATGTTAAAAAAATTATGTAAAAAAATATATTCTTTTATATGATTTTTTCAACATATTAAAATATTTTTTTAAAATATAAAAAGATTACAACATTATTTAAAAACAAACTTAAAAAAAGAAAATTAAAGATTTTATCAAAATTTTATAAATGAGATGAGTAGAATTTTTTATAAATTTATTCTTTTGATTAAAAAATTATAGATTTATTTCAAATTTTCTTAAAAAAAAACCGAAAAGAAAGAAAATAAAATGAGGGAAAAAAAAAACTCGAGAAATTGGGAAAGAGGAAAGAGCTATGGTGTTCAGAACTCGGTAGGTTGAGATCCAACCGAAAATGGGTGCATCACTCTGTTTTAGTTATAGAAAAATGTGTCAGATCTCTCCCAATTACCATTATCTCTCTTCGATCCAA
Organism: Platycarya strobilacea; assembly: GCA_036898215.1. Classification (NCBI taxonomy): domain Eukaryota; kingdom Viridiplantae; phylum Streptophyta; class Magnoliopsida; order Fagales; family Juglandaceae; genus Platycarya; species Platycarya strobilacea. Next base: position 10,410,730 of record CM072545.1, read on the forward strand.
TCCGTCTGAGTCCCAGATCTCTACCACACCGCAATAACCAAAATAGAAAATCGAAGATGTATATGGCATATGGATGGCCCCAGGTGATCCCACTGGAACCAGGGCTCTGCCCCTCTTCCCAGAAGATCATCTACCTCAAGGTCAATAATCGCCTATTGCTGGTCGTCTCCCCCTCTCATATAGAGCTTTGGAGTTCCTCCCAGGTACCAAATTTCCTATACAGAAGGATATATGTATATACAGATATATATATATATATATGCATATCATATATATATGTATGTATGTATGTGTGTATTTGTTTTTTTGGGTTTTTGTGGGTATGAGTTGTTTTTAATATGGGCATGCTGAGTATTTGCGTTTTAACACATTTTCATTGTTGGTTTTGGGGGTTAGCACAAAGTAAGATTGGGGAAGTACAAGAGGGGTTCGGATTCGGTGCAACGAGAGGGGGAGAATTCGCAGGCTGTTTGGAGCCCTGATGCCAAACTAATCGCTGTTCTGGTAAGTGTTTCATTACTTACTGTCTACTTTTTTGTTTCGTTTTGTTTGTATAAATATGTTATAATGATCTCACTTTGTCAAAACAAAAGAATGTGTTGTAAGGAGTCCAAATTGTGTCATAGAATCTACTGGCATTAAGTTCTCCTACATTGTGATGCTTCGTGGGAAAGTGTTTGGCCGCTTTTTAACTGTGCATACATTTAGACATTTGTTTGTACAAGTGCCTGTTTTGACTGGCCTGGAAAGCAAATCCTTATAAATCAACTGTAAAGTGGTGGGCATTATGTTGGGAAATGAATTCCCCGTGTACTTGGGCAACATCTGTTAGGTGTTTCAAGAAGACTTGATTTTAATTATCAAAAGTTAAGTGTTGGGAAATGAATGGAAAAAGTGTGTACCATGTCAAATGGAATAGGGAGTTGGGATTTGGAGTTGGCTGTCCTGCATTGTGCTGTTTATGTGGAGCCATGGGAGTTTGTGTGCACCTTTGGAGAGAGAATGAGAGAATTGAATTTTATTTATCACATAGTTATTGGGGCTAAATAGTTGCCATACTTTTTTTATTAATAATTAAGGCAGATTTATTCAAAGCGCAAAGGGGCACCGCTCAAGTACATTGGAAATATAAATAGGGAAGAACACCCAACTATAGTGATGAAGAAAAAATTCCCTAAACTCTAGGAACCTATGGGAGTGGAACCTGTTGTGTGCTTCCATCCATACATAAAGACAGTCAAACGTAAGGGCTGTTAATTTTATTTCCGTCTACTTGCAATGTTCAAATGTAAGAGCATTGTGTTCCCAACAAATACTAAGTCTCCTCGCTCATGAATATTTTCAAGACTTTGTGTGACATTAGTTGTTAGAGTGTATCTGCATAAAACTTGATGCCGTTTGTGAAACAGGTTTTTTAGAGTTGATTGGTGTTCTTACCTATAAAACAAGGAGATTCAATTTGGTGTATAGGTGCTTGATTTGTTATTACCAGTTGTTCCGATAGTTGACATTCTAGTCCCCCCTCCGACACAGAATCCATCACCGGTTGACGGCGAACAGTATGGCGTGCCGGAAAACCCATTCCATAGCAAGGATCTTGAGGATGGTGAGATTGCAGACGTTTATGTTGAATCCAACGATGAATGTGGGCCGATAGGTGAGTTTCCAAGCCCTCTGATGGGGGTGAAGCCTTCGTGGGAACTCGTTACATGGAAGAGAGGTGGGGAGGTGGCTCTCGAGGCGCCCGGGGGGGCCGGGGGGGGGGGGACTCTCGGTAAGTCACCAGTGCTGAAAGACCATGTGTGTGTGATGGACTTGGTGACAACAGATAATTCAGAGGGCATATAGCTTATTGCGACTACTATAGAGTGTATTCAGTCTACAGCATATAAGAACTAGGATGTTGTTCCCAACGAGGAGGGTAGCCCTACTCTTTTACATGCCTTACCACCAAGTCCAGCTCTTTTACCTAAGGATTGAGTGTTGCAAAAGGTGGTGGGCATGCAACAATTCTTAGGTATATCTTGTGTAGGGTACGAGGAGCAGTTTAAGGCTTTATTAGTGGCTTTGGAAGCAAATAGACCAAAGGCCTTGAAGTTAGCCCTCAAGAAAGATAGGTAGTTGAAAAGACTATCGTGCACTATGTGTTATGACACCAAGGAGGGTAGTGTCAGGAGGGAGAGTATGAAAGGTCGGGGGAGTTGTGTTCCTTATGAACCTAAAATCTTATTGTGGAATGTAAGGGGGATCGATGTTAATAAGAGACATCGAATCCGATCCTTGCTTCGTAGTTGGAAAGTGGATATTGTGTGTTTGCAAGAGACTAGATTACAGCTAGTTGATAGAAGCATTATTCGTAGTTTGTGGGGCAGCGCATTTGTGGGATGGAGTTATCTAGCTTCTTTGGGGGCTTCAAGTGGGGTGGTGTTGATGTGGGATATGAGAGTGGTTGATGCAGTTGACGTTTGTGTTGGAAGCTTCTCTATTGCTGTTTCTTTCTGGAATGTTGAGGATGGGTGGGAGTGGGCTCTTGCTGGAGTCTATGGGCCTAATATTGATAGAGAAAGACGTTATTTATGGGAGGAGTTGGCGAGTTTGTATTTTTTGTGTGAACTCTTTTGGGTTGTGTGTGGGGATTTTAATGTTGTACGCTTCCTTACTGAGAGGGAGGGAGCTTCTTCATTGAGAAGGGCAATGGAGGACTTCTCAGAGCTGATTTTTGATCTGAACTTGATCGATTTTCCCTTGGTAGGAGGGTTCTTTACGTGGTCTAATAGAAGAGATTGCCCCAGGTTTGCTCAGATCATTTTCCCATTATGTTAGATTGTGGGGGTATTCATGGAGGCAAAAGCTATTTCAAATTTGAGAACATGTAGTTACAAGTGGCCGACTTCAAGGAAAGGGTACGAGATTGGTGAGCTTCCTATTCTTTTCATGGCACTTCTAGTTTCATTATGGCTAGTAAGTTTAAAGCACTCAAGCTAGACTTAAAGAAGTGGAATTGGGAGGCGTTTAGACACACAGATGAGCAAAAGAGGCTACTTTGGGAGGAGTTAAACTCTCTCGAAGATGGAAAGGGTAATGAAGAGTCCTCGTTGAGAGAGGTTGAGGTGGTGGCAGAAATTGAGCGGGTTTTGGAGGAGATTTCATGGAGACAAAAAGCGAGGTTGACTTAGGTGAAGGAGTGAGATAAATGCACCAAGTTCTTTCATAAAATGGCTAACTCCCATAGGCGGAACAATGCTATTGAGGTAGTTCATTTGGGTAACATGGTGCTTTAAGCCCAAGGAGAGATCCAAGAACATATAGAGAGCTACTATGAATAGCTCCTCAAAGAAACGGCAGCATGGCATCATAAACTGGATGGATTAGCGTTTGACCAGTTGGATGATTGTGTTGCAAGTTGGTTGGAGAGACCTTTTGAGGAAGTTGAAGTACACCATGTGGTGTGCCACATGGGAAAAGATAAAGCTCCGGGGTCTGATGGTTTTCCTTGGCGTTTTTCCAAGAGTGTTGGGAGGTGGTGAAGGATGAAGTAATGCGGGTTTTCCATAAGTTTCACCTTAGCCATAAGTTTGAGAAATCCCTTAGCGCCACATTTATTGCTTTGATCTCAAAGATTGTCGGAGCTACAGAGCTAAAAGATTTCTGTCCTATTAGCTCGGTTGGCGGGTTATACAAAATCATTTCAAAGGTGCTTGCATGTTGTATGTGTTATGTGATGGATAAGATAATTTTAAAACCTTAAAATGCCTTCGTGCGGGGTCGACAAAAAATGAGAGGGATAGAATGCTGTGGAACTACTTTGGAAATGAGAGGGATAGAATGAGAGGGATATAATTTTAAAACCTTACAGCTTCCTTTATTCTATGCAGGTTGGGGGAAATGAGAGGGATAGAATGCTGTGGAACCACTTTGGAAACAAAAAATTCAATGTCAAGTCATTTTACAAGGTGTTGCAAACTGGACAGCCAGGTGGGTTTCCTTGGAAGGGTAAATGAAAAGTTCCAGCGCCTCCTAAAGTTGCCTTTTTTGTCTGGGCAGGGTATATGGGGTAAGATTTTGACGGCCGGCAATTTAAGAAAAAGAGGGATGATTGTTACGGAATGGTGCTACTTGTGCAAGAAGAATGGGGATTCGATCTACCATCTTTTCTTGCATTGCGAAGTGGCAAGGATGTTATGGGATGGTATCATTAGTAGGGTTGGATTGTATTGGGTCATGTCCAAAAGTGTGGTGGATCTCTTAGTATGCTGAAATCAACATCATTAGTGCAATCAATTGGTTGCGACGTGGAGGATGATTTCTTTGTGTCTACTGTAGTGTCTTTGGATGGAAAGAAATGAGAGATGTTTCAATAGCAAGGAGACGTTCATGAGGGAAATTTGGGACTTTTTTGTATTTACTTTGGTTCAATGGTTTTCTGCCCTCATACTAAAGGGAGGGAATGTCCATGAATTTTTCACTAATTTTCAGCTTGCTAGGGTGTAACTAGGTCTCTTTTGTATATTACCCATGTATACGGGCTTTGCCTAGTTGTATTCAATCAATAAAGATTATTACTTATCAAAAAAAAAAAAACTGTTAATAGTAAAAATAGGAAGGTGTGTAAATAGAAATAATAGTTTAGCTCAGTTGGTTAGAGTGTGCAGCTGTTAACCACAAGGTTGGAGGTTCAAGCCCTCCTTCTAGCACTTCCTAGCTAATGTGAGTGTTTTTTTCAATATTATAATTATATAAAAAAGAGAAATAATATTTTAGTACACTATAAGCGTTTTGACTGAAGTGATGATTATCTTGGCTAGAGGGATGTAACTTCATTTTCTATAGGGCTTTATGAACTTCATGTTACACAATTTCTTTCTTCATTAAGATCTAGCTCTAAAATATTTTCAGATGTCGCCCTGTTCCTGATATGTTCTTTATTTGCAGACGTCATCTTTCTTTCTTCACATTTTTAAGGTTCAATTCACTGAGAAAAGAATACAGGTTGGAGGGAAGCAACCCTCTGGTTTGTTTCTTTCCTCCATATCTCTTCTTCTGAGTGAGCAGGTGCCTTTTGCAGAAAAGGTCTTTGCAACGTAAGTACCCGTTGACTTTAATTTATGAAAATTGAATTTCTATGTCAGATATTGTTCTTAGTCTCAATAAATTGGTGAGGTATCTTTGGTGTTTACATAATTCCATCTGGTCATATAAAATTCTGATATTCCGTGTGTAATCAGGGGAATCAAATAGAAATAGAATGTAGTCTTCATGAAATGGAGGTACCAATTGATCCCAAAATTTTGTTACTGGTATAAACTTCTGAATGGTAGTACCTTAGGCTTGATTTACATTTCTCGAAGAACTTGACTACATTGCTTAACTTTCTTTTTTTGATAGGTAACTACATTGCTTAACTTCCATGTTTCTCTCATCCAAGTAGCTTGCAAAGAAAAACGAAAGAGAAAAGAAAAATGATATATAAGTTCTATAAATGAAACCTGGTAAAAAAAACGAATCTACTTGCTCAAAGTTTCCATTGACATGAATTTTGTTCCTACCTTTTATTAGATATCTTGTCCCTTTACAATATGGTTAACTTGCTGATAATATGGCCAGCTTGATTTCTAATTTTTCAGATACTCTTTGCTTGTGATATTCTTATATTGTGTTAGATATTGATATTGATGATTAACAACATAATAGTTTTTAGCCTTTATTATAATGATGTAATCTTGTCAGCAGTTTTTCCTAGTTTTGCACTGATGTCTGATAATATTTTTGTCTTGCCAGGAGCAATATTGTGTGTGATAATAAACACATGCTAGTTGGACTTTCTAATGGATCTTTATATAGCATCTCATGGAAGGGGGAGGTAACGCTAAAGTGATAGGCATAATCAGTTTTTTAGTTGATTGCACTTTTTTTTTGGAGCATTGATGCTGTATCTCCAGAATTGAGTGATGTTTCACTGCTAGTTGTGTTGATCTGTTTACAATTATGGTTTCTCCTTGACAGTTTTATGGATCATTTGAACTTGGTCATGACCCACATCATAGCAGTGAAATTTCTCAACCACCACTTTCTTTGGATAATGGGCTTTCTACTGGTGGTGCTCCAGGAGCTGTTATCTCCAAACATAATATCTCCAAGAAGTCTGCTGTTATCCAATTGGAGATTAATCTTCCATTGAGGTTGCTATTGGTGTTGTATTCTGATGGAGAACTGGTGTTGTGTTCAGTAAGTAAGAAAGGTATAAAGCAAGCTGATTGTATTAGAGCTGAAAGAAAGTTGGGTTCTGGTGATGCTGTATGTGCTTCAGTGGCTTCAGAACAACAAATCCTTGCAGTTGGTACCAGAAGAGGGGTTGTTGAGTTATATGATCTGGCTGAATCGGCACCACTTATTCGTACTGTGTCTTTGTATGATTGGGGGTAAGCATTGTACAAAATGAGTAAAGTTAGGAAATTTGTGGCATAATATAATGATTGTTGGTTTTACTCGTAGCGCCAGATACTGAATCTCCAACAGCTTCCATAATGTACATTTACCTCCTAATAACATTCCTTTTCAAGTTGCATTTATATTAGGATTATGATAAGGTTACTACCCTCCTACTACTCATTTACTACTCTTTTTATATTTTTAATTTTTTAGTTTACTTAATGATTAAGAAAGTAACTATTAGTAAAATTGTATATATATACATATATATATTTTTTCCCAATGATTAAGGATGTTAAAAAAATATTTAAAAGAAAATGATAAAAAATTAAAAATTTTCAAATACATTATAAGTAGTAAATGGGTAGTAACCCTATCTCTACCCTTGTATTAACTTAGACTTACCCCCTTTCTTTTTCATCTTCGTGTGATGGTTTGTACTCATGCATGACGTGTTTCTTTCATCTCCATTGAGTCGCAAGAGGGTTATAAAAAGAGTTGTACAAGTCTCAAGAGTTATGCTAGGACACCAACTGTGTCCAAGGAGGGGTTGAATCCTGTAATTTGCATTATAGCAGTTGGAGTCGAACTGTATTAGATCGAAAAATTGTAAGTTGGTACATATATTAATCATATGAGGCTTGATTTTGTGCTAAAGTTTGTGAATTTCCAATTTTTATCGGTTTATTCAAATTGATCAACCATGGTGCTCCAGTGGATTAATGTGTATTTCTTATACTTGATGAGTCAATTTGATTTTTTTTTTGCTAGTATCTGCTTCATTTTTTATTTATTGTGAGAAGTCCAAAAGTTGACTGAGGAGGATTATTGACCTTAGCATTAGTTTGCAGTTTGAATTGAAGTCTCATTCATATAAGCTTTGGTGTAGGTTGTAGTTCACGAAGAGTTTTATGTCCTGGTGCTGTTAATTTGCAGATATTCAATGGATGACACTGGTTCTGTCAGTTGTATTGCATGGACACCTGATAATTCAGCTTTTGCAGTTGGGTGGAAGTTGAGAGGACTTACAGTCTGGTCTGTTTCCGGGTGCCGTTTGATGTCAACAATCCGCCAAATCGGTTTAAGTTCTGTATCTTCTCCAGTGATAAAGAGAAACCAGGACAGTAAGTATGAACCTTTGATGGGTGGCACCTCGGTGATGCAGTGGGATGAATATGGATATAGGCTTTATGCTATCGAGGAAGGATCTTCTGAGAGAATTCTTGCATTTTCTTTTGGTAAATGTTGCCTAAACAGAGGAGTTTCAGGCACAACTTATGTCCGTCAAGTGATTTATGGTGAAGATCGTTTGCTTGTTGTGCAGTCTGAAGATACTGATGAACTTAAAATGCTCCATCTTAACCTTCCAGTTATGTTTTGACTCACAAACTTGAAAAGAAAATTCATCATTGGTATTCTTGAAATATGGATTTGTTGATTAAAATTATCATTGGCTCAGGTTTCGTACATCACCCAAAATTGGCCTCTTCAACATGTTGCCGCTAGCAAGGATGGAATGTACCTAGCTGTTGCTGGTCTCCATGGGCTAATCTTATATGATATACGGTTGAAAAAATGGCGAGTATTTGGAGACATTAGTCAGGAACAAAAGATACAATGCAAAGGTTTGTTATGGCTGGGGAAGATAGTTGTCGTCTGCAACTACATTGACTCTTCTAACACGTGAGATGATTACCTATATTTTCCTGTTCTGTTGAGTTAATTTATTCCAAGTTTGGTTTGGTCTGTCAGAAATGTGATCAGTTTTTTATTATCACTGTGTAGTTGTTAAACTGAGGTAAGCATATTTGACTGCCATGAGTTTCCATTGCTTTGTCAGTATGGATTCTGTTCCTTAAGTAGATGAGAAGTTTTGTCTGTTTATTTTATGCTGCAGGACATCATCATAATTAGTGCTGATTTAAAATATCCTTTGCAGGTATGAATTACTTTTTTATCCGAGATATCACCTTGATCAGAGTTCACTGCTTGGTCGTAAACCGTTGGTTGCCAAACCAATGGTGATGGATGTCTATCAAGACTTCATTCTTGTCACATATCGGCCATTTGATGTCCACATATTCCATGTTAAATTATTAGGTGAAATGACACCTTCTAGTACTCCAGATTTAAAGGTAAGAGGAATAATTGAAATAAATACTAATTTCTGCACTCCTGAAGTCTCAGTCTGCACTTTGCATGATGGTGCTTTAATGGAACTTTATTCTTCTTCATTTTTAAGTGATTAAATGACAAACAGCTTTCTACAGTACGGGAACTATCAATCATGACTGCAAAGAGCCATCCTGCAGCTATGCGTTTTGTCCCTGATCAGCTTCCAAGAGAGAGCTTCCCAAATAATCATTTTTCTTCTTCTTCAGATTTGTTATTTAGAGAGCCTACAAGGTATGCATTCTCCGAAGTGAGAGGTAGACTTTCATGAACCACTTGTGACATGCCTTCATGTATGTGTTCTATGCTAGATGTTTGATATTGCGGGCAAATGGGGACCTTTCAGTTCTTGATTTGGATGATGGACATGAACGGGAGCTTACTGACTCTGTTGAATTATTTTGGGTCACATGTGGTCAGTCAGAGGAGAAACAAAATCTAATTGAGGAAGTTTCATGGTTAGATTATGGTCACCGTGGAATGCAGGTAATTAATTGTAGAGATCTATATTAGTGTTTATTACACTTCTCAGTTGTCATTTGCTTTATTGTTTACATTGGTTTGGGTATTTTTACTTGTCTGACATAGTTCTTCTTGGAAGCTTCCTTTTACAGGTTTGGTATCCATCTCCTGGTTTTGATCCTTTCAAGCAGGAGGAATTCTTGCAGGTATGCATGTCTCTGAGACCATGTTGTGATCTTTTGGCAAAGAGTGCCAAACAGGGCAAGGGATATATACAAGAACAGTACCTAGGAATGATTAACTAGGAATACAAGGAGTTCATGAATGTTCAGACCACTTAAGTTTATTACAATTGACCAATGGAGTAAAGTATTTAAAAAGAAAACTCTAAGCTCATCCATTTATCACGCTTGATCTTCAAAGCTTCTTTTGTTCCCCTTCCTCCAAAGACACCACCATTAGACAAATGGGGACCATCCTCCACATTGCTGTGATTTGCGAATTACCACACAAGCCTCTCTAACTTGCTAAAAAATCAACTGCCTTCTTGGCATCACCCAAGCTAACCTCATTTTAGCAATGAACTCGTTCCATAAGATCATGACAACCTCATAGTGGAGAAGTAATGGTCCACAGTCTCCTCTCTTTTTGTACATGCAACACTAATCCATTATGATGTGTGAAATCTCCCTAGATTATCTAAAGCGAGGATCTTTCCCAAGGAAGTTGTATACAAAGAAAGCCACTTATAGGGATGCCTTAGGTCTTGCTTATTTTCAGAGATGAGATGAGATGAGATAAAAGTGAAAAAAGAATAAAATATTATTGTAATATATTTTTTTAATATTAGTTTTGTTTTGGGATTTAAAAAAATTGTTTTAGAATTTGAAAAAATTGAATTTTTTATTATATTTTATATAGAGATTTGAAAAAGTATAATGATGAGTTTGAAATTTTGATTTTGTCTCCCAAAACAAACAGGCCCTTAGTCTTCCAAATACTCTTCCACGGGAATGGGTAGGTATTGTTCATAGTGGAACTTATTGAATGAACGAATAGAAAACTTGCCTTTCTTCAAAGGACTCCATATGATCCTATCTGCCCCTTCCCACCCTCACTCTAGTAGAGTAGACAGGATTGTAAACTCAATGAATCCTCAACTTCTCAATCTTGTGCGGCTCTGAAGAAAGTGACATTCCATGGAGGAAGACTACTAGACATCTCTTGAAGATGCGCAACTGAGGTTTCTTGCTACCTTGTGATTCCATCAATTTCAGGATAAGCTTCCTTGAGAGCCTTATCACCGCATTGTATGTGGTAGAAAGACTTAACCACAAAGGTCTATCTTTCGGAAGATGAAAGGAATCCAGAATAAATGCCATATTCACCTCCTGAAGAGTGTAAACGACCAAAGAATGAGGAGATTATCTCCACCTCCCAGTCATTTGCTGCTTTGATAACATTCCATGGGGCTATTGTCATAGATTGCAAAAGTTCTGCTATCGACTCCTTATAATGGGGGATGCCAAACAATGCTGGGAAAGCTGTCTTCAAGGGCTGATCACTGCATCACATATCGTGCAAAAACCCAATCTTAGAACCACCTTCACCGCAAATCTAACACAATAAAAGTACCCCCACCCTCTCCTAATGTTTTTGCACATCCCCACCTTGAAAGACCCACTAACCTCATTTGAATGCTAACCTACTCGCCATCTCACTCTTTTATTTGTAACTTTTTCATATTTTGGACCCAGATGGAGTGAGTTATGTTTTATGTTCTCATTTTTCTTTGATGCAAACAATTATGGCTGTAGATGTTTTTACCTTTGTGTATGAAATGCTAAGTTTTCTGATTATTGAGACGAGATACTAAATGAATTTAATTTACTTATTGGTTATGTCTAATGTGCCTAGTTCATTCCTTGAAAGTCTAATTTACTTATTGGTTATGTTACATTTGCATCTTTGAAAATAAACTTGTGGGATTTAAGTTACTTCAATTTGTTATTTGGTTAATGCAGCACGGGTTGGTGCATTTGGCTTTGATGTAAATATAGATAGGTGTTTGTTTTATATACGTTTTGTGTACTTGGACTATCTATCCCCATTGTTTTAAATTATAGATAGGTGTTTGTTTTATATACGCATTGTGTACTTGTTTTAAATTAATGAGATTATTTGTGAAAAGAAATGTACCACGAGATGATAAAGTCTTGGCATGAATTTTTAGTTGGATCCGGAGCTGGAATTTGATCGTGAGGTATACCCCATGGGACTTCTACCAAATGCTGGCACTGTTGTTGGTGTTTCCCAGAGGATGTCATTTTCAGCCTGCACAGAATTTCCATGTTTCGAACCTACTCCACAAGGTCAAACTATACTTCATTGCCTACTCCGACACTTACTTCAGGTACGACTTTTGCCTTTTTGTTAATGCTTTTAATAGGGACACCACTGAAATTAAGCCTGGTTTGTTTTTAAAGATAAGATTGAGATGATATGAGATTAAAGTGAAAAGTTAAATAAAATATTGTTATAATATACTTTTTTAATATGATTTTTGTATTAGGATTTGAAAAAGTTAGATTATTTATATTATTTTGTATTGAAATTTGAAAAATGTGTAATGATTAGATGATATGAGATGAGATAAGATGAAATATTTTTTGAAAACAAACGGGGCCCTAGGTCTGTTTTGTTTTCTCAAATCATCTCATCTCATTTCATTTTATCTCAAACTCATTATTACACTTTTTCAAATTTTCATACAAAATAAAATAAATAGTTTAACTTTTTTAAATCCCAAAACACTTTTTTCAAATCTCAAAACAAAATTAATATTAAAATAATATTTTATAATAATATTTTATATTTTTTTTAAATTTTTATCTCATCTCATCTCATCTATAAAAACAAATAAGGCCTAAAAGAACATTATTCTTCTCCCCAAACCCATCATTCTCCCCCCACTGTCTTTGTGATTCCTGAGTTTTTTGCTTGTGTAATGCCACATTTTTTTTCTTCTAATGCTATCAAGCTATATAACTGTGTAGTTAATGGTTATTGAACCCACGACCTGAGTCTCCATTCTATAGTTATAGGTAGTGGCGACCTATTTAGCTAGTGCTTAAGTGGCAATCCTTGTAGATGCATAGATAATTTAAAAATCAACATGCATGATATGGACTTCTGGCAACCAACGAGGCTGTTGGGTGGTACTTCAGATATTAGCAAGGCCACATCTAGGCAATTGCACTTCCAAAACTTTGCGAAAATAATAGAAAATAAGGGGCTCAGTATCTTTGAGGATGGTTACCTGGTTGGTAGGGATTTGACTTCTTTCAGGTATTGCTATGGTCTTAGAGCTGCAATATTGTTTTGTGAAGCAATGCATTGTTTACCATTGCTCCTGGATTGTCAACGATAAATTTATTATTAGTTGGCCCCAACCTTTTCAATAAAAGGCAAGCTCCTGCATATTGAGTAATCATGAATGGAAACCAGATTATTATTACTACGCCTAGGGTTAGTTATTTAAAAAAAAAACTTTGATTATTCTTGATATAGCATGCCTGTGAAATTCAAGAAAGAAATAGAATAATGTTATGGAGAAGAGAAGAGATGAGAAAAGAGTTAGAAAGAAGAAATCAGAAAAGAAGATATTGGGATTGGAGAAAGGTTGGCTGTAATAATCATTCAATATTTATCATAGTCTGCCTTACAATGTTCCTTACCAACCTTTAAATAGCAAAATAAACAAATTCTAGATAAACCCTAAAAGCCAATGGGCTGCAATGATCCAGGCCCATCATTACAAGTCCAAGTAAAATAAAACACATAAATAGAGGATGACCCAAGCCCATCGAGACAAGTCTAAATAAAAATAATAATACATAAGCAAATAAAACATAAATAGAGGATGTCCTCATAAACTCTTCCGGGGTGGGAGAAAAACTCGACTCTGTCGAGTTGACAATTCAACATAGGGTGCACTCAACTACCTATTTATAAGCTGAGTGGTTGAGTGATATTCTTTCGACACCCATAAACATGTGTAAGTAGCGGTCTGAATCTGAAGTCTACACCAATTCTGCCAGGATGAGTGGAAGGTAATTCGGGCCACAAAAGATCCTGCTGGCTCTTGTAAATCTCCAATGAGTCTGGATCAAGCTGCTGAAGTGTCTCTTTGGAGATCCATGAACAGTTAGAATCAGGCCGACCTACCCAACGAACAAGGAAGCGCTGCACCTCTCCATCATTTGTCAACACAATCTGTTCATCTAGAATAGCATCAATTTTATCTTTGTGTGTTGTGATAGATGGTAATAGCGTAAGATGGGTAGAAGGTTCAAGGTCAAGATTCACAGATGAAGGTAGAAGGGGGTCATTGGAGGGATTGAAGTGGCCCTTGAAAGCAACTAAGTCCTCAACATTGAAAGTAGAGTAGCAACTAAAATGTGATGGAAGATCAATGATATATGCATTTGGACCAACTCGCTTGAAAATTTTAAAAGGACCAGTACTACGTGCTTGCAATTTGGAAGCGGATCCAGGTGGACGCCGTTCCGGTCTAATTCAGATCATGACATAATCCCCATTATTAAATTCCACATGTTGATTATGCAAATCAGCTTAAAGTTTATATGATGTATTACTGGCTTCAAGTTGTTTATTGATCTCAATATGCAAGTCAAGAAGATGTTGTGCAAAAGACTCAGTTGACACAGACACACTAGCATGAGGGGACATGGGGATAAGGTTTAAAGGTTTTCTAGGCTTAAAACCATGAACAACTTCAAAGGGGCTCATATCTAGGGACCTATTCACCGAATTGTTATAAGCAATTTGGACTATAGGGAGGATCAAATCCGAATTTCAAAGATTCTCTTGGACCAGACACCTTAATAAATTGCCCAAGCTGCGGTTGACAACTTCAGTTTGACCGTCAGTCTGAGGATGGTAAGCCGTGGAGAATTTCAATTTGGTGTCAACCATATGCTAGTGAAACAGACATCCCTATTTGATACAATCGTCTTAGGAAGACCATATAGCTTGACAATCTTGTCAAAATACAACCTAGCAACTCTAGACGCGTATGAAGTCTTGCTACAAGAGATGAAGTGAGCCATTTTTGAGAAACAGTCCACTACAACAAAGATGAAATCATGCTTCTTCAGTGTGCGTGGTAGTCTTAACACAAAATCCATACTGACGTCTTGCCAAGGACAACTAGGCACGGGGAGGGGTGTGTAGAGACTAGCATTCTGTTTCTTTTGCTTGGTCAGTTGACATTTGTGATAGATGCTAACTATCTTAGCTACATCCTTCTTTAGACTAGGCCAGTAAAATTGACGTTCAATCTCCTCAATGGTCTTATCTCGTCCAAAATGTCCAGTCAAGCCTCACGCATGGACTTCCCAAATCATGAAGTCCTAAACTGAAGTGCGTAAGATGCACAATTTATTGGATTTGAAGAGATAGCCCTCCTCAAGGCAGAATCCATCAGTGATATCCGAGTGCCCACTCTGCAAGGCGAGAAAAGTATCCTTAAAATTAGGACAAGTCGCATACTCCCCCTTAAGTTCTCAAAACCTATGACCTTGATATCTAAGATAGACAAAAGGGAGACACGATGGCTAAAGGCATCAGTTGCTTGGTTCTCAACACCCTTCCTATGCTTCAACACAAACGAGTAAGCTTGCAAGTATTCAACCCAACGGCCATGCCTAGAATTCAACCTCTTCTGGGAGTTGAAGGTAGCGGAATGCCTCATGGTCTTAATTAAGAACAAACTCCTGGGCAACAAATAATGGCACTAATAGTGCAAAGTCTGCACAACTGCGTATAACTCCTTGTCATAAGTAGAGTACCGTTGTTTGACATCATTCAACTTCTCAGTGAAATAAGCAACCGTGTGGCATTCTTGGCTAAGAACACCACCAATTCCTACCCCGGAAGCATCACACTCAACCTTGAAAAACTTTGGAAAAGTTAGGAAGACGCATGATAGAAGCCTCCGTCATTGGCTTCTCAACTAACTCCAATGCCTTTGCCGCCTCTAATGTCCAATGGAACTCTCCCCTCTTCATGCATTTTGTGATAGGGGCCATGATTATGCTAAATCCCTTGATGAAGCGACGATAAAAGGTTGCAAGGCCGTGAAATCTCCTGACGTCATGGATAGTCTTGAGCTCAGGCTAACCAATAATAGCTTGAATCTTAGTGGGGTCCGCAGACACTTCGGCGAAGGATACAATGAATCCTAGGAAGACAGCTTTGTCGGTGAAGAAAGAACACTTTTTTGCATTAGCATATAGGTTTGTCTTAAGAAGGGTAGAACAAACCCGTGTGAGATGATCCAAGTGTTGTTCTCTAGTTCTACAATAGATGAGGATGTCATCAAAATAGACAACAAGAAACTTTCCCATGAAAGGTCGGAGAGTTTGTGTCATCACTCTCATAAAAGTACTCGGGGTATTGGTTAGTCCAAAAGGCATGACCAATCACTCATAAAGACCATCCTTCGTTTTGAAGGCAATTTTCCACTCGTCACCGGGGCGAATCCTAATTTGATGATACCCGCTCTTCAAATCAATTTTGGAAAATATCGTGGCACCATCATATCCAGCATATTATCAAGCCTAGGGATAGGAAAATGGTACTTCACTGTGATCCGATTGATGGCACGACTATCAATGCATATCCTCCAAGAGCCATCCTTCTTAGGGGTCAAGAGGGTGGGAACCGTACAAGAACTCAAACTCTCTCGGATAAATCCTTTCTAGAGGAGATCATCCACTTGCCTCTGGAATTTAGCATACTCAATAGGATTCATCCTATAATGAGGCAGATTTGGAAGAGAGGCTCCTGAGACAAAATTTATGGCATGTTGGATGTCTCGCAACGGGGATAACTGATCGGAGAGGTCCTCAGAGAAGACATCTTGAAAGTCTTGAAGAAAGGCTTGGGCCTCCGTAGGGGTAACTACTGGGAGCTCCAACGGGACCTCCATAACAATCACAGCAAAAATAACAGACTCGCCCACAAGCGTATGTTCAAACTCAGTAGGGCTAATGATATGTAGCCCTCTCTGCCCCACAACTTTCTTTGCTTGATGCAGGCTAATAGGTGTCGGGGGTAAAGGATTGAGGTGAATTTTCTTTCTATTAAACACAAAGGAATATGAATTAGACCGACAATGGATGGGTACATCCAAATCAAACAACCGAGGTTGACCAAGAATGACATGACCGATATCCATAAGGATGACGTCACAATATATGATCCTTATACTTAATAAACTAGATAGGAACTAGACAACACTCCTTCACTGCGATGGAAGAAGTGTCAACCCAAGAGACAGTATATGGTTGAGGGTGAGGGACAGGCTTCCACCCTAGGCGGGACATGGTAGCCATAGAAACTGCATTAATGCAACTACCATCATCTACAATGACCTTACAACCTTTATTATTGATCTTATTATACGTATGAAAGCATGGTGGCGCCAATCATCAGTGTCTTTGGGTTGTGTAAGGGTACAACACACAACACCTAATCGAGGTGTGTCAAGGATAAGGGGTATAGGGCCTAGACCCACAGGGAGGGACCAGATGCATCCTAAAAAGGTACCCTCATCATCATCTAAATTATCAAACTCCTCAAGATTGGGTTCATAAACTTGATCCTCTAATCGTTCATCAGCTACACTCTCATGCTCCTCAATAACTAGGGTTTGACTAGGACAATTGGGGGCAATGTGGCCAAAACTCTTACACTTGAAATACTGAGAACGGGAGGTAGTCCTTGGGAGTTCAGGACCTTTGTCCTTATCCTCCCGTGTGGGAAGGGCATTAGATGGGGGAGGTCCTAAGAGAGACTTAGGGGGAGGAATGAACGTCGAGGAGGAGGGAGGACGGTTATCACTACACCTTCCATATGGGGCCTTAATAACCGACTCATAAACTTGGACCAAAGAGTAAGCGTAGTTAAGAGTCGAGACACCTCGAAGGACAAGCTCACGCCTAAGATCATCTTTGAGACCTTGTCTAAATCTACTCAAGGTCATAACCTTATCCTCAATGACATGATATCTCATTCGAAACTCATCAAATTGAGTGATATATTCGGTCACAGGCCGATTACATTGAGTAAGGGCATTCCACTGGTCCAACAAATTGCTCATGTAAGACTGGGGTAAGTATTTCTTTTGGAGACGACGCTTCATTTCTTCCCAACTTCCCACAGGATGCGCACGACGCCTCTCAAGGAGATCCTCAATACTTTCCCAAAAGAGTTGGGCTGTACCAGATAATTTCAAACTGGCAAATTGAACTCTTTGGTCTTCCGGGACCCCATACTAGGAGAAGAAGCGATCCATATCCCTAACCCATTGAGTAAAAACCTGCGGATCTAGGCAACCATCAAAAGTACAAGCGTCTAACTTAATGTTTCTGAAGAGACGCTCTTCATTGCGAGGAGGAGACTGTGTACCCCGACGGTAATGGTCTCATTCTCTCTCATTATCGTGATTCATATCCCTACGATCTCGCCTAAAATGGTGATGATCATCTTGTCGGCGATGATTGTGCCTATTATGGAGTGCCTCAGAGTTGTCCGTGTTAGACGAATGAGGGGATTGCTCAAAATTGTTCACCCTAGCAGCTAGGTGTCTGTTTTCTTTACGAGTAGCAGTCATCTCAGTCTGGACAACTGCTAATAGAGTCTGTAAGTGCTCTTGGTTAGTGACTAGCTGGGTCAATTGTCGGGTGAGGGCCTTGAATTGGGAGGGGTCTATGGTCAAGGTTGTAAAACTAGAGTTGACAAAGCGACCACTACGCAACTACATGCAATGCAATACTATCTAAATGAAGTGCAATTGAGATCAATAAGCAACAATTACAAGCAACAAAAAATATCGACTTGATCAAAATCCTTTTTTTATTTATTTTTATTTTTATTTTTATTCTTTTTGGATTTAAGCAAATCCAAATAATGCGAGCAAGTAGTGCTGATATTTAAAAAGACAAAGCAAGAGTCAAATGTCAATCACAAAAATCTATTCACATGATTTTATTTTATTTTGACAACTAGTGAGAAAATGAAGGCACGAGTATGGTTATGAACATGAGAAAAATAGAAACACAACTAGACAGCAGCCAAATTTGGGAGTTGAATAATTTAGGCGTAATAAATGTGAGGACTAAATCAATTGGTGGGGTCTGTTCAAATGGATTTGGAATTTTTGGGGCACTACATAGCAACGCATAGAGAATAAATGATGCACGTTTTAAAATAAACAGACAGTATAACAAACAATAATGAGGAGTCAGAGACTACCCTTTTTGTTGAGAAGTCGGACGGTGAAAGAGTGCTTTTAAGCAAACAATAGTTAGGCTCCACTTCGTACGCACCAAGAAGACCCAATGTTGCTGCTGAAGATGAGAAAGGAGCCTCCTTTCGTTCAGCTGGGCTGGTGAATGCTGCAACGCCGTAGAACTTGGGCTGCAGAGAAAAACGCCCAATATAATGGGCGCCGAAAAGTTGGAACTTGAGGAGAAAAGGTTGCCGGTGGCTGAGAGTTTCTGGTGACCTAGAAACTGTTGGCGACGACGTGCAGTCTAGAAACCGCTGGCAACGGCACTGCTTGCTTTGTGGGCTGTGTGTTTGAAAATCATGACAGACGGCGCTGCCTGCTTCGTTTAGAGACTGCTAGGCGGGACTTCCGGCGGGAGAGTTTTCGGCGACCATGAAACTGCCGGCAACTGTTTTGTGGTCTATTTGGCCAGAAATCACGATGGAAAGGTGGGAGCTATCTGGTCGGTGAGTTATGAACGAAGGGTCACCTTTGTTTCTCTTCTTTCGATCTTGTTGGGTGGTTCTTATTTTTATTTTTCACTCACGCAGCACAAGAAGGAGAAGGACAGAGGAGAAAACCAGAGGGCGAGAGAGAAAAGAGAAGGTCAGGATTCTATTGTTTAAGGAAACAATGTAACCTGTCTCTGATACCAAATATGATGTAGCATACACATGAAATTCAAGAAAGAAATAGAATAATGTTATGGAGAAGAGAAGAGATGAGAAAAGAGTTAGAAAGAAGAAGCAATCAGAGAAGAAGACATTGGGATTGGAGAAAGGTTGACTGCAATAATTATTCAATATTCATCATAGTCTGTCCTACAGTGCCTCTTACCAACTTTTAAATAGCAAAATAAACCAACCCTAGATAAATCCCAAAGCCAATGGGTTGCAATGATCCAAGCCTATCATTACAAGTCCAAGTAAAATAAAACACATAAATAGAGGATGATCTAAGCCCATCAAGACAAGTCCAAATAAAATAAATAATACATAAGCAAGTAAAACATAAATAGAGGATGTCTTCATCAATTCTTCTTAATTTTTTGACTTATAGTATGTTTATTAGATGCTTGCTTAGCCAAATCCATTGCTTGTTCTTGTTGGAATATTAAATTGGATAGTAATATTCAAAATATCCTATTTGAATATTAATGAATTACATAGTACTCTGACGTATAAAAAAAATGAATTACATAGTACTCTGTTTTTGTAATCCGTACAACCAAATTTTTTCTCTTTGTACAACCAAAAACTCCGATGAGGCTTGGTGGGATTAAGCGATGAGATCATGACTGAGCATTGAGTTGTAGGGGTCACAGAGTAGGAAGGGGTTCAAAAGAAATCTAGCTATAGAATTGAAAGCATATGTTTTGAGGAAGGAAGGAAGCTCATTGCTCATTACAAAAAGTAGTTGGAAGATGGTGAAAGAAGTAAGACTTGGGATGGTATAGGTGTAATGGTTTGAAAAAGCATTGGAGGAGTGTGTGAAGGGGGGACGAAGGATTTTTATTCCACATCAGGGGAGGTTGCTTGGAGCTTCATTGAACAGAGGTGCTCAAAAGCCAATGGCCATTTCGTGGCATTAGTAGAATACAGTGAGGGTGGAAGGTGAAATTTATTTTTATATCGGAAGACATGGATGGGACGGGTTGGGGGAGGATGTCAGATGCGTTGAGGGAGGTCATTTCGAGGGAGGAGATCGTGTTTCGTAACACGGGCAGAGTAGCACAGATACCATTGGGGTTGGGGAACCAAACACAAAGTCAGTCTTACAGGGAGACATGGTGTAGACGACAGTGTCGGTGTAGTCCCAAGTACAATATATGTGGTGGGGCCGGTGGTGGTAGAACTCAACAACAAACCACAATGAGATGCATACAAGGTCAGGGGACAGAAATGGCCCGACACACTACTGGTTCAAATTGTGTGCACTAGAAGGGTGGCGGTGGCAAGCTCGTTGTTGCTCTAGCAGGAAATGGCGTGCACAGTACTTTAAAGGACATGCAATCCCAATTGACAGATCTACAGGAGAAAGTGGTTGCTCGAATATGTTGTGTTGAGGAGGATAAGGCTATGAGCCTGGGCTATGCACTTAGGCATGATTCTGAGCCTAATAAACATATGGGTGTGGGCAATATAGTTGGGCTTCAACCCGTGGGAATTAATAAGCACCCAAAGGACTTGGCACAACTTGAAAGGCCTCAGGATGTAGGGTTGTCAAAAGAATATGCAAGGGCAGGTGGCCCAAAGTACGAAGGGGCCCACGATCTGGGCTTCAGTCCATGGGTGAAAACAAAGATAAGGCCGTGGTGGGTATTCAGTCCGTGCAGAGAGTTAGAGGTGGGGGACGTGGTTGGGCCTTCCATCAGAAGGAGGCTCCTCACTTTGTCGGCAAAGATCCTAAAAGACAAGATCATAGCCATGGAAATGTTGACGGTGAAGGAAATACATAATTGTGAGGAATTGAATGCGGGGGTTCTGAGGAACAATCCATTGCTTTGTTCACAGCCGTTGAAGATGGACATGTTCAGCAAAAGAAATCAGGTTCTAAAAAATGGAAGGAGCTCAAGATATTAATATGGTCTCTAACTTAAAGCAGAGAAAGAACCAAAGGGAAGGGACTAGCAATGTCTTTATGAAGCCCAAAATTATTACTTGGAATGTTTGAGGGCTCAACGAGGCAAATAAGCATCTTTGGGTGAAAAACTTGCTTTGTAAATAGAAGGCGGATATTGTGTGTTTACACGATATTAAGCTGAAACTTTTTACAAGAAAAATTGTTTGAAGTTTATGGAGCTGTACATATGTGGATTGGGCTTACTTAGCATTTTAGGGGCTTTGTGAGGTATGCTAGTTATGTGGGATAGAAGAGTGGTAGAGATAGTGGAGGAATTCATTGGACAGTATACAGTGGCATATTACTTCAAGAATGTTGAAGAAAATTTTTTGTGGGTGTTCTTTGGCATTTATGGGCCGAAATTAGATAGCAATAGAGGACTTCTATGGGACGAACTAGCAGGAGTTCATAGTTGGTGGGACACACCATAGTGCATAGGTGTTGATTTTAATGTTATAAGATTCTCAAGCGAACAATCAGAAGAACGTAGGATGTGACCTGCAATGATAGAATTTTCGGAGTGGGTTTTCGACTTGGGATTGGATTGTGGTGGCATTTAAGGAGGGTGTTGATATTTTACATTCGAAAATATGTGGCTGAAAAATGAAGGCTTTTTGGACCGTGGTAGTTCTCATATCAAATTCATGGCACTCTTTTTCATGTTGGATGGTAAACTGAAAGTCTTGAAACAAGATTTAAAGTTTTGAAATACTCAATCCTTTTTTGATATAGGTGACTAGAAGAAGTCTGTTGGGAGAGATACAAGAATTAGAAAGGATATGGGAAAGCTGGGTCCTTTCCTTTGAAGAGTTATCTCATAAGGAAAAATTTGTGTCAGAATTAGAAAGGGTTATAGTATTGGAGGAGATTGCTTGGCGTCGAAAATCCAGAGCATTGTAGTTGAAAGAAGGAGAAGAACGAAGTTCTTCTATAGAGTGGTCAACTCTCATAGGAGAACTAATACTATTGAAATGCTGAATATAGAGGGCATGGCTTGTACAGAGACTCTTGTGATTACCTATAAAAAACAAACAAACGGAGACTCTTGTGATTCGAGAGCATGCTGCTGATTTTTTTGAACACTTACTTACTGAACAAGTGGGATGGCGGCCAAAGTTCAATGGACTAGCCTTTGAGTCCATTAAGTCACAAAGTATTTTGTGGTTGGAGAGACCCTTCGAGGAGGTGGAGGTTCATGGTGTGGTGAGGAAAGCGTTTAAAGATAAAGCACCTAGTCCTAATGGTTTCTCCATGGGATTCTTCCAAACATGTTGGGATGTGATGAATGAGGATTTAATCAAGAGTGATGCTTAGAAGCGGTCCGACCGAAGTTTCAAGTATAACAGCCTCCCTCTCTACTTTTGCCACATCAGAAATTTCACCAAGTTCACAATAGTCTCATTCACACGGTATGACTCTCATTCACATGGTACCACTCTCTAGCTCTGCTTCTTTCTTCCTTTTTTCTCTTTGTTTTTCCAGTCATATTTTCTTTTGATTTGTTCGTTCTTCTCCATTTCCGTGCGTTACTTCTGCTAGGATATTCCGTTTACTCCATACGAATACTTGGGATCATAGTGGTCTGTTAGTTATCAATATATATCTTAAAATTTGTGAAAGTTCAAAATTGCTTTCTTTTTGCCTTAGAATTTAAGATTTCAGTGGCTCTAAAGATTTTTACTAGGTGTCCTGCAATTCATCTGTAAAGGTGCTTTAATGGAAATCTTGTCAGCCAAATGGATATATCAAAATTGTTAATATTAATATGCATCTGCTACGCTTTTTTTTTTCCAACTCCCAAAAGCATGCATGACACACACCTTTAATTTTGGGGTGGGAGAAAATCCTCAAACTGGCATGCATCAGAGCTCAGTTAGAACTCTTTCGGCACCGACATTGCTTTGAAGGCTCTAGCTTCCTCTGTTTTCGTCGCAGTTGATTTATTTCGAGAGGGGGATGCGAAGGGAAAGTGCAAGATGGAAATGGAATGGGGAGACGAAACCCAGGCCGTGCATCTCTGTAAATTTTTAAATTCTGATGTAGTGTATTCACATGATAATTGTGATGGGAAGTCTATGTGTCAATTAACTATTAGTGGGCTGTTAATTAAAAGAGGCAGACGAACCGGTTTTAAGATTTTCTCTTTAATCGTCTTAGGAAGTTTTTTCGTTTTGAAAATTTGAAGAAAGCCTAAATGCATTGCACTTATCCCTAAGAAGCTTGGAACAATGGAAGGTAAAGATTATCAACCATTAACCCTTGTCAATGGGGTTTATAAGATCATATCCAAAATGCATCATTTGGGGGAGGTATTGGGAAAAATAATTTTGAAACCCCCAAATGATTTTGTAAGGGGTAGGCAAATTCTGAACTTAGTTCTCATTGCCAACAAATGCCTCAATAATAGATTAAAATTCAGCAATAAGGGATCTTATGTAAATTGGATATGAAGAAAGCTTGTGATCATGTGAATTGGGATTTCTTAATTTACTTGCTTGGGAGATATGGTTTTGGAGAGAGATGGTGTTTGTGGATCAAATGATGCGTTTCAATGGTAAAGTTTCCAGTGTTAGTAAATGGCAGTCCAATTGGCTTCTTTAACAATTCGAGAGGCTTAAGACAAGGGGATCCTTTGTCTCCACTTTTATTTTATCATAATTATGGAAGCGCTTAGCAGAATGATCTAGGTTTTGGTTAACAATGGTTTTGTGACTGGTTTCTTGGTTGGTGACCCCAATAGGGGTACTCTTAACATTTCTTGCCTATTGTTTGCAGATGATACATTGATTTTTTGAGAGGTAGAACAAAATCAGATGCGGGCATTGGGGCTCTCTTACTTTGTTTTGAAGCGACATCTGGTCTGAATATGAACTCTGATTTGGCTAACATTCTTGGATGTAAGGTTTGAATTACCTTGGTCTTCCGTTGGGGGCATCATCATGGGCTAAATCGATTTGAGATACAGTGATTGAGAAGATTGAATATAGATTAGTTGGTTGGAAGAGATTGTACTTGTAGAAAGGTGGTTGGATCACCTTAATCAAAAGCACTTTGTCTAATTTACCAACGCATTTTTTTATCTCTATCCCTATTCCAACAAGTTTGGCAACTTGGATTGAAAAATTGTATCGTGATTTCCTTTGGAATGGTATGGGGGATGAGTGGGATAAGGCATGCTCTCCAATTTCTTATGGTGGGTTGGGAATTAGAAATATGATAATCTTTAATAGGGCTTTATTTGGGAAATGATTGTGGAGATACTATACTATGGAACCGGAAACTTTGTAGAAGTCGGTAATTGACCTCAAATATGGGGGTTGGTTGGGGGGGGGGGGGGAGTTTGTTGGAGCACTAGAGAGGTGAGTGGGGCTTATGGAGTGGGAGTTTGGAATCATATTAGACGAGGGTGGGAGGTTTTTACTCGTCATACTAGACTTATGTTGGGAGATGGTTCTAGAATTAAATTTTGGGGTGACCTATGGTTTGAAGATAATGCCCTTAAGGATATATTCTCTTCAGTTTTTAGGATTGCTTGTGAAAAGAAGCTTTAGTGGCTGATGTTATGGGGATTTTTGGGGATCAAGTCAAATGGAATGCGAACTTTTGTAGGCTTCCCAAGATTGGGAAATTGATGACTTAGAGGTTTTTTTCGTCTTCTATTCTCCATGAAACTACACATTCAAGGAGTTGATTGGTTGTGGTCGATGCCAACAAGTAAATGAATATTCTTGGTTCGCTCTTTCTATAAGTCTCTCACATAGCTGCAAGACAATCAATTCCCATGGAAGAAGATTTGGCAAAATAGGGCGCCTCCTAAAACGGCATTTTTTGTTTGGTTAGCTTCTTCAGGTAAGATTTTGATGGACAACTCACGGAAACGGGGGGTGATCGTAGTCTATTGCTATATGTGCAAGAAAAGTGGTGAGACTGTGGATCATTTTTTACTGCATTGTGAGGTTACTAGAGCGCTATGGGATGATGTGTTCTGCAGGTTAGAGCTAGCTTGGGTCATGCCTGCCATAGTAGTTGAGTTCTTGGCCAGTTGGACAAATCTAGGAGTCGTCCACAAATTACAGCTATGTGAAAAATGGTGCCTATTTGCATCTTGTGGTGCCTATGGCAGAAGCAAAATGACTGGATGTTTGAAGACAAATAGCGCTCTATAGAGGAACTTAGACCACTTTTTGTTAGAACATTATTTTTATGGGCCATAGCTGTAGATATTAATGGCCTTGGCCTTCAAGACTTTTTTGTTTCTTTTTCGTCTTCCTAGATAGGCATTAACTTCTGTATATTATCTTATGTATTTGGACTAAGCCTATTATTATTAATACAATCGTTTACTTATCAAAATAATAATGATAATAATAATAATCATGAATTGATTCTACTTATCAAAAAAAAAAAAAAATTCATGAATTGATTTGTCCATGAAAAAGTGATTGCAAAGACTAGTTATGTATTTTTCACTGTTTTTCACCATGGCTATATTTGGAGATAGATGTCAACTAATTGACAGACACAATGAGAAATTATTTTGTTTTTGTTACTTTACTCATAACAAACATAACAATTGCCATTTAATGCAATAATGGGTCATGATGTTTGTTTAATGAGGCAGGTAGAACTAGGGCTGAACAAAATGGCCGTCACCCAACCCGACCCGTTTTGCCGACACAGTCCCGACTCGTTTTTTCGACCCGAATTCGGTAACGGGTATTACCCGAATACCCGTTACCGATTAAAATCATTTTTGATTCGCAGAACACCGATTAAGATCCGTTACTGTGATCTCTCCCCCTCTCTCTCTCCATGATCTTGAACTCAGCCAAATAGCGATGTTAGTCCCCCCTCATCTTCAGGTAAAATACTTGGACTCGTTGGTAGAAGCTAATGGAACCAGGTCGAGTCAATCTGCCTCATAATTCCAACACAGACCTCTGAGAGTCCCGACTCAACTTTGGAGTCAGAGGCGGACCTACTTGGGGGCTTGGGGGGGCTACAGCCCCCCAAAAGATTCTTCAAAAAAAAAAAAATATATATTATATAAGTTTATATATTTACATATATATAATATTAAATTATTTCTCAAATTATAAAAAAAATTAAAAATTGCCCCCCTCAAATTTTTATTAAAATTATTCTCTCAAATGTTAATACACATATAATTTTATTCTAAGTTTTAACTTTATTGAAATTCAAATTTCAACTCACCTAATCTCATAATTATTTTAACAGTCTAATTCTAAAAAAAATATGACTATAAATTTATATGATTGTCAAAATTGATTAATTATACTTATATATTCACTCTAACTTGATTGTATGATTATGAGATATAGTTTATTAAAAATCTAACATCGATATATCAGTAGTTATTAGAAATTTTTTATAGTTATTCTTGATCTATAATTTTTTTAAATCAAAAAATAATATGAGCAAGTAAAAAAATTGATTTTTTTTAAAAGAATGTAGATAATTCGAAAAGTAATACATGTAGAGAGTTCGATAACGAAAAAATGTGATATTTCTATCGAGTCCTTTTAAAATTTATATATAGTACACATTTTATTGATCGCCCCCCCAAATACAAAATCCTGATTCCGCCCCTGTTTGGAGTGAGAGTTCTTGACGAGTGTGATGCGATCCTTGTTCTTGCGACCCTCTTCCTTCTGCTCGATTGAGGACACGATGCGCCAAGCAGCATGGAGCGAGCTGATAACATTCTTGTAGGGCGCTCTTGGGTTTTTTTGGTTTTGATGGGGATTTTTATTTTCTGAAGGGGATTATTTTGATTTTTGGTGCAGATGAAGTTTTGTGTTAGGGATTTCTGAAGAGTTGGTGTTGCGAATGATGGGGTGTTTTTGATTATTCTGATTTTTGGTGCGAATAAAGATTTTGTATTAGGGTTTTAGGTTGGTGTTGTTTGATGAAGATTTTTGTTTGGAGAAGCCTTTGATTGTTGAGTGATTTGGAAAAAACAAGAAAAAGACGAAGAAGACGACGAAGAACAAGAAGACGAAGACGAAGAACAAGAAGAAGAAAACGGGTTATCGGATAATCGGTTATCGGAATGGGAAGTTTTCGGGTCGATTCGGAATACATGGTTATCGGGTCGGGTCGGATCGAGTGAACAGCCCTAGGTAGAACTCCATCAGAACTCCATCAGGTTAAGGCAAACTCAAAGGGTGTAAAGACTTATTATTTTGGATTTTGATTACTCCATGATAAGGTTTAAAGTGCTTTCACCCAAAAGGAACTTTATGAAATTTAGTTCTGGAGGACTAGCAGAGAGGTCACTCAAGTGCTAACTCAACAATGAGCTTCGTGAATAACAAAAACTCTTATTCTCCTTATTATTGGCTTATAATACCTATTGTTGAAGAGTTCTTAACATCAAGCTGACGAGAAGTGGGGCTTCAGCTAGAATTTTGAAACCTAAAAATGAGTCCACCAATGTATAATGCGATTGTACTTAATTTGGAAATTATGCTGGTTTACAAACCTATTTTGGTCCAAAAGTATACTTTAAAAGATAACATCTCCCTACCATAAAACACGTGTTTTCTTGGGTTTGTCAAAAGGTGCCAATCTAGTCCCTGGCTTGATTTTGTAGGCTTCATCCAATGTCCCAAGTGGTGCCTGAAGTTTGTGTGATTTAGTAACAATGTTCTTTTGTATATTTTTACACTTTTAGTTCAGTTTGTATGTCTGTCTGCAGAGAGATAAAAGGGAGGAGGCTTTACGGTTGGCGCAACTATCAGCAGAAAAGCCTCATTTTTCACATTGTCTGGAGTGGCTTCTTTTCACAGTATTTGATGCTGAAATAACCAGGTATAGTAAGGAAAGGAAGTTAATCTGATTTTGAGCCTTGGTACTTTTCTACTGTATGAAGTTGTAGAAAGTCAGTCCCCAAACTTAGGTTCTTGTGGACCGCATATGAATGGGACGTGCTGCTCACTTTGTTGTCTTAGTGAAATTGACTACTAGTGCTCAAGGGAGCAGTAGGCTACTCAATGTGGTAGGCTCCTTCCTACTGAGAAATCACACTGCCTTAAAGAAGAAGAAGGTAGAACTTGATAATGGGTCTTGAAACATTATATGACATGCCAGTTGGAACCATAATCAAGTTTTCTGTTTTTTGACATTGGCTGATGCTTTCATCCTTAAATGATTACTTTTAGCATAATTTTATATTTTGGGGGAATTTATCTTATAATTTCAAAATATTGCTCACTATGTCATTTGCACTGCAGGCGAAATGTAAACAAGAACCACGTCTCAGTCCCTAAATATGCTAACTCTCTTCTGGAGAAGACCTGTGATTTGATTAGAAATTTCCCTGAGTATTTTGATGTGGTTGTAAGTGTTGCAAGAAAAACTGATGGTCGGCATTGGTCAGATTTGTTCTCTGCTGCTGGAAGATCAACAGAGTTCGGTGTTCCCCTTTTAGTTTTTTCTAGTGATTTTTTAATATGTTTACTGCATGTTCAAAGTGTACTAGAATATTATATATACAAGAGGGTTTGCCCTTTGCACCCCAAAGTGCATCCACAAACAATTAAAACTGGCACATTACATCCATAAACTATCAAATTTCACACTTTTCACCCTTCCTTAAAATCCAACGTTCAAGATTTTGTTATGTAACCTGTTTTTCTTTTATCTTTACAGTTAAAATTAAACGTGGGTGTAAAGTGTCAGTTTTTGGGAGTTTAGTGGTGTAAATTGTCAGTTTTGGTAGTTCAAGGGTTCAATGTGTTAGTTTTGGTAGTTTGAAGTGCAAAGCTGTGATAATTTGAGGGTGCAAAATGTGTTTTTACCATTTGTCAAAATGCATTTTTAAAGTATTTCAGATCTCCTGCAGATAGACTTGGTTAGCCGGTTCGCAGACTCAGCTTGATTAGTCCATAGTTTCTGCCTCATCAAGAAATTTTTTTTACCTGGACATAGCTTCCAAATACCCCAAAGTGATGTTGTCCATAAGAAGACTCAATTTGCTGCTCTTATTTAAACCGACTTTTCCTCTTATACTACCAAGTGTTGCATTTTACTCTTATTTACACATCTCCATTCTTGAAAACATCACTGGTGTCATTTAAGCTATAAGTCCATTTGCTCAACCAAGAATTTAAGCACTCCCATTGTTTTTCCCATTGTTTAGGTTGTTTGAGGAATGCCTCCAGCGAAGATGGTATCGAACTGCTGCTTGCTATATACTAGTAAGAAACACAACGTTTCTTAAATAACTGATAAGCTTCTGGGTATTGGAAATTATCATGGTTTTGGTTCTCTTTCCTCTAATTTTTCCATTACATGTTTTTCTTTGCTTGAGGTTAACTGTCAAATGGTTAACTGTAAAAATGAGGCCATCCATGTTTTCTTCTGATTAGAAATGGTAAGCAGTTGAGCTCCACAGTTTATATCTCCAATAGATGAGTACATTTTCTCTCTACAAACTACCACAACAGTGTTGTTTACTGAGCTTGACTCAGTACAATTTGGAAATTAATTTGAAATTTTAGTATCAGTTACACCCTCCCCCATGGGTCAAAACACCATATGAGTTCAATGGAATTATACAAAAAGACCAATTTGCCCTTCATTCCATTGAAAGGCTTAGTTTTAATACTGACGGTATTTTTATCCTTTTATGCATATTTTCATAGAAGTGAATGGTGATTTTTGACAGACAGCTAACTGATGCTGAAATTTCGAGTCAGGGTCTGAGTTGCACTAATTCAAGGTTTAGGGGATAAGTGATAACTGACAATGGGGTGTTAGTTCGTAAAGGGGAAGTGTAATTAACTTTACTTTAATGTAAGAGGTATCTTAAACTCTCTTACTTCTGCTGTGGTTAGAAGGCCATGCATAAGATGTAAAAATATATGTTCCCAATGTAATGCATTGCATAATCTGGTCAGAGCAACTATAAAAGTATCTTGTGCTAGTGTACTTTGATAAGGCTTTTGGCTTTATTGATGTTATCTTACTTATAAAAAGAATCTGGTGAGTGGATCTACGAAATGTATATCTGAAAGTATCCACCTATCACTGTCATTTTATCAATTCATTTTGATTTGAACGTTGCAGGTAATTGCTAAACTTGAAGGCCCTGCCGTTAGTCAGTACTGTGCTTTACGCTTATTACAGGTAGAGACTAGTATCAGGTTACAATTTTATTTTTGTTTTATTTGCATCCTTTGTTTTCCTCTTTTATTCGTTCTTTTTCTTTAAGATTTATTTTTTACAACGATTGTTCAACCATCTGCAGGCAACACTTGATGAATCATTATATGAACTTGCTGGGGAGCTGGTATGAGCAAGACATGATGATATGCTTCTATGATTGATTTATTTCAAACAGGGTAGAGTAACTTTTTAATTACATATTTAGGTGAGGTTCTTGTTGAGATCCGGAAGGGAATATGAACAGGCATCTACAGAATCAGACAAATTATCTCCTAGATTCTTGGGCTATTTTCTATTCCGTACCAGTTACCCGAGGCAGTCCTTGGAGAAAAGGTGGTTATAAATTGTTTGATATAATTTTCTATAATTTTCAGTCGGTAGCTTTGACATTCCAAATTTTACTAACTACACTTCTCTTTCTGCCCCTGTTGGAGCAGCAATTCAATCAAGGACCAGAGTGCTCATGTTGCTTCTGTTAAAAATATTCTAGAAAGCCATGCTAGTTATTTAATGTCGGGAAAAGAACTTTCCAAGCTTGTGGCATTTGTAAAAGGCACTCAGTTTGATTTAGTGGTAAGAAAGGCTTCTGTTTTTCTTTGTGCATGATTACGTTCTAATGAGATGTGATATTATGTTTCTGAATTACAATATATTGCAGGAATATCTTCAAAGAGAAAGACATGGAAGTGCTCGCTTGGAGAACTTTGCTTCAGGGCTTGAACTTATCGGGCAAAAGGCATTACTATCTGAAACACTCTAAATCTATTTATCTCTATTGTTGGAAATTTCAAAGCCTTGTGGTCACAGCTTAGTTTCGTACATGAGCAAAACACTGATCATAGTGTACAGGTCTTAACTATAGAGGAAGAAGACTTGAATATTTATAGGGATTTAAGCATAAAGCATAAAGCATGATAAACAGAGAAAGCATTTACTTCCAGAATATTCCATTTTTTTTAGAACACATTTTTTCTCTATTTCCTCACTGAATTCTTTCGTGTGCCTAGCTTCAAATGGATACGCTGCAGAGCAGGCTGGATGCAGAATTCCTTTTGGCTCATATGTGCTCTGTTAAGTTTAAGGAGTGGATAGTTGTACTGGCTACACTTTTAAGACGATCTGAGGTACAGTTGGATTCCTTTATACAAACCTTGGTATCTAATAAATATATGCATCTACATTATTTCCATAACATGTACTGGGATCAGTTTAGCCTTCATGAACTAGGAAGAACTCACAA
Source organism: Platycarya strobilacea (assembly GCA_036898215.1). Taxonomy (NCBI): domain Eukaryota; kingdom Viridiplantae; phylum Streptophyta; class Magnoliopsida; order Fagales; family Juglandaceae; genus Platycarya; species Platycarya strobilacea. The sequence goes on from CM072545.1 coordinate 10,442,205, forward strand.
AACAACTTTTTTCTTGTGGGGGCAGTAGCTTCTGTGATAAGAACTTGCAATCTGGAACAGCAAGTGTAACTTTGTGTTCACCCTGGAAGGGGAATTATTTGTGGAAAGGGGAATTATTTATGGAAACTTTGTAGTCTGACAGTTTTCTTTAGGGCAAAATGTATATAAATACAGTTAACTGAGTTTTTGTAATATATTTGGAGATTGTTTCTTGTCAACATAGCATTGTGCCAGTAAAAAGGTCTTTGACCTGTTGCATGGGTGGTAGTTTCTTGTCAACCTAGCATTTTACACCTGTTGCATGCGGGGAAGGCCATTGGTGCATTCTGCAGCATCTGCACACATGCATGAGAGAGAGGCATGTAGGTGTCCGGGGGATATCCTGTTTGAGAGAGTAAAGTAGAAAGGGGTACTTAGATCTCATATCAGTTGGTCTTAAGCCATCTCTAGACCCTTTATCAACACATTTTCAATGTAAATTTGCGCAGGTTCTTTTTGATATTTTTCGGCATGATATGCGATTATGGAAAGCATATGGCATCACCCTGCAGGTATTTGGGCCTCAATGTTTTCATGATTTTAAAGAGAGATACTTTAGTAACAAAGGGATTACATAAAAGTAACCGGTAAACTAATGTGGCTTGATATGGAACGTGAGATTGTGAAGTTATTTTTGTTGTACGTAGATCTAACAGACCATATTAAGCCACATCAATTTGTAGATTTATTTTTTTGTACTATCTTTGTGTACGTAGTACTTCTCTTTTAAAAATAATCATGCAATTTTGATCATTTGTGCATTTTATCTCATTGTCCTTTGTTGATCAATGATTGTTAGTCCCATCGAGCATTTGCTGAATACCACGATCTACTTGAAGAGTTGGATGAGAAACTTTCATCAGTTGTGAATTTGGAAGAGAAATGAGGGCAGATTTTGATGTCCAATCTAAGCTCTGACCACATATATGTTGCCAAATTAAGTATTCCGACGGTCAAATCCAGTACACATGAACACGCATCCATCTGTAAATGGAGCAGACAATGAGCAGAGGGAAACACAAAAAATCATGGTGACCGTTTGGTAAATAATTAGTTCAATAAAAATGATAGTATTGATGGTCTCATTGGAATTCCAGAATTGTTCATTATTGTAGAATAGGAGGAAACAAACATGGGGAGACCTATGCAGTTCATTTCTAATTTTTTTGATTTTTTTTTTTAGTCACCCTTATAATCTCTATACATATAAATGGCTTGTTCTTCTTTTATTTGATTGTGTATAGGATTTTGTTCTCTCTGAGGTTGGAAACTATATATATATTGGATTGACAGATCAGTTTTGTTTCAATTTCTCTCGATATGGTATGAGTTCTGCTGGCGTATATCTACTTGTTAATAGATCGATATGAATATTGATTCAATAAGTATTTTATATTATATTTGTTAAGGGGAAAAGATTAGAGCTATAAATTCATAAAAAACAAAGGGTACGAGCTCGAGCGAGAAAGAAATAGAACATATCTATATTTCAAGAACTTTCTCAGTGCAACAGGATATCCTAGGTTTTTAGTTTTGTCTCAATTCCTTATACGATGTCGTATATATATATATATATATACACACGGTTCATTATACGTAATTACTATCACAATTATTAAAAAAATTGTATATCAAATATATATATAATGAAGCATGCATATATAAGAGTTCACTTTACTAATAAATATTTCATGGTCAATTTGCAATATTAAAAATGTAACACATATATATATATATATGATTGTTCAATTTAAAATAATATAAAATAGATACAATTAATATGAGAAATAATTGTATATTTATATTTTACATTTGTACAAATTATATTTAAAAATATTATATCAATCTACTATTCTTTCTAGATTTTCTTCTTCTTGGATGTAGCGTAAGATTTATGATTTTTCTTTCCTTTGTATTTGTGTATTTGTGTTGATTTCGAGATCAATATCTACAGTAATTTTTTGAAATAAAATTATTATCTTTAATAAATATCAATATGTAACACAATTTAATTATTACATTTCAAATCAAGTACAGTATGTCAGTCTACTGATCAATACCCTCAACGAATTGATAGAACAATTAGAACTAAAACATTATAATTACAAAATCTGATAGAAAATATGGTTAAATACAAAATCGTGTAATTTCTTTTTATTTGGCTTTGATTTTTTAAAATTGGGATCAAATATTCGTTCAATTGTGTTGTTTTTCGTTTATATTTTAAATTGTATTCATTAAGTCATAATAGGAAGATGCATTATTTGCTAACAATTTGTTATAAATTATTTGGGAGACCATCATCATTTAGGTCCTACACAAATACAAATATATATGTTATAATAATAGTATATATAATATTTAATGTCTTATTATACTGTCCATACTAATATTTAGTTTAAAAACATTATATATACTATTTTGTTACCTGACTTTTTTTCTCTATTGAAGTTTTATGTAAAGATTTCTTAGCCTCTTTGTTAAATAGTACCGACGACACTGACCTTGAATTATCATCCAGTTCCATATTTGTTTGATACTTAAATATTAAAATACTTAGCAAATAAACTACACATTTAATTAAAATAGAGATATTCGCGTGAGTGTTTGTGCAAATGAATATATACATGGAATTTGTTTTGTAAAATCACCATGATACAATGAGTTTTGGTTATGCCTTACATAATTCACACCAATAAGATCATTCAATCATGAATTTAACTTTTGTTTTGCATATAAGGCATGAACTATAATAACTTCTAATTTTGTTGTCTATCTTTACAAACTTGCATAGTCACCAATAATTCCTACAATATTAAATTGTTATTAATTATTATAGAAAGTGTATAGTCTTAAAGAATAATATATTATATTAAATTGAAAACATCAAATCAATACCTTTATCTCTGTAGTTCATTCGAGTTCTTTGATTTCAACAATTGTTTTTCTATTGTAGAATGAAGATTTTGTATTAGATATCATCGGTTGCTTTTTAGTTTCATGGTTCTAACTTTTCTTTGTAAGACATCCTGCAATCTAATTCAATCAAAATAAGTTAATATATATAATATGATGGTTAAATATTTAGATAACAAAAAGTAATAAATGTTATTACTTTTCTCAAATTCTTGATACGTCAGGAATCTTAAGGTTTTTGTACAATATTGTCGCATTTGTTGATAAATTAAACTAGTCTGAAAAAAATAAAAACATTATTTCAAGTACATATGTAACTATAATATTATTTTTATGAAGATTTTTAATTCGATAATGTAAATGTTATCTCTAAATGTCTTGATTATTGTTGAGGTAACAATCACCACAAATGTTTTTAGATTATTCTTATAAAAATCATCATTAATTTACATTACGGTAGACTTTCATAAAGTTGCCTATATATATTTATTCATAATATGCATGAATTAGTCATCTTTGTAAGTAATATTATTGAAAAATAATTTAATTTATCTATGATTTAACATTAAATATATTGTACTTACTCTTCTAATAGTAATTGAATTGTGGATGACTCTTTGAGTTTCTCTCTTTTATAGCTCCAACAGATTCTAATCTTTCAATTGAATTTGATAATGTGATGATAATATTTCGTTATGTCGAAAATAATATTTGAACTTAAATTTAATATACGAGATGATAAGTTTTTATTACATAGAAAATAGAATCCATACCAGTCAAGTATGTTGGGTCGTAGCAACGCTTTGCTTTAGTTTCATAATTTGCAAAATCAATCTGGAACTTAGATTTTGATTGACTTATCTCATTAAGCTTAAAGATCAAAATTGTTGATGTGAAGAGAATATTATAGCTTGTAGTCATCGGACGATATTTTCCTTTATATTCTTCAATAACAAAATTTTGTATCGACTATTTTCTTACCCAAATAATCATTTAAAATTCAACTACAAAATTGTGGCTGAAATCACGTTCCAAATGACACGCAATTAATGGCTACACAACATATGGGTCTTTTATCAAATATGTGTAATGCATAGATAGACTATATATACCATAAATAGTTCATGTATAATATCCCATACAACATTTATGTATTTAATATTTAAATTGTAATCCTATATATATATATAAATATATATCTCTTTATATTTAAAAAGTGTCTATCTTTATATGAATGGTAATGAACAATGTTCTTTGTTTAACATTCATAATTCGAAATTGACTCTTGAGCTACACATGATAGCACTTATTCTCACTGCCGCCTGTAGCACCTATCCCATGCTCCAGCGAACAATCCCCTACCATTGATATGGGTTCCTCTACCTCGTGCCTCCATATGCTGCCGTAAGTAGCCACCACAACCATTGTTGAGTACCACGACCACCTTAGGACCACCCCCTTCCTCGTCCCCTTGACCCAGAGCTTTAGACCCATGCAATCAAACCCACAGCCTCCAACCAACTCAACTCCTTTCTTTTCCACCAAATCCTACAACAACAGTAGTGGAGTGAAATTAGAGGGGCAACGAAAAGAGATTTGATTGTCTCAGACCCAATCTTGATATGGAGTGAAATTAGAGAGGCAATGAAGAGCAACTTGATTGTCTCAGACCCAACGAAGAGATAGAGATAGAGAGGTCAAGAAGGATCAGTGTGTTTTTGGCCTGAGAAGTGAGAAGCCAAACGGTGCGTTTTTAACCCTTATTGATCCGTTCCTAGACATCTAAGAGCACTAGTATTGGTTCCATCAATTTTTTTTTTCAAAATTTAATGAAAAGTACAAGTTTGATCGAAATAAAACACCTAAAGTAATCATAAATTGGACACATAAAAAAGCTTTCGTTACATTCGATCAAAAATGAGAAAAAGAAAGTGATAAAAATAATATAAAAATACTTTTGGTTTGATTTGGCTTAAAATAAAAATTCTTTTAACTTTTCATCATAGTAGTAACATAACCCTTTTTCCATTTTTTCTTATTTTTGGGCAGGAGAAATTCTTTTAATGGGTAAATTAGGCTTGTGGGTAGTCTTGAGAAATATGAGATTTTGGTTTGAGAGGTTGGATTCATATTTTAGACGCGGAGATCGTAGTCTTAGAATAGGGGTAGGTGCTAGTAGTTTTGGGATTTGGTGTGTGGAATATTAATTGGTTTGGTAAAGTTCTAAACCTGTGCCCTTGACTTCTCCTTATCACTTCCTCCTCTTGTAACCTAGCTAACCTGAAGGTAGCATATAGTGTAGAGGGTCAAAATATAGTAACCATAATTCTCAAATCATCCATCAATCCATTCAAAAGGTACTAATACGAAATTCTTCTATTATGCATGTTATCTTGTCTGACAATGCTTCAAATGTTGTTTGATATTTCTTCATTGAACTAGTTTGTCTTAACTTAGTAAATTCCCCAACTAGATCCTCATAGGTTAAGGGTCCAAATCTCACCCTTAAGGCTGCTTCAAGTTCATCCCAAGTGTAAACTAGGATTGAGTCCATCAACCAACAATATCAAGAGAGAGCCTTGCTTTCCATGTGAAAGCTGGCTATTTGGAGCCTTTGATCACCAGGAGTATTATAATATTCAAAAACTATTGAACCTTGAGTATTCACTTCATTGGCTCTACCCTATCAAATCTAGAAAAATCCAATCTAAGCGACTAGCTTAGATGCCCCAATTCTAGTCAAACAAAGGATTAGTACTAACCTTAAGATTTAAATTGGAAGATCCTTCTCCTGAGTTGTGATTCACGTCCAATTCTTCATAATTAGAAGCTATGTTGTTAAATTGTTGCACCTAACATCTCTTTTTGCCTTTCTTGTTCTTTACTCAAGTACAGATTTTCTCCTTTTAGTGACTCCAATGCTTCTGCCATTTGAGCCTATTGCATGCCCTTTGCCATGTCACAGGAATGCATCTCTGAGACCACTTCTAAAATATGTAAATTAAATGACACAAGTAATCTAGCTATTTTTGAGGTGTCAGATCATCGTTAGATTTTCATTGTAATCGTTGTATCTAAAGACCACTTCGTGTTTGCCTCTTCGAAAACCTGAATTAATTCCCAAGAGCTATGAATCTAAAAAAGAAAACCCTAGAAATGGATACAGAAATCTAGGTGCTTTTGACTCATGAATGAAAACTGTGCCCTATACTCTATAAAACAAAAGCCAATCGATGGTGAACTCACGAATGGCTTTGATTGGAATCGGAGTAGGGGGATTGAATCTAAAATGGACAGAGCGCAATAGAGTAAAGTTGTTGTTTTTATTTGTCAATTTGATTATTTTAACCTAATTCAATGAAGTCTTTTTTTCCTAATGACATTGTATTCAAAATTGTTGTGGTAGTGTGTAAAGCGTTACATCTTTTCCATTGGGGCGTGCAACAGTTGTAGCCGTGCTCTAAATCTAAGCGGTGTCATATCACTCGGTGCAAGTCTCTCTTTGCTGCTACTTGTGATCTGTGTATGCTAAATATTAATAATTTGTAAACTTTTTTTGTACCCCAACATTTTTAAGTTTATTTTATTAATTTCTATAATTCCTTACAAAGACCATAGCACCAATCAGATTATAAATAATATTAAACAGTTACTTAATTAAATTACGTATGTATATATCATATATATGTATATATTCTTTCTCTAGCTATTTTTGAATGCCTATATATATAGGATATGAACATAAGCTGTGCTCTAAATCTTTTAGATATAAATATAATATCGAACTCTATCTTCAAACTCTCTATATATAGGATATATTCTTGGGAGTCGCAACTTTACGTTTGAATGTACATCTTTATTTAATTTCCATTCTATCGATTGATGTTTGGGAGTCTCGCTTTGCGGTTTTTTCAGTTGATTTTTCTAGTATGAATGTCAGCAAGAGAGACATTGTAACTCGGCTTTTATATAATTATATATATATATATATCTTTGCTATCTAATGAAATTTATTGGTTTAACGGTTGTTTAAATATTACGTCTAGTCCGTCCATTAAGTCCTTCTTCCAATTCCATCTCAGTGCTGAACGCAATTAGTACATGTTCGTATACTGCGCAATTAATATCCCCTTTTCCGCTTCCCCACCCATACTCGCAAATTCGCAATTAATTGTCTCTTTCCTCACATCAGTTCTCCAAGATCGATCCTCGTGCGTGAATACTTGTTTTGAATTTGGAAGATGAAGGGAGGGAAGAGTCAAGATGTTTTGATTTCTTAGGGCTTAGGGCTTAGGGCTTAGGGCTTTTGTTTCGCGCATTATGATCAGTGTTTCCCTCTCTTTCTCTTCCTCTGAAAAGTTTCAAATATTTTCTTTCGCTACGAGAAATGGAGATGGCTACAGGGGACTTGTTCTTTCCATGCTCTGCTTTCCATGGCTCGTGCTGCGATCACGGTGATTTTCTTTAGAATTTAGAAGCTTTTTTGTGGTTTATTTTTTCTTCTCAGTGAGAATTTAGATGCAAGAATTTGTAGATCTAAAATTAATTTGAAATTTTACTTTTTTTGTTTCTCTTTTGCAGATTTAGAACTCATAAATGGATTGCAACTCAGTTTACTCATGATTGCAGGAACTCTTTCCAACGGTATTGATCTTATTTCAGTGAAGAATTGGTATCCTAATTAAGGAATCGGTTTAGTATTTTTTTATTTGTTATTTAATTTTTTCATTATTTGGTCATGTATTTTGTTCTTTTTCTTGGTCTAAAATTGTATGGACGTTGATGTATTTCATTGAAATGAATGAGAAATTATGTTTTGGTTTCATTGCAGTTGAGCGAGAAAGTGTTTTAGTTTATTTGAGCAGAATAGATAAACAACTAACAAGCTTTCTGAAAATATGATCAAGTACATATCAAAATTATATTGCAAGCTAATAGACCCACCTTTAACTCATATTAGTAGCGGGATTGATTGAAGAAGTTGTTAAATGCATGATTTTTTATTTAAGGATATAGGCTAATAATTGAAGCACCCATCAATTTCGGTTGTGCATAAATCTCTCATTGGAGAAATGGACAGATGTGTAGAAAATGATGGTGGAAAGGTAAATTGGGAATCATGTTCACAATCAATTATTTGGTTCAAATAATTTGTCCTCATTGAGTAAAAAATCAGAGCTTTTTTGGATGAGAAGGTACAGTTATTAGTTAAAGATAAAAAATAGTTGTCATTTTTATTTTGCATTGAATTTTGGATGTTGAATTGGAATCAATTGTTGGGCTCTTGAATTGAAGAAACTCCAAAATATTTACAAGAGCAAGAACTCTGTTTTAGTAGTTTGAGGAAAAATGCAAAAGCAAGAAATGCTGAGCTAGAACTAAATTGTCTTCAAAAATATTAAAAAGCATATCCAAATTGATTTTGCTCTTAATAGGATTTCTCATTCTTCCTATTATGAAGCAGTTCATGGAACACAATGAGGGATTAGATTTCTTGGTTTTTTGGTAATTAATTCTTTGTGTGCAATCTTTATATTTAAGTTTCACCTTTATTTGTGATATCATTAATGCAATCTGAGTTTGCAGCATTATTTATTACATATATATTTGCATTTAATAAAAATATGAAAAGAGCATATATATATATATTATTCATTTCACATCCTAAATTTTGATAAAAGAAACTAAGTATAATCCAAATTACTTATATAAAAAAAAATCATGTACAAATTCTGTATTGTATTTTTTTTTTTTTTTTGAAATCAGTCTATGCATTTTGATGATACCCATGTTTTTTTTTTGTTATGGCTTGATATATCATGATTTATAGTTGTAGAGTTCAATATTCTGTAATTAAATAGATTAAGGTTTTTTTTTGTGTGTGACCTTTATTTGTATGCAGATTCATCTATTGCGTTGTTTTAGAGCAATTTTTGGTAAATCAAGGCAATTCAGGCCAAAATTGAGTTCCTTTCAAACAAACCAAACTCAGGTATACATATTATTGGGCATGATCACATACCATTAACAGCCAATGCAAGTTTCTTCAAGTGATGCCACAAGTAACCTCATAACAACTCTTTGGGCTCAGCAAAACTAACAATATTTCAATCTCTTTTTTTTTTATCTCTTTTTTTTTTTTCATTCAATTGAGATTTTAAGATACTATTGCAGTTATTTGACCAGATCAGTACTTTCTTAATTGAGAAAAGTCTTGGTTATTTGTCTTTTTTTTTTTAATTGAGATTTTAGGATAATATTGCAGTTATTTGACCAGATCAGTACTTTCTTAATGTAAGTTGCTCATATTGACATCTCTTTTACATTTTTTTTAATAATTTGTTCAGTTGTATAAATAGCATAGACAAAATGAAATTTGCTTGTCATTTGTAGCCATTCTACAACATGTTCTATGATGTTTGCAGGATAATGCCATTGTGCCTCAATGTTATTACAAACTTTTGGAAGAGACTATTAGTTTTGTAATTAAAACAATGTCACCTTTTATTTCTCATTTATAAACAGACTTGTTCCAAAACAAGTACCCTTTCTTTTTCAGACATTAGCTTATCCATATTTTAACGGATTGGTGAATTTGGATAATGAACCATCCATGCAACCCATTTAAAAATTTGAGTTTGAGTTTGAAAGGAGGCAATTGACAAAAATGATGTAAGGGAGCTAATCTATATAGAGGTATGACCATGGAGATTGTAGGGGCCTCTGTACTATTATTTTTAAATATCATGATTTGCATTATTCTCTTTACCTTTCTATCCATTATGGTGTAAATCTCAAATCATAGTCAAATGCTATAGGAGTACTTAGATAATGCAGATCAGAATAGTTTACGGTGCATATCAGAGTAGTTTAAGGCCTTTATGGTCAATAAGTAGTTTACGAAGGTTAGATTTTGATCCTATAGCATCTGGTTTCTAGACTTACCTTTAAAATTTGTATTTGCTTTTCTGGCCGTGGAAAAACTGTTAGATGATTTTTAAAAATATTGGTAGTCTTAGCCTTTCAAAACTTTATGTTTTAAAATTTTTGGTATGTAAAAGAATTGTATTATTATTTCTTGTGACATGTGGTGGCTACTAAATTACAGGTGAATGGTTTTAACAACAATCATAACTTCCTGGCAATGCCAATTTGTATTAAGCAAAAGAATAATGTGGATGCTATCGTGCAAAAGGTAATACATTTTTTCTTTTTTCTTTTTAATATATTTTTTCTTATTGGTAATACATTTATCTAATTTCATTGATTCAGTTTCTTCTTGAGAATGTGAAATTTTAATTGTGCATATGCTTTGTTGTGTTCATTGTAATTTCCTAATGTCTTTTGCATATTATTAGGTGCTGAAAGTTCTCTCCGCTTCTCCTTCAGCATATTCTGCTAATCCAAAGTCCAAGTAGTCAAATCCTCCATCACTCACTGGATTTGCTATCTCTTTAGTTTCTATCTTGCAAGTATTATGGCACTCAACCTCATCTTCCTCTGCTCTTTGACTAAGTAATTTGTCTTGATTTGTTCCGTACTGCTTTTTATGGTTTCTTCATAGTTTATATATGATTTATATACAATACAGAGGTAGGTGTTTGTATGTGGGAAGAAGAAGGATAACATTTAGTATTTAGATTATTTAGCTCTACCAAGCTCTTTATCTTTGTTGTGTTATTCTAAAGTAGTTGGCATTCTTGATATCAACATTGCTTTGTGTCGAGCCAGGTGTATTGATGTTGTAGAGATTCATACAAATTTCATATTCCATTATGATGACCTTGATTTTCTTTTTAGATTATAATACGCGAGACTTGAAACAATGCATGAGCCTCTTAGATTAAGGGAGTATTGCAGAAGTTTAATAAAAAGGTTTTGTACTGTTGCCACCCTCAATCACTAAATCTGGGATAAATTATTAAAAAAAGGCATTAGGTAACCAATTTTTTTTTTTTTAAATTCAAATTATTTTCTTTATTCCATACCTTAGTTTTAATGATTTTTTAAGTTTTAGGATCAGACTGACTTGGATCGTCATATGGTATGAAATGAGTTTGATTTCTTGCTAAAGTTTTTAAATTGCAAATCCTATTGTCACTGTAGCAAAAATACATGTTAACCTTATGTATGTTGTATTTGTAGGTTTTTTCTTATTTGTTCTCTAATACAGATGGTATGCAAAACACTTTCTACATTCAGATGTGGTGTCCATTTATGATTATAGGTGGTGTCCTGCTTGTTCTATTGCAGCAAAGAGGCACAAACACTATTTGAAAAGAATTTATATGTATTCAAGATTCATATTTTGTGTCCTGCTTATTTTATGATAAGTTTTCTATTTAGTGTTAAAAATTATTCTTTTTGCTATGCATTAGATTATTCATTAATCAATATTTTGTAAAAACATGTTATTGAGAAGAAAGAAAAGGTCTATTCCATCCTTTTCACTTAGGCCAATTAGTTCTTAACAAAAAATAAATATATAAAAAAATAAATAAAAACTAAGCAAACGTGCAATGCACGTTATTTTCATCTAGTATGTATATATATATATATCTTGTTATATGCCCCCAGATCAATAGTTACCCATACTTCTAAATTAATATTGATTAATTTGTTCAAGGTTAATATACTAATTATGTTGTTGCTCAGAATGGTTGCCATGAATATTTCCAATGAAAAATAATATTGTATTTCTATAAATAATGTTTTTATCCCTGATTGAAAACAAATTAGTTCTAAGTTCTAAACTGCGTCTTGGGAATAAAATATTTTCAAGAACAAACAATTTTGTACGTTCTTTGAACTTAAACTTCATTCTTTAAAAAGAAAAAAACAATATCTATAATTTGTTGATCTCTATCCTCTATTCAATCATGGAAAACTCTAATGCAAGTAATATTGATGCGCATAAATATTGGACACCCATATGTCCACCAATATTGAAGTGCAAAGATGGACTTAATAAAATAGTTAAACTTAAAATGAAAAATGAAAATTTTAAATCAATCATAATGCACAGGTATTGAGCATATGGGTGTACAATATTGATTGTATATAAAATTATTCTTCAATTATTTTCCTTCTTCTTATTGTTGAATGTCCCTTTTGTGAATCCTATGTTGGGGAATTCAAGAGATACCCATGCACCCGGCCTGAGATATGGCTGTGGGCGCTGCCACAGGATCATGGTCCGACAAAGTCAAGGGGTTGGTCACACCCATTAGGGTGGGCAACCACCAATTTCATGTTTCTTTCTTTCTTTCTTTCTTTTTTTTAAAAAAAAAAAATTGTTTTTAATTGTTTTTGGAGAAGTGTATTTTACATGCTAATTAACCTTTTATTAGTTTTCCAACCAGTTTGAGTTTTGAATTACATGCATGCATTCCCTTTATTTAAAACTAAGTTGTGAAAAGTTATATGTCTATGTATCATTTACTCAAAAGATTAGTTATATTTCTTCATCATTGGATTTTGTTATGTCACGATGATCAATGCTTCGACATGAATTGTGAAGTAGAAAATATTTGGTTGTACCAACTTATGATTTATTAATTAAAGAACTTGATTATGACTCTGTATGACTGAGAAAGTCTGTTGCCTTTTCTTTAATTTGTCTTTCTATTTAAGATATATTTGAAATTTGTCTTTAGGCGCCCTATATATGAGAGATAATCAAATAAATATTCTTAATTAACATTTTAACAAATAAAATAAAAAACAGTCGCGCTGATTGACAAAGATCCTCTCCATATGATCCGTTTCATTTCAAGTTGTATAGAATATCAGTATTTCAACAGACTACATGCACCTCTAAATTTTGTATTGAACAAAAACACGAAGTTGCAATATATATATATATATATATATATATTTAAGAAATACTTTAGTTACAAATGGATTAACAACAGTAATTTCACAAACTGATAATTCGGATTCATGCGATTTATTAGATTTATGTAAAGTTATTTTATTTTAAAGGAGATCTAAAGAATCACAAGAAACCTCAATAATTTATGAAATTGTTTTTGTATAATTTCTTTGAATACACAATCTTCATTGTGGCAGAGCCAAGACTTAGGAGGATTTCACCAAGTAAAGCTAATGGATTCAAAGTGCAGATCATGCGCAGAACTTGACGAACAAATGGCCGCAACCTCATGTCTCAACTTCTTCGGGCCTGATGCCAGAACTTTGATACTTGATCCTTTGCACTCTAGTAGCATTCCTGCAACAGAAAGTACGCGTTCCTGGATAATTGAAATGACCAAAATATATACTCCACATATAGTTTATACTAAATTGATTCTATTGTCTTAATTATTACTCACTCTTAAGGTCAGGTCTTCGACCAAAGTGCACGTTGATAGCTTGGGCAAGAGACTGGCGAGGGAGGCTTTCCAACTCCATATCATGATAAGAGCTCGGAGAAGACCCCATTGGCCCTTGTTCCATGTTCTGAACTTGCTTAGCTTCAATGGCGGTCTGCCTCTTGTTCCAAAAAACTGCTAAACTGGCTATCATGGCAATGCTGAAGCACAAGACTAACATATTAATCACTGCTCTCCAAGAGGTCGAGAATTTCTTATTGGGGTTCTGGTCGATAGGATATATATAAAAGCGAGTAATGATTCCCGTTAACAGAAGGAAAATGACAAAGGAAGATGCTATTATCATGCCAAGCCAAAGCCAACCGTTAAGACCTAAAATGGCAGACAGGGGTGCATCTGTTGCATGGGGATTGAACCGTATGGCTCTAAGGGCGGGCATTGAGTTATGATCTGTCTTGGGTTCTTGATCTTCTCTTGTTATGAAGGCTTCAATCTGTAGCTGAAGTTTGGAGATGTCGGAGGTGGCCGGCGGAGTTGCAGAGACAGGAAGGATGAGGTCTAGCATGGTGAGGTCAGAGGAATTCTTGAATGCAGAGATGAGGATCACTTTAGGAGTTTTGCAATTCATGGCGGGCGTATTGCTCATGAACATGAGCTCTCGAATGATAGATATGAATGGAGTAAGGCCGCTGCCTCCACTCACCATCACAAGGGTGTCAAACCTGCAGAATCAATCTTTGGAAATAACTTCATCCATGCATAGATTATATAAAAATAAATACACGAACATATATGATCTGATGTAATAAGTCAAATTTAAATTTATTCTTTTATAAAATAAATTTAACGGATCTTATGAGCCAAGTCAGTTGTGGATTTAATTTTATGTAATTTTTGTATATTTGTAGTAGTTCTCATTTTTTTTTTTTGAAGAAAATAGTTTCACTTCATAGAAATTAAGATGACATAAAGCCTACAATGTGATAAAAAACAGTCAACTAAGTACATATTGACGCACAACTTTTAAAGCTCATTAGACTAAAAATTTGAGAGACCAAGTCTGTTGATGGCAGTAACTAAAATCTCATCCTCATAGAGGAGAGAACTTAGATTCCACGGACTAAAAAGTCTGGGACACTATTTCTCCAAATAAATTTCTCTATACAAATGAAATATATAAAGCAACAACAAAAACAAAACAACAAACAACAACCAATTAAAACTAGACTACAAAAATAGAAAAAGAGATCGACACTAAGGTTGTCTGTAGTGGCATGTGAACACCACGTGCTACTCTAGGAGAGACGCCGTCGCAAGGTAAGGATGTTCCGATGTCCTGGATTCGAACAAAATCACCGCCGACATGCTAGATCCACCAAAACGATAACACAACGAAAGCACTGCCCTCAATCTGTCACCACGCGTGAGGAGCACGCATCACGCCATTCCGCAAAAGACTCCGACCGATGCCAAGATTGGCAGACTGATAGAGCTACGTCGCCACACGTGGTGGTCTAAGGACACCCGAAGATATCAAAATCGTCGACGCCGAACCAAAACCACCAACAACGAAAACCAAAACCAGGTAACCGTTTGGGAAAATAAAAGGAGAAAGAAAAGAAAAGAAAAGAAAGAGAAGAAGAAGAAGAAGAAGAAGAGGAGTCAAAGCCGGAGCTTCGCTCCCCCTCACAGCGGCAACATTTTTGAAAACCCTAGGAGACGAATTCACCAAAGAGAAAAGAGAGAGAGAGAGAGAGAAGGCTGTTAGTAACCGTCTTATGGTAGTTCTCATTAATAATTAATTAAGGAGGTAAAAGACAAATCCATGAAATAGTTTTGAAAACAAACTTGAAAAAATAGTTATTTAACCTGAAAAGATCAGTTGAAGCCGGCCCATACGGTCCTTCAACCGAGACCTGGAGGCGATGGAGGGAAGTAGGAGATGAAAGAATGTGGTAGAGCTTCTTGGTCCAATTTCCATCGCCTTTAACAACAACGCTGAGCTTGTCACCTTCCAAATTGCTGTTGGAAGTCACAGTAAATGGATGCCACTGTAACTTGGAAATGCTAGGCACATTTATGAAAACCACGCTCAAGGGATTATATCTCAAACCTGGCAAAAATTATCAAATCTAAATCTTTCTTTTAAAAATGCAAGACTCTCGTAATACTGATCATTAGCATCTATATTTATATATATATATATATATATATGAAACATTTTTTTGTACTTTCATAAAATGAGAAATTAGTTATACGTACTTAAAATGTAACACATGGTGATGTGACAAAGTCACAAAACCTGATATATATATATATATATATATATAAAATACCAAGAAATGATATTTGCAGTTTTAGAGTACATAAACGTCATACAATTTCTTTAAAAAACTTAAATAAATATGAGATTCACATTAAAAAAAAAAATTACTAGTAGATCTATTTTTTTTCAAAGTGATTATACGGTGCTTTCACACTATACGACTATATGTAATATTATTCAATAACATTTAAGATGAACATTAACAATATTGAATACTGAATATTAGGCATAAGCTAGCTTTACCCCAACTCTTAGCAAAGTTGAGTTCCAGGGTTTGAGCAGGCAGAACTCGGGCAGAAATCAATCGAACATTTTGTCCTGACTGTAGAAACCTGAGGAAACGGTCGATAACGAAGAGGTAGAAAGAGGGCAGCATCATGGTGCAGAAGGTGAAGCCAACATGGAGAATGAAGAAGATCATGAAGAGAATGTAAAGGTAATGGGTGTAAAAGAAGAGCTCGAAGAATTTTCTGCGTATGCGAGGGAATGTTGTAAACCACATGGCTAATCCTGCTAGCAAGGCTAGCTCTCCTGCCACATTTGATACCCCAGTTTTTTTCCAGTGAACCATCTGCATGCATGCATGCGTTTCATTAATATCATCATGCATACGTTTCATGATTAATATCATCATCATGATCACAATGATCAGATAATATCACAATATCCCGAGATAATTCAAATAGGGAAAGGTTAACATTTCATGCAATATTACGAAAATAGAATAAGAAATAAGAGAAATACATTAGCTATAAAAGGATTACACAAATAAATTTATAATAGGTAATGAATAGAGTATATCAAATTATAAAATTATTTCTAATGCGAAATAGATCTAGCACATCATCACGTAAACTCGTATTAATTTGAAATTTTATTTTTATATAATTTATTTATATACGTAACAGGTTTCAAAAAATTTATAAATGTTAAAATCACAATATCTATAAAAATTATAACACTAACTACAAGTCTAAATTACAATCTAAACAATAAAAATATTAAAAATAAAATTCTAACAATTTTACTTTTAAGTATAAGGGTAGTTATAATTTTAATTTTATTAACGTGTCATAACGGGTCAAAACATGTTGACCCGCTATTAATTCGTTAAGCAATCGTGTCGTAACGGGTCAATTCATTTTGACTCGAAATTCATTAAGACTAAATCTTAACCAGCTATTATCGTGTCGTATTCATGTTAAGTTAATAGGTTATGTAACATATTGACACCCTTATTGAAAAGAGTAGTGATAGGGTTAAATTCTTTTTACTACTAGTTTATTACTTTAGCGTATTTTTTTTTTTATAATTTTTTTAAATATCTTTTTAACATCTTTCATTATTAACAAAAATTTAAAAATAGATAATTTTACTAATAATCACTTCCTTAATCATTAAATAAAAAAATTAAAAATTAAAAAAAATGATAAAGTGATAATAAAACTCATAAACTCTCATAATCCCCCGAATCACCTTGTAATTGGTCCAACACCTAATTTGTGGTGGTCCCAAGCTGCAAGGCAGCAATTAAAGTCAAAAGATCAAAAAGAATAAAAAAGCAATCTAGATTCTTAGAAGCTCCGTCACCAGTAGTGGCGCCGGATGAACAACCTTTTTGCACAGACGGCAGACCTAGTCTGACTTCACACACTCGATGCTATATATATACTTGGCCTAAGCGCGGGCTCACTTGCGCACGCCTCTCAGGAAGGCAGGACCATTTTACTCTTTTGCAGAAACCCCATTTATTCTGCTATCTATCTACGATCTGATCAGACAGCTAGAAAGAGAACAAAAAAAACAAAACAAAATCCTGGGTACTTATAAAGTTGATCTTCATCCACGATAATATATTGACATGTTTGCTGCACTATTAATCTGATGATCTGGCTCCTACCAATTAGTAAGTCAACCTACTGGAACAACCCAAAACCATTCAATTTAAAAGCCCCTACCAAATAGTCCAGTCGTAGCTGAAACAGTTCATGATTTTCTGCATGGAGAACAGGTCTGAAATATCGATCGATATAGACAACAGCAAAGCAATATATTTGACGCGTAAAATATATGTACTAACAGACATTTGCTCCTTGTCAAGCAAAGCACTGAAGCCTCGAGAGTTTACGTACAAGTGGGTCCAGCCATGCACTAACCGAGACCATACCACCATTATAATAACCATTCTTTCAGCATTACTACTTTCGGTTCATGATCTTTCATGACATGGTTCAGGTCGAATCTAGAGCGTATATCATCACCCATATGTATTTCATTTTGAGTATTACTGCTACACTTATAAAAAAATTGTACAAAAATAATTTTGCAAATGATGTCTTGATCTGATCTGTTAAAAATATCTTTTTCTAATAACAATAATTTTATAATTTGATAAATCGTATCAAATTTGATAAATCGTATCAAATTATGTTAGATGATTGTTTTTGTATAATTTCTTTGTTATTACTAAAACATTTCCCGTTTCTTTTTCTGTTTTTGTCACTAAACTGGCCCAATGAAAAAAGTATCTTAGGATGTTCTGAAACTACGTACGAACATGCTTATAATAATATATTGATCTTTGTAATCGACCAGTACTTTAATTTGTACATACAGTTAATTATTTGATCAAGAAAAAAAAAAAAACAAAATGCTATATAAAAAGCTTCGGTATATACACACACGGCATATACAAGGATTGTATGTTATACTGATCAACCAGTGGTACTACTACTTATGGTAATAAAAGGTTTATGTAAATATTAAATAACTACCTGGGAAATGTTATGGGTGACAGCCCAGTAGACAAGGTAAGAAATGCCATGAGCAGTGAAGACAGTCATGACGATGTGACCAAGCCATATGTGGTACTTGATGCTACCCTCTAAGGTCAGCCCGAATATTGGCAGCACCGATGACCCTCTGGTCACCGGAAAGAACAGAAATGCCAAACATAAGTTTCCGACCAGTCCTAGGATTACGCCTGCTGTGTCCAACTTAGATTGCCATCTGCACAAAGATCGCGGATTAACAGTACAAATTAAGATCGATTTGATCAGTGGCCCCAGTCGTGAGAAATATAAGTATTTAGTAATTTTAAGTATTTCATCAGTACTACGTCTTACACTTCCTCGCCGTTCTTTGCTACTGATAATGGGGTGATTTTAGCGAATTTGTTGTGTAGATATGTTGAAAAAGACCAGACTAAGAGAGCAATGAACATGATGAGAAACCCCAGCTCCATGCCTGAAACTATCCCCAGAGGGCCTTTTACCAACGCCGGCTGCTTCCAGGTTGCAAACTTATGATGGTTTTTGCCATTGCTGTTTATCAATACTCACCATGATCATAGGAAACTGTATTAGGTCGAGTTTCATTCTTATATTCATAATAAATCGTGCGAAAAAAAAAAAGCACCCCATTAATATTCTTTATTATCAGTATTAGTCATAAAAAGAAATGTACATGACATATATAATGTAGTACTAATCATCTACCTTTGCATTTTACTACTGTTATTCAATTTGGTTCCAAAATGGAGGAAGACACAACCCACGGCAGCAATAAACAGAACGGGAAAGGTGTAAATCAAAAGTCTTGCACCTGTGACACAAGGCATATATATAAAATTATTAGAATAATTATGATCGAGAAAAAAAAAAGGAAAATATTAATTGTCATCCAGACACATCATTTCTAGAAAGAATGTAAATAGAAATGAAATGCTTCGTCCATAAATTTGATTAGGATATTACAAAAAATAAATTTATAAACTAAAGTGATTTGACTTGAGAAATGAGATTATAAACTTCATTTTTCAAGTAAATTTAGCATATCACATTAAATCATGCTATTTTGTGAATTTATTTTTATGAAATTTTTTTATAGATTTAAAATTTATTAATAATAAATGAAATATTTAGGAATATAAAAAGTATTGGATTGTAAACCTCCCGTCCCAAAATATGTGGAGTCAGTCTTTTTTTGGATAGAGGGCATCCAGTCTTCCTTGAATGTGTTGGTGGGCGTCATGATCCACATCAAAAGACTCCCTAGAAAGAGTGCCATCAATACCAGCTTCATGGCTGCCTTAACTTTGATCAGCTTCACGATTTCTTCTTGCGAAGAAGTAGAAGAAGAAGGCGGAGGTGGTTTTTTAATCACCATGTTTGCATCCATCTCTCTTCTGATCTCTCTGTTGATCTTTAATTTTCTTTATGGGTGGGCAATGCGAGAGATTGCCCTTTTATAGGGAACAATATGTAATTGATATGATTTTATATTAGATACAGCAATTTATGAGTACTTTGGCCATGTGGACAAAAGCATGCAGCATGCAATGCATGATTCAGCGTATATTTTTTTTTATCCCGATGATTGAATGTCTGCATCTCCCCCTTTTTAAGTTTTTAACCACAGAAATCAAAGATTATTAAGGCCAGCATAATAAGACAGACGTCTATTATGCAAATTAAGGAAATTAAATAGTTTTTTCAATAATATTATCTGAGATTTTTTTTATAAAGAATAAAAATAAAAATAAAATCTAATTAATTACATAAAGATTTCGCTGCAATATAAAGGGAATCTATAAAGGAAATTTAATGTGCATGTGAGGATTACGGTCTAATTTGGGTAGTAGAGTATTCTCATTAGTTTATTATTTGTATAAGGGCAACATATATACGGTCCATTTTTTTGGACTCATTTGCAGTCTAAACAATAAATAGATAAAAAAAAATATTAATTTTAAAATAGAATTGATTAAAATATCCTTATTTATAAATTAAAAACTCTAAAAATTTAGAAAATTCATTTCATTTACCCTGAAAGCCAGAACATATTAATTAGACTTACAATGCAATCCACTTATCCACAAATTAAAATGCACTGCAAATAGAATTATTTTTGTACTATTATTACTTTTCATCTATTTTTATTATTATTCATTATTTTTCACTACTATTTAATATTCTATTATTACTTTTTTATTATTAATCATAGAATATCTGAGATTACCTCACTATATCCAATATATATGATTAGTATGAATTTTATTTTATTTTTTGTTTTTATATTTTATTTTTGTTTTTTGTTTTACATGCTGCATGCCTTTAAAATAAGGGTCATGTGGCTGTTTAATATTCTAACATGAACATTAATAATCAGACATTTATTTTCTATAATTCACAATAATAAAATAATGATAATTAAACAAGTAACTGTTTCCATCGGTTTGATGAATAAATTAATGTTAAATTTGATATCAAACAATCACGCCATGCATCCAACGTAATATAATCTTAAACTACGTACGTTGTATCATCAGTTATTGTTGTAAAATTTACAACAAAAAGAATCATTCCTAGTTTGATAATGCCGGCCGCGTACTGAACAATCAGTGACTTTTGGAACTTAGAATAATTAGTATATGGATTAGGCTAAACGTACGAGTAATTAAGTAGTTTTGAATACGTACATATAATATTTAAGATTCTTAACGGCACGCCGGCCTATCATGATCATAAGATAACATGTCACAAAAAAATTAATATTTTTATATATAATAATTTTCTTATCACGTACGATGACATGCATATGCATGCTGTAATAATATAAGTCGGGAATACCATGCATGTTATATATCTATATTAATTTCAGATTATCTAATCACACTATAAGAAAATTGGCTTTTTGCGACACCAATTTCATTGCAAAAAGTAGGAAAACAATGTTGCAAAAAGTTATTTCCAGCGAAAAATAATTATTTTGGTTGCATCAGATTGGTTATTTCTGACTATTTTTCTTGTAGTGTAATAAGATAATTCTCTTTTAATTATGAGTATTGTTATAATTATAAAGAGATTATATAAAAGTAATCTCATAAATTAACGTGATTTCATATTATCTGTTAGATTTATTTTATAATAAAAATAATTTTATAATCTAACGAAGCACATAAAATCATATCAGCTTGTGAGATTATTTTTTTTATAATCAATTTGTGACTAAAGTATTTCTCTTTAATTAAATTATGAATATATCTCTATATAGTAATTAATACACGGGTGATAGTGAGGACCGATCGAAAGGCGGCCGGATAATTTGGATTGTGATCAGTTGACGAATATTAATACTTGCATGAACCCTTTGCGATTGCCCCAGTATGTCTCTCACACGGTCGACTCTCAGAACAGAAATTTTCCTAGACGGTTTCTTAAATTCATGATATTCCCATTCTCCCCCATATAGACATTCCCAAATTAACCCAAACTTAGATATGCATTGACATATTGTATAGAAATTATATAGAGTTGATGCTTAATATGCAATGCGGGGAAAAAGAGTACTGAGTAAAATAAAACTGAAAATGATGACAATGAATAGTAGGTTCAGAGTCATGTTGCTTATATATCATGAGTTGAGGAGGAGACCACCACAAGCTGTTTGCATTCATATTTCATCAACAAAATGTATATATTGATTCATTGCCATGCCATTTCATTAAATCACGTCAAACCATATAGAGCACTGTAGTTTACTACTCTATTGTATTAATTTCCTAAGAGAATTCCACTTGCACTGCTTCCATATTATCCTTTTAGGGAAAATAGAGTATAGTAAATAAGGACTAGAGATGGAAAAACAGGAATGGAGTGAAGTTAGGTGCATTTTGAAAACCTAATAAGGCCCTATTAATTTGGATATAAACACGGTTCTATCTTATCTCATCTTATTATTATAATTTTTCAAATTTTCATATCAAATATAATAATTTAATAATTTAATTTTTAAATTCTAAAATAATAATAATACTAAAAATAATATTCTAATAATATTTTCGATCTAAATCTATCGCCACGAGTGTTATAGTTAGAATATGAAGAAATATCATAGTGTCGCCTGTGACTCACTTACAACTTGAACAATGCATGAGTGCTTAAAGCGACGACTTTTAGTGGTAGGGCCCAACTTATTGGGACAACAAGGGTGTCATGCAGCTAAAAGGTTTAAGACCTTTTGTGGCGTTTTATTTTATTTTTAGCGGTAGATAATGTGCACCACAAAGGGTTTTTTGTATTTTCGGGATCCAAATTGGGCAAAGAACCCCGGTGTTATCATTCTATTTGTGGCGTCATAATTTTGCCGCAAAAATTCTAACAACGTCGGCATTTTTGCAGAGTCAAAGCTTCAAAAAAGTAACCCGTAGACTGTTGCATTATTTGAGCGGCTCCCTTTAGGGCGGTAAAACAAACAAGTAACTTGATAATCAGTTAGAATTCGACTCGATAAAGATTTGAAATCGGCTTGAATTGTATATTAAATAGATCGATCGTAAATACAAAATTAGACTCGAAAATTAAATGATAAAACTTGCATAAAACTCGACCGACTCGATTAATATTCGCAAACAAACCCCTATAGAACTCGACCAACTCAATTCAACTCGGCTTGATTAATGTTCGTAAACAAGCTCATACAAATCTTGATCGACTCATATATATTTTTACATATATAATACAATATATATACATATATATATATATATTATAACATACATAATGATGTATATATATATAGACTAATAATCTAAATTTATAAGTCAATATATAGACATAATTATGTATATAGTCATAATTGATAACATACTATATATAAATTTATAGATTATAATATTAGCTTCTAGTGTGATAAAGTTATAGAACTATAAATTGTGATGATTGATGAATATATCACATGAGTCCAAATTTCAATAAATATATAACATAATTAACATTATATATTTACAAATTGCACCATATAACATTAATAGCCTAATAGTATTAGTCTATTAGACTATTTCCATTTACTAATATATGTTGGTGTATTAGCATAATATTAACATATACTTATATACTAACAAATGAAATAAAAATGATGGTCTACTAATAGTATTATAATTTAAAGTGTCATATACTAATACTATAGACTATAGAATATAGTTTATAATTTAATTATAATATTATAATTATAATTAAATATTAACTATTAAGTAGTACCAAGCTATATTCGTCTATCTATTTGTTAATACACCAACATATGTTACTAGAGTTTAGTTATTATTGATTCATTTATATAATTATAATTTATAATACTATAGACTATTAATAATTTATCACTAATTATTAATCTTATGTTGGTGTATTAACAATTATTTAGAGACTAATATAGCTTGGTACTACTTAATAATATACTATTTACTATCACTATACTAATTTATCATACTATAAACTACTACTTGTTATAATTTATCACTAGTTATTAATCCGACTACTTTATATATAGTTAATAAATAATAACTAAAGTCTAGTATTATTCTATTCATAAGATTATATAAACTATAATAAATTAGCAATATACACAATAAATCATACATGTTTAGTGTTAATATCTACTATTATTAATAAAGAAGCTCGTACTAGTATACTATTACAATACTAAACTCAGTGGTATATTAGTACTAAAAATATAATTAAAAAATTAAAAATAAGACTTAGTATGTATTAGTATTATAACTTATAATTTTATAAATTATTAGTATAAATATTAGTATTAGTAAAAGCATTGGTGTTAATATGCTTAACTTATATTAACAATCTCGAAAACATACCATAAAGGATAAATAGGTATAAATTATAATTATTAGACTATTAGTAAGTTAATCTATATTACATACATATGTAATATGCTGGTGTATTAAAAATATTATAGAATAATATAATATTATAAATTAATAGTTTATTAGTATTAACTTATTAAGTACTAAGTAGTATAGTCTTAACTTATTAGTATACTATATATAATTTAATAGTATTGATAATATACATAATTTACATATATATAGTATTATAAATTTATAAATATATAATATTGATAGTATTAGTATATAATATAAATAGTAATATAGTATATAATATATATAGATATAGATATATAACATAGATAAATTTATAAATAGTATGTTATAAGTGTAATATATTAATTTGTAACCGTTGGATCCTCAATGAATTAATCTCAGCCATTGAGTCATAAAGTGGCAGCCCTAATTTGTAGCCGTTAGATCCTCATTGAGTTAATCTCAGCTATTTAATTATAAAGTAGCAGCTTTAACTTGTAGCTGTTGGATCCTTCCCCAAATAATTTTGGCCGTTGATTAACCATACCGTGACACCACATGCCTTATTTTTAATTGTTCGATCTATGTAATTTGATCTCATCCGCTCATTCAAAAAACTAATGCCCTAATATAAGCCATCAAATCTGTTTGATTTCTAATCTTGGCCATTCATCCAAACGAGATAAATCTGGGAAACCTTAGATTTTTTGCTAAGCTGTCGAATCCCATCTTTGAGTCCTTTGGGTCTCCATCTCTATCCTCGCACATCCTCGAGTTCTTTTTTACTATTTTAGGATTTTCACTTTCCACTTCCCAACCTTAATCTATTATGTGTAAATTGTATAAGTGTTTAGTGTGAATCCATGGGTTTATAGTTGCTATGACACGTGTGTTTGGTGTGACCGTTTACTTGGTGGATCCTTCCCCAATTACTTGGTGGCCGTTTAGTTGAAATCATATAAATTCAAATTTTGGAAACCCTAGCCGCATTTCATTCCTTCTATTCTTGGGAGGACTTGTAATTTTACCTCTTTCGTAATTTAATGTTTTGATATTAAATATGTAGTATTTATTAAAATAAATATCATGTGTTATGAGTTGATTGATATTAATATTAATATTATTTTAGTGTGCTTGTGTTTAAGATATATGGATATTTTCATCTTCATTTAAAAAAATATATATTATTTTCATGTGTTATTGTAAATTAATTTATTTTCTTTTATGAATTTATTGTGATGTATTTGATTTAATGCTTGAATTAAATCTCTTTATTTTATCATGTTGGCATTTAAATTGAAGTGTTTAAATTTATTTATTTTAAATTTAATGTGTTTTAATTTATCTATACTAGGTGTTACGGTTTGGGCTTTTAAATATATATATATATATATATATATATATATGTGTGTGTGTGTGTGTGTGTGTGTGTGTATGTGTTTTTGGGTTAGTTGTTTATTTTGAGCAGGCCAACCGAGCCCCACACCCTTGTGATCAGCCCTTTTCCTTTACAAAAATGCCATCGTTTAGATTAGTGTATGTGTAATTTTGGTGCCTTCTTCTTTCATCGACGCAAGCTTCTTCCTCATTTCTTCTGGTTTTCTTTTCTTCTTCGTTTTTCCTCTGTTCATCTCTGTTAGCCCGTTACCAACCTCCAATCTTGCAGCTCTCCTCTTCTCCATTTCATCCACGTGTTACTCCATTAAATACTCGGTACTTAGATGAACTTTTTCCCTCTATTTTTCTGTCCGATCCGTGCAGTACGCACTCAGGAATTCGCTGCAAACAACGATTGTCCAACTCGTTTTGCCCATGTTTTTCACATGAAAACTTAGCGTTTCTCTTCCATTTTAGATCACTTGTCTTGGCTTGGCTGTTGTGGGCATCACGTGAGTTCTTTTTCTCACTCGTTCTCACTCTTAATCAGTTGGTTTCGTGCCTATTTAAGGCGTCGACATCCTTACTAAATGCACATAAGAAGCTCTCGATTACGTCTATAAATCTAAACGTCTAGCATCTCTTTTATTTATTTCTTCTTCCTTTCTTTAATTAGAACATCTCTTCTTTAAAACCCATCTAAATTCGAAAATTGTAGTGGATAATTTCGCGCCATAAGAACACCGTATTTCAACATTTACGATACTTTTGGTAAGTTTTTTCTCTAATTTAATTGATTAAATTGTTTTTGTGTTAATTTTAATTTATTTTTGTAGTATGATTTTATTTATGATTAAGTGTTTAATTTAGTTGGATGATAATTATTTGGTTGCAACATTTGGGATAATTATTTGAATTGGTTATATGTATATATATTGTTCTAATTATGTTATTGGTATAATTAAATTGTTAGGTTTATTTATTGGTTTTATTGATGTTACTATAATTTATTGGTGTTTTAATTAAGTTGGTTTTGTTTTTTGATTATTTTAGTTATTTCTGATATTAATATTTATGTTTTTGTAATGATTTTATAAGTTGGCGCTTTGGGTTTGATTATAGTAGCGAGTACGTGGGCGGAAGCGCGGAATCACTGTTTGACATTTTTTGTAACTTCAGGAATTATTAGCGAGCGTACAGTAAGTACTTTCCAAACGAATTTTAAAATTTAAATATATTTTTGGCATCAAAAGATGTTGTGTTTGGTCATTGTTGGAATTTATTAATTGTTGGCTATTTGGTGCATGGTTGTCTGCATTGTGTATTCACGCACATGTTCATGAAAATATTTGAATTTTTGCATGATTTCGGAAATTCATGTGTTGGAAATGGAAACTAGGTTTTTATTGAATTTATGGATTTTAATGGTTTTTGACAGAGTCATAATGGAGACTGCGATATGTAACGCCCGTTGTGATCAGTGTGTGTGGATGACATAACGGGGATGACGATACGTAACGCCCGTTATGATCATTGTGTGTGTAGGTCATAATGGGGACGGCTATACGTAACGCCCATTATGATTGATAGTGTGTAGATGACATAACGGAGACGGCGATACGTAACGCTCGTTATGGTCATCAGGTGTGTATTTCGTATCGGGGACGGCGATACATAACGCCCGGTATGAAATGAGTATGGGAATCATAATGGGGACGGCGTTATGTAACGCCTATTATGATTGGTGATGTGTATATCATATCGGGGACGGCGATACGTAACGCCTAGTATGATTGGATTTGTGGATATTATTTGCTGAAATTGATGGATGTTTAAGCCATTTTCTGGGAAAAAGATGGGTTTTAATTACTAGTTTTACGTGAATCATTTTCTGGGAAAATGATGGATGATTTTATTGGAGGTTTATCTTGGGATTTTGAAGTATGTGGTTTATTTAATTATTTTGAGGGTGACAATTTTAAGCCTCGTTCATATTATATTTTGTTCATGAGTGATTTTTGTTGTTGCTTGAATGTATTTATTTTCTTGGATTTGTTTGGGATTTTACTTACTTGCGGTACTATTTTTGGTATCGTAGATTTTGATGCAGAGAATGAGGAGGTTGAGCCTGAGGAGGCGGCTCCGCCGTTGGAGTAGTTTGATCTAGTTGTATATTGGAAAATGTTTTCCCTACTTGTTATATATGTAATTTGTATGTTTGGACTTTAAGATATCTGTATTAAATTTCCTGTTGGAAAATTTACATTAACTTAGTTTGTAAAATATTTTTAAAAATTCTAGTACTTAGATAATGACTTTATTATCCGCTGCGACTTTTATTTTATGCATGTCACGTGTTCACATACTTAGCATATGACATTGGGGATGTGTAACCTGTATTTTCATCATCCCAACGCCTCGATTCCTTTGTTATTTTAAAGAAAAATTTGGGGGCATCACAATTCTCCTTCGTTTTTCTTCTTCTTTCTTCCCCCTCATGCGTTGACCCTCTTCACCTTCCCAGAAACCCTAGCTGCATTTGACTCCTTAAATTCGACTTTTAGGATTTTTCGAACTTTGCATGCATGTCAGCTAATAATTTTTTAAGAACTCGCCGGGGTAGACCGGTAGTACTGGTCCCCAACTGGAAATATGATCATTATCACTGGCAATCATCGAGTTCTGTGACGAGTAGATCATAGCCATTGGTGCACTTCTTTAAGATAACACTCCATTCTAACATGGCCGACAAAAAACTGGTAATTAATGCACATATCTATATATATATATATAAATATATCATGTCATGCTTTCTTGTTTAATTAGTTCTTTTCTAACATGCATGCACTCTAACTGTTTCCGATCTATTAAATGTTTTTGACCTTTGGATCAAGACGGTAATACTAAAAAATAAAGCATTAATTTATATAGTAATGGATTGCTTGTTTTTTTTTTTTGTTAATTTTTTAATTTATTTAAATTCACATTTAGTATTAATTATGTAGAACCCAATGTTTCAAGTCTCATATCTACGTATAAATTTTGATGATAATAAATAAATTTAAGACTCAAACTCAAATTGTCTACGCATGAAGAGAACTAAGCACATCAATAAATCAAGCATGAGCAAAAAGAAGAACAAGTCTACAAATGAAACTCATAGAATAATTTTGTACATTTCTTAAAATTTGAAATTGGATTAAGATTCAAAATTAAAATTTTCTCATAAAGTATCAAATTGCATTTTTTACATTTTCATAAATTTATTAAAATATTTAATTTAAAAAATTATTAATATTTTTCCACATATGCATAAAGATTTGAATATATAAGATGATTGATTATCATCTTTAACATGTGCATGTGTTGTTTGAAAATCTTGAAGGGTGGTTGTGTGTTTTGTTGACAAATGTAAAAGATAGATGATTTTGTTTGAAAATCTTGAAGGGTGGTTGTGTGTTTTTTTTTTATAAATACAAAAGATAGATGATTTGTTTGAAAATCTTGAAAATTGGTTGTGTGTTTTTTTGACATATGCAAAAAGAAGATGATTTAGTTTGAAAAATAAATCATGCTCATTTTGTCATGTATGAAAAGTAAAAGATTTGATTTGATTTGATTTGATTTTTTTTTGAAAAATGAATAGAGTTGTCTTTGACAAATATAAAAAGGAGATGTTTTTATTTGAATCTTTTGAAAAGTGAATAGTGCTCTTATTTGACATGTGAACCTTTTCAAATTTGAATATGAAGACTCATTTGCCTATAAGTAGCTCACTTGAGTTTTGCAAAAATCATAACAAGAACTTACAAATCAATTACTAAGTTTTGCATAATACTTTCAAAGCCCTCATTCTCTCTTCTTTAAATTTTGTACCTTAATCCTTGTTTATTTTGAGAGAAATATAGGTTGTGCTGCATTGTTCTTATTTCACTCATTAAGGAGTGTACTCTGATAATCTACCCACTATCAGCTCTTATATTTTTAAGAGGGTGTGTATAACCCTTGTGTATGTAGAAGGTGTTCTACACAAGAAATAATTGAATCACCAAGTGTGAAGTGATTGTAAGTATAGAGGGTGTTCTACACGGATTCTTTGTAGCGGTATTGCTCAAAGGTGTAATAGGTTTTTATCTCCATCTGAAGGAGATTGAATAGTGAATTTGAGATTTTCAAGGGGTAGCTTGAGGCGATAACATAGAAAATAGGGCTGAATCTCGTTAAAATATTGAATCTGTTTCTTATTATCCTTACTCTTTATATTTCCTACTACTTCGTAATTTATTTATATTTTATATTATGTATTTAGTTTATGATTGTTAATTTTTTAATATAACTCAATTCACCCCCCTCTTATGTTAGTCATCTGGGCAACAATTGGTATAAGAGTAAAGGCTCTATTATAAGATTAATTATCTGTTGAGTTAAAATCATATAGCTAATATTGCAGGTACATTCGCTGAAGGTCAATCCAGTAGTCAGCCTCCACTATTTTGTAGAGATAATTATACTTTCTGGAAAACTAAAATGAGAATATTTATTCAGTCTCAAGGTTGAGAAATCTGGAAATGTATTGTAAATGGATCTTATATTCCAACAAAAATTATTGATAAAGTAAAGGTCAACAAGGAAGAAGAAGAGTTTGATCGTGAAGATAATAGACTTTATACATTGAATGTAATGACTATGAATCTTCTGTATATTGCTCTCAATGACAATGAATTTAACAGAATAATGACTTGCATGACAGCAAATGAAATATGGGATAACTTAGAAATAACTTATGAAGGAATTTCGCAAGTCAAAGAATTAAAAATTTATATTCTTACGCATGAATATGAAATGTTTAAAATGATTGATGATAAATCTATTTCCTCTATATATACTCATTTTACTAACATTATAAATAGCCTGACAGCTCTTGAAAAAATTTATTCTAACTTGGAGATAATAAGAAAAATTCTCAACTCTCTTCTAAAACGTTGGGAATCAAAAGTGACGGCGATTCTCGAAACTAAAAACCTCAAAAAGCTCGAAGTAAATAAATTCATTGGGTCACTTATTACTCATGAGTACCCATTGAAAAGAGGAGAAGAAGAAGGAAAACAAAAGAACAACTTGGTACTCAAAACTATTTCTCATGAAAGTGAAAGCAATGAAAACGAGGAAAGCGATAACAAAGATGAAAAATTTGCAATGATCACAAGAAAATTTCAGAGATTCTTAAAGAAAAATAAAGTTCATCCAAGGAAATCTTTCAAAAGGTTTTTCAAGAAAGATAGAGGTAAAAACGACACCTTAACTTGTTATAAATGTAAAAAATTTGGACATATCAAAGCAAATTGTTCCCTGCTAAAGAAAGATCGATACAAAGGTAAGAAAGCAATGAAAGCTACATGAGATAATGATTCAAGTAGCTCAGACAGCGACGCAAGCAATGAAAAATCTGAGGAACTTGTCTTATGGCTAAAGATGATATTGATGTAATAAATTTTGAAAATATTGAAAATTCTTCTTATGAAAAATTGTAAAATGTTTTAGAAGAAGTATGTGAGGAACTTGAAAAATTGGGTATCAAGTATACCGTTTTGAAAAAAAAAATTCTTCTTTAACAAATAAAATTGATGTTTTAAAAAAATAAAATATAATTTCAAAAGATGAAAATGATAAGTTGAAAAAGAAAGTGGCTAATTTAGAAAAGATTGTTGAAAATTTTACAAATGGAAAAAGAAATTTTGAAAAACTTCTTCGTAATCAAAGATGTGTTTTTGATAAGGTAGATTTGGGATCATGCCAAAAGAAAAATTCAAACCCTATATAAATTTCTTTGATAAACCGACTAAATCAAAATCAGATTTTCCAAATTCTTTTCATAAAAATAACTTTTTTAAAGAAAAATATTATCATTTCAGATTTTCAAATATGTCACATGTTATTTGTAATTTTTGCAATAGAAATTATCATAATTATCATGCTTGTACTATTAGAAGAAGACATACAATGACTATTAGGGTCATATAGGTACCAAAGAATCTTATTTCTTCTAATACTAATAAATAAAGAACCTAAAAAACTTGGGTATCAAGAAAAATTATTTTAATTGCTTTTACAGCTATACACGAAGTCCTTTATAGGTAAAACTAAATGGTTTTTAGACTGCAGATATTCAAGACACATGACAGGAGATAAAACTAAATTTATTGACCTCACTTCTAAAGAAGAAGGACACGTGACATTTGGAGACAATTCAAAAGGGAATATCATGAGAATAGGTAAAATTGGTAAAAAGTTTTCTCTCATTATTGAAGATATTTTACTTGTTAATGGTTTAAAGTATAATCTTTTGAGTATAAGTCAATTATGTGATAAAAGATTTACGATTACTTTCAAAAAGGATAAGTGCATTATTTTGAATAATCATGATTGTAATGTTTGTTTTATTGCTTGTAGAAACAATAATATTTATACAATCGAATTTGAAGAAATTGCCTCACAAGATGCTATTTGTTTATCAGCTCAATATGAAAATAGTTAGTTATGGCATAGAAGGTTAGATCATGCAAACATGGAACTTATTTTCAAACTTTCAAAAAATGATTTTGTGAGAGTTTTGCCAAAAGTGAACTTTTTTAAAGATAAAATCTGTGATGCATGCCAGTTTGGTAAACAAATAAAAATTTCTTTCAAAACCAAGAAACATATTTCCACTACTAGACCATTACAACTAATACATATGGACTTTTTTGGACCAAACAAAGTTGCGAGCATGGAAGGAAAATATTATGCATTTATTATTGTTGATAATTTCTCTATATATACTTGGGTCATCTTTCTTGCTCATAAAGATTAGATACATAATGTTTTTATCAAGTTATGTAATATAATTCAAAATGAAAAGGGTTATACTATTTCAAACATCCGAAGTGATAGGGGGAAAGAGTTTGTCAATAAAAATATTGAGTATTTTTGTGATGAAAATGGTTTTCTGCATAATTTCTCTACTTGTCGAACTCCTCAACAAAATGGAATAGTAGAGAGGAAGAATAGATCTTTTCAAGAAATGGCAAGAACAATGTTTAATAAGAATACTTTACCTAGTTATTTTTTTGCCAAAACGGTAAGCGCTACATGTTATATTATAAATAGAGTCATTGTTAAGGTCTAATTTAGATAAAACTCCTTATGAACTTTGGAATAAGAAAAAACCCAATATTGGTTATTTTCATGTATTTGGATACAAATATTTTATACTCAATGATAGAGATAATTTAGGAAAATTTGATACAAAATCTGATGAAGGTATCTTTTTTGGGTATTTAACAAATAGTAAAGTTTATAAAGTATTTGATAAAAAGATTTTGACTGTACAAGAATCTATACATGTAGTATTTGATGAATCTAACCCTCAACTCTCCAAGAAATCTATTGATGAAGAATCAAAATGTACAAATAATATAAATAGTCTCAATCTCAACAAAAAGAATACAATGGAAGAAATCCAACAGGGAGACATTAAGAAAGATCATCAAGACTTAGTATAAGATGCATCCAAATAATGAAAACATGTGAAAGATCATCCAGTAGAACAAATTCTAAGAGAACCTTCACGAGGTGTAAGTACTCGATCATCTCTTAGAAATATTTGTAATCACACTGTTTTTCTATCTCAAATTGAATCCAAAAATATTGATAAAGTACTTATTGATGAATCATGGATTCTAACTATGTAAGAAGAGCTAAATCAATTTGAAAGAAATAATGTATAGACCCTTGTTTCTAGACCCAAAAATCATGTTGTTATTGGAATAAAATGAGTTTTTAGAAATAAGAAAATGAGTCTGGAATCGTCATTAGAAATAATGCTCAACTTGTAGTCCAAGGTTTCAATCAAGAGGAAGGAATTAATTATGATGATACGTATGCACCTGTCACAAGATTAGAAGTTATTCGAATGTTATTTACATATGCATGTTATAAAGATTTCAAGTCTTTTCAAATGGATGTTAAAATTGCTTTCTTAAATGGTTTTATAAATGAAAAAGTATATGTTGAGCAACCTCCAAATTTTGAAAATTAAATCTCTGCTACTCATGTTTTTAAGCTCACAAAAGTTTTATATGGATTCAAACAAGCTCCTAGAGCTTGGTATGAAAGGCTTATTGGTTTCTTGATTGAAAAAAGTTTTTCAAAAGGAAAAATTGATACAACTATTTTCATCAAATATGAATAGGATGATATTCTTCTAGTTCAAATTTATGTGGATGATATAATATTTGGTGCTACTAATAAAAATATGTGCTAAGATTTTGCTAAGAGTATGCAGGAAAAATTTGAAATGAGCATGATAGGAGAACTTAATTTCTTTTTCGAATTGCAAATCAAGCAAGTAAAAAGTGGAACATTCATTAATCAGTTAAAATATATCAAAAAGTTACTCAAAAAATTTGAGATGGAATGTGCGAAAGTAATTGAAATACCAATGAGTCCAACTACCAAATTTGATAAAGATGAAAGCGGTAAGTCAGTTGACTCGAAGGTATATCGAGATATAACTGGTAGTTTATTATATTTGACAGTTAGTATACCTGATATTATGTTCAGTGTATATTTATTTGTACGTTTTCAATCATCTCCAAAATAATTTCATTTGATTGCAGTCAAGCGTAGGTTTAGATATCTTGCCGGTACCATTGACCTTAGGTTATGGTATCATAAGCACATTTCATTCAATCTTATTAGTTATTCACATGTAGATTATGCTGGTTGTAAAGTTGATCGAAAACGTACTAGTAGAATATGTCATTTTTTAGGTTATGCACTCATTTCATGATTTAGTAAAATGTAAAATTCTGTTACATTATTTACTACTAAGGCAGAGTACGTTGTTGTATGTAGTTGTTGTGCTCAAGTTCTTTACATGAAACAATAACTTGAGGATTTTAAGCTAATGTACAATCATATTCATATTAAATATGATAATACTAGTGTTATAAATCTTTCAAAGAACCCAATATAATATTCTAGGACTAAGCATATTGAAATTAGAGATCATTTTCTTAGAGATTATGTACAAAAAGGTGATATTGTACTAGAATTCACAAGTACACATGATCAATTGGTGGACATTTTCACAAAACCCCTACCAGAAGATAGATTATGCATTATTAGAAGAGAAGTAGGAATGATGCATGTCATGAATATCTGTTAAACATTTTTATTCCATTATCTCAAATGACTTACAAAAACTTGAGACTTCTAGCCTCATCTTTCAACTGTATTTACTCTTCATAGATCGACATGTTATTCTCATCTAAAGGATTAAGCAGTCGAAATGAAAAGGCAAGTAAGGATTTTAAATCCTTATTCTATTGTTTTAATTCTACTATTTTTCTATTTGACTCATAAACAAGTTGTTGAAGTACAGAGACAGTCTCGCTAAACTTCTCAATTTCGCGCGTTTTGGACTGCAACCGAGCACAAAAAATAACAATGGATGATGAGTATCGAGTCCCTAGACCCACAAGCTCATAAATGGCGTCATAATCTGATTTATTAGCTAAATCAGTCTCTTGTTACTTCATGACACCTACGATAGAAGCAGAAATAGATTGATCACGAGAAGAACTGAAAGAAAATTGACGAGCCATTAAAAATTTGTAGAATGAGAATGCAGGCGAATTGCAAAGATGAGAAGAAGATTTGATGCAAATAAGATAAAGTTAAGGATTGCTCTTATAGAAACGGAAATAAGAATAAGCACATTATCATCTATTCAAATCTTACTTAATCAACTTATAAGATATGCTAGATGAGATAGGAGAGATGACTGATTGAAACGGTTTTTGGTTCAAATCCAGAATATTATCAGAAGAAATTTTCTCCGTCATTCTGTCATTTTGAATAAACAGATACTTGATCAATGAAAAATGAGATATTTTTCTTGTGAGTATTCGATAGGTGAAAATAGTCATTTAAACAGAAATCAAAAACTTTCAAATCTTTATGAAATCTCGTTTGTCAACAACGTCAAGCAGATTTGAATCTCCTTCCGTACCGAATTGCCAGAATTAGGCCTCTAGTATTTGCAGGTTTTGTCGAACACAGGATGATCTAATTAGGCCCAATGATGTAATATTTTAATTTAAATTATTAGCAAATAGACTTATGGTTAGTAGACTATTACAGATTATAGATTATTTTTGTATTAAACAAGTTTGTTGGATTCAGATTTGGGCTTATAATAAACAGGCTGAGCATGAAACAGGTTGTGTTGGTTTAGATTTAGATCTTATAGTAAATTGGTCAAGCTTGAATCGAAACCTGGGCTGGACTCATGAATAGGCTTGAGCACGAATCAAGCTCAACCTTCATGTACACTTAAATGTAGCGAGTTCAGACAATATTTTGGGCTCATTAGTTAAACAAGCCGAGTCCAAGCTCGATTCATGTAGTAAACGGGTCGAGTTTCCACAACTCCAACTCACTCGAACTCGGATCATTTATAGCGTTTATTCTCTTATATTAGCCGATGATTACTTTCTGCAGCTTTTTTTTCCATCATAAGCGGCCAAGCTGGGTGCCGGAATAGCCATTAAATCTTGCAGTTATTGCTTTGACATGAATTGTGAAGCAAAATATGTAAAATCCCGCTCCAACATCAAACTGCTTTATAATTATTATTATTTTTTGTTTAATATGTTCAAAAAGCCTATTGGAGTTTTTTGAATAGTATTTATTTATTTATTACATTGCATTCCTAATTTATTGTTTTATTTATTTATTTATCTTTCTACGAGAATTAAACTTATCTTTTGTTTTAAATATTTGTTATCTATTTCTTATGCCTAGAGTTACTAGTTACTATACTCTAGAGTCCTTTCTCTTTAAAATTCTAAAACTCATGTTTTTTTTTATTTTATGGATTTATATATATATGAATATTGCATCACGTTTTTGGGGGAAGTATTTGTTTCAAAACTCTTTAGTTGTCCTCATCACGTTTACCATATAAACATGACTCAACTCCCACTCCTATGCACATTCTTCCCATACACGTCTCTCACCAACGTCGCCATCCCTCTAATCCCTCAGTCACTACACTCAGTGATTAACGGCAACAACTTGTATAACATAATAGATATATTTTATTTCACATTTTGCAGATATCTTTCCTTCATCTTAGGATTTCAAACACTTATTTAGGCACCATGCACGTTACCAATCTCTCGGGAACTCCTGTCGAACTCTCCTTTTGATTTTTAACTTCCCACGACTATACAATTACCTAATTTGTTTCTCGAATCTTACCATCAAACAATTAGATACTCAACTCTCCCTCTCATGTTCTGTTATCATTCATCCATATATACATATATTCAGACCTTTAATAGCCATAGAGAATTTTTTATAGCACATCGACACAGAACACAACCACCACCTTACATAAATCACCAATGAGCATTTTATCACCTTCCCATGCACCACCACCTCCATCTCACATGGAACCATGCTGTACATCATTGAAATGCAAGGCCTCTATTTTTTTGCTCCAAAAACAGAGTATTTGGACTCAAATAACCACTACTCTTAAGCATCTACATTTAAGCGGTTCCTATCACACATATCCATCGCGAAACACCTCATCCTCACTGCTAACAACCATGACACCAAAACCAATCGGAAAACCTCATTATTCTAGTCCACGACTTATTCGTACTCCTCCATAACCCTGCCCTTCACACCACCATCACCCAGCCACCCCATAACAGTGTCTACTCATCAGGCGATTCCTCACCGAAGTGACTTTGTTCTTGGCTCCCCGAAACAGAGCACCTTCATATATTTTTGCCAATCACTGGAAGTTAGAACCTCCACACTGAAGTATCACTACGCCAGAAACCACCTAGAAAACCCATAGAAACCGCTGTCCCTTTTTTTCAGGTCTGCAGGTCTCCTTATGCCGCCCAGCCACGTCCCGGTGTCCCTGCCAGTTCATAGCCCTCTACTCTCTCGGATTCTCTTGCATCACTATTTTCTCTCTCAGTAAGCAGTAACTTAGAGGCGGTCTCATCTCGACCTTCGTAGTCTCCCAGCCTCATCGCGACTCCCATCTTACGGTGAGTTTCCATTGTTTAAACTTTGAGTCTTGTCTATTTTATTCCTGCAAATCAAAAGTTTTGCTTTGTTTTATTTTATGTTATATTTTACGTAAGTCTCATTCGTAGATAACGAGATGGATGTTTTGCAAAATTTATTTCTTTTGCCCTCAATTTTAAAGCAAGGTGTTGATAATATGTTTTTCAGTGAATTGATCTTACTTTCGATTTAGTTTTATTCGATTATTATCTTTTGCTTTTCTATTTTTAAAACTTCAGATCATGTTTTAAAAATATTTTAGAAGACTTCTTTTTTTTTGTCTAAGTTACATAAAGTTCCATTTGAAGAAGGTAGTTTCCGAATTTGCAACTTTGCCCTCTTGGTCTTAAAATAAAGCATGTGTTTTTATATTTCAGTGGACTTGAGCTGTACTCGATTGCTTTTTATTTTTGAACCTTTTGTTGAGTTATTTAAAAGCAATACATTTTTGGGTTAGACTTGATTATTTTGGGTCAGGTTATCAAATATTTTTGGGTCGGACTCGGTTTCCAAATTATTTTGGGTTCAAGTTCTAATTTATTTTAGGCTTGGGTTTTAAATCTTTACAGGTTTGCTTTCTAAATTATTTTGGGTTTGGATTAAAGATCATTTTAGTTCGGATATTAGGCATTGCAACACGTTAGTAGGTTGAATTTGTGATTTTCTAAAGGAGACTTGATTTGGGTTGAAAATTTTGGGTTAAGTGATCATTAAGCGAGGATTTGGAGAATTTATAATATTTTAGGGTGTTGGGAGAATTTAATTTATTCAAAATATTTTGGGAGACTTGATTTCAGGGTTTGAGGATATTTAGATGTTAAAGAAAGACGTTGGATTTTATATCTCAAGTTCTATTTGCGAGTATGTGATCAAGTTGAGATTTATAAAAATTACATGATTATTTTATAGGTTTCGATTGATGTTTCGTTCAGTATTATTATGGAAAATTTTTGAAAAAGTTAAGACGTACAGGTAAGCGGGGTTCCTAAACGGGGTTAGATTTGATTATTTTGGGTCAGGTTATCAAGTGTTGACATGTTTCTGAAATGCATAAAAGAGCGAGTATGGAAATTGATTATTTATTTATGTGATGTGAAATGTTTTAGAGTTGTTGTTGGTTATCTAAAAATGATATGAACAAGTTTGGTACATGATTTGATATGACATAATATGATATGGATATAAAAAATTTTAGCATTCTTATCTATTTGATCTACTTTGAAAAATGGTTCTGATATGATGATACTGGTTCACGTAATATGGTTGGTACCACCATGATATGATATGATAGGAGTGCAACCACTTTGAAAATAAAGTGGTCCTTTATGTGTTTCCTTCCTATGTGCATACTCGAGACTCCGAAAACGAATAAGGGAATGTCTCACAATATGATACCGCCTGATTTGGCCACCATGGATAACACAACCCTACCACGAGGGTTAAATATGGTACATGTTCTGATATAATGATAAAATGAGATTGTACAACTACTTGTGCCAAAATGTTTTTGATAATGAATAGTATTTTTTTCTAAATGTAAAAGAAATGAAAAATCGCTCTATTTTATTGATAATATATTTTGGAAATCTGTATATGAAAATAAAATATTTCTGTTTCATGCATATGAAGTTTTTTTTTTTTTTGAAAATGCTCATATTTGAACTCTTGTATATGTCTTCTGCTTACTGAGTTATGATTAAACTCACCCTTTATCTCTGAATATTTTTTAGATGAATTTGGATATTTTAGTAAATGATCAGATTATGAAATATTGTGTAAGAAGATTTAAGGAAATATTACTGTATTTTTGTAATGTAGCATTTCTAAAATTGATGGTATTGATAAAAGTGATTTTAGAATCCAATTTTATAGAGTAATTGAAAATTTGGAGTATTTAATTATAGTGTTAAATGTGAATATATGTAATAGAAGATAACTCTTCAAACCCTGCTGGACCGGGACGTTAATTAAAAAACTTGATTAGGACTTCTGTATGACTGAAAGTACTGTTCTATCCAAAATAGGTGTTTGCCTTTTCTTTTGTCTTTAGGCTATGAGAGACGATCAACCAGATATATTCTTAATTAATATCTTAACAAATAATATATAAAAAAAAAAAAAAAAAACAACCAGCAGACTGACAAAGATCCACTCCATTTGATTCGTTTCATTTCAAATGAAGATCAGTATTTCAACAGATCGACTACATCCACCTCTGATTATTGTGTTGAACAAAAACACACGAAGTTGCAACTTCTACCACAACTATTATGTATCTTCAAAGTACGGCTGCACACATAACAAAACCCGAGAAACTACAACACACACATACACACACACATATATATACACACACACAATTAGTACCTTCTTTGTCGCAGAGCCAAACTTTTGAGGATTAATTTCACCAGGTAAAGCTAATGGATTCAAAATGCAGATTATCTGCAGAACTTGACGAACAAATGGCCGCAACCTCATGTCTCAACCTCTTCGGTCCTGATGCCAGAACTTTGATACTTGATCCTTTGCAATCTAGTAGCATTCCTGCAAGAGAGAGTACGCGTTCTTCGATAAGTGAAATAAACAAAATACTGAGATTTTTTTTTTTTATCACATCAATTTTTAAATTTGTTTTATATCATCCCATTATGTACATATGTAGCAGTTATTTCGCATGCTAAATCGATTATACTGTATTAATAGGACTCACTCTTAAGGTCAGGTCTTCCACCAAAGTGCACGTTAATAGCTTGGGCAAGAGACTGGCGAGGGAGGCTTTCCAACTCCATATCATGAGAACAGCTCGGAGACCCCATTGCCCCTTGTTCCATGTTCTGAACTTGCTTAGCTTCAATGGCGTTCTGCCTCTTGATCCAAAAAGCAGCTAAACTGGCTATCATGGCAATGCTGAAGCACAAGACTAACATATTAATTACTGCTCTCCAAGAGGTCGAGAATATGTTATTGGTATTGTGGTCTATAGGATATATATAAAAGCGAGTAATTATTCCTGTTAACAGAAGGAAAATGACAAAGGAAGATGCTATTATCATGCCAAGCCAAAGCCAGCTGTTGGGACCTAAAATGGCAGACAAGGGTGCATCTGTTGCATGGGGATTGAACCGTATGGTTCTAAGGTTGGGCATTGAGTTATCTGTTTTGGGTTCTTCTTCTCTTGTTATGAAGGCTTCAATCTGTAGCTCCAGTTTGGAGATGTCGGAGGTGGCCGGAGTTGCAGAGATAGGAAGGATGAGGTCTAGCATGGTGAGGTCGGAGGAATTCTTGAATGCAGAGATGAGGATCACTTTTGGAGTTTTGCAATTCATGGCGGGCGTATTGCTCATGAACATGAGCTCTCGAATGATAGATATGAATGGAGTAATGCCGCTGCCTCCACTCACCATCACAAGGGTGTCAAAGCTGTAGAATCAATCACTAATTAATAATGGAAAATATTTTAGCCACACATATTATATAAACCGATTTGATGCAATAAGTCTAAAGTTAAATCTAACAAATTTCACGAGTCAAGTCAGTATGAGAATTTACTTACGTAATTTTTTTATGTTTGTAATATTAATAATTAATTAAAGAGGTAAAATTCAAAGCTTTGGAATAGTTTTGAAAACAAACTTGAAAATATAGTTTTTTAACCTGAAAAAATCTGTTGAAGCAGGCCCATACGGTCCTTCAACCGAGACCTGGAGGCGATGGAGGGAAGTAGGAGATGAAAGCATGTGGTAGAGCTTCTTGGTCCACTTTCCATCGCCTTTAACAACAACGCTGAGCTTGTCACCTTCCAAATTGCTGTTGGAAGTCACAGTAAATGGATGCCATTGTAACTTGGAAATGCTAGGCACATTTATGAACACCACGCTCAAGGGGTTATATCTCAAACCTAGCAAAAATTATCAAATATAAATCTGGCTTTAAAAAAATGCAAGACTCTTGTAGTACTAATCATGAGCATCTATTAGTCATCTTAATTTTATAATCTTTAGCCACATCGACTATTATATTATATATATATATAATATATATATATATGATCATGCATTTTTATGTGCTTTAAATATTCATAAAATGAAAATTCACTTACAATGTAACATATATGTTAATGGACGATTAAGCTGGCGACATATAATAAAAAAATTAATAATTGAGTTTAGCGACATGCAATCTCTTTAAACGTGTAAATATTAGCGACATACAATCTCTTTAAAAAAAAAATTGAGTTTAAATATGATATCTATGTAAAAAAAATAAAAAAAATTAATAATAAATTTTATTATTTTTTAAAGTGATTGTCTGGTACTTGCACTTAGTATAACTAATATAGCATTGCTCTTATATACGTACCCAAACTCTTGGCAAAGTTGAGTTCCAAAGTTTGAGCAGGCAGAACTCGGGCAGAAATCAATCGAACATTTTGTCGTGACTGTAGAAACCTGAGGTAACGGTCGACAACAAAGAGGTAGAAAGAGGGCAGCATCATGGTGCAGAAGGTGAAGCCAACATGGAGAATGAAGAAGATCATGAAGAAAATGTAAAGGTAATGGGCGTAAAAGAAGAGCTCGAAGAAATTTCTGCGTATGCAAGGGAATGTTGTAAACCACATCACTAATCCGGCTACCAAGGCTAGCTCTCCTGCCACATTTGATATCCCAGTTTTTTCCCAGTGAAGCATCTGCATGCATGCTTTTCATTAATATCAGCGTGATCACAATGATCAAATTTCACAATATCCCAAGATAATTGGAGGAAACGGTTAACATTCATGCAATATTAAGAAAATAGAATAAAAATAATGAGCATGAGTTTTCTTAAGGAGATTTTCATATCAAAAACTCTATATATGTTCAATCAATTTTATGTATTTTTTGTACATTCTATTAATGTGATTTATTGTATATTTTTTTAATATAAATAATTATGTTGATCAATCATATAGAGTGTAAAAAATAATAGTGACCAATTATTAAGCATGGTATATCACTTTCCCAAGTTTGTTTAAGTTATGGATGAAAATAAAGAACTTTCCAAAAAATATGGATGAAAATAAAATTCATACTCTCATAATTCATCGAATCATCTGGGTCCAACACCTTTGTGGTGGTCCCAATTAGCAAGCAGCCATTAAAGTCAAAAGAAAAGGAATAAAAAGCAATTTAGAAGCTCCTTCACTAGTAGTGCTGGATGAACAAACTTTTTGGACAGACCTAGCTAGTTTGACTTCATACACACTCACGAATATGGGTTGATGCGAGTGTTTGTGTAGATATATGGCCTGAGCGCAGGCTCACTTACGCACGCCTTTCAGGATGGCAGGACCATTTTAGTCTTTTGCAGAAACCGGGCCATTTCTTCTGATATCTATCCATGATCTGATCAGACAGAAAGAGAACAAAAAAAAAAAAAAAAAATTTGGGTACAAAGTATAAAGTTGATCTCCGTCCACCATGATATATAGACGTGTTTTCTGCACTATTAATCTCTGTCTCCTACCAAGAAGTTAAGTCAACCTACTGGAACAACCCAAAACCATTCAATTTATGAGCCCCTACCAAACAGTCTTGTCCTAGCTAGCTGAAATAGTTCATGATTTTCAGCATGGAAAACTGGTGTAAAATATCGACATAGCTAGCCGAAACAGCAAAGCAAGATTGACGCGTAAAATATATGTAACAGACGTCTGTCTCTTTGCAAATCAAACAAGGAAGCTAGGCTAATACTTGTCAACCAAAGCACTCATGAACCCGAGTTTACGTACGTACGAGTGGGTCCAGCCATGCACTAACCGACCACCATAACCATTCTTTCTGCATTACTACTTTCGGTTCATGATCTTTTATGACATGGTGAAGGCCGTCCAAACCAGCTAGCTAGACGCATGCGTCATCACCCGAATGCATTTCCTTTTCTATTTTGTCACTAAACTGCTGAAAAATGTATCTTAGGATGTTCTGAAACTACGTACATGCTTATAATCATGTATTGATCTTTGTAATCGACCATTGCTTTAATTTGTATTAATGTAAGATGGGATTATTAGTGTCATGTTACTTGAATAATTCGATAACCGAAACAATGATCTACTTAATATATATAATAAAGAGCAAGCTAGCTTATACTCTAGACAGAACCCTAATAATTGTTAATATGTATAAAATAAATAATAAAATCTACTTCTTATCAACTTAATCTTCTAAAACAAATACTAATCTTACATAATATCAGAGCAAAAATTTGAAGTTGGAGTCCTGATTTTATATTTTATCTCATTTAATTAAATATTTTACGTATTGAACTATCTATTGGGTGTGAGTCTAGCCTAATATGATGGAAATTGTTAAAATA
This sequence comes from Platycarya strobilacea, assembly GCA_036898215.1. Classification (NCBI taxonomy): domain Eukaryota; kingdom Viridiplantae; phylum Streptophyta; class Magnoliopsida; order Fagales; family Juglandaceae; genus Platycarya; species Platycarya strobilacea. Next base: position 10,486,345 of record CM072545.1, read on the forward strand.
TAAAATAAATAATAAAATAATTTACATCTTTCCATTAACTTAAATTTTTGGGACAAGCGTGATTTCACAATAATTAAACTCAATAAATTACATACAGTTAATTATTTGATCAAGAAAATAATAAAAATGTTAAAAGCTTAGTAGATCATATATACAAGGATTGTATCTATCTATTGATCAACCAGAGGTACTACTTATGGTAATAAAAGGATTATGTAAATATTAAATAATAACCTGGGAAATATTATGGGTGACAGCCCAGTAGACGAGGTAAGAAATGCCATGAGCAGTGAAGACAGTCATGACGATGTGACCAAGCCAGATGTGGTACTTGATACTACCCTCCGAGGTCAGCCCGAAAATTGGCAGCACCGATGACCCTCTGGTCACCGGGAAGAACAGAAATGCCAAACATAAGTTTCCGACCAGTCCTAGAATTACACCTGCTGCGTCCAACTTAGACTGCCATCTGCACAAAGAATACGGAAGTACAGTACAATTTAGATCGATTTCAGTGGCCTGAGTCAAGAGAAATAAATTAAGATCAAAATTGACAAATAATATTTAGTAATTTTAAATATTTTAATAAGAATAATATATATATATTTATAAAAGATGAACACGAATTGATATTTCTGATCTGCAGGTCGTTCATCAGTACTACAGCTTACACTTCTTCGCCGTTCTTTGCTGCTGATGATGGGGTGATTTTAGCGAATTTGTTGTGTAGATATGTTGAAAAAGACCAAACTAAGAGTGCAATGAACATGATGAAAAACCCCAGCTCTATGCCTGAAACTATCCCCAGAGGGCCTTTTACCAACGCCGGCTGCTTCCAGGTTGCAAACTTATGATGATTTTTGCCATTGCTGTTTATCAATACTCACCATGATCATAGAAAATTGTATCAGGTCGAGTTTTCGTTCTTATATTCATAATAATTCGTGCGAAAAAAAAAATGTAAATGACATATATCATGTAGTACTGATCATCTACCTTTGCATTTTACTACTGTTATTCAATTTGGTTCCAAAATGGAGGAAGACACAACCCACGGCAGCAATAAATAGAACGGGAAAGGTGAAAATCAAAAATCTTGCACCTGTGACATAAGGCATACATATAGAACTATTAGAATAATTATGATAAAGAAGAAAAGGGAAAATATTAATTGTCATCAAGACACATCAGTACTGGAAAGAACGGAAACGAAAAAGAGAAATGCTTCGTCCAGGATTCAGGATATCGTAAAAATAAATTTATAAACTTATATAATTTGACTTAAGATATGAGATTATAAACTTTGCTTTGCAAGTGAATTGGATATATCACACTAAGGGAAGTTACTTTGTGAATTTGTTTGTATAAAATTCCTTTATATATATATATATATATAAGATTTATTAATGTAATATGAAAGGAATATAAAAAGTATTGGATTGTAAACCTCCTGTCCCGAAATATGTGGAGTTAGTCTTTGATTGGATTGTGGGAAACCACTCTAGCTTGTATGTGTTGGTGGGCATCATGATCCACATCAAAAGACTCCCCAGAAAGACTGCCATCAATACCACCCTCATGGCTGTCTTAACTTTCAGCTTCATCATTTCTTCATGCGAAGAAGAAGAAGGTGCCTTTTTTATCACCATGTTTGCATCCATCTCTCTGATCTGATCGATCTCTCTCTCTCTCTCTCTCTCTCTATATATATATATTCCTTTTTGTTATGTATGGGTAATGCGAGAGGAATTGCCCTTTTATAGGGAAGAATGTGTATATGATTTTATATTAGATACAGCAACATGAGTACTTTGGTGATGTAGTGGGCAAAAGCAGCATGATTCATATCTTTTGTCCCAATGTTAGAATGTCTGCATCTCCCTTTTTTAACCACAGAAATCAAAAGGAATTAAGGCCAGCATACTACGACACAAGTCTATTATATTGCAAATTGAGGAAACTAAATGGTTTTTGCAATAATTATTATAATCTGAGATTTTTTTTAGTATAAAGAATGAAAAGGAAAATAAAATCTAATTAATTACATGATTTCGGCTAGCTAGAAGCTGATTATAGTGATTAGTATGGATTTTATTTCTATTTTTGGACATGCATGTGTTTAGGGTGTGGCTGCCTGTGTTTATTTGTGAAGCACACCTTCCACGCCATACTTGCCACATGTCCTATTTTTAATTCCGATTTGTGCAAATTATGTATATATCTTATTAATTAGCTTCTAAGAATGATTTTTCCTTTTTAATAATCACCTACATTATTTTTTTAATCTTAAATTTGATATCAACAATCACATCATCCAACGTAGGTAATATATAAATTCTTAGATTACGTTGTATCAATTTTTGTTAATGTAAATTTACAACAAATATAATCATTTCTAGTTTGATAATACAGTACTGAACAATCGAGACTTTTGGGAGAACAATTAGTATATATGGAGTATGTTAAACGAGCAATTACTGAGTAGTTTTGGAATACGAACATGTAAGATCATTCTTACCCTATGATCATAAGATGTCATGTTACAAAAAAATTAATATTTTTATATATAATAATTTTCATATCATGATGATATGCTGTAAATGTAATAAGTTGGAAGTACCATATTATCTATATTAATTTCGGATTATCTAATAATAATTTTCTCTATTTAAATTATATGAATACGTGTGCAGCAATTATTCCATTTCCACCGGTGATAGTGGGGGAAAGGCAGCGGGATCGAACTCGGATTGTGAGTTGACGATTAACACTTGCATGAACCTTGCGGTTGCCCCACGTCACTCGTACGGTTGACTCTTAGAAACAGAATTTTGTCAAATTGCTTACCCATTCCCACTTTACGACGTAGGGTTCGTATCTAATTGTTTGGATTGAGATAAGATGAAAGTTTTATGATTAATAATAAAATATTTTATTAATAGTAATAAGATATATAGTTTGACTTGATTAATATTTTTTATATTTTATTAATGGAGAACAAAAAATTCAAAGAAAAAAATTATAAAATTAAAATAATGTTATTATATAGTTTTATATATAAAATTATTTGAAATTTGAAATTTAAAAAAATTACTTTTTTTTTTTGAAAGTTTAGAAAATTTGTAATAATTATTTTAGAAACCTTGTATTTGAATTATGTTTAAGAAAGAAAAAGGACGATATGAGATGAAATTTCACTAAAAAAAAAAAAGAGTATCCGTAACTGATTATTTGTTGTTGTGAAGATGATCATTTCTATAAAAATAGACTCATTTTGATAAAGATTAGCCATTTTAATATAGAATAGTTAGCTACAAATAAACAATTTTTTTATAATAAATTTTTAGAATGAAATTTAATTTCAAACAAGTCCTTACTTCTAAGGTAGGAATGGAAACTACACTAACATGTCTTATTCTTTAACACCACACACAAGCAAAGGGACCTGATCCCTGTTTCTTTGATATGCTCATTCTCCACCATACGTACGCACGGACAACTTGGCCGGTGCATGAACCTCACGTAGGTGCAGCTAGTCAATCGGTTGTGTTTTTAACTTTTTTGGCCCATCTTGTACATCCGTGTATGGAAAGTGCAGTAGGGTGGAGCGTGGAGGGTGAAGGGTGTACGGACTTGATGGCTAGAAAGAAATAAATTAGACGTTTTCCGACATAATAGAGAAAAAGAAACTAGAAAATAGGCAAGTTTGGAGAGTTGATTGGATGAAAGTTTTGTAAATAATAATAAAATAATTTGTAAATAGTAATAAGATAGTTTGAGTTGAATATTTTTTGAGATTTATGAAATGAGTGAAAAAAAAAGTTGAATAAAAATACTATAAACTTAAGATATTATAAGAATATAGATATTATTTTTGTTTGGAGAATTAAAAAAATTGGAATGTTTTTCTTTTTTTATTTGAAAGTTTGAAAATTTTGTATTTAAATTATGTTTAAAAATAAGATAGGAAGAGATGAAATGACCTCAAATATGTCCTAGAGAAAGAACTCCTCCCTTGTCCTGGCTCCTCTAGAAGATGGTAACAAAAAGGGTAATGCTACATACAGTCGTAGAGTTACAAACGACGTGCAGTCGCTTTAGAAAAAAAATTAACTTTTTCACGTGGATCCCATATATATTTACTTTTTTTTAAAGCGACTGCACGCCGCCTGCAACTCCATGACTGCATCTATCATTTCTCGGACTAGTTTGTATAAAAATGAAAATTGTAACATAGGAGAAAGGGTTTATTAGAGATGGTGTCTTTGGGTATTTGGAATGGCCCAGCCCTTCTATATAAATCCAACAGGAAGGAGGAACTTGTGTTTAGATCAGGGACTTGGACCTTGGAGAAAGGAAACATTTGAAACTTGTTTTTTTTTTCTTTTTGTAAATTATTTCGGCTAGCTGCTTGAGGGCCCAAAATCGATAAGCCTATGCTCAATCAACATGCCAAGAAAGCTGAAAGCGCAGGCCTCAAATACCCCCTAATCCCTATATATACCATAAGAGCATCATCTCATCAATATAGACATTTATGAGGCCTTTTGGTTATTTCTTTTTTTGTTAATAAAAAGATGAACTTTTATTCAAAAAAGTCTTACAACATCTCAAGAGATACAATCGAGTGAACACGTGTTAGAATTTCTTCCAAAATTATAGAATCTTCTTGCAGAGATAATGCTTTCCTAGCAAGAATATGAGCTGCTTTTAGGGGTTTACGAGCCAAACTCTAGAGTCTTAGTCAGTCTTGGTCCCATAAATCGTGGATCAAGGAAATTCAGTTTGCTTCTGGGGTCTATAAATTTTAGACTAGACTAGACTAGATCGAAAGGATCAAACTCCTATATATATTTAAAAGTATTTGTAATAATTTAATATATTATTATATAGTAATTATATAAATTAATAATGTAATTTTTTCTAAATTATTATCATTGGCCATATAAAAAAGTTAATGAGTTAATTGCATAATCCACATTAATAATTCACTCACTTCTAATTTAGTAATTTAAATAATTTTTTATTAATTTATTTGAAAAAGAAAAAAGAAAAAACTAAAAAACTAAAAAAAAATCGGATTAGACTGGACTAAATGGACCGACCAATAGTTACTAGTCCAACCTAGTCCCTATGGATGTTCAATCCGATCTGGTTCAATAAAAATGATAGAATGAAAATTTCGATGCATTGCTCCCTAGATTGGATCGGATCTGACCGTTATACACCTATAGCTGCCTTATTTGCTTCCCTTCTTGTATGAACAACTGAGTCTAATTTGGGTTCTTCATTGATAAATTATTCACTTCTTGTAAGGCATCTCTTTTTAGAATAAGTGATATACTTCCACAATCCTTACAAAAATTTGTAGCAACCATAACATCATAGGATTCTGCTACCTGAGACTTTGCATATAGATTTCTAGGAGCACCGATTGAACCTACCACCTGACCTTCTCCATCTCGAATGATCACACCTATACCAACCATTCCTTTCTCCATATCAATCAAAACATCCCAGTTAGCTTTATAATAATGAGCAAGAGGTTTAAACCATGTCTAATGTCTTTATCCAACTTCTTGTTGATTTGATATTTTGATGATCTGAGCATTTTTGAAAGCTTGCCACTCTTCTTTTGCTTTGGTGATAATAGAGTATGGATGTTTGAAGAGTTTTCCATGAACCAAGTCATTTCTACTATGCCATATCAATCTTGTTGCTATGGTTGTTTCCTCTAGCTTCTCTTGTTGGAGTGTATTACAAAGAGAGCTCTAGATATCCAAAAAAGATTCACTTTGAATAGCCATATTTTGAACCTTGACACTAGACACATCTTGAGCTCCACCACAATTCCACAAGGCATGATCAACTGATTGAGTATAAATTCTGCATATAGGACATAACTCAGTTTCCACAACTTTCCTTTTGTAAAGATTAGAAAAAGTAGGCAATGCATCTTGATATGCTCCATGTGAACATCTTAACATCATTGAACTTTCAGCTACCATATTGATTTTCAAACAAGATCTTCTTTCTTAGTAGCATAACAGCTTCATTGATCTCAAAGTTTAAGATCCTTGTGTAAGTGATAGGCATTTTTTACAAAAAAAAAAATACATCCTTTGTATAGTGCCATACCAAACTATCCTCTCTTCTCCCCATTCAAAGTGGAAATTGGTTGCGTTACTCATATTCCATTTGTTCATAGCTAGATCGATGAGTTCAAAAACTATACATCTTCATTATCATTTGAACTTGGTAACTGAATCATCTAAGTATGAGGGGTTTAGGATTCCATTTATCCTTCCATATTCTAACTTCTCTTACATTTCCTATTTTCCAAATCAAACACTCCTTCAATAATTTTTGTCTAGCAATGATACTTATCCAAACATAAGATGGTATATTTTCCAAAGTGGCCTCCAATAGATCTTTATTAGGATAATACTTCTATTTGAGGATTGTAGCAGGTAAAGAATCAGGTGATGTATGGTGAATGATATTTTCTCTCTCCTCTCATTTTCTCTTCGTACAAAATACCACGACACTAAAAATGATAGCTTTCATCCGCTGATGTGTGGTGATTTGCGACAATAATCTTGTATTGGTGTCTCCATCAAAGATGGTTTTCAGAAAGGTCGTGGTTGAGTCAAAAGCACTCATGCTTGAGAAGGAAGGCAGTGTATTGAGCCTTACAAAAAGATGATGGAAGGTGATGAACAGGTTGTTTTTGGGACCTTATTCGATGAGGTGGTTGGCTAAAGCTATAGTAGACTGGTTGAAAGGGGGAAATGAAGCTTACTACACGTCGGTAATAGAGAATGGTCGTTGTTTCTTAGCATAGTAGTGTGCAAATGCAAGAGGGCGATATATGATAATGCCAGAATATGGAGGTCGCGGAAAGCGAGCTTTTCTCCTTAGTCCTGGAGAGAAGAATGACAATGGATGGAAAGGGATAGAGGAAGCTCTGTGGGAATTTGTTAGGGAGGGGAGAGGAACAGTAAAACCTCCAATGAAGTCTTCAATGAAAGCCTAGAGAATGAAGATGGTGGGTGTTCAAAATCAGTCATACAAGAAGGCTCTGGAGGCCCCTCGAGCAGAGCGACAAGTAGGGATGGCAGGCCTGCAAATGGTGAAGTCGCAACAGAGGATAGAGACATACGAAGGAGATGCTGGGCTGAAAAAGGAAATGTTCCTAAATGACTTATTTGAAATGGACAAGCAGTTAGCATTTTTGTCTACTAAAATTAAGATGTTGATATAGTGTATTGAAGAAGATCGAGTTGTGGGCTGGAAGCAAGACTCAAGGTGTGTCAAGTGCTTGGGTCTAGTTGGTAGGCCAGTTGAGCAGGCCCATTCAACTAAAGGGAACGAACAAGCCCATGCCCAATTCATGGAATAGACCAAAGGCAACAATATATCAATGGGTTCGGGTCTTTGGTTGCAACCCATGGGCATTTCGAATCAAACCTGGTGGAAGAAGATCCCAAGCTCCACTGGCCCTCCGACCAGTGGCCTATCCAGTGGGTCCCTGCCTCCAGCAACAGCGACAGCTCAAACGACCTCAACAAAGGTGGTTGATGTACCGGCGGTTGTATCTACACCAAAAATAGAAATTTCAGAGCCTCAAATTGAGAAATCTTTCTCGTTTGCCATCAATGAAGCCTGCGACACCATGATACCTGCCCAGACAAAGTCGTCGGTGGCTCTGGGAGAGGTTTCGATGGTTTCTAAGACTCTCATCTCGTCTGGGGAGATGGGGTTTGCACAGACCTCGTCGCCTATCACAATCAACTGTCATGTGAGTCTCAAGGTATTGTTATGCTGTCGGATGTGTCAGAGGTTCTCCTAGAGATATCATTGGAGGAGGGTGAGTTGGATAAGGAGTTGTGGTTGGTGGAATTGGGAGGGGGGATCGTTGGGGGTCCTAAGGCATTAGAGGAACAGCTTGTGGCTAGCAATACAGAGGCTATGGGAAGCCCTATCCCGCTTAGCACCATCCCTCCAAAGCTAGTGTTCAGTGTACCTTCAGATTGTGTGTTAAAAAAAGTATAAGCTATGCAAAAGTGTATGGGGATTTTGTGCGTTAGGTTTGAAGATCAGTTTAAAACCCTTGTAATTGTGCTGAAGGCAAGGAATGCTACATTCCTGAAATCAGTTGTAAAACAGGATATGGGGTTGAATCGCCTGAAAAGCTCTATTGATTATGACAACAAGGAGGGAAGTATGAGAAGAGAGACGTTTAAGGGAAGGGAGCATTGTCTCTTTATGAAGCCTAAAATCATTTATTGGAATGTAAGAGGGATCAATGACGTGAATAAACGTCTCTGCATTAGATCTCTTTTACATAGTTGGAAGGTCAACATTGTTTGCCTTCAAGAGACTAAGTTGTCTGGCATTGATAGACACATTATTCGTAGCCTGTGGGGTTGTTCTTTTGTGGGGTGGTTCTTTTTAGCCTCATTGGAGGCTTCAGAAGGTGTGTTAGTGATGTGGAATAAGAGAGTGGTGGAGATGATCGAGGATTGTCTTAACTTGTTCTTAATGGCTATATCCTTTAAGAACATTGAGGATGGGTGGTTGTGGGCACTAACTGGTGTATATGGAGCTAATGTAGACAGAGATGGAAACTTTATGTTGGAGGAATTGGCGGGTCTTAATACCTCATGGGATTTACCTTGAGTTTTTTATAAAGATTTCAACATTGTCTGGTTCCTTACTGAGAAGGCGGGGGATAATACGTCAACAAGTGCAATGGAAGTTTTTTCAAATTTGATATTTAATCTAAACCATGTGGATTTCCCGTTGGTAGGGGGCCTACACTTGGTCCAATAACTGTGGGGGGTCCTACCTAGACAGATTTCTAGTTTTCTCTTCTTGGAAGACACACTTTCCAGACTGTTGTCAGAAAAGGTTGCCACGTGTCTGTTCTTGTCATTTTCCAGTTTTGCTTGATTGTTGTGGTCTTCATGGGAGTATGCGTTTCTTCAAATTTAAGAATATGTAGCTGGAAGTTGAAAGATTTGTAGAGAAGGTAAAGGCTTGGTGGGAGGATTATTCTTTTGATGGCACTCCTAGTTTCATAGTGGCAAATAAACTTAAAGCCCTTAAGTCAAATTTAAATAAGTGGAATAAAGAAGTATTTAGACATACGAAAGTGTAAAAAAAAAGTCTTTTGGATTATTTGCATACTTTGGAGGGAGGAATGAGAAGTTAATGAGGATTCTTTGGCAAGGAAAAATGTGGTGGTGACAGAAATTGAAAAAGTTTTGTTGATGGAAAAAATTTGTTGGAGTCAAAAATCAAGAGCGATTTGGTTGAAGAAGAGGATAAAAATGTCCCAAGTTCTTTCACAATGTTGCTAATTCGCATAGGCGCAACAATGTTATTGAAATCCTCCATTCTAGTCCACATGTGTTAGACTATCCCGAAGGTATCCAAGACCATATAGTGCAGTATTATGAGGATCTCCTTGTTACAAAATGAGAATGGTGCCCCAAATTTGATAATTTAATGTTTGACCAGCTAGATTCGGATGTAGCAGGTTGGTTGGAGAGGCCATTTGATGAAGAGGAGGTGCATCTTGTGGTGAGAAGAATATGCAAAAATAAAGTCCCAGGTCTGGATGCCTTTTCCATGACTTTGTTTTAAGAGTATTGGGACATAGTGAAAGAGGAAATGATGTAGATTTTTCATACTTTCCATTCTAGCCAAAAATTTGAGAAGTCACTAAATGCCACTTTCATTACTCTTATCCCGAAAATAATTGGTGCTCGTGAATTAAAAGACTTATATCCTATTAGTTTGGTAGGTGGGATCTATAAAATCATATTAAAGGTATTAGCCAACCATATAAGCTTGGTGATGGACAAACTTATTTCCAAATCTCAAAATGTCTTTGTAAGGGGCCGGCAAATCCTGAATTCAATTTTGATAGTAAATGAGTGTTTGGATAGCCGGTTAAAAGAATGTATCTCAGGAGTTCTTTGCAAGCTTAATATGAAAAAGGCCTACGATCATGTGTGTTGGGACTTCCTTCTCTATATGCTTAGAAGATATGGCTTTGGGGGTCAATGGTGTGCTTGGATTAAATATTGTATTTCGACCGCTCGGTTTTCAATCTAAGTCAATGAAAGATCATGTGATTTTTTTAGACTTCAAAAGGTTTGAGACAAGGCGACCCGCTATCCCATTTCCTCTTTGTTATAGTAATGGAGGCATTTAGTCATATGATGGAGGCTGCTATAAGGGGGGATTTCTTGCTGGATTTCAGTGGGCAACAATAGTAATAGCAACTCCATTTCTTATTTACTATTTACAAATGATATGCTAATTTTATGTGATGCTATCAATGACCAGATGCAAGCTTTAAGGGCAGTTTTGTTGTGTTTTAAAGCTGTCTCGAGCCTCAAGGTGAATCTCAAGAAGTTGGAGTTAGTTCTGATAGGGAAGGTGAGTAATATAGCCTCATTAGCAGAGTTATTAGGTTGTAAAATTGCATCTCTTCTAATGAAATATCTTGGACTTCCCTTGGGGGCATCGTTCAAGGTCAAGAATATTTGGGATGGGGTGGTATAAAAGATAGAGAAAAGATTATCGGGTTGGAAGATGTTATATCTATCAAAATGGGGAAGATTAACCCTTATCAAAAGTACTATCTCCAACCTTTCTTTCTTTCACTTACCAGCGGAGGTGGCAAATCAGATAAAAAAGTTGTTTAGAGCTTTCTTGTGAGGTGGCATAGGGGAGGAGTTCAAATTTCACCTTGTAAAATGGCAAAATGTAAATTATCAAATTGCGAATGAGGGGTTAGGAGTGCGAAACTTGTGTGTTTTTAATAATAATAAGGAAATGTTAGGGAAGTGGTTGTAGAGGTACCAAATGGAAGGGAGTTCATTGTGGAGAGAGGTTATTGATCATAAGTATGGTGGTGCGTTGGGGGATAGTGCACTGATGAGGGTAGGGGGTTTTATGGAATAAACTTATGGAAATTCATAAAAAAAGGGTGGGACAATTTTTAAACACATCTCAAGTCTGAGATGGGTGATGGAGCAAGAATCTGCTTTTGGGTTGATGCTTGGTGTGGGGAGAGCTCTCTTTGCACAGCTTTTCCAATTAATTTTAACATGGCTAGAAATCAAAAAGCCTCAGTTTCAGAAGTACTATGTCGTGCCAATGGTATGGTAACTTGGAACGTCACTTTTACAAGAAATGCTCAAGATTGGGAACTTGAAGAGCAGATGGATTTCTACAGTTACTTTTATTCAGCAAAACTAGGGGCCAATGGGAGAGATCGCATGTTATGGAAACACACAAAGAGAAAATAGTTTACTATTAAATCCTTCTACAAGGTTTTGACAGTCCTACAACCCACTTTCTTTCCATGGAAAAGTATATGGAAGATCCTAATACCATCCAAAGTGTCATTTTTTATATGGATAGCTGCACATGGGAAGATCTTAATGGTTGATAATCTAAGAAAGAGATGAATAATTTTCATGGAGTGGTACTACATGTGTAAAAGGAATGGGGAATTGATAGATTACTTACTCTTACATTGTGAGGTGGCTGAAAGGTTATGTGATGGTATCCTTAATAGAACCGGGCTGAGTTGGGTCATACTTAAAAGTGTAGCGAATCTATTAGCATGTTGGAATAAGTCTCATCCTTGTGCTCAAATGGTAGTAGTGTGGCGCATAATACCCTTGTGTTCAATGTGGGTAATTTAGTTAAAAATGAATTATAGGTACTTTAACGATAGGGAGTAAGTATGCAACGAAAAAAATCTAGAATTTTTTTGTTCTCTCTTTTTCAGTGATTTTCTACTATTATTTTGAGGGGTGAGAATGTTCATGAATTGTTACTCTCTATGCAGCCCACTAAAGTGTAATTAGGCGTCTCAACTTGTATACTTCGTATGTATTTGGGCATTGCTTAATTTCTTTCTATTCAATAAAAATTATTACTTATCAAAAAAAACAAAAAATCAGGATCCTTGAAAATTCTCCAGCTTTACCAACATGGCCATTTGAAACTTTCAAAATCTCAAAAACCCAAGACCCCAACCTCCTCTGAATCCATTCTATCCCCACCAAAACTTCCTCAACATTTTGTTTAGCTTTTGAGTTATTGAGGTAGATAAAAGAAAGATGCCCGTAGTGTAAGTTGAAATGGCTTGAAGCACTACCTTCAACAAAATCTCCTTCCCTGCAGCAGATGACTTTGTTTTCCAATTTGAGATTCGAGCCCAAATTTTTTCTAGTGAAAGGTTGAAAGCAGAAAGTTTAGATCTCCCCACTACTGCTGGGAGCTCTAAATACTTCTCATAAGTTTCAGATGATCTTCTACCCCTGCTGTTTTCACAATTGTGCACTTGACATCTGATCTTTTGGTTATTTCAAACTTTGTTGATAAACCAAATTATCAAAATACCTATGCTTTAAATTAAATTAAATGACTATCCATTTCATTTCACTTGAAACGGAAAAATCATTCTACCAAGTCGAACAAAAGCAACAGCAAGTGATTTTTCTTGACGATTATTTAATTTTAAAAAGGAAAATTATACGCTTTATGCTATTTGGGAATATCACCGAACTAATGGTAGATTCTGACTCCAACTCCAATTGGACATTAATCTGTTGCAAATTTCTTAATGGAGAAAACTTGGGGGGAAATAATCCAATTTCTATCTAATAACTACTTTTGTTTGAGCATCATTCATCAACTCCTGAAAATTGGAGAGATTTCACATAGAAGTATCCAAGTTATTCGAACTACCCTTGTAACATTAAAGCAAACAAATCTGGTTCAAGCATGCCACAAACAGAATTTAGATAATCCCAGAAGTTGGAGCATTCAAAATGGATAAAAATATGGCACCATTTCATCCCTACAGGCTTATTGAACAACCACAGGTATCTTAGGCAACATCTGGGAAAGCGTTAGATATTTAAGAACTTCGATTCTGAAAGTTTCATACAACATTACAAAATAACAATATGATACACATTACACACCAATTATATGAAGTGCTTTAAAGACTTCAAATTCAAACTTATGCCTTCTTCTATCATAAAAATACAACAGGGAATTCTACTATCCCTCCTCTTCCCAAAAACCAAAAAAGAAAATCATAAGCACTATACTAATTTTCTATGGCATGCCAAAGTTTTATGTTACATAAACCCTTGGGACTTGTTAGAGGTAAGCCAAGATACCTCTTATGGCTGTGGCTAGCCCTACTTGAAATCAGCACCAGATTCATCTGTTGGAGATTTTGACCATGTCAGAGAGTTCTTTAACCCAGTCATCCTCTTACGCAAATGCATAGATAGGCCTACCAGCAGACAAGCAGCAGCTACCAAAGGAATCAAAACACCCATATTTTCTTTGGGCCAACTCTTCAAAACCAACTCTGCAGGCAACTTGCCATCAAGAATGCCCATCGAATTATTCAATTTCATAACCTCAACTGCATTCAGCATGCCAACAATTGTATATGGCATGCTGATATTCGAAGGCCCGACACTGACACTCAAAACCCCAGAGGCATCTCCATCGACAACGAAGTCGGCATAGAAGGGAGAAGCCAATACATAATTGGTAGCTCTCGACAAATCCAAATCTTTAATAGCCAAATTCCCATTAACATACACATTGAAATACAGCAAACCGAGTGAAATGCTGGCAATATCACAAAAATGCAACCGAACAAGATGCTTATACCCTCCAGTCACGGGAAACACCCATGTAATATTGACATCAGGAACTGAAGCATTCGTACTCCGAATCACTCGAGCTGTGTTATAGACGTTATCAGGAGCAACCTCCCGGCTCACACCTCCATTCTGATACCAAATTCGACCACTAAAATATACCCTGTTTGACCCAAAGCTCGAAACCAGGAATTCGTTATCGGGAATCCAAGTCCTCCACAAAGTATCGTTAAAAGGGGTCACTTTAGGCCCTCCCACACTGACCCTATGCACAACTTCAAGCGCTTGCATAGCCAACCCATCAAATGCGTCAGTTTTCTCAGAATTCAAATACTCTGCCGTATCTAGGATCAAATCTTTAGGCGCAGAAAGCACTTCAAGTGCATTCACAAAAGCAAATTTAGACTTTTCAGCGGGAACAAACATGATTACAAGCTTTTCAGTATCAACCCAGATCAGGTACTCCTTCACCCTAGGGCTTACTACCTCCCCACCGATATAATCGCTCAGAACCACAAACCCATTGACCAAAATGTGAAATTGCGCATCCCCAAAATCAAATTTCGAAGAATTGAGCTTCTGGAAATGGAAGCGTACCATGTGCGTCCCTTTTTCTCTGATCTCGAACTCGTACCTGGAAGGCCTGGTGAAGACCCTGGCCGATTGGTAGATTCGGGGAGAAACATCAAAAGGGTTCTCGTTTCTGACCGAAGCGGACCGGCTCGAGTGGAGTGAGTACGAGTTGCGGTGAGACGCGTCAGAAACGTATCGGCGATTGTCTACGACAGAATCCACGATGGATCCGCAGTCGACGAGGTAGGTATCTATGGGGGAGAAGAAGGTGTAAGAGAGAGCTGAGAGGGTAGAGAGAGAAAGTAGGAGGATAAAGAAGACAAACTTTCCATGCGGAAACTCCATTATAGGGAGATTGAGAGCTGAGCTGAGAGGCCAAAAGTTTGGGGTTTGTAACTTTATAATAAGCTAGCTCCCTGGGGAGGACGAAGAAGATTGGTATGGGAGTCAGAGAAGAGCGAGGTGCGGGGTCCATGCGCATTGGTATGACTGGCTAAAACAGCCTGGCAATGTTGCGCAGGACGCGCGTGAAAGCGGGTCCCCCCACCTTTGGACGACAATCGGAGGCTGCCGTTTTTGACGGGGTTGACGGCTATACCGCACAGTTCTTATTGCTGTATAGAAAATAAAAATATACAATTTTTTATTACATTTTATTATATGAAAATCATTTTTATTTTTATTATCAGATAACAAATATCATTTCTTTTTTATGATGTTTCACAAGTCTACTTTTCTTATTGACATTGACTAAAGAAAAGTAAACCATGAATCCAAGAATGCTGGTAAGCATATCACGACTTTATCTTATATTAAAAAAAGATGAGATTTCAATTTTTTTTTTCTTAAAATGTCGAAAAATAATGCCATTCTAAAAATCATAACCACTTTATTTTTCATCTTAGGTTAATTAAAAGCTTGTTAAAACATGTCTATAAATTTTTTTCATGATCAAGTAATCTAAGGATATTTATTATTTAGATCTTAAGTTTCTTTCAAAGTTTTCAAGATGTTAATGGAGTGATTACAAAAAAATTACTTATTTATTATCATATTTTTTTTTTAAAAGTTATTATTTTTTTTATTAAAATGAATCTATTCTTTAAATAACTTGTCATAACTAATTTGTAAAAATTTCTTTAAATTATAAGTTCTTATGCAAAGTTAAAGACCTCGGTATATAGACCAATAAATTAGGTTATATTGTATTTATTATTTATTTAATATTATTAATAATATTTATATATATTATGCAAAATTAATAATATTAAATTAGGTCTCTCTTCTACTTAAAATCTGTTTCACTTGACATGTTAGATATTTTTTTTTATCTAGATAGGTCTCTCTTCATAGATATTAGATGTTTTTAATTTTTTAATTTTAATTTTTTATTTTTGGATTGCGAGGGTATATAAAAGAAACAAGGGGAGAGGAATGGAGTTTGGATGCCTCCAAAACTACATCAAGTTAGCTTTCATATAAACAGCGAGTGGTCCTTACGCGGGACTTTGGTTGCCAAGCAAAGATAAAGAAGACGAGTTCTAGATAGTGGACGTCATTACGTTCAATGAATGACTCATTCTCCACAAGTACTCAATTTCTTTTAGGTTAGACGTAACCCAATTTTATTTATTTATTAATTTTTTATTTATATGAAGTGGACGCCTCTTTCAGAATGAGCTAGATTTGGATATTAAAATATTTTCAGTATTTTTAAAATATTTTATTATTATTTATTATTTTATTATTATTTCTTACCTATTTTTTACTATTATTCATTACTTTTTAATATTATTAAATATTTTATTATTACTTTTTTATCTATTTTTTATTACTATTTCCAATACTTCTCACCATCCAAACATAATTAAATAATAAACTAGATGAAACCTCAAATAAACTCTTGATAATTTTGCACATTATGTAAACTCATTTGAAAATTGCAACATAATGAGTTTATATTATAAATATGGATTATGTATTGAGTCGTTCACATTAAGGATAAAACATTAAAAATATATTTTCAAGAGTAATTTTACGTACAATTATGAGATATATAAATACTGTATAATCACTTTGAAAAATAATAAAATTCATAATTAAAAAATTAATTTCTCATGTACTCATATTTTATTCACTTCTTTTAAAATAGTAATTAAGAATTGCCCAATTCATAAATGGAAATATCTTTTCTCACTATTAAAACAGTACAAAAGCACAAATAAGAGAATGATTGATTTGTCCACCAAATTAACGTGCCCATTTATAAATATTTTGCTAGCTTATATAAATTAAATAATAAAATATAACAAATAAAAATTTCGCGTAATATTTATTTATATATCTTAAATTTAAAAAATGATTCTATATTCCATCCAATTTAATTAAATATATATATATATATATATTCAAAGAATTTATATATGACAAATTTATAGATTTCCTAAATATGTATATTTAATTAAGATCTAGAAAAAAAACTGTTTTTGTCAGCGAAATTCAATAATTTCATCCTCAGTGCATTCTCCAACGTCAATAACCATTGTGCTATTGTCCTGAGTCGGCAAGATCCTGCAGCAGTTTCTTCTTGGAGACTGCTCATGAAAACACAAAGATTAATCTAATTAGTTATTATATAGAAACCATCAATATGCAGATCTTTGAATAAATTAATTAAGCATCTAATTAATTTGGTCCCCGGTTTGAACATCTAATTAAATTAACCACATAATATTATATATATGCAAAAAGTTCTAAAAAATATTATAAAAATTATAAATACCTTCTCCCATAGATATGGGTTGGGCTTCTTGTAGACCTCCACTTTATGAATCCGAGAAGGGTCCTCCATTTTCCAATTACATGAGTGTGATTGTGAATTTTGATGAAGGGAATAAACAGTACTAAAATTTGTACTATAATTAATATTTTTTTGTGCATAATCAAATGATGATGATGATGATGTAGAATTAGTGGCGTTGGAAAAGTAATAGACAAAGGGGTATTGACAGGAGGTCTTGCCGAGGGGACGAGTATTAAAGGCGAAGGCTTTGTGGTCAGCTTTGGGGTACCAATTGTAAAAGGTTCTGGCTGGAAGCTCCACCTCTCGAGGAGTCAAAATGCCACGAAATATCTGAATAGCGTAGCCCCATGACACAGAGACTGTCCAGCTTCGAGACTTGTCGTAGCAAATGGATTGTTGCATGAGTGCCGCAGAGTCGAGCTTGGTTGGGAGGCTTAGGCGTTGGAGGGCTCGGAATCGGTCCATATGAGGGAATATGGGCTCAATCACGTCTAAGTGGTGGAGGGTCACCAATGGGGCAATTGGATGCGCCGCAAGGAGTCCGAATATGTTGCCGTATACATCAAACTGATCAAAACAAACAATTCATCACCCAGTTATTATTCAGATCATGCACGTAAAATCCGTATATGCATGCATGCATCTATACATATTATAAAAAGAGTAATATTGATTGATGTAAGTATAATATCTATATATATATATATAGTAGGACAGTTGTGTAGTTTCTAACATGAATTACCATATATGAATTGCCAAAAAACTCTTTTTTGCAAACTACTTATATATAGATCCCATTGATCAATTGACTGACCATGTTGGTTGGCCGTCAGATTCTAGAGAAAAATAGACATATCATATCATATGGGTTACACGACTAATTTTGAGTGAAGACATGCATATTTAATGTTATGTATATCTCTATATATTCAAACATTAATTTGGTCAAGTAATGGAAGAGGGTCCCGAGATTAGGATACAATATATATAGGATACACTCATGAGTACTATTTATTCTGTTACCATGTAACTAGTGGAGAGTGTTATCTTCTATCCAAATTTACAAGTAAAAAGATATGTCTCATTTAAAATTTAGATTAAACTGAAATTATTCAGATCAGTCTAATTTTAAATTCAATCTAACGTCCAAAAATCCAACTTTCAAATTAATAAATTCATCACAAATCTAAATTTTTTTACACATGGGATATATAATAAATTTTTTTACACGTGGGATATATAATATTGTTCAACTTAAGATCTTTTATACGAAATATGTACATTTTCTTTCAGCTTTTTCATAAATATATATAAATTCATCTTAAATAGGCTCTACAAAACTTACCACATCATCTCAACTCATCACTATCATTTATAAAGAGCACAATTATTATCAACTCAACTTAATATCTAAATGGGACATTTTATATGTTATACATGATCACCTCTAGATTGCCTACCAAATTTTGCCATCCATAAGAACGCCAAATAAGATTAATACACATAAGAAAGAATGCATGATTAAAAAGAGAATGATCAACAACTGTTAGGACGATGGTTGGGAAAAACAATTTAAGCTGATCATTGCTATGAAATATCATGTATTGGACATGAGTATATATAAGTAACACATGAGTATATCTTGCATGTATTGATCTAAACATAGCGAAAAGAACCAATTAAGTGGCAAGTGATATGAAAGAATAACCTGGTGAAATCCTTGTTCCTTGGTGAGAGGAACACCAAGCTCGGCCATGCAAGCCTGAATCCGATCATCCGATCCGTACAAACCCGGATATCTTTGTATACATCTATCCTGCATTTTTTCAAGCGCCTTTGCTAATCCATAACTAATAGCAAACCCTCCACCACCATAAGCCATCTTATATGAAAAATGCATGTTCTGCAGATGACTCTCCGACGTGCTTCCAATATAATAGTAGTCATTATGATCGTATTTCTGTAGAACTCTGACCAAATTGTCAGGAACAAAAACAGTGTCATCATCCCCCATCACAAACCACCTCACATCCTCCAAACCTAACCTCAAAGTCTCCGAAACTATGCGCGATATCCGTATCGCCGACCTGTGCCCTTCTGGGTTTTTGTACATGAACTTCGAGGTGTCACTGGAGATCATCAATGGCGGTAGAAGTTTTTCTTCATCAGCCTTTGTTTTGACATGCTTGTCCAACCAAACAAATCCACGCGTTTCGTTTGGTCTCCACCATATCTTAATGTAGTTTTTCCTATGATCCCAGAGCTTGGCCGAGGCTCCAATGCCGAAAACTATATGGGAGATGTTCGTTTTGATCTCTGAGGGTTCGGGATCGACATGATCGACCTCATGATCAGTTCTTGGCAATACGGACGGCAATAAGATTATATCGGACGATTTCTGATGAGTGGTGAAATATTGTTTGGTACAAAAACAGGAAAGATCCAGGAATCTTAGGGAGCAAGAGACGTAAATGAGAGGAACAAAGAGAAAAAGGTAGGCCAATGATTTTAAAACAAACGAACTCCTGCGAAGTTTTTCTGAATTTTTTGTATTAATGGTTTTCATGGTGTAGGGTAAGAGATCATCAGAGGGCGGTGCATGAAGCTTTTTCATGGCGTAGGGTTTACAGAGATAAGAGGGGAAGGGTTCGAGAATAATTTAATGAAATTAAGAGGTGATATCAGATATTTATTTATATGAAGAGGGTTGAATTGAAGTAGCCCTCTGAAAATAGAACTCTTTTGTACCGAGTTATCCAATTCAAGTTGAACAACGTAGTTTAATTAGGTTTATCCAGAAAACTGAAAATATTATGTGCTATTTTCGCGTGGGAAAAGAAGTTTCAACTCCTTCCCCTACTAGGAGAGAAACAACGGAAACCAAGTTTAAGCCCATAATTAAACAGCTAAGATTAATTGAGTACGTACCTATCCACATCAGCATAATCTTATAATGTACGACTCTCTCATTGAATTAGGATACGATTAGAGTGGTAATCTTGTGGTGTAAAGGGCGTAAGTTGAAGAACCAATTAAGACATTCTATGAAACCCAATTGGTAGTCTCTCCAAATACTACAGTAAGTCCGGCCTTTACAATGTTGTTCACGATATAAGGTTTATGGATATTAATTTACAGTTTTAGCTAGGGTGTGTAATACACCTTTTGTTAAAAAAAAATGATAAATTTGAACGTAATTTTTTTTTAATGCTAAATTCCACCTTTTTTAAGAATGTGAGTGAAATTAAAGTACATTCTATAACTGTATCAAACATTACTTAATTTATACTCATAACTAGCTAGGGATGAAAATTTTGTTTGCAGATTGTGTTCGTGTCACATCAAGTCTTAGGTCCTGTTTGGATTCGAAAATGAAATGAGTTGAGATGAGTTTAGTTTATTTTTCAATATTATTATTATTTTGGAATTTGAAAAGGTTAAATTAGAATTTTAAAAATGTGTATTGAAATTTGAAAAAATTATATTGAAATTTGTATTTTATATGGAAAATTGAAAAAGTGTAATAATAAAACGAAGATGGATTGAGATGAGTTGAACTCATCTTTGAATCCAAACCGGGTCTAAACATTCAATTATATAAGTTGTTAACCTAACTCCAACCTCGACTTATTAAGTCAAACGTGTCAAATTTGAATCCAGCTAATTCAAATTACAAATCATGGGTTGTGTCACCCATTTAATAATTAATTAAAAATAAATCAACATGGTATGACTTATTTCAACTCGTTTTATATAAATATGTTAAACTAATATACGTAACTTATTTGATGATTAACATAATTTCACACAAAAGTTAAATTTATATTTATTAGTAGTTATAAGTTTTTAAATAATAATAAAACTACCTACAAATAAAAAAAATCAAGATTTTTCAAATTTTAACTTATAATCAAATCTAAAACCAATATTACAAATTCTGCAATGACAGATATGAGCAAGAGTCTCGAAATTACAATCTCAATAATAAAAATATAAAAATATTAAAAAATATTGATATTAACAATTAGCAATAATAAAATTTTAATTTTGACTCATTAATAATTTATTTATTAATAATATATTAATGGGTCAAGTAGTCATTTTAATCCAAACTCATTTATATGAAATTCAAACTCACTAGTTTTATATAATATTTGAGTTCGTACGTCGTGTCACGTATTATCATTTCCATCCGTGAATTAAAATTATTTTGACAAATTATTATGCTTGTTGGGTTTAATCTTTTTCAAACTAATTTTCCGCGTTGAAAAAGTTCTAAAATATTATTGGCTGTAAATTAGGGACACAAAATGCTAACGTGACGCATACATGATACTTGTCATGTCATAGACTCGGAAACAATATTCAGAACGGGCGTATCTTCTTCGAAATTTTTTAATTTTAATTTTCTATTATAATATGTAGGGGTGTAAGAAATCTAGACCCCTACGTATTTTGGATTCGATGGTTATATTTTGGATTCAATCGGATTCAACTAAATAAAATTTGGTTCAATTCAATCTTAAAAAAAACAGGAATGCTAGAGATAAACCACACTCAGAGCATCTTATCTCACGTGTTACTGTTCACAGTAACACGTGAGATAGGATGCTCTGAGTGTGGTTTATCCCAAACATTTTTCTAAAAAAAAATAGAATTAAATAATATTCGATTTAATTCAGGTCTATGAGATTTCTCTCTCTAGACTAAATCAGATCAAATAATTTAATAAAAAAATTTATATATTTTTTAATATGTAACTATAATATATAATATATAAGTACTGCTATATAAATTATTAGTACTAATGTATATAATATATAAGTACTAATATATATATAATTACTAAGAGTATTAGAGTTATAGTATAAAATAGAATAGTAAAAGTATTACTATTATTTAATATACTATTATCCAGAGTAAAAAAAATATATATATATATCCTTTAATGTGTAACTATAATATATAGTATATAAGTACTAATATATAAATTATTAGTATACTAATGTCTGACTATAATATATAAATAATAATATATATATATATATAAGTATTAAGAGTATTAGAATTGTAGTATAAAATAAATTAATAAGAGTATTACTATTATTTAATATATTATTACTAAGAATAAGTTTTTTTAATAATTTTTAACTTAAATTTGTGATAAAAATGTGAAATGGCCAAAAAAAATTGAGTTTTGGCAAAAAAAAAAGAAAATGATAATTGTAAGATTTTTGGTTGAATTTAGCCAATTAAATCATGTTCAATCCCCCTATACTGAATTTGGACCGGTCCTAGACTGAATGGAACTAGACTAGTATGAATCGAATATGGATTTGATCCAGTCCAAATTGAAGAAAATATCGAATCGAATAGAATCGGTCCAAAACTTTTGTCGACTGAACCGGTTCGTATACCCCTCTAATTATATGCCTCTTTTTTTTTTTTTTTATCAAGTTTGTGTTGTAACAATGTTGGATGGAAGAATCCAATTAATTTAATAAAAAAAAATTAAAACAGGTACTGTTTGTGGTGTAGGGTGAGATATATAGGAAAGTTCGTCTCTTTGGTACATAGTATTTAAAAAATATTTAAAATTGCCCGGTCAAAATGTGAGATCAACATAAATATTTAAAGGTAAAATAAATTAAAAAATCAACTAAATCAATAGAAAAATACCCAAAAAAAGTAAACTTCAAAAATGAAATAACAAATTAAATCAAAAAATCCATAAACTGAATCAAAGAAAAATAAAATAGATAAATTATAAACTAAAAACAGAAAATAGAACTAAATTAAAACCCTAAAACTAAAAACAAAAACAAAAAATACAATGAATTAATAAAATAAAAAGCTTTAAATTAAAAATACAAATAAAAAGAGAGGCTACCACAAGGGATCATGAATAGGAGTGACAAATCGTGTCAAATCATGAACATTTGATTATATAGGTTAATCCGAACTTGAAAATACAAATAAAAAGAGAGGCTACCACAAGGGATAATGAATAGGAGTGACAAATCGTGTCAAATCATGAACATTTGATTATATAGGTTAATCCGAACTTGATCATTAAGCTTAATGTTTTAAACTTTCAAATTATAAATAATGAATCGTGTCACTCGTTTTAACATGTTTAAGAATTAAATTGAAACAGATTAATCCAACATAATTCATATAAACCTGTTTCATCTAAATGGATTGAACTGACACGCATAATTCATTAGACCTGATTAATAAGATTTCACATAAAAATTAAAAGCTATATTTATTAATAGCAACAATATCTTAACAAATATATATATAGATATCTATATATATATATATCTATATATCTCAATATTTTTCAAATTTTCACATAGAATAAAACAAATATTACAAATTATACTATAACAAATATGAGCATAGGTCTAAATTTATAATCCCAACAATAAAAGCATAAGCATACTCATGAGAAATGCCAATATTACAACGTAACCATAAATATAGAATTCTAATTTTGAAATAAAATTTAAACGAACTAAAATAGATTGATTTCGTGTTAAGCATATTGATTCTTTAATAAATCATGTCCTAATGGGCCAACCAGTTTTCACCAGTTAAATCAAACTCAAACCCGCCAATTTCAAATCATATTCATTTTGAGTTTACATTTTTTGTCATATATTGCCACTCTTAATTATTTGTAAACACGAAAGGCATTTGGTTTCTCACTGTTTTATAATTAGTTTATTATTTTAGGTTTTACTATTTCTTAAAACAATTAGTTTATGAATTTAATTTAATTTTTCATATTTGCAGGTGTTTCTTATTTTTAATTTAGTTGATTTTTTAAATTATTTTCTGACTTTAGATTATATTTGATTTTATTACTATTTGATTTTTAAAAAATGATAGTATGATCGACTTTCAAATATGCCCACCAAATGTGCCCACAACTCATATATTTTATTTATTTTTATTTTTTAATTATTAATAAAGTGACTATTAATGAATATATATATATATATATTAGTTTTCTAATGGTTAATGATATTTAAAAAATACTTAAAAAAGGAAAAGAAAAAAAAACTATTTGCATGGATTTTGGCTACTTTCTAAAGGTTTCTCTTACCGCATGAAAATGTTTGAAGATGGGTTATGTTAGAGTTTGTTTGAAGTTATGTTTCGAGACTTAAAAAGTACATTTTAAAAATTTAAAGACATTTTTAAAGAAAAAATAACATATTTGATAACTTTATAAAATTTTAATTGATTAAAAAAATTAAAAATCATTTTTTTAAAAAAGTAATAAATTAGAATTTTTATCAAAAAGCTTATACACATAACTATGTATTTTTAAAAAATTACAATAACTAATTATAAAAACACTTTAGACATATAAATCTCAAACAATAAATGGTTTTTTAGTAGTAGAACTTATTACATGAAACTATATACTATAAACTTTAAGCTAAAAACAATATTTTCCACCGCAAATTCAAATATGTTTTTAGTCTAGACCACTCAGGCCCCGTTTGTATTCGAAGATTAGTTCAACTCATCTCAACTCATCTTTATTTCATCATTATATTTTTATAATTTTTTTTTATATAAAACACAAATTCCTATACACATTTTTCAAATCCCAACACACTTTTTTCAAATTTCAAAATAATAATAATATTAAAAAATAAATTAAATTCATCTCAACTCATCTCATCTCCGAATCCAAGCGGGGCCTCAATGTGGTTCCACCGACCTCTTAGAGATGATGACTAGGTATTATTTGAGATCCACAGTTCTACCACTTACAATGTGTGTGGCTTTATTTTAGGCCAAATGTTCAACAGAAAGAGGGAGCTTGTTGTATCATTAGTTCAAGAGGGCCTAATCAAGAAGGCTAGAAATCCAAATCCACCGATCACTTTGACCTGCTTTACAATATATCTGTGAGGGGAAAACCATTCAAGTATAACAAATTTCAATCATGTTCAAGTATGGTCGTGGTTTGACGCCCACCTAGGACCTATGAGAGGACTAAAACACGTCAGATGTTTAAGAAGGAAGTGCTGCATTCACCCGTATCTAAGAGAAGAGCTCGAGGTTCAAGGTAAGACGACTCCCGTCGGCAAGAGTGGCGAGAATATTCCTTCGTACTCAACCTAGTTTTTTCTTATCCTAATCAAGATCATAAAAGACAAAAGTTCAAAAGAATGCATTAAAAAGCAGTCTACATCAAATCATGTTACTTTAACAGTAGATTGCTCAGGAAGGCATGTCGCATTTAATAACTAGTAGAGCCACATCCCGCATTTAATGCGAACAAAACACCAGGTATTCAATTGTATGATGCGAGTCACCCTAGATCAAAGGTAACTCGCCTAGGTAGGGTTAGAATGACGGAGTTATTCCGAAACTATGAAAGTAATAAATGACCTAAGACAAAAAAAAATAAATGACTTGAGACAAAAATAATAAATGACCTGACAAACATTCATTCTCACCGAGAGTATCAATCATTAGGTATAATTTTGCATATCTTGATCCCTACAAATAGCAAGACACACCATAGTTCGCATGTAAGAAAAAATTAAATTTTATCTTCTTCTATATTATCTCATCTATTCTTTCTAACAAAAACATTGGAGTGCTTACAAGGCCTTAAGGCCCCAATCTCTTTCTTTTTTTTTTTTTGTAGATTTGTCAATCATTTGGAACTATCGAGTAGTTTAGGTTGTGGAAAATGCATCAACAATATCATTCAAATGAGCATTATAGCAACATCGTGGTGATTCATTTAGATGCCTAGAGTTCCCTTTTATATGCATTGTTGAATGGTAAATTATAGAAATTGTAATAAAAATGTGAACTTAAGAAGTTTCCCTTGCTAATTTGGCGGATCTATTAAGGGCCGCAGAGGTATACTTCACGGCGGAGGTCTGTATTAAGTTTTAAAAAGGCAAATTCTCTCTTTCTTTAGTTTTGTATATTCATTAATTTTAATAATAATGATACGTCACTATGCAAAAAAATCTGCATTTTTTGTTACGTACGGATAGCAGTCCTATTTTTAAAAAGGAGTGCATAAGATCTGCAAACCCAAAACTGAATCTAATATTATTTTTCAAATTAACATCTAGTAATTGTTACAGGCATTTAGGAATGGCTCATGTACGCTTACTAGTCAATCCAACATGTCAAACGTGATGCTAATACTGCCGCTCATTGACTTGCTGAAGATGCTTTAAAAGTTAAAACTATGAAGATTTGATAGAAGTTCCAGAATGTATTTATTATATCGTTTTGAATGAACTGATGTAATTCTTCTATTGAGCAATAAAGTTTCCTCTAAAAAAAGGACATCGCTTTGTATTTGTCGTTCTCCTCTTTATATGATAGTTTTTTGACAAATCTAAATTTTTATAACTGGGTTGGGCTGCCCCTTTGTTGGCTCTTCGAGACAAATCATAGGAATGGTATTAATTCCCATGTTTCTTCTAGTCTCGTTTGGTTTCAAGAGCCTCCCCCTCCCCCAGCAAAAATCGGCGACCATCAGGGTAAGAAAGCCCCAAAATTAGTATAGTACTTTATTCATTCGAAGCAAACTCTAGGAAGGGCGGAAGAGGAGGTACCGGCTGAGAAGGTCCCGCCTGAGGAGGTATCGGCTGTGGCTGTATGGAGGATTCCCCCTGGTCAAATTGTGGTGGACTACGGGGGGATCTCATAAGCGCTCGGAACGTATTCCGAGCAGACGAAGAGTTATCCGATGAGGAAACAGACATTATTAAATCACTAGTTAAGACAGCAAAACAAATCAAATTTTGCAACATCGAAAGAATGGAAATGCGAGAGATGTGCAATAAAAAGAAAGTGACGCTATCAAAATAAAAAAGAATGGGAAATGCAGCTTCGTTCATCTAGAATTAATGGGAAATGTTTTACACAATATTTTTTATGATATATTTTACAATAATGTATTAAATGAGATATAATTTTATAAAATATTTAATAAAAATATCGTCATCTTATAATATTGAAAATGTATTGCGTTTAAAATCATCTGATCACAAATACTTGATGTTTAACTAGCCGTATTTGGGGGTTTTTTTAACCCTGGGTGCCGCTGGGGGTAGGGGTGTGAGCTGTGCATCTCCCCTTCTCTCCCTCCCCTACCACGCTTTTCCTTCTCTCCCTCCCCTACCCCTACCCCCCTCCCATTTTCATTCCTACTTCCTCTTCACTACCTTCCTCGCTTTGTCTCTCCTTTTTCCCATCCTATTTTTTTATTTTTTCATTTTGTGTCTTCCACCGTGCCTTCCTCCCCAGTCTCTCCTCTTTCCGCAGCTGCTTCTTCCCCTTCCCCTCCTCTTTCTTGTGTTTTCTATGGTTTTGTGGTTTTCGCAAGTTTTGGTCTCGGGCGAAGATGTACTTTAGAGTCGTGACACCCTTTGGCGGTTTTCGACCAACACGGGTGCCACTACGGGATTTGCCAGTCGTTGATGTTCAAAACTGTTGATGGCCTCGCCGAGATAGTGGCTCGTCAGCTACACGCGCGGGTTTAAGTTGGAGCGGTGCTTTCACGCGCCTCCAACTCCTAAGGCCCTTCGCCTTCACGCACAGTGGCCCTGGATCCAGCGCCGTCAGAAGTTTCTGGGATGCTGGTTCAGCACTCCCCCAGGGTGGCGCGTGCATCCTGGGGGCGCGTGCATCTCACGCGCTACCTCTGCCGTCAGCTCTAACTTTTGTCCTGAACCAGTTTTTTGTTGTTTAAGTTTCGTTTGTTTTTGTTAGTATTGTGGTTGTTGTCTTTTCTATATTGTTGATATTTTGTTATAATAAATAGGAATAGGTTTATTCTTGGTTTAGTTCCCAATTTCTTTTGGAAGATGTGGTTGACTATCCTCCTTCTGCTTTTGGAGAATAGAGGTTGGCGATCTCTTCCTTCTCCTTTGGAGAAGTGAGATAATAGTTTCTTCCTCCTACTTGTGAGGTGTGAATTTGGTTATCTCGAACTTCTCTCATACAAACCACTCTTACGTGGTTTGATTGTCTAAGAGATTAGAAGTTAAAGACAAAGTCCGCCATTGTGTATGCGAGGATGTTAACAAATCTTTCTGTTTAATTAGGCTTGTAATACGGATCTTTTTAAACTTATCAGTCTCAATTGTGAACGTCATTTATAAAATGAATTGTGATCTTTTCTTCAAAAAAAAAATAATAATAAAAGAAAAAGAAAAACCAGCCGTATTTGGAAGCTATCAAAGCATGCGATACAGGTGAACGTGGTTCTCGGCTTTTCCCAGCTGTTCTAGCTGTTCTTGTCGTCTTTTCCAAGCAAAGAAGCTCTCTTTTTTAGTTTCTTGAAATTTCATCAATTGAAAAAAAAAATCCATTCAAAAAAAAAAAAAAACCCCACATCAGGTCAGTACTCTAGATTTTCTATTGTTTGGTTCCGGAAAACGCGATTAAAATTAAGATAAATGAGAAGAAATGGAGCAAGGCCGTTGGGTATTTTTTTTTTTTCTTCCTTTTTGGTGTGTGTAGGCCAATTTCTCGTCATTCAAACTGGGGTTAGAGTTTATTCGTTGGATTTCATCTTGTTATATATCTGAGTTTAGTTTTTACGTTAAGTTCTTTTCCTTCGTTTTACCATCACCCAAACAGAGGTTTAGGGTTTATGTATACACGTTTTTTCATCGTTCTTGTAGCTATAATGCTGGTATTTATAACGCCTAAATCTGATTAGATTTCCATTGGTTAATTGAGTTTCTCGTATCTGAAAATAGTTTGATGATATTTCTTTTGCGCATTTTATAATTTGCAGATTGAGTTTCTTTTTGTAAGTTACTTAATTCGTTTGGTCCGATCTCACAAGTTGGCATATATCATTTTCAACTGATGTCTTCCTCAGCTGCTCTGATTTACTAAGCTGCTATTATGGCTGGAGTGAGGTTCTCCTTTCTAAGATCGCTGCATAGTTCGGTGAATCCTTGGAGGAAAGTGCAATCATGTCGATCATACAACTATGATTTGAAACTTGTGAAGTATGATAACCTGATTCATGTAAGACCGTTGCATACTTTTGTGAATCGCAACTACTACAGAAAAGAATCCCAATCTCATGAAACTCTTACAAATAACCATTTTAGAGCAGTAGGTTCTCAGTCTTTTGTTCATACTCAACAGTACAAGATCAGACGCTCAACTCTGTTGTTACCTATCCTATCAAACTTGCGCTTCCAAAGTACTAGTCCTCTTACATTGATCAGCCCCTTGTCCAATTACCGGTTATATTCATCATCTTTTGGTGGCAAAGCTGATAGAGCTGGGGACACAGGAATTCCTGATGGTTCTGGTGAAAGTGGTGTTGTTGTAAGTGATTTTGTTGATAAGGCTAAAGACACCTGGCAGAGTATAGTGGATGCGGCAACTTATACTGGGCAGAAGGCCAAAGAAGCTTCTGATGAACTGACCCCCTATGTTCATCAATTGCTCGATTCCCATCCCTATCTAAAAAATGTAATTATTCCAGTTGGTAGTACTTTGGCTGGTACTATATTGGCTTGGCTGGTTATGCCTAGGCTTTTGAGGAGATTTCACAAGTATACCATGCAAGGTTCCTCTGCTTTACCAATTGGAATCCTGGCTGGTGAGCAAGTTCCATACGAGAAAAGTGTATGGGGTGCTTTGGAGGATCCGGTGCGATATCTAATTACCTTCATGGCATTTTCGCAGATGTTAGTGGTTCCCAAACATGTGCCTCATCATATTTTGATTTGCATTTTGTATCACGTTTTCTATTGTTTGGGATAATCATGACGACTTTGATTTGTAGTTGTGTAATGGTTGCACCAACCACTGTAGCATCACAATACCTTGCACAGGCATGGAGAGGTGCAATTATCCTTTCATTTATATGGTTTTTGCATCGGTGGAAGACAAATGTGTTTTCTCGTGTGTTGGCGGCTCAAATTTTAGCAGGGCCTGATAGGGAAAGGTTGCTGGCTCTAGACAAACTTTCATCCATTGGTCTATTCGTGATTGGTATAATGGCTTTAGCTGAGGCATGTGGGGTTGCTGTGCAATCTATTCTTACTGTTGGTGGAATAGGAGGTGAGTATTAGCTGCTAATCTAGCGTGCTCTTTGTTTCAATTTAATAAATGACGATCTGTTGATGGAATGGGTGGTGAGTGTTAGATGCTAATCTCTCTCTCTCTTTTTTTTTTTTTGGATAGGTAATAATGAACTTTATTAATAAAAAAAAGGGCATAAATGCCAATTACAAAAGAAATGCCTTGTCTAGCTAGGGGCATTTGAAGCAACAAAATTGTGAAGGTCCATGCCATGAAAATCCACAGCAATGGCCCATGTACA
The DNA here is from genome assembly GCA_036898215.1 of Platycarya strobilacea. Lineage (NCBI taxonomy): Eukaryota > Viridiplantae > Streptophyta > Magnoliopsida > Fagales > Juglandaceae > Platycarya > Platycarya strobilacea. Next base: position 10,516,796 of record CM072545.1, read on the forward strand.
TAGAGTTCTAAAAAATAAGATTTTAAGCTCCTCTACTGATCTTTCCTCCACGGCAATGGCTAGTCTCTTATGCTTTATTATTCCTTTTCGCTAATGATGATCTAAACCTTATTGTGGAAAAAACTTCTGAGAATAAACTAGAATTTTTGCAGTCCTATGTCTTTTATGTTTCTTATTCTTGATCATCCATTTGTTTTGGATGAGTGCTATTTGAGCCAGTACTCTTTGGATTTCTGCAGCACTATATGTTTCTGTCTCTGATGTGTCACAGGAAAATAAAACCTTGTCATTGCTTTTGTGTGAGGCCTTTCACATTTTGTGCATAAATATTTCTTCTCCTATTTGCTTAATTAGTCCTTACATGTTGGATTTGTCTCTTCTCTTACCTGTATTTCTCCTGCAAATTCTTGCAGTTAATCGATTGTAATTTAACCATCAAATAATGGTTTTTTTATATGGTAGTAGTTCTGTCATCCTTACCTATTAAAAGATCGTTCTGCCATCTTGCTCAGAGATGTCATAAATAAAACTATTTTTCGTGTTATTGTATCTTTATGCAGGAGTTGCTACTGCATTTGCTGCCAGAGATATCCTCGGTAATGTACTCAGTGGGTTGTCTATGCAGTTTTCAAAGCCATTTTCACTCGGAGATACAATAAAAGTATGCTTTTTTTTTCCTGTTCTTTAGTGGACACAGTACCGATTGATCTCATTAGTTTGCTTTAGATGGAAAAAAATGTTTTCTCACGTGCAGCTTTTCTGTGGTTTTAGTAAGAAAGTATGTCCCGACTCCAATGGATCTGTCTTAGTTTGCTGAACCATGATGGAATGAAGAAATATTCTAGTTGTCCACCTAAATGGTCTGTATTTGCCAAAAAAGAGGAGCTCCCAGGATGTCAGGATTGAAAATTTGCAAAATGTGGTAGTGTATTTATGAAATCTTAGACGGTCGCTGCTTTCCAACTGCCTGTTTTCAATGTGTCTGAGTAACAGTGTAACTTAGCCCTCAGTTGGCTGCATATTAACCATGGAATGTCCACTAAAAGATAAGAGTTCAACAGTTATTATTCAATGGCTTATCACATGACAAATCGGGATCTAGCATCTGTCTGGTTTTAGTTCTCCATTTGGCCGTCACGCGGACAGTAGATGTGTAATCTTTCTGTGATCCATATAATTATGGTTTTTCCGTTTTCTCATTAGTCTGAAAACTGGAGGAGAATATTTTTTATGATCTCAACAATCTTCAGCAATCTCTATATTCAAGAGATATGTTTTTATATTTTAGTTTTTGTTCCTTGTATGAACTCAGTATATTACTTATTGCAGGCTGGTAATATAGAAGGTCAAGTGGTGGAAATGGGGCTAACCACCACATCCCTATTGAATGCGGAGAAGTTCCCTGTCATAGTTCCAAATTCCCTGTTTTCTAGTCAGGTGGGTGCTTCTCTTTTTTTCCTGTTTTTCCTCTTGTTTCCTGCTTTTGTGTAACTTCTCAATAGCGTCATCTAAAATCACACTTGTTAAATCATGGAAGTGGACCATTTCTCGATACACTGATCAATATCTTCTAATTCTAGTGGATCCATGATTCCATTTCTAGTTCCTAGTTGATCCTAGGTGTATTCTGTTTATTAGGGGTGTTCAAGTGGGCCAGATATTTTCCCGGTCCGGTCTAAAATCCTCCGGATCCGGATTAAATTCAGATTGAGGTAAGGATTTTAAACATCCGGACCAATATGGTCTGGATATGAGTTTAAAATCTAGTATCGGAATTAAACCTAGTACCGGATTTTAAAACAAACGCTAAACCTTTCTGGCTCGCTCTCTCTCTCTCTCTCTCTCTCTCTCTCTCTCTCTCTCTTCGAATTAGAAACCCTAGCCCTTCGTCTTCGTCGACCTCAGCCCTCAAAGCCAAGCATAGACACTGATACTTGGAAATCAAAACTAGCCCTTGGCGAATGGGGATCTCCCCTAAGCAGATCCCAAACGAATATGGTTGCTGCGTGAATCTGCCTTCGCGAGGGATCAACTCTATAAGCCCTAAGGACTGTCGGCCTGTGAATCTACCACATCTTCGTAGCCACTTCGCCGTCGTCATCACTTCAATATCACCCAGTTGATCCAGCCATCTCAGATCCTCCGAATCTACCGTAGTCCCCTTCCCCCTCCTCAGAACCGTCGTTCATCCACTTCCCTTTCCTCAGCTGTCATTGTCACCTTCGTCAACTGGAGTCCACTGCTTTGAGCTTAATATTCCCTTCGTTATTTAATCTGTATTTCTTTCCTGAAGATTTACAAAACCCAATCCTTGCATAATTATTTCTCTGAATAGATGGTTTTTTATTTTCAAAGTAACATATTCATCTTCAATATTTGAATAAGTAGACATTTGTTTTAGGTTCCAGTATATGTAAAGCAATGAAAGGAGAGTAGGAAATTGCTGATGCTTTTTTTGACCTTGAAATCGAATTGTGGGTAATAATACAAGCTTTAAAAAAAAAAGGCAATTTAAAATCTGGAAACTGGTTTTTAAAAAACCGGATGAATCCAGGTTCCAACCCGGATCTCAATCCGGGTGAATCCGGGTTGGAGTCCAAACCGCTTTTGGGCCTTTGGTTCCGGGTTGGGTTGACCCTTATTCCCGGCCTGGAACCCGCTTGAACACCTCTATTGTTTATTCTTTCTATGTACTTGGTTGCCTCTTTCCTATTAATATATTATCAAAAAAATAATAATTCTAGGGATGGAGTACAAAGGAGGTACAAGGGTTATATGGAGTAGATTTGACGCGGGAGATGGATCTATAATCATTACAACTTTTTTAAACTTTCAAACAAAATACAAAAAAACAACTTAGTCTTTTCAAATTCCAAAACAAAAATCTTAGTAAAAATTATATTATAACAATATTTTAACTTTAAAATATTTTTATTCAACATTTTCTCTCTTATTTTTCGAAACCCCATAAAAATATTAACTCAAACCGTTTCACTACCATTCACAAACAATTCACTATTATTCTCATCTCATACCATCTCATTATCTAATTAGGCCTTAATTATTTGTATTATATTCTTAGGTGCTAATTAATGAATCTTCTTACTTAATATCAAAAGGAAAGGAAAAAAAAAAACTTATATTGAGGCTCTTCCTCAATTTCTCCCTTCTTAATTAAGGTTAATTGATTTAGTCATAATGTTCATCTGGAATCTAATATTATTTTGAGCTTGTATGCCTGCCATAGGCGGGTCCTCCAGAGAAAGAAAGACTTCAAATGCGTACTAGAATTTAATTTGCAATCTGGCTCAAAATCAATTAACCAGTTCACATATTAGTTGGCCATTAATGTTGGAAGTGATTCCTTGTATTAGAAAAGAGCTAACATAATCTTTTGAGTATTGTTCTCTGAAAATCATATTCCTAAATAATCATTTTTTTGGCATGACGGATGCTTTGAAAGAAGATTCCTTACATAGAATGAAATGTCCTCTATTCTTCTATGCGGTGCTATTCTTGCAATTTCCTGAATGGAGCTTTTGATTACACACACCACACGCATGATGATACAATTGGTAATCACAAGAGTTTAAAAAGAAGATAAAATTAGTTATATTTTACCACATTACTTGTTTGTCCAGATCGTCTGCCATTCGCGGGTACTATAAGAGACATGCTAATGTATATGTCCTACTATCATTTATTTGATAGTGCACATTGCAATTTATCTATATTGTAATGCTTCACTGAGGCTAATCTCTGATTGTCATTATGATATGATTACAATGATTTGGGTCTCTTTCTCTCTCTCTGACACACCCACTCACATACATTCTCAGTGACATGAACCTACCAAATTGCTGTTTCATTGTTATCATTTAACGTGGTTCTTATTTACCTGCTATAGCATATCACCCTTGTCATAATTTATTGGTCCTGAGAAATTTAGCATATATCTTGAATTTTTTTGTTAGGTTATTGTGAACAAGTCACGTGCCCAATTTCGTGCCATGGTCACCAAAATCCCAGTACGAGCTGATGATGTGGACAAGATTCCCCTTATATCAAATGATGTAAAGAGTCTGCTAAGATCAAACTCAAAAGTTTTCCTAGAAAGGGAGGGCCCTTACTGTTTCCTTTCTCGAATCGAAAGTTATTATGCTGAATTAACTATTGGATGCAATCTCAAACACATGGTAAATTTTTATACCTTTTAGTTTGTTGGTAAATGAATTGTGCTACAAAGCTTTTTTCATTTTTGTCATGAATATCTCTTTTAAAGCTCTTTCTGTGTCCTAATCTACAATAAATTCTGAGAATTAGAAACAAAAAAAAAAAGTGCTCGAAAAAAAAAAAGCAGAACAATTTGAATCAGACTTTCACATTAGAGATGTGATAGGCTTGTCCGTAAGTTCTCAATGCCGAGGTTGATTTTTGTTGACAGATGCTGTCAAATTCCAAAGCATGCAACATCTTGCATCAATTCAGCCTTTTGTTCTTTTATATGGGGAACATGTAAATAGTTTGATCCGTGATTAATCGGAACTGTAATTGTCTGGACTAAATGAACTGCTTATTTATCATCCTAATAATTGTGCTGTATTTTACTATTTATAATCTACTTGATATTACATTATTTATTTTTCTAGTTATTTCATCATGTATATATTTGAGACTAAAATACCCGCTTGAAATTTTTTATTATGTAGAGCAAAGACGAGTTATACGCTACAGAACAAGATATTCTTCTGCAAGCCGTGCAGATAATTAAGAAGCATGGTGCTAGATTGGCCAGCAGCTCCCAAGAATTGACCAGTGGCAGTGGATAATATGGCAAATGACATGATGAATCATTCACATTTTCGAAACGGAATCATACAGGGTCAAAATCTGAAAATCAGCGCCTTGATGTAAAATCCTCTCTCTCTCTCTCCTTGGTAAATGTTGGATATAATGATTTTATGCTTGTGTGTTGGAAAGAGCTGTTCATTTAAAATGAAAGTTTTTGGAAAGTGGATTACATTCTACTGATCATTGGATATTGGAGCTTGTCCACACGAAGTTTTTTACTCCATCCGGCAACTTTTTTAGGTAAGACTGGAGCATTAACACAATTTGTTCCACGTTCCACCTGGAAAAGAAATATGTTTCGAGTAAAAGCCTGAAACCTGGTGGAAATTGATGCAGCCTGTAGCACTTATCCATAGTATGGCCTTCTTTGCTACAGATACGTCATATATGTACTTATACTGGACCAGAATTGCAACGTATAAGTCCATTTTGCAGACGAATTTGAGCACTCCGTGTCATGCTAAGTAAGCAAATGTTTTATATTAAAAATAAAAAATAAAGAAGAAAAACAAGAAAAAGACGATGGAAAAGTCCTGTATCCAGATCTCATTTTTCTCGTTTCTCTCCAAATTCTATTTTTGCACTCTATTTTTGCCGTTTGTAGGTGGCGCTAATTCATTCCTCCGCCTGTAGATTGACTGCTCTCCTCCGCCACCCATGTTTCTCTCTCAGATCCTGAAGGTCACTCCTTGGCGTTGTCTCTGGTTGGTAAGCACATTTTCCCTACTGATAATTTTGGTTCGGGATCCTCCTCCATCCGACCTCGAATTTGGGAAAACATCATAGTCGACAGTTATCAGAGCATCTCTTCCGCCTCCTTGGTACCTTTCCAGCACTGAAGCCACACACAAATAACCGTCTCAAAGTTCACTTGAGGAATGAAGCTGCCTATTCTTAAATGCTCAAGATTTGATTGTTCACTCACCCTTTATTTTCATGGCTGCCAAACAAAGGATTCGAAATAAAAAAGATAACGAGATCTAGGCAATGTACTTGCACTTTGCCCAGTTTAATGCAACTAAAAGCCCAAGCGTTGTAGGGGAAATGAATTTTGATTCCTAGATTTTCGTGTAGAGTAAAGTTGGTTCAACCTAGTATAACAATAGAAACTAATTTCAAATTTTACTATGACTCCTATGGAAATATCAAATCACCTCTCTTTGCGCTCCTGAATGTTCTTCATCTGAGCTCTATAATGGTGATGGGTTTGAGAGGTAGGACCGTAGGGGCACAGGTTTAGGAGGAAGAGTAATTTGGTGCTGAGGGCCCGAGGGGGGAAGTCGGGCACGGTATCTAGATGGAGAAAATAAATAAATAAATAAAAACAAAATAAAGGTGCCAACATTAGTTGCCACTTCAAATGGGACTAAGAAAGGGAACTTACAAACGGTGTACTTAGCTTTTTTCCAAGTTTTTAATTTTCTTGGTTCTACGAAGAAAACATCCAGGTTCTTTGTTCTTGAAAGAGTTAAAAACTGGACGCTCCTGCACACCCATTTTCCTTTCCCTTTGAACATTAATGCTATACGATCCCTCATGACTTGGTTCAAATTCATCCTTGTAGTTCACTTCCCCACCCGAGACATAAAGTTCTCAGATTATTCCTGCTGGTTAATCCAAAAAATCACAAGTACAAATATTTAATAGAATTGGACACCATTTGCTATACAAGTTTTAATTGAAGTCCTCTACAGATAACCAAATTAACAAATTTCTTATTTGATGCTTTGCCCAACTTACCACAAAATATAACACAAACCTTTTAATTTTTCGGCAGGGAACATGATTCATGAAAACCCCCATATGTCTGGAGCAGAGATTATTTTGTGCTTTACCAGTTGGGCCACGAGTATCATTTCACAAATGAATTGGAAGTTAGAAGAAACATGCACTTGAAATTCTCAATTGTTATACACTATAAAATTGAGAAAATAAAATATCATGTCATTATATTTTTTTGGGTACATAATCCATCATTTTTTTTTTTTGAGAAGTTAGAAACGTTAATATCAAATTCTCGAATTGCTATTTTTGAGTAGAATCCGAAAATATTTAGGCTTTGTTCACTTTCACAAACACCCTAATCTCATCTCATCATTATTACTTTCTCAAATTTTCATATAAAATAAAATAAAAAATTTCAATTTTTTCAAAATATTTTAAAACAAAACTAATATTAAAAAAATATTTTATAACAATATTTTATTTAATTTTTAACTTTCATCTAATTTTATCTATGAAAACAAACCAGGATATAGTATTGACGAGTGATATAGTTCCACTAAAACTAGATCATCAACAATAGCCATTATTCGAGCAGAGCAGAGCATGGAAAGGAGAAATTGTAATAACATCAGAAAAATAAGCCTGTTTATATGCAAGTTGCAGGATAGCTGCCTCATAAGTCATAAGCAAACTAACTAATTAATTAGTTTGGTGAACATTTTTGAAGAATAGTTATAAACGTTCTTAAATATAATGATAATAAAGTTGTTCGTTAATATAAAATTATAATAGATTATTAAACGATACAGCTATTTCAAAACTTAGCTCAACTGCTATAAACTTGTATAAATTTATGCATATATATTATTTTTAATGTTATTATTTATATTATAAACTCTTATATATATATATATATATTAGAATTAACTTTTATAAAATTTGTGAAGACAAAACTAGCCGGTGGATTGAGAAGTTTTTTAAAAATATTTGTACTTGGGTTTGAAAAAGTGGTGAAGGTATAGTGAAAATATGCTTGAGAATAAAAATTTTGTGTCAATTTTTTTTAAAGCTCGTTTTGTGAAAGTTGTTTAACTTTTCATTTATTATAGAAATCTAGTAAGATATTAAGATGGATATTTATTGTTGTATTTATAAGGGCATAAAGATATTTGTATTGAGAGTAAAATGACTTTATTATCCTATCCAAATATAAGTTTTCATCTATAAAGATGTTTGGATTGAGAGTAAAAAGATTTATTGAAGATTTCACTAATTTCTTGTTCCCAAACATGCCATTCGGTTTAGTTGCCTTATACCATGACTCTAAACGAAAACTCTTCACAGCTAGACCAAAAAAGTGCCTATACTACTTAGAATAATGTTACTATGTCCCTTCATTTTGTCTTCTCATTTTAATCGCTTATATATATATATATATATATATATATTAATGAATTTTGCCTAGAGGCACACCCAACGGGCACTGCTGGACCGCACCCTAGCAACACTCATACTACTTATCCTTCAACTAGAGCAGCATCACACACTTTTAGTAGCCTCAAAAAGTCAAAGAGTTCCAACTTACAAGATAGAGTGACAATTAAAGGCAACTCGAAAAAAACCTATGAAGCCCTAATCTATGAAAATTTTCTATAGAATATTCTATAGAAAAACATTAAGTACTAAAGCAAAGCTCATGTTTCTAGTAGTGCAAACTCATGATCAAGTGCGCACGACTATGCATGACTTGTATTAATGTTGATGATTTTGGTAATCATCACTAAATTTACTCTATGGTTTCAATTCATGTTCATTAGATTATATTGAATTGTATTTTGTTTGATCATCATCACATCATAGTCATGTGTATAGAATCATGTCACGTTTTGAAATCTAACAGTAATCCCTGATTAATTACAATAACTATTTCTTGAGTACTTTGCCTCGGAGATTCTAATTACCTTTTTGCTAAGGATTACTCTTTATTTTTCCACAAATCTATTTTGTACCATTGTCATCTTTGATAATGTTAGGATAAAATGTAGGTATACTCTTTTTCATTAAAAATATATATGGATCGCCTAGATTAGATGTGAGAATTTGATCCAACATCGAGAAAAAGAGAAAATGGGGCATATGTACCTTCAATCATTATATACATCGTCATCAACCCTCATAATTAATCATCTGATCTATTTGTAATAGTACTGTTGACACAACCATTCATGAATCATTGTCTTTATGTATCACTCATAACTTTATATTAGACAAATTAAATAACTTTAATGATCATATTATAATTATGTGGTAGACATGATGATGATGATTATCTCAAGTGGATTTTGGCTTTTAACTTTTGTTCAAATTTTAGTTTGTTGAAAAATTAAATGCTTTTCTTTCTGGAAAACCTAATAGATACTACATGGATCGAATGTCCTGCAAAAGCCATATATATGGAGATACTACATGGTGGGTGTCTAATAACCAGAATTCTGAACTTTATCAGCGTGGTCTGGTTTGGTTTTGGATAAAGAATGATTACATCTCCACCAAGCATGATCTAGACTTCAACCACCAAGCAGCAACAATTACCGACCAAAGTGGAAAAATATGACCAACCAAGTTATTCCTTTCCTTGAATGAGACAATCAATCTTTGACAAGTGAGTGAGACTCATGTGATTGGAGGAGAGAGAGAGAGAGAGAGAGAGAGAGAGAGGTGTTCATTTTTCAAACACAAGGCCCCACTATTTGGAGTTGCATTTTTCCTTTTCCGTGAGTGAATAAACAAAAACCTGTGAGCGATGGACTGAAACTGCAAGGCAAAGAAACCGTTAATATTTAACTTGTATTTGAGAGTTTATAGAGTTTATAATTAGATAGGCCTTGTTTGTTAGTGTCCCTCAATGCATAATATTTAATACTAGCGACACCTAAAATGATATCAAAGCAACTATATTCTTAATATCGAACTTCAACTTTAGTTAATTTAACCTAATTTTTCACAAAATATTTTTAAAATAACTGATGATTTAACATTAGAATAATCGGTTTGAAACATTGTCTGATCGAACCAAACTACAAACTTTATATATACAATAATGTTTCCCAACTTTGAAAACCAGAATTTACGTACATGACAACCATTACGTACATGAAAACCAAAAAAAGACCCTAATTATATTCAATCTCTACTAGTTTCATTTCATTCTTATGGCTTGAACACAACTCAAATTTAAAAAAGTGTGCCGTCGAGCAAAGCATATCCATTAGGCATCCCAATGTGTTAAGGCACCAATTCCAAATGACAAATGAGATGCAAACAGCTCACAACTTATTACTATTATCATTATACTTATTTGTCTGAAAGTAGCAAAAGCTAACAAAACTTATATATATATCTATATATATATATAAGAAAACAATGGGCTATATACAAACCTTTTTCACCCGTGAGGGACTGAAGTGGGTCGGCATCAGTGGGGGTGGTGGTGCTCTGAGAGAGAGAGAGAGAGAGAGAGAGAGAGAGAGAGAGAGAGTGTCACGAGAATGGTTGAAATGCGAACCCCAAGAAAGTGAAATGAAAGAGGGACCTACTGGTTACTATAACTACTTTCCAACAGAATACAGTCCAAAGAGACACCAACATCAACTACCCTCTCTCCTCAAATTCTTAAGCCTAGCATATAATTCTCACATGACTAATCATAATATCCCTATTCTTTCTTTGAAAAATAATATTTATAGTATATATGACATAATTATCTTGATAAAGAAATGAATAATTTTAAGATCTATATAAAAATAAATAAATCATAATAATAAATCATAATATTTTTCAAAACAATTACACAACACTAACATACTATACGGAACATTAATCTTTTTTCCCATAATATTCGACTTTCATTGCATATGATGAGACTCCCTGACTACAACCTGCAAACTGTTTCACCAAACTCCATGGCTAAAGAAACTAATTTGTAACCGTCCCTCTTCACGTTGTTAACGTTTGTCCTATATATAAAAACAAACGAAAATAATATTTATAATCTTAAAATATATAAGTAGCGCATAATCATTTAAAAAAAAGTAAGTAAATACAGAGTTCACATAAAAATAAATTAATTTTTTAATAATGAACTACAATCTTTTTCAAAACGATTGTACGATGTTTTGTAGCATTGTTAAAAACAAATAACAAACATATAAGTAAAACCATGATTATATTTTTTTTCTCTTTTTTTTTATAAGAATTAGAAGATCAAGCCATTTTTTGAAAATATGAATATCCCATGTTCACATGTTGTGTACTTGACCTTATAAATACTTCCTTTGTCTTCACCACCAAACAACCAAACATATTCTAATTTGCCATTTCCCCAATGGAGTTCTCTAGAAGAAGTCCCATGAGAGCTCAAGTAAATCTCCAAACCCTTTACATTTTCTACCCAAACAACCAAAACATTATAGTTTTTTCAAACAATTTGTTCAGTTCCTAGCTAGTTTAAAGTTTTCTTACAACTCCTCCAAAATTCCTAATCATGTGTTTCTTAAAATTTTTTTCTGGTTTCTGGGTGTTGTTTTTTTATGAAAGATGACCTTCCTTGCTTCCCTATTATAATTAGAAATTATAACCCATCATTTATTAATTTCCTTTTTTTTTTTCTTTTTTTTTTTTTTTTTTTGCTTAACAGGTGATTAAGGTAGTTTCAGCGTTTATGGTAGTGGCGTTTCTGAGCCAAAGAGGAGCAGAGAGCAGAAAAGCAAAGATAGAGGGTTCCACGATTGAGTACTCAGCAATAAGTTGCAGAGCTCACAGTGCATCCCTGACGGATTTCAATGGTGTTGGTGATGGAAAGACTTCAAACACAAAAGCATTTCAGGCTGCAATCGAAAACCTAAGCCAGCATGCATCAGATGGCGGTGCTCTTCTTTATGTTCCTCCTGGAAAATGGCTCACTGGCAGCTTCCAACTCACCAGCCACTTCACTCTATATCTCCACCAGGATGCTGTTCTCCTCGCTTCTCAGGTCTTCTTTTACCCTCTTAAATTTTACAAAAAACAATCATTTTTTGCATATATATATATATATATTGGTACATTTCATTAATATGATTGACTGCTTCACTTTTATTTTAGTATAAAATAATTGTTTTGATTAAGAATAATTCTACATATAATCGTAGAATATGTAAATTTCACATAACCGTTTTGAAAAAGAATGAGATTTATTATTAAAAATTAACTTTTTTTTATGTGAGTCTCCTGCTTTATTTATTTTTTTTGAAATGGTTACATGACAATTACTCAATCTTGTATAAATATTTTTTTTAATCAATCACATTAGTAAAATGTGCAAATAATATATCACAACTCTAAATTTTATTATTTCGAATTACATGTGCAAATAAATTTTATTATTATTATCATAGTCTAAGCTGCTGTCATTTAAGCAAACTCAACTAAAATGAATCACATCAATAAATATGAGGAAAGATAACAGAAATGGTAAGGATTGAAACCAAAAGTTGAAACTTTTTACCTGTTATAAGGACCTTAGTAAACTTTCTTATTCCTAATCTTAATCTAAAATTCAAATTGTTAGGTAAGGTATTTGAGTCTTAATTGACACTTTTTGGTGTGAATTGGATGTAAGTAACGTCACGAGTAGGAAATTCCTTTACTGAAATGAACGTGATTTATGGTATTCTAATCACAAATCCCCTCAGTACAGGGGACTGTACGTAGCCAAGTTCCCAAAAGACAAAAAGTCATCTATGCTTGCTTTTTTAGAGACAATTGCGCCCCCATTCCAACATTCAAGCTGCAAATTACAATTTTAGGTCCCACTTTGCATTCTCAAACTACAAAGTCTCTCTCAAATTTTATGTTCGTAAAATTATAATTTTTCCCCTTCTTTATAAAGTTCTTTAGATGAAGATACTTTAATTTTTTGACTTTGACGGTATATAACCTTCATATTTTTAGTCTGAGAGACTTTAAAAATTATATCTTTAACTACTTTTAATTGACTTGTATACTGAATTATTTTAATTATATTAGTCACACTTATAAATTTCATGTTTATTGGTTGAATTAAAGTCAACTTATTTCTTAAAAAAAAAGAACTACAAATTAAAAAACGTGCTCCCAAAACCGATAAAACTAACACATTCTCTATTTCTATTTCATCCCAACAATCACAATTCAGTTGAGTTGCAAAGTGACAGTTTTTTTTTTATATTTTGATGGCACATTGTGCTGGTTTTAATAGTTTTGGTATGAAAACTGTCAAATATATTGTCCCGTCTGTCTCGTCTGGATACAAGAATTTCATCTTGTCTTATTATTATAATTTATTTAAATTTTTATATAAAATATAATAAATAGTTTAATTATTTTTAATTTTAACATAATAATAATATAAAAAACTAATATTTTATTTAATTTTTAATTTTTATTTTAATTTATCTCATTTTAACTTCTATGCAAACAATACAATAGTACCTTAGTGATTCAATAGCGTAAAGTGTACATTTTTCAACTTTTTTTTAACCCTTATGTGTGAATCAATATCTTAGGATTGATTAATGAAATAATATATTTAGGATATGAACGAATGGCCGGTGCTTAAACCTTTGCCGTCATACGGTCGAGGACGGGATGCCGCCGGCGGAAGATTCACCAGTCTCATCTTTGGAACAAATCTCACTGACGTGGTTGTCACAGGTACGTATAATTTAATACCTAATTTTCAAAAAAAGAAAATTTAGAATGATTCAAAGATAAGATTTTGTTGTTGGATGGATCTGAAATCAGGTGCCAACGGTACGATAGACGGTCAGGGAAGTATGTGGTGGCAGAAATTCCACGGGGGAAAGCTAAAATACACCCGCCCTTACCTAATCGAACTCATGTTCTCCGACAATATTCAGATTTCCAATCTAACGCTCCTAAACTCTCCATCTTGGAACATTCATCCTGTTTACAGCAGGTCATCCAACTGCCCCTGTACTAGACTTACTTTTAGTAAAATCTATCTAACGAATGATATGAAATTATGTGAGTTTATAAATTTAATTTTATATAATTATTTTATATTTTTAACATTTCTCTAATTTTATTAATAACTGCTTAGAGTCAATACATTTTGTTATCTTCAATCACACTCATTAATATGACATATTTCAAGTAGCTTCATGATCAACTACTTAAAAAGTACGTCACATTGTGCATAAAATCTAAAATAAAATGATAGCATTGTTTTTTAAAAAATTGGTAAAATCATATTTTGGAGTTAAATTTTACAAAACCAATGTATTATATTACTGAAACATGCATTGGCATAATTTTTTTTAAAAAAATAATATTTTAAAGAGGATAACGAAATTGTCAAAATATATCTACAGCAACATAGTTGTGCAAGGGATCACGATCATAGCTCCGGTTAAGTCTCCAAACACCGACGGTATTAATCCAGGTAGGTTCGTTTCTTCAGAAGCATTTGTTAATTTTTATTATCTTTCTTTTAACTATTTGATTATTATTATTATTATTAAAATTCATTTAGGGTCTGTTTGGTATAACCTTTTTAAGGATAAAAATGGCAGATAAGTTCAAAAGGAGTTTACACAAATTTTAAATTGGGAAATGATTTGTCCAATCCTAGAGGGTCATGTTTAAGTGGAATAATTCAGCTACAATTTGTCGGAATTAGATGTTTTTAACCCTTTTATATTGTTTTGTTTTGTTGTGTTTGTTTTTGGTTCTTTATGTTAAGCACAGATTCATGCACAAACATTAGAATAGAGGACTGTTACATCGTCTCTGGAGACGACTGTGTGGCCGTTAAGAGCGGTTGGGATGAGTATGGAATACAATTTGGATGGCCCACCAAACAACTAGTAATCAGACGGCTCACATGCATCTCCCCGTACAGCGCTGTGATCGCATTGGGCAGCGAGATGTCCGGTGGGATTGAAGATGTCAGGGCTGAAGACATCGTGGCCTTTAATACCGAATCGGCGGTTCGGATCAAGACGGCAGTTGGAAGAGGAGGGTATGTGAAAGATATATACGTGAAAAGAATGACTTTGCATACCATGAAATGGGTGTTTTTGATGAATGGTAATTATAAAGCCCATGCTGATGGTCACTATGACCCCAACGCCTTGCCGGAGGTCAAAGGGATCAATTATAGGGATGTGGTGGCAGAGAATGTATCGATGGCGGCTAGATTGGAAGGGATTTCCAGTGATCCCTTTACGGGTATTTGTATTTCGAATGTCACCATTAAGGTGGCGGCTAAGTCAAAAAAAGTGCAGTGGATGTGCAATGATGTCGCGGGGATCACAAGTGGCGTGAGTCCTCCGCCATGTGGTTCATTGCCTGATCAAGGGCCGGAGAAGATTGGGGCATGTGACTTTCCGGCGGATAGCTTGGCGATTGATGGGTTAGACTTAAAGAAGTGTTCATATACAATATGATCATGAGAAATGTTTGAGCCTTGCTTGATTTGTACCACCAAGTATTAATTAGTCTTATCTATAAGGTAGACCTAGATTGTTGCTAGCCAACAGAGACAAGAAGAAGAAAACAGCCAAGAGATGTCTATTTATAAGATGCATCTTTTATTAATTATTAGTAAAAGTTGGGAAACAAATCATTTGAAGACTGGTTTGTTTATGATTACTTTAAGCTTAGTTATAGAACTAATGTTTTTAAAATTTACATAAATTGCACAATCATATCAGAAAGACCTCATGCCCAAGTCAGATGTGTATATATCATGCAAGATAGCAGGAATAGTTATTCTTAATGACAGGAAATAGTGATGATATCATGCTCATATGGATACAGAGATGAGATGAAACCATCTTGTCTCAACTCATTTTTTCACTACTATGCACAAATCATCTTATCTCATCTCATTATCTAAACATCTCATTATCTAAATGGGCTACTGAAAACAATTAATCATGCATGACATGACAGCATCTATCAGGTGTTAACAAAAATCATACAGCAAGAAAGTAGCTTAAACAGAGGGAATACAAACAGATTCACGGGTTTTCTTCACAAAGATATTAGAAAATATGATTACCTCATCCTGGCAGCAAGTCTTTATATCCACATCTACTATTTCAAGCACAAAAAATCTTCAAAATCATATTGTTCAGAGCTTGTGACCAAGAATAATAATCTCCAATACATAAATAGAGATTTCAACTTACTGTTGAGTGAAGTGGGAAGAGAGCAAACTCCCAGCAGTAGCAATCAGGGATTTGAACTCGAGATAAATTGCGTTTCTGATTAATTTGCAAGATAGATATGAGTTAAAAGAAGGAAAATAATAGTGAGTGAGTTTTCTATCTTTGATGACCCAACAATTAGTTCAGATGTGCAAGTCATCAGGTATTATCTAATAAGTGAGTGTATAGAGCAGATAGTCAGTCCTCAATGACTTGGATGAGATCCTTCCCCCAACATAAATTCTGTTTGGCAAACATTGAATCCCATAAAAGGCTGTTCACATTACAGGAAATGGATCAAGTTTGGCTCAAATAAAGGGGATTTGAACAATGTAGGAGGTTTTTAACATAACAAAGTCATATATCAGTTGTTTGTTGTTTTTGAATGATATTTTTGCAGATCAAACGGTTTTCTTTTATTTTCTTTCCTGGGTTGACAGCCCACTAAAAGAAAACTAGCAGGCCCAAAAAAATATATAAATAAATAAAACAAGTAAAACACATGCCTATAGAGGTGTTCATCCGGGTTCTAAATTCTCAAATCCGGAACCCGGATTTAAAATTTTCTTCTATCTTTTTGAAAAAAATATATATATATTAAGAAATATATTAAAATTTCAAACCAAGTCGGGAGATGAACAGGCCTACATGCCTAATTAAGATTTCAAAACAATGATAAATATAAATTCAGAATTAAATAACAATTTAATGGAAGAGAGGCCACAAGCCCATATTCTATTTAGCCTTAGGCCCTTAGTCTTAGATCTCCGTACGTTGATATTGAGATGAGTTGAGTTGTAAATAATAGTATTTTATAAATTTTATTGAGATTGATTTAACTTTTTTAAATTAAGATAAATTTATCTTTTTTATGAAAAGTTAAAAAATTAGTTGATTTTATCAATAATTGGTTTGAAATGAGTTGAGTTTAACAACTAAATAAAACCTAGTAGCTGGTTCTATCTAGAGACCACCAGATCCGCTGGTATGCAGTATTCACCCTAGCCCACAAGGACAAATCCTCAACGCAAACGAGGTTAGTTCAAGTGGCTTCTAACTGATCAAACTTATGTTTATTTAATTTTTATTGAAACGATTCGAGTTCAAGTTTATCATCAAGCAATTATTTGCGTTCATAAACATCTTGTTTATTATTTGAATCTGTTTAATTTTATTCATAACTTACTTGATTTTAACAAAGTAAAACTATTTATACTATATTCTACAAATTTATCCATAGAATAAACATGGTATTGAGAAATTATGGCAATAATCATAATGCTATAGAAAATAATAAAATTCTTCAAATTTATACAAGTCAAATTAAACTTTACATGATTTGTATAATTTAATAATCGATCATAAGTTACTACTTAGTATCTATAGACGGTTTATTAAATAACAAATCGAGTAGAACTTAAGTTTGCTCGAACCGATTTCAAATTACTTATTAAAGTCTTATTTATTTTCACTCCAAAGCCTGTCTAAACCTAATTTTCTATGGTATTTATCTTTTTTCTTACGAATAAAAATAAATATTGATGACAGGTTTGTCCCATCTGGTTTCCTCTCCTCCCCGTGGCTTGCTGCTTCCACCTTAGCTAATTAGCTTTCTTCCAACATCAGACTTTGGGAACAGATATGATCATATGTAGGTTGTGATATTAAGGTTACTCGATATACCTGGTCCGAATCTGATTTCTCCACAAGACCTTTTACTTGTCTTATATTCCGGCTTCGCACGAAAATGCAAATATGCTTTACTCCAGGCACATCTCCACTGCAAAATAAGAAGAAACTCCTTGCCAATCATCCTCCATATGTGAATTTCAGGACAAAGAATTATAATAGATCTGATCCAAAGATAGAATCAGCGCATCCAACAGTACAATTGAATTTTGTTTGCTTGAGGAATGGTGGGTGTTGAAACATTTAAAGATGACGAACAAACTTCTCCCCAGACAATACACCTTTTATATAGTAATAATAATGATATTAGGCAGTACATCATACATTTACAGATCTCCAGCACTGTAATACAACATACCTTACAACTCACACCATACTGAATACAAAGACCAAAAGCTGCAAAACAAGATGGTACACTATCATCAGTAACAAGTAAACAGAAAACCCCACACCTAAGCCCATCTGAATGCCGTAAAGAGTTTAGTTCCAACTTCATCCACTCAGAACTCGTTCGGTTTTGTGTCAGAGTCAGTACCAGTTAATCTTAAGTTAGAAAGCAGAGTATCACGCCCAGTTAAAACTATTTGGAAAAAGCTATCCACTTCCTTTGTAAGCAGATCTAGTCCTTGTGAAAGTTTCTTCCCTCTCATTTTCAAATCTGAAACAGAATTCGGCAATGCTTCCGCTTCAACCCCATCTTGGATCATTGGGTTCAATTTCTTAACACTAGTATCAACGGCTTCAAGCTCCTTCAAAACTGTAAATCTTCCATCCAAAAACATTTTTCTAATTTCCCCATTAATGTTAGTCTGCAGATCGGTAAACGCTTGTGACCATACATGTTTGTCAGGAACATTCAAATCTACCAACTTTTGCGGAGAACCAGAGAAGGCAGCTGCAAAGACACTACAGACAAATATCGTCTCCATCTTAACTCCTAACATAGCACTCATCAAAACATTCCCCTTGATTGAATTCCTAACCTTGGGAAGATGAATTGACTCCACAAGCTTGTCCAAAATGGTGCCACAGTTTTCAACTCTGGGGTTCTTTGAATTGATATGATGACTCCAGTTTTCAAGGGAAGAACGGGCACGGACAAGGGGTTTTGAAGAGGTGGATTCCAAGTTGTGCAGCATGCACTGAAGCAAGAGGTTGCCCTGGTTCAGCCGAGATAGCTCAGAGCTAAATGCAATGCATATATCAAGCAAGTTCACACTGATGTCCAAGTACACATCTATCCATTTCTCATCCCAATCAGAAACAGGGAGATCAAGGTTGGCTATGAGTGTTTTAATGTCATTATGAGTTTCACAAAGCGACTCCATTGCGGACTTCATCCATGAGAAGCTAAGGATTTCTTCCTTGTCATTTGGGTTTAGCTTTTTCAGCCTGCTTGCCAAGGTTTCCTCAAAATCGTTCAACAGTGAATGAAGCCTTCGCTTCAGCTGAGAAGCCTTTGGTGAAAACCTTCGGAAAGGATTCCCAATTTGGAAAGAAGGCCGGTGTGGTTCTTGTGGACGGCTCATGTCGATGATTTAACTGCATATATGACAACAGATAAAAACTTCAGAAAATAAAGAACCATAATCACTCCGCAATATTGAAAATAATGTGCACACAACGAAGTTATAATCCAAATTATAGTTCTGAATACCGTACTGTACCGGAATGTGCCATACCTGCCAGGTAGCCATTAAAACAAATCCCATTTTTTGTTTCGGACTATTTTTTGGCCGTTTATATATCGAATTTCGGCCGGTACCGGATTTTAGATTTCAGCAGAAAGTGTGTTTTTTTTATATGTAGTCTTTTAAGTGAGTTTGCATTTTTTTTCCCTTTTTGTATATATAAAAAGTATATCTTGTTTGTATGAACAAGAAAACGAATACCAATTTTATCTTTTTGTAGTTTATGCATGCATATATATAATTTGAGCACTGATACACGTACAACTCGTTTACAACTAATCAATAACTTCTTAGTGTATTTAATTTTTTTAATTTTTTATCATTTTCTTTTAAGTATTTTTTTCCATTCTTAATCATTAAAAAAAAGTTTAAAAAAATATAATTTTATTAATATTCACATCCTTAATCACTGAGTAAAATTAAAAATTAAAAAAAATTAAATATAAAAGAGATTATAAAATAATTGTAAAATAGTAGTAATTCTATCATTTCTCATATAATTTATTCATGTATAGATTATTTTGAAACGGTACTAATACCAAAATATTTTCAATCCAATACCATATTCAAAACTTTGATCCAAATCCACGCCTCTTCTTGCGTGGATCAAAGTTTTGATGCAAAACTTTGAATCAAAACTTTGATCCAAATCCATGTATTCTCACTAACCTTGAGTTTTGGTACAGAAACAAAATAACATAAATCCGGAAAAAATAATTAACTTCCCTTTCTATTCTCCGATTATCTTTACGAGATTTTTAGAGCAAATGAAAAGACAGCCCGAGAAAATCAACATGAAAAACCCAAGCCTCATCTTGCAGAGCAGAATATCAGGACCCAGAGGTTTCAAACTTTAACATCGAGCTTTTCTCTGCACCTCTTTGTTTAACATCATCACAAAAAGAATCAACCAACCTATTCTACCGGAATCACAAAGATCCACAAAAACAATTATCCTAACCAAAAATAAACAAAATAACTCACCTAAACGTCAGATCTTTGAATCAGACCACTGATTAGAGCAATATGAAGCCGAGATTATCCTCCGATCGTTAAAAATCAGATCTAGATCCAAGTCCTAGGTGACTTGCCCAAAAAGAAGTAATCGTCTACTTTTCGGATACTTCTTTTTCGGAGATTGGAAAGAAAAAGAAAAAGAAAAAGAAAAAGAGAAAGACAAACTAGCAAAACATCGAGCGAGCAAGAGAGAGAGAGGGAAGGTTTATATGGCTCGAACCTGATATCAAACGCGGAACGATCTCAAATATCTTGAAAGAAAATTTCAGAGGCGGCGACTATTACGCTTCTCTTTGCTTCCTTGAAGTTTCCGGATCTGTGAGAGGTAGGTTCCTTATTGAAGCTGGAGATCTGGGCAAGTGATAGAGTGACCGAGGCGGTGAGAGATGAGGTGACACGTGTGAAGAGATGGGTGGGATTGGGGTTGCGGATATTTTATCTTTTTATTTTTCTATTAATAAATAATAATATTATTTTGTTTGGTCAATAACAGCGGGCAGCATATACAGGCCCACAGGGTGTCATGGGGCCCGGCCAGTGTAGAAAATTCTTCGACTTGGTTAGGTCAATAAATGTGGGCAGGTTTTTTTAAAGTTTTGAATACTTTATTGATAATTATACGGTTTAAAGTATTAAAATAAGATATTTTAATATTAATATTATTTTATAAATTATTTTAAAATAATTTATATATATTCATATATAAATTATATTTTAAAATAATAATCAATATATAAATAAATTATACATATAAATATATATATAAATAATCTAATCTAAATAAAAATTAAAAAATAATTTTAAAAAATCAAAATTCAATACAGCTAAAATACTGGTCAAAATAATTGAAATTTACAGTAAAATGAAATAATATATTTTTAATACCGATTAGTTAGGCGATACGATATATTTCAATTATATCGATCAGTATGATACGAAATTTGAAACATTAGATTTTTCAATTTAGCTTCAATTCAAATATTAAAAGAAGAATGCTATATATAAGTCTATACATCACATATTATATAATTTTTTTATTTTCTTAAAAAATTAAAAATTTTCTGAAAATTAATTGAATTCTTTACTTATTAATTATATATTAAATATTTTATGAAAGAAAAAAAAATCAAAGAAATCACAAAAATATATAATATGTGTTGTGTAGATTTAAATGGCCGCCCAATAATTTTTTATTAATGATCTCGAATAATTGAATGAGAGTAAATATTAGATTTATTTATTTAAAAAAATATTAGATTTATTGCAAAATAATTAATTTTACTATCTGATGCAATATTTCAAGATATGCTACATCTAAAATTTATTTTTATAAAATTTCTTTATGTCTCAAATAATTTTTTTTTAATATAATTAGATAACTTTTATTTAATTAAAGTAACATTTATTTTATAATGTAGCAACTAAACTACCAAAATTTTCAATTTATGCTCTAAATAATCATTCAATTCAAACTTGTTCTATCGTTAAAGATTTGAAATTTATGGTCGTATTATGTTACCAATTATTCTTTTAATTGTATTTGAAATAAATGATCATAATATCATTGCAATGGAGAAAATTGAAACTTAGATCTCATATCCAAAATCAAATGACAACTTTATTGGTTTAGAGATAATATTACAAAAAAAAAACAGATTTATGGGAAAATCAAATATAATTCATGTCTTTGCCATGATAATTTGACTAAAATTATTCTTCTTTTTGATTTATGTAGCTTGGGTGTTCGATAAAACATTCTTATAATAATTTTAAACTTTAAATTGTAAATCAAATTACATCATTTAAGTATTTTACTAGATTTGTCTTTACGTATACATCAATTTGGCAACGGTATATTTCATAATAAAGAAAACAGCTCTTGTAATGAATCAGTCGACAACCGTCCCTATCCCACCACTAAAATTATATGAATGACTCCATTACTATTATTTTAAATTTTGCATAGTAACTTGCATAGTAATTTCAAAGCCTA
This sequence comes from Platycarya strobilacea, assembly GCA_036898215.1. NCBI lineage: Eukaryota > Viridiplantae > Streptophyta > Magnoliopsida > Fagales > Juglandaceae > Platycarya > Platycarya strobilacea. Next base: position 10,539,016 of record CM072545.1, read on the forward strand.
TAAATAGGGGCTTCAGTTGTAATGAAATTCATAAGAAAATATAGAGGGAGAAAGAAAATTTCAGTTCTTAAGAGTTCCAGAAAGAGTTTCTTATTTTTCTTTTGCAATAGTAGTTTCTTTCTTTAGTTTCATAACACGTTATCAGCACGATGGTTCTACCAATTCTGAAGCTAGTGGCCTTATTCCTCTGTAAGTTTTTCAATATATTATTTGAAATTTTTAATATATTTTATTGATGATTATCTGTGTGAATTTATAAATATGAGATACACATATTTATTTCATTATTTATATGTGTAGAAAATGACAAATCTTACAAAATTAGAATTTGTTGCTCTTGATATATCTGGGAAAAATTATTTATCCTGGATACTTGATGCTGAAATTCATCTTAATGCAATAAACATGGGAGAAACTATTAAAGAAGGAAATCAAGTATCCCTGCAGGACCGTGCTAAAACAATGATTTTCCTTCGCCACCATCTTCATGAAGAATTGAAAACAGAATATCTCACAGTAAAATATCCCTATATTTTGTGGAACAATTTAAGGGAGAGATATGAACACCAGAAAACTGTCATTCTTCCAAGAGCTCGTTCTCAATAGTTGCACCTGAGGTTGCAAGATTATAAAAGTGTTAGTGAGTATAATTCCACACTTTTTAAAATAAGCTCAGTATTAAAATTATGCGGTGAGAAAATCACCGATGATGATATGCTAGAGAAGACTTATACTACATTTCATGCCTCGAATTTGCTCCTGCAGCAGCAGTATCGAGAGAGAAAGTTCAAAAAATATTCTGAACTTATATCATGTCTTCTAGTAGTTGAGCAGAACAATGAACTCTTATTAGAAAGTCACCAGTCACGCCCTACTGGCTCAAAATCATTTCCTGAAATGAATGGTAATAGGTTTGCATCATTCTTAGAAGTGAATGGTGCATCCTTTAGAAGAAATCGGGGGCATGGACGTGGTAGGAGAAATTATAGAAATGTTGGTCTCAGGAATGACAATATTAAAATGGATAATAATATACCATATCACCAGAAGTGGTACAATTCAGAAAGGGGTAAAAATCCTCAGAATAATTCTTCAAAGAAAAGTGAAGAGGTGTGCTATAGATGTGGAATGACTGGACATTGGTCACGTACCTGTCGTACGGCCAGGCACTTAACTGATTTATATCAAGCTTCTATTAAAGGAAAGAATAAAGTGTTTGAAACAAATTTAGTAGAACCATCAGATGATTTATTAGATTCAGTAGATGTAGACGTTACTCATCTTGATGTATCTGATTTCTTTAATCATCTTGAAGGTAGTATTGAACACTTAATTGGAGATGGAAGTGTTCCACTCAATTAATATATTTTCTTCCTATCAATAATAAAAGTTTTGTATACTTTGTAGAACTATGGATCACATTGATGAGTTTTTTATCTCTAAGTTGAATGATAAAGATATATGTATGGCTGACAGTGCTACAACTCACACAATTCTTAAAGAAAAGAAATATTTTTAAAATCTAACACTAAGTAAAGCCTATGTCCATACCATATCAGGTTCATTGGATTTAATTGAGGGCTCCGGAAGAGCTTATATTGTGTTGCCTAATGGCACCAAATTTTGTATTGATGATGCTCTATTCTCTTCACAATCCAAAAGAAATTTATTGAGTTTCAAAGATATACGTCGTAATGATTACCATATTGAAACGACCAATAAAGGCAGTAAAGAGTATCTTCTTATTACTAAAACAATATCGGGCCAGAAGCTCGTATTAGAAAAACTGTCTGCTCTATGTTTTGGATTGTATTATACAAAAATGAGAACAATTAAATCATATGTGGTAATGCACCAGAAGTGCATTGACCCTAAAGTATTTATGACTTGGCATGATCGCTTTGGACATCCGGGTTCTATAATGATGAGACGAATTATTGAAAATTCGCATGGGCATCCCTTAAAGAATCAAAAGATATTTCTACCCAATGAATCTCCGTGCTCTACATGTTCTCAAGGTAAGTTAATTATTAGACCATCTCTCTCAAAAGTCATTGTTGAATCTCTATCCTTTTTACAAAGGATTCACGGAGATATATGTGGGCCTATTCATCCATCAAGTGGACCATTTAGATATTTTATGGTTCTAATTGATGCATCTAGTCAATGGTCACATGTTTGTCTTCTTTCCACTAGAAATGTTACATTTGCTAGACTTCTTGCTCAGATAATTAAACTACGAGCACAATTTCCTGAGTATCCAATTAAAACCATTCGATTGGATAATGCAGGTGAATTTTCATTTCAAGTTTTTGATGATTATTGCATGTCAATAGGAATAGATGTTGAACATCCTGTTGCCCATACACACACACACACAAAACGGTTTAGCTGAATCTTTGATCAAAAGGCTTCAACTAGTCGCTAGACCTTTACTTATGAAATCAAGACTACCTGTTTCTGCTTAGAGACATGCTATACTTCATGCAGCATCTCTAATTCGCATTAGACTATCTGCATGTCATAAATATTTTCCATTACAGCTTGCATTTGGTCAACAACCAAATATTTCTCATCTTCGTACTTTTAGATGTGCTGTATATGTTCCAATTGCACCTCCGCAACGTACAAAAATGGGCCCTCAACGTAGATTTGGGATATATGTTAGTTTTGATTCTCCATCTATTATTAGATACATTGAACCCCTTACAGGGGATATATTTAAAGCACGTTTTGAGAATTGTCATTTTGATGAATCCAATTTTCCGTTAATGGGTAAAGAAAAGTCAATGCCTGAAGTACGACAAAATATTACTTGGGATAATAAGACCCTGTCTCATTTTGATCCTCCTACAAATGAATGTAAATGGGAAGTTCAAAGGATTATTCATTTGTAAAATGTTGCAAATCAGTTACCGGATATATTTACTGACACTAAAGGTATAGTAAAATCTTATATTCCTGCTGTTAATACTCCAGCAAGGATTGAAGTCCCTGAAGGACAAATTGTCAAAATAGCAATAGGTAAATCTAAAACACGCTTGAAACGTGGAAGACCTATTGGTGCAAAAGACAAAATTCCCAGAAGGAAAAGAATACAAAATGAATTTAGTGTTCCTGAAAAACACGTACCCACAATACAGGTTACAAATATAATTGGTGCTTCTAAAGAACTCAAATCTTCTATTCCAGAACCTCCTAAAGAGGAAACTCCTGAAGAGTATAAATCTCCTAAAAAGGGACCTCCTGAAGAGGTGTGTCATGAAATGTTTTCCCCTAAAGAGGAACAGGTACCTGAAAATAATGAGATCTCAATACATTTTCATGAAAACTGGAGAAATTCTGGATAAAAATAAACTGTTGTTGACAACATATTTTCATATAAAATGGCCCTTGACATTACCAGAAGTAATGAAGAAAATGAGCCAAAAAGCGTCGAAGAATGTCGACGTAGAAATGATTGGCCAAAATGGAAAACAGCTATTGAAGCTGAATTATTTGGACCTGTTGTCCAAACACCAAAGGGTGTGATGCCTGTTGGATATAAGTGGGTATTTGTACGAAAACGTAATGAGAAAAATGAAATTGTGCGATACAAAGTGCGGCTTGTCGCACAAGATTTCTTGCAGAAACCCGGGATTGATTATGAATAAATATACTCTCCCGTTATGGATGCAATCACATTTAGATTTTTGATTAGTCTGGTTGTTACAAAAGGATTGGAAATGCGGTTGATGGATGTGGTCACTGCATATTTATATGGATCCTTAGACCATGACATATATATGAAAATCCCTGAAGGATATAAGATGCCTGAAGCATCTACAAGTACATCTAGAAATATGTACTCAATCAGACTACAAAAATCTTTATATGGATTGAAGTAATTCGGACGCATGTGGTATAATCGCTTAAGCGAATATCTATTGAAAGAAGGATTTGAGAATAATCCTATATGCCCATGTGTTTTTATTAAGAAATCAGATATCGGATTTGTCATTATTGCGGTTTATGTTGATGATTTAAATATTGTGGGAACTTCTGAAGAAATCTCAAAAACCGCTATATATTTAAAGAATGAATTTGAAATGAAAGATCTTGGCAAAATAAAAATTTGTCTCGGCCTGCAGCTCGAGCACTTGCCAAATGAAATTTTTATTCATCAGTCCATGTATACTGAGAAAGTCCTAAAATATTTTTATATGGATAAATTCCATCCCTTGAGTACTCCAATGATTGTTCGAACACTTGATGTGAAGAATGATCCATTCCGTCTTTGTGATGACGATGAAGAAATTCTTGATCCTGAAGTACCATATCTCAGTGCAATTGGAGCTTTGATGTATCTTGCAAATTACGCTCGACTAGATATTACATTCTCAATTAATCTGCTTGCAAGATATAGTTCTGCACCAACTCGAAGGCATTGGAATGGTATTAAACATGTCCTTCGTTACTTTCATGGTACGGTTGATATGAGATTATTTTATCAACACGGTTCAAATCCAGAATTGATTGGGTATGCAGATGCAGGTTATCTTTCAGACTCACACAGAGGTAGATCTCAAACTGGATATTTATTTACTTATGGAAATACTGTCATATCATGGAGATCTGTTAAGCAGACACTATCTGATACTTCTTCAAATCACTCAGAGATCATTACTATTCATGAAGCAAGTCGAGAGTGTTTTTGGCTGAGATCAATTATTGAACATATCCAGGAAAAGTGTGGACTTCCCATGATCAATAATAGCCCAACAATCTTATATGAAAATAATACTACTTGTATCACTCAAATCAGAAGATGATATATTAAAGGTGACAGAACCAAACATATTTCACCTAAATTCTTTTATACTCATGAACTTCAAGAGAAATGTGAAATTGATGTCAAGCAGATACGATCTAGTGATAATCTGGCAGATTTATTCACAAAGGCGTTACCAACTTCCACATTCAAGAAGATTGTGCATAACATTGGAATGCGAAGATTCAAAAATCTTTTGTCATGCACTTTTCAGGGGGAGTAAATGTGCTGATTGTACTCTTTTTCCTTCGCTAAGATTTTGTCCCACTGGGTTTTCCTCTGCAAGGTTTTAATGAGGCAATCTTAAAGCACTTATAGATACATAAGAAAACTGTACTCTTTTTCCTTCACCATTGATTTTTCTTCCCACTGGGTTTTTACTTGGCAAGGTTTTAACGAGGCAGATTCTTTATGGGTGGTCATTCAAGGGGGAGTGTAATGAATCAGTCAGCAGCCGCCTCTGTCCCACCACTAAAATTATGTGAATGGCCCCACCACTATTATTTTAAATTCTGTATAGTGACTTGCATAATAACTTCAAAGCCTATAAATAGGGGTTTCAGTTGTAATGAAATTCATAAGAAAATATAGAAAAAGAAAGAAAGTTTCAGTTCTTAAGAGTTCCAGAGAGAGTTTCTTATTTCTCTTTTGCAATAGTAATTTCTTTCTTTAGTTTCATAACAGCTCTTGTTTTCTTACATAAATATCACATATCCTTAATTCCACCATACAAATAGAGTCAGATTTGGTTTCGAAAGGTATATGAATTATGAAATCATCTCATCATATATGATCTTATTTCATTTTAACATACAAATACTATTCAAATACAAATAATTTTCAGTTATAATTTTTCAATTTTATAATTTTTTTATCTAACCATTATCTAATTATTACTATTCCAAAACTTCCAAAAAATGAAATCAACTTTTTTATATCTAAAATAAAAGCTATATTAAAAAATTGAAATTTAACCCTTTTTTAACTTTATAATTTTTTTATTCAACATTTTCTCCTTTCTTTTTTAAAATTTCATAAAAAAACTTAATTTAAATAATTTTATTGTTATTCATAAATTATCTCATTATTTTTCACATATTTATTATCTAATCTATGAAATCAAACAAGGCCTTAATCTTGGTTTATATTTATTTCTTTTTTAAGTTTTCATTATTTTTAAGCAAATTTAATTAAGGTTATCTTTTATTTTTATTTTTATTTTTTTATCATTTTTCTTGTCTGTCTCCTTGATCAATTAACATACTCTAGAGATCATTCAATTTTAAGGTCGACTTAATGCTTACGTCATTTAGACAATTGCTTAAGACCCAATCCTATGTAAGACTCCTAAAAATAAAAGTGATTAGATTTTTTTTCTTTGACAAAAAATAAAAAATCATCTAATTAATAAAGTTTAAGTAAATATATTTTTCAATATATGTAAAGTCCCATAATACTAAGTTAAACATTTAATACAATAAATTATTTCTATTTTTAAATAATTTTTCTAAGATCATGCTAAATTGAGACATAAAATTTGCATTAAGCTCTCATTTTATATAAATTATTATATTAAATATAAATTCAAAAATAATTTATTTAAAAATATAAATAATCTCATTTTATTTTTATATAATAATTTATATTTTATTTTATTATTTATTATTATAAATAACTGACTTAAATTTTGTCTTGGACCTGAGCATATATTGAGCCAGCCTGTTCAATTTATTCTCTACGAACAGAAGTTTTGACATCTTTCTCCAGCAAGAATGGATTTTGTAATATTTGTATACTACATGTAATTTTATTTATAGGAAATATATTAGTATGTTATGAAACTTAAAGAAAGGAACTACTATTGCAAAAGAGAAATAAGAAATTCTCTCTAAAACTCTTAAGAACTGAAACTTTCTTTCTCTCTCTATTTTTTCTTATGAATTTCATTACAACTGAAATCCCTATTTATAGGCTTTGAAATTACTATGCAAGTTACTATGCAAGTCACTATGCAGAATTTAAAATAATAGTGGTGGGATCATTCACATAATTTAGTGGTGGGACAGGGGGCCGGCTGTATTTCGTTCGTTCATTTCACTCCCCCTTGAATGACCGCCAATAAGGAATCTGCCTCGTTAAAACCTTGCCAAGTAAAAATCCAGTGGAAAGAAAAACCAATGGCGAGGGAAAAAGAGTACAGTCTTCTTATGTATCCACAAGTGCTTTAAGATTACCTCATTAAAACCTTGCAGAGGAAAACCCAGTGGGACAAAACCTCAGCGAAGGAAAAAGAGTACAATCAGCACATTTACTCCCCGTGAAAAGTGCATGACAAAAGATCTTTGAGTCTTCGCATTCCAATGTTATGCACAATCTTCTTGAATGTGGAAGTTGGTAACGCCTTTGTGAATAAATCTGTCAGATTATCACTAGATCGTATCTGCTTGACATCAATTTCACTTTTTTCTTGAAGTTCATGAGTATAAAAGAATTTCGGTGAAATATGTTTGGTTCTGTCACCTTTGATATACCCTGCTCTGATTTGAGTGATACAAGCAGTATTATCTTCATATAAGATTGTTGGGCTATTATCGATCATAGGAAGTCCACACTTTTCCTGGATATGTTGAATAACTGATCTCAACCAAATACACTCTCGACTTGCTTCATGAATAGTAATGATTTCTGAGTGATTTGAAGAAGTAGCAGATAGTGTCTGCTTAACAGATCTCCATGATATGACAGTATCTCCATAAGTAAATAAATATCCAGTTTGAGATCTGCCTCTGTGTGGGTCTGAAAGATAACCTGCATCTGCATACCCAATCAATTATGGACTTGAACCACGTTGATAAAATAATCTCACATCAACCGTACTATGAAGGTAACGAAGGACATGTTTAATGCCATTCCAATGCCTTCGAGTTGGTGCAGAACTATATCTTGCAAGCAGATTAACTGAGAATGTAATATCTGGTCTAGTGCAATTTGCAAGATACATCAAAGCTCCAATTGCACTGAGATATGGTACTTCAGGACCAAGAATTTCTTCATCGTCATCACAAGGACGGAATGGATCTTTCTTCACATCAAGTGTTCGAACAATCATTGGAGTACTCAGGGGATGAGATTTGTCCATATAAAAATGCTTTAGGACTTTCTCAGTATACATGGACTGATGAATAAAAATTCCATTTGGCAAGTGCTCAAGCTGCAGGCCGAGACAAAGTTTTGTTTTGCCAAGATCTTTCATTTCAAATTCATTCTTTAAATATATAGCGGTTTTTGAGATCAATTCAGGAGTTCCCACAATATTTAAATCATCAACATAAACCGCAATAATGACAAATCCAGATTCTGATTTCTTAATAAAAACACATGGGCATATAAGATTATTCTCAAATCCTTCTTTCAATAGATATTCGCTTAAGCGATTATACCACATGCGTCCGGATTGCTTCAACCCATATAAAGATCTTTGTAGTCTGATTGAGTACATATTTCTAGATGTACTTGTAGATGCTTCAGGCATCTTATATCCTTCAGGGATTTTCATATATATGTCATGGTCTAAGGATCTATATAAATATGCAGTGACCACATCCATCAACCGCATTTTTAGTCCTTTTGTAACAACCAGACTAATCAAAAATCTAAATGTGATTGCATCCATAACGGGAGAGTATGTTTCTTCATAATCAATCCCGGATTTCTGCAGGAAACCTTGTGCAACAAGCCATGCTTTGTATCGCACAATTTCATTTTTCTCATTACGTTTTCGTACAAATACCCACTTATATCCAACAGGCATCACACCATTTGGTGTTTGGACAACAGGTCCAAATACTTCTCGTTTTGCTAGCGAATTTAATTCAGCTTCAATAGCTGTTTTCCGTTTTGGCCAATCATTTCTACATCGACATTTTTCGACGCTTTTTGGCTCACTTTCTTCATTACTTCTGGTAATGTCAAGGGCCATTTTATATGAAAATATGTTGTCGACAACAGTTTTATTTCTATCCAGAATTTCTCCAGTTTTCATGAAATGTATTGAGATCTCATTATTTTCAGGTACCTGTTCCTCTTCAGGGGAAAACATTTCATGACACACCTCTTCAGGAGGTCCCTTTTTAGGAGATTTATACTCTTCAAGAGTTTCATCTTCAGGAGGTTCTGGAATAGAAGATTTAAACTCTTTAGGAGCACCAATTATATTTGTGGCCTGTATTGTGGGTACGTGTTCTTCAGGAACACCAAATTCATTTTGTATTCTTTTCTTTCTAGGAATTTTATCTTTTGCACCAATAGGTCTTCCACGCTTTAGGTGTATTTTAGATTCACCTATTGCTGCTTTGAAAATTTGTCCTTCAGGGACTTCAATCCTTGCTGGAGTATTAACAGCAGGAATATAAGATTTTACTACACCTTTAGTGTCAGTAAATACATCCGGTAACTGATTTGCAACATTCTACAAATGAATAATCCTTTGAACTTCCCGTTTACATTCATTTGTAGGAGGATCAAAATAAGACAGGGTCTTATTATCCCAAGTAATATCTTGTCGTGCTTCAGGCACCGACTTTTCTTTACCCATTAACAGAAAATTTGATTCGTCAAAATGACAATCCTCAAAACGTGCTTTAAACATATCCCCTGTAAGGGGTTCAAGGTATCTAATAATGGATGGAGAATCAAAACCAACATATATCCCAAGTCTATGTTGAGGGCCCATTTTTGTACGTTGTGGAGGTGCAATTGGAACATATACAGCACATCCAAAAGTACGAAGATGAGAAATATTTGGTTGTTGACCAAATGCAAGCTGTAATGGAGAATATTTATGATATGCAGATGGTCTAATGCGAATTAGAGATGCTGCATGAAGTATAGCATGTCCCCAAACAGAAATAGGTAGTCTTGATTTCATAAGTAAAGGTCTAGCGATTAGTTGAAGCCTTTTGATCAAAGACTCAGCTAAACCGTTTTGTGTGTGTGTATGGGCAACAGGATGTTCAACATCTATTCCTATTGACATGCAATAATCATCAAAAACTTGAAATGAAAATTCACCTGCATTATCCAATCGAATGGTCTTAATTGGATACTCAGGAAATTGTGCTCGTAGTTTAATTATCTGAGCAAGAAGTCTAGCAAATGCAACATTTCTAGTGGAAAGAAGACAAACATGTGACCATCGACTAGATGCATCAATTAGAACCATAAAATATCTAAATGGTCCACTTGATGGATGAATAGGCCCACATATATCTCCGTGAATCCTTTGTAAAAAGGATGGAGATTCAACAATGATTTTTGAGGGATATGGTCTAATAATTAACTTACCTTGAGAACATGCAGAGTACGGAGATTCATTGGGTATAAATATCTTTTGATTCTTTAAGGGATGCCCATGCGAATTTTCAATAATTCGTCTCATCATTATAGAACCCGGATGTCCAAGGCGATCATGCCAAGTCATAAATACTTTAGGGTCAATGCACTTCTGGTGCATTACCACATATGATTCAATTGTTCTCATTTTTGTATAATACAATCCAGAACATAGAGCAGGTAGTTTTTCTAATACGAGCTTCTGGCCCGATACTGTTTTAGTAATAAGAAGATGCTCTTTACTGCCTTCATTGGTCGTTTCAATATGGTAATCATTACGACGTATATATTTGAAACTCATTAAATTTCTTCTGGATTGTGAAGAGAATAGAGCATCATCAATATAAAATTTGGTGCCATTAGGCAACACAATATAAGCTCTTCCGGAGCCCTCAATTAAATCCGATGAACCTGATATGGTATGGACATAGGCTTTACTTAGTGTTAGATTTTGAAAATATTTCTTTTCTTTGAGAATTGTGTGAGTTGTAGCACTGTCAGCCAGACATATATCTTTATCATTCAACTCAGAGATAAAAAGCTCATCAATGTGATCCATGATTCTACAAAATATATAAAACTTTTATTACTGATAGAAAGAAAATACATTAATTGAGTGGAACACTTCCATCTCCAATTAAGTGTTCAATACTACCATCAGGATGATTAAAGAAATCAGATACATCAAGATGAGTAACGTCTACATCTACTGAATCTAATAAATCATCTTATGGTTCTACTAAATTTGTTTCATGCACTTTATTCTTTCCTTTAATAGAAGCTGTTGCCCAGATGACTAACACAAGAGGGGGGGTGAATTGGGTTATATTAAAAAATTAATACTTATAAACTAAATATACAATATAAAATATAACCAAAATATAAAGCAGTAGGAAATATAAAGAGTAGGGTAAGAGAAAGCAAACTCAGTATTTTTACGAGGTTCAGCCCCACTGCCTACGTCCTCGCCTCAAGCTACCCCTTGAGGATTCCCAAATCCACTATTCAATCTCCTTTAGGTGGAGATAGAAACCTATTACACCTTTGAGCAGCACCGCTCCAAAGATTCCGTGTAGAACACCCTCTACACTTCCAATCACCTCACACTTGGTGATTCAACTATTCCATGTGTAGAACACCTTCTACACACACAAGGGTTATACGCACCCTCTTACTTCCAATCACCTCACACTTGGTGATTTAACTATTCCCCGTGTAGAACACCTTCTACACACACAAGGGTTATACACACCCTCTTACTGATACAAGAATTGATAGTGGGTAGGCTATCAGAAAACACTCCTCAATGAGTGAAATAAGAACAATACAGCACAAACTATATCTCTCTCAACAAGAACAAGAATCAAGGCTCAAAACTTTAGAAAAGAGAGAATGAGAGCTTTGAAAGAATGATGCAAAATTTAGCAATAGATGTGTAAGCTCTTGTTGTAAATTTTGCAAAACTCAAGTGAGCTATTTATAGGCAAATGATTTTTCAATTTCAAATTTGAAAAGATTCCCATATCAAAAACATCATCATTTACTTTTCAAAAATTTAAATAAAAACATTTCCTTTTTGCATTTGTCAAAGACAACTCCATTCATTTTTCAAAGAAATCAAATCTAATCTTTTGCTTTTCATACAAGACAAAATGAGCATGATTTATTTTTCAAACCAAATCATCTTCTTTTTGCATATGTCAAAAAAACACACAACCACCCTTTAAGATTTTCAAACAAATCATCTATCTTTTATATTTGTCAAAAAAACACACCACCACCCTTTAAGATTCTCAAACAAAATCATCTACCTTTTACATTAGTCAAAAAAACACACCACCTCCCTTCAAGACTTTCAAACAAAATATGCACATGTCAAATATGATAATCAATCATCTTATAAAATCAAGTTTTTTAAAAAAAAATATAATTTTCGAAATTATTTTGTTTGATTGGTGTTATGCACATGTGAAAAACATAATTTTCAAAACTAAGACATTTAAAAATGTCTTGCATATGTGGAAAAAGTAATTTGATGTTTTATGAGAAAAAAAAAGAGTAATTTGGAGCCTTAATCCAATTTCTAATTTTATCAAGAGATGTACAAAAATAATCTATGAGCTTCATTTGTAGACTTGATATCTTTCTTGCTCATGCTTGATTTCTTGATGTGTTTAGCTCCCTTCATGCATAGACAACTTGAGTTTGAGTTTTCAATATTATTTGTTATCATCAAAATTTATACGTAAATACGAGACTTGAAACCTTGGGTTCAACAATCTCCCCCTTTTTGATGATGACAAATACTTAGTAGAAATCTGCGACCTGCAGTAATACTTAAGCTCCCCCTGAAAATATGCGTTAGTATTTCAAGAAAAATATAAACATGATTCTAGCATATATAACAGGGTAGTATAATACTAGTATAAGACTTCTCCCCCTTTTGGCATCATTAAAAAGGAATCATAATTAGATCAATAAGATATATTCCTGCAATAACCAATAGATAAATAAAACGCTGCGTTAGTAGAGACTGTAGAGAATTCGGTGCGTAGCCACACGTGTTCGACAAAACTTGCAAAGGCTGGAGGCCTAGTTCCGGTAATTCGGTGCGGAAGGAGATTTTGTAAAGAGCTGAATAATTGAAACCACCCGTACCCGACAAAACCTGCAAAAGTTGGAGGTGTAGCTCTGGCAATTCGGTGCAAAGATTTGATCCGCTTGATGTTGCTGAAAAATGAGATATGATCATGATTTGTAAGTTTGTCTTGTTCTTATTTCCGTTTCTATAAGAGCAATCCTTAGCTTTATCTATTTCGCATCAAGCTTTCTTCTCATCTTTGCAATTTTCTTGCATTCTCATTCTACAATTTTTCAATGGCTCGTAGAATTCCCTTCAGTGCTTCTCTTGATCAAGATTTGAGGTATCCTTCACCTCAGTCTCAATCTATTTCTGCATCTGTCGTGGGTGCCATGAAGCAACAAGAGACTGAATTAGCTAATAAATCAGATCATGACGCCATTTACGAGCTTGTGGGTCTCGGAACTCGATATTCATCATCTATCGTTGCATTTTCTGCTCGGTTGCAGTCCAAAACTCGCGAAATTGAGAAGCTTAACGAGACTGTATCTGTACTTCTTCATTTCGATTGCCTAATCCTTTAGATAAGGATGACATGATGATTTATGAGGAGCAAATGCATTTGAATGATGAGGCTAAACGTCTCAAGTTTCTGTAGGTCATTTAAGATAATGAAATAAAAGTATCTAGCAGATATCCATGGCATGCATCATTCCTATTTCTCTTCTAATCATGCATAGTCTATCTTTTGGTAGGGGTTTTGTGAAAATGTCTGCCAATTGATCATGTGTACTAGTGAATTCTAATACAATATCGCCCTTTTGCACATGATCTCTAAAAAAAAAATATCTTATTTCAATATGCTTAATTCTAGAATGTTGTATTGGTTTGTTTTTTTTTTTTTGAAAGATTTATAGCACTTGTATTATCACATTTGATTGGAATGTGATTATACATACGTTTAAAATCCTCAAGTTGTTGCTTCATGTAAAGAACTTGGGCACAACAACTACCCGCAGCAACATATTCTGCCTCAGCAGTAGATAGTGCAACAGAATTTTGTTTTTTACTAAACCAGGAAACTAGTGCATGACCTAAGAAATGACATGTTCTACTAAAACTTTTTCGATCATCTTTGCAACTAGTATAATCGGTACCTGAATAACTAATAAGATCGAAAGAAGTGTGTTTAGGATACCATAACTCTAAGTCAATGGTACTGGCAAAATATCTAAAAATCCGCTTGACTGCAATCAAATGAGATTGTTTCGGAAATGATTGAAAACGTGCACATAAACATACATTGAACATAATATCAAGTCTACTAGTTATCAAATATAATAAACTACCAATCATATCTCGATATACCTTTGAGTCAACTGGCTTACCGCTTTCATCTTTATCAAGTTTAGTGGTTGGACTCATTGATGTTCCAATTACTTGATTTGCAATCCGAGAAAGAAATTAAGTTCTCCCATTATGCTCATTTCAAATTCTTTCTGCATATTCTTAGCAAAATCTTGACACATATTTTCATTAGTAGCACCAAATATTATATCATCAACATAAATCTGAATCAAAAGAATATCATCATTTTCGTATTTAATGAAAAGAGTTGTATCAATTTTTCCTCTTGAAAAGCCTTTTTTTAATCAAGAAACCACTAAGTCTCTTGTACCACGCTCTAGGAGCTTGTTTGAGTCCATATAGTGCTTTTGTGAGTTTGAAAACATGATTTGGAGAAATATGATTTTCAAAACCTGGAGGTTGCTCAACATATACCTCTTCATTTATAAAACCGTTTAAGAAAGCACTTTTAACATCCATTTGAAAAAGTTTGAAATCTTTATAACAAGCATATGCAAGTAGCATTCGAATAGCTTCTAATCTTGCGACTGGTGCATATGTCTCATCATAATCGATTCCTTCTTCTTGATTGAAACCTTGGGCTACAAGTCGAGCCTTATTTCTAGTAATGACTCCGGACTCATCTTTCTTGTTTCTAAAAACCCATTTTGTTCCAATAATAGTATGATTTTTTGGTCTAGGAACAAGTGTCCAAACATCATTTCTTTCAAATTGATTAAGCTCTTCTTGCATAGCTAGTATCTAAGATTCATCAAGAAGTGCTTCATCAATATTTTTAGGTTCAATCTGAGATAGAAAAGCAGTATGATTGCAAATATTTCTAAAAGATGATCGAGTACTTACACCTCGTGAAGGTTCTCCTAGAATTTATTCCGCTGGATGATCTTTCACATGTTTCCACTATTTGGTTGCATCTTGTACTAAGTCTTGATGATCTTTCCTTCTATTTCCATGATCTTCTCTTTTGAATTATCTTCAAATATCACACATCCTTTTTCTTTAGAAGTGAAGTCAATGAATTTAGTTTTGTCTTCTGTCACGTATCTTTGAGCATCCGTTGTCTAAAAATCATTTATTTTTACCTGTAGAATACTTCATGCATACCTACAAAAGCAATTAAAAACAATTCCCGGTACCCAAGTTCTTTGGGTCCTTTATTTATTAGTATTAGAAGAAACAAGATATTTAGGTACCCATATGGCCCTAATAGTCATTGTATGTTTTCTTCTAATAGGACAAGCAAGATAATTATGACCATTTCTATTACAAAAATTGCAAATAGCATGTGACATATATGAAGAACTTGAGTGATTATAATAGTATCTTTTTTTAACAAAATTATTTTTATGAAAAGAATTTTGAATATTGGACTTTGATGTAGAAGGATTATCAAAGAAGTTTTTATAAGGTTTGTATTTTTGTTTTGGCATATATCCCAAGCCTGCCTTATCAAAAACACATCTTTGACTACCAAGAAGTTTTTCAAAATTTCTTTTTCCATTCGTAAAGTTTTCAATAATATTTTCTAAATCAGTTTTCTTTTTCTTCAACTCAAAATTTTCATCTTTCAAAACAATATTTTCTTTTCTTAAAATATCAATTTCGTTTGTTAAAGAAGAATTTTTCTTTTTCAAAACAGTATACTTGATACCCAATTTTTCAAATTCCTCATATACTTCTTCTAAAACATTTTGCAATTCTTCATATGAAGGATCTTCAATATTATCAAAATTTGTTACCTCAATGTCATCTTTAGCCATAAGACAAAGATTTCCTGATTCTCCATTGCTTGCTTCACTATCTGAGCTACTTGAATCATCATTCCACGTAGCTTTCATTGCTTTTTTGCCTTTGTTTCGATCTTTCTTTGGCAGAGGACAATCTGGCTTGATATGACCGGGTTTATTGCATTTATAACAAATTAAAGTGTCATTTTTACCTGAATCTTTCTTGGAAAACTTATTGAAGGATTTCCTTGGAGGAGTTTTATTTTTCTTTAAGAACCTCTGAATTCTTCTTGTTATCATCGCAACTTCTTTATCTTTGTCGTCATTTTCCTCATCTTCATCACTTTCACTTTCATGTGGAACAGCTTTAAGTGCCAAGCTCTTATTTGACTTTCCTTCTTCTTCTCCTCTTTTCAATGTGTACTCATGGGTGATAAGTGACCCGATGAGTTCATTCACTTCGAGTTTCTTGAGGTCTCTAGCTTCAAGAATCGCTGTCACTTTTGATTCCCAACGTTTTGGTAGAGAGTTAAGAATTTTTCTTACTATCTCCACTTTGGAATAAACTTTGCCAAGAGCTGTCAAGCTATTTATGATGTTAGTAAAACGAGTGTACATACTAGAAATAGATTCATCATCATTCATCTTAAACATTTCATATTCATGAGTAAGAATATAAATTTTTGATTCCTTGACTTGAGAAGTTCCTTCATAAGTAACTTCCAAGTTATCCCAAATTTCCTTTGCTGTAGCACAAGTCATTACTCTATTAAATTCATTACCATTGAGAGCATTATATAATAAATTCATAGCAGTTAAATTCAAAGTATAAAGTCTATCGTCTTCACGATTAAACTCTTCTTCTTCCTTTTTGACCTTTACTCCATCAACTACTTTTGTTGGAATATAAGGTCCATTTACAATACATTTCCAGATTTCTCGACCTTGAGCCTGAAGGAATATTCTCATTCTAACTTTCCAGAATGAGTAATTGTCTCCACAAAAGAGTGGAGGCCGACTGCTAGATTGACCTTCACCAAATGAAGCTGCAATGTTAGCCATAAGATCTTAACTCAAAAGATAGTTAATCTTATAATAGAACTCTAGCTCTGATACCACTTGTTGCCCAGATGACTAACACAAGAGGGGGGGTGAATTGGGTTATATTAAAAAATTAATACTTATAAACTAAATATACAATATAAAATATAACCAAAATATAAAGCAGTAGGAAATATAAAGAGTAGGGTAAGAGAAAGCAAACTCAGTATTTTTACGAGGTTCAGCCCCACTGCCTACGTCCTCGCCTCAAGCTACCCCTTGAGGATTCCCAAATCCACTATTCAATCTCCTTTAGGTGGAGATAGAAACCTATTACACCTTTGAGCAGCACCGCTCCAAAGATTCCGTGTAGAACACCCTCTACACTTCCAATCACCTCACACTTGGTGATTCAACTATTCCATGTGTAGAACACCTTCTACACACACAAGGGTTATACGCACCCTCTTACTTCCAATCACCTCACACTTGGTGATTTAACTATTCCCCGTGTAGAACACCTTCTACACACACAAGGGTTATACACACCCTCTTACTGATACAAGAATTGATAGTGGGTAGGCTATCAGAAAACACTCCTCAATGAGTGAAATAAGAACAATACAGCACAAACTATATCTCTCTCAACAAGAACAAGAATCAAGGCTCAAAACTTTAGAAAAGAGAGAATGAGAGCTTTGAAAGAATGATGCAAAATTTAGCAATAGATGTGTAAGCTCTTGTTGTAAATTTTGCAAAACTCAAGTGAGCTATTTATAGGCAAATGATTTTTCAATTTCAAATTTGAAAAGATTCCCATATCAAAAACATCATCATTTACTTTTCAAAAATTTAAATAAAAACATTTCCTTTTTGCATTTGTCAAAGACAACTCCATTCATTTTTCAAAGAAATCAAATCTAATCTTTTGCTTTTCATACAAGACAAAATGAGCATGATTTATTTTTCAAACCAAATCATCTTCTTTTTGCATATGTCAAAAAAACACACAACCACCCTTTAAGATTTTCAAACAAATCATCTATCTTTTATATTTGTCAAAAAAACACACCACCACCCTTTAAGATTCTCAAACAAAATCATCTACCTTTTACATTAGTCAAAAAAACACACCACCTCCCTTCAAGACTTTCAAACAAAATATGCACATGTCAAATATGATAATCAATCATCTTATAAAATCAAGTTTTTAAAAAAAAAATATAATTTTCGAAATTATTTTGTTTGATTGGTGTTATGCACATGTGAAAAACATAATTTTCAAAACTAAGACATTTAAAAATGTCTTGCATATGTGGAAAAAGTAATTTGATGTTTTATGAGAAAAAAAAAGAGTAATTTGGAGCCTTAATCCAATTTCTAATTTTATCAAGAGATGTACAAAAATAATCTATGAGCTTCATTTGTAGACTTGATATCTTTCTTGCTCATGCTTGATTTCTTGATGTGTTTAGCTCCCTTCATGCATAGACAACTTGAGTTTGAGTTTTCAATATTATTTGTTATCATCAAAATTTATACGTAAATACGAGACTTGAAACCTTGGGTTCAACAGAAGCTTAATATAAATCAGCTAAGTGCCTGGCCGTACGACAGGTACGTGACCAATGTCCAGTCATTCCACATCTATGGCACACCTCTTCACTTTTCTTTGAAGAATTATTTTGAGGATTTTTACCCCTCTCTGAATTGTACCACTTCTGGTGATATGGTATATTATAATCCCTTTTAATGTTGTCATTCCTGGGACCAACATTTCTATAATTTTTCCTACCACGTCCACGCCTCCGATTTCTTCTAAAGGATGCACCATTCACTTCTGGGAATGATGCAAACCTATTACCATTCATTTCAGGGAATGATATTGAACTAGTAGGGCGTGACTGGTGGATTTCTAATAAGAGCTCATTATTCTGCTCAGCTACTAGAAGACATGATATAAGTTCAGAATATTTCTTGAACTTTCTCTCTCGATACTGCTGCTGCAGGAGCACATTCGAGGCATGAAATGTAGTAAAAGTCTTCTCTAACATATCTTTATCAGTGATTTTCTCACCGCATAATTTTAATACTGAGCTTATTTTAAAAAGTGCGGAATTATACTCACTAACACTTTTAAAATCTTGCAACCTCAGGTGCATCCATTGAGAACGAGCTCTTGGGAGGATGACAGTCTTCTGGTGTTCATACCTCTCCCTTAAATTGTTCCACAAAATATAGGGATCTTTTACTGTGAGATATTCAGTTTTCAATTCTTCATGAAGATGGTGGCGAAGGAAAATCATTGCTTTAGCACGTTCCTGCAGGGATGCTTGATTTCCTTCTTTAATAGCTTTTTCCAGGTTCATTGCATCAAGATGTATTTCAGCATCAAGTATCTAGGATAAATAATTTTTCCCAGATATATCAAGAGCAACAAATTCCAATTTTGTAAGATTTGCCATTTTCTACACATATAAATAATAAATATGTGTATCTCAGAAAATATATTTATAAATTCACACAGATAATCATCAATAAAATATATCAAAGATTTCAAATAATATATTGAAAAACTTACAGAGGAATAAGGCCACTAGCTTCAGAATTGGTAGAACCGTCGTGCTGATAACGTGATATGAAACTTAAAGAAAGGAACTACTATTGCAAAAGAGAAATAAGAAATTCTCTCTAAAACTCTTAAAAACTGAAACTTTCTTTTTCTCTTTATTTTTTCTTATGAATTTCATTACAACTGAAACTACTATTTATAGACTTTGACATTACTATGCAAGTTACTATGCAAGTCACTATGCAAGTCACTATGCAGAATTTAAAATAATAGTGGTGGGGTCATTCACATAATTTAATGGTGGGACAGGGGGGCGGTTGTATTTCGTTCGTTCATTTCATAGTATATTTAATAGAAATAAGGTGAATTATTATTATTATTATTAGGTAGGGTCCGGGGATATGCTCTCTACACTAGTGTTGCTAAAGCCTTTTAATAAATTGTTCAGTTACTTTCTCTTGTTATATGAGTGAAATAGAAAACATATTCCTTGCGAACAAACTTGAAAACTCTACTATTTTTTAATTTGGATATTTTTATCAATATATATATATATATATCAAAATAACCCTAAGAAGTGATATAGAAGTCTTAGAACGAACCATATAAATCCGAAGTTTCGAATTTGAAAGCCTGTAATGAAGATTCCGTTTTTGATTTTTCGATGCCAATTAAAAATCAAAATCAAAATCCATATTTTGAATGCGTTTGAATGTTAAATTGAATTGACTTAAAATAAATTGAATTTTTAATAAATAAAAATAATTTAAGATGATCGAATAAATTTGATAAAAATCACCTAAAATGTGTTTAAAGCTCTTTGATATCTTACAAGTTTACATCAATGTTTTTAAGGTCTTGTTTGTATTTAAAGATGGGATAAATTGAGATAAATTTAATTTATTTTTTAATATTATTATTATTTTAAAATTTAAAAAATATGTATTAAAATTTAAAAATTGTGTATAAGAATTTATATTTGTATAAAAAAATTAAAAAAATATAAGAATAAAATAAAAATAAATTAAAATTAATTGAGATGAATTTAAAATTCAAACTAGCCTTAATGTGTCGATAAATTCATTTATTAATTAATTTGCAAATAAATTGTTTCGATTTTTCTCATTTTCTAAAGTGGTAATGACATGTTTGGCACGATATTTTGGTGGGACATTATCACGTGAAACTACTGCATCCTTTTTTAAGCATTCTCCTGCTTTCAAACTAAGAAACCATGGTTTTTCTTTTCCTTTACTTGGCGATCGTCATTTCTGCTTCCGAACACGGTATAAAAAGTTCCTCCAATTCTTTCATTGTCAGATGTTCTTTTCTGCCAGCCCGCCGGCCTGCCTTTGCCTTGCTTGGCCAAACACGTCTATGATGTCATCTTGTTTTTTTCAGAGGAAAACCTTATATAATTTATGAAAAGCAAGTCCTAATTGTATAGATCCATTTATATGAATACTATTTTTATTATTATTATTTATATGAGTGGGCGCTGTACAATTCAAACTTCTACCCAACATTTCTCATAATTTATGGATAAAATTTATCGATCCTATTGTTTATTTTTTATTTAATAATTAAGAAGCGACTTTTACATATCTAAATTGTTTTTAAAAAATCATGAAAAAAATAAGATAATTAAGAGCATTAATATTAAATTCGTTAAAGAAATTATCAAAATTTGATAAAAATTATAAGTTTAATAAAAAACCAACACCAAAATAATTATATATTGAACTCATAAAAAATAATTTTATCATATTTAATCAAAAATGAGAAAAAGAAAATGGAAAGAATAAAATAAAAATACTTTTAGTTTGACTTTTAAATAATAACCCATAAAATATCTTCTTTTTTATTTTTGATCAGATATGACGAAATTTTTTTTGATGAGTTCAATATATGATTATTTTGGTGTTGACTTTTTATCAAATTTATATTTTTCATCAAATTTTAATGAGTTCAATATTAATAGTATAAGAATATATAGATTGTGTCTTTTAAGTGAGATTTTATGTGGATGTAGCATCATTATTTATCAAAAATTCGATAGCTGACTGTTTTCATGTGTTAAAAACCAATGGCCACCGTCCATCTATGACGAGTCCCATAATCCCCTCTGCTAATTTCAGCTTTACACGATGATGACGTCAGCCCAAGACTTTAAGAAGGGCGCTACTAGAGAGGTACACGAGATTGTATAGACACTGGGGACATAGCTTCAGCTGATACATATTTAAAAAAATGAAAAGAACAAAATAAGAAGAAAATTAAGAAACGATCAAAACGAAACCCACGTTGTCTCACCCATTCTCTTTCACTCCCTTTATCTCTTCAATCCCACTCTTTGTCTCACCCACTCTCCATCTATATCTTCAACTCCATTTTCGTCAGTGCCATACATTGGGGCTTATGTTGATTTCCAGAAATGTAAAGCTCCTTCTTTCGACTTTTATTTGGCTTCCAGACCTGCCCTTGATAAATAGCTTATTGTTTGGGTACCAAGAAAAGAAAAGGAAGACCTAACACTTTTCGGAGCCTGGAAATGCACGTCTCATTTTTTTTTAAAAAAAAAAAAAAAAATCTAACACTTCCCAACAGATCAGAATCACGAAGATGAATCTAACACTTTTGGGAGTTGTTTCATGTCATAAGCCCCATGAGAACTTGAAAAAAGCATATCGCTTCGTTCGTAAGAGAATAGGGTTTTGGAGCTTTGCTTGACGACATTGGTCCACGAAGTTATTTCTCCTTCTCAGGATTCCCAAAGTTATCTTAGCAAACAAATTTATGTATTGAAGATGAAAGCTTTGTGTTAAAGTAGAACTCGCATGGATTTGAACCTTTATGTCAGCTGACGAAGTAAATGGAATATTGGAGGAAGGGAATGCGTTTGAACTAAAAAAAGGAAACGATGTGTTCCATTTGGAGGCCCGTGTACGCGGGGTGTACCCTCTCGTGTGCAAATAGAATTTTTCCTTCAAGAAAACGTTTACTTACTAATTTGAAGAAAAAATTACGCTTGCCATTTTTACATTATGCATATTGTTACATTACGCATATTTTTATTATTATTTATATCTCTTTACGTTTGATGATATTCTTTTAGTTTAACAGAAATAAAAAATTAATAAGTCAAATCCGGCATACAGTATTAAGGACCTTAATAGAATGATCCAATTTGAAAATTATGGTTGCTTTTTAAACGCCTTCTCCGAACAAACCTTTCATTTCTTGCTTATTCTTGCTTTTCCCACCCCTTGGTAGGTATGATATTACTATCACTAATAATTATAATCACAACCTCGCAATCTTGGGACGTGGATGGATGGATGGACGGTCGAGATGCAACATTCTGATCGAGATGTTTGAATACTCTACTCAAAAATAGCCATCCTCCATTCTTCTATAAGAATATATTAAGTTGTTTAGTATTTTTCACACCCACCAAAGCTATAGTATGAATATTCATGAGAACATTAGTAATAGATTAGTCAAATGTCAATACATTTCTATATTTTGGTTATAAAAAAATTTTTACATTATCTAAAAAAAAGCTTGTCTTGTGTTTTATATGAGACATCTCATTTATTTCCTAATAAGACATTTTAGAGAATGATATATTAATTTATTTATGGTATCAGAGTCAAACATTCCAATAATGCGTTCCACCTATATTTATAGTATCAGAGCACATTTCATCTATTGATCTAACGAAGTTCACTTGCAGGAGCATGATAAATATCGGCCCACAAGTGAGAGGAGTAAAGGAAATCTCTCATTGTATATAAAGAAATTTGACATGAGTTATATATTAGGCATTATCTTCCATTCTTAACAAGACTTTTTAGAGAATGTTATATAAGTTTCTTATATTAAACATGAGAAAAATCATCTATATTGAACTAGCCAAACTACTAAAACTCAACATATGAGTTACATTAAATTTAAGAGGTTAGTCAAATTTAAAGAGTTATTATTCACTCACCAAAATAATATTTTAATCATTTACTCATATGATTAATCACATTTTAATCACTAAAGTAATATTTTAATTATATATTTTATTGGTTGATTAATTTTAAGTAAAAATTAAATTATTACTTAATATATGAAATATATTTGAAAAATATTTAAAAAATCATAAAATATTATTAAAATATATAACATTATATTACCATTTTAACTTTAAAATGACTAATCCAATATAAATCCACCTAACCAAAACTTTTAACTTTAGTCAAAATTTGGGATTCTAGCCAATATTTGAACCTGGCAATGGCTAATGCTTTGCGGAGATTTGAAATTGGAATACTCTGCGACTGTGCATGCATATCTCGCTGCAAATGAATAGGGTTGTAATTGAACAATTCAAGTTCAACTCATATAAAATCTACGCGAATTTGATTTATTTAATAAACAAATTATTCAAGAACACTAATATTGGTTCAGATATTAAACAAGTAAAACTCGTATAATTTCTATTCGATTCGGTTTAGGCTCGTGAACAATATTCATATAAACTTGATTCGACTCGTTTTAAACTCGTCACAATACTCGATTCAACTTATATATATTTTTACATATATTCTTACCTATATATTTTATTATATATTTTATGTGTTACATATATTATTTTTAATATTTTATATGAGTAATATATATTGTTACTTAATTTTATGTATAAATAACATGTTTTATTAATTTACAATATATGTTTATAACACGTATAATAAGTATAATGTTGTAAATCTTATTTCCTTTATGAGTGCATAGTGCATGGTCTTTGAAAAATATAAAGAATTTAAAAATGATCGTAATTCTTCACTTAAATATTTTCATATATTAATACAATTTTCTAAAAAGAATTGACCTACTTTTAAGTTTTGGTTTAATATTTTAAATTTATGAAATGTTTTAAAAAAGTTTCTTTGTAATATTTATTCATCTAAAAACATAAAGGATGAAATTTGGTGCTGTCAATCATAATATTGTTTTAAAAAATAATGTTCTCCAATTCTGGTATTATGTACAGTAAAGTAAGCTGGGTTAGATGGGACTTCATGCAAAATGGTCAATGCAAAACCAAGATATTAGTATTGGGGGGCCAATACACGAATTGAGCTATATATGAGGGCCATACAATAAATAGTTAAAAAATAATAATTAAGGTGCTGTTTACATTGCTAATTTGCTAGAGCTTGACGTTGAAGACTTTCGAGACTTAAGAATATTTCAAAGAGTTGGTGGCCATTAACGTAGATATTGGTGCCATTGAAATTTAAGACCTTAGAGCATGCATGATACAGCCATATGCCCGCCTAATAATGCCAATAATCTTTTTAAAGGACTTTTTCCAAATCAAAAGTCTAGGGTTGGGTGGTGGAGTAATACTCCACTCCACTAATATTTATTATTATTTTTATTTATTTATTAGTATTTATCAAAATTTAATATATTTAATATTTTATTATTATTATTTATAAAATATTTAAGACCACCTTACTATCCAAATGCAATTAATAAATTAAAAAAAATGCTAAATCTCTCAATAAAACTTCATGAGGATTTCTTCTGATACTAGTTTTTTTAAAACTTTTTCTTACTTAGTGATGAAAGAGTTTTTTTTTTTAATAATATTGTGAATTTTTTTTAAAACTATCTAAGAATAAAAAATTAATGAAAAAATAAAAAATAAAAGTAAAAAAAAAATTGCTTCTCGGGACAAACTCGTGCTACATCCCCCGGTTTTAAAAGGTTATTTTCATCACGTTTATCTCTCGGATACTGTCAAATTTAATACACATTATAGAACCCACTTAGTAGAATATTTATCTTTTTAACAGTTTAGGATCTATAATTCAAGTAGAAATTCACGTAAAACTTGACGATCTTATATATTTTAGAGTTGATGCAAATTCAATACAAGAGTTTTAATTTTTTGTAAAATTGATAACTGGACATTATGGGTATATAAATTGGTCTAGTCCGAGAGGGTCACCGACAAAAAATGTTGGTCCATCATCTTTGATGGACCAGACCGTTAGCTATTGGTCTGGTCAGTCCACTCGATCTATCGACATTTTTTTTCTTGTTTTGTTAGAAAATTTAATACAAAAAATTAAATAAATTAATAAGATTCAGTGATCTTAACATTTTATACATGGTTAATGAATAGTAAATAATTTTATTATATATGGTTAATGATAATTCTTTGAATAAAAATCACATAATTAACTTATACAAAATAATATAAAAGAATACATTATATATAATATTTATATATACAATAGGTCAGTCTCGGTATGCTCCAGTAAATTCTAACTTAGCAATTAACCCTAGATAGTAGATTTTATAATGCATGTGGTACGTATTCGATGAGGAAATTACAAATGAGCAAGCTGGCATTAGAGACTAGCTAGAGAGTAGAGAGAGCCCATTAAGCTTTTGTACTCAGCCGATAACAAGAAAGGGAAATTGGATAATCCTTACAACTTATTAATTTTCTTTTATTTTCTCTCATAATATAATATAATAATAAGATCATAAACTTTACTTTTATTTAACATGAGAAGCGCTTCCGTAAACATTATAAAGTAGACATTACTTGTACGTACGTCTAGAATGAAAATGATATTTGCAGCTGATCTACATGATCTCATCATGTCAAGTAGGATATATACATATAATAAAAGCATCATAAATAATTCAATTTTTTCTAGTCTCAATTCAATTTTTTTAAATTTTAAATATTATTATTATTTAAAAATAATATTTTATTTAATTTTTAAAATCCATCTTATCTTATCTTATCTCTCTATCCAAATCGAACAAAAGCTATTTGAGGATGTTTTTGATTGGTCATGTTCTCGTGATCTTTTTAAGCACGGGCAACAACTGCACAATTATTGTTTTAAAAGATATCCTCAATTCTGGTAATAGATTTAGGGTCTCAAGTTAAAGATACATATTTATATATATATGTATGTATATTAAAGTGCGCCCAATATGATATTAATTTATTGCCGCCCATATAAATATCTTGGCCTCCATTAAACAAGTCATATATATTGTTGCAAATTAAAACTCATTTTATGTGACTATTTTGAACAGAATAAGACCCCCATATTTAGATAAAAGTTTAAACAGTGATATTTCTCCTTAAAAAAAATAGGTGAGTAACTTTGATATAATTTCAAATTCTTTTTCATGGCCCTTGGCTCTGTGGTGGTGATTAGTCAAATCGAAAAAGTAAATTGCAAGAATAATATTCTCTCGAGAGGATTAGGGATGTCATAAATAAAAGTGTAATGGATCTGTTTTGATTTGGTTTAAAAAAAAAAAAATTAAGACCAAATCAATAATATTGATTTTTTATTTTTAAAATTGATTACGTATCGATTATTCTTTTAAATTGATACTTTCAATTTTATAAATTTTGATTTGATTTGATCTGATTTTTTGATTTTAATATATTATGTATATTAATATTACTAATGTATTTATTAAAACACATATGTTAATAATTTATTAGACAATAAAATGTATTTAATATATATATTCTATTTAAAACATATGATCAAATAAATATTCTTGCTTAAGATTAAATGTTAAATTATAAATTATAATATAATATTATTTCATACATAATATATAATATATAATATTAAAATTAATATATATATATATATATAATATGAACATAGAACCGATACCAGATCAGATTTAACTGGTTTTTAAAAATGAATGACCGATCCTTTAAAACTAAATCAATTCAATCAATTTGATTCGGTTCGAGCCAATTTTTTCAAATTTTTGATTTATTTTTACCGCCTAACCTTAATTGGTTTGGTTTCCAAGCAATTTGTAACTACTAGAATGTAATGTAAAGGATGAAAGTAGAGGTAGAAGATGAAGTGTATGGAAAATGTATATTGATATTGTAAATTCGTATGCCCGCTTCAAGGGAAGCTCCCGCAATTCAGAAAACAAGTCCAACATTGGATGAAAACTAACTTCTGAGATGAAAGTATAATTACTAGATTGTCCTTCTTAACTAAAGGCCTATGGGCCCTCTAACTATTACATAAGCAAAAGACAGATGCTGCATTCCCAATTAACCATCAGGTCCCACGAGCCCAAATTCTTCTTTATTCTCCACGGCCCAGCTAAGCCCACTACCCTTCTAAGTATCCAGGGTTCCGTCGAGCCTAACGTTGATAGAATTTAATTAGTTCTATCATTAATGTTGCTGAAGCTTGGGGCTACATTCCCACAAGGATCCCTTTCGCCTACAAGCTTTTGCTAGAATATAAAAGCTTAAGTGAATTTGATCTACCAATGAATAATGCAATATAACCTTACCTTTTCAATGGCCTCAAAGGTAGTTCTGTATTTCTTGTTGCTTAAGGAGTTCTAGCTGATTATTTTTTCTCAAATGTGTTTTTGTAAATAATGTATAATGTAATTATAATTTAAAAATTACTGTTAATTGGCAAAAATATTATCCATACAACTTTTAAGGATATGATCATATTTTCAAAAAATCAAATGATCTTTTCATATCATTTCTACATCAAAATACTTTTTAAATTTATTTTCGAACAAATATATCATGTTTGAAATAATTACCAAAGAATAAATAACTCTATAACAATAAAACTTATTTAAGCTGTAAATCCTAAAATTATAAGCTATATTTTTCACTACAATCTTAAACATTCACTTTATAATATATGTATTGTATGCATACTCATAGTGGGTCGTCACAGAATAGAAATTCTGTCCCAGCTTTTTCTCTCAAGAAAAATAAAGAATTCAAGGCAACAGCAAGATGCAGGGTAGGAATGAATGTACCATACCACCATCAGCCTCCCGTGATATATTATGTGTGTATGATCTCATCATTCTCAGGAAGGCCACTCAAATATATACATACATATACATATACGTATGTTATATGTTATGGGTCGATCTACACATATATGCATCATGCAATAATTGCAGAATGAGCATGCATGTAATACAGGAGTTAATTAAGATGCTAAATGCATGCCAATTCTCATATCTTTAATATATAATTAGTTCGCCTTAATTTTGGACCCTCAACTTAGATTAAAATAGGACCCCTTCCATAAGCAAGAATGCAAGCCTGCATGCTCCACAAACGGGATAATAACTTCACCGGTAGATTTTTTGGTGCGCATGGGAGGTGAGGGATGTAGCTGCATATGGAATAATTACAATGAAATTCCACGCCTATATTAAAAGGTTTGTGTTAAAAACCGATAAGATGGGGCTTCCTTATTTAAGAATGTCTTGATTCATTGGTTGTATTGGTTTGTTTTTTCTCTCCACTTGTAATTGGTTGAATTGATAAGGTCATTGTAACTACGATTTTCCTTCAACATAAGTGAGGGAACTCCAAGATATATAGCGCATATATAACTGGAGACCCTAACAGAATTTACTAGCTAGTTGATACCCTTCCTTCATCTACCCCATTTAACCCCTCCTTTTGTATTCAGGAGAAAAAAATTAGGGAAAAAAATTAGGATTTGATCAATGCGGCCTGATTTCTAGTGGAACTAGACCCATTAAACGAGGGACTTTGTATCTATCTCTATTAAAATATGGACACCGTCACACCATAAAGTCTACTCAACAAAGCTTGTGAACTGCAGAACTACACAACGAAGAAAATATATTCAAACTTTCAAGGAAACCAGCTCATTATAATGAAAGAGGAGGGAGGGAGGGAAGGGGGGGGGGGGGGGGGGGGGGGGTTAGGAAACATGTTTTTTAAAGTAGTCGGAAACATTGGCCGTACACAATATAAAAGACGGACAACCTGAGTCTCTTGAGAGCTGGATATGAAATTATAGGGCAACAACATGCTCTGGCAATGTGCTGAAGTCAAAACCATGACCCCAGTTCCTGTCTACATCTTTCGCATTGCAAGCTGTGCAGGTCGAACCAGGCCAAGATAAACCCACATGGATAAGAACCCGCAAACCATTCAACTGAATTAGCTGGTTGTTGGGGTCCATTCCACAGACCCATCTGGTTTTGATGTTGGCATCGATGTGATGTTATTCCAATGTTTCCATCAAGCAGCTGGTGTGCGGTCCACCACCCCCATAACCCTCCGGTCTGGGGCTGCCATTGATGGCAACGTGGAAACCCAAGCACTGCTGAGTAGTTGGTCTCTTGATGGAATTAGAACAAGACAGTTAGTCCAGAAAGTTTGAGATAGAGATGGCAATGTGAATACTGAACCCTAGAATTAGTTGAGACTTTATTCTTGGACACCGGTGCCAATAAAAACAAAATACTGAAAGAAGACACATTTGATGTAATGCCAACCGTATCATTTTGTATTTTACAGAGAACATATCGATGAATCAAAATTCCTATAGGAATTATGAATGAATGCTTTGAATTATACAAATGAATCCCGATTTGAGAAAGGGCAGGATAAAAAAAAATGTAACTAAATATCAGATATATATGCATAATTATTGTTCTTGCAATTAAAGGCACAATTAGAAAAGTGGGGAATTGATACCTAGAGAATAATAAGCTTAAAAACTAAGGATAAACTTGAGCGTCAGTCACAACCCTTGAATGGTGTTATCTCCATCTTGTTGGCTGATGATTTATCCTAGCATTATCACCTTCACTTGTAGCAGAGGTCCCTTCACCCAATTCTCTATTGCCTAATTTTGAAACAGGCTTTTCTTCTGGTTGATGATCATGATGTGAGCGGGAAGAATCTCTCCCAGTCCGGCGTTCCTTCATATTAATCATACAATGGATTGAATTAGGAATTAGATAGGTTATAGAACATCCTCAAGAAAACTTGGGAAAGAAAAAAGAGAAAAAATACTAATATGGTGCATACATCACGGAATGGTAAGTCATCGGCATCAAGCATGTGAATCACATGTCCCATTTTTGGCCTCTTTGTTGCATCAGGATCAACACATCGAAGAGCAACCAGCAGAACACGTTTAAGTGCCTTCGAAGCAGGCATCTCGGGCAGCTTGGGATCAACAACTTCTTCAGATTTCCGGTTTCCAACCATAGTTTTCAACCATTCTACCAAATTCACCTGCAATTCTTTAGCACATACCATAGTTAGCAAAAGGAATTTTATAGAAGAGGGATCCAAAGAAATAAACAAATTACAATTCAAGTTTAACCTCTCCTTTTGGTCGACTGTAATCAACGGGGTTCCTCCCCGAAATTAACTCCATCATAAGTATTCCAAAGCTGTACACATCACTTTTCTCATTCAGCATTCCGGTGCAAGCATACTCAGGCGCAACATACCTAGAGAGACAACCAGATGAGTCATCTTTCCAACTTACAGAAGCATACAAATAATTTTCTCAAGGCACAACATTATATTAAGGTCAGTTTTAACGAAAACAAGGCAATGAACTGACCCAAATGTTCCCATCACACGAGTTGTCACGTAACTGCTCTCAGAACACAGGAGCTTAGCAAGCCCAAAATCAGATACCTTAGGATTCCATTGACGATCGACTAGTATGTTGCTCGATTTCACATCTCGATGGACAACCTTTGGTTCAAGACCTTCGTGAAGATAGGCCAATCTGCAAGAGTAAAGGTCACCAATTGAGCTCAATTGCACGCATCAGATAAAAACAAAACTAATGTAAAACTATACCATCACAATACCCTTTTGCTGTTCCCAGTATGATGTTCATACGGATATCCCATGTTAGAGGGCTAACATCCCCAACATCACCATGAAGCCATTGATCCAGATTTCCATTGTCAACATACTCATACACAAGCATCCTAAGAAACAAAACAGCTTCCATATCATTACATCTCTAGACGTTCCACAGAATTTACAACCTCAGGCTCAAACAAGAAGATGATTATTGATACCTGTATGCACCCTCAACACAGTATCCAAGCAACCTGACAAGATTCTTGTGCCGTACCCGTCCAATTACTTCAACCTCCACTTTAAATTCCCTCTCAGCTTGACCCCTGCTTATTAGTCAGCTTATTGAGATAATTGACCAGATATACATGTTAAAGGCAAAGAACACAGGAAAGACCCGAGTCCACTTGAGTATAGCAGCCATTCATGATACAGTTAAACGAGGGGGAAAAGAGGATAAAAAGTACAATTTAACTCATTAAAACACCATTTAATCATGCTCGATCAGGAGCACAAGGGGCTAAAAAAGAAAATGGCACTTTCTTTTTTCTTTTATTGAAAGCATGTTACTTTACAGCAGATTCTCATTTTCACGCACTCAAGACAAGAATATTGTACAAAAGAAGGATAATAAACAATAAACCAGAAGAAAAGAAAACAATGGACAGGCACATAACCTCAACCAACAGAAAAAGAAAAGAACCTGGTTTGGTTGCCGAGAGAAGGCAAGAGAAGAAATAAGATTAAATACACGAGTCCAATTACTCTATTTCCTTAGCAATTAAATGTTTTCAGAGAAAAATATGAGACCCAGATTAGCATCCCACTAAACTGACATTCACAAATAAAAATTAGTGACTAAGATGGTAAGTAGAGTACTTGTTATTCAAGAGGTTTTTGACGGCGACTTTGGTGCCATCAGGCAAGACCCCACGGTAGACAATCCCGTAGCCACCTTCGCCGATCACATTCTCCTCACACAGCCCATCGGTGGCGGCCTCCAGCTCTCTGAGAGTGTACCACCTTCCCCACCCCAGGTGAGACACCTCCGGACCCACCATGCTCCCGCTCCCGAACGACCCCGTTTCGACCGTAGAAGTCCCCTTGCTCTCTCCGCTAGAGTAGCGATCCGACACCACCACGCGGTGCTCTAGCTTCCCGATCTCGATTTGGATCTCTGCCGGCGGAGCAGGGTGGGGCACGATTTCCTGGATATCTTTGGAGATGGGAGGCGTGATGGTGTTCGCGGCGGTGCTGGGTTTCGAGTGTTTGGGTTGGCGATGGCGACGAGAGGTGATGCAGAGGGAGAGGAGGAAGAGGGCGATCACAATGAGAGAACCCACGAATATGCCGATGACGACCCAGAGTCGGAGCCCAAAAATTGAGGTCGGCTTTGACAGCTCCGTGTTCACGAATGCCGCGTCGTAAACAGACATTGTTTTTTTTTCCTCTCTGTTTGTGCTTGTATAGTGATATCAGAGAGAGAGAGGGAGAGGGACAAGGATTAAAGTATAGGTATCATGGGATTCGCCGGAAAAATCCAAGAATATGGGGATTCCGGCGAACACAGGCCAGAGAAAGAGAGTTGAAGATTTGGTGTTGTGAACTTGAGAGAGAGAGAGAGAGAGAGAGAGGGTAGAGTGTGTATAAATGAAGTGTCTGTTTGCCGCTGTGGCAGCTGTAACTGTAAGCCTGTAAAGATTCTGCACTTATAAATATATGAATATATGTATTTTATATATTTATATAAAGGTTATTTCTGTTACTTTAACTTGTGTCGTACTCTCATTTTTATTTATTAATATATATACATATATAAAATTTTTTGGAATTTTTAATATAAAATAAAAATTATGTGGCTGTATTTTGTCCTTTGGTGAAATATATTTTTAAAATTTTAAATTTTAAAATTTAAAATTTAAATTTGTGCAAGTGTATATATAGATCAATGTTATCTACTTTGGATAATTTATTAGGTAAGAAAATATCCTCAAGGTTCAGTCAATAAGAAAATAAACGATTCTTATAAGAAAATAAAGGAATCATTTTTAAAGGAGAGATTTTCTTAACCATTGGGTTATTTAAAAATATTTATCTTCTTTCTACTTCTATCATGTACAATGGTGCGTTTATTTAATAGAGAAGCTGGCTGTTGTTAATTTGTGTGTTTTCTTTTGGGTTTAGGTGCTCTCTGACTTTATCATTCCCCTTTCCCTCTTTGTGGAAGATGAGTTTGAATGGGTTATGGGTTCTCTTTTTTAAGTGTTGAGGAAGAACTTATTCGTATTTATTGTGATTTCTCTCTCTATGGTTGTAATGATTGTATTGAACTACTTGTCACACACACACACACACATTCTCTCTCTCTCTCTCTCTCTTTCTCTCTCTTCCTAGACTTTATTCTTGGGAGACAATTATTGTTGTTCAATGACCAGAAGTATTGACGATCAAATAGGTAAGTGGAAAGGGTTAAACTCCAAGTAGATCAGATGGATTGAGTGGTCTTAGATGGAGTAGTTATTAGATGGATGAAACAAGATTCAATCTAAAAAGAGAAATCCCTCTAACAACTCTTTCCTATCCCATTTATGCAAGCATGTAAGGTGACCACCTAGATTTAGAGCACAGTCCATAGAAATTTAATGGTTGATAGCACCATTGGGGTGATTAATGAAAGATAAATACATAATATAGAATAGCTAGCAGCAAAAATAAAATAGTACATGCCTACTTACCATGGTTATTCAAGAATGAATAAGAGCCTAAGAGAAATCCCAATTTCAGAAAAACGTGGT
The DNA here is from genome assembly GCA_036898215.1 of Platycarya strobilacea. Taxonomy (NCBI): domain Eukaryota; kingdom Viridiplantae; phylum Streptophyta; class Magnoliopsida; order Fagales; family Juglandaceae; genus Platycarya; species Platycarya strobilacea. The sequence goes on from CM072545.1 coordinate 10,573,008, forward strand.
AAACGAAAAAAGGAATATAATTTTCTAGCCTATACCTTTTGATTGTTGTACAGATGGTGTACACAGACCCTTTATTTATAGGCTAGGTTAGGAAAATGTACATTGATATCAGTGTGTAGATTTTCAAAATGCTTGAACTCCTTGTGGCACCTTTAGTGGTCTTGTTGGTTTGTTTTTCCTTTATGCAATCCACACAAGTCCTACAGTTAGTAAAATCAAGAGTTTGTAAGATTCCATCATTCACCAGTCTTTTAATTCCCCATATGTTTCAATCTCTTCTGCCATAACATGGATTAGTTCTCATTGATAATGCTCCACTTAATGCCAACATCAATATGCAAGGATAATAATTATTCTCAAAATTGAGATCTAACTCAAATTTAAATAAATCATCAACTTTTATTCCACTACTAATGTAAATATTATCCTTAAAAATGATAAAAATAGGATTACCAAATCTAAACTCAAAGTCAATGTCAATTAAAATTGCAATTGAAACCAAATTTCTAGAAAAATCTGGAAATAAAAAAAAAACATTTTTAAGGTCTAAAACATAGCTAGTATTTAAAAATAATCTAAAGATCCTAACAGCCTCTACTTGTGAATGCATCTTGTTTTTTGAAAAAACATATTGTTCACTTGGTTTCAATTTTCTTGTTTTGAAAAATCTTTGCACGATATTAACAATATGAATTGTAGAACCAATATTAATCTATCGTACGCTTTAAGAGCTTCTACAAAAAATGATTCATAACACACTAGAGTCGTGAGATTATCTTTTTTCTCAAGCCATTTTTTGTACTTTTGACAATCCTTTTTTATATGCCATTTCTTTTTGCAGAAGAAACAATAGTTTTTATTGACATTTTTCTTAAATGGCACCTTGTGCTTTTGTAGTTGGGGATCCTTGCCTTTCTTGGTCTATCTGTTAGTATGATCAGTTGCCATATGAGCCCGTTCAACATCTCATTTTTCAATCTCTCCTCATCTTAAACACATATGATCAATAATTCATTAACAGGCCATTCATCCTTAAGAGATTTTAAAAGGACCATACTTGAAAGGGAGAGAATTCAGAATGAAATGTATCAAGAATGATTTAAAGATCCCCAACTTTAGGAACTTAAGTTGAACTATCATGTCTCTCATTTGCATAATGTGCTCACGCACACCTTCAGAGCATCCCCATTAGCTTAGCCAAATGAGGACATTGGTCAAAATTTGAAGAATTTGGGCTGAAAAGAGCCCACATTAGTTTGGCTATCTTCAAAATTATTTGGCTATCTTGTATAGTGGTTAGCTATAAATGGAAGACTACAATTGCATAGCCAAATATTAAAAAAGTATTTTTCACTCCAAAATGTGAGAAATATGATCTTTGAAAATAGTATTAAATGATATTTGAAAATAGTATTTATCAATTTAATAATATTTTATTATTATATAAGAAATAAATGGCTAATTTAATGTGAACATTAAATTTAAATTGTTAGGACAAAAGTAAAGAAGTGAGATATTAGCTAAAATTTGAAGATGCATTTGCCTAAAGTTAATGAGAATGCTTTTAGTACTATCAATAGGGAGTTATACATTGTGTATTGATAAGACCATTCACTATTTCTTGAAACTCGATCTCTCCCCCAGATGTTGCTAGCTAAAACCTGTTAGAACTAATGAATTTTTCCTTAACAACCTTTAAAAATGTTAAAACCTTATCAGTTTTAGGGATAAAATCCCTAATGTTCTTCTTGATATGAGATTTCATGAACAACAAACATAAGTGATTAGATCGCTTGCACCATTCATGAAATCTATGTTGGCATACTTTATTCCATGAGGGCAGGTGATTCGTCCACACAGAGTGCCATATCAAGATCTAATAAGCACCCCAATGTCAAAGGAACATTTTCTTTCTAGTCAGAGAAAAATTGTCATGATTTAGTATCAAAACACGAATAATATCATCAAAAGGTACAACGAGAAATGATAAAGCTACAATAACAAAGAAATATTTTGATGCTATAAATTTGACTTTATTTAAATCAACCAATGTCAATTTAATCAATCGTACATTTTAACCAATTATAAATAAAGGTTGCATCACACTTAAATTTACTAAATATCTAAATAACACGATTAGAATAATTCAATACTAATGAATAAATTCTCCATAACTTTGGGCCAAGGAAAATCTATCACAAACACTAAACAATCTATCTTATCCTAATTAAACCACAAAATAATAACCTCCATTTCGGGTAGGATCACTAAAATAATGATTAATCTCACACAAATGCCAATATAACTTTATGAAGTCCAAACTATATATGATTATCATTATAAATTAGGATGTTTTGGCTACTCCCAAAAAACTTTGATAATCATATAATTAGATAAGGATGCTTCGGATACTCCCAAAATATTTTAAACAATCACAACCTCTAGCATCTTACCATAGGAAAAATAATATATTGATCTACCAAAATTAATAGAAAGAACAAACAATCCAAAAATGAGCCCAGAATTATTAATTTTTTTTTGGAAAAATAATACAAATTTATTTAAATATTAATATTTTATTCCTGCAACTCGAGCTAGTCAAAACCATTATGGATGGATCAACCCCCGCCAACCGCCAACCTGAGCACATCCTAATCGATGTGCCTATTAAATTAAAGGGTAATGCTGGGGAGTAGCCACACTCAGGGCACTCCCCTCACATGAACAGTGTCATAAACAGTGCATGACACTGTTCATGTGAGGGGGAGTGCACTGAGTGTGGTTTCTCCCCCTCATTTTTCTAAATTAAATGGGTAAAAGTGTCATATGAGCTTAAAAGACCAAAAGGCCCCCTCAATAAGGCCATAAATCTTCTCATATCAGATCAAATGTGATCTTACAAAAAGAACACAATGATAATGGATTTTCATGCTCAAATGAAAAAACACGAATGTCTCAAAAATCTAAATCAACTGGCATGAAGGTGACTCTGATACCATAAGAATGAATAAATATAGAATATATGATAACTAGCAACAGAAATAAAATAGCATATACATCCTGTCCTAGTGATTCAACAATAAACAAGATCCTTAAAGAAATTCCAATTTCATGAAAATATGTTAAATGTGGGTAGGAAGAGAATCTTCTAGCCTATATCTTTGGATTATCGTATCGATGGCGTACACATACTCTTTATTAGAAGCTAGGTTAGGGACTCTCTTAACGGAATTAGATTTGAACTATTCCTACCATCTGCAGCCTTATCCCTTTTCAAATTATTCTTATCGGATCGCCTTTGGAAGCCGGAACGCAAGGGTCATGATGATCCAGATGTTCCTCACAAAGCCAGATGGTCTTAATAGCATTAATTGTAGTGATGGTAAGGGGATGTTGGAAATCGGACACTTCCTCGGCCCAGCATGTTGAGACTAGAGCGTGACTAGAGAGTGAGTTAGGGACCTAGCTTCCGCTCTTTCTTTTACTGAAAGGTGAGAAAAGGTGCCTACAATCGCAGGTTGATATATTTAGTCTACGAAGTTTTTCGTACAAACCTCAACGGAAGAAGAGACTGACATCCCCAGGAAAAATGAATTATGGGGATCTCTCGCTGGAGCTCCTTTGTTTAAGGGAATAATTGGTATACCTTCAATTTGCTTCTAGATTGATAAGGAATTCGTCAACCCTCGATGACTGCCTAAAGTCAATAATGGGCTAAGGGCGTCGCTCCTAATAGCAGGTTGACTATGTCCACAATTGATTCTTTCCCGTAAAAGGATAATAGTTGATAGGAATATGATTTATAGCTTAAATCCATTATAGTTGTACATTGGAATTAAATCTCTAACACCCAAATTTAATTGAATTAAACTTCTTGATGATGTGGCATGTGGGTCACACTAAATAGAATTCTAAGAATTAATTAATCAATAACTAGAATGGTTGATAGACTCATGGTGCCTCTTCCCTATTTTAAACTTGCCAAGACCCACGATTGACCCAAGCTCTCAACAATTCAATTGATTTACACTCTTTGCGCATTTCCCCATGTAATGATCCATATTTGGATGAAGGATGATTGCATTGTTTAATAGATGCTTACATAGTTATTTTCAAGTTTTCTTTTTATCATGCGCTCCTTCTCACAATAAACCCCACTTTCCTGATTCCCATGCCTAATTCTAGTTTTCATAATTTTATCTTGAGGAAAAAGATTACAACTTTCTCAGTTGCATCTCTTTTTCACTAATTTTAGGGTATATATATATTCAAATATTTGCTGTGAATGTTGTCTCTTGCTTATTTGCAATGAGGACACAAATCAATTAGCCTAGGGTTTTGCCTTAGCCTAATTGGATTTCTTGGTGGAAAAGTGTTGTCTGATACTCTAAAATTTCTCTATGGTTGAGGCTCCAAGATAATTTATGATATATGTGGGTATTGTCTGTCTATGCAATACTCGCACAATACATCTTGGTCCAATAGCAATTCATATGATAAGGTCTCTCTTAATTCAGACTTCATACAGGGGCAGCTCAATATATTTTATGGCTTTAGACAATCATTAAGTATATTATATTTTAATTTAATAATAATAATAATATTTAAATATTAAATAATGAAATTTTATTTGAAGATTTTGAGATGTAAATATAATATACTTCTTTATAACTTAAATACTTATTTTTATTTTAAGTAATATATATTTCTTCTAATACTTAATTTTTAAAACAAATAAGGCTATCAACCATCAAAATACACATTATTTTGCTAACTTTATTTTCTAATTTTACTATTGTTTAATAATTTTGTACATTTTGAATAAAATATTTTTAAATAAAAATTATTTATTTATTTTTATAAAAATTTCCATCTTTTAGGCAAAATGGGGGCCTACTGAAGATAAGGGACCTTAGGCAATGGCCTAATTGACTACCCCTTTGAGCCGACCTTGCCTCCATAGAAAAACAAAATAGAGCACCGAACAACATATTTTGAGATGCCAACAACTGCGATATATTTACCAGTCGTGAGCTAGGGTAGAAGAGTATAATAGTTCTCAACATTGTTTTATCAATAAAACATCAGCCATTTATATATTCCAACACCTTCACATGAGTCTTGAGATTATTTGTCAAACTTGTGCTTTGTTTGGTAGAAAAGGAAAGGATAAATCTTCTATCTAATAGCTTGTACAGTGAGTCTTGACTCTGAGGAAAAAGTGTTAAGTTTTATTTTATTTTTTATATTTTTTAAAAAGCCTTAAATGAGCACTAAGGTTACGTGCAAGAAAAGCGTATGAAAACTTATTCCTTAAAAAATAATCAATCACAAAGTTAATGTTCAATCAAGATGGAATCCACTTTAATGAGATAGATGGGATGATGGGAATAATGTTTTGTAGAATCAAAAGATGACCATTTAAGTTTTGAACTTCCTCATAACTAGAATTTCTTCAATACAGTCAAGGATCAAGTATTTTTCGTATTTATCCGATTACGAGAAAATTATTTATTTGTGACTAATTATTTTTAATAAAATAATTATTTACAGTTAAATTTGATTGTAAATAATTGATTGTAAATACCCATTTTTCTTGTAATATGAATTCCCTGACGAGAACACAAAGCCTGAAAGTGAGTTTCAACTTCCTATAAAATGCTTCAAAATAAATGGTGTCGAAAAAATCTATCCAACCTTCACACATCATATATATATATTTTTAATCAAATATTTGATATATAAATAATAAATAAATAAATTAAATTAGTTTAAAAAGAAAATTTTTTAAAAATATATATGTTAAAAAATTAAAAAATAATGATATATGAATATTAGAAGATTGTGTAGAAGTACTTAATGGTCTCGGTATCTTTATCCTGGGTGTGAACCATTTGCTCTACTCAAAGTAAACCGCTTTTGACAGTCCTCTCCTTGGATAATTCAAGGAACATTGGCCTGAAACCATGGTTGTTTTGGCATTTTCTTTTTCTTGTATCTATAATTTAAAATTAGTGCACTTTGATCAAAGAAAAAAATGACCATTTAATGATAGACAATTAGTTAGACACTGCAATACAATATATTCTTTATGTGGTTGTAGCATATACTTCCAATCGTGGAGTGAAATTTCTGGTGAGGTTCCAAAAAGAAATGTGATTGTCACAGATGCTTGCTTGTGGATAGGCCCCACTTGTTTGGACTTTGGTGATCACGAGGACCTAAGTGGTGATAATATGATTGAATCTGTCAGTTGCAAGTGCAAATAACCAAGTGCATGCTTGAATATGGAGTTTTTCGTCTATAATAGAATACTTTTTAGTTTTTTTTTTCTTTTCTCAACTTCTAAACGTTCAAAAGTTCCTGCTTTCAAAATTTTCATTTCTTCATTAAAAAAATATATATTATTTTAATATAAAAAAACATAAACTGTTTTTTCAAAAAAATATATAATTTTAAAAAAAATATTCCTCACCCCACACTTTTTTTTTTCTTTTATCAAATGTTTGATATATAGATAATAAGTAGAAGAATTCAATTAATATAATAAGATGAAACTCCAAAAATTATTAAATTTTTTTTTTAAAAGTATGGTGTATAAAATGTGCAGATGATGAATATCAAAGCTCAAAACTTTGGCCTCGTCATTAAATATATATTATTTAAACATATTTTGAGGGTTAGACAAAACTTCCCCCACAAAGTTATAGAACTTTTATTTCCACTTGATTCCTTCAAAATTCATTAAGAACTTCCCAACTCTTTAACATCCAAACATCACAGTCGTGTTTCAGAATATCAGTGTGTGTGGATAAGGCAGCCTGAGGTTTTTTGGCTGAAGAAAGTAACACCAATGGTGTAAAGCGTACCAAAAAAATGGGTGGATACCATTATGATTATGGGAATTTGAAGAAGCTTTTTGATGTTTTGTTTTATCAAAGTTAGGCTTTCTTGGAGGTTTGGGCAACCAACCTGGAATGAATTATTACTCATAATTATCTTAATGAACAATACCATTTGTAATATAATAAGTTTAATACTCATGATTTCAGAATATCGGGAATTGTTATAGAAGTAAAGCCAATGATTTATATATATATATATATTAATATATATATAATTGGGATAACATGCATATCAAAATATCTATAGCTCATCAAAAATATTGTGCTGATGTTATGCTTACAAGCAGCATGACAATATCTTAATAATTCTCTTCTTTATTCTTTGCCAACCATATTATTGGCCCATATTGGGAGTTCGGACAAAGGAATGGCTTGCTTGTGGAGTAAGATTATTAAATCAGAAAGATCATAACTCTTTATTCTTACAACATTTTTGGGGTTGTAGCAGCAATGCATCACTTTCTAGCACTCATTTTTGTTTGGTAGTATTAGATGGGCTTAAAATCAAAGGAAAATATATATATATATAAGGAACCTACTCATTAATTACAACGAAAGTAAGATAATGGCACTTAGACATCACAGGATCTTTATCATTTGGTGAAGACTGGAGCAATAATGCAGAAAGTATTTTTTGGATGTTTGATCACAATGAGAAAACTTATACCTCATAACAAGAAACAGTTAAAAAAATCCCCCACTATATTACCGTTTAGACAAAATAATAGCACAAATATAGAGAACACGTAATAGTACTAGACATAAAAAGACAAGGTGACTGAAAATGGGCAAGAGGAGTTTTGGGGGCGGTAGAGGTGATGGCAGAGAGTTGTTTAGGTTATGACTGCAAGGAGAGGGAAGAGGAGGAAGGGGATAGAATACAAGTAAGGAATAGAGGTTAAAATATAACTATTCTTATGGAATACCATTTTAGAGATAGACTATGAAATCACCGAAAGGAAAACCAGCATTTGGAAAAGAAAAAACGAAATATAACCAAAGATCTCTATAGATAGATACTCTTATACCCTAAAAACTTTTTGACTCTCAAGATTCTGTGGCAGCATGTTTCTTAGAGCAACCTACAAATACTTGCATTGAGTGAAATGGCATGCTGCAGCACTTCATTCATTTGTTCTCTAAAACCATGGTATGTCAAGGGTAGGGTGCAGCCTGTAAAACCTCACTCTCAAACCACCGTTGTCCCAAAGGAAGTACAAGTATCCAAGGCTACAAGAACTGATACGGGTAAACGTACTGTATTTGAGATCCGCAGGTTGCTGGTGTCAGTCTGCTTTCTTATCTGGTGTATCGAGTGCAGCCAATCGTTCGACAAGGGGAGGATGTGAATAGTGATAAGCCGAGTACCAAGGATCGGTATTCATAGATGACAGATTTTCTTCCTGAAATACACATCTTTTCCAGTTAGTACTCAGTTATGGATGGCAACAGATTAGAAGGCATTCAATCAAAAGAAACTATATTGATTGGCAGATAATCCTAGGACTGGATTAACTTAAATATCATCCTCATATAATCCATTCTCAACAAACTAAATTAACTTAAATATCAAAAGGATCTGTCTTCACTCTGATCATACCTTAGCAATTTCAATTTGACTATTCATAAATGAATCGAGAACCTTAGGAATAATTTTTTTGCAATAATTTCTTTAACCTATCTCTAGGGAACCATGGATAGTCTAATGCAAGTCCTGCAAGAAGTACGAAGTTTTAAAATTGAAGTGGGTACCAAATACTGGCATTAATACTAGTACAACCAGTGAGCCAATATATGATTTCCATATCCCAGAGTTAGTTATAAGCCAAATCTCTTGTTAAATGCTCTCTCGCAATCGTAGATAAATATTACAAAGGCCTAATATAAACAAGATGACAGGAGTTCTAGGCATTTTCCATTGGCTGTGCAATTAGCATAATCCCTTTATCTGTCCAGGGATACAGATCAATAACCTGAAAGTCTATCTATCTATATTATCTGAGCCACCCAGCACTGAACAAAAACACAGAAACTATCGCTGAAAATAATAGTCATGATGAGAAATAGAATAGAAGAAATACAACAACAAAAGAAGAAATCAACATTAGAAAAAATAAATCCTCCATTGAAATTTGGAATCCATAAAATTAACTTTTATAAGTAAAAATTCATCATCATAAGGTTAGCTTCCCACTTCAGAGCAACATGAAGAAAATAGGATAGACGTAAAAAAACGAGGGAGGGACACCATAGACAAGTCACCTGCAATTTCACGAGACCAGATCGAAGTGCAGAGGCATAACCAAGTTTCTTGGCAAAGGCATCAGCCTAGACAGAATGAAACAGATTAAGTAGGAGTAATCTCCCAAGAGAAAGAATAAGTCAACAACAAAGAAATAGCCCACAATGCAAAGATAGTGAAGAACCACAAGATTACCTGAAACTCAAAAGAACGGCTCACAAGATTGAGAGCAAAGCTTACTAGGTGCTGGAGAGGTATTACAGTATGCTGCAAACAACAAAGCCCAGTAAAAAATACAATCATGTTACTGATTTTCTTCCTACAAAATATTAGAATCTCAATTTCACTGTAAAAAAGAAGAACCTTACTGATTTTCTTCCCCAAAAATATTCAAATCTCAACTTCATTAATAATGAAATAATTAAATGAGTTCAAGGCTACCCAAACAACATGAGCTTCCTGTGATGAAAGAACTTATTACTCCAAACCTACCATTGAGAACTGGTTCAAGGGCAGGCAAAATTTTAAATGATATTCATCGATTACAAACTTCTAATAAATAAGAGTGGATCAGTTACTGCTTCGAGCCAGCTTAGCCAATCAACTACAAAAACAATGTAAATGCTACTTTCAATGTTAACAGAATGAGATTGAAAGACTAAAAGATGATGTAAACCTTTTAAAACAATCATGATTAACACTAGAACACACTAGGAAAGAACTTGAGTATAATTAACAAAATCCTCCAATTAAATGAAAACAAAAATTCAACTCACTATGTTTAGTAGTTACTTCCATAACAATAATTTATTATTATTATTATTAGTGGTACTTAATAATAAAGAAAGTAGAATTTAAATTTAAGTTCCCTAATTTTTTTATAAGTAAAATAATGAATTTAAGTTCCATAATAATACTGGAAGGAGAACGTGAGTACAGACCATCAATTACTTGCTATCCTATAAACATCGAGGTGAAGCGTCAAACAATCTACAAACATAAAAGTGCAGTAATAACAAATATGTATGAAATTCATACAAAGATTGTAGTAGTAAATATGAAGCCCTAAATCAACATGGTAGTGGAAGAGAAGGGCAGTGGTGACAACCGATTCTTGAGTAATACTACACAGCTATTACAAACACAAATGGCACATCCCACCCCTTGATTTCTATTTGTAACATATATCAATACCTGAAATAAGATGAGACCAATTAGCACAGGCTGTGTATCAAACCCAAAACTTCGAAACAGATCGCTGGAGTTTCTCACAAGAGTATATCCTCCAAATTGCAGAAGTGTGAGAATCTGGATTAGAGTAAAAGAACAACAGAGCAAGCAAAAATCGTGAGATAAAGCACCTCTAAGTCAGAAGCAGAAATCTGGTTTGCAAAGCTTAATTTATTGTATCAGACATGTGCATACGCATGGGGGCACACATGTGTAGGAACATAGAATAACCTCTAAATGCATACATAAATGTAACCCAAAGTTGGAAAGAGATTACAAGTGACTAATAAACTGCGGTAAAAATCTTGGTGTAGAGAGGTAAAAGGAGAAGTGTTTATCTTCCATAATGAAAAACATTTCAAGCAATGCAAAAAGCTTATACTTTGGGTAAAAGACTAACGGTAAGAGTAAAACACATAAAAATGGATATGCATCTTAAAATCAAACACAACTTAAAACATGTTATTTAAGGTGATATTTTAGAATGAAGAAATAAAGGACTCATTAAACTCTGATAACTGGATGTCTAAAGGAGCTCAAGAAACAGTACTAAATATCATGTAATTGGGTACCCTTCATGTCAAGGGGGCAAACAAAGAAATGATAATACAAGACTAAACCTAACAAACAAAACAAATCAAGGCCAAGAACTATAAAACATGTTTCTTGGAGATTCTAGATAAAACTGTTAGGTGAAGCCTTTTGCATATGTTTAATGGTTGATGACCACAGTTTCTTTCTTCTTTAAGTGATGTGCTTACGCATAGTTTGAAAGTCATGCACTACCTGAGGCCACAATCAAAAATTTTGTATGTCAAGCAGTGCATTACAGAATGCAGTGAACTTGCAACAAAATATAATCATGAGAGTTTCGTTAGTAAAAGAAAATAACAGCATACCTGCACAGCAATGAATGAGTACATTGTATGATTAAGTTTCCAATGCCCCAACTCATGAGCAATAACAGCAACAATTTCCTCATTATTCTTGCACTGCCAAAAACATAAAACATATATATTGTAACCTTGCCATAACCATGTAACATCCACAATAGTTACTAGAATGGAACACACACTACAATCATAAAGTTCTATTTAGGACACCATTCATCTCTTTGGGGCCATGAAGTTAATAGTTGAGCAATAGCTGGGGTGTGACTTCCTTTTTCCCCTACCATACAGAGGAGGTTTAGTGGGTTAGGCCATTAGTTCCTTGCTAAATATTTGAATAGTGTACATGTGCATATGTGAAATCAAGTAGATGATCACAAATAGGTGCTTACTTAACGCTTTTGCAAATGGCAAAATCTAGTATCATAATCTAATACAATTTATTATTTCAAACCAGCTGAAAAAAGAATTTCGTGACGGCAAACTACGCCCTGTAGAAGGACAAAAACAGAGTGCATACAAAGAACCACAGTACATTTGTGAGCACAAGTGAGGTTGCTTTATTTAGCCAGGACAAAAGCTTATGGTTGTGAAGGGATGACAATATAAACAACCACCGAACAAATTTCAAATGTAAGATTATCACAAAAGCACAGGAACAGTCACTGTTCAAGCACAAATCATGGGCATATATATTTCATATCTAAATAGCAGCTACAGAAGGAAGGTACCATCTGCTTAAAATGAAGAAACTTGGTAAATAATCTGAACGAACACACTGAAGAAGCAATAAATTTTTTTAGCACTTTGTACTCATTCAAAGTGCAAACATTCCATGAATTATACCAAGTTATAATTTTTTTTTTTATCGGTATCACGTTGCAAGTAATTATCCCAAGTTATAATAAGAAGAAATGAAGCAATTCCAAACATAAAAAGGAAAAAGATAGCACAGTTCTATTGAACACCTGCTGGATCAATGTGTCATAAAGGACAATTCGCTTGTTCTTGAAGAATCCATACATATAGGCCTGCATTATGTATAATAAGATGAATCAACTGACAGCTAGGTAATCCAACGTGCCAAAGTACAGCGTGAGAAACGACAAGAGGAAGGCAGAAATGACAATTTAAAGCATGAGCAGTATTGTAAAAGCAAGCAAGATAATAAGTGTTACATGAGTGCCATACATATGTCAGCAACTTTCTCACAAAACTCTACAAATACCTGTGTCCTCGCTTTGGATTTCAGGACGTCCAGTACCAACTCACCACAAAACTAGCAATTCCATAGGGTAAAAGGTCCTATGACATCCCATTTTGCTAATAAAAGTGATGACTCTCTCTACAGTACAGATTACACTTTTATTCATAAAAAGCAGACTTGGCTTTGAAATGTTTTTTGCTTAATATTTTTCATTTACTCAAATATACGTGTGAGGCATGCATGAGTTTGGCCCCCATCAATTTTTTTAATGCTGCAAATTTTATTAAAAGCAGAGAGGTTTGTGACTCAAACAGACCAGAAGTATACAAAACTTTAGACCCGACCATAAGATGAGCATCAATTCCTTAAAGTCTAGTAAGCAGGAGAAATGGGAGTTGTTGCAAGTAGCTATCTAAGCATAAAGACTATTGAATATTGTCGCTTTTAATTCTGACATCATTCCCTTACAATCATGGAAAGTAATTGTGTTGCCAAATGCAACCCTATCAAAATAAGGTTTGATTCCTAGAAATCCCAGATTTTCAGTTAGCTCCTTCTATAAGACGTTGGCTTGTCATTATGTCAACAAATTCCCTAGGAAGTGCCTTTGGAGATCTGAGGTGCCTAGTAAGGTTGCACTTTTCTGCTGGCTGGCATCCATTGGGGAAAAAAAAAATTGAGAAAGCGGTGGATGATTTGTTTGTGGATTGATGCTTCATGTGTAAGAATGATGATGAATCTATTGACCATTTATTTCTTCATTGTAAGGTGGCCAAGACTTTTTGGGATGAGATTTTTGGTAGGATGGGTATTGTTTGGGTGATGCCTAAGCAAGGGGTGGATCTCTTAGCTTGTTGGCAAGGTTTTAAGGGGAATCATCATATCATTGCCATTTGGAGAATAATCTCTTTATGTTTGATGTGGTGTTTATGGTTGGAAAGAAAAGAGCGGTGCTTTGAAGATAGAGAATGCTCTATGGGACAACTTAGAAAGTTTTCTTTAGTACTTTGTATATTTTGGGCAAAGGCTCTTGTTTTGAATGGAGATACTCTTCATGATTTGCTTTTAGCCTAATCTAGTTCCTAGCTTGTATTTAGGTGTTTATTTTGTATACTTCTTGTGTACTTGGACTATGCCTATTTAATTGTCCATAAAATTTTCTTATCACTTATCAAATAAAAAATTAACGAAAGTCCATTTGCTTCTACAACCCACAGTCAATTTAAATAATTGAAAGGAGTAATAACAATTAGGAAGAAGGTGATATTGGAGTTCTTTTTATTTGGGTGTACTATTATAATGATTTTTTCTTTTTTCTTTTCTGCTTCTTGATGAATATTTTTAATTCTTAAATAGCTGGATTGCGGCAGTATCCAAGGAGGGCGGCAGCATTTTAAATTCGAAAATATGTGGCTGAAATGAAGGTTTTGTGGAAAGGGTTAGGCAATGGTGGTCTTCATATCAAATTCACGGCACCCCTAGCTTCATTTTTGTAGGTAAACTGAAAGCTTGAAAAAAAAGATTCAAAGTTGTGGAATTCTCAATCCTTTGGTGATATAGGTAACAAAAGAAGTCTATGTTGGAGAAGTTACAAGAGGTAAAAAGGATACAGGAGGGTTGGGTTCTTGGAGGAATTATCCCGGAAGTCTGAGCTAGCTTCAAAATTAGAGAGGGTTATTTTATTGGAGGAGATCTCTTGGTGTTAAAAATCAAGGGCATTGTGGTCGAAAGAAGGAGACCCAAGTACAAAGTTCTTTCACAGAGTGGCCAACTCTCATAGGAGAACATTGAGATGCTGAATATAAATGTTGTGGATTGTATGGAGGCTCTTGTGATTTGAGAGTATGCTGCTGGGTTTTTTTTAACACTTGCTCACCAAACAGGTGGACTGGCTTTTGAGTAAATTGACATGCAGCACATCTCTTGGTTGGAGAGGCCCTTTGAGGAGATGGAGGTTCACGGTGTGTAAGAAAAATGGTCAAAGACAAAGAACCTGGTCCAGACTGTTTTTCTATGGGATTCTTTCAATCATGTTGGGATGTGGTGAAGGACAATTTAATGAAGGTGTTCCAGGCATTCTATCCAGTTGGGAATATTTGAGAAAAGCCTTAATGTTACTTTTATTGCCTTTATTTCCAAGAAGATTGGGGCATCGAAGTGAAGGATTACCGGCTCATTAGTCTTGTAAATGGAATGTATAAGATTATTTCCAAGGTGCTTACAAATCACCTATGGGAGATTTTGGAGAGAATCATTACAGAATCCCCAAAATGCATTTGTTAAGGATAGGCAAATCCTGGACTCAATTATCATTGCCAATGAATGCCTAGAAAGTAGGCTCAAATTTGGAAATCTAGGGATCCTATGTAAGTTGGATATGGAGAAAACTTATGATCATGTCAACTGAGAGTTTCTGCTTTACTTGCTTGGAAGATATGGTTTTTGGGAGAGATGGTGGTCATGGATTAGATGATACATTTCAACAATGAAGTTTTCAGCCTTGGTGAATGATGTTCAGTTGGTTTCTTTAATAGCTATTGAGGTCTAAGACAAGGGGTCCCTTTGCCCCACTCCTTTTTGTCATCGTTATGGAGGCGCCTATCAGAATGATCTTAGCCTTGGTTGACAATGGCTTTATGGTTGAATTCTTAATTGGTGACCCCAATAGGGGTTCTCTTAACATTTCTCACTTGTTGTTTATACATGATAGCTGATGTTTTGTAAGGCAGAACAATACCAGATTCGGGCATTGAAGGACTTCTACCTTGCTTTGAAGCAATATAAAGTGAATTTCAACATATCAGAATTAGTGCTAGTGGGTAATGTTCACAACATCAGACAGTTGGCTAACACTCTTGAATGTAAGGTCTCCTCTCTTCCCATGAATTACCTTGGTCTTCTTTGGGGGTAGCCTCAAGGGCTAAATCAATTTGGGATACAATGATTGAGAAGATTGAGCGCCTATTGGCAGGAAGAGATTATGCTTCTCGAAAGGTGGTAAAATCACCTTAATCAAAAGCACTTTGTCTAATTTACCAATGTGTTTTTTATTTGTATTCCCAATTCTAGTGTGGTGACCCATATCAAGAAACTTTATCCTAATTTCCTTCGGAGTGGTTTAGTGGACAAATTCAAATTTCATCTGGTCAAATGAGATAAGGTATGCTCCCCAATCTCTTCTAGTGGGTTGGGAATTAGAAATTTGGGATTTTCAATTGGACCTTACTATGGAGGTTTGTGGGTCCCCCCCCTCCCCCCCCCGGCCCCGGCGGCCAGGGGGCAGGGGTTACTAGGAAGGTACATACATGGGATGGGAATATGGAAGCACATTACGAGGGTGAGGGTTTTTTGCTCAGCAAACTATACTGCTGTTGGGAGATGGTTCTAGAATAAAATTCTAGAGCGATCCATGGTGTGGAGATAACGCCACTAAGGACTCATTCCCTTCAGTTTTCAAGATTGCATATGAGAAAGAAGCATTAGTGACTAATTGTATGGAGATATCTGGTGACCTAGTCCAATGGAACGTGACTATCATTAAAGCGGCAAGATTGGAAAATTGGCAACTTTGTTAAGTTCTTTAGTCTTCTATACTCCATGAAACTGAGAACTCAAGGAGCTCACATGTTGTGTTGGGTACCTGTAGATAAGAGTACATTCTCAGTTTGTACTCTTACATAACCGTAGAATAATCAATTTCTATGGAGAAGGATTTGGCAAAATAAGGCACCTCCCAAAGTAGTATTTTTGCTTGGGCAGCATCACTAGGTAAGATTTTGACGATAGATAACTTACGAAAATGCAAAGTGATAATACTAAATTGGTGCTGTATGTGTAAAAAAAGTGGTGAGGCTGTGGATCATCTTCTACTACACTGTGAGATTGCTAGAGCACTATAGGATGAAGTGTTCAGTAGGTTAGAGCTAGCTTGGGTTATGCTCGCCACAGAGGGTGAGCTTTTGGCCAGCTGGAAAAATTTACAAGGTATTCCACAAATCACAACCTTGTGGAAAATCGTTCCTATATGTATCCTATGGTGCCTATGGAAGGAGCAAAATGACCGTCTATTTGAAGACAACGAGCGCTAGAAGAAATTAGATTACTTTTTGTCAGCACTCTATTTCCATGGGCCACAGCTGTAGACTTTAGTGGCCATGATTTTCATGAATTTCTTATTTCCATTTGTTCTTCTTAAATAAGTGTTACCTCTTGTATACCATCTTGTATACTTGAGTTAAGTCTATTCTTATTAATATAACTGTTTGTTCTTATTTCATGAATTTCTTATTTCCATTTGTTCTTCTTAAATAAGTGTTACCTCTTGTATACCATCTTGTATACTTGAGTTAAGTCTATTCTTATTAATATAACTGTTTACATATTAAAAAAAAGAAATCTTGATGACTATTTCGTGGTATGGCCCATTATATATTTGTGCAAGGTACATGATAGTTTTATTCCCCGCAAATGAATCCTTGAGATTCTAAACAACAATAATTTCCCTTAAAATTTTACTATTTCCAACTAGCATTTTGTTATATCAAAAGGAAACTTGCTGTAAAATCTAGTATAAAAAGATAGATGATTTTCATGATAAAAAATAAGAGAAATGCTACTCATCATCCCACGCACACACTTTACATATTTTAAAATTACTTTTTATTATATTTTAATTTATTTTGTTTGTTAACCAAATTGAATTGTCCTACTTATCATCCATACACCGCATATTTATTATAGAAAAAATGAAGAAACAAAATAAAATAGGTGTGGTATGTGGTGTGTGGTGTGTGGTGATGATAAGTAAAATTATTCAAAAAAGAAAGCCTGACACCATTTTCTTAGGTGATTGAGTTGGAAAAAGTAATAATAATTTTAAGTCTTTTCTTTTGTTTCACTTTGTTCACACTGGACGTGTAGTAATTTTATTCTCAATATTAATTAAATCTTAAATCCTAATGTTTTTCCCTATCATGCTTTGGCTCCATCCTAAAATAACGAAGGTACCTAGTATGTGCCTACAAAAACTATCATAGGGGGAGTAACTTGGGTAAGTGACAGCTCTAAGGACCTTAAGACGTCTAACATTCCCCACCTCCACTAACAATAATTTGGGCAAATCTAGAACCACTAAACTAACATGGATAGTCTTTCATGTAGTAAATTTCACTAAAGAGCTCAAAAAATAAACCCATATACATAGGATGTGTATAAGAGAAATACCTCAATTAAAGTAGAAAAAGATACAAGAAAGTCCTATAGCAGCTTTCAAAAGAAAAAGTGTACTGAAAAAAAATTGTTCAAGACTTGATCTCACATTGCTATGGCTTGACCTTGTGGATCCATCAACAACGAACAACTTCTTCAAAGGAAACTTGAGGGAGGAAGCAAGCTTTTCGATTTTCTCCCTGAGTTCACCTTCTGGGAGCTTTTTTTGCAGCATATCAAGAAAAAAAAGACCATTAAATCAAACATAATAAACGAGTAATTTGATTTACTCAGTTAAGGATAAAAACCTTGAATACTCACAGGGGTGAACTTATTAAATAGTGGGGCTATTAGAATAGGGTAGAGCGTCATCATTACGATTGAAAGAACAAACATAAACCCCCAAAGATAGATTGCCAGGTAAGGACCTCCTTTCTGCATCCACAAGATGAAACCACCACTGAGGCAGGAATTCACAATAACATACAGAACAGAGAGCAGATAAGACGGGTTGTAAAGAACTCAAGTTCTAGAGAAAGTAATACCTAATCATGTTAATCAACAACAACCAAAAAGCATAAATACTAGGTATTGATGCATGATCTTACCTGTACGATTATAATTATTGCAGAAACAATAGGTGGGCCAAGGATAACAGAAAGGCAAATTCCTTTAAATAAGTCCCGAAAGAATAATAATAATGTTTGCTGTAAAACAGATGATAATAGTGTCAAGCAGGGTGAAATGGGATAGAAGGCTGAAAAAAAAACAAATTGAAAAGAAGTTTTTTACCAGTTTCAGAAAAATGGGAAATAAAATCAGAAGTGTTCCAAAATACCAAATCAGGAAACCAGGAAATAACAAGATATAAACATGTTCAGAGGACATGTAAAGAATACAAACTTTATTGAAACCATGGCGGGCCTCAATGACAAAAGTTGAGTACAAAGAAAATGGCAAATCCGTGATCTGCATAAACAATTCCAAAAGAAACTATCAGTGCTAGGAGATCACAATATAGTAGATATGCATAACTTTGTTGGTGCAATCATACAAGCTCATAACTTCGTATCCATCGCCACCACAAGTCATTAAATAAAACAGAAAAAATGAAAAAGAAGGAAACATGGCACGTAGAGGAAATTTCTGGAAATATTCATAACCAGAAAGACCTATACACACCCCTTCTAACATCTGACTTTCACGTCTAAACAACATCTCATGAACCCTTCCAAATCAAGGTCCATGAGCAAACTAATAAGATTTTCAGCAACATAATCACAAGACAAGTAAGAACCAAAGCAACATATCTATCTACTCAGCAGCAGATGGCACTTGATTGAGCTGAATGTATCATGACATTTGAAGATACAATACACGTGAATTTTCTCATTAACAATAACGTTGAAAGATCAATTTATTTTTTAGATTAAGGAGGAAAATTCACATGCTCACCTGTGACCAAACCATAACACCAGCCAAAAATGCAAGTGTGTGTAATATCTCATTCTCTGCATTGAGGCCAATTAGCACCACAAATTCTTCTGATTTCTGCATTTATAACAAGAAGAAAAAAAGGATGACAAAACTTCAAGTGGGGTGTAAAATAACACAGCATCCAATAACTCACCTTCCAAAACCAAGGCAATACTCCATAGAACAAAATTGCAGAGTCCATCAGTATGGTCACAAACTCATGAAAGAAATGGAAATGGCTGAAAGGAAAAATGTTGCATCAGGAGATAGCAGTAGTGAAAGTTGTAGAAGGAGTAGTAGTAAGTAAAATCATTAACATTATGTACTTTAATGTTAAAAGCATGACGGATGGAAGCTTATTTGAGAACTCCACAATACATCAATTTCAAGTATCAATTGAAACTGAAAAACAAACCTTTTATCAAGACTATAATCTCGAGACTTTTCAAATTTCTCTTGGCTGATCACTCCCTCCAAAGTTTTTGGGAGAGTTGGCAGTTTGAGGGCAGAATGTTGCCGTAGATCCAGATAAGTTTCAAAGATATACATTAAAATCATGAAACCTGGAATATACAATAAAACCATGAAACCAGGAAAAAATATATCCTGAAGAAAGGGGCAGGGTGGCAAACTCTACACCAAATAGAATCAACCATTATTGCAGAGGGAAGGTGGGAGATCAATTCCAAACAATAAGAAAACAAAAATACCATGAAATTAAAATGTGGGGCAAACAAAAAAGTAACAAGAAAAAGTGTATATGGTCTCATAAACACATCCACTCCAGAACTCACAACGTTTAACATATACTACCTGCAGCATCATAAACAAAAACAAAGCAATCATCTTTAACCAACTCTCTTTGCTCAAATTTATCAAATAATAACATGAAATAGCAACAAATCCGCAAGCCTTTTCAATGTCTGAGTCAAATGCCATCGATCATTTTCTTTTGGAAGTAAAATGCCATAATAGCATCACAGCCAACAAAAATATTTACACCTTTCACTTAAAACTGTCTTGAAAAGTTATAATTAATAGCTAAAACATATGTTCGATAAGTAGCTATTTCATTAATAGCCAAAACATGTGAGAGATTAAAAGGGAAATTTAACTTTGAGCTGGTAACGCCAACGATTAATTATCTTGGGCAATTTGCTATCGGTCTTGCAGAAATCTCTTGTCCACCTATTCAACTAAAAGATAACGGAAATCTCACTCCAAGTACGCCCTGAGGTCGTATTGAGTACAATAAGCTAAAAGCTGTTGTAACACGCACGGGCGTTACAGGTATTCATTTAGCCCCACCAATAAGCTAAAAGCTTCCATCTTAGCGGAACATTGTCTCACTACCCGGTATTTGAAATACCAACTAATGCCGAAACAATAACTTCGAAAGGTGATGTTAAATAATAAGAGGAACAATAGAAGAGAAATGAACAGACTGAAATTTACGCTACTGAGAACTTACCACAAGTAAAGAAAGACAAAAATCAGCTAAATAAAAAGAAAACGAAGGACCAAACCCTAATTGAACAAATCGTTGTAAAATGTGTGAAACGGGAGGAGGTGGAAATTTCCTCGAAACGATATACTATGAAAAAGAAAAGACAAAGCAGCAAAACCCGTTAGAGAGAGAGAGTACCAACGACGGCCTCCATGTACGGAAACGCCATTTTTCCTGACTTTCAAGCTGCAGTCTGAGAGAGAGAGAGAGAGAGAGAGAGAGAGAGAGAATTACCTCTTCTGAAGCGTGTGGGTGGATATAGAAACGGGGAAGTGTCGGATCCGAGAAAACTCGACCCGAACTTTGACCCTAAACTAATAAATAAATAAATAAATCCCGAATTCTTCCCCCCAAACAGACAAAACTAGTCAGGTTTGGTTGAAAGAAATTGTGACATTTTCTATTAAATAATGAAGAAATGGAAATAAGATAAAAGTTTAATACACAATTATAAAATGTTCAATTTAATAGTGAGTTAAAGGGTGATTGTGTTCTATAACAATTTTGATGAATTTTACAGAATTTAACATATCAAAGTATTGAAATGACCACGATAAAAAAATATAAAAATCAACAAAAAAAATCAAAATCTAAGAAAATTGTGAAAATAATAAGCAAAAAGATTTTGATAACAAAGAATAAACTTTTGAAGATTTTTTTAGAAGAAAACACTTTGATTGCTTAGCAGCCATCAATAAATTTACTACAAGGGAAGATCCATCTAGATAAGAAGGGCTCGAGCCCAGAAAGGAAACAGACTCAAGCCCCAAACAAAGAAGAGACAAGCCAGTGTGGGCGGGCTCCCAACCTTAACGAGACACGCCCAAGTATCAACTAGATAGCAAATGTCCGACTCGAAAAAGGTCGAGGACCCACAAAAAGAAGCATCTCAAAAATAAGGACACGAAAACGATGCATGGGCACTACATTAAATAAAGATTAGACGAATACAATGCCGCATTAAATGTTAAGTAAGTCAGAGACATACCGCATTAAATTAGAGCTAAAAATCCCGATCACATAGTAGCAGGAAGTAAAGAACCGCATTAAGACGTTTGCCTCCTGACCCCTCTCGATAACTCTGCTCGAGGTAAACCTGCCCGTCCTGACATAGCCGAATGAATGATGACTGGGTAGACAAACAAGACATTTCTATAATTCTTCCCCAACAAGCAAGATTCAGACAAACTTATAAATAACACTATATCTTCTAGAATAGATGTTACGTTTTCTACTCTTTTTACTATTGTCTATTTCTCTTTTACACATTCAATCTCACTTGACTTTATCATCGGAGCGGTCTCCGACTCCCTACCTCCCCCTCTCTCATAATCAACAATAATACAAAATTAAACCAAAGTTGTTGCAGTATAGCAACTTCTAAATCTTGAACTTTTCTATAGTTTCACCTACAAGAAAAAGGATTAAAACTTATAGACAACTTTAATACAATTAACAACTATGATTAAAAATACATCTTTAAATACTTTTGAAACTGATTGTGAGATTATATGATTGAATGAGTGAATTTGGATCTATCCTCGTATATCTAATTAAAAGACAATTCATTTTATCATTTACTTTTTCTATTATCAAACATTTATAAGTAAATATATTTGATCTTGGATAACCTGGTGATTCCTTAACAAAAACATAGTATGGAAAATAAAATACAATATTTTTTTATGTTGTGTACTCTGACCACTTTGAATATATTTAAAATCAAGAAAATTGAAATTAGCGACCTAATTATCCATTCTGAAATATAGAAATTATGAAAATTTAGGTTGATATAGATCGACTTTAAGATAGGCATGCCAAATCTCATCTCGTAAGTTAGTATCAGATTTTCATATTTGTAGATATAATCCTAGATCCCGTTTCAAAGATGTGGCATCCATTTCTTCATGTTAGATTTTTAGAGTTTTAAAATGATGCTCATTAGTAATAGAAACATCATGTTTTATTATGATAGAATTTGTGACGCCCCTAATTTACGTTCATAATTTAACGCAAATTGAAGTGTCAGGGTAAGTAATACTTGGCTGCTCATCCACATACTTATCGAAATTTAATGCAAATTGCAACGAAAAAGTTTTGAATAAAATTAAATTCTAGTGATCACATAGTAGCATGGAAACCATAATATCCACATTATCCATTTCTTTTAAAGAAACATTATATCCTTACATGCATAACCCAGTTAGTATTTTTTAGCCAAAATACAAACTTATCAAAATTTCAACTTA
Source organism: Platycarya strobilacea (assembly GCA_036898215.1). Taxonomy (NCBI): domain Eukaryota; kingdom Viridiplantae; phylum Streptophyta; class Magnoliopsida; order Fagales; family Juglandaceae; genus Platycarya; species Platycarya strobilacea. Next base: position 10,595,922 of record CM072545.1, read on the forward strand.
GGGCCACTTAGGCTCCTTCACTTCGGGAAAACTCTTCTCCGTGCTGATGCTCATCTCTACTACTATCAACTAATTAAAAACTTATAAATAGAGAGAGTATTCCGAGAGCCCTTTAAGGTTCTTTCAAGTCTCTCGAGTAACTAGAGTCATGCTCATGCTCGATGTCGATATCCTGCAGTTAAGTTTAAATTCTCAAAAGAGAAAAAAAATATACAAAAATGAGATTTCCAGGGAAATCTCAATAAGTACACATTAAACTTAATAAAGCGATAGAGTAACAACATATCAATAAACGGGAAGAACATACATCATATAATATGCTTAATGTGACTTATACATGACTTAGACTTATGATCTTCATGGATTCACTCTATCATATCTAAACTCTTATTTTTTTTTTCGTAACATTGTAAGTCCTACTTGTTTCGTATCATCGACAAACCTCCCCATCAAATATTACTTATTTCGTATCATCGACAGGCTTAGGTCCTGCAGGCTTTCATATCCTCTACAGGCTTAAGTCCCTACCAGTTTTCATATTCTCTACAGGCTTAGGTCCCTGCCGGTTTTCAAATACTCGACAGGCTTAGGTCCTTTCCGGCACGTCAGTCATACGGGCGTATCGATGGTCCTTATCATGATGTGACTGACTTATTAATCTTTCCACTTGTTAAGTTTTCTTAACCTATTTTCTTAAAACAGACTTCATGACTTATGACGACACATATATTTGACGAAATGCAGCATACGCATAAACATAGACTTATGACATGCATATTTCGTGACTTCATGATTCATATAATATATAAAAACATGTCACAAGAACATATCTCACATATACATATACATACGTCACATAAATTCATAACGTCAAAACTTAACAAATAATACATATGCAATTAAATAACATATTAAAATTTAATTTAATCAAGGGCTGGCCGAATCTTCATGGAAAAATATTCTTAATTATTTATCAATTTTAACTTATTCCACTCAAACCCATAAATTTGCATAATTTTATAGTTTAAATATTTTTAAGTGTTACTTGAACTTTTCTTATGTATATATATATATAATGTTATTATTTTATTTTATCTTTTTAGCATAATGATTCTTAAAAATTATTCTAATATATTAAGGTTTCTAAACTTATTATACAAGTTAAAAATCTTATTCAAATAATTTACTAGAAGTTTTAAAATGAAGGAAAACATTCATTTTTAAGAGTTTACCTACTCTGTTTTGCACATTGTTCCTTCATAGAATTCTTAACTCTTAAATCTTAAAAAACAAAAGTTGTATATCTATGTCTTATATTTCTATAGCCTTTTGAGTCACTCAATTTCGAAATCACACTAATAAGTTATGACCATTTTATTGTAGGATGTTAAATTAAATTTGTCAACTTAACTTCCATCGAAGTCCGAAAATTACAAGACTTGTTTCTTCATTCTTTTCCATAGAAAAATATTATATTTTCACATAATCATCTTAATATAATATCATAGAATATATTTCTATGATCTCATAATTTTTCTAATATATTTCCATCGCAAAAACCACTTCAAAATCCAATATGTTTTAACTTAACACATAATCAAAAATTAAACTTAAATAAATATCAAATATAACTCAATCATCAAACCACTTATTCTATGTCAAGATTAAGTTAATATACGCACTTATAAATTTTTCCAAAACTAAATTAGTAGTCTTGAATGGATCTTGCACTTCCTTTCTCTCCAAGGCTCCTAATTAGCTTTCTTTTGAGGTATGTGTGTTTTGGGTAAGTTTTCTTGTATTTTTCTTGATTTTCTCTCAAGGTGAATGTGAGGCTTCTCTAAAAGGAAACAAATGGAAGATTGAGAGTCTATTTATAGAAGTAAAGGTATTGGAAGGCTTGAGACAAGAGAGGGCATCTCAGCACCTCTCTTTAGCCGAGTGATGTGTTTCTCTTCCCCTTAATTTGCAAGGTAATGATCAACCCTATATCTCATGATTTCACTAGATTTTCATCCCATGACTAAGCTTCTTCCATATCTAAAATAATTTTAAATCAATGATTTAAATTATTACAGCACATAGGAAAAAGAAATGGAACAAATCTTAGCATATCTAGGATATGCTTAAACTGGCCACTTAGCCTTAATCTGGCTCTCACGTTTTTAGATCATATCCCCCCCCCCATTTTGCCACATGGTCCAGCCTTCCTAGACATTCTTATAACATCTTAGAAGAATCCCCTTAAGGTTTGGTTGGCTATTGGTTGAGAATGGAGGGGCAACTTGACTGGTTTAGTTGGTTCTCCTCCAATTAGATTTGTTCTCACTTCTCTCATGGTTATATACAAAATTTTCTTCTAGAAAATCTTCCACCAGCAAGTAAAAACCTTTTTACATATATCTAGAAGATAAACATGTAAAGAACTAAACAAATTGGAGCTTCTAAAGTAAGTCGGTGGTTTGATTTATTTTTGGGCTTCAGTTTACGCTCAACACAGATCAGTCCACTTCCAGTCCAAATAACTCATTAATCCACCTTGATTCTTCAAAAACTTAAAACATGAAAATTTTATATCATCCTCTTAGTGATCCATAGGATTTTGAATCACCTAATTATGAGATCAAAATGAGAGATATATGATTAATTCACCAAAATACGTCAAAACCATCCGATAACACCCAATCCAAGTTCTCCATTTGTTTTTCTTTGTTTTCTTACCCATCAAGGCTTTTAGATGAATTTTTATCAAATTGACACATGTTTCCACACATTTCAAGACCTCAGAAAGTTTGATAACCAATCAAAATTTTCGCCACATGGCTAAACATAAGACAACTCATCTAAGTCGGTTACTAGTTGACTCATATTCCTGTTCGTCCACTTCACACTAGATTTCGTCCTTGATACATTCATTATCTTCAAAAATCAAAAACATAAAAATTCTATATCTCTGTCTTAATGTTCTATAAGAATCGGAATAACCTCGTTCTGACCTTATATGAAAGAGTTATGCTTATTACACAAAAACCCAATAGATCAGCCCGATAACTCATTTTGGCACACCAAGTGTTTGATGTTTTGTTCTATCACTTCCTCTTGAATTTCTTTCTCAAATTTCAAAAATTTACCTCTTTCTAGGTCCAAATAGAATTTTTCTAGTTGATACCTTATCACAAATCTTAAAGGTCAATTCAAAATTTATTTTAGAATGCATCTAAGTCTCAAATCCTATTTTTATGGAAAAAAAATATCCTTTCAATAAATCCCTTTAAAATATTTTCAAGTAAATGCTTTATCTTAAACAATTTAGGTTATTACAAAAATATTATGTTCAATTATTACCGAACTCTCTAAATATATATTAATATTCAGATTATCAAGTCTTTTTTGAAAGAAAAAAATCACCAATTCTCGATTTGGTCATTTTTTTTTAAGTTTTATAAAAAATTTATGAATCAAGAATAAACACGAAAGTACCTAATAATACAACCGTTGTTAAAATTTATTTTATAGTTTGCATGCTATTAATAAGTAAGTGAACAAAAAATGCATGTGAATAACACAAGTTTTTTTCTTTATTCTACTTCAATTAAATAGTACAAATTTGATATAATTCTCATGATCTCATCCAAATCTTGGGCAAAGAAGTTGGCCGAGTGGCCTATAAAAAAGTGTATGAACTAACAAGTATTTTATTTTTTGTTTCTTAGATCAATAAACAGCAAACCAAACACCTTTTATAGAATAATAGGCAAAATTTCCAGTTCTTTCAACATAGTTACATAATGCCCCACATTTTTATCACCTCAAATATTTTTTCATCATATAAGTACATTTAACATTATATATTCATGTTTTTTCATGGGTTATTTTAACCTTATTTCCTCTCTCGTAGAGGCTTTTCTTTTAACATTATTTCCTCTTTCTTAGAGGCTTTTCTCTTGTCCTCGTACAAGTAGTCATCCTACCACAAGAGTAAGTCTTCTACTGTCGGGTGGGATTTACATACATTTTCTATAGGATAGGTTTGACAGTTATGTGGGATGAAAGATGATATGGAGAGTTATATAAGAAGCTCTCTCATTTTAAGAAAATGAGGAGATCCTGGTTGACATAAATTTGCTTGAGCAAACGATAATCAGAGGCAAGAAATGCTTAATCACATCCCTTCAGTCTTTTGATAAACACCTTGTTGTGATCTAAGCCTTCTTACTTACAGAACTCAAAAAAACAGTTAAACTTATATACAATTACAAGAAATAAACTCGAAAAACAGAAAGATGCAAGAACAAAAATTAAAAAAGAAAATCAAACACAAAATATACTTGATTCAATCCAAATTATCTATATCCACAACAGGAACAATCTAAGAATCCTTTATTGATGAACAAATCATGAAAAAACTAGAGTTTATAACCACACACAAGTTTCCTTTCTCTCTCGGTATCAAGCGTTTAGGATTTCCTCTCAATTTCTCTCTATCGGGATTTCTCATAAATTGGGAATGTGAGCAATGCAGCAAGTTACAAATGAAAAACTAAAGGCCTTATATACATTTACATATGATTACAAAATAGCCATTACAGCCACCTTAATGGATTACATACATGAGTCTTCATATTTGTTGAGCTTCGCCCTTCACGTGTAGATAAATGATTGATACCTTTCTTCAACACACCTCTTGCTAAAAGAACTTGGGAGGACCTACAAAAAAATAAAACCAGGATCAAAGAATCATCTTTTTGGGTTTGATTAAATGATCTACCATTGCATGCTATGAATGAGAAGGTGGGGAAATGCTATTGGCATTGTAAAAAAAAAATGATATTGAGTAGGAAGATGTGGTGTTGGGGGGAAGGGGCGGGCAATCCCAAAATCAAAGTTTGATTGGACATTAGACAACCCCTCTTGAGGGGAAAGTGAATAAATCTTGGGCAGTATGATTTTTGTTGCATTAGGTTTGTGTATGAACGCATTTCCAACTTTTTCAATTTCTACGGAAGCTTAGGACACAATAACGTGATTGTATTCTATGGCAAAAGAATGACCAATATCAAGAAGAAAGTCTATGATTTTGACGATGTGGAAAACGTATTTTGTCAATTGTGAAGAGTTTTACCAAACATTACATTGATGCTAGAGTGAAAGAAGTAGAGGGTGAGGAAAGGGAGTAGCCGCAATTAACAAGCATTTATGGATACTCAAATCCAACAAAAAGGCGTGAAACTTGAAGGCTCATCTAGTCTTTAAAAAAGAACGATAATCAAGCATGGCTAGTTTTTGGAGATTTCAATGAAATCCTATGTAGACAAGAGATGGAATGAAAAGCCAGGCCAGAAAAACAAATGGAGGGATTCATAACTTTAGTGGATGAATGTGCTATGCATGACGAGATATGAGAAATATACATATATGGATGTTGTGATCAATAAGATTTCAGTGTGTAGTCAGAAATTGAAGGCGTGGAACAAGTAGACTTTTGGATTAGTGCATAAACAATTCTAACAATCCATATTACATCTCTAAGCTAGTGACCCTCACTACTTGAGAATTGTGGAACACCAGGCAATTAGAAATAAATTACATAGTTGGTTAGAAATAGAAAATATTTATGTAGATAATGATCAAAGGATTTGTAGTTAAAATCAAGAGACCAAAACACAAGTATTTTCATAATTAAACTTTATAGAAAAGGAAGAAAGATTTTATTGTACGCCTGAAGGATAAATAAAGGATGTGGCAGGTTGAGGAATGCAGTGATAAGGTAATTCTAAATTACCTTCAAGTTTTGTTTGCTACTTCAATTCAGAGAAAGGATATGAATTTCTAGGAAGGTTTAAATGGGAGAATATCTTAAACCATGAAACGTGAGCCTACTAAGGTTTACTAAAGAAGATGTGTGCATAACATTAAACCAAATGGATCCTATTAAAGCTCCAGGCCCTAATGGCATGGTGCCCATATTTTTTTAAAAGAATCCGCACATAGTTGGTAATAGGAGTGTAATTAGTCCAGTCCGAGGGGATCACGACTGAAATTTCACTCATCATTTTTGCCAACCAGACTGTTAGTTATTGGTCCATTTAGTTTGATTTAGTCCATGTACATTTTTTCTTCTTTTTTCTATTTTTGACTGAAAAAATAATACAAGATGTTGCCCAGATGACTAACACAAGAGGGGGGGTGAATTGAGTTGTATTTAAAAAAATAACAATTATAAATCAAATATATAATATAAAACATAAAGAAAATATGAAACAACAATAAATATAAATAGTAAGAGTAAGAGAGAAGCAAACTCAGTATGTTAACGAGGTTCGGCCCCACTGCCTACGTCATCGCCTCAAGCTACCTCTTGAGAATTCCCAAATCCACTATTCAATTTCCTTTAGGTGGAGATAGAAACCTATTACACCTTTGAGCAGCACCGCTCCAAAGAATCCGTGTAGAACACCCTCTACACTTCCAATCACCTTACACTTGGTGATTTAACTATTCCCCGTGTAGAACACCTTCTACACACACAAGGGTTATACACACCCTTTTACAAATACAAGAGTTGATAGTAGGTAGACTATCAAAGTACACTCCTCAATGAGTGAGATAGAAACAATACAGCGCAACATATATCTCTCTCAACAAGAACAAGAATTAAGGCTCAAAACTTTAGAAAAGAGAGAATGAGAGCTTTGAAGAAATGATGCAAAACTTAGCAATAGATGTGTAAGCTCTTGTTGTGAATTTTGCAAAACTCAAGTGAGCTATTTATAGGCAAATGAGTTTTCAATTTCAAATTTGAAAAAATTCCCATGTTAAAATTATCATCATTCACTTTTCAAAAATTTCAAATCTAATATTTTTACTTTTTGCATATGACAAAAGGAGCACACTTTACTTTTCAAAAATTTCAAACATAATCTTTTACTTTTTGCATATGACAAAAGGAGCACACTTTACTTTTCAAAATTTTCAAATAAAAACATTTACCTTTTGCATAAGTCAAGAAAAGCATCCACTACTTTTGAAAATATTCAAATAAAACATGCACATGTGAAAGATGACAATCAATCATCTTAATATTTTCAAAATTCAAACCTTTAATCATGTCATGCACATGTGAAAGATGACAACCAATCATCTTTCAAAATTTTCAAATTTAATTTTCAAAATATTCATGCATATGTGGAAAATGTATTTTAATAAAATATTAATTTTGAGCCTTAATCCTAATTTCAAATTTTTTAAGAGATTTACAAAATTACTCTATGATTTTAATGTGAATTTGTTCCCTTCTTGCTCATACTTGCTTCCTTGATGTGCTTAATTCTATTGTGTGGATAACTTGAGCTTGAGACTCCTTTATTCTTTGAATTCATTTGTTATCATCAAAATCCATTTGTAGATTTACATGAAACTTGAAATCTTGGGTTCAACAATCTCCCCCTTTTTGATGATGACAAATGCTTGATAGAACCTGAATCCTGTATTAATACTTAAGCTCCCCCTGAGAATGTGCGTTAGTTTTTCAAGCAAAAATATAAACATAATTCCAAGCATATATAACAAGTTTAGCAATTTAAACAATGTTAATGTTCTAGTCTTAAACTTCTCCCCCTTTTGGCATCATTAAAAAGGAATCATAATTAACTCAATAAGATATATTCCTACAATAACCAATAGACAAATAAAACACTGCGTTAGTAGAGACTGTAGAGAATTCGGTGTGTAGCCACACGTGTTCGACAAAACCTGCAAAGGCTGGAGGCCTAGTTTCGGTAATTCGGTGCGGAAGGAGATTTTGTAAAGAGCTGAATAATTGAAACCATCCGTACCCGACAAAACCTGCAAAGGTTGAAGCCGAATTTTATCATCTTGGTGCGGAAGAAGATTTAAATCCGCTTGATGTTATTGACGAATTAGATGTTCCAGAGATTTGAAATTGAATAATTAAAATTATTCGTGTCCGACAAAGACAACAAAAGCTGCAGGCCTAGCTCTGGCAATGTGGTGCGGAGCCATGCATATCCGACAAAACCTGCAAATGTTGGAAGTCTAACTCTGGCAATTCGGTGCAGAGCCACGCGTATCTGACAAAACCTGTAAAGGTTGGAGGCCTAGCTCTAGCAGTCGGTGCGAAAGCAGATTTAAATCAATCGCCTGATGTTGTTGACAAATGGGTTTGAAAGCTCTGAGTTTCTATAAAAAAATCATTTTCACCTATCGGATACCAAAAAAAACATCGCTTCTTGACCTAAATTCTGTTTTTTCATAACGATAGAATGACGGAAAAAAATTTGTCTGATAATCTTCCGGATTTGAATCAGGAACCGTCTCAACCAATCATTTTATCTCATGAGGTTGTCAACACCATGATAGAAGCAGAAATGCATTTTTCAAATAGAACTGATTCTGAGGTTGTTGCAGCATCAAGAACTCTCAGTGCTCAATATGCTGCCTCTGTTACGACCATGTCTCGGAGATTACTAGCGAGGGCAAATGAAGTTGATCGACTTAACAATCAAATATCTGTTCTGCATCAAAAGCTTGCAAATAAAGGCAGAAAGAATAAGAGGTTAAAGCAAGAAAATAAAGATTTGACGGAATTCGCTCGTGTTTTGAAACTTCAAATAGAGGAATCGGAACGAGTAAGAGTTCAAGCACAGAGTCAACATCAGCAGATAATGGCAGCGTTTCACGAGAGAAACAGGGACAATTATAATTAATCTCGCTAGCTTAGTTCGGTAACTTTTGACAATATGCATCCGGCATATCTTGTAAGTTTGACTAAGTAAGATTTGAAGAGATGAGAGTTTGTCTTCTACTTATTTCCATCTTTATAAAAGCAATCCTTAGCTTTATCTAATCTGCATCAAATCTTCTTTTCATTGTTGTAGTTCATCTTCATTCTCACTTTACAAAATCTTAATGGCTCATCAATTCTCCTTCAGTGCTTCTCGTGATCAATCTATTTCTGCATCTGTCGTAAGTGCCATGAAGCAGCAAAACACTGATTTGGCTAATAAATCAGATCATGATGCCATTTACGAGCTTGTGGGTCTCGGGACTCGATACTCATCTTCCATTGTTGCTTTTTCCGCTCGGTTGCAGTCCAAAACCCGCGAAATAGAGAAGCTTAATGAGAAGATCGATATTCTTCAACGACTTGTTCAAGAGTCTAACAAAAAAATAGTAGACTTAAAACAACAGAATAAGGATTTAAAATCCTTACTTGCCTCTGCATTTCGATTGCCTAATCCTTTAGACAAGGATGTCATGATGATTTATGAGGAGCAAATGCATTTGAATGATGAGGCTAAACGTCTCAAGTTTCTGTAGGTCATTTGAGATAATGGAATAAAAATATCTAGCAGATATTCATGGCATGCATAATTCCTATTTCTCTTATAATCATGCATAGTTTATCTTCTGGTAGAGGTTTTGTGAAAATTTCTGCCAATTGATCATGTGTACTAGTGAATTCTAATACAATATCGCCCTTCTGCACATGATCTCTAAGAAGATTATATCTAATTTCAATATGTTTGGTCTAAGAATGTTGTAGTGGATTCTTTGAAAAATTTATAGCACTTGTATTATCACATTTGATTGGAATGTGATTATCCATAAGTTTAAAATCCTTAAATTGTTACTTCATGTAAAGAACTTGAGCACAACAACTACCCGCAGCAACATATTCTGCCTCAGCAGTAGATAGTGCAACAGAATTTTGTTTTTTATTTTTTATTTTTTACTAAACCAAGAAACTAGTGCACGATCTAAGAAATGACATGTTCTACTAAAACTTTATCGATCATCTTTGCAACCAGTATAATCGGTACCTGAATAACTAATAAGATCGAAAGAAGTGTGTTTAGGATACCATAACTCTAAGTCAATGGTAATGGTAATGGCAAAATATCTAAAAATCCGCTTGACTGCAATCAAATGAGATTGTTTTGGAAACGATTGAAAACGTGCACATAAACATACACTGAACATAATATCAGGTCTACTAGTTATCAAATATTATAAACTACTAATCATACCTCGATATACATTTGAGTCAACTGGCTTACCGCTTTCATCTTTATCAAGTTTAGTAGTTGGACTCATTGATGTTCCAATTACCTTCGCACGTTCCATCTCAAATTTTGAGTAACTCTTTGATATATTTTGACTGGTTAATAAATGTTCCACTTTTTGCTTGCTTGATTTGCAATCCGAGAAAGAAATTAAGTTCTCCCATCATGCTCATTTCAAATTTTTCCTGCATATTCTTAACAAAATCTTGACACATATTTTCATTAGTAACACCAAATATTATATCATCTACATAAATTTGAATTAGAAGAATATCATTCTATTCATACTTGATGAAAAGAGTTATATCAATATTTCCTCTTCAAAAACATTTTTCAATAAAAAACTATTTAAAAAAACACTTTTAACATACATTTAAAAAAATTTGAAATCTTTATAACAAGTATATGCAAGTAGCATTCGAATAGTTTCTAATTTTCCGACTAGTGCATATGTCTCATCATAATCCATTCTTTCTTCTTGATTGAAACCTTGTGTTACAAGTCGAGCCTTATTTCTAGTGATGATTTTAGACTCATCTTTCTTATTTCTAAAAACTCATTTTGTTCCAATAACAGCATAATTTTTAGGTGTAGGAACAAATGTCCATACATTATTTCTTTCAAATTAATTTAGTTCTTCTTGCACAAATAGAATCCATGATTTATCAATAAGAGTTTCATCAATATTTTGGGTTCAATTTGAGATAGAAAAAGTGTGTGATTACAAATATTTCTAAGAGATGATCGAGTACTTACACCTCGTGAAGGTTCTCCTAAAATTTATTCCGCTGGATGATCTCTCACATGTTTCCACTATTTGGTTGCATCTTGTACTAAGTCTTGATGATCTTTCCTTCTATTTCCATGATCTTCTCTTTTGAATTGTCTGTAGAATACTTCATGCATACCTACAAAAATAATTAAAAACAATTCCCGGTACCCAAGTTCTTTGGGTCATTTATTTATTAGTATTAGAATAAACAAGATATTTAGGTACCCATATGGCTCTAATAGTCATTGTATGTTTTCTTCTAATAGGACAAGCAAGATAATTATGACCATTTCTATTACAAAAATTGCAAATAGCATGTGACATATATGAAGAACTTGAGTGATTATAATAATATCTTTTTTTAACAAAATTATTTTTATGAAAAGAATTTTGAATATTGGACTTTGATTTAGAAGGATTATCAAAGAAGTTTTTATAAGGTTTGTATTTTTGTTTTGGTATATATCCAAAACCTGCCTTATCAAAAACACATCTTTGACTACCAAGAAGTTTTTCAAAATTTCTTTTTCCATTCGTAAATTTTTCAATAATATTTTCTAAATCAGTTTTCTTTTTCTTCAACTCAAAATTTTCATCTTTCAAAACAATACTTTCTTTTCTTAAAATATCAATTTCGTTTGTTAAAGAAGAATTTTTCTTTTTCAAAACAGTATACTTGATACCCAATTTTTCAAATTCCTCATATACCTCTTCTAAAACATTTTGCAATTCTTCATATGAAGGATCTTCAATATTATCAAGATTTGTTACCTCAATGTCATCTTTAGCCATAAGACAAAGATTTGCTGATTCTCCATTGCTTGCTTCACTATCTGAGCTACTTGAATTATCATCCCACGTAGCTTTCATTACTTTTTTGCCTTTGTTTCGATCTTTCTTTAGCAGAGGACAATCTGGCTTGATATGACCAGGTTTATTACATTTATAACAAATTAAAGTGTCATTTTTACCTGAATCTTTCTTGGAAAACTTATTGAAGGATTTCCTTGGAGGAGTTTTATTTTTCTTTAAGAACCTCTGAATTCTTCTTACTATCATCGCAATTTCTTCATCTTTGTCGTCATTTTTCTCATCTTCATCACTTTCACTTTCATGTGGAACAACTTTAAGTGCCAAGCTTTTCTTTGACTTTCCTTCTTCTTCTCCTCTTTTCAATGTGTACTCATGGGTGATAAGTGACCCGATGAGTTCATTCACTTCGAGCTTCTTGAGGTCTCTAGCTTCAAGAATCGCTGTCACTTTTGATTTCCAACGTTTTGGTAGAGAGTTGAGAATTTTTCTTACTATCTCCACTTTGGAATAAATTTTGCCAAGAGCTGTCAAACTGTTTATGATGTTAGTAAAACGAGTGTACATACTAGAAATAGATTCATCATCATTCATCTTAAACATTTCATATTCATGAGTAAGAATATAAATTTTTGATTCCTTGACTTGAGAAGTTCCTTCATAAGTAACTTCCAAGTTATCCCAAATTTCCTTTGCTGTAGCACAAGTCATTACTCTATTAAATTCATTACCATTGAGAGCATTATATAATAAATTCATAGCAGTTAAATTCAAAGTATAAAGTCTATCGTCTCACGATTAAACTCTTCTTCTTCCTTTTTGACCTTTACTCCATCAACCACTTTTGTTGGAATATAAGGTCCATTTACAATACACTTCCAGATTTCTCGACCTTGAGTCTGAAGGAATATTCTCATTCTAATTTTCCAGAATGAGTAATTGTCTCCGCAAAAGAGTGGAGGCCGACTGCTAGATTGACTTTCACCAAATGAAGCTGCAATGTTAGCCATAAAATCTTAACTCAAAGGATAGTTAATCTTATAATAGAGTTTTAGCTCTGATACCAATTGTTGCCCAGATGACTAACACAAGAGGGGGGGTGAATTGAGTTGTATTTAAGAAAATAACAATTATAAATCAAATATATAATATAAAACATAAAGAAAATATGAAACAACAATAAATATAAATAGTAAGAGTAAGAGAGAAGCAAACTCAGTATGTTAACGAGGTTCGGCCCCACTGCCTACGTCATCGCCTCAAGCTACCTCTTGAGGATTCCCAAATCCACTATTCAATCTCCTTTAGGTGGAGATAGAAACTTATTACACCTTTGAGCAGCACCGCTCCAAAGAATCCGTGTAGAACACCCTCTACACTTCCAATCACCTTACACTTAGTGATTTAACTATTTCCCGTGTAGAACACCTTCTACACACACAAGGGTTATACACACCCTTTTACAAATACAAGAGTTGATAGTAGGTAGACTATCAAAGTACACTCCTCAATGAGTGAGATAGAAACAATACAGCGCAACCTATATCTCTCTCAACAAGAACAAGAATTAAGGCTCAAAACTTTAGAAAAGAGAGACTGAGAGCTTTGAAGAAATGATGCAAAACTTAGCAATAGATGTGTAAGCTTTTGTTGTGAATTTTGCAAAACTCAAGTGAGCTATTTATAGGCAAATGAGTTTTCAATTTCAAATTTGAAAAGATTCCCATGTTAAAAACATCATCATTCACTTTTCAAAAATTTCAAATCTAATATTTTTACTTTTTGCATATGACAAAAGGAGCACACTTTACTTTTCAAAAATTTCAAACATAATTTTTTACTTTTTGCATATGACAAAAGGAGCACACTTTACTTTTCAAAATTTTCAAATAAAAACATCTACCTTTTGCATAAGTCAAGAAAAGCATCCACCACTTTTGAAAATATTCAAATAAAACATGCACATGTGAAAGATGACAATCAATCATCTTAATATTTTCAAAATTCAAACCTTTAATCATGTCATGCACATGTGAAAGATGACAACCAATCATCTTTCAAAATTTTCAAATTTAATTTTCAAAATATTCATGCATATGTGGAAAATGTATTTTAATAAAACATTAATTTTGAGCCTTAATCTTAATTTCAAAATTTTTAAGAGATTTACAAAATTACTCTATGATTTTAATGTGAATTTGTTCCCTTCTTGCTCATACTTGCTTCCTTGATGTGCTTGATTCTATTGTGTGGATAACTTGAGCTTGAGACTCCTTTATTCTTTGAATTCATTTGTTATCATCAAAATCCATTTGTAGATTTACATGAAACTTGAAATCTTGGGTTCAACACAAGAGATTAATTAAATTAGTAAAATTAAAATGAAGTGATCTCTTTTAACATTTTATATATGGTTAATTAATATTAAAAAGTTTCATTGTACATATAGTCACCTATGATCCCTTGGATGAAAAATACATAAGTAACTTATATAAATACTATATAAAATAATATCTTATATATATAAATATTTTAATGAATATATATATACACCCACACATTCGGTTGGTCTCGATACCTAGAACTACATTCTATGGTTGGTGAGGCAAAAACAAGGCTTTCTCTTATATCAAGTATAAGGTTGGCATAAGTACCAAAATTGGAAGGAGAGGCTTTTGTCATAAGGAGGAAGGGAGACTTTAATTAAGGAACTGGAGCAAATGATCGCTAAATTCTGGTAGGGCTAGATATAGGACGAACATAATATCTATCGGGTATGTTGGAAGAAGATGAGTGAGTCTAAACAAATAACTAAGATAGAGAATCATGCAAAATAAGTCCTTTCTACTTCACAAAATCTTTAAAACCAAATACTTTCTTAATGTGAGCTTTTAGAATCAAGGTTTGTTACAATCCCTCTTATGTTTGAAGGAGAATTTGGGAAGTAAAGAAAGAGTTGGCTCTTGATTAAAAGTGGAAATTGGGAAATGGAAAATCAATAAATATATGGATCTATTAATAGATATCTAGGGTCAAGAGCTTAAAGCGAAGCAAAAGGAAGGAAGAGATCAATGACAGTGCTGCAACAATGGATAGCCTTATTGACAACCATACCAAGTGATGTGGACAAAGTGTAGAATCTGCTACCTCCATTAGCTGCAACTAAGGCTTTGAAAATTTTATCAGCCTAGGAGAACTAGAAGACATTCAAATATGGGCATCAGAAGAGGATGGAAAGTTTAGTATAAAAAATGCTTATAGGCTATTCAGAGAAATTAAGAATGGAAGATTCATGAGTTAGAGTTAGCAAATCTAAATAGATTCCAACTTCGCACGTTGATGCGGGTTTTGGGATCCATACATAAGAGAAGGTTGAGCCTTTGTAATGAACTGAAGCAAATGATCGCAAAATTCTAGTGGGGCTAGAAATAGGACAAATATAATATCCACCGGCTATGTTGGAAGAAGATGAATGAGTCTAAACAAACAACTGAGACGGAAAATCATGCAAGATAAGTCCTCTCTACTTCATAAAATCTTTAAAACCAAATACTTTCCTAATGTGAGATTTTTATAATCAAGGTTTGTTTCAATCTCTCTTATGTTTGGAGGAGAATTTGAGAGGTAAAGAAAGAGTTGGCTCTTGATTGTAAGTGGAGATTGGGAAATGGAAAATCAATAAATATATGGGGTTATTACTAGATATCTAGAGTCAGGAGCTTAAAGCAAAGTAAAAGGGAGAAAGAGATCAGTGACAGTGCTGTAACAATGGATAGCCTTATTGACAACCATACTAATTGGTGGGATGTGGACAAAGTGTGGAATCTACTACCTCCATCAACTGTAACTAAGGGTTTGAAAATTTTATTAGCCTAAGAGAACTGGAAGACATTCAAATATAGGCATCAGAAGAGGATGAAAAGTTTAGTGTAAAAAATACTTATAGGCTATTTAGATAAATTAAGAAGGGAGGATTCATGAGTTAGAGTTAGCGAATCTAAGTAGATTCCAATTTCGTCTATTGTTACGGGTTATTAAATCCATACATAAGAGAGGAGTGGGCAATTAGACAAGAAAGTGAAATGAGAGATTTTTTTTCTAAGCAAGCAAATTCATTAAACTAGAAACGTGATACATGAGGAAGGAGTGGGGTTTCCTGACAACGTCCTAAATCAACAAATAATAGTGCAAAAGAGGTGGAAAAAATAGATTTATTTGGGACCAATTTCTTGATCCCTATCCATGTCCTATTAGAGGACACCATCTTATAAAAAGATGGATATAAAGTGTTTGCTAAAAAGCTAACAATGGAACCATCATAGGAGACGGTGGATCCTCTGCTAGAAGTGGTGAGGGTAGTAGGTACACTGTCACTTTTTGTCTGGAATAGATTGAAGGAGAGGTTCATGATCCCTCTTTCAAAATAATGGATTATGGAAACTACTAAGATATGATAGTATCAGCCGAAGTCGAGTTATCGGCAATTGTCCCTCAAAGGCGGTGGTGATGCATGCGACACATACGTGTTGAGACCCCATAAAAAACCGTTCATGGACAAGGTATTAAACATACATGGACACTCGACCACTTGTGGGAGCAAGCACATCATTGGAGGACTCCCCTAGGGGTTTAGAGTATGCCCTAGGAAGTTCAGAAGAGACACATATGTCAATTGAGACGTGGCTTACTTTTTCTCACTTGACCGTGCCACGGCTCAACCCTGACAACCCCTTGACACTGTATTTGACATGTCTTGGCAGCCCTATGACTCTGCCGCTGATATGCCTTGACAATACCTCGACACTGCCGCTGACATGCCTTAGCATGCCCATCAACATGCCAGTAGCACCAGTAGCATGCACCAACAGCCCAATAGTGGCATCATCATGACCACGCAGTAGCTCAATGCCCTGACAGCACCAGCAAGCAGCCTAGCACCTAGACCCATGTTTGGGCCATGCCAGCCATGCCCATGTACAGTCCAGCAGCACCATCAAGCCATGCGCACACCAACCGCAAGCCATGGCCAGCACTTGGTTATGCCCATGGCCTTTGCCATGAACTAGCCAAGGCCACCCAATGCTCGCCCAGCATGCACCCAAACACATTCCAGCGTCCAGGCCCCTGCCTGGGCCATGCACCCAGCCCAGCCAGCATTAGTGGCCATGCCCATGCATGGGCCACCCCCAAGCCAGCAAAACAAGCGCCCAAGCATCCTGCCTAGGCCATGCCAACCGAACTAGCCATGTATCAGCATGCCCACGGCTCATGCCATGGGTCATCCTAAGCCATTCAAAGGCCAAGTCTAGTAGAGTTTTAGTTCAATTGAGATTTAATTTATCTTTTCTATTTCAAATAGGATTTGATTGATCTTTTATGGGATTTACTAGGAGTCTCTAACTTGTTATTTTTTCTTATAAATAGGACATTAGGTAGTTTATTTTACATGTTTTGATCTTTTGGCATATTTTCCTAGAGGAAGGATTTAGTATGCTAGGGGATACTTTTCTATGCTTTGCACCAGGCTTCTAAGGAGACATTTGTGAATCCCTCGGAGAGGATCTTCACCATGAAATTCTTGGATAGGTGTAATTTCATTTATTTTTCTTTCATCACCTTGTAATTTGTGAAAATGTGTGAAATGTTATCAATCTTATGAGTAGTTTCATTTCAACTATTGTTTTGCATTGTTAATCTATTTTCTAGTTGTTCTAATATTTTCTCGCACTTTCTCTCATATCAAAAATACCATAAACATTATTTTTCGTATCTTTTTATTTTCTCATAAATCCAAAAATATCAAAAAGAGTCTTCTTCTTCTTTGTCATTAAGTCTAGAAAATAATTTTCCATCTCCCAAACAATCCTTGGCCGAATTCCATAAGCCTAGGCCTAGATCAAATCCTAGTCCAACTACAACTCCTGGTCATTATCTAATTCCAATTCCTAGTCCTAATCCAACTCCAATTCATAATCCTTACCCAATTTCAATACCTTATTCTATATTCTTATCACAATACAAACTCCTAAATTATATCTTTCTTTCCATATAACTCTAGTCATCTTATCCTTATCCAACCCAACTTTCCATTATGACTTTTACAAATGAGGAGTCCTAACCTTATCCCACACTCATAGTCTAACTTCAACTCCTATAAAATAACCCTTCTTATAATAAAGCACAAGAGTCTATTCCAACAACTCAAACTCAATCCCATTAGGACTCTTACATTTTAGGAATCCTAATCCCATCCAAACCATATCCAATTCCTATATCTTATAAAGTGACCCAAACCTATCCTAAGACAACTTATCTTACATCCTAACATTATCCATATACCAAACCCTAGACCTATTTTCCAAATCTCGAAATCATCTTAAGCCTTCATTAAAACCCTTGCATCACTAAACCTTACAAGCCATACACCTTACCAAAAAGACCCCAACACATAAGCCTATTTAAAGGTCATTCTTTTAACCATTTTATACCATAATCTACCACTTAGACCACCATATCTCCTACCCATACCAAATCTCATAATCATAAGAATTCACGAAAGCTAGAAAACAAGCCAAATCCAAGCCAATTGTCAAGCTGCTTTCGGTTATTACAAGGAAATGTGTGTAGAAATAATCGTTTTGTTTAAGGACTAGACCAAAGTCCCTAACAATACGCCGCTTGTTCTAGTGAAAGAACGATCCATTTGCGTGGCTTTAAAAATGCCTCCATTCTGCTGCTGCGCATGAGTCGTGCGTGCAGCCATGCGTCATTCCGTGCACGTCGATCACGCCCTGGCCAAAATCGCGATCTCCCTTTGCAAACTTGAAGATCAACGGCTAGAAAGGCTGTTGGAGTTGCGCATGTTGGATAAAGGTTTCCGATTCTTAGTAGATCGATTGTTGGCTTAGACAAAAATAAAGAAGGGAGGTGGTTGGAGCCGACCCTCCTCTGCCCATAGGAAAGGAAAGAATTAGAGAGGTAGTCGATAAATACCGAAGAAAAATTTAAGGGAGAGAGAAAAAACAAATATGAAATGTGTGAATGTTTTTAGCTTTATATATGATATATACTCTTTTAATGTATCTATATAAATCTTTATACTTAAAAAGCCGCTATCCATTGTCTACAGCAATAAACAGTAAAATGTAAAATTGAAATTAATTTGTTTAACTTTCATCTTTTCCTTATACCCCTCTTGATTCCAAACCACTCAAACTCGCCTCTCCCTCCCGAATTCTCTCCCAGCCCCAGACCCGTTATTACACGGGTTCAAACCCGTTCGGCTTCTCCTCCAAGCAACCCACAATTGTGTCTCACTGCAGGCCACTCAGCCTCACTGCCACCTCCGACAACTTCCTCGTGATCCGTTGAACAACCCTTCACCGTCGACTGCACTTGGCAGGCCCTCCCACAACTGCATGCGAGAAAAATTCGAAATGGGTTCCATACGAATTCCTCTGCATCGCGCATCCATACGCCACCGTAAGCAACCACCACAACCACCACAACCACTGTCGAGTACCACGACCACCCACGACCACCCAAGACCACCCAAGACCACCCAAGACCACCCCCTTCCTCCTCCCCTTGACCCGGAGCCCACAGCTCCTCCCTAGACCCATGCAGTGCACACATGAAACCCACGGCCTCCATTTCCACAACAACAACAATAAACTCCCAACAAAAACAACAATAACTTAGAGAGACCAAACGAAGAGAAAAATATGGAGAGAGAGAGAGATGGATCAGGGTTGAGAAGTCGAGAGCCAACAGGGATGAGAAATTTGAGACCGAATGAAGAAAGAAAGAAGATGGACAAAAAGAGAAAATAATCGGGGATGAGAAGATGGAGACTAAAACGCAACGCATTAGATGACATTAAACGGTGCTTTTTTAATCCTTTAACATGTCTATGCCAAACAGTGCATTTTTGTATGTTATTTGGTTTCTAATATTTTTAATTAGTGCGGTGCATTTTAGTCTGATAGTGGCAGCATAATGCGGTGCATTTTTAGTCATATAATATTCTTTTACGCCAAACGATGCATTTTAGTCTGTTATTTGTTCTCTAATGCAGTGCGTTTCATTTAGTTCATGGTTCATTTCTTATGTAGTGCGTTTATCCCTTATTACAGTTCATTCTCGTCCCTTACCAAATATTAGTCTCTTTTTCTGGTCTCTTTAGTTCATTCATTTAATTCATTTGGTTGTAATTATTTTGATTTTTCTTAGTTCGGTCTAGTTCATCTGATTCTATTTACTGTTTTGTAATCTAACATTATCAGATGAAATGATTTTTTGGCATGATGATGGGAGAGATAGACGGCAGAGTATTATCTTCATTATCTACTGCAGTGTGAGAGAGAAATGAGAAAAAAATCCCCGTTTGTTGCAGTGGTTTGAGATAGGGCTGAAAGAGAGAAAGGAAAATTTGTTGTCGTGGTTTAGGGTGATTCACTGGTATGTTGTGGTGTTCATTCACAATTATTTTTTTTCCTCAGCTCATTTTTATTCTTTTTATTTGTGCATTTATTTATTTTTTGGTGATAAATATTCATCTTATGATAGCATTTGTTTTTGTGGTATTCTCTTTATGCATTTGTTCTTTTCTTATTTATATTCTTGTGATAAATATCTCATCTATTTATGCATTTGTTTATTTGGGTGTACCATTTGAAATTAGTGGTCTGCGTTAGTCTCTGTGTGTGCTTCATTCTTATTCTTTTTATTTGCGCATTTTTTTTTTATATTTTTGTGATAAATATTCATCTATGATGTTAGATAATATTTTTTGGTGATAAATATTCATTTTATGATAGCATTTGTTTTTGTGGTCTTCTCTTTATGCATTTGTTTTTTTCTTATTTATGTTCTTGTGATAAATATCTCATCCATTTATGCATTTGTTTATTTGGATGTACCATTTGAAATTAGTAGTCTGCGTTAGTCTCTGTGTGTGCTTCATTCTTATTCTTTTTATTTGTACATTTGTTTATTTTTTTTTTGTGATAAATATTCATCTATGATGTTAGATGATGCTAGGGATTGTATGTTTCAAGTTATTGTTTTCATTCCAAAAAAAGTCCCTCTTATGCTTGTGAATTTGGTCATTTAGTTCTAGAAATGCTAAGAGAAAGACTACTTTGATTATCTAAAGAATCAAATCAACAATATTCTTAGATGGAATATGTCCTTTGAAAAACCAAATACACATAACTTAGATCATTGGGCATTAATAGATAAAGAACCTTTTCCTTTAATAGTTGAAAAAAAATTGCATTCTTTTTATTCGTGCATTTTTAAATTTTTGGTGAGGAAATGATTTTTTTAATTGATGTGCAGATCCCTAAGGGAGATATATGACTGTGCTTAATTGATTTTTTCATCACATAAGATCTTTAAGTTAGCATTTAAAATGTATGCCATTAAGAAAACAACTTCTTGGTTCTATTTAGCCTCAAAGTTTTTTCTTTGTCCTATCATTCTCATTTTTTGTTCTTTTTCTTATCTCATTCTCATTCTTTTTATTTGTGCATTTGTTTATTTTTGAGTGAGGCAATGATTTGAATTGATGTGTAGTTTCTTGAGGGAGATATATGGCCGTGGTCTGAGAGAGATATATGGCCATGGTTATTTTATTTTCTCATCACACAAGATTTTTACGTTAGTAAAAACAACAGTTCATTCTCATTCTTTTTATTCGTGCTCCATCTTTGTTTTTTTTTTTTTTGGGATTTGTATGAAAGAAATAAAAATTCGATGTGTGTATGCGACTTTTATCTTTGTCTAATTTCATTACTTTTGTTTTGCTCACATGATAGGGAGGTAATAGATATGTAAGATTTAAGGAAATTGCAGTCCACTATCGTAATCTACCATTCTAGCTCTTAGAAAGTGCTTTTTTCATTTAATTTTCCCTATAAGAGCATACAAGAGAAATGTAGCATATCGAATGCAAGGACTACTTTTCTAAAATTAGGCTCCACTTTTTATTTGTTGGGAGATTCACAAACTATTGCCGCTATTAGTTACATCGTTTGCTTCCAGTTTTTTTTTTCCTTTTTCTTTTTGTTAGATTGAAATGTCAAAAACATATAATTATCATAGAGAATAGATCTGGGCTCCAACTTTACTCCAATCTTCCCTGGTAGAAATAAAATAAATACCCATGAGACTCATGAAAATTTTCCTAATGCTTACTTTTGTTTTGCTCACATTATAGGGAGGCAATGGATATGTAAGATTTGAGGAAATAATAGTCCATTATCGTAATCCATTATTCTAACTCTTTGAAAATGCTTCTCATTTAATTCTCCCTATAAGAGCATATGAGAGAAATGCATGCATATTGAATGCAAGCAATGTGAGTTATAAAATTAGGCTCCACTTTTTATTTGATAGGAGATTCACAAACTATTGTTACTCTTAGTTATACATTCTGCTTTCAGTTTTTTATTTTTTTGTTAGATTGAAATGTCAAAACCATATAGTTATCATAGGTAATGGACCTGGGGTCCAACTATACAGTTGTTTTCGTTACCCAACAAAGTGAAAGACTACCTATTAAGCTGGAAGTGTCAAATATTGACTTGAAAACAACACTTCATTTGGAAGGGATCAATGTTATTATAATAATTTTAAGCTTAGCTCCGGTCCTTTCACTACTACTACTTCACATGATTATTTAATTATTTAATTTAAAATGTTATTATAAAACAACACTTTGTTTCATCTTTATTTGTTCATCTATATTTCAGCTCAATTGAGGATAAAAATTATATTGGACTAATTACTCAAGATTGAGATATTGTTTTGTTTTTGTTTTTCTTATTTATATATACATATATATAAATGGAAAATCTCTGTTAAATGAGGTAATTTCAGCTTTTTTCTTGTAAAGTTATCAATTTAATTTACTAATTTATCTTCTAAGTGTCTACTTTTTATGCGAATGTTAAGAGTTCTGGTCTAAATAACAAAGAACATGCATTAGAAGGGAACAAGAAAACAAAAACAAAACACATGTACATCACAACCCAAAAAAAAAAAAAAATAACATCACTAAAAAAAATATGAGGATACAAAAAAGATTCTTTAGATCTAAAAGTATGCTATCATATTTGATAAAAGAAAAATCAAAATAGAAGTAAGAACGAAAAAACTCCCTACAGAAATAAACAAAACCTTTTTTTTATTTTTTATTTTATTTTTTATGTAGCATACAAATGTATCACCACAACTATATAATAAGCAATTATTTCACTCAACTTCCTTCCAAATATCTTTTCTATTAAAACGGTGATCATTCTTATTATCAGCACAAGTATTTAAAAAAGAAAGAAGAAGGAAAAATTCCAATCTTCTAGAAAAGCTATGTTGAAAAATAAGAAATTTTACAAATGAGTCTCTTGGGTTGTTTCACAAAACTTTAACCACATTTTAAAAATATTTTATGTATGTTCATGTGGAAGGAAAAAAAGGAGTTCTTAAATAGCATGTTAGATGCATTAATTTCTTCATAAATTCACAAGAATTAGGTTAGTTTACTATTGCAGTAAAGAACGAGAACAAAAAAATTAAAGAAAAGCATAAGTAGAATAAATAGAACATACAACATAAGAGAAAAATTAACATAGAAAAACAGCAAAAAAAAAACTTATTGAATACTTGCACTCAAATTAATGCTTCATAAAACAAGAACATAATATAAAATTATATGAAAAAAATAACATGTCCTAACCATATTTGTTTATAATTTTTGGTGAATGGTATGGTTGTTGGATGTATTTACAGAACTTTGAATTATTAATGAATGAATGAAACAATTTTTTTTAAAGGAAATTTATGTGCTTTGATACTTAATGGATAAATGCAAATGCAATTTCTGTTGAAAAATTGTAGGTTTTTTTTTTTTTGCTTAATTGGGATGTAAATGGATAGATGTTTCATGTTTTTGTGATAAATATTCATTTTTTGCAATCCTTGTTCAAAACTGACATCTTCCTTTTTTATTTCATTGGTATATCTAAATGGATACATATTTTGGGGTCATAAATATTTATTTATGCATTTGGGGTCTTCATGTTTTTGTGATAAATGGTATGTTTATTTTTTTTCTTTCGTTGCTATGTAAATGGCTAAATGCTTCATTTTTTGTGATAAATATTTATTTCTTGGAATTTTTGTTCAAAATTGGTCTGTATATTTTTTTGTTTTGCTGCTATGTAAATGGATAACATGGGCATGCTTTTGGGTACTGGATATCTTTCTCTCACAACTGACAACCAAAAAAAACTCTCACACAACCTAAATATCATATATTACTTAGGTTGTACGTTGTAGTCTCTCCCTTTTTTTTGTAGCTAAAATTAGTAATGCTATCTATATTGTACATGCTTACCATGCTTATATACAAGAAAAAATGACATCAACAATGACAATGCACGTATTCTTTGGTTTTAGGTAAATTATGAGCTTCTCATTATTTATGAACATATGTATATGCCGAATTATTGCTATTTGCATAGTATTTAGTGAACCTTTTTAATTATTAAAACGCGATTAGGATAACTTTGTTTCTTATTCTTTGCGTTCGTTGTTTTAGCTTTCAACGCAAAGCTATACTATTCTGTTAAAACATTTATGCATAGACTTTCATAGAATTTAAAGTTAATTTGCTAAATCTCTTAGAACTCTAGATAATGTTTTGATTGGACTTTATTTTTGAGTAATATTGAAGTGGATATTTGCAAAATCTCAAATGCATTCTATATTCGATTTAGAGTTTGCTTTTTTATTTACAATACCCATTTTTTTCTAGGATTGGTTTAAAAATGCTAACGTTTGTTAATTTATTGAGGTTGGATTGGATATTGGAGTGAATAGTAAGCAAAGCTGATATTTATCAGAATATCCAACCTTTTTCTTTTTCAGTAAAATCTTGTATATTTTCATGATTTTCTTATTTCTATTACTTCTTCCTAACTAGGTGTGAACTCTTGTATAACTTATATTTGGGCTATGCCAATTCTTATTAAAATAATCTATTATTTAGCACATATGTTTCCTCCAACTATACCAAAATAAGCAGCATAACCTTGAACATATAAATCCACACAAGCAATAAAAATTGGGAATGCCAATAAAATAAATAAATTGTATCTCCTAATTAATTATCTTTCCCTTTGCTTGGACCTATAGTTTGTCTAAAATTATTGTTGTTTGAATTAGTAGCTTGTAACTTGAATAAACTATCTTATTTTCATTCACCTCAGTTTTTTTTTTCTACACTAGATATTTATAATTTTGAACAACTTATTTTAGAGTGTTACAAGGCAAACATTCCTCGTACATAGTTAATAACTTAAAAAATTAATATAAAGTAAATGAAAAACCAATAAGGAATAAATCCACTTTGAAGGACCATGATTTGTTATCGCAATTAATAGTCTTTACTGCTTATTTTGTTTTCCTGTTGTTGGTTTTTGCTTTTTGTAATACTTTTCTTTTCATATTTTTTGATCTTTTGTCTATTTTCCTTTCTGTTTTAATCAGTTGTTAATGGTTGCTTTCAATTATGGGCTGCTACAGTAGGGCAGATATATTGTTTATTGGAGTTTAACATTGGTTATTGTGGATTTATGGGTCAGATTGAAGTTTCTCGAGGAATAAGAAAGATAGAGTAAAATTGTGAATTCATTAACATAGCTAGAAAATAGGATGAAAGTGGGTTTCTATTTGTGAGATAAATAATATGGATCAAATGTTTGTTGCTCATAAATACAATGGGTCAAATGTTTGTTATTAAAAGTCTGAGTTCAGATGATTCATTATTAGTTGATTTTAAAATCCATGTATGGTGTAAATATTTTTATGGAAGTAATGGTCTATCATGTTCATATTATATAAAAAGATAAGATGAAAGTATTAATTAGGGCTATAAAAAGACCGGATCGGACCGGTGGACCGAAGGATTTCTCCCCCTGGACCGGACCGGACCGGACCAAACCCCACACACATATATATATATTTATATATGTATATATAAAAATAGTATATAAATTATAATATTAATATTAATATAAATTAATATATTAATATATTAATATATATAATATATACTAACATATTAATATATAATATATACTCTTATGATATTAACATATTATAATTTATAGTAGTTAAATTTAGGCTAAAAAAATATTTGATTATTATAAAATTTTAGATTAAAGTTAGCCTATTAAATCATATGAGGCACTCTTGGACCGGACCGGACCATTTACACCTCTAGTATTAATATATATTCCTTTACAACTACTTAATGATTAAATGGTTCATTCTCAATTATAATATAATTAAAATGGTCATAAAATTATTTTTATACTTGTTGGTGGTGTGCTCCTAATTCTTCTCTTTTGATTAGGAACAAAATATTAACAAATATAAAAATCATTTCTTTCTTCTTAAGATTATTTATTGGATGACGTTACTAAAAAATGACTATCAATGTTAAGGTTATTTACTCATTGTAACTATAATTTAGGCATTTAAAATATATTTATTTTCTATGTCTTCACTATGATGTGTAATTTGCTTGTATTTTTTTAGAACTTGAGGTTTTTTCAATTAATTGATACAATCAATTTACTTTTCTATCGGCCATTCTATTTCGGGATTGCAACTATAATCAATTTACTCTTTTTGGAGTGTCAATTTATTATTGTTATTCAAATGTAAATGTGATAAATTTATATAATTTAGGTTGTTATTACTTGTTGGTCACATCCTTTGTTTGCAGGTCCAATCTAAGAATGTCTATAATTAAAAAATTGTAATTTATTTTGTTGATGTTTTTCAGGTGTTATTGTTGTATTTAGCTGATATCACAAAAAAAAAATGTATTTTTAGATATGATAAAATGGTTCTTATAATAAAATGGTGTTAATATATATATTTTATGGTTAAAGCAAATGATTAATTCAATTTTCATATTTAAGATTAAACTTTCTCTCAAATCATGTTGACGAAGTTTGCTATGTTTTATTTTTTTAAGCCAATAGTTGACTAGATGAAAGTTTCTTTTGAAGCGAAATTTTGTAGAGACCCAGAGAGCCATCATTTCTTTCTTTTGATTTGATATATGTATATTCTTTGATCATCATGAGTTTTTCTTGTCAATTAAACAAGATTCATTATAAGGAATTACAAATTGTATAGAGAAAAGTATAGCAAACAATCACTAAAACTAATCCACTCCAAATATAATTCTATTCAAAATACCCTACTATACCAAGGATGCTAAAATCCATGAGTTTAAAAAACAAATGAAAACTACAAAAAGTACATAAAATATTTTCAGAATCCTAAGATATATATCTGAAATATTAAAAAAAGTACAGAACTCCACATAAGTTTTCTTCATTATTCTAAGAACAAAAATTTGCAAATTCCAAAACAAATCAAAACAGTGATAGAAGCAATCAAATTCAAAAACTAAAGATTGAAGACTTAACTGAATTATAAGTTTTGGTCTTAGTAATATTGAATTACAAGTTGAATATCAGATTCCAAAACTGAATATATTATTCAACTTATAATTCAACATTCTGCACCTATAAGTCATTTCTTTTTAATAATTTCTTTGTTCTGATATTTAAGTGCTTTGGGTTTAGCCTCTTATTTCTTATTCTACTATGTAATAAGGCTAAATATTAGTAATGTTATGCTAACACTGTTTCTAAAAAGGTTAAAAAAATTAAGGAAAATGGGCAACTTTGTGCTTCACTAATTATTTAATATTACATATATATTCTTAAATGAAACATAATTTCATAGCATCAAATTGAAACCAATATCTAGAAAAATAGGCATGCAAATATAATAGTATGTCTGTTGGGTGTATTGAGGGACGTAGGTATGCTTTTGTGGTATTCATTCTCATTTATATCTTTACTAATGCATTTTTTTTTAATACATGATATGCCTCTTGAGTGTATTTACCGAACTTTGAATTTTTAATGAATCAATGAAACAATTTCTTTTTCCTTTTTGAACTTAAGCATTTGTTTTTATTTTTTGTTCAATATTATGGCTCTTCAGTGAGTTTTGGTATCAGGTAAAAAGGTTAAACCTTATTTATCAGTTTTGAACTTTATACATAAACATGTACATATACATATACATATACATATACATATATATATATATATATATTTGAGTTTTCATTGTTAGGTGGTATGGTATTGCATTGCACGTGATAAGTGGTTTATAGTAAAATCAGTTTCCTAACACTTTGGTTTGTGTGTGAATTAGAAGTAACATATTCCCTAAATTAACACTCTGAAATTATAAGATTGAGATTAGCTAATCCCAAAAGTCTGGTATTATTCTATTGTTATGATCCCATTTTTTACCCTATAACCTATGATTTATTAAGATTAAAATGGCTTAATAATGATATCAATGTGTTTCTGGATAACTGAAGAATAATTTGATGTAAAACAACATATGAACATAACATGAAGTGTTAGAAAATTTGTTCAAATTTGGAAATATATGGCCTGAAATATGATATAGGGTCTCAATAGCCTAAAACAGAAGTCATTGATGTCTTCACTTAGTAGCCAAGATCCATTAGAAAGATTTGTTATGAAAAAGTTTCTCTATACATTGATTGATATTATTGATTGGTCTCTTTAAATAGAATGCAATGCATGTTTCTAGGAGGAAACATTCAGGTTAAACTCACTAATGAATCATCTGTTTTGCAAAACATACATTGTAGAATAGACACAATAGAATATAGGGTTTGTTTTTGTTAAACAGAATAAATGGATATTGCAAAATTATTAAACTTAAGCCCATTAAAATCTATAGTCATTGCCTAAAGAAAAAACATATTGGCGAGAGAAAGTCCGTCTTGCCCAAGTTTAGTCAAATTTGGTCATTTCTTTTTTGAAATGTCCATAGCTTCTACTTAATCTTGCTTTGAAGTCGTATGTTGCAACTAGGAGATGTTTACTTTTAATTTGCTTTTATTGGATAAAGAAGTTGTTGTCTTATTATTATTATTATTATTATTGTGTATTTGGTTGCATTTGTCTATGAAATTGAAGTTCTTATGTTATTTTTCTTTTATATGTTTTGTTGGAATGGTATATTTTGTTAAATATGCTTCCATCTAAAAGTGGTTTTCAACTTCAAATCTCTAACCATTTCCAGCTTGTGAGGATTATATATTGTATATACCAGCAAAACTTTTTTGTCAATTTATCCAGTATAAACTCCTACCTTGTAAATCACTACTAAGTTACTAATATCAGGTTGAGTACCTTCTCAAATAATATTATTTGCTTAGTTTAATTAATTTGATTTAGCTGGTTTTTTTTTTTGGGTACAATGACTTTGCATTGTAATTTGGTACAAACTCATATTTTTATGTGATTGTTGCTTCACATTGTTTTTGAAAAAAACGGGTCATTCTATTTTTTTTATGTTGCAATGTTTAGTTTTATGCTTTTATTTTTTTTTCTAAATTTGTCACTTCAACTTATATGTCTTCTTCTAATAATGATCATAGTTTAGAACATAATCTATTTTGGTTGAAAGCAAGGTATAGTTTAGAAATGTAATCTATTTTAGTTGAAACAAAATATAATGAGTAAAACCTTCTTTTTTTATCCAGACCTGCGATTCAATTGAGAAAATCTGTGTTTCTCACTTTGTGTGCCAAGAGACAAAGTTTGTCATGTAGGTTACATGTAATTTTCTGTATAAATAAAAAAATAAAATTATGAAGTAGGCTTTTTTTTTCTTTGAAGAAGAATTTATGGTAAGCTTCAAGGAAAAATTTGAATGTAAAACAATCTCTTATGATTGTGATTGTGCTTAAGTTGCTATAAAACATAATTAAAGTACACTCACGTAGGAATATGAAGAATTTTTTTCCCCTTTTCTATAGTAGATACCATCAAGATGTTATATGTAGCAAATAGTACACTTAAATGCATCAAGATATTTTTTCTTGGTTTAAAAAGCAAACGAAGAAGCAAATAAAATGGAAAATCTTCCTTTCAAATGAGCGTAACCTCAAAATGCCCTTAGTTAATAACTTAAGAGATTAATATAAAATAAATGAAAGACCAACAATCAATAAATCTACTTTGAAGACACATTATTTGTTAACACAATTAATACATTTTCCTTTTTTTTTTCCCCATTGTTTGTTTTTGCCTTTTGTGATTCTTTTCTTTTCTTATTTTTCTTTTATCTTCAGTCTCTATTTTGCTTTCTATTTTAATGAAGTGTTAATAGGTGCTTTCATTTATAGGCTATTGCGATGGCGTTAATATATTGATTATTAAAGTTTGATGTTAGTTATTGTGCATTTATGGATAAGATTGAAATCTCATTCCTTTTCTTAATAGAACCATATTAGTAATTCTTTTTTCTTCTTTTTTGTCTTCTAACTCATTTTGGGTTCAATGTATTGTTTCTTCTTCTTTTTTTTTTTTAATTCTCTTCAACTGTTTATTATCATTGACATATCTTGGAAATCTTGCAAATGTATTCTCTTTTTTATTTTATATTTCGTTCAAATGTCTAATATCTCAACCCAACTATGTAGTTAGGATTTCGCTTTTCCTTTTCTCCCAATCCTGACAAGCAATCCATAGCGAGTGGGAGTAGCAGCTTGCCACCATCAACACACTTCTTCAAAATAATAATACCTTCTACTCTAGCCAACAAAAGATTGGTAAGTAATACATATATCCATTAAATATTTGTTATTAATCAATTCTATAACTTCTATTCTGTTTAATTAATTCTATTATGTTTAAACAAAAGTAACTCTAAAATAACTTCTATCTATATGCGTGGAGTCAATGTTATTCCAATTACCGATATATTTTTGTAAAAGCATCTACTTACAATATATCTATGAAATCTTCACTTCGTTTGATCTTTGTAGAGCAACCCTAACAAATTTATAAGACTGTTTGGTTCCGAACTTGGAACTACTATTACACTCACTTGTCCCAATAGGGATAGTTGGCAAGTGAGATTAGAGATGGCTGACAACAAGATATGGTTTTATGAAGGTTAGTGTGATTTTGTACAATATCATGTCATAGATATTGGGTATCTTTTAGTCTTTAGATATGAAGGAAACTCTACCTTTCATGTCCTTATATTCGATAAGAATACTACAGAAATACAACATCCAGTAAGAAATAATCCTGATGAAATGGTAAGAGTTATTTGTTTATCAGATGATGAGGAAAAATTAAGCGAAGATAATCCATCAATTTCCGAAACATCTGACCAAGAAAGACTGAGAATTATTAATGCAAGAGAGAGCAATTCAAGCAGCCAACAGACTAGAAGTTACAAATCATTCCTTTGTGCGTTCCTTGCTACTTCATAACATACAAAAATGTTTCATGGTAAGTCTAAACTTATCGTTAATGCATTCTATTGTTCAAATTCAATTACTTTCCAAAAACATGTACTTGATTTGAACTTTTTCTTTATTGTGTAGTATGTGCCTGCTGAATTTGCTGCAAAATATCTATCGAAGAACCATAAAGTCAAACTTCAAACATTTGATGATACAAGAGAATGGCATGCTGTTTGCTCTTACAATAACAACGATTGTTCATCAATGAGAATGATAAAGGGATGAGATGTATTTGTAAGAGAAAACAATTTGAATGAAGGAGATGCTTTTGTTTTTGAGCTCATCAAAAGGAAGCATATTGTGCTGAAAGTCTATTTGTTTCGCATAGCTGACTATATATGAAAAAAAATTTGGTAAGTTCTTTTCTTTCAATTTCAAGTGACTTTCTTTTTAATCTAGACTAATGAGTAATCTCCTTCCTTCTTCTGAACACATCATTTATTTTTCAAATTTTGCACAATTTAATGTTTTAAAAAACTTAGATAATTTAGCATTTTTGGTAATTTTATAATCTATATCTAGCATATCTGATGATAAATATTTGAAATGTGGATTTTATTCACCATCATGATAAATATTTTCAATCATACTTTGTGTTCTCAAAATATTTTTCAGTATGCATTACTAAATCGTTTAATGTGATTCAATACTTGTGGAGACAAATTTAATATAATGCATTATTGTTAGAATTGATAGAGTTGGATATTTCTTATATAGTTCTTATATTTCTCACTATATTTTAGAGAATTTGGAAATATAGAAATCTTATTTTTGATCCAGATCCTAAACCTGATGAAAATAAATTATTATTCAATATTTTGTATTTATTTATTTTGTCTTTGTAACTATCACTACACTTTGGTTTGTATTTATCATTTGGGCTTATTTTTTACTTTTTCATACCGATCAGCACATGTATCATGAGATTCTTTTACTGTAAGGGTTATATTATGGTCTCTTTAAACATATTTTTGTATTGTTCTTAGCAACTTCTAATAAACAATAGTTTTTGTCCCACTTTTTGTATCTTTTCTTTTCGTTCTCCCTATATTCTTTCCCCCTCTTTCTTATTTTTTCCCTATCTTTATTGTTTTTCTTTGTTCTAAAAATCATTAATCATCTCTTTTATTTTACTCTTAAAGTATGCTTTTCTATATAGTCTTTAAGTTGGACAGAGACCACCAAAAAGATGCAAAGGATGAAATCCTTGATTTAGATGATATGATTCACAATTTTAAAATTCTTTCCATGACTGTGCCTTTTCTACTCTTTAATGTAATTCATGATATTTATAAGAAGTTCTTTCACTGGACAATCATTATTTACAAAATGTTGAATTACTAACTTGTAACGAAATGAAATTATGTTGTTTCAATTCATTCAAAGTTTCTTTACAATTTGTTTTATATTATTTTAATTTATTTTATAGTGATACAAGGCAACGTGTCTCACACGTTGCGCCACTCCTAATATAAATATATATGGGTAATTCTATTCTACCGACCAGCTGCCCCATAGGCTATATGCCATTTTTTAATTTCTTATTTCTTATTTCTTCTGTACATTTTATTAACATCTTTAATTTTGTTAAAAAAAAAAACACCAATGTACTATTTATTTTCTTAACCATTAAACAAAAAAATTTATAATTTATTAGCAGTCAAAGTGAAGGAGCAAATTCATAGAGCACACTAATATTTTTCTATATATACACACAGACGGCATTTCAATTTTTGCCTCCCGCCCTACACATAGAGCACACTAATATTAGTGCCCTCCCACCTTGCCCGCATTTCAATTTTTGCCTCAAGCAGCAGTTGGCACCCGCACCCATGGGTACGTGAGATTGGGCGGGCAGACTGGATAACGAAGAATGAAAAATAGGCGAGAACTTGTGAAATGGCACAATCTTACTTTTCAAATCTTTGGACTCTACCACAATTTCAGTAAAATCTCGATAAAAGAAAAGTTGATTGATTATTTCGATAAAACCTGGCACTCAATATGGATTGTATTCACTAGTGATAACCCGGCAGGTAAATAGAGAGATGGAGGGTTTGGACATTCGGTAAAGCTTGTAAATTAAACTTCGTTATATGCCAAAAGCAAAAAAAGATGAATCAATCCAAAACAAAATAAATTCTTCCTTATAAATTCTAGCTGAACTAATGCTTCCAAGATAAGCTCTCCAACAATGATCATGTTTGCGAGGAAAGTGAAAACACCAGATAAATCACCATTTTCGGAGTATGGCTGCCCATCAGACCACAACAGAGGCTTGAATCATGTATTGAAAATTTGAAAGGATTCTTCATCACAATAGGCTATAGCTGATCTCACTAAAAGTGGAGAGATGTCGTGGAGCCAACCTTCTTCTATCAATATATCATGATTTAATTACTACTTAGGAGTGTATCTCTCATCAAAACCTATTCAGCAGTAAGGTTCATCTCATCACATATATACCTCAAGCTGCCAAGCACCAAGTTAACTTAAACACCTACTCTTTTACGCCATAACCCTCTGCTGGGCTTCAAAATTTGCTTAAGTAAAGTCATCTTGGGTACATTCCAGTGCTCCACGTGCCTAAAAAACTTCATAAATTAGATCAATAATATTGTAAAAGAATAATGTTGTAAAGAAAGGAATGCTTTAGATTGAAAAACTTTTTACCTGCATACTTTTCCAGATTGTGCATCAAAGTAATACTCGGTATATCCGGTTGCTGAAACATGGTTTAAATTAGTTAGATTACAAAAAGTTAGATTCAAAGGCTCAAATCAATGTAACAGGCTTGTTTTTAACCTCCTTTAGCTTTGTTGGGTTGCAGATCAAAATCACCCTTTAAACTTGACTTACCAGAAAGAATAGGCTTCCAAGGAAATGACAAGATACAGCTGAACCGCCAATGCCCTATTCCCTTATCCTGTAATTACAATAGAAACGTCATGATAGAAATTTGTCGATTTTGGTTATGCAGTCTATGGAGGTATAGATGGGAATGCCAAGTCCCACGATTGAGATGGCTAATCAGGAAACAACGAACGATAAAAGAGTGGATGAATC
The DNA here is from genome assembly GCA_036898215.1 of Platycarya strobilacea. Classification (NCBI taxonomy): domain Eukaryota; kingdom Viridiplantae; phylum Streptophyta; class Magnoliopsida; order Fagales; family Juglandaceae; genus Platycarya; species Platycarya strobilacea. The sequence continues at coordinate 10,630,114 of CM072545.1, forward strand.
TACACAACAAGCTCACCTCAAAATCTTCCCACTTCATAAGCTTCATATTTGACTTTTCTATAAGGGATCCAAAATTTGTACAATTCCTTTTGAAACGGTGAAGCCCTTTAAAGGAACCTGCTGGATCCGCAAATTCGCAATCCTCTACATAAGCATCAAGTGTAAGGTTCCCTGATCATTTGGAAAGGGGGAATCCTTGGTGAGGCCAACAGAAAATGGGTTCACAGACCAAACAATGCTTGGATCTAAATTTGATCCAATTGCATGTGGCACCTCATAATCCATATAATCCACACATAATTGACAGTCTATGTTCATACCTTTCATGAAGTAAACAGGCTTGCACACTGAGTTAGAATAATTAATAGGAACATCCCTCTTAATTCAAGTTCCTCATAACGATGCAAATAACAAGGCTACCTTTAATTTCTACAATTATTGCGCAGAAAGACTACTATTTGTGCCTTTGTTTCCGTATTTTGTACCTCAAGCATATATCATACAATTGTTGGATTGACACATTTGTTGGTGTTAGTCAAGTCACGCTTCTCCGCCCAATCATTTGGAAGTTTCCATGTCATTTTTATTATTACCTAGATAATATGATGAAAGTAGCTCTTGGATTGTGACCAACTGGCTAAGAATGGCTCTCAGAAATTATACCATTTTTTTTTCTTTTCTTTTTTGATAAACAAACTTTCATTAAAAACATAAGCAATACAAAGAGCTCTTATCAAACCATAAAGCATGATGAACAAAAGTTGGGACATGCTCCCACCACATATTAATATCAGTCACATTCCATGCATGCCGTGCCAAAGTGTGAGCCACTCCATTTCCCATCCTATTAACATGTTGAATCTTAACTTCTTGAAAGCATTGCAAAAATCCTTTGGCCTCTTTAATCAGATTTCCATTAGTGGAATAGGAATCCTCTGTGGCTTGCAACTCCTGAATCAAACTCAGACAATCACTTTCAAGGACCATCCTTGCCCCTTGGGACACCAAGAGGAAGACATATTGTAATCCCCTTAACACTGCAATCAACTCAATTGTGGCTGCCTCATCTACTTCATATTCTATTTTGCTAGCTGCCATAAGGCCTATAACCACTTCCCCTCTGTCATCACGCAAAACCATTCCAACCCCTGCTCTCCTCAATGTCCTTATATCAATAAAATTGCTCCATCAACATTCAGTTTAAGAACACCAGTTGGGGGTAATTGCCATTTAGGTATTCTTCAAATATCAGTCACCGTTGCTAGTCTAACCTCATTAAAAGCTTTATAAAATATAAAGTGATAAAGCATGCGGTGAAATTATACCATTTCAAATTGCCAAGATTCTCTAATTCTTTTGACACTTGCGATGACATTTTCCACGCATTTCAAGAACATTTGCCACTAGAATCCTTTACTTTAGAAATGATTATTAAAGCCAAAGTGTATGCTTCAAGTTCGTACGATCCGGATTTTACCTGAACTAGAATTGAAAGATCTTGGATTCTTGATGTCTCAGAAACGAAATAGCTAGCAATTCTAGGAAAAGCTCGGTAATGTAAGCACGTCACGGAGGAAAAGGAAATTACCACAGCCTCTCAACTCCCAAGTTATGTATTACCTCGGGGCAACACCAAATGAAAATCAAGGTATAGGATAAAGGTGAAAGTTTGAGCAGATATTAAATGGGGTTTCTCTAACCTGTGACGAAGTATGATCTTTCAAAGTCGTCTTTGATAGTCTCGACTACTTGGGCACGATCAACCACTCCTGACCCATCTCCGGCAAGCTCAAGAACTGTTTCAGGAGCTTCAACGTTTGATGGGGAACGGAAAAACGAAGCAGCAATTCCCAAAAGTTCGGAGCCATACCAAGCAACCTTAAGCAACGCATTCTCGGGTTCAGATTCTCTACTAGTTGAGGAATTGCTCGTTGGGTTCTCTCCATTGCATCGGAGTCTGTATGTTTTGGGACTGTAATTTGGGCGGAAAACAATACGGCGGCGTTGCGAGTTGAGGTGTGGAGTGATGGAAGCAAAGGAAAGAACAGTTGTCATGGTGAGAGAGAGAGAGAGAGAGAGAGAGAGAGAGAGAGATAGAGAGAGAGTGGGATGGTAGTTGAAAGATGGAATTGAGAGTTGGAATCCCTGCCGCTGTTTCTTTTAAGGATCAGTACCTATGCCAACCGTTTACTACCATATCTGAAATTGTTAATTTTGTATTCTTATTTTTAAGTATTTTTGTAATATATTTATCATTAACAAAAAATTAAAAATAGATATAATTTTATTACTAAATATTTCTTTAACCATAAAATAAATAAAATTAAAAATAATAATAATAAAATAAGTAATTGTATAATTCTTTTCTTTTAAATGTCTCAACCTCAAATGACGGCAACTGTAGAAACCCAAGAGTAATTTCTTGGCAAACTCCTTTTTACATTCTTATACTCTTTTTGGCGAACAAAAGACAAGCATAACATAAAAATAAAATTACAAATCTTATTAACAATTAAGAAAATATTATATTTACAAGATTGCATAGAAGACACTCATTACACTAATTACCCGATATGATTTAATTTAAATTCTTTTTATAAATCAAAACCTATCATCTATTTATTTATATAAAAGCCAAGTTTAAATTTGATGACTTGGCATCCGGCCCGTATCAATCGGTGTTAAAGTGTCACTTAAAAACGAAATGGCACCTGTAAATTGCAATTAGTGCAAGCCAAAATAATTCAACAACTTCCGCATCGGAAGATGGCACCACTACCTCCATTGAATGAGGAATCTGATGTCTTCTTTAAAGTTTTTAACTACTCAAGGATCACATTTGACGTCCAAAAGAAACTCGTAAGAGGCTTGGGATTGGCACTGCCCTGCTTGTCGGCAATAGGAGGATTCACGAATGGTGCAATGTGCCTAGAAGAGTGTGTGGAAACCTTGAGAGCCATTCATAACAATACGGGAGGGTACAAGAAATGGAAGAGTGGCACAAAGAAAAGAGTTAAGGAAAAAAGAAGATAATAAACATGATTCGTAAAGACTGTAAAGGGCGCAAAATGAAGTACTATCAAGGGAGAGAAGGCTTTGTATATATACGAACATAGCAGTTGAACCTCAAGGCAACTAGATCTCACATACCCCATTAGGACCCCATGCTCCCCATGATGTAGCCAACACATACCCAATGACATGATAGGAGATGGAATAACTGTCAACTGTTGTTGATATCAAGAAAATTGAAGAAACACTTTTCGAAGTAGAGTTGAATCGCCATATACCGCATTAGATATGGAAATTGAATCATTGCCTTATAGAAGTGCATGAGTTGGAGACCTTTTCAGCATGACTAATATGCAGCGACGTGTTGCGTGGAGTCAAAAAGTGGGGGACAACTGGTTGGAAGGCAAGGAATCCCTATCGGACTAGTTCCCACTCATGGCCCACTTAACTTCTTCTAAAAGGCAATGGGCTTTGCCTATGGCCCAGCCCATAAAGCGACTTATCTGCCGAAGGAGTTACCAATAATGGCTGATAAGATAAAGGTGCCCGACATCGCCTAACTTCAGCATGGCCTCAGAGACCCATGCAAGATGTCACGAGAAGGAGGAAAGACTATTGATCCACTGACAATGAAGCATCAACAAATGACCAATGTGATATCTCGTTTGATAAGGATAAATGTATGTAGTGTATGAGATCCCACATTATTTGGGAATGAGAAGTTTTTGCTCTTTATAAGGTTCCAATAGAGCTCCAATTGTATCATTGACTAATCCTTTTAGAGTATAAGTCATGTGCCTTGGGCCTTCCATTGGGGCATTAGAACTGGTATCAGAGCTTATTCCGACTAGAAATTTGGGACTTGAGCCGTGCCACTTACGAGGAACAGGCCCGACGAGAACGTCAGGCATTTAAGGGGGATAGATTGTAATACTCCGTTTGATAAGGATAAAGATGTGTGGTGTATGAGATCTCACATTGCTTGGGAAGGAGAAGTTCTTGTTCTTTATAATGTTCCAATGAGACTTCAATTGTATCATTAACTAATTCTTTTAGAGTATAGGCCATATGATTTGGACCTTCCATTGAGGCGTTATAACCAATGAAGCTTATAGAGGAAAACAATAGGGATGACATGATTAATGGTAAGCTATTCATACTTCATGTAGCATTAATTACGCTGCTGCAAAGACCATTCCATATTTAAAGATCCAAATAGATGAATAGTGGAAATGATAATGGTCTCACAGGGATAGACATAATTTATCCCCCACAGGCTCCAAATATAAATTGTAAACTCACAAGTACGAGAAATCTTTCTAGACTTTCATTGCTCATAAGTTTACAAAAATATTTACTAACTTAAACATCAGAGATTCATTGGTCCTCAAGGTTGCCTCTCGTTGCCTTCTTCTACATCGTTTTTTCAAGCCCAATTTAGAAAACCCGAATTACTGAAATTTGGCTCACAAGTATGCAATATATATACGCCTAATAGATAGTATCTGTGAAATTAAATGAAAACTAATGATCTATGTAGAATTTTTTAAAAATAGTACTACTTATCTTCAAACTGAATTATATAAAAGATAGTGAAAATATTTTATAAATGATTAGAATTGTACGTTTGTGGTATGTGTGAATCGAAACAAGTGATTTTAATATTAGAAAATAATAGATGTAGTCGTAAGCTTACAAACAGCATGCAGTTGTTTTAAAAAAAGTGAATATATATGACCCACATGAAAAAAAAATTAACTTTTTTAATAGTAGACCCCACTTTTTTCTAAAGCGATTACAAGTCGCTTGCAACTCCACAATTGTATTTAATATTACTCTTTAATATTATGTTGGCATGGTAATATTGGAATTAAGGATGTTGCTAGTGGGCAGGCTGCTAGGGGAAGTTTTTTCTTCTTTTCTATTTTTCAATATTTTTTTCACATCTTTTTTTATTAAGAGAAAAAGAGTTCCTACATACAATTAGCTTGATTCGAATTATTTGAAGTCCTATAATTAAATTGAATAAATTATCCTCATTTCTATTTTTAAAGAGTAATATTACATACAGTCCCTAAATGAGATCTGTTCATGCAAGCCTACACAATTTTATCTTTCAAATTGTCAAAATAACATTTATGGACTTTTGTCACAAAATCTTTTTTCGTAATATAAATTTGTAGCAAATAGTGACTTATTACCACAAATAGTAGTTGTAAAAAAAAAAGAACCCTTTTGCTGCCAAATTACATTAGCAAAGAAAACTTTGTGAAAAATACTTCTTTTGTGGCCAAACAATAGGGCATTTGTGGCAACATTTTGTTGCGGCAAATAAACTTACATTTTTGTTAAATTTTCTTTTGCGGCGAGGGAAAGATTTGTGAGAAAAAAACTTTTGTGGGGAATAAAGAATTTTTTGTAGCCATTTATTATTGCCTCAAATATATTTATAAAACATATTTTCGTTAGTTTTGTATGATGAGAATTATTTTTGCGCTCAAACTTATTTTCTTAGATATTGCGGCTAACGAGAACGTGCAACTTAATAGGGCATAGTAAATTTAAGTTTTTGCGGCGATTTTATGAGTATTTGCGGCGGTCATGAATCGCGGGAAATAGGTTTTAAATTATATCCCTAAATCCCTTTCTTTCCCCATTTCTTTTCCCAGTACCCGACTCTCATCTTTCTCTCGTCTCTCTGTCTCTGTCTCTCTGTCTCTCTCTCTCTCCACCAAGCTGAGAGACGACAATCCCTCTGGCGCTACCTCACCTAGAGTCACCACCTCCTTGCGCGACCTCGCTTTTCCCCCTCCGGCGCTAGTACACCGCGATTACAGCTTCCCCTTCTCTCTCTTTGAGAGACATGGTAAGCATCTCTCTCTTCTCTCATCGTCTTCTCTATCTATGAGTTTTTTTCTTTATTATTTGGCCATGAAAATGGAAAAGGGAAAATATGAATTTGTTGCAAGTTTCTAGCTATGATCTACCATGGGTAAGATATTTCGACTTCATTCTTGTCTTGTCTTCTTTAATTTTGTTGGTTATATTTTGTTTGATTTTTCCTCTGAATCATCAATCTCATGTTCTATTTTCTATACAGGTTGTGAGGTCTATAAGAAAATAACGTTCTTCTTAGGGTTTCGTTTCTTTGCCTTTCGTTACTCTGTTTTTTATTGTGAGATGTCATGTGTATGATATCTTAACTTCATCTGGTCTTTGTTTTTTCCCCATTTTGTTGGTTATATTTTGTTTGATTCTACATTTGAATCATCATTCTCATGCTTTGTTTTCTATGTTGGTTATGAGGTATAGGTTAGATGGTTGTGCATAGTTGTTTGATTTCATGTTTGTTTTTTTCTCTTTTAATTCTTGTATAATTTTGATGATCCTGAGGATTTTGAACAAACACAAGTAATAATAATAATAAAGAGAGAGATGATTATTTCTCTTTCTTTTCCTTTAGTTTTTCCTTTGCAAATAATAGTAATAATAAAGAGAGAGATGATTATTTTTTTGCGAGCTGATTATATTTTCTAGGGAGTTGGTAATGGATTATGGGCTCTTGCATTCCTATTTTTAGCTGCAAAAAATCCCACCTTAAATTTCAGCTGTTTATGATAATTATATAAAATAGTTTTCGTTCATTCCTATACTTATCTTCTTCATCATCCATTCTGTTCCAAGTTTCATTAAGTCATTAATTATATATATATATATATAGCTGCTGCATATGTAATTCAGGACCAACATTACTTTTATATTGTAACCCAATCATAATCAGTCACAACCTTGATTATAATATTATAAATCATATATATTATGCATTTCCTTGAATTTCCAAACATCTTCAAGTCTACAATGCCATGTATATATTATGATTCTTTAACCTTTTTGTTTTTTAATCTTATGCCTTTCATTGAGATGTTTTCATAAGTTTAGTTCTCTATCTCCTATTAGAGCTCATTCACCTAAAAGGCTTCCCTATATCAAATGGCTTACTTATTTCTAGGGGATTGTCCACAATGCCAGGTATTGAAGCATTTCATGCAGATAATTTATACAATACTCTAAAGCTGGTATCTCTTATACTGGTTTCTTGATTAAGATTCTTTGATGTTAACTTGTACAGTAAAGTTTAAGGGAGGCAAATAAATGGAGAAGCACTTGAGCACTATTCTTTGGGTGTACCAAGTACTTTGTCAAGGTTGTTTTATAGATTTTTTTTGAAGCATTTCATATGGATAATTTCTATAATGCACCAAAATTCATACCATAAAAGATTAGAAGAATATTTAGAGAAATAAGAGAAAGACCTTTAACTCCATGAACTTGTTTGCTTGTCTTGCTGGCAAATTACCCTTTATCCTAGCTTCTTGAATAGATTCTTTTGACATTAAATTGCATGGTAAAATTAAAGGGATGAAAATAAATAAAGCACTTTGACAAAATAAAATTATAATTGTTGGTTTTCTGATATATTTGTGGAGTTATATGTATTGAAGAGTTGTTTATGTTGGCTGTACTTAGTTGATCATGTATTAAGTATGTATGGACCATATTATATGTTTGGATTTTTGGAGTGCTTGAGTACTTGTGAAGCTGCAGGAATCTATCATGATTTGCTTAGATTCTATTGTTGTATATTCAGCCTAATGGTGTGGATATTGATCGTCTCTTTTGTAAATAGAATCAACAAATGATGCTTATTCAAAACCAAAGTTATAAAAAAAATGTGTTTTAGCTGCAAGTATAGGGATGGATTTAAGTAAACTTGATTAGAAAAAAACTATGTTATAGTTTCAATCTTGATTCTTGGTCCGTAAGTTATGCATGCCATAATTAATAGGGTGAACTTTATTCATATAATTAAATTTTTTTAGAGCATATGGCATAATTTCTTGTTGGGGTCTGTTATAGTTTTGTTTATGTTTGTGGCATGTGGCAAAAACTGTAACACAAAACTGCTTAAGTATTCTACCCAATTTTGCAGCTACACACTTCACTTTTGGTGAATGGCATATTTCCCCTGTTTTTTCTACTTGGGTTGTTTTGGGAATAATTGGTACTTTGTTGGGTTTTTTTTTGTACATTCTTTTTGGGATTGTTTTTTTTTTGGCGCCCAAGGGGGGGGGGGGGGGGATTGTTAAAGGTGTTCCAACATTATTTTGATTTGGTGTGCTTTTTTTGTTTCTTCCCTTGTAAAAAAAATCTAGTCAACTATTGTTTGGTTTTCTTAGAAAACAGTGAAAGGAAAATGAAAGCTTAATTAATATATGGTGTAGTCCTTTCTTGTTGGTTGAATTCCTTGCATCAAAATGCTTCTTGCAGTTTTTTTTCCTGGTAGCTTATGTTTGTTATATACTTAGTTGCTTGAGTTCATCAACTTTGGCTGTACATTTCTTGAAGCCAGTAATGGTTATGATAAAACAAAAAAAAAACCATAAAAAACAATTTGGGATTTCACTCCCTGTTTTAGGTAATATAGTTTGGCTCTTGGAAGGGGAATTGAAACAATGTCTTCAACCTCTGGCACTTATAAGGGAGTTGACCATTTGTTCCAAAGCTCATTGATCAAGATGATTTGAATGTCCTTTACAAAATATTCCTTTCCTTCATTTTTCATGCTTCATATGTAGATGTGACTTTATCAGGATTATGTTTTACTTAAGAAGAATATTAGCCTTACATCCATCATAACAGTATGAACATCCTTATTCAAAACCTAATTTTGATTGTTTCACCAAAATCAGAGTGGAACATAAAACTATAAATTTTTCCCTTTTTTTTTCTTCCGGATTCATTCCTCTAGTGTTTTGACAACCCCCCTTCTAAATTCTTTGAAATGGTCTTAGCGCCAATTGGTTACTTATCAAAATATCTGCAATTAGCCACTTGTTCTCTATGTACAGAGTTTTTTATTAACTTTTTTATAATATATTTTTGCACGAAAGGTTAACTCTCAAGGATCAAAAGATTAGTGAAAACTTTTATGTTAGGGGGGATGGCATTGTAAGTTCCAGTCTGGTTTATGTGTTCTCAGTACGTATTTTAGCGAGTTAGCTACTTATGTAAACCTAAGCACTGCAAATTATGTTTTATTAGAAGCTTATACGGTTCCACTTTTTGTTTTTATTTTCTTATTTTTATTTTTTGTTCTCTTGAGAAGAGGGGGTTGTGTTAATCCTTGCTGTTACATGCCTCCTTTAATGAAAAACCATTGCAGTATATATTAAGAAATGAAACAGAGAGAATATATGAAACCATTTATATATTAAAAACCATTTATATGAAACATAGAGAATATTTAACAAGAAAAGCTTATTAATTTTGTAGATTTACAATAGATGAAAGCTGTGACTATTTGACAAATTAAGCTTGCAAGTTATTTTCTTTGATAAGTAATTAAGCTTGCAAGTTATTATGACTGCTTAGCTTTGTAAGAAATCAATACATACTTATAAAAAAAATCAAGACATAATATTGATAGGGATGAAAGTTCTCAATATCATATCTATTTAGCCATTTATTAAAAGAAGATGAAAGTACTACTTGCTAACTTCAGAAAGAACCCTAATTAATACATTAAAAATCCTTGTTATCTCTTTATCTTGGAGTGCTTTTTTTTTTTCCTCTTAATGCTTTTTCTATTTTAGGTTCCTCTTCATGTGGAATTCCTCTTGTGGAACAATAATAGAGCAGCCATTTGCAATTGGAGGTATGTTTTACTTAATCTAAACTACTTGATTCTACACTATTAAATAAATATCATGATTTCATATGGAATTCTCACTTTATTATTTGCTTTCTAGTTGGAGATTATTGAATATAAATGTTAGGGCTAGATATAGTTACTGCCCTGTTCTTTGGAGTGAAGGGTTCTGTTTGATGGACTTATAGGTTGTATCTCTTGCTTTTTCATGTATTTGCTAATATTTATAGTATTAGCATACTATAGATATTTCTGAGGACAACTTACTTGCTGTATTAGATAGCTAGGGACTGAGGATGATGCTTTTGAAAACATTTGAGTAGCTCGACAAATTTCCACTACACTTTTATCTTAGAAAATTGTAGCAACGCATGTCCCTATTGCTCTGGGTTCGGGACTATGTGTTTGGATGAAATGTTTGTGATAATTGGTTACTTGAACGAGATTGTTGGGTTCTGCTTACTTGTTCAAGTGTTTTTGTTCTATAAATCGCTGCACGTTCAGATACTACTTGCTTGTTCAAGTGTTTTAGGTCAATAACTACTTAATAAAATGAATACATCAGACCAGCCTCTCCCAATTCCTACCATGTGCAACATTTAAAAGCATTTGGTTACTGAGGTAATTTGTATAGATTGATTTTAGTAATTTGTTAGTTGAGGTTTCCTGTTAGTTGAGGTTTCCAGATAATTGAGGTTTCCTGATTTTGGTAGTTTGTGACAGTCAGTTTGGACTTTGGAGAGTTATGGTTTAGTTTCAGAGTTGTCTTGTCTCCTATGTTAAGAATTATTATGTACTGAAAACATAGATTCAAGGCTGAAAATGATGGAGCTCAGTAATAGGAACAAAGATTGGATGAAATGGGCATAAGTTCATAACACTTGAGTTCACAAAAAATGGATTGCTGAATGTTTTTCTGAAACTGTTTGGATTATTATAAGATTGTAATTGTTAACATTTGTTGCTCCTACTGCTTCTTTATTTCATTTACTACAAATATGATACCACGTGATGCTCCTATTATCTATTGACTGCTATGTTTCAATAACAGATTCTTCACATGTTCTTGATTTGAGCTTTAATGACTTTAAAGAGCCTAGATTTGAACCACTTGAAAATTGCAAAGCTCTACAAGTATGTGTCTCATGTATATTCATCTTTTTTATGGCAATGATTTGGAATCTGTTGGGGTTATCAATTCAATAGGGTCCAACATGTTTATTATTTTTTAACATGTTTAAATTAGTTATTGACAATTTCTTGGCATTGCTTTTTGCAAAATCTAACCTGTATATGTTGTTGCTGTGGCAATTGTTGCAGCCTTGAAAGATGATGGCATGAGCATGGGAAAAGTTTATGAGCATGGTGCACCAGAGGTCTTTACTACAAACGAATTGGTAAAAATTCTCTTCCATAATTTTCTGGCTTTTCTATGGGTAAAATAAAGTTTTGTTAACAAAATAAATTGTTCTGGTTGTTGCATTGGTATGATCTAATATTTATTTGATTTTCTATCCCTTAGACTTGTCTGGGCCCCATCAGAGAATTTATGAAAGAATTATTTAGAAAATACCTATTGTGGATTTTGGGTTTATAAAAGTTGAGTATTTATACATTAGAGGGGATCAGTTTGTGAGGGTTCAGAATAAGATAATGTTTGTTTGATATAACCAAGGTAAAGTTTTTAACTTTAGCAAAATAATGTTATATTATAAAATGCTTGCTATAGTTACTATTACTTGATTGGGGACTTGGTCACGAATATTCTCAATGCGTTTTATGAATGAAGAGTGATTTTATATGTTGTGTGATTGTATATTGAGATCTTGTGGCTAAATTCTATTTAAAGTTTTAAGTGATTTCCTTGCTTCAATTCTGATTTTCTTGTGCTAAGCTGAATTTTTTTGTAGCTCTTGGCCAACGATCCAGCTTTGAAGAGATTCATATCGCATAAGGGTGTGTGGCGACTCAAAAGAGTTGGTGATGTTCTGATCACTATTGTTGTTGTTACAGCTAGGACACTTTATCTACAAGTTAAATTAAATAGTTTATGGGTGTTCTGTTTTGACATTTTTCTTATAATAATTCATGTAGGTATTAGCTGCCAACAAAACAAAATTTCAACTCTAAAAGATTTCTCATATTATGCCATTCTTTTTCTACGTTGGGATCAATTCTATAGTCTGTACTTTTTTTAATTTATTTTTCCTATTTGAGGCAATATTTTTTAATTTAAACTATTTGTAGAGAAAAGTTATTTTTAACAATTAATTTTGCCAATATAAGTTTTTTACCTCTATAAGTTATTTTCTACAGCAATATTTGGTAGGAAATTATGTATTTGTGACCATTTTATTCATAAAAAATAAGTATTTGTGATAGTAATTTTTAGTAGTAAATAGCATTTATTGACTCAATTATTTATTTGTGACCATCTTATTTATAGCAAATAACTATTTGCCACAATAATTTTTTATTGCAAATAATATTATTTAACATAGAGGCATCACGTGAGATGCTTTTTGGCTACAAAACAATTAAGTTTTGCTAGAAAAAAATTTTGCTGCAAAAAATAATTTTGTGTGGCCAAATTTATATTTTGTAGAAAAAAGCCATAATTGGGATTTTATATTCTACAAATCCAACTACCAAAGACTTTTGTAAGAAAAATGTTTTTTGTGGCAAAATATTGACTTTTTGCTGCTGCAAAAACTGAAATATATTGTAATGTGTTTTAAAATTATAATAATATCTCTCTTAAAATAATACTTTTTTCAATTTAATGAAGGGTCTATACATGCAATTCTCAAGTGTGGACTGCAAATAAAATTATTCATTTTTATAAACTAAATTGCCTCATTTTCAAAACGGTCTGTTCCTTTTAAATGAGATCTCCACATGTAGTCTCCATTTTTTTTTATAATATATGTAGTTCCCATTTAGGAATTGTAAATAGAATTTTTCATAATAAAAAAATACATGGCTTTATTAATAATTATTTTTTAATCACTAAATTAATTAAAAATAAAATAAAATGCCTGAGCATTACTAAAAGTGGAGGGCAAAGTATTCATGGGTTAAGGTAGCATTTTACCTCAAGTATCAATCAACCAGATAACAACCTCATCACATATAAGAGAGAATAAATGGGAAAATAATAAATTTATAAGGAAAACCAATGCATGATTTTTCATCTCATTATATATATATATATGTGTGTGTGTGTGTGTGCTTGTGTGTGTGTGTTACAATCAACAATGCGGGGGGCAATGAATGACCCCTCACGACTTTAAGCTCTTCATTTATGACTTTTGAGGTTGTGCAAAGTAATTTACACAATAATTTACACAATCCTCAAGGCCTATATATATGAGTTTTAATCGATTTATAATTCATACGAAAATTTATATAGAATGAAGAAAATTTTAATTCTTAAGAGTTTTAAATATTTTCTTTTATAAATTACCTTGCAATGATATTTTTTTCTTTAATTTTATAATACGTTATCAGCACGAAGTTCTATCAATTCTAAAGTTAGTGGTTTTCTATTTCAAGTAAATTTTTTAATATATTATTTGCAATTTTTGAGATGAATATGAAATATTATATTACTGATTATTACTTGATAAAATCCGTGTTTACTCTCGTAACTTTATAAATATATTTCTTAGATACACATATTTATTTCACTATTTATGTATGTAGAAAATGTCAAATCTTACAAAATTGGAATTCATTACTCTTGACATATCTAAAAAACATTATTTATTCTAGATTCTTCATGTTCATATCCATCTGGATGCAATGAATTTGGGAGAGACAATGAAAGAAAAAAATCAAGCGTCTATGTAGGACTGTACTAAGATAATGATTTTTCTTCGCTATCATTTTCATGAAGAATTAAAAACTGAGAATCTCAAAATAAAAAATTCTTTTATTTTGTGGAATAATTTAAGAGAGAGATATGAACATCAGAAGACTGTTATCCTCTCAAAAGCTCATTATGACATGTTGCACCTGAGGTTGCAAGATTTTGAAAGTATTAGTGAGTATAATGCTGCACTCTTTAAAATCAACTCAGTATTAAAATTATACGGTGAGAAAATCACCGATGATGATATGTTAGAGAAGATCTATACTACTTTTCATGCCTCGAATGTGCTCCTACAGTAGCAACATCGAGAGCAAAAGTTCAAGAAATATCTTGAACTTATATATTGTCTTCTAATAGTTAAGCAAAATAATAAATTTTTATTAAGAAATCACCAGTTACGTTCTACTGGTTCAACATCATTCCCTTAAGTGAATGATATTGAATTTACATCATTCATAGAAACGAATGGTGCATCATTTTTTAGAAATCAATGACGTGGACGTAGTTAGAGAAATTATAAAAATGTTGGTCTCAGAAGTAATAACAATAAAAGGGATAATAATAAAAATATACCGTATCACCAAAAGTGGTACAACTTAGATAGGGATAAAAGCTCTCAAAATAATTCTTCAAAAAAAGGTGAAGATGTGTGCTATAGATGTGGTATGACTGAAAATTGGTCACGTACTTGTCGTACGACCAGACACTTGGTTGATTTATATCAAACATCTATAAAAGGAAAAAATAAAAATTGAAACAAATTTAGTAGAATCATCAGATGATTCATTATATATAGATGACAATGATATCACTCATCTTGATATTTCTGGTTTCTTTGAAAACCATAATAGTAGAATTGATCACTTGATTGGAGATGGAAGTGTTTATCTCAATTAATGTATTTTTCTTTATTTTTAAAACTGTTTAGTATTTGTAATGAAAGTTTGGTGTAATTTTGTAGAATTATAGATCACACTGATGAATTTTCTATCTCTGAATTGAATGATAAAAATGTATGTCTGGCTGACAGTGCTACAACTCACACAATTCTCAAAATTAAGAAATATTTTTAAAATCTAACACTAAGCAAATCATATGTCCATACCATATCAGGTTCACCAAATTTAATTGAGGGCTCCGAAAGAGTTTATATCATGTTGCCTAATGACACCAAATTTTGTATTGATGATGCTCTATTTTCTTTACAATCTAGAAGAGATTTGTTGAATTTCAAAGATATACGTCGTAATGATAATCATATCGAAACTACTAATGAAGACAATAAAGAGCATCTCCTCACTACTAAAATAATATTGTGCCAGAAACTTGTATTAGAAAAACTGCATGCTCTATCTTCTAGATTGTATTATACAAAAATGAGAACAAGCAAATCAAATGTGGTAATGCATCAAAAGTGCATTGATCCCAAAATATTTATGACTTTGTATAATCGCCTTAGACATCTGGGATCAATAATGATGAGACGAATTATTGATAATTCGCATGGGCATCCCTTAAAGAATCAAAAGATTTTTTTATCCAATGAATATCCGTGCTTTGCATGTTCTCAAGGTGTCATTATTGAGTCTCCATCCTTTTCACAAAAGATTCACGAGGATATATGTGAGCCTATTCATCCATCAAATAGACCATTTAGATACTTCATGATTTTGATTGATGTATCAAGTCGATAGTCACATGTTTGTCTGTTTTCTACTAGAAATGTTACATTTGCTAGACTTCTTATTCAAATAATCAAATTACGAGCACAATTTTCTGACTATCTAATTAAAATCATTCGATTGGATAATGCAGGTGAATTTTCGTCTCAAGTTTTTGATAACTATTGCATGTTAATAGGAATAGATGTTGAACATCCTGTTGTCCATACACACACAAAAAAATGGTTTAACTAAATTTTTGATCAAAAGACTTTAACTAATCGCTAGACTTTTATTTATGAAATCAAAACTACATGTTTCTGCTTGGAGACATGCTATATTTCATGTAACATCATTAATTCGAATTAGACCATCTGCATATCATAAATATTCTCCATTACAGTTTACATTTGATCAACAACCAAATATTTTTCATCTTCATACTTTTGGATGTACTGTATATGTTCTAGTTGCACATCTACAACATACAAAAATCAGCCTTCAACGTAGACTTGAGACATATGTTGGTTTTGATTCTCCATCTATTATTAGATACCTTGAGTCTCTTATAAGGAGTATGTTTAAAACACGTTTTGAGAATTGTCATTTTAACAAATCCACTTTTTCATTACTGGATAACGAAAAGTCAGTGCTTGAAACATGATAAAAAATTTCGTAGGATAATAAAAGTCTGTCTCAATTTGATCTTTATACAAATGAATGTAAAATAGAAGTTCAGAGGATTATCCATTTGTAAAGTGTTGCAAATCAATTACCTGATATATTTACAGATACTAAAAGTATTATAAAATCATATATTCCTATTGTTAATACTCCGACAAGGGTTAAAGTTCCTAAAGCATAAATTGTCAAAAATAATAATAGATAAATCTAAGGCATGCCTAAAGCATGAAAGACTTATTTGTGCAAAAGATAAAATTTCTCGAAAGACAAAGATACAAAATGAATTTGGTGTTCCTGAAAAATTCATACCCACAATACAAGCTACAAGCATAATTGATGCTCCTAAAAAGGTCAAATCTTCTATTCCAAAATCTCTTGAAAAATGACATCCTAAAGATGTGTTTCATGAAATATATTTTCCTGAAGAGGAACAGGTACCTGAAAATAATGAGATCTCAATACATTTCATGAATATCGGAGAAATCCTGGATAGAAATAAAACTGTTATCGACAACATATTTTCATATAAGATAGCCATTGACATTACCAGAAATAATGAAGAAAGTAAATCAAAAATCGTCGAAAAATGTCGACGTATAAATGATTGGTCAAAATGGAAATCAGCTATTAAAACTGAATTAAACTCGCTAGCAAAGCGAGATGTATTTGGATCTGTTGTCCAAACACCAAATGATGTAATGCATATTAGATATAAGTGAGTATTTGTACGAAAACGTAATGAGAAAAATAAAATTGTGCGGTACAAAGTTCGACTTGTCGCACAGGGTTTCCTGTCAGAAATCAGGATTTATTATGAGGAAACATACTCTCCCGTTATGGATGCAATCACATTCAAAATTTTGATTAATCTGGTTGTTACAAAATGATTATATATGCGATTGATAGATGTGGTCACTGCATATTTATATGAATCCTTAGACCATGACATATATATGAAAATCCCTTAAAGATATAAAATGTCCGAAGCATCTACAAGTACATCTAGGAGTATATGCTCTATTAAACTTAAAAGATTTTTATATGAGTTAAAGCAATTCGGATGCATGTAATATAATTGCCTAAGAGAATATCTATTGAAAAAAAGATTTGAAAATAATCCTCTATGCTCATATGTTTTTATTAAGAAATCAAAATCTAGATTTGCCATTATTATAATTTATGTTGATGATTTAAATATTGTGAAAACTCCTGAAGAGATCATAAGAACCGCTATATATTTAAAAAATAAATTTGAAATGAAAGATCTTGACAAAACAAAATTTTGTCTCAGCCTGCAGCTTAAGCACTTGCCAAATGAAATTTTTATTCATCAGTCCATGTATACAGAGAAAGTCCTGAAGTATTTTTATATGGACAAAACTCATCCCCTGAGTACTCCAACGATTGTTCGATCACTTGATGTGAAGAATGATCAATTTCGTCCTTGTGAAGACGATGAAGAAACTCTTGGTCTTGAAGTACCATATCTCAGTGCAATTGGAGTTTTGATGTATATTGTAAATTGCACTCGGCCTGATATCACATTCTCAGTTAATCTGCTTGTAAGATATAGTTCTGCGCCAACTCGAAGGCATTGGAATGATTTTAAAATTTATCTTTTGTTACCTTCAAGGTACGGTTGATTTGAAATTATTTTATCAATGTGGATCAAGTCCACAGTTGGTTAGGTACACAAATGTAGGTTATCTTTTAGATCCACACAGAGGTAAATCTCAAACTGGATATGTATTTACTTATGGAGATACTATCATATTATGGAGATCTGTCAAGCTGACACTATCTGCCACATCTTCAAATCACTCAAAAATTATTGTAATTCATGAAACAAGTCGAGAGTGTATTTGATTGAAATCAGTAATTCAACATTCCAAGAAAAGTGTTGTTTTCCCATGATCAATAATAACCCAACAATTTTATACGAAGATAATACTGCCTGTATCACTCAAATCAGAAGATGATATATCAAAAGTGATAGAACCAAACATATTTTACCTAAATTCTTTTATACTCACGAACTTCAAGAGAAATGTGAAATTGATGTCAAGATGATACGATCAAGTGATAATCTGACAAAATTATTCACGAAGACATTACAAACTGCGATGTTCAAGAAAATTGTGCATAATATTGAAATGTAAAAACTTAAAGATCTATCATCATACACTTTTCAGGGGAGTAAATGTCTTAAAAAATTGTGCTGATTGTACTCTTTTTCCTTCGCTAAGATTTTGTCCTATTAGGTTTTCCTTTACAAAATTTTAATGAGACAATCTTAAAGTAGTTAATGGTACATAAGAATACTGTATTCTTTTTTCTTCTACATTAATTTTTCTTTCCACTAAATTTTTCCTTAACAAAATTTTAACGAGACATATTTTTTATAGGTAGTCATTCAAGAGAGAGTATTACAATCAATAATGCGGGGGGCAATGAATGACCCTCCCACAACTTTAAGCCCTTCATTTACGACTTTTGAGGTTGTGTACAGTAACTTATACAATAATTTGCACAGTCCTCAAAACTTATATATATGAACTTTGATCGATCTGTAATTCATACGAAAATTTCTATAGAATGAAAAAAATTTCAGTTCTTAAGCATTCTAAATATTTTTTTTTATAAATTCTTTTATAATAATATTTTTTTCTTTAATTTTATAAACATATATATATTATAACGCACATCTTTCTTTATATATATTTGTCATCTTTTATCTCCTTTGATAGAACGAGAATATTCCAAAAAGTGATCAAGCTATAAACATATATGTATATATAAATATATAGGAATATTTCACCATTTTTATTTTACTTCGCAGTTGTACAGTCAAATTTTTCAGCGCAGAAGTTCTTGACTCCTTATGTCTTCGGCCACGCATATACGCAGATGATCAACAGTACATCTGGCGCCACAAAGCAAAAACAGATATAGAAATCACACTACTACGTACTTAGCAACACACGATGATGATGATGTTCACGTACATATGATAATAATGATTACATATATTCCTGAAAAACTAAGCATAGGCTTCAGGATTGGCCAAGAGATATTCTTCCACAGCCTTGTAAACAGCCATGGCCTTTTGTTTACGTGCCTTCACTTCCTGTTCATCGATCTGGATCCCTGGTTTTGGATGATACTTGCAGACATCTGTACCTTTGCATCCCCCACTAGGAGTGGCCTCAAACTTAATCTCGTAAGAAACTGATTCGATCTTGTCCACAAAATCATCACCCTCAATCAACGTGTAACTATATGTTAATTTCTCTTCATCTACTGCATTGATCCTATGCTTCACGTACTTGGTGTGTGCACCTGTATGCATATATATATGATAGTAAACTGATTAAAAAGAAAAGATGGGCTTAATGATGATTCGACCATTCTTTGAACAGAAAGAAACACAAAACCATATATTTAGTTCGTTTTTAGAATCGACAATTTTATATATAGTCGTGCAGTGCATAAACTCTATACAATTATTTTTTAAAAAATTGAATATATTATTAAATAATTATTTTTTTTAATGTAAATTCTATATTTTCTCATTTTTTTAAATAATTATGTAAAATTTGTATAATTTTACGATTATAAAAATTATTTCTCTTCTAAATTATATTCTAAACTTAGCTTGCCTTCAGTAAAGGTCAGCTTCTTAATGGTTCCAGGCCCTCCATTGCCTTCAAGTGTCTCGACATTGATCTTGACGGCCTGAGGCATGAGCTTGGGGAAGAGGTTGTCAGCATCAAGGACCAAGGCCTTGAACAGCTTTCGTGCCGGGACGGGGCTAATGAACGCATCAGTTACAGATACAACAGCCATGATCTTTATAACTTGGAGATGAAAAGGTAGATAACAAGTAAACGCTTTGGACTGCAAGTTTGGAGTGAGGAAAAGGTGTAGACTATAAAGGTAGTATTTATAGATCGAGAAGACATTATTTGGACAATGAAAAAGAATATTTGTAGTTATAAAATGCGTAAACATAATTATTTTGAAAAATATGAATAAATACAGATTTTATATAAAAAAAATATATATATTTTTTAAATTATAGATTTTACTTCATTTTTTTTTAAATATTTATATACTTTACAATTATATATATAATATTATTATTGTTAAATAATCATTATAATTACAAATAACTTATCACAAATACTCATTTTATCTTATAATATTTTCGTCGATTATATACGTACATACCCACCTGTATTTATTGCACATTAATTATGATCTCGATCTTACTCTCTTTCTACTCTTTTCATTTCTTTTTTGTGTAATTAACTGATCGTATCATCAAGTGCCTGAGAAGGCCTATATTATCGAACATTTCTTAACAAACATGTAATATGCTTTGTATCTATTATCTAACGAGATTAATCTTCCAGAAAACCAGCTCACTCGGACACGTGCATTGGATCGATCGAGATTCTCTAAAGTTTTTTGTGTAAATTTCAATTTTAAATTAGAAATGAGATGGACACATGATAATCATGTAAATTATATAATATTTATTAAATATCTAATATTATCCCAAAATTCAAAGCGTAAATAAATATTGTGAAACTCACGCGGTGTGTTTATCTGTTTTTACTTTATCTTAAAATGGACAAAATTATAGAAGTCTGAATCTCCAAAATAAGAGAGTGCACTACTATTGATTAGCTGATAGATCAATATATATGGTGAAATAATGAAATTGATCACGGGGAAGACATGATTTGATTTGGCAGGTAGAATTGACCACATGATCACTTAAATATGGGGGCATCGGATACCTTCTCAACTAATATGTTGAAAAAAAGGAGGGACCAACTCCTTGTAATATTGCCAAATGATCTTATTGCTCTGATGCTACGTAGTAGGTACTCATTAAATGCCCGTACTAGGAAAATTAGGAGGAAAACTAAAAATAAGATTAAAAGCCTGAAAATTATATAATGGTTTTTGTATTCTTTTCCTCGGATATCACTATCCATCTCCACAGTAGAGTAAAACCGTACGCTAACATATTTAGCTTAGCCCAATAATGTACAAAAGTTGTTGCCAAATTAATGCAATTTTCACAAAATTCAAATAGCTGTCCCACAATATATATATATATATATATATATATATATATATCTGTCTGCAATGCAATTTCCCTTCGTGTTAAGGATAAGGATGCAATCGTTGATATTCAAAAGCAAGATCAATCCAAACCCAATCAAGATAAGATAAAGCTACCATAACATGTTATTCTATTTGATTTTGAACTGATTTGTTAATATTAGTTCTATCTATTTTTTCTTATGATCCGACTATATGTAATTCTCTCTATTAATATGATGAGCAGTACCACACAACAATTACGTGGAAGTATTTTTTTCAACATGATATCATGAGCCAAAGACTAACGTCACTAATGACCAAACCTCAAATACCAATATCTGAGACCAACTTTTCTTCCCCTTTTCCGAACCCTCTCATTTTCATCTCAAATATCTTTCATTCCTCAATCATTCCTCTACCAATTTTTATTCCTCTCAAATTTATCCGAGATGATTATTTATTGTAGAAGGCACAAGTTGTTCCCTATCTCAAAAGACAACACGTTTTTGCATTTGTTGACAACACCTCTTTACATTTGTTGATAGATCCTTTCCATGTCCCTCCCCGATGCTCACCATTGTCACAAACCAAACCGTGGCCAACCCCGCCTTTTGGCAATGAACCTTACATGATTAGTGAATCCTCTTAGCACTGAATTTCTCTCTATTTGAAACTATGCTTGTCCATGTCACCAAATGTCACACTTCCCATGAAATTTGGTCGACTTTAGGGAGGATGTTCACCTCCACGTCTCGAGCTCGCTCCATGAACCTCCACTATCAATTAGCCACACTCAAGAAAGGAAGATTCTCAATAACCGATTATTTCCACAAATTCACCACTATAGCCGACACCTTAGCCGCTGCCAACCAACCCCTTAATGAATTCAAATTAATCTATTTTTTGCTTACAGGACTTGGACCAGAGTATGACTCATTTGTTACCTCTGTAACAACTCGGGTTGATCCATTTTCTCTAGATGATCTCTATGGTCACATGTTTGCCCATGAGTTACGGATGGAACATCACTAAACAACCACCTCAAATCTTTCTCAAGCTGGTGCTAATATTGCATCACAATCACATGGTGCACGTGGTGATCGCAGCTTTAATTCTAGCCGTGGTTCCAATCAAGCATCTTGGGGTTCTATTCGCAACAACCATGGCAGGGGTCAAGGTCGTGGCAATCCCAGATCATCTGAGTCTCACCTAGTCTATCAAGTATGCAACAAAGTAGGTTACACGACCATATGCTGCTACTATCGGTATGAAGATAGCTATGATCGCGAGCCCTCTCTGCAGGCATATTGCACTAGGTCCTCTCAACCGAACAACATGAATTGGTACCCTGACACCAATGCAACACATCACTTGACCTCAGATCTCTCAATCTCAACCTCAATACTGAAGAATATTATGGCTCAAATTAGATTCGTGTTGGTAATGGCAATGGTTTAACCATCACACACTTCAGCACTTCATATAACTCACCACCTACACTTTCCTTTTTACTTCATAATGTGCTTTATGTGTCATAAATTACCAAGAACTTATTATCTGTTCAAAAGTTTACTGCAACCACTAACATATTTTTTGAATTTCATCCCACTTGTTTCTTTGTGAAGGATTGAACAATAGAAAAGATTATACTGCACGGGCCGAGTAAGAATGAACTTTACTCTTTATCTGCTTCAAATAAAAATCTCACTCACACTGCTCTTGTTGGGAAATGTACCTCACTCACTCAATGGCATTCTCGGATGGGTCATCCTGAGTTTGTCATGTCTTGTCGCAATTTTCTTTACTAGTCATTGAGTCTAAGTCTAGTATGTTATGTTCTACATATTTGAGTTCCAAGAATCGTCAATTACCATTTTTTGAATCATGTAATTGTGCCATAGCACCACTCGAATTGATTTTCAGTGATGTTTGGGGCTCGTCTCCTATTATTTCTCATAATGGTTTCATATATTATGTTACGTTTCTAGACTCATATAGTCGTTATACTTGGTCTACCCGATAACTTGCAAAAATGACATTATAAATATATTTTGTCAATTTCAACCATTTGTAGAACAACAATTTAATTGTAAAATCAAAGTTGTTCAATCTGACTGGGGTGGTGAATTTCGTTCCCTATCATCATTCCTTGCATCTTTAGGAATTTTGCACCGTCAATCTTACCCCCATACTCATCAACAACAATATCATTGAACATAAATACCTTCACATAGTTGAGACAAGTCTTACTCTCTTATCCCATAGTCAAGTCCCACTCAAATATTGGGATAATATGTTTGCCACTACTTGTTACTTAAGTAATCGAATGCTATCCCCCATCTCCAACAACCAATCCCCCTTCATTCGTCTCTTCAAAAGTGATTCCAACTACTACTTCTTTCGTGCCTTTGGTTGTGCCTGCTGGCCTAACCTACGACCATATAATCATCACAAACTACAACTTTGGTCTACCCATTATGTCTTCCTTGGCTATAGTCCCCACCACGAAGTATATAAATGTCTCAATCCTCTCACTGGCAAAATCATTATCTCCCGTGATGTCGTCTTTGAGGAGTTAGTCTTTCCATTTAAAATCTTGTCATCTCCTCAAACCCAAATAGAGTCCTCCTTGGTTCCACTAGGTATACCCACCATCCAGTCCATCAAACTTACGACGGTAAGAACAGTCTTATCTATTGCTATCTTTTCAAGTTGGGAGATTAGACAAATTGATGTGCACAATGCCTTCTGACATGACAAACTTTCTGAGGAGGTCTCACTACAACAAATTTAGCATATTCTCGCACTACATTTGACTGCAATAAGTGGGAATTGTTGCTACTACTCCTCTAATATCTGCAAAATATATTGGTCATATGGTTGTAGATATATAAAAAAAAAAAACCAATTTCATGTTGAAATTGGCAAAACATTGGATTGCCGCAAATCCCATGTTTATTGCGGCAAAACATGGTGTCACAACAAAGTGAATTTCTTGTCAGAAATACCCTCCAAGGCTGCACACTGATCAACCCATGTGCCTGTAATGCATGCTACAATGTTGCCACAAAATTTGTTTTACATCAATAAATTTATCACTATAGATTATTTCTCTACAACAGTCTATGGTAGCAATTATTCTAGTATCTGCTGCTCGTGCCGCCACTAAAGCATTATTACCTTCAATTGGACATGGATAGATTAACATATTTGCCACCAACAAGCTTGTGGTAAAATTCTTTATACCTAGGATTAATCCCATAGCCACCTCCTAAACGTCACAAGCAGACTTATAGAAAATAATTTATTATTGGCAAATCTCATCGTCAGAAATTTCTTTTAGTGCCACAACTCATTTGTCTAATGCAATTGTATTTACGAGTACCATTCACATTGGTTTAGTGTTTTACCCATCACTACTTTCATGGTAATTGTGCTATATTGGCGAGTACTAGTTACCTATAAAGATCAATTGGAAGGAATGGGTGGGGAAAGGAAACTGGTAGGATATATTTTTATTTGCTTCAAATATATCAAAACTGGCATTACATTGCATGCATGCTATTGGCTTGTAAGAATCTATTAACCAATATCTCATGTTAGCCTATGTTTTTTACAGTTATATGGAGCTATATATATCCTGTAAGTTGCCAAGTACTGCATTAAGACACAAGAATTGGCCTAAAGCACTACTTAGCAATACAGATTTGTCAGATGAACTGGATGATGTATATTCAGTGCTTGAACACAAAATACTAGTGTGTCGAGAAAAGTAGTGTGTTGGGCTGCAATGTATTTCTATCTAATTATATATTTTTTCACCTTACATGTGAATCACCCTAACTAGTGCCTAGACATATGAAGGCACACTAAAATTTTAAAGTAACCTAATGGACACTAATATTTATAAGATCCATATCACACCTACCATCATGAAACAATCAGAATTCTATAAATTCACAAGCACTCCATATCCTTGGCAAAACCAACATCACTGCTGCATACAATCTCATGCATTATTCAATTCATACAAATGTCATTAAAACTCTACCATTGGAAACAAACCAGACACATCATCATCAACATATATATACATACATCTACTATAATTACTTTATAAACATCACGTTATCCACATAACATGAGATCAAGTGTCCAAGCAGCCAACACAACAAACATCCAACATAATTAAATAGAATACTTGATCTACATATCATTTGCAATCATATGGCAACTTCCATCATCTAGTTCACACACTTAGAGTTTTAATCGAACTTATGCATGGGGGACAGATCTGCTTTACTGGGAAAAAAGTTGTGGTGGAAGTGCAAAAACATCCACATCTTCTTCAATGGACTTGTTTGGCCATGTTGGCAGCATTGTGTCTTTACTGCTAGTCCCAATCGAGTACCCATGCTACCAGCTACAAACCTGCAGGTCCAATTAATAAGACCAATAAAAAAATCTAAATTAAAAAAAAAATATATATATATATATATATATATATATATATATATATATATATATGGCAAGCATGAACCCCCAACCCCCACTATCACATTGACAACAATACATTACTTAAGTATAGGTTATTTAATCACTACCAATCAATTCCAGCAATCTCACCCAACCAAATTTGTGGCCATTTATTAATTCATATATATGTTTGTATATAAATTTCTCAAATCTAACAATATGCCATCTCTGTTACTTCAGTTAAGATCTAATAATCAGCCACAGCAAGTGTCACATAATCTGGAATTGTAATTTGTGAGCAACATATTTATTTATTAATAAACACTGGAAATATTGGAGGGGAATGTTGCACAAATAATAGAGCTAAATATAAATAATTACAAGGAGATTTGTTATGCAAGCATAAACCCCACTAACATTGACAACCAATACATTCCTATGGTATTAAAGATTCTTAAGTCACTAAATTTCAGCACATGCAATCTGCCACACCCTAAGATTGGCATATGTATTAAGAGAT
Source organism: Platycarya strobilacea (assembly GCA_036898215.1). Lineage (NCBI taxonomy): Eukaryota > Viridiplantae > Streptophyta > Magnoliopsida > Fagales > Juglandaceae > Platycarya > Platycarya strobilacea. The sequence continues at coordinate 10,656,168 of CM072545.1, forward strand.
TCATATGTATTCAGGTATATAAGTTTCCCAACATAAAACAACATCTAATCTCTATATTTCAGTTAATATCTAATAATTGTTTAATGCAAGTAGATCAAATATTATGAAATTGAAAGTTGTGAGGAGCATATGTATTCATTGTAAACACTAGAAATATTGGAAACATGCAGCACAAATAACATAAAACAGACTATATGCATAATTACAAGGCGAATTTATATGCTCACATGAACCCCACTAGCATTTATGGCAATACGTAAGTATATTTTATTTGGACACTAAATTTCAACCAAACAAATTTGCCAGAACATTACAGAGGACCATTTATTAATTCATATATGTGTTTGTATATAAGTTTCCCAGCTCTAACAACATGCAGTCTCTATTTTTTGAGTTAATATCTACTGACAACATATTATTGAACATGCAAGTCACATATTTTGGAATTGACAACTTGTGAGGAGCATATATATTGATTAATAAACACTATAACACTTTACTTTAGCTCAATGGTTTTCCGCTATTGTCCTAAAGGGGAAGAATATGCAGGAGATTTTGCTTTCTTTTCAATCTAGTAGAGTGTAATCAGGGGCCTTTTTTTGCATACTTCCTATATTTATTACTTATCAAATAAATAAATAAACACTAGAACTCTTGTTGGGTTTGCACAAATAATATAGCTAACTATAAATAATTATAAGGAGATTTTATATGCTCACATGAATCCCACCAACATTGACAGCAATGCATATTCAAGTATAGGTTATTTAGCCCCTAATTTTCAAATTCAATAATTTGTCACACCCATATTTGAGACCATTTATTGATTCATATGTGTTTGTATATAAGTTTTCCAACTCTAACAACATGGGTAATCTGTGAGAACCCGTAATTTTACTATCTTTGTAATATATTATTTTAATATTAAATATGTATTGTTGTTAATATGGATATTATGTGTTTTGAGTTAGTGAATATTAATATCGTTTTATAGTGCTTGTGTTTAAATATTTAAATATATTTCATTTTCATTTGAAGATATTATTTTCATGAATAATTGTAAGCTAATATATTTTCTCTTATGAAATTTATTGTGATGCATTTAATTTAATGTTGTAATTTATTTTATTTTAATTTGATGTGTTCTATTTATTTTATTTTATTTTAAGTGATTTTTGTTGGGAGTATTTATATATTTATATATATATTCTTGGTGGGCTTTTAGATAAATGCAGGAATTTATATGTAGTGTTTGAGTTTTAAATTAATTGGGTTTGCGTGACCAGTTTTGGGTATATATATATATATGTATGTGTTTGCTTTTAAGAAGCCCAGCCCCTTGTATTTAATCCAAACGTTGCCGTTTGAGTTGGCAACATAGTGAAACAAGGCCATTTTAAATTGTTCAAGGCGTCAACCCCGAGTAATGTAACGTCACCGTTTCAGTTTTGTTTTAAATTAATTCCTGGCCAGATCGCACGTCCAGCCAGCCATCTTCTTCCTCTTCTTCCTCTTTTCGTTTTCTTCTTCCGCTATTTGCTGCTGTTCACCTGTGATACCAAGGTTTGATTTTTGCAGTCTTTTTCTTCTCCATTTTGTTCACGTGTTGTTCCATTAATTTCCCAGCACCTAGATGAATCTTTCCCCTATAATTTTGCTGCCAACAGATACTTCACGTGCCCATATTTCCACCTCAAGCAGTGAATTTCCAGCCATGGTATTGCTTCCATTTTTCATCTGAAAATCTAAATATTCTCCTTCTTTTCAGTTGGGTGTTCTTGACTTGATTTTGGTAAGCTTTTCCGTGAGTATTTCTAGCTCATTTGCACTCCCTATATCTAGTTTTAGGCCTATATAAGGCATCGACCCACTTGCAAGAAATGCATCCGCAATTCTCTTTTTCATCCATAAATCTGAACGTTTAACTTCCATTTTATTCAGTTCTTTTTTCCTTTCTTCAACTAGAACGTATCCTCTTCAAAACCCATTCAATTTCGAAAAATGTAGTGGTCGTTTTGTTGGGTATTTCTCGTCATAAAATTATCGTATTTCAACATTTGTGATATTCTCAATAAATTTTTTCTCTAATTTAATTAATTAAATTGTTTTTGTGGTAATTTTAATTTATTTTGTGGTATGGTTTTATTTATTATTAAGTGATTAATTTAATTGGATGATAATTGTTTTATTTATTTATTTACATTGAGATGATTAATTTAATTAGGTGTAATATTCAGAATAATTATTGAGTTGGTTAGATATATATAAGTACTATTTTATTTAGGTTATTTGTTTAATAAAATTGCTAGGTTATTTATTGGTTTTATTGATCTTACTCTAATTTATCGGTGTTTTAATTAAGTTGGTTTTTAATTATTTTAGTTGTTCCCGATATTAATATTTATTTATTTGTAATGATTTATATGCGTTGGCGCTTTGGGCGTGATTGTAGCGGTGAGTACGCGAGTGGAAGCGCGAAATCGCTGTTGGGCATTTTCGGTAACTTCGGAAATTATTAGCGAGCGTACTGTAAGTACTTTCCAAACAAGCTTTAAGATCTAAATATATTTTTGGTATCAACAGTTGTTGTATTTGATTATTGCTGATATGTGATGGTTGATGTTGGTATTTGTTGGTTGATTGGATTATTTAATTGTTGGCTTTGGTGCATGGTTGTCTGCATTGTGTATTTACGCGCATGCTCATGAAAATATTTGAAAAGTGGATTTTGGCATGATTTCGGATATTTATGTGTTGAGAATGGAAAATGGGATTTAAATTGTGTTTAACGGATTTTAATGGTTTTGGGCTGAGTCATAACGGGGACGGCGATACGTAACGCCCGTTGTGATCAGTGTGTGAGTGTGTGGATGACATAATGGGGACGGCGATACGTAACGCCCATTATGGTTTCGGGTGTGTGTGTAAATTATATCGGGGACGGCGATACATAACGCCCGGTATGATTGGTTTTGAGGATTTTATTTTATGAGAAATGATGGGTGATTTTAATTGGGATTTTATTGTGGATTAAAAAGAGGTTTTGGCGTGTGTGGTTATCCAAATTAATTTTGAGAAGAATGATTTTAAGTCACATGCATACGGTATTTTGTTCATGCCTTTTTGTGGTTGTGCATAAATATATTTATTATCTTGGATTTGTTTGGGATTTTACTTACCTGCAGTACCATTTTGGTATTGTAGATTTTGATGCAGAGAACGAGGAGGTTGAGCCTGAAGAGGTGACTCCACCGCTGGAATGAATTAGTGTAGTTAGTTCCTTGGATGACATTCAGTTAATTCTGATGGTTGTGTTTATTTTTATTTGGACCCTGGATGACTGTATTAAATCTCCGGTTGGAGAATTTACTTTGGCTTGGTTTGTATTTATTTCAAAAAAAAAAAATTCTGGTACTTAGATATTGATTTTAATTATTCCGCTGCGATTTTTATTTATGTATGTCACGTGTGCACACACGTTTGGCACTTGTCGTTGGGATGTTTGACCCAGGTTGTCATCATCCCGACACCTCGATTCCCGTGTTATTTTAAGGGGAATTTGGGGGCGTCACATAATCTATGATTATATGTGTAATAGGTCATAAATAAGATAAACTTGCAGTTATGAAAACAAATTGGATCCTATTGGATTAAATGTCACTCCACTATGAACAATAGGATGGGAAGAGGATGCAAAACCGATCAATGAAAAACATTTTTCCTTTTGTTGAGAATACAATTTCAGCATGCTATAAAAGCTTAACATAATTAAGCTTAACATAATTATACAACAGCTTGGAGAACTACATTTTCCATTTTCTATAGCAACAAGACATCAATACCAAGGTATGAAGAATGTGGAAGAAAATATTTGCCCTCATTTCAAGAGATATCCATATTAAACACAATCTTCGATCATATCCTGGCCTAATTTACCAAACTATTTTTTTTGTAAGTGCGAACACCCTCTCGTGGCATTATATGCTTTCAAAATATGAATGGAACCAGCTATAAGCATGCCAACAAAACCACAATATTATATTGCATAGGTCCCATCAACAATCATAAGAAAAATGCTGCAAAAAAACTCGAAAACAAAAAATCTAGAAACCTTACATATATATATATATATATATCATTCACAAACAACATTGAATACCAAGCAATAGACATAAAAGATTGGGCCCATGAAAGATAAAAGGGTAATTATGCATTCAGTAAATTAACGCTAAAATTAATTTTTTTTTGTAGTCCGTCATATAAAAAACCCATATCAGAAGCCATAACTACAAATTGGAAGAAGGTGCGACGGGAATTAAACAAAAAATTCTGCACCGGCATTGGAATGGGGTCTTCATTATGCAGTACTTGCACTAAATAATTGTTTGAAGCGTTAGCTGGACAGCTGACAGAACCAGCATGTTATTCCCACCAAAAGGTGCCACAATGCTGCCCCTCCAATTTCTCTCTTGAGGAGGCTTTGGAACTCCATTCCAAGGACTGCTCCTGTTGTACTTGTTGAAATCCTGTCATAATAAAGATTGACCTCCTGAGAAGAAACCTATAGTAGAACCCATCCACAAGCACATAGGTTATGCTTAACATAGACACATAAAGTTCCTCATGTCCACATGCGCACGCAAACACACCACAATAGAAATCTAGAATGTTAATCACGCACCAGATCCGTCGTGAAAAATCACTATCCAAACATTTCTCAACAGCAAAAGCCAGTTTTTATGTTTTATCTGAGGGAAAACATTGAAGAAAGTATGAGAGAGTTAAATAAAGAAAATCAAAAGAGTGTCAATTATCTTGTATCTAAGAGATAAAGAAGCGAGAAGTGAATATTTATTTAGTTTTTTTAAACCTTGTTAAAAAATTGGTTCAAAGGCGAAATAGGTATTTGGTTTCTTACACGAACGGATAGGCCATATTTATGTATTGTCTTTTATACAATCAAAAGTAGCACCAAGTGATGGGTATTTAGTTTCTAAAAGTTAATTCATTTGAGGTAATTTATTTCAAAGGGTTAATGAAAAATTCTTTATCGTCAAGGATAATGAATTAGATTAACAAGCATTTAGTGATTCTACAAAAAGAACCCTAAATGATGATTAATAAAATAAAATAAAAAAGTAGGTTACAAAAACAAAATGAAAGTTGTTTACAATAAAAGTAATTTTTTTAAGGGCAAAAGGAGAAACTTGCTATGATTGGAGGACCCATTCTCATCGAAGACATGGTTCTATACTAATAACAGAACAGAATTCCTATTACTGACCAGAACTAATGCACTGATATGATAATAATTATTCATAATGAATAATAAATATTACAATCCATAATATATATATATATATCTCAAGAATGAGTTCTAGGCGTACCTGTCAATACGACTTGATGAGTAACATTTAAGCCCATAGCCAAAACATCTACTCCACTTGTAAAGACAATATCCGCATCCTCTACATCACCAAAAATCTGATCATCCAATCCAAGTGGATGGTGGGCATGAGTGTGAGTGAAGGAAGGGGATGACAATCAAGATGATTAGTAAAAGATCCACTCCATTAAAAATTATACAGATTGCTCCATAAACATTACTTCCTAACTTCATCTTAGATAATATGTTCAAGAATATTGTAACTTATCATAACAGAATTTCCAAGAGTCTGAGGACAAGAAAGTTCTATAGTGAAAATTTGCTCCATACACTTCACTTCCAAAGCTCCTTCTAAGATGATAAGTTAAAAAGAAAAAAAAAAGAGCAACTTATCAGAACAAAGTTTTAGGATTTTGACAAAGAGTCCACTCTCCTTCCATGCCTTTTACTACATATTGTTGACTGATCTTTGAGCTGTTTAAGTGTGCCATGACCATAACCTTGTTTAAGGGTTTGACAGGCTTGCAAGTTGGATAACTTGCTGAGCAACATACATTATCAATTTATGAGTTGCTAATTGGAATCTGAAAGCATTAGAACTTACGTTGGCCTCTACTGCTAGATTCACATTCCCATTTACTGCAAAAGTACAAGCAAGAAGAATAATCTGCCCAATGTTCTTAGAAAATGCATGATCTTATTGGGTGGGCTACAACAATGTATAACATACTTTAAAATATCACTAATATTCATCTACATTAAAACCACACTATCTATGAAGATATTTAACCAGGAAAATATTTGTAAGTGCACCTAGTGCCACCACTGTGACTTTTCCAGGATAGAGGTTTGCTTGCTCAATGAGAAATGCAACTGTTGATTGCTCAGCTGGCTTTTCTTTTGGTGGAGGAAATTTTTGGCAGCCAAGTCCATCCGCACCATGGACAAAATCAGCGACTCGATGTTTTGTATCTTTCTGGAAATAAACAAAGATTCAATGAACTGGTGAGCCAGAAAAGGATGGCAGTGTGTGTGCAATTTTAAGTTGAAAGGGAACATATATTATCCACAGTAGAAATTCTGCAGGGTCAAATTTGGTTGATAACATGTAAAGTTGAAGTCGGGTTTCTTCAATGAGGTTACCAGCTCAAAATGAGATTTATAATGAAAAATAATTTTTATTGCAACAAATGAAGCTAAAACAAAACCTTCCAAATGAACAAACCTTTTGTGTCGTATGCATAATCATGATAAGACAAGTACAACTCTAAGATTTTGCACAAGTACTAAGCAAATTTCCCATTTGACCTAGCCAGCTTCTATCTATCATCATCTATGATGTGTCAAAAGTGATAAAAGTAATAAGATCAAAGTGAGAGGAAAAAATACAAATAGAATGATGCAAATATTACAATTTTGAAGGGATTCAATAATTATGATGGATAATTCTACTAAGAGAATCAAAATATTCTTCATTGTGGCATCAGAGGCATGATAAAAGGTTATTGCAATGTAATAGTTAGTATCTTACATGAATGGATATACTATGATAAAATATTCTTCAACAGTAACTATACTAAAATAACAAATATATGTTTTTTGTGTCTATTGGAGAACATGTTATGATTTAGTTGGTCTAATTCCAAGGTAAGTTACTTTTAGAAGGCTATAACTAAATTGAAATCACCAATTAAATAGCAAAATGGAGAATGAAATCACCAAAATATTATAGAGCAGTAAAATTATCTCATTACCATCACACAAAATAATCAATTACAATTCTTTAATTCCTAAAAAATATAAATATATACATGGTATGGATATCTATATATACATATATAACAACTGACCTCATGTATGACTGAAGCTGAAAGTGAAGAGTCGGCTTTAAGTGCCAAATGGTCAAGACTACGACAATTGGCATGGTAGTCTGTAATTTAAAAAAAAAAGGAATGTTGGCATAAGCTGATATTTATTTATACACAAAAGAGTGTTAGAATAACTTTTTTATATCAAAAAAGATAAAGATAAATGAATGCAAACATAAAAATTGTATTATCAAAAAGAAAAAGAAAAGTGAAGAAATAACTGCCAGTTTCTAGCATATAATGACCAAAATCGTCAACTCTAAAATAAAAATTTAAAATGACTGGTACAAATGTTATATACCTATTCATCTTTCCAAAATTACTAATGGCTATTTCACATAGCAACCATATTTCACGAGAGAAAGCTTCACAGTTCATTCCTTGTTCTCCAAACCAGAGTAAGCCCCACTTCCACGCCTTCAACCTTACCCCGGAGCAGCACCCATTAAAATCCTTTTTGAATGTAGACATGAGAAGTGAGCAAATAAACACACAAGAGAAACCATGAATGATTTAACAGATACATGCCTATGCTTTTTTAATTATAATTTTTAATTTTATAAAGCAAATATGGGATAACTTGATCCAGACAAAAAAAGAATAAATTCAGTATGATGCCCATATCTTTCAATCTGGCAAGCAAGTCTCACAACCCAAGCTTATAACCCAAACTCATTTATATCCATATATTGTTAAAGATACCATGACTTGAAGTGCATAATAATGATGCATGTGAGTATTTTTTTTTTCAGTACTTATAAATGAGTATTTCAATTTAGAAGACAAATGATTACGTCTTGGAAGATTGGTTTTGGAAGTTCAACTTAAATTGTTTAATGTAAAAGTAGAAAGATCATAGAATATTAAGTAATTATATTAAATTCACAATATCTAAAAATCTTATACGGGAAATATTAAATGCTATACGGTCCAAATCATGATAGGTCTATAATTGCAGAGTACTTCTATCTACCAATTATCAACCAAAATAGTTTGAATCTATCTGGACATTATCCAACACAATCAAATAGAGAAATCTTACACCTACTGCATGTCAATAGTGCCTCTAAAGGAGTTACCGAGTAAGAAGCAAAAAGTTGTAGATTCGGCCAGGATCACCATCCCTCGAGGCACGAAGATGTAAATTCACGAATGTTTATCCATCGCATTGATCATCTCAACCATAACCACAGAGAGAGAGAGAGAGAGAGAGAGAGAGAGAGAGAGTCTCAGAGGGAGAGGAACTCGATAAATGGCTTGCTTTGCTCTTTTGCTTTAGATTGGAGAAACTGATAAATGCAGAAAACAAGCTCGTAATCAGCAGGCAGGGATGAAATCGTAATCAAGGGACCAAACAAATGCACTCGGTAGACGAACAAAATCGAACGAAGGGAAGAAAAAAGAAACACATTGTACAACCACACGGGCTTTGGGTAATCCCTGTCTTCCCGTCTTTTTATTTGCCTTGTGGTGGTTATTGCTTGTGGCGGTTTGGCTGGTAGTGAGGCGTAGGTGGTGCAGGCGTGGTTGAGAAGATCAAGAGAGAGAGAGGAAGAAGTTAGGGTTTGTGTATGTCGATGGGTCTAAATTGGGAAAAAATCCGGAGGGAGAGACAAAATAAGTATAAAAATATTAAGATGGTAGATTAACTTACCTATTACGGCAATTATCAATTGTTGCCAAAAAATGTAGATATTATAATGATGAAATTCACCGCAACGACGATGATTGTTAGACATAACAAATATCATTATTATTGATAATTTGATTGAAATCCCAATATTATTTATGGCAACATTATATCGCAAAAATTGAAAGGTTTTGTTGACAAGTTTGCTGTTTATTTTTTAGGAAATACATCTTGTGAAAAAAAGCTACCTTTTGCTACAATAATTTAACTGCAAGAAAAAAAATGGCCACAAAAGGCCATATTTATTGTAGTGTCTTTATGACTCAACCTTAAAAGTATGTTCACCCTCAATTCTCACATCATGTATGCAAATTGCAGAAGGCTTTATATGGCCTAAAACACGACATTTGGGCTTGGTTCTCATGCCTAGGCAATTGGCACCTTGACCTAGGCTTTCATGGGTCACGTTCTGATACATCTCTGTTTATTCACACGTCATCCAAGTTCATCATGTATATACTTATTTATGTCGATTACATTTTGATCATCTACTCACACAACCAAGCTATTGATGATTTATTAATGACTTTGCATGGTGACTTTGTAATAAAAGATTTGGGCAATCTAAATTTTTTCTTGGGAATTGAGGCTATTCACTCCAATAGGCAACTCCTCTTATCTTAACAAAGATATATCATGGACATACTCTAAAAGACCAAAATGCATAAGACGAAATCAGTCAGTACTCCTATGGCCACCTCCACCAATCTAAGTGCAATTGGTAGTGAGCATTTCAGTGATCCCACCTTATTTCACAATACAGTTGGAGCTTTTCAATATATATTAGTTACTCAATCAGACATAGCATTCACAATCAATAAGTTATCTCAATTCATGCACAAACCACAGTTGTCTCATTGGTAAGCGATGAAGTGTCTTCTTCGGTATATTAAACAAACAATCAGCTATAGTTTGTCTTTTAACATGTCAACCCCCACTACTCTTCAAGCATTTTCAGATACTGATTGGGTGGATTCTCGTGATGATAGACGCTCAACTGGAGGTTTTTGTGTGTTTTTAAGGCCGAACCTTATCTCTTGGAGTTGCGAAAAGCAAGCCACTGTAACTTGTTCAAGCACTGAAGCTAAAAATAAAGCACTTGCCAATACTGCAGCTGAACTTCAATAGTTTCAATCCTTATTGCAAGAACTCGGCTTTAAAGTGTCATCGCCTCCTATCTTATGGTGTAATAACATAGGTGCTACTTATTTATCAACAAATCTAGTTTTTCTGTTATGATCCGACTACATGTAATTCTCTCTATTAATATGATAAGCACCACATGGTAATTGTGTGGAAGCATTTTCCTCAACACTTCGGATACACAATATATCTTTTGGGTGGGTGAAAACTTGAACTTGTCCTTTAGGATCTAGAGAGAGAAAGAAATAAACTTATAAAGTACTATAGAAAATGTCAAGATGAATTTTCCAAGAGAAAACCTAGAAACGTATTGAAGACTTTTCTTTTCTTGCCCTCACTTACTTGGGTCTGATATTATAAAAAAAATTATACACAATCTATTTGAAAAAAAGTCTCACTTATTGTGAGAGTCAATGAGAGCCTTTTTCTATTATATACACATTATGAATTAACTACAAGAAATAGTTATGTTACTCAAAAAATGAGATTTTCTCATACAAGTATAGGAAGAAAAAAAAAGTTTCCATGTTGGTTGTGATGGAGCTGTTGGAAAGAATCCATGATCTATGATAAGGTTGCCATAAAGCAATACTCATTTGATATGTTTTCTTGTTGAGCTTCAAAGTAGCCATTACAGATATTTTTTTATATAGCTTCAATACAACCCATCTATTGTTAGAAGAAAATCAGCCCTCCAATATAATTTTGCCATGTCATCATCTTAGCAGCATTATCGTGCATCCATTTACACTCGAACAACAACCTTTTTCTTCCTATCCGAACCCAGCTTTGCATCTACTTCTTTGACTGCTTCTTTGGCTTCAGCTTTTACTCCGAATTTTTTCCTTTGAGAGGAATTTTTGTGCCAACCGTAGAAAGAAGAACTCAATTCCTCTTCTTGGATCAGATTGGATCAATAGTTTTGTGCTAATCTACGAATGACCCTTCTATTTGATTTTTACTTCAAAAAGTGTCCATCAACCCGATCTCTCTTTTCGGATTTCCCTACCTTGAAATGAGAGTTTTTTAGAGACCAAGGCTACTTAGTAGGTGAAATTGGGCTTTGTAAGTATTTTAGGGAAGTTTCAAGATTGTTAGTTTTTTAAGGTCCTAACTGATGTGACTGACACTTTTTTGGAGTAGTTATAGTGTTACCTATTGTGATTAGATAACCACTTCTAACCGGTCAGGTTGTTAGATGAGTGTAACACCCCTCTTATCAACTGCTACCACATCAGAAATCACACAATAATCTCAATACTCTCAACCACACAGAATTGCAAAAACAATTTCACCCACCCTTCTTCCCTCTTCCACCGAGATCCCTAACCCTAGAATTTTCCTACCCAACCCATGTGATGGAGATTGACCAAATTGGAGGTATGAAAACTTTGAGTCCCGAGCACACTATGAAGAAACTGTCGGAGCCATAAAACCATAAGGAGCTCTGAAAATCAACCGTAAAACAAATCGGTTGAAGAAACCCACACCACCGAACAAATTCACTAATCACCTCAATCAAGTAAAAAAAAATTTATTAAAGCCTCTGAATTTCTCAAACCCAACCTTGCATTTACATGCATTTACATATAGGGGCCATATATTTATTTAATAGGTTTGAACTACATATAGGTGTTTTACACGCTAGGATTTATCCATTTTACACATCCAAAGTGACCTGAAATAGATTGTTCCTCACTCATGAGCCTTGTAATGATCCTTTACCTAGTTTTGTTTTTTTTTTTTTTGAGGGGCGGTGGTTAAGTTTCAACAACAAAACTTAATATACTAAAGACAGCCTATTATTTGTGAATTCCTTGATTTGTGAATTCCTGTTTTGGTGTTGAAAATGATTGGAGACACAGAACATTTAACAATTAACCTAAACTTGTTAGAGATTTCCCTCAATTGTTCTTCAATTGGGTCAACCCCATGAGTTGGGTTGTGAGCACAAGGATGAAACAAGAAAAAAGAACCATTTGGGGCAATCTATAAAAACCACCAAACTTAATATACTAAAGACAGCCTATTATTTATGTCATTCAATCACTGTATGAGGTATTGAGGTATATAAAGCAAACAATTGAAAGCCTCGTGCATGCCTCTTGATCAAGAGAAGTGCATTGTTTTGTTGAATAAATATTGCGAATTCTACGTCCAATGAGCTTTATCATTTTAAATAGAAAATTTCTCTTAGAGAATTTTAAAGCAAAGGGAAAATAAATCCGTATTAATTGTCTTTCTGATTGATGAAAATAAGTTATTCATGAAAATTGTCTTTCTAAATGGAAGCTCACTAGAATGTTCATCCTCAACCCCAGGACTAACAATTCAAGGAGACTCTAACCTTGACATCATCCATTAGAGTTGCAAAGTTTAAACCATTGGACGATTAAAACAAGTAGTTGAGAAGAAAGTGGAGCCAAAATCATGGAAGGAAGAACCCAAGAAAGAAGAGAAAAATAGACAATAAGTCAAGAGAGAAATTAAGAATGAAGAAGAAGAAGAACATGATGAAGAAAATGAAGAAAAGAATCAAAAGATGATTTCAGAGACTGAATTATACGTTGAAAACTAACAATCCCTACCGCACCTCGCATAATTACAATCCCTACCCTTATCACTCTCGCTACATTATCCAACCTTATTATGCTATCCAAACTGTGAAAGGGAGCAATTATATTATTGGGCTTTTTATTTTCAAAATTGAGTGATAGATAGATAAAATTTTCTTTTCTCCTTGATTTGTGATCAACGTAACAAATATTAATCTCAAACAATGTATATATATATATATATATATAGATATTTTTATATATATAACGTGACTATTCAACGAAGTAGTGTGAGTTTAATGGTGGTTGTTGTTTTCCGTCTAAGAACAGGTAACTTTTTCAGTCTGTAAGCACAAATGCCTCTCGCGCTTTGTCTTCTTCTCGAGTTCTCAGATGGCTACATTTGATTTACACTCGCTTCGTCTTCTTCCATAAACAACCAAGATAAAAACAAAGATTAAAACCACTCTCACTTCTCATCTTAATTCATCCAACTTTCCCCCTGTTGGTTGCCTTTTTTCACCTAATTTCTCTTCCGATGGTTTTGTTATTCCCAATCTCGCATATGAATTTGTCTCCCTTTTGATCGTCTTCAAGCTCGACGATGGTAAGTTTTCCTCTTAATGACTTTCATTTCTGGCATTATCTTTAGCGAATTTAACATTCCCGAATTTGAAATGGACATTTTCTCTTCCATTGATCTACAAGGAGTGGCTTCAAACAAGCAAGGCATGCTCCTGTTCTCTCTATTTATTAATTTTTTTTGTTTATTCTTAATCCTTGTAGGACTCGAAGGAAGCCAGAGGACTAGGGTTTCAAGCGGATGATTTTAAGGTTTCTAGGTTCGATATAAGGGATGCCAGGGTTTTGTGTTCAGGGAAGTGTTTTGCCTTTTTTTCCCCTTTGGTTTGGAAATTATTTTTTTGAATAATCGGTTGCCAAATCCATGGTCTTTTCTAATGGGTTTTCAACAACTTATTGTTTGGTTGATAGGAAAGTGGCATGCTTGTCTTCCCCAGTTATATCAAAATTGATTGTTCTACCTAATAGACAATGCTATTAAGAGAAGTAGCATTTCTTAGCTTTTTCCCGTTCCAATCAATTAGTTTTGAATCCATAGGTTTCGTAGATGGAAGCTTATATTTGATTGTTTATTTTCGAGATTTCTCTGGTTTCTCAAATTTGAAAATATTTTTGCACTTCATATTGACAGTAGCTTGCTATTGTCCCTTATTTGATATATTGACTATCCATAATGCATTCTGGGGGCTCAAAAAATGTGTTTTTGCTATGCAAAAAATCTTGAAGATGATTTGGTGGCAAAGTTTCACTTTGCAACGAAAATGATGATGTGGGGAATTTTGAAGGATGCTTTGAAGAGCAAGATTGATTTCTTTTTGTTCAAAGGATGGGAAAGTTTTACTATGCAACAACAAAGATTTGTAATATTGGATGTTGGGGTTAATAGCATATGGATATCGATATCTTTTAGAAAGTGTTGTGAAGGGCAGAAAATTGTTTAGACCTACTGTTTTCTTATTAGAAATTTATATCTACCTACTATTTATCAATTTTTTCCTTGGTGTTTTACAAACATTCCCCCATTATGCATTATGCTACAAGAAAGATCTGATATTATTTTCTCTGTTTGTGGTTGTGGGGCTCTTGCCCTGAAAAATAAGGGCGTTAAGGGGTGGACTTTCAAAAAGTTTGGAAAATGTTCTAAATAATAATACGAGCAATTTTTCTTTTATTTTTTATTTTTTACTTTTTATGAACATTGGAAAAGTATAAAAAGCATTACCCAAGTATACAGAAAGTATACCTCTGTTTTCTTTTAATTTTTTTTTTTTTCATTTTTTTAACTGATCAATTTAGGTTACAGCCTGCCAATTCAGTGTACTATTATTTTGGGATCAACAATTTGTTACCTTGCTTTTTGCATGTTGCAGGTATGTTGTGGATGCTACTGACTATGAGAACTTGTCTAACTCAAGAAGTGAACTTCTTGACTTGTTGAGTAAGCCTTCACTTAATGGCATTCCCTTGTTGGTATTGGGTAACAAGATTGACAAACCAGGAGCTTGGTTTAAAGAGGATCTAACAGAGCAAATATAAGTGAAAGAGTAACAAATTTTAAAATGATTTTTTAGCCTCCACCCAAATTTGTATTCTATGTTTAATCACTCATCAGCTATTCAATGTTCTTATATAGGTCCTTTTCTTTAGGCTCCATTTAGGCCTTTGTGTTTTTTGCTTTTAATATATTAATTGTAGTTTTGAAATGGTATTCCACACGTGCAGGGGGCTCAAGTCCATCACTGATAGAGAAGTTTGTTGCTACATGATTTCTTAAATCATGTAAGAAATCCACCAACATTGATACGATTATTCATTGGCTGTTGAAGCATTCTAAATCAAAAAATTGAGTCTCGGATTATAAACTTTTCATGTAGTCATTCATCTCGATTGTTAAATTGGATCTGAAGCTGGTAAAAATGGCTTCAGCTATTTTGTCTAACCAGTTTTATTGATTAGTTTGACTGCAATCTTTCTCTATTTGGCTTAAGTTACATTGTTATTTGTTGTGTGAGGTAAACATCTAGAGGGTCTGGTGCGGGTATGACATCAGTAGATCGGCACTAGAAATTTATCAAGGCTGTAAACCAAATTGGTTTTGATAGTAAGTACAATTTCAAGTCCTGTTGTTTGTTTTTGTATAAAAAAAGGTAAAAATTAAATCAAAAGTAAATTGGTGCAATTACTGAATATATCTTTATATGGGTTTTTCATGTTGTTGATGAATGTTTGAGAATAATTTGTTTTCAGGATACCAGCTTGTATGAACATTAATCTACACATGCATAAAACTTAATCAGCAAAGGCTGAAACAAATTTATTTTCACAAGTGAATAAATAACTGAAAATAGCAACATTCAACCACAAGTCTATTAAATAAAAAAATGTATAATAGGAAATCTGAAGGAACATCATAATAATAAGCATCCATCCCCAGAAATCCTGATTTATCTGATGAATATCATAAAACACAAAGGTCAAACCTTTCAAGTATAAGACTATTTATTCTACCGATACATTACTATCTGATTTAGCTACTTATCTAAGTTTTTTGGATTATCATACATGACCTAGTGTTGTTTTCATTGGTGTAGCAATTTTTGTATTTCAGACTGGTTTCTAGCCTCTTTTTTTCTTGTTTTCTTTTTCTGTCAGCTTTTAAAAAACTAAGACTTTAATTTGTGTAAATTACTCTACTTCAAAAACTTATATCAAGCTACGATCTATTTTGAACTAATCTTTTCATTTTTTGATCTATAAAAATATGTAATTATTATACTTCACAAACTTATCATTATTCAAAAATACTTGCTAAAATTTTCTTCTTGTTTCTATGTATTTAATTATTCATTAGTCAATTTTTTTTTTAATGTAAAAAATCATATCATTTTTTCTGTCTCTGCTCATTACTAATTTGTAAAACATTGTTTCACCCAACTAGGCCAATGTGCTTTTGCACGTTGCTCATCGCCTAATATATAGATATATTTATATAATTAACTCAGAAGAGAAATCATGTATATATTAATATATATATATATAGAGAGAGAGAGAGAGAGAGAGAGAGAGAGAGAGATCTAGATCGAGAGAATAAATAAATATGCTTTGGAATTTTATTTCAACGTACACTATCTTCCAGTTTAGATTCATCTTCCTCTATCGTTTCATCTCCATTTTGTTTTGTTTTTTTAAAGGATGTCCAATTTGTTAATTCCTTTGAAATTGATGAAAAAAATAACTAAGGAATATTTATGGGTCTCATTCATGATTAATTTTTCTCTCTCATATGTACAATGTTACCTGATCAATGCTTATATATTATGAAGTTTTTGTCGCTCAAAGAATCATTTGAATTGACAGTCGTGAGTTTATTTTTGCCCCCGAAAAAGGCAACATTTCTTTTTTACTTTTTAGTTCGTTGGTATACAAAGAATATTAAAGACTTAAAAGTAATGTTTATCTCCCTTAATTTTTACATGTGATTTGGGTAATATTGATAGGGACTTGGTCAAGCCTTCAACCATCCAATGTGGGCCTCCTCGCCTTGTTGCTCCTTTAATAACCAAGTAGGCTCCTTTTTTGGGTGATGGATGTCGTGCACCAACAATGAAAGATGGGTTAATGTAAGGTTATGATGTTTAAGGGAAGATAATGAGTTCATCTTGGCAATGCGATGATCTAGTATGGTTAAAGTGGTGCACGACAATGAGGTCTTGGATAAGGTTAGGCACCTCTTTAGATTTAAGACTTGGAAGACAAGTGTTTAGTCTAGGATGAAGTGGGCGAAAATGCTAGGGTTTGGTGGGGTGATTTTTGGCTAGAGTTACTTGGAAAACAACTTTCTTAATTGATTGAAAGATTGAATAATTGATGGGGTAATTGGGTTTGATGGATATTTGATTTGGTTTGATCGGGATATGATTGAATATTTGATTGAATCAATTAATGGATGATTGATCAATCAATTAGGAAATGGAAGATTTGATTTGGTGAGGTGATAATTAGGGTTTCGGCAAAGGCAATGCAAAGCTTGGCCGAGTAGGCTTGTTATGGTAAGTGAGCTTGACTTGGTTTGGGAAAATTTTGGAAATATCTTATAATGGAGGGAAAAGATGTGGCTGGCTATAGGAATCCTTGTAATGGTTGACTTTGATTGTTTTTGGAAATTGGAATATTCGATTGAATAAGGCAAAATATGGTAAGATTGCGAGGAATGATGGCCGGCCTAGGATTTTGATGGAGGGAGTGTGTATGGCTAAGTATGGAAAGTGGATGTGCTAGGATTGACCGTGTATGGTGTTTGGCTTGAAAATTTTTTCAAGAAACTTCAAGAAAGTGGGATGGACATCCAAGAAAATGGATAAACAATGATGAACAAAGAAGAACACGCCAACCACAATGCACAGTCAATGTGGTTCGGCCTACACATTTCAACAACTAACAAACAACTCTTCAAATGAACCAACACAACTCACTCACACATAATTTGATAATTTTAAAATTCATAAGTGGTTTGAAGTTTTGCACTCACAAGAACACTCACACTCACTCTTCACACTTCACAACTTCAAAATATAACTTCAAAGAAATAATCACAAGAACACCAAGAATACCAAAATGAAAAATACTTCAAACAACTTTATAAATAAAAAGATAGATGTGGATTACTTCTATTCATGAATTGCAAAGAGCAATCCTTTTCAAGGAGATTCATGAATTGCACCCCAAGAAACCCAAGTACAAAATATCGAAATCAATCCAAACCATACTAGTGACCGGCCTAAACTCTCAAGAAGTGAATGAGTCTCTCAAAAGTTCAAATGTCTAAAAATGAAAAGTAAAACCTAAGGGTCCTATTTATAGAGTCTTACAATTTGAAAACTCCTAAAAGGTCCCTAGTTAAAATAACTAATTAAAATAATATTCAAATGAAATAAAATAAATAAAATAAGCAAATGAGATAGATGGTGGGCGCCCAAGTGGTGTGGTCGTGGCATGCATGGCTTATTTGTGGTCTAGTGTGCGGAATGACCCATGGCTAGACTAGTCTGCGTGTCGTCATACATGGCATCTAGCTACGTGGCATGGTATGGTGCCATGTGCTAGTCTGATGGTGTGCTTGGAATGGCACTGTGAGGGAACAACTGATGGTGGGCATGGTAGGGTGCCATGCATAAACCTGATGGTGGGCACAGGGCTAAGTCATGCTGTTGTGGTGTGGCCCTGTTAAATAGCTTGGGCGATGGTCCTGCATGACTCGAACTGGTGGCCAGGGTGGTCATGCATCGTCCAAGCTGGCAGTCTGGACGCTGCATGTTATAAGGTGCGGGCTGGAGCCATGTGCTAGATGACATGCATAGTGTGCATGCCACTCACCTACCCTGCATGGCACAGGCAAGAGCCGTGTGCTGGATGGTATGCCCACAAGACATGCTACTAGCCTCGCCTGCAAGGAGTAGGCTGGTGTCGCAGGTTGGTGCCGCGTACTAGATGACATGCATGTGAGGACATGCCACTAACTTTTCTAGGATCCGCCTGCGTGTCAACGCTTGGGCCAAAGTACGCAAACAAGCCCACTGTGGTGGTGTTGGGTGTGGTCAAAAGGATAATCTGCCTAGGGGTTCTGACAAATATACATGGGTACACCATTTTCATCATTCCACAAAATCACATTGGCTGCTGCATCAGCAGTTTGATTTGCTATGAAAATATTAAAAATATGAAGAGGCGATCGAATGGTCAAGCGGCACATTAGCGAATGTAAAACATAAAGGGTAACTGAATGGCCAAGCACCATTAATATAACTATGTTATTTCAATCATTAATATAACTGTGGTAGGGTTTTTCCATCCATGGATGGTATAGAATTCATAACTTTTATATGATGAATTATTTAGATTTATAAAATTCAGCATAAATAACAGTCCCGTGTATTGCACAAATTATAGGCTTGTATCAATAATTTATAAATTGTCTATTGTCTTCCATATCGGTTTATAAGTAGAAATACTTGAAAATTTGTAGAAAACTCCTTATTCAAATTTTTTCATGCTTCTCCCATAACTTTAGACAGAGCTACAACCAATGAGATTTTTTTAATCTTCCCTTTCTCAAAGAAAGAAGTTAACGACTATAAGATTGGACCTAGTTAAAAGAAGAATGTTTGCCTAATAAATAACTCATTTATCGAAGTTCGACCCCCTTAGTCACTATGAACGCCGTAGATCAATACAATAGGATGTGGTCATTCGGTTTGATGGCCTATCCACCTCAGGATTAGTATATCATGAAAGCCTTCAACTTAATAAGTACATCTATCCAAATTCAAGTTGGAAAAGGACATATACAAGCACTAGTAGGTAAAATCTTTAGAGGCTTAGAAAAAAGAAGATAAAAGTTTTAAAGAAATGCTACAGTCACAAAAAATTTATATAAAAATGATCTCATAAATTGATGTAATTTCTTATAATTTATCGAATCTATTTTACAATATAAAACCCGCATAAAACTACATTAATTTATAAAATTATTTTTATATAATCTATTTATGATAGGAGTATTTATTAAAAACAATACTTTAACTACAAATAGATTACATAAAATAATCTCACAAATTAATGTGAAATTATGTGGTTCGTCAGGTTATAATATTACTATGAGTATAAAATAGATCTAACAAACCATATGAAACCACATCAATTTATAAAATCATTTTTGTATAATCCCTTTATAACTGTAAGTGTCCTCATTTCTGAAAGCTTCAATAGGTTAAACCCCAGGTTGATGTCGATGTATAGAAAGAAAGAAACCAACCTAAGAATGAGATCCATGAATTGCCACTGCAAAGATCTTAAAAGAAAGAATAACATTCATGAATTGTGTTCAATATTTGCTGATGCGCCATCACACATCTCAAATATTCTAAAGCAACGATATCTTTTCTTTCCTGGAAATATATATATATAGATATAATTGAATTGCAATTTCTTTCTAGCAATACAGGGCTTTGACTGTCTCGGGCAACATTAAAGAAATTGCTACCGTTCAAAAAAAGAGTCCCAAACCTTTCGGAAGAAATGGTCCGCCCATTACACATTGAACAGAAAAATTGCGTTATTTCTTTGGTAACAGAATGAACAATACCAAAAAATCTCGGATTTACTTCTCTAAGAGAGTATAACTTCACTTTGGTTGGGTTGTTAGTTTCTAGCATCTTGCTTTTCCTTTTGATACATATAAGGATGAAGGAATCTAAAGACCATTTGGGGAAAGTAAATCACTTCATGTAGATGAGTATTCTCAAGCATTATTCGGACGTGCTCCAGTGGTTGTCTCAGCATATCAACTCAATAGCAGCAGGTAAAACACATACCTTCCTTGGAAGAAACCCTAAATGTTCCCCATCAGATTGAATGTATATGCTGCCACTGCCTGCGAGGTCCTCCACTTCAATAGAATACACACTGCAATACCCCACTTCACTTAAGAATGAACAAAATTGAAAAGTAGCTAAGAAAATCAAATATAATTTTAATTTGTAAAACATTTGTAGTTCAGCAAAAGATAAAATAAATTTTAGAACTGAATGAACTTTTTTGCTTGGTAAAACATTAAAGAAGTGAAATTTTCATTCATTCTGTGATACTGTTAGACTGCTCTTTCCAATGAGTTCAGCTTAAGTAAGGGAAGTTTTGGAATGAGCAATTGTCATGTGATGACAATATTACACTCAACCTGTACGTCTTAACTTACCCTTCTCTTATTTTTTAAAAATGTACCAAAGTACTTTTCATTCTTGGGCAATAGCCTCATTTTGGTTCTTTGAGGTCGAAGTAATCTTGAACCGTAATCTCATTTTGGTTCTTTGAAATATTAACATTCTTGGAAGGAAATCTCATTTGAAAAAGGTGATCTTTGAACCCCCTAACGGCTGTAATGAATATCAACTACAAACCCAAGTGAGCTAAATAAGACCACCAGTATGCATGGCGTGCCTCAGAAAAAGCAGGCCACCCCAAAGGCTATGGTAACAGAGATACATCCTCCAGATTAAATGTGACAAGAAATTTAAATTACAAGCTGTTGGGGTTCCCGCCCGCCCCGCCCCGCCCCCCGCGGGGCCCACGGAAATACAATATAAACTTGTATATTTACAAGTTAGTTTAGTCAATAGCAGGAAGTCGCAACAAACTTATGTTATGTTGCATGGGAGACGGAAGTTAAATTGATAGTACCCTCACGTCAAGATTATCAAGTTTATTTATTTATTAGCTAGGGGACAAAAGGTGCAAATATTGAGATATATGTTTTTTAGAAGTAAGAAGGTATTTTATCATTAATGAAATAGGCATAGCCCAAGTGCAGCAAATATTGAGCATATTGGATAACAACAAATAACGGTTTAACATGTCACTTACAAAGAGAGAATATACCTTCTTGAAGATACATTTTTCACCAATAAATGGGTTCCCCAGTAAAGCTTGTGTAGTTTAAAGATAAAGTCATACCACTTGAAGTCCTGGAGGGTCACAACCTGAACAGAAAATTTTTGGAAAATTCAAAGTTACTAGCAAAGCACCTAATTTAGATTATTTAGAACAAATGTTGATCAGTTAAGGATCAGATTCACATTAAAACTGCTCTACCTCAAAACTTCCACTGCAAGGGTCAGCATTTGGTGTAATCTTCATGCCACCTCCAAAATATTTAGCATTTCCTATGCAAAGGGCCGTCACTTGAGAATATACTTCCCACTCACCCTCATTGACCTATAATCACGGCATACAAAGAAAATTTTAGTACTAATAATAATACTGTGGAACTACATGATGGCAAGAATAAAGTGAAAAAAGGAATATAAATGTGCTACACTAGACAAGATATGGTTTCACAGACCCTGATTCTTAAGTCTTTGTTATGGTGCCCCATAAAGGCTTGCAAGGCACCAAGAACATAGCATAAATTTCCAAATCTCTTGTATCTAGAGGCATAAAAACCTGCTTTTGCACTCCTGAAAAGTTTACAACTCAGAGTAATGAGATATTCAATATCAACATGCCTAGACACTAAATCTGAAAAATATAAAATTAGCCTTACAAATGAATGTCGGCAACATTTATAAAGTAATGTAATTCTCCACTTTCTGTACTGATAACCCCAACATCTATCCTTGATCTCAGTCCTGAAAAATAAAAATAAAAAATTACTTAGCAAGGCATATCAGCTAATGAAGCTCCTCAAGTCTTGGGACAACACAAGCATAATGGAAGTAATGAAGAATCAAAAAAAAACTTAAAAGGCACCTTTAGCTATGCGTTCAATGGCTTCATGAGGATCATTTTTCCTGAACAATGAATGAAAATATATATCATAATCCATGATCTTGAACAACTACCTTTAGATGGAACATGGAACATGGAACATGGAATCAAGAGAAATGGCAAAATGTAACAGGAACTGACCAGCCAAATGTTCTGGCAAAATCGGATCCAGTTCCTAAGGGTATGATCTGTACAAATGCACAATAGAATTATATCTACTCTTGGAAAGTCCATGTGAACCAGTACAAAAATCGTGCTAACATGTAACTGTTGAGTGAATTTTGCAGTTAAGATGAACGCAAGGCACTTACACCAAGTGCAGTTGAGTGAGCTAGATCTCCATGATTAGCAATAGGTTTTCCATCCCAGAAGAAGCCATTAACAACCTGCTTATTGTCAATCTCAAAAATTTTATTTTCAATATCCAAATATTCCTGAATTACCAATCTTAAAATTGCATAATATCAACTCTTTTATCACCCATAATTTCAGTAGAAAATTTTCAATTTAGCTTTACAACAAACTTATATTGGTCCATATCCAACCAAAGCCTTTGCTAGTACAAAGGAAATACTCTATGAGCAAATTCACATCTGTGTATTAAATTCATTAATCTTAGCAAGTTGTTATAAGCAAATACCAAGTAAGATATCTATTCAGTAGCAGCCATGAGTACTGAATAAAGAAATTATGCAGAAAGGTTCATGAATAAATAAGCTTTCAGTAGATGTAATGTGGAAAACCTCATGCAGAGTTCCATCACCTCCAACTGCAATCACAGCATCGGCACCATCCCGTATGGCCTGCATGCAAGCAGAATGACAATAGAAGAATTAATCAAGACCAATCCTTCAGTACAGACCCGAAAATGTTTTAAGTCTTAATGGCACAGCCTCCAGCACCTACCTCCCTCGTTATGTCTACTGCATGAGAAGGACCTGAAGTCAAGGATTCGCATATCTAGCCAAAATACAGAAAGATCTTCACAAAATAACGCAAATATCAAGCCGAATAAAGTGTTCGTAAAAATAAAAATAATGCAACAGAGGTAGCATATCCCCTGACAGACCGGATAGATATTGATACTGTCAATCCCTCCTTATTAACTTTTTCAAGGTAAAGAAAAAATGAGTGCGCCATAAATTTTATAGATAAAAACTACATTGGGACAATACAAAATCAACAAATTCAATATCCTTCTAGTGCCTAAAATCCCCCCGATATGGTAAAATTATTTGTGAATATAAGGTAACACTTTTCACTTGTGTGTATATGATAAAAAAACAAATAAAAGATTATTAACATAACTTAATATCAGGCAGGATAGATATAGAACTAAGATCTAAGATATAATTTCTTTCATCTAAAATACAAAAAATGAAGCTCATCAAGTATAAAAGTGGCCGTCATCGTCCTATCCCAAATAAAACTACATAGATGGGAAATTCATCTCATAGTAAGTGACCCCAGAATAGCGCTCATATTTGGTAAATTCTAAATTATAGTTGATGAGAATAAGCGATACCCAATCCACAATATATTATGCAATACATAATCGAACAAGCTTGATATGTGTCCACGTATTTGAATATGTATATACATCTCTATAACTCGTGTCAACGAACAAAACAATCAAAGAGAGAAATTTCACATTGCAGTCTCTACCGAGGCGGGACCTTAGATACGGAAGTAATTTCTTCCATTCCTTTCCAGTTCTACCATTTGCACCTGTGAAGCTTTATGTTAAGGACCGTTAATGCTCTTTCAAATTTAAAATCTCAACGAAAAGAAGGGTTAATGAACCAATGACAATTCTTCGGAGAAAACAAAGCTAGAGAGAGAAAGAGAGAGACCTCGAGGGTTGACGACGAAAACGATGTCGCGGCGGGGAGAAGTGGAGGAGGGCGGATCGGAGGAGAGATGAGGTGCGGTGGGTTGTAGGTCGGCTCTGAAAACGGAGGGTTTAGCCATTGCGAGTCCCACTCTTCCCAATGCTATCTGATAGCAGAAACTGGGCATCGTTTTCGTTTGTTTTTGTCACGCTGGTCTCTTTTGGGTGACTAATCTCTGAATTGTCGTTGCTTGAATGATTAACATGTCGTTGCTGCGACCTAACCTTTGTTCGCTTCGTTTTATTGTCTTCATTAAGGGTGCAGTTATGAGATTATATGATTTTAGATAAAATTAAATTATTGTTTTTCCAAAAAAAATTAAAAATAAAATAAAATATTTTCTTAAAAAAATATTATTAATATTTTAAATTTTTTTAAAAATAAATTATTTTTTATATTTTATATAAAAATTTAAAAAAATTATAATAATAAAATAAACCATTTTTACCGTCCAAATAGACAAGCATTCATTATCATGACATAACTCCCCTTCCTCCTTCGGAATCTCGAATCTCTTATTAAAAAAAAATAAGACTTTACTTTACCTTAGAAGATAATTCCTCAAACTAATCCCCTCCCAAAAAATAGTCGGTGTTTTCATCGACTAACAAATGGATCTATTTTAGATTTAAGGTTGTGTGAAAAAGGTGGAAGGCTGCGTAGAATCGTTGTCATATGGGTAAGATCGCCTGAGGGAGACGGTACTAATGGTATGGACAATGACGTCGTCGGTGGCTGACTTTTTTTTTTTAAAGCGGACCAACCGATCAATTCTCATCGTCTCCCATCTAAAAATTGTGTGAAGAAGTTTTATTAAAGGGAAATGATAGAATTATAGTCTCATTATTACTCATTTATTACATATTTTGTAATTTATATTTTTTAATGTTTTATTTTATTTAATGATTAAATAAGTGATTATTAGTATAATTATATATTTTTTTAATTTTTTTAATGAATAAATATGTGAAAAAAAAAAATTTTTAAAATGATAAAAAAAATAAAAATTTTAATATAAAAAAGAGTAGTAAACGAGTAGTGATAGAGTAGTAATATCACTACCCTTTATTAATTTTGAAAACATGTCTTGAAAAATGTTAATAAAATATTATAAAGTTAAAAAAATATTTAATTTTTTATTTTTTAATATTATTTTTATTTTAAAGTTTATAAAATTTATATTGTTTTTTATGTTTAAAAATTATTAGATAAAAAAATAAAAATTTGAAATTAAAAAAATATTTTTTTTAATGATGTTCGAAAACAAAATTATAAACAAATTTTAGAATTCTCTATTTGTTCAAACATGCCTAGAGTTACAAACAATCCAACCAAAGGCGAATTTAAGTCGAGTTAAACTCAAATAACTTGAGTTCAAGTCAAACTGAGAATTTGCTAAATCGAGCCGATTGAAAACAAGCTCATGCCGAACCAAGTTATTTATTAATCTTTATTTTTACTCTTCAACGATCCGCATGAATCAAATCGAACTAAATCAAGTAATTACTCAAGTTGCTTACTCTTCATAAGCATTTGACTCAATAATTTTTTTTATGAATTTAATACATTATTATTGTAAAATAACAAAATATGTTATTTATACATAAACTAACAAAATATATTATTTATATAAAATATTAATATAATATATATAATACATAAAATATATACAATAAAAGAATATATGTAAGAATATAAATATATATAGAAATATTGTGAATATTGTTACGAACCCATAACAAGTCGAGTTGAGTTTAGACAAATTTTGTTCACGAACCTAAATCGAATCGAATCGAGATTATACGAGTTTAACTCGTTTAATATTCGAACCAATATTAGTAGTCACGAACAACTTATTTATTAAATGAGCCGAATTCGAATCGAATTTATACGAATCGAGCTCAAATTATTCACAAATAATTCTATTCATTTTCAGCCCTTTACATGCCCTAATTTTTATTATTTTTAAGTCATTTGTTAACCTAACATGATATTAACAAATATGATAGCCTAATTTGATTTTGCAATTAAGATGAGATGAGATGTTTTATTTGGAAGATACATAAAATATTAGTATAATATAATTTTTTCATATAATTTTTTTATTTTGAAATCTGAAAAAAAAAATATTTATTATTTTATCTGATAGTTTGAAAAAATTGTAATAATTATATGAAATGAGATGAGATAGTTTATTTTATTTTATTTTAATTTTTAATTTTAGATAAACAATTTTAAAAAATAATAATAAACGCACAAACTTTTCAAACATTTTGCACAACTATATTTTAAAATAGAGATATTTTTATAAAATAATATTATTTTTCATAATATTATTTTATAAAAATATCTCTATTTGAAAATATGTATTTTAAAACGTATTATAAAATATGGTGTGTGACATCATTATACTGTTGCGAGGAAGGATACTGTTGCGAGGGCGAGACTCCAGCCCCAGCATTATACCGACTTTGCAAATGCATTTTTTAAAGTTTTTTAAACATCTTTTAAATACTTTTAAAAAATAAGAAATATAACTTCACTAATATTCTTTTCCTTTAACTGTTAAGTTAAAAAAACACTTCCGCTTACAAAAAAGTTAAAGAAACACATCCACACAGAGTATGTGTATATTTTTCTGTGTCCCCCTGTTATATTCTTAAAAAAAAAATTATATTTACCGTCTTAGAATTAGCAAACTTTGCACACCCATTTAAAAAAAAAAAAACTTATTTTAATGATCTCATTTTTTTCAAAGAGAGCCCACAAAACTAGCACTCTTAAGACTGTATCTTACTTGAAAGTGCTGCTAAACTTGCTTAAAGAGTAAATTTTAACCACAATCTTGGAATAATATATAGGGAGTATAATTTTGAGTTAAAATTTGAGAAAAATTATAGATAATCGAATGTGAATGCTCTAACGTTAAAATATATAGGAAGACTGCCAACATCATTTCTAATAACAAATACACCAAAATCATTCAAGCAAAGAACGATAACGTTAATTAGTAGTCAAGTACAACCGCCTGCTTTATACGTCCAGATCCTTTCCATTTTAACATCATCATTAAGGGAATAACTAGCAACTGAATTGCGAAAGAATACAAATCTTCGGTCTAAGAAGAAAAATAAGGAGGAGAAAAAACACTTTATCTCCGGCTTCTACCCTTCGATTTCGAATCAAAATGGTGAGCTTTGAGTTTCTTTTTGCGCACCAAAGTTGTAGAAGCACCACCCTCTCGGAATGGCATCCCCAGGAGAGCCAAAAGTCTTTGGGCTTCTTGATCAGTTTTAGCTGTTGTAGTGATACAAACATCCATGCCCTTCTGTTTCCCAAGTGCATCAAACCTGATCTCTGGGAATACACTCTGTTCACGAATCCCAAGTCCATAATTCCCATGTCCATCAAAGCTGTTTGGGTTTACTCCTTGAAAATCCCTCGTCCTTGGAAGCCCCATATTGATTAGCCGATCTAGGAAGGAATACATTACCTGTCAAAATGAAAAATAAAAATGGCACAAGACTTCATACTTTTAGTCAATGAGAAAGTTGATGAATGCCTAATGAAAGGATCTGCCATTGAATGCTTGATGATAATTGAAACTAAAGCCAAGAAATAGGTTTTATTTCATTTAAATTGGAACTTGTGTGGTTGCAGCAAGTAATTCATTATATGCAAGAATGATGTGCAGAAACCATCTTAAAGAAAATCGATTAGGATGAACAGAAACCTCTTCCAAAAAAGTCAAATACCAATTGATGAATGATGAGCAAAGCAGTTATATCTCTAATATTTTTTCTTTATTCTACCCTAATGTCAGATTTAAGTGAGTAATATCATGGCAATGACGTCTACAAGATCATGTATGGATCATTCAAAACCTCAGTATGATCTTAACCCAGCAAAAGATATTATGAGAAAACAACGAACCACAGAAACAATGAAAAACCTCCTCCTATTTCTATCCAAACCAAGCAGATAGCCGCCTTCCATAAGAGAGCAAAAGGTCCTGCAACCTTGGAGTCTGAATAAGAATCTTGAGAAGCCAAATGGTAAGAGACTTGCTTCTTTTAAAAGGCAGTTGATTATCATCTAGAAGGTTGGACATTTACTATTTACTAATGTATCTCATCAACAACACAAACCTGCTACTATCAGATATAAAATCGAACTAAGCCCTTGCAACCAGCAGGATGATGCCGTTTCATTATCACCACCACTATTATTATAAAACTAGCACAATCACTGCCACCACCATCACCACTGTTCTAATTTTTTTTATTGAAAAGCTCCATATCATAGTCCCCACTTTGACACTCACCACAACCATCAGCATATAGATATATCTCCCAACCCAAAAGAAGAAACTCCAATCTGATATCCTTCCCTCTATCTCCTGGTAACACCTTCAAAGCTTATCAAACAGCTCCTCCTTGGCCATTTCATTTTCATCATCAAACTAGCATATGTTAACTCGTTCATATACTGAAAACAATAGCAATCTGAGTGCTGTACCAATTGCTGTAGTATAAAAATTGGCACCATGGCCCATATAAGTTATTTATTTTTTTATTAGCAACGATCCATATAATTGATTATATTATCGTAAACAAATAAATTTTCAAACGCCTTGGAGGAGATGAGGGCACCGAGCATACTTCCATTGCAGATATATCATACTAGCAGTCAAACATAAGATATTATTTAGCACTTCTATCGTGAATCAAAATCAACAAAGAGTATAATTCTCCAGTCATACATACTGCACAGTACAGCCAACAATAAAAATCTATCACTAGAATTGAATTGAAGACATCACTGAAACAAACGCAAAAGCAGCCCCACTATAAGAACAACAATTGAAGGAAACAAAAGCATGCTTACATTTCCTCTGAGTGTGGCAGCAATCCCAAGTGGTTGACCTTCCCTGATCTTGAATGTGGCAATGGAAGCTCTGGCTCGTGTCTTTACAGGCCTCTGCCCCGTTATGAGCGCCAGGTCATTCATCGCCGCTTCCAAACCCTTTGCATTCTGCTGGGCATCTCCAATACCACAATTCACCACAATCTTCTCAACCTTCGGAACCTACATTGTAAAATTGAAGTAGAAATATTTCACTACCTCCTTCGTTTGAAATTTCAAGGAACACAAATTATTACGCAAGGCTCAAACTTAAATCAATGCATCAAAAGTTTAAAGACCCTGTTTTTTACGCTGGATAATGTTGTGGCTCGGATAACAAGATAGTAACGCTGTAACGGAAAACAAACGAAATGAGAACTTTTGTCTTTCTGACTTTAGAAAAATAAAAATTTCAGCTCATCTACTCCAGACAATAGAACCAAACTCCAATTGGAAATTTTTTTTATGTTTTTTCTTATTGAAATATCTATAAATCGGAATTTATTTAAAAAGTTTATTATTATTATCTCCAACATTTTCTCTGAAACCAAAGAAAGCTCTCCCCCTCCACCCATTTTTCATTCAAACAAACATACTTCATTCAATAAGCAAATATACAATTAAGAAAAAACTGTAACAAAAAAACCCATATATCATAATCCAACCCACAAAAGCTCGGCTCAGCCCCAAATTAAATCCAGAAAACCAAATAACTAATCAATGTAATCAATCTCCGAGAAGAGAAAAAAAAATAGATACCTCGTGAATATTCTGGTATGAGAACTCTTCCTTGAGCTTGGGAACGACTTTTTCGAGGTAAGTAGCTTTGAGACGATGAACCTTCTCTGCGTCCACCACCAGAGTCCCGACGGCCGCTCTTACCGAGACAACACCGATTCCATGGCTTCCGCGAGGTAGTCGTACGGTAAGAGGGACCGAAACGAGTGGCGACTGGCCGTGAAACGACGACGTTGCTGAGCGTAAGAGGGAAGGAGTACTCGCCATCTTGAGACTTCTCGCTGCTGCGTGGACTGCGTTAGAGAGCTTCGGCCGGAAGAGATTTAGGACTAAAGTGGTGGTTTGGTTTTTCTGTAAAAAATGGAAAGAGCAGGGTGATTGCTGTCCTCTTCGGCTTGCTGTGAATAAGAGAGCCAAAGAGGATAAGGATAAAGGATGGGATAGTAGGCCGAAATCGTTGATAATAATAACAATAATAATAATAAAATAATAATAATGTAAAATTAAAGAAAACTCCCAACAAGGGATATGAAAAAATACTTAATAATTAACAAAAATAGACAGCATAACAAAAAAATATGAATATGAAAAATACTTAATAATTAACCAAAATTATATTACAATGAGAAGTAAGAGTGTAAAAATTAACCAAAAATTAAAAAATTGGATCGGCTTGGACCGGTTCCCATCGATCCAGTCCGGGACTGGTTCTTTCAATTTCAAAATTAGTCAGTATCAGTCCGGTTCTAGTTTTATATTTTTTGCAACCTGACCGATTCAATATATTATATATTTTATATTAATTTTTTAATATCCTATAATATATATACAAACATAAACTATAATTAGATATAAGATAAAGTTTATAATATATTCGATAATTTAATCTCAAACATAAAATGTTATTATATAAATCTGATAATAGAGATATTTTGATAATATATATGATGCTATTATAATTTATAGCATAAGATTTAAATCTTAAACATGAATATTTATTTGATTATGTGCTTTAAATATAAAAAAAAATGTAATTAACAATATTTTGTGGCCTAATGAATTTTGAATATATTCATTTTGACAAGTATATTAATAAATTAGTATATAATGTATATTAGTATTAGTAATATTCGTATTTATTAAACTATATAGTACATAGTATACTATATAAATATCATAGTATAATATACTATATATAGTTTAATATTCATATATTAATATATATAATAGATTAGTAGAATCCTATATAGTGTATTTCGTAAATATATATAATAAAAAATACAGTGGGCAAAAATCAGCCCATTTGGCAAGAAAGCTCAGAACAAATGAAGAAGCCCAGCTATCCAAATGAATCCAAACAATGCAGTTTTTAGAGGTGTTTAAAAAATTGGGAGAACTGGAAAACCAGTCTGGATGGGTCCAAATCGGATCCGTTATATCGGTTTTGAACCGGTCCAATTTCTAAAAATGTAAAACCGGTAAGAATAGGTTCGGTTTTAGTTCTAAATAATTTGAAACCAGATCGAACCGAACCAGTCATATTATTTATATATTTAAAATTATTTTTTAAATATTATATATATGATATGTTTTTATATGATATATAATTTTATATATAATTATATAAATTATAATTATATATAAATAATGTTATAATATTTATAAAATAAAAGTTTAATTTTAAACATGAAAACTTAATCAATTATATGCTTTAAACATAAAATAAAATTTAAATCATATTTTTTAAAGAAAAAACATATATATTTTTTTAGAAATTTATAATTTATTAAAACCAAAACTGGACCGAAATCGACAAAACCAGTACTATCGATTTAGGAGGTAATCAGGCCGTAATCGGTTTTGCAATGTACCAATTTGATTCTATATTTTGGCTAAACTCAAACCGAACCGGACTGGTTACACCCCTAGCAATTTTGTAAGGGTTCACTTGACATCTAACATCCAATAATTGAAACAACGTCGTTTCTAGGTGAATAAACGACATTGTTTCAACATTTTAGGCCTAATGGGTCTAGGGGTGTTCATCCAGATTCCAAATTCTCAAATCCGAAATCCGAATTCGAAATTTCCTTAAACATTTTTTTAAAAAAATTCAAAAATATTAAAAAATAAATAAAATTTTAAATCGGGCCGGGTACAATCCGGCCCGAATGAACAGACCTAAATGGGTCAATGACATTTCTTCAATCCCTTCCATTTTGTAAATTAATTTCTCCCAACTCCCTTCAGTCGTCTTTCTCAATCAGCCCATTACCCTCCCCTCTCTCATGCAACTCCCCCTCAAGTCTCGTCATTGTCAACAGTTCATTTTTTACGTCTCTCCTTTCAACAGTATGTATTATGAAATAACAGTTTTAGCGTTTATACTTTTATTTTTAAGGGTTTTTCATTGTTTAGGATTTTCTATCTTTTCTATATTATTTGTTGCATTGCACATATTTAATTTGATATATGATAGATATTATTTTGAAATTTGATATCCAAGATTTAGTTTTTTGAAATTGTGAAATCTAGCATTGAACTGTGATATCCGAAGTAATTTAGTTAATAATTCATCAAGAAAATGAATTTGTACTTCTTGAATTAGTTTGCTAAGAAATATCTTAAAGGAATAAACAAATAAGGACATGATGATGACTAAATCTATTCTCTCTCTCCTAGATGAGGGCCTCTCTCTCTTTAGTCCTCATCATTCAGAATTCCACACAATTTCAACTAATGGCCTTCCACCAACCAGTTTAGTTTCTCCTACCAGTTTAGTTCCAAATCCCTAACAGATCGTCGCTATCTACTCTTCTTCCTCACTTTCCCAAATTAGCTTCTCAACTTTTCACTTTTCTTTCCATATTGTCCCCTCAGACTCCACCCCTCTGCTTTTTACTCGCACTTTTACTTGCTTATCAGGGAATTTGCCTTTCCACGTTGTGATTCATCTCCAAAATGTCAACAAATTCTTCAAATATTGAGCTTCTAGTGCAAAAGACAAAAGCACTTTCATGGGACGATATCCTTTTGGAAGCTTCCACTGAGATCACTACTACGTTTAATAATTAGGTCTTAGTAGGTAAGCTTATTTCTCAAAAACCTTTAAATATGGAAACTTTTCATTCCACCATAAGAGCGGCCTGAAATTTTGCTCCAGGTCTTAAAATAGAAGATTTGTTTACCAACATTTTTTTGTTCAAGCTTTCTTCAAAGGATGAAAAAATGAGGGCTTTTAACAATTGCCCCTGAAACTTTTGTGCTTTCCATATGGTTTTAAAGGAATAGTCTTCTGAGCTTAGCCTTGAGGAGTAGATTTGGTATCTTCAATTTTTTGGATACAAATCTATGGTCTCCCTCCAAAACACATGACTGAACAAACGGCTAAAGATATAGAAAAGGTGCTCGGTAATCTCCTGAAAATCGATTCTAATCATCTCCCATGCTATAATGTTACCCATTTTTCTCGTATCCGTATGGAAATAAATACTAGTAAGCCTCTTGAAGATGGGTTCTTATTTCATAGGTTGAACAGGAGTTCTGCCATAATCAAGTTCAAATATGAAGGCTCTCGAATTTCTGTTATGGATATAGCAAATTAGGTCATATTCATCAAAACTACACCATCAAATACAACACTGAAGATTACCTTAATTTTAGTCTATAACTTAGACGAATTCGTATGATTCTGAAAAATTTCCACGGAAAGAAGCGCATTTGACAGATCATTTTCCAAACAACTTGGAACCCATTCTTCGAAAGCTTCTTCCCCCAATTTGGATAAATGATAATAGTGGTTCGAGGGAATTCCTCATTTGCCTCAAGTTCTCGTTGACAAAGAGAAAAATAAGGTACATGAAGTTGAGCATCTTGGGCATGGCATTCCAAAAATCATTCCTACCAAGGATGGCTTCAAATGTGAATATTATATCACTTCTCTATTTGAAAAAAGACGGAACCCTAGCTCGTCTTTGGTTGAAGAAGCAACTGTTCATGGTACAATGATTGGTGTTAATGCGCACTTTAGATCATCATTTGATCCTCTATTGAAGCAGCCAGCTAGCTCTAATTCTACTACTTCCATTAATTGACAGATGACTATTATTGCTAATATTGCTCTTGTCAATCAGAATTTGCAAATTCCAATTTAATGATGTCCCCCTTTGTACTAACCAGTCCATCCTTCCAAGTGTCACAAGAATTGAATCTAGTTGTTGATCATTTTCTCAACAATGATAAACAATTCAAGAGCAATTCAATTGTTTATGAGCAGGCCCATTATCCTATTGACCTGACCCACTCTCTTTGTCAAACGACTTTAGGCCTTGATCAAAGCCCACCAGTGATAAAAAGATCCATAGTTGATCTCATAGACCTCGCTCAAACCTCAACCGAACCAATAGGAATCTCCAAAACCTCCACCATTTCTATCTTATCATTGAACCCAACCAATGAAGACCCACTCGACAAGCCATCTCCATTTTTCAAAGATATCTTAGATCAACTCAATTGTTACCAATCCAGATATCAACCCTAAGCCATCTCAAAATCTCTCTTTCAAATTCAGCCCCAAAGGTAAAATATGTCTTGCTGTCAACTCTTTCCAGTTTAACCCTTCACCGAATGTCTCTTTTCTCCCATTTGATAACCATCATTCTCACATTGAAATCCACACTTGTCTGACCTATTCTTTCAATCCTTAGGCCATGGCTAATCATGTTGAGGTACTAAAGAAAAGAAAGGATCCCATGGAGGAGAGAGAGGTATCGAACTACCCTAAAAAAAAATATTTTTTAAACTCTAACATTGTTATTCAAGATGTAGGTCTTTCCAACTCCATTAAGGAAGGTTTCTCATTGCCCATTGAAAATAATAACTCTATAAATTCAAGGGAGATTTTGAAGAAAAATAAAGGTAAAGGAAAGATCAAAAGGTCTTCAGAGAAATCAATGAAAAAGGAACATCCAGCAACTCGCAATTATCAAACCATCCATACAATGGGTAACACAGTCCAAGTTCAGTCCAAGAATACTTTCCCCATTAATCCAAAGGATGGGGTGACAGGGCCTCCACTGTCACCTGAGGAGCCATGAGGCTGATAACATGGAATTGTCGTGATCTTGCCCTACCGTGTGCAATTATATTTCTAAGGGCACTCATCAGGTCTCATAACCCTGAGATTATCTTTCTTTCTAAAACTATGCTTGCTTCTAAGGACATTGTTAATATTATGAATAGATTAGGATTTAACAATTTTGTACATGTCCCACCCTCGCATAAATAGGGTGGCCTTTTGTTTTTGTATCGTCCTGGAGTTGACTTGATATTGTATAGATGTCTAGTAATATTATCTCTGTTTTAGTGTATTTGGATCCTTCGCACTTACCTTAGTTATTTTCTTTAATTTATTGCTCCGCCCAGCTTAGATAGAAATTCCATTTATGGGATAGTCTTACCAAAATCACTGAAGCATATTCTGGTATGAAACCCAGATGACTAACACAAGAGGGAGGGTGAATTGAGTTGTATTTAAAAAAATAACAATTATAAATCAAATATATAATATAAAATATAAACAAAATACGAAACAACAATAAATATAAAGAGTAAGAGTAAAAGAGAAGCAAACTCAGTATGTTAACGAGGTTCGGCCCTACTGCCTACGTTCTCGCCTCAAGCTACCTCTTGAGAATTCCCAAATCCACTATTCAATCTCCTTTAGGTGGAGATAGAAACCTATTACACCTTTGAGCAGCACCGCTCCAAAGAATCCGTGTAGAACACCCTCTACACTTCCAATCACCTTACACTTGGTGATTTAACTATTTCCCGTGTAGAACACCTTCTACACTTCCAATCACCTCACACTTGGTGATTTAACTATTCCCTGTGTAGAACACCTTCTACACACACAAGAGTTATACACACCCTTTTACAAATACAAGAGTTGATAGTAGGTAGACTATCAAAGTACACTTCTCAATGAGTGAGATAGAAACAATACAGCGCAACATATATCTCTCTCAACAAGAACAATAATTAAGGCTCAAAACTTTAGAAAAGAGAGAATGAGAGCTTTGAAGAAATGATACAAAACTTAACAATAGATGTGTAAGCTCTTGTTGTGAATTTTGCAAAACTCAAGTGAGCTATTTATAGGCAAATGATTTTTCAATTTCAAATTTGAAAAGATTCCTATGTCAAAAACATCATCATTTACTTTTCAAAAAATTCAAATCTAATATTTTTACTTTTTGCATGTGACAAAAAGAGCACACTTTAATTTTCAAAAATTTCAAACATAATCTTTTACTTTTTGCATATGACAAAAGGAGCACACTTTACTTTTCAAAAATTTCAAATAAAGACATCTACCTTTTGCATAAGTCAAGAAAAACATCCACCACTTTTGAAAATATTCAAATAAAACATGCACATGTGAAAGATGACAATCAATCATCTTAATATTTTCAAAGTTCAAACATTTAATCATATCATGCACATGTGAAAGATGACAATCAATCATCTTAATATTTTCAAAATTCAAACCTTTAATCATGTCATGCACATGTGAAAGATGACAATCAATCATCTTTCAAAATTTTCAAATTTAATTTTCAAAATATTCATGCACATGTGGAAAATGTATTTTAATGCTTTATGATAAAATATTTATTTTGAACCTTAATCCTAATTTCGAATTTTTAAGAGATTTACAAAATTACTCTATGATTTTAATGTGAACTTGTTCCCTTCTTGCTCATGCTTGGTTCCTTGATGTGCTTGATTGTATTGTGTAGACAACTTGAGCTTGAGACTCCTTTATTCTTTGAATTCATTTGTTATCATCAAAATTCATTTGTAGATTTACACGAAACTTGAAACCTTGGGTTCAACAATCTCCCCCTTTTTGATGATGACAAATACTTGATAGAACCTGAAGCCTGTATTAATACTTAAGCTCTCCCTGAGAATGTGCGTTAGTTTTTCAAGTAAAAATATAAATATAATTCCAAGCATATATAACAAGTTTAGAAATTTAAACAATGTTAATGTTCTAGTCTAAAACTTCTCCCCCTTTTGGCATCATTAAAAAGGAATCATAATTAGTTCAATAAGATATATTCCTACAATGACCAATAGATAAATAAAACGTTGCGTTAGTAGAGACTGTAGAGAATTCGGTGTGTAGCCACACGTGTTTGACAAAACCTGCAAAGGCTGGAGGCCTAGTTTCGGTAATTCGGTGCGGAAGGAGATTTTGTAAAGAGCTGAATAATTGAAACCATTCGTGCCCGACAAAACCTGCAAAGGTTGAAGCCGAATTTTATCATCTCGGTGCGGAAGAAGATTTAAATCCGCTTGATGTTATTGACGAATTAAATGTTCCAGAGATTTGAAGTTGAATAATTAAAATTATTCGTGTCCGACAAAGACAACAAAAGCTGCAGGCCTAGCTCTGGCAATGCGGTGCGGAGCCATGCATGTCCGACAAAACCTGCAAATGTTGGAAGTCTAACTCTGGCAATTCGATGCAGAGCCACGCGTATCTGACAAAACCTGTAAAGGTTGGAGACCTAGCTCTAGCAGTCGGTGCGAAAACAGATTTACATCAATCGCCTGATGTTGTTGACAAACGGGTTTGAAGGCTCTGAGTTTCTATAAAAAAAATCATTTTCACCTATCGGATTCCAAAAAAAAAATCGCTTCTTGACCTAAGTTTTGTTTTTTCATAACGATAGAATGACGGAAAAAATTTCTTCTGATAATCTTCCGGATTTGAATCAGGAACCGTCTCAACCAATCATTTTATCTCATGAGGTTGTCAACACCATGATAGAAGCAGAAATGCATTTTTCAAATAGAACTGATTCTGAGGTTGTTGCAGCATCAAGAACTCTCAGTGCTCAATATGCTACCTCTGTTACGACCATGTCTCGGAGATTACTAGCGAGGACAAATGAAGTTGATCGACTTAACAATCAAATATCTGTTCTGCATCAAAAGCTTGCAAATAAAGGCAGAAAGAATAAGAGGTTAAAGTAAGAAAATAAAGATTTGAGGGAATTAGCTCGTATTTTGAAACTTCAAATAGAGGAATCGGAACGAGTAAGAGTTCAAGCACAGAGTCAACATCAGCAGATAATGGCAGCGTTTCACGAGAGAAACAGGGACAATTATAATTAATCTCGCTAGCTTAGTTCGGTAACTTTTGACAATATGCATCCAGCATATCTTGTAATCTTGACTAAGTAAGATTTGAAGAGATGACAGTTTGTCTTCTACTTATTTCCATCTTTATAAAAGCAATACTTGGTTTCATCTAATCCGCTTCAAATCTTCTTTTCATTGTTGTAGTTCATCTTCATTCTCACTTTACAAAATCTTAATGGCTCATCAATTCTCTTTCAGTGCTTCTCGTGATCAATCTATTTCTGCATCTGTCGTAAGTGCCATGAAGCAGCAAAACACTGATTTGGCTAATAAATCAGATCATGATGCCATTTACGAGCTTGTGGGTCTCGAGACTCGATACTCATATTCCATTGTTGCATTTTCCACTCGGTTGCAGTCCAAAACCCGCGAGATAGAGAAGCTTAATGAGAAGATCGATATTCTTCAACGACTTGTTCAAGAGTCTAACAAAAAAATAGTAGACTTAAAACAACAGAATAAGGATTTAAAGTCCTTACTCGCCTCTTCATTTCGATTGCCTAATCCTTTAGACAAGGATGGCATGATGATTTATGAGGAGCAAATGCATTTGAATGATGAGGTTAAACGTCTCAAGTTTCTGTAGGTCATTTGAGATAATGGAATAAAAGTATCTAGCAGATATTCATGGCATGCATAATTTCTATTTATCTTCTAATCATACATAGTTTATCTTCTGGTAGGAGTTTTGTGAAAATTTCTGCTAATTGATCATGTGTACTAGTGAATTCTAATACAATATCGCTCTTCTGCACATGATCTCTAAGAAAATGATATTTAATTTCAATATGTTTGGTCTGAGAATGTCGTATTGGATTCTTCGAAAAATTTATAACACTTATATTTATCACATTTGATTGGAATGTGATTGTACATAAGTTTAAAATCCTCAAGTTGTTGCTTCATGTAAAGAACTTGAGGACAACAACTGCCTACAGCAACATACTCTGCCTCAGTAATAGATAATGCAACAGAATTTTCTTTTTACTAAATCATGAAACAAGTGTATGACCTAAGAAATGACATGTTCTACTAAAACTTTTTCGATCATCTTTGCAACCAGTATAATCGGTACATGAATAACTAATAAGATCGAAAGAAGTGTGTTTAGGATATCATAACTCTAAGTCAATGGTATTGGCAAAATATCTAAAAATCCGTTTGACTGCAATCAAATGAGATTGTTTTGGAAATGATTGAAAATGTGCACATAAACATATACTGAACGTAATATCAAGTCTACTAGTTATCAAATATAACAAACTACTAATCATACCTCGATATACTTTTAAGTCAACTGGCTTACCACTTTCATCTTTATCAAGTTTAGTGGTTGGACTCATTGATGTTCCAATTACTTGATTTGCAATCCGAGAAAGAAATTAAATTCTCCCATCATGCTCATTTCAAATTCTTCCTGCATATTCTTAGCAAAATCTTGACACATATTTTCATTAGTAGCACCAAATATTATATCATAAACATAAATTTGAATTAGAAGAATATCATTCTATTCATACTTGATGAAAAGAGTTATATCGATCTTTCCTCTTGAAAAACATTTTTCAATAAATTTTTTTTTTTAAGAAAACACTTTTAACATCCATTTGAAAAATTTTGAAATCTTTATAACAAGCATATGCAAGTAGCATTCGAATGGTTTCTAATCTTCCAACTAGTGCATATGTCTCATCATAATCGATTCTTTCTTTTTGATTGAAACCTTGGGTTACAAGTCGAGTCTTATTTCTAGTGATGATTTTAGACTCATCTTTCTTATTTCTAAAAACTCATTTTGTTCCAATAACAACATAATTTTTAGGTGTAGGAACAAATGTCCATACATTATTTCTTTCAAATTAATTTAGTTTTTCTTGCACAAATAGAATCCATGATTTATCAATAAGAGTTTCATCAATATTTTGGGTTCAATTTGAGATAGAAAAAGTGTGTGATTACAAATATTTCTAAGAGATGATCGAGTACTTACACCTCATGAAGGTTCTCCTAGAATTTATTCCGCTGGATGATCTTTCACATGTTTCCACTATTTGGTTGCATCTTGTACTAAGTCTTGATGATCTTTCCTTCTATTTCCATGATCTTCTCTTTTGAATTGTCTTCAAATATCACACATCCTTTTTCTTTAGAAGTGAAGTCAATGAATTTAGTTTTGTCTTCTGTCACGTATCTTGAGCATCCGTTATCTAAAAATAATTTATTTTTACCTGTAGAATACTTCATGCATACCTACAAAAGCAATTAAAAACAATTCCTGGTACCCAAGTTCTTTGGGTCCTTTATTTATTAGTATTAGAAGAAATAAAATTTTTAGGTACCCATATGGCCCTAATAGTTATTGAATGTTTTCTTCTAATAGGACAAGCAAAATAATTATGACCATTTCTATTATAAAAATTGCAAATAGCATGTGACATATATGAAGAACTTGAGTGATTATAATAGTATCCTTTTTTAACAAAATTATTTTTATGAAAAAAATTTTGAATATTGTACTTTGATGTAGAAGGATTATCAAAGAAGTTTTTATAAGATTTGTATTTTTGTTTTGGCTTATATCCCAAGCCTGACTTATCAAAAACACATATTTGACTACCAAGAAATTTTCTAAAATTTCTTTTTCCATTCGTAAAGTTTTCAATAATATTTTCTAAATCAGTTTTCTTTTTCTTCAACTCAAGATTTTCATCTTTCAAAACAATATTTTCTTTTCTTAAAATATCAATTTCGTTTGTTAAAGAATAATTTTTCTTTTTCAAAGCAGTATACTTGATACCCAATTTTTTAAATTCCTCATATACCTCTTCTAAAACATTTTACAATTTTTCATATGAAGGATCTTCAATATTATCAAGATTTGTTACCTCAATATCATCTTTAGCCATAAGACAAAGATTTGCTGATTCTCCATTACTTGCTTCACTATCTGAGCTACTTGAATCATCTCCCACGTAGCTTTCATTGCTTTTTTGCCTTTGTTTCGATCTTTCTTTAGTAGAGGACAATCTGACTTGATATGACCAGATTTATTACATTTATAACAAATTAAAGTGTCATTTTTACCTGAATCTTTCTTGGAAAACTTATTGAAGGATTTCTTCAGAGGAGATTTATTTTTCTTTAAAAACCTCTGAATTCTTCATATTATCATCGCAACTTTATCATCTTTGTCGTCATTTTCCTCATCTTCATCACTTTCACTTTCATGTGGAACAGCTTTAAGTGCCAAGCTCTTCTTTGACTTTCCTTCTTCTTCTCCTCTTTTCAATGTGTACTCATGGATTATAAGTGACCCGATGAGTTCATTCACTTCGAGCTTCTTGAGGTCTCTA
This sequence comes from Platycarya strobilacea, assembly GCA_036898215.1. Classification (NCBI taxonomy): domain Eukaryota; kingdom Viridiplantae; phylum Streptophyta; class Magnoliopsida; order Fagales; family Juglandaceae; genus Platycarya; species Platycarya strobilacea. Next base: position 10,697,815 of record CM072545.1, read on the forward strand.
GCTTCAAGAATCGCTGTCACTTTTGATTCCCAACGTTTTGGTAGAGAGTTGAGAATTTTTCTTACTATCTCCACTTTGGAATAAATTTTGCCAAGAGCTGTCAAGCTGTTTATGATATTAGTAAAACGAGTGTACATACTAGAAATAGATTCATCATCATTCATCTTAAACATTTCATATTCATGAGTAAGAATATAAATTTTTTATTCCTTGACTTGAGAAGTTCCTTCATAAGTAACTTCCAAGTTATCCCAAATTTCCTTTGCTGTAGCACAAGTCATTACTCTATTAAATTCATTACCATTGAGAGCATTATATAATAAATTCATAGCAGTTAAATTCAAAGTATAAAGTCTATCGTCTTCACGATCAAACTCTTCTTCTTCCTTTTTGACCTTTACTCCTTCAACTACTTTTGTTGGAATATAAGGTCCATTTACAATGCATTTTCAGATTTATCGACCTTGAGCCTGAAGGAATATTTTCATTCTAACTTTCCAGAATGAGTAATTGTCTCCACAAAAGAGTGGATGCCGACTGCTGGATTGACCTTCACCAAATGAAACTGCAATGTTAGCCATAAGATCTTAACTCAAAAGATAGTTAATCTTATAAGCTCTAGCTCTGATACCAATTGAAGCCCAGATGACTAACACAAGAGGGGGGGTGAATTGAGTTGTATTTAAAAAAATAACAATTATAAATCAAATATATAATATAAAATATAAACAAAATATGAAATAATAATAAATATAAAGAGGAAGAGTAAGAGAGAAGCAAACTCAGTATGTTAACGAGGTTCGGCCCCACTACCTACGTCCTCGCCTCAAGCTACCTCTTGAGCATCCCCAAATCCACTATTCAATCTCCTTTAGGTGGAGATAGAAACCTATTACACCTTTGAGCAGTACCGCTCCAAAGAATCCGTGTAGAACACCCTCTACACTTCCAATCACCTTACACTTGGTGATTTAACTATTCCCCGTGTAGAACACCTTCTACACTTCCAATCACCTCACACTTGGTGATTTAACTATTCCCCGTGTAGAACACCTTCTACACACACAAGAGTTATACACACCCTTTTACAAATACAAGAGTTGATAGTAGGTAGACTATCAAAGTACACTCCTCAATGAGTGAGATAGAAACAATACAGCGCAACCTATATCTCTCTCAACAAAAACAAGAATTAAGGCTCAAAACTTTAGAAAAGAGAGAATGAGAGCTTTGAAGAAATGGTGTAAAACTTAGCAATAGATGTGTAAGTTCTTGTTGTGAATTTTGTAAAACTCAAGTGAGCTATTTATAGGCAAATGATTTTTCAATTTCAAATTTGAAAAGATTCCCATGTCAAAAACATCATCATTTACTTTTCAAAAAATTCAAATATAATATTTTTACTTTTTGCATGTGACAAAAGGAGCACACTTTACTTTTCAAAAATTTCAAATATAATCTTTTACTTTTTGCATATGACAAAAGGAGCACACTTTACTTTTCAAAATTTTCAAATAAAGACATCTACCTTTTGCATAAGTCAAGAAAAACATCCACCACTTTTGAAAATATTCAAATAAAACATGCACATGTAAAAGATGATAATCAATCATCTTAATATTTTCAAAATTCAAACCTTTAATCATATCATGCACATGTGAAAGATGACAATCAATTATCTTAATATTTTCAAAATTCAAACCTTTAATCATGTCATGCACATGTGAAAGATGACAATCAATCATCTTTCAAAATTTTCAAATTTAATTTTCAAAATATTTATGCACATGTGGAAAATGTATTTTAATGCTTTATAATAAAATATTTATTTTGAGCCTTAATCCTAATTTCGAATTGTTAAGAGATTTACAAAATTACTCTATGATTTTAATGTGAACTTGTTCCCTTCTTGCTCATGCTTGGTTCCTTGATGTGCTTGATTGTATTGTGTAGACAACTTGAGCTTGAGACTCCTTTATTCTTTGAATTCATTTGTTATCATCAAAATCCATTTGTAGATTTACACGAAACTTGAAATCTTGGGTTCAACATGGTACTTCAATGGCTATATGAGACTTTAATTCCATCTTATCTCAATTTGAAAATTTTGGTGTTAATCATTTTTCTCAATCTTCCTCTCCTTAGAGTCTCCTAAATTTTATGGATATTAGTGGTTATGTTGACCTTTGTTTTAATGGCCCTAAATACACTTGGAGTAATAACAGAACAAGACCTAGTCTTATCTGTGAAAGACTTGATAGAGGGCTGGCAAATGTTTCATGGCTTAATCTATTCCCTCAAGCTTTTATTAAAATGCTTTTTCTGGGTGGCTTATGATCATGCTCTAGTTTTTCTTAATACCTCAAATTTATACTATTTTCCCAAAATTTTCAAATTTGAGGGATTTTGGACAAGAGATTTGTTTAGTATTGATGTTATCTGCCATGTTTAGTCTTCCTCCTTTGCTTGCTTTTATTCTTTTGAAGAAGTTAAAAGTTACGGTCAAAAAAAAGTTTTAAAAAATTGGAATATTAAATCTTTTGGTCATATTCAAAGCAATCTAAGAATCCTCAACTCTAAACTTTTGACTATCCAATCCTCAAACACCTCTGTAGAGGATCATTTGGCAAAAATCATTCAAGAAAACATTCATGAACTTCTTCTTAGAGAAGAATTGCTCTGAAAACAAAAATCTCACCCTTCGGGATTTGCCACCTTTGATCTTAATACAAAATTTTTTCATACTACCACGACTATAAGGCTTCGTCAAAATTCCATAGAAAGTCTCAAAATCGGGCATAACAATTGGACTTCGGATCATTAGGTCATCATTTCCAAACTCTTCCATCATTTCCAGACTATTTATTCATCTTTCAATCCTTTTCCGATCAATCTTGATAATATGTTTCCCAATAAAATCACAGATAGTGATAATGATTTTTTTTTATTCCATTCCAACTGTTGAATAGATTACGTCCATTGTCTATAGTATTACATCTTCAAAAGCTCCTGGTCTTAATGGTTTCACTAGACTCTTTTATAAGACTTATTGAGGAATCATAAAAAGCGATTTTATTGCTGTTGTTCAACATTTCTTTGTTAGTGAGAAACTTCTTAGAGAACGTAACCATACTAATCTAGTTCTCATTCCTAAAATGAAAAACCCTAATAATGTCAATCAGTTTCGTCCCATTAATCTTTCAAATATCTGCTATTAGATCATTGCAAAAATCCTTGTCAATCGTCTTAAATTGATCCTTCCACAAATTATATCTCCGTTCCAATCAACTTTTATCCTGGGGAGAATCATTCAGGAGAATTCTATCTTGGCCCATGAAATCTGTCATAACTTGAAAAGGAGAAAGGGTAATGTTGGATACGTGGCCATCAAATTGGACATGACAAAAGCTTTTGACTCAATGGAATGGGCCTTTATCCTTTATGTTCTTCACCACACAGGTTTCCATTCCCGCTGGATCAATTGGATTAAATAATACATTATCATTATGTCCTGTTCGGTAGTGATTAATGGTTCCCCTTACTACTTTTCCAACCTTCGAGGGGTTTAAAGTGGGGTGATCCCCTTTCTCCTTTCCTTTTTATTTAAGGGAATGAGTTTCTCTCTCGCCGTATTTTCCTGAAAGAGTAGAACCACTCAATTCAAGCTTTAAAAATCTCCTGTAATTGCCCTCTGATTTTTCATCTTAATTTGCCGGTGACCTCTTTTTTATTTTTTGGGAAGGCTTCTAGACAGACGACTCAAGATTTCCATGACTGCTTAAATACTTACACTTCTTGGTCTAGAAAATTGATCAATTAAAAGAATTCTTCAATTAATTTCAGTAACAAAACTTCTTCTTCTGTTAAAATGGAGATTAACTCTTTTTTTAAAAAAATTCAAGATTTATCTTCCCTCACCAACTTATCTTGGTCTGCCACTCCACCAAAGGGAGGATACAAAAAGATTTTTCCAGAATCTTGTCGAGAGAATTCAAAATAAATTTCAGGGTTGAAAAGCAAAATTCATTTATCAAGCAGTCCGAACGATGTTGTTAAAATTCGTAGTTAGTGCGATTCCTAGTTACATTATGGCTACGATGGCTTTTTCTAAATCAATTTCACATCATCTCGACTGTATTTTCAGATATTTTTGGTGGAGGATCGTTGAATCCTTAAAAAAGAAATTCTCACCAATTTCATGGGAGAGAATTTGTCGTCCCAAATTTTTGGGGGTCTGGGCCTTTCAAATGGATTTAGTTTTAACTCTGCCCTTATCTCCAAATTCACCTGGGCTTTTATTTAAGGTCCTAACATCCTATGGAAGGATACTCTTTCAAAAAATTATCTCTCAAATGTATTTTTCTTCTATGTATCCCTTAAATCTTCTAATTATTGGCTCTAGAAATCCATCTTGAAATGTTAGGATCTTCTCAAATCATGTTTGTGCTATCAAATTAATAATGATTGTTCGATCAAAATTTGGCAAGACTCTTGAATTCCTACTTTTCCTACTTTCAAACATCAACCAAATCCTTGCCTCACCCACCAAGACAATTCCTCCACTATGTCTAAACTCATGCTAGAGAGCCTCGTTGTTGGAGTTCTTTACTTCTTTCAGCTCTTTTCTCTGATAACACTGAAAGAGAGATTCAGAAAATTCCTTTGGCTACTTTCAATTTTCAATTGAATCCCGACAAAATAAAATGGGTTCATCATTCCTCTGGGAGTTTTTCTGTAAAATTTGCTTATGTAGCATTGACTAATACTCATGGTTCTTTTGCCTCATCTTTTTCTTCGATCAATTGGAAAAGGTTGTGGAGGTTAAAACTTCAAGATCATTTAAAGCTTTTTCTCTGAAAAATTTCCCATGATGCCTTGCCAACAAGAACAAAGACCCAAAAAATTCTTCCTTTACAAGAAGAGTATGTGAAATGTCGTCTTTGTCAAATGGAACTTGAAGATCTTTTCCATCTCTTTTTAAATTGATGTTACTCTCAAATTGTATGGAGAAACTCAATTGGCCTTTTGATATAACTGTATTTGCCATACAATCTATCATTGACTGGGTCAATATAATCACTAATCCTGGACCTACTTTAAAAATTTCTAGTGAAAATAACCACAATTTCCAGATCTTTGTCACCTTAGTCATGGATTCAATTTGGTTTTTAGGAACAAGATCATTCATGACTAATATCCATCACTCTCATAACCCTTGTCACTTTGGTCAAAAAAAGTTTTAGAGATCATACTCAAGCCTGGTCTCAAACCCATTTTTTTTGTAGTGTCAATGATGCCATTCTTACAAATCTTTCGAATGCTCATGTTCTCTCATTTAATGTAATCGTCAAAGATCATGGAAGTATCATTGCCTCTGTATGTAGAAACAATCAGGATGTTGCAATCTTTGCAAAAATAGACTTCATCACTACTAATAACCCCAACACTGGTGAAGCCTCTACAACTTTGTTGGCTATTCAGTAGTAAGCAAAACAAAGAGGGTATGAAAATATTATCCTTGAAGGCGACTCCAACATGGTGATACAAGCAATTAATAGCTCCTCACAAAGTCATGATTGGATCATCAATCCCATCATAGAAGATATCAAAAATCTTCTCACCACATTTAGAGCTTGGAAAGTGAGGAAAAATTCATCGATCGACAAATTGATGCGTGCATGATTTGGCACCATGGATAGCGATAACGCAAGCCTTTGACAATATCCCCCTTATCCAAATTCCCTCGTCTCGTACAATTCTATAGTAGTAAAGATTAATTATACCTTTAAACTGTACGTAGATACTTTGTATTTCTATTACTATATTAATATATGCTTCATTTTTTTGCTTAAAAAAAATCTTAGAGGAATAAACAAGTTTTTACTAAAATTTGTTAACCTATATAAGAAAGCAATAAAGTACAGACAAGCAACTTATAGTCCACTAAGTCAAAGACCTAGACTTTTGGGTTGATGATTTTGGCCAACTTTCTATTAAGTGCATTTAAGGTATATACCAAACTAGTATAAGTATCAGTCCTATCTACTATGAAAGTTATAATCATACTCATTGTTGTTTAGTTCCAATATAGGTCTTTGAAAGATACATTTAGGAACTATGGATTAAAAATATGGGGTTTTTTTATTATTAAAAAAATATTAATAAAAAATATGTCAATATTAATCAATTATGGTTAGGGTTTTAGTGTAAGCTAAGGAGAATTTCAAAGATACAATGCTATAAATATTAATCTATAGATAGCTATATGTATATGTCAATATGCCTAGCTATAGCCAAAATGTTGATCTGTTAATTGTTGGTAATCTTAATATATTGCCTCATTTTATTCCTCTCTCTTTCTCTACCACACACATACCCTAATATATTGTGAATCATCACTGGACTGTTGTTCGATTATGCACTATTATAGCTCCATTTCATTGGATCCCAATTTCAAATTTCATATGCACTTCTAAATATGATTTTGGAGTATTTTTATTTTTTTAATCTAAATCAATTTTAATAAAGTTGTTATACTCACCGTTATAGCTCATTTTATTTTATACAAAATTCTTACTACTACTAAGTACTGATTTTATAATTTTATTTTTGTTACTATAGCTGAATCCTTCAATTAAAACAGAAACACTTGTTGATGTTCAACCTTCAACGGAAAGGACCATGAAATTAATAGCAAATAATGATCTGCTTTCTCCCTAATCTAATATAAGTAAACCATCTACTGGTCCTGGGAATGGTAGGAAAAGATATGTAGTTTAGGAATATTTTACAAAGATTAAAATTAAAGATAAATCGAGACCTAGGACTGCATGTAACTTTTACATGACTTCATATGCTTGTGATACTAATATAAATAGCACAAGATCAATGTTGCAGCACTTAAAAAGAACATGTAAGAAGTCTACATTTATAAAAGTGGATAAAAACCAATATGTATTAGGTTTCAAGCCTAGATAAACTAATGGAGGGCTTGAATCTATTGCTTTTAGTGTTAAGACTTAATAAGGATTAACATAAATTTTGATTGTTAAAGAGCTTTCTTTTGAATTGTAAAAAGGGAGGGGTTTGAGAAATCTATACTTATTATGGAATCTAGATGGAATAAGATTTCATCAAATTTTACATTTGTAAAAGATATTATTAAACTTTATTTGAGAGAGATAGACAAGTTGAAAAGTACTTTTAAAGGGCAGTGCATTTGTCTAAGTATTGGGCATCCGTGTAAATTTTGAATTATATGTGTTTCACCGCACATTTTATTGATGAAGATTATAAAATGCACAAGAATTATCAATTTTTGTAAGATGGAAAACTATAAGGGTGAGACACTAGGTAAAAAAATTGAAATGTGTTTGCTTCAATGAGGAGGCCCAAAATATTTACAATTATACTCAATAATGCAAGTTCAAATAATGAGACAAATATCTATATCAAAAGAAAGACAATGAATAGAAAGCATACGATTTTAGAATATAAGTTTTTGCATATGAGATGTTGTGCTCATATATTGAACTTAATTATTTGGGATGAGTTGAAAAAAATTTGATCAATCAATTATATGAATTAGAAGGGCTGTGAAGTATGTGAAATTTTCTCCATAAAGGTAGAATACATTTAAGCAATGTCGTGATAATGAATATATTATTTGTAAAAATAGTGTATGCTTTGTTGGAACAACTATATGATGTTTGATAGGGTTTCAAAATTTCAAAAAACATTTTAACGACTAAAGGATGAACATTTGAGATATGTTAATAGTATTGGGGAGGATAATAGTGAGGATGATGGTGGTGTTAGTGAGTTAAGTAAAGGAGAACATCTAACTTAGGCCCTTTATCAAGGATGATTGGGATAAGAATAGGTTCTTTGTAAAGTTTCTTAAACTTTTTTATGATGCAATCTTGGGTTTCTTGGGGGTTAATTGTGTTAGTTGCAACTGTTTTGTATTTGATCTAATAATAATTGAAGATACGATTATTTGGAATGTATGGAATGACCTCATAATTTAAGGACAATGATATTTAATATGACATCTAAATTTGAGAAGTATTGAAAAAATCTAGGAAAAAATAATTATTTTGTTTTATATTGGATTGGTTCTTGACTCTCTATATAAATTACTTTGTCTAGCATTTTGTTTTGAAGGAATATGTGATGATGATGGTTCGAAAGTTTTTATATTGGTGGATTAGGTTGAAGATGCCTTGGTTTATTTATACAATAGTAGTTATTGTGAAGAATGAAGGTTGTGATATTGGGGCACAAGATCAAACTATAAGTCAATCAAGCAAGGGGATGATTGGTACTACAAGTTCGACTGCTTGCATAAATGATTTCAAATCATTTAAATGGGCTAAATTTATGAAGTGTTTGGAATGGAGAAATTTTTGGAGAATAAATTTGAAGTGGAGAAGTATTTATTTAAAAAATATGAAGAAAATATTAAATTTGACTTATTGACTTGGTGAAAGGTAACTCTATTAGATACGGCATGTTTTTCAGAGTTGTGCAGTTAGTTTCGATGTCTATAATGGCCTCTGAGTTAGTTTTTAGCATAATAAATAGAGTTCTTAATTTTTTACATAGTAGCCTATACTAATATTACAAAATAATATTTTATTTAATTTTTATTTTTAATATAAAATTCTTTTATCTCATTTTTAATGAAATCTTATTATATTATCTTATAAAAAGTTATGTGCAACTTTTCAGGGGGTTAAAGGTAGATATTTACCCAAATTCCTAATTTTATATATTTTTTTCTTCTCCAATAATAACATCAACTTTTTATTAGAGGGTTAAAATAGATTTTTACTATAACTCCTAATTTCAGACTTTTTTTTTTCCTTCTCAAATAATAAAAAATTTATATTAAGATTTAATATATATATATTTTTGAATCGATATTAATATTTAATATTGTTTCTATTTCAGACAAAACATTATAAAGACGAATAATATATATGAGGTATATTGTATGAATGAGAGCGTGGTAGTCACGAACGAAGAAGGCCCGTGGTACTTGTATTTTCTTTGCGGATTTTTGTTATTTTGTCGAGGGATGTGATGGTTTTTTCTGCTACAGGAGGAAAATAGAGCACCTATACCAAACTCTCTCATATCTCGCTCTGTCAATCTGGAATCTCTCCGTCTCTCTCGTCGGTCTTTCCCAACCAATACATACACAATCCCATCCGTCAAAACCCTAATTTTCCCTATCTACAGCGCGTCACTATATTTTTCTCTCTTCTTTCCGATCTACGGAACCCTAAAGTTTTGCAGCTTCTAGATTAAATCGAAACCCTAGAGTTTGCTTTTATCTATGCTTTTCCGGAGCTGATGGGATCGAAATCCGAGAATATTTTGTGACAATTTCGGGATTCATTTCCTATAATATGTGAGATTCGGGTTCTGGTTTGTGAGAAGGATGATTTTCTGTTAATATTTCTGTTGTTTGAGCTTGAATTTGCGGGCATAGGGTTGTTGAAGGTCGCTGGGAGTTGAGAAAAACTTAGAAAACGGGGATTTTTCGATGGTTTCGGAATTTTCGCTTTCGATGGGGATTCTTTGTAGATTGAGCTAGATCGTATAAAGGAAAAAGCCAGTTTGTGGAGTTGGCACTTCAGAGTTTTCTATTATTTCATTTTGTTTGGATTGAGATTTGGCTCGGAAATGCCAGAGTAGCCGATCGATGAGCAGGAGTTTGCGATTCTCTTCCACTAAATTGTAGGGTTTTGTAGTGTAGTTTCTTGAGTAGGAGTTGGATTGTCCTTGGGTGGATATCGTTGTCGATTGTCGAAAAATTTATGTCGGAAGTGCTTTTAGTTATTCAGATGGTCATATGATTTCGGGGGATTCCTTAAGGGCAAGGGTTTGTTAGTAGTTGGTGAGGAATTGATATTGGTTTCCGTGGTTGAGACCGCTCGGTTTTTAGTTGTTGTCATAATATTGTTTGTGTCAAACTTTGCAGAATGAGCTTAGAGAACGAAGACCATATATTGGATCAGCCAATTGAAACGAATCATGAAACGCAAAAGTAATGAACTTATATTCCATTTCCAGTTTTTGATGGTCGGAATTTCCTTCTTGCCATCTATTTGATATTTTCTTTTTCTTTTCTGGTGACCTTTGATAAAAGAATTGGTTTCGATGATGTAGGAAGTTGAAAACTTCCTATTCAAGGGAGTTCCTATTGTCATTTAGCGAATTGGAAGTTTGCAAAAAGTTGCCTGGTGGGTTTGATCAATCAATTCTAAGGTAAGAAGTCTCTTTGTCTGCTTTTGCTAGAATTGCCTTGCCTTGTATTTTGGTTAGTGCAACTGGTTTACTCGTGCATCATGCTATGCATTAATCTGTTTTTGTTTTTTGAACATAATTAGTGACTTTGAGGATTCTTTCCAAGACCGGCAAAGAATCTCTGGCGGCTTGTCATCGCATAGTTACAAGCGTAATGAATATGGTTCATCCCCACCTACCAGAGGGGATTTTAGTAGTTATTCACGTGGTGTCCATGGAAGATGGGAAGGTCGTGCATCTGTGCGAAGCGATAAAGATAGTGATTCGCAACCTGACTTGGAGTCAGGTAGACTTTTCAGGCTAATGTTAATCTTTTTTATTTATAAATTTTTCTATAACAACTTGGACTAGCTTTTATATTTTTTCTATGCATATCTATTTGTGTATTGATATTTTGTTTCCTTTTTATGTGGTGTATATCTTGGTGGCATGTGGAGGTCATCCTTGATGGCATTTCTAATATGACTCATGCAATATTTAATAGTTTGTTGCCTACGTCAGAATCAAATACTTTATAAGTTTGTTGCTGCAATATTACCCTGTAAAGAAATGATGAATCCATTGCGTGTGTAGAATTAGCCAATAAGATATTGGTGGTGTTGAAATTATTTAATCCAATGAGCCCTTGCTCAAATGGTACCTCTCACCGGAAAATGGGATGAAGGGGGAGGTCGTGAGTTAAAATCAATGGGGGAAGAAAGTAGTTTGTAACTACAGTTTGATCTAATGTATGCATCTTGCTTGGGTGTGCTGGCTCAAATCTCCTTAACATTTAAAAAGGATAGGTTGGCCCCATGTACTTCGCCTATGCCTAGTTCTCATCAATAAAATCCTTTTTTACCAATAAAAAAAGGCTAGGTTGACAACATACATTTAGCTCACTCCTGTTGTTATTAGACCACTGAACTAAGTGTCTCTTGTATGCATCCAGTGTACTCAGGCATTGTTAGTCTTCTATTAGTAGTTTTACATATTAATAAAGTCATTAGACTACTGATGACAAGTATGATACATTGGGACAGAGGGTGTACTAAACTTAGAATGGTAACGGTTAAATTTGTAATAAATCTTGTCTTGCGATGCCGACACATGGAAGTTGTAATGTAAAGTGAACATGTAAGAGCTTTTTAGTTGATCATTGATGGATGATGGGTCAGATGACCGTGTTGAAAGATTTGGAGGGAAGGCAGGAAAGCCTCCACCATACAAGATCTTGTATGAGTTTCTTGACCTGAACCTATGTCCTCTGTCTTGCTTTCCAGAGGGTTGTTCATAAGCACAATGCGTGGAATACATAATTTCATCTTTCTTGCTAGAGTACAAGTGGGGAGGGCCTCCTTTGTGCTCAGTTGATATCTATCTTCTGTCACCTAATTGCATTGGGTAACCCTTCTTGCCTGTTTGTTGCTTGCATGTCCTGAAAGCAACTGAATATATTCCTTTGGTAAATGTTTTACTGTCATTCTATAGTTTGTTACAGCATTGTCTCTTTGCCTATCTTTCTATTGCATAAAAATTACAATTTTTTATTTTTTTTTTAATTTTTATGGTTCTGAGATCTGAATAGATGGTTGGTTTGCCTAAGACAAGTGACTGATCTATAATCTGTGTGTTGTACTTTTTGACTAATTATATTAATAAGCAGATACAGGTAGGCAGTATGGCAACCAATCTCGGCGATCGTGGCAAGTTCCTGAACATGATGGCCTTCTTGGTAGTGGTTCTTTCCCAAGACCATCTGGACTTGCTGCAGGAGTTTCGGCTTTGAAGTTTCGAGCTAATGATCACTACCCTCTCAATAAGAGCACTGAGCCCTATCATCCTCCGCGGCCTTATAAGGTTGTACTTATGCTTGTTTATGTTCCTCACTATTATTTGTATGAAAGAATAGAATGTGATGCCTAGAGTTGTGGATTTGGAGTCATAACATGACTATTTCTATGCTCCAGCATGATTTTATCTACCTCAAATAATAAATAAAATGCAAAAAGATCAAAAACCAGTTGCAATTCGTTTATATGAGCCTCCTTGATAATGATGATGCTTTTATTATTTTATTACTATTATCATTATTTTTATTTTTATTTTTATTCATAAAAAAATTATATTTATTATTTTTTGTACTGTGTATTCTTCAGGCAGTACCTCATTCACGAAGGGATACCCATGACTCCTTCAATGATGAAACATTTGGTTCTTCTGAGTTCACAAGTGAGGACAGAGCGGAAGAGGAAAGAAAGAGAAGAGGTGATTTGCACATTTTTGCCAGATTGACTGGCAAGGCAACCCGAATGTGTTAGCAACTTTAACTGCCTCTCTTGTTAGCAATTTTAAAATTGATTTACTTGCTTTTCAGCATCCTTTGAATTAATGAGGAAGGAACAGCAGAAAGCATTTCAAGACAAGCTGAACTTAAATCCTGACAAGCGTAAAGATGAGTTTGACATCACCACACTGCTAGAGGACTCCAAGGATGAGAAAAACCTTTTGAATAGAAGCAAGGAGTCTGATGACCCTGTGATACTAAAAGCTTCATCCGGTGATCCAGACAAATCTTCCCTTCCCCCTCAAACTCCTGCATCCAGACCACTTGTGCCACCAGGTTTTAAAAGCACAGTTTTGGAAAGGAATTCTGGACCTAAGTCTGTGATTCATCCTCAGACAGCAGAGGTAACCGGTTTTCATGTTCATCCGATTTATTGAAAATTTAACCTATAATTTTACCTTGTGCTTTTATAGTTTATTACAGTTTATTGTAATTTAAGAAAAGTAGCCAGGAAAAAATCTGAATCCTGGGTGTCAATCTTGAGTAACTCTACCTAAATTCAGTACTTTCTCAAGAGAGAAACTCTTCATCCTAAAGAATAAAATGTGAATTTAAAATAACTTAAGGCATACCGACAGTGCCTAGATAATTCTAGGGAATAAAGAGGATTTTGCCACTTTTCTTGTCATTCTTTCCTCTTTTTTGCACTCTTCTCTCTTGCTTCCTCTAAAACTACAATTCCATGTGCTACAAAACCTGTAAATATTTGTATTGCTGCGTAATATATTGAATTCTTCTCTCATCATCCATATATTACACATTTGGTAAGAGAAAAAATAAAAATAAAAATAAAAATAAAAATATAAAAGTGTGGGGTGGTGTGTGGGGTGATGAGTATAATTTTTCATTAATGAAACATGGGGTTTTGTTGTTTTCTTTGTAAACTCTGTGTGTACTTGGACTACACCTACTTTTCTAGGAAGAAGTTTTTATTTTACCTATGTATTTTGTTTGTGTGTAGAAAATCATTTATTGGATTCAGTAGAGCTAATAATCTACCGACAAGTTTGCTGTATAGGTTCAGCATATGCTGCTTAAAATTTTTCCTGTTTCAATTTATTATAGCTAAATATGTCTTGACCAAAGTTTGAATTCTCTTGCCTGCGACCTGTATAAAAAACATTGTCTTGCTTGATATATGTTAACTTATGCTTGTCCTCTCATTAGCCATGCACGTGTCTGTTGCTTCTGTAGGCTGTGAATCCTGAACTTGAGAATAGCCTTTCTCATGCCAAAGTTAACCTTGTATTAAATGGGACTTCTGATAATAAAGTGGAGAAACAGCTGACAGAACAAAAGGGTTTCACTGCGCAGCAACTTGGAAGTACTAGTAATAAAGTTTCCATACATAACAAGAGTGACAAGAATCTGAATGTACCATCCAGTAGCATGATGGATGTAGATAGTCAGTTGCATAAGATTTCGTATCTTTCAGAAGCCTTTGAAGCTTCAGAAAATAGTGAAGTTAATAAGCTTAGTGCTGAGAAGGTGACAGGGAATAAAATAGTTGGTGAATCCAATCATGAACATTCAACTTCAATCCTAGATAAGTTTTTTGGTTCTGCTTTAACGTCAAGTGTTGGTGGGTCCCCTAGTTTCATTGAGGTAATGCTGATTTCTAATTGACTTTTATTTGGTACATATATAAACTTTTGGCTGTATAGAACACTGTCTATTGTCTTTTTAGACTTTTATAAAATCTAAGGCCTGGTTTGTTTACACAAACCATCTCATCTCAAACTCATCATTACACATTTTCAAATTTCCATACAAAATAAAATAAACAATTCAACTTTTTCAAATTCTAAAATTAAAAAAATATTAAAAAAAAAATATTACAACACTATTTTATTCTTTTTTTAATTTTTATCTTATCTTGTCTCATTTCATCTCTAAAAACAAATTATGCCTAATTATCGAGATTTTTTTTTTTATATACAATGAATTATTCTGGGTTTGTTTCTGATGTTTTCACGATATTCTTTCTACCCTTGCCACGATATTTGCCGTACGAGTGTAGCGTCTTTGATTAACTGATGGTGTAATGATATCTGCTTCCTAAGAATTTTTTAAGGTTTGTTAAGTATTTGTTGATCACTGACTGTAACCATGCCTGTCAACATTAGAAGACTATACAGAGAATACAAGCATGCTTTGCTATCATCAAAATTGGTCAAGCAACTGATAATAATTGCATTACTTACAACTAGGCTTTGCTTGTATTAGGTGTTATTTGATGTTATGATTTATTGAAATGGGTGGAGCATCTTATGGCTCCAATTTTTAAGTCCCAATGAAGTGAAAATAAATTTTATCGGTTGAGCTCTTGCACTAGTATATGACATGCCTGTAGCTCTTTTGGCAGATCTTTACTTGTGTGGTTTCTCACTGCATCTCCCAATGAATGGATGCGTTGCTAACTTTTGGTTGATGCATACACATTCTTCAGTTTGTTCAAAAAAATCTGTTTTCTTGTTTGTGATTACATGCTCCTCTAGTTGATGCGTCTCATAAATTCTTTTTTGTTGCTTGTATAGCATCCTGTCAGTACAGGAGAAGAGACGGGTGATAGGATGGTAGAGGAGACAAGGAGCTCTCATGCTACTCAATCTTCCAAGTTTGCCCGTTGGTTTCTTGAAGAAGGTATGCTGACATTAATCTTCTGGTTGTAAGTTGTTGGACATGTTACCGATAAGAAGAAAAAAGCTTTTGGACATGTTCAAATTTTAACTGGTTGTACATTGAGTTAAACAAGATGCTTTAAACTATGTTGCTTCTTTCTGTTTTACTGCAGAAAAGAAACCAATGCATGATCTCTCCAGCACGCCAAATGACTTGCTCTCATTGATTGTCGGTGGGGATAAAGATGGATCCCAGGTTTCTGATGTGAAGAATACTGAGCACATTTTACCTAATATTCCATTTAAAAGATCTGAACTAGCAGAGGAGCCTAAAACATCAAACGTAACAGCTGATATAATTGAAATTTCTGAGCAGTTTTACAAGAACAATAAACCACAGGCACTTCCAGCTGTCCTTACTTGTGAAGATCTTGAACAGTCAATATTGTCCGAAATTAGTGAAAGTGGCTCAACTAAGCAGCCGCCTGTCCATGTCTCAAGCATTCCTGATCCAAAGACTGAGCTGCCAAAAGTTAATATTGACAACCATGCTTCTCATCACCTCCTTTCACTGTTACTGAAAGATGGTGTACCATCCTCCAACCTAGACATCCAATGTTCAGAGAAACTACAGACCAATGAGGAAATAAGTTTTGTATCTGCAGCTCAGACAAAAGAGGTAAATGCCGAGCATTCTTCCAACTCAGGGCAGACACTGACACTTGAAACGCTTTTTGGGACTGCATTTATGAAGGAGCTGCAATCAGTTGGAGCACCAGTTTCTGTCCAGAGAGGCTCACTTGGGCCTGCAAGAGTTGATAAATCAGATCCTCATCAGTTTCCTTTTTCTGTGATGGATGATGCACCCGTTCTTACAAATGATATAGTCCCTGATAAAGCTGGTTATGAAAGCAGTGTTTTGACCTCCAAGCAAAGACTGCAAACTAAACCTGCAAATATTGAGCAGCAATGGTTAGGTTTTGATGATCCTCGAACTGAACTGGATTCATCGCAGCTTCGAACTAGATTAAACCCTAAGTTTGGTGGCCTTGATGGGCCTGTTGATATTCGGCTTCCTGAAGAGGATAGCTTGATTACAGTTAATGATCCTTTGAACCTTCGGAATTATGCATCTGTGAAGACTGCAGCTAGAGCTGAAGTGTTACCTTCCCCAAACACCCAGGTTGACATTGCTGAGAAACTAGCAGCTCTAAAATCTGTCTTCAAAGATGAACGATCTTTCATGGGAGGTCAAGAAGGTCCACCTCGTTTTCATGGTGCTTATGATGTGAGGGAGCCTGATTTTCCCTATCAGAATGTCAGTGTCCAACCATCTTCCCCACAATTTCACCCCCCTCGTGCAAATCATGTAGGGCCATTCTCCCATCCATTAGATTCACACCCTGCTAACGTTAACCCTCAGATGAAATTTATGACACCAGAAGGAATCATCCATCATGATTCTCAGCCAAATCATCAATTTCCTGCAAATATGCTCCATCCTCATTTTCATCACCCCAGCACTGGATTGACTGGTTTTGATCCTCCCAATCATCATCCTATGTTACAACAGATGCATATGTCAGGTAACTTTCCTCCTCACCTGCTTCAAGGATTTCCTAGGAGTGCACCAATGTCAGCTCAGCCAAGCAGGGGTGCACCTTTGCCTTCTCGTGTCAACAATCAGATGACTGGCTTTATGCCTGAACTCAATCCATTGCAAGCTTTTCCTTTTGGTCACCGGCAACCCAACTTTGCTGGTCTTGGAATGCCACCACCGGGTAAGGCTCTCACCTATGTGATTTTTCTTCAATATTTTTGTTTTAATTTAATTGTGATACCTGCTTCCCTTGCTTATTTTAATTGGCTTGCGGTAATATTCACTACAACGGTTTCATTGGTGCTCAAATTGTGCTGACGGTTCTCTTGGCTTAGGATTAAGTAAAATTCTACTTTTCAATCTAAAATCTTCCTTTCAGCCTAAACTTACCCTTCTATGTACGGTGTACCCTTTGACTTCCCATTTACTTGCCGTAATTTTCTAATTTGGAGTAAATGATAAGTTCAAATTAAGGATAACCTTACCCATAAGTGGTAACCTGAACATGAAATCATTGATTCTCTCTACTTCATTTGTCTCGATGACCAGAGTAATGACAGACCGTAGCAGCCTTTTATGCTTTCTTCTCCAACAGGTGACCATCGAACCACAATTTAAAGTATAGGGGAAAAAAGCAATGGTTTCATGTTCAGGTTACCACTTAAGGGTAAGGTTACCCTTAATTTGAACTATCATTTACTCCAAAATAGAAAATTACGGCAAGTAAATGGGAGGGGGTTTGGTTTACAATGCGAGTTGAAAGCAAAACCGGACACAATATCTTTTCATGTTGAAAGTACTTATTTGCTGATTTTTGTTATTGTATACTTTTTGAAAACGTAAACCTTCAATAGACCCCAGGAAGAAAATAAACTACTCTTTAACTTTTCCGAGGTGCATTTGGACTGATTTCCTTTCTATTTTTTTTTAATGATCGTGTGAGAAATTGTACATCCATTATATTCTTTCCTTTAATTTTTGTTGGGTTTTTTCAGCTCCTGAAATTGGTGGTGGTAGTAATAATCCAGAGGCAATCCAAAGGCTTCTGGAGCTGGAACTCAGGTCAAATCCAAAGAAGATGCAGCCATTTGCCGGTGGTGGGCATGGTCAAGGGATGTATGGTCATGAAGTGGACATGGGCTTTAGGTATAGATAGTGATTGCTGATTGTGCTCGTGTATATGACCTTGTTTTCAATGTCTCTTCCTCAGATCTGCAAGTCCTTGCATCAATGACGGGATGGGATTATTGCTCTTTCAAAGGAGAATTTGGTGGCTTCGTGTAATTAATGGGATTTTCTTGCAACTTGCACTTGTTAGAGATATTTTAGCTCAATCACATCTCATTCACCTGTGGCTTTGTGTCCTGTATGCGTTGGTCTTTAGTTTTTGTAGTTCTTAAATCTATCTGAGATCACTTATCTAAATATTTAACTGCAAAGTGGAGAAATTTTAGTGGATGTAAACATAATAGAATAAACTCTGTAAAGCCATCCTAACGATAGAGATGCAATGGCAAGTTCACTATAAATATTTTATATTCCTGAAATGATGTTAAATCAGCTATAAATCCAAGGTAAATGGGATGGGACGTTCTAATTTATGCGTTAATTGAATGAATATAATAGTAAGTGTGAAATACGGGCACAAAAGCATGTAAAACACGCACTAACATTATGGAACATAAAATAAAATAAAATAAGAAAATGAAAAATCTACAACTAAGGGTGCACAACCACTGGGCAGCCAGAGACGTAGACAAGGAGACACGTCAAACACAGGCACAAGAGCATGTGTAGTGTGTATTTGATGGTGTCAATCTCCGCTAACATGTATCTTTGGTTAGTCCCGTTTTGGATATAAGAATTGTTATTTTTATTTTATTATATATTGTTTTTTAAATTCTTACACAATCTATTTCAAAATTCAAAATTTAAAATAATAACCATATTAAAAAAATTATATTTTAACAATATTTTATTTAATTTTCAAATTTCATATTACTTCATCTCATCTTAACTCACTATTAAAATGACATTTTAGGTTGACAATTCATATTTGCAAGTCATGTTCGTATTGTGTCAGGTTATGAGTACAAAAATATATGGGTTAATCCAGACATGATACATTTAATTAAATGTGTTAAAACTATAAAATCTTAACACGGTCCATATAAATAACGAGTGACGTGATATGATCTACTTAATAACAAGTGATATATCTAGAGTCTCAAAATGGAAGCCAAATTATTAACATTAGGAGCACCTTCTGCCGAAACTACTTATGATCTGGCCAAGTTCACCTTCAACCCTAAAACATTTTCGAAATATAGGAGAAATCCCAAAATTTGGATATGATCATGTTTGGCACTACAAAATATTAAAGTGTCATTGACTCATTGGCAAAGAATGGGCGAAATATGTTGAGTTAGCCAATATTTGCTTCCCCTATTGAGAATCCAAATAGGAAATTACACTAAACAACACCTGTCAACAACTTGCTAAATATTTTCATCAAAAAAAAAAAAAGCATTGGGATAAAGGATCACGTTGTCTTAAGCCTTGTGAGTCTTTAAAGAAGTCTATTGGTGTGCCATTCATCTAGATTGAGAAGCAAGGGACTAAAATCCAATGTTTGCTCCATGAATACCATATCATACCAAAGTCACATCTCTCGTAAAGCAAGAACCTCTAACAGACTAAAAATGGGTGTCCAGTTAGTTTCTTATTGTTAAGATAACATGGGAGATAAAACGTATTATTTTTGTTGGTGAATACTCCAACCAATTAGGAGATATCTTAAACCACAAAAATTGATATTGGCTACTGGCTAAGATGGGTAGTTTTTACAGAATATGGATATTTTTCCTATGAAATATGATATGGGCTAACTTTGAGATATGCTCATGTTATTTCATTATGCTGATTCATATGATGATCTCGTATTGGAGGAAAAAAACATATATCACACACTAATCTAGAAGTATCAACATTGGTAGTAGAAACAAGTTCAACTTGTGGAATATCTACATGATTTTTCTTGGAAAGCAATTCAATAGTTTTTGATTTGCCTATCAGGATAAACTTCATACAAAGGATAATCTGTTGAAGAAAAAGGTAGTCTCTTATTCATCTTGTGTTTTCTGCAATTATTCTCTAGAAGATCTCAATTATGCTGTGATGAGTTGTCAGTTTATTCAGCAAATATGGAACCAGCAGTTGCCAGAGTTAGTTATTCATCATATAGCCAAAATTTTTGACATAGCATTGTTGATAAGTGGGTGGAAGAATAAAGAATTGCTCTCTCTCTCTCTCTTCACTAGCATGGGGCTTATGGTACCATAAAAATAAAATGGTCTTTGAGAAGCAATTGATGGCACCAAAACAGGTTTTTGGTTTTGTCTTAAACATGATGAAGAATTATAAAGAGGTTCAAGGCTGGACTACCGTCCAGTTGAAGAAGTTTCCGATACGGCAGCCACCACCTATGGATATCCTCCAACTAAATACCGATGGAGCCCTTTTCGCTGATATCCAGAAAGCTGGTCTTGGTTATATTCTTTGGGATGCTAAAGGGGAAGTTGTACTTGCTGTGAGTATGCTTGAGCAGGATCTTGAGAACCCTGAAGCCATAGATAGAATTGCAGGCAGTTTTCCGAGGACTCCAATTATGTACAAGCAGGGGTATCCCAAGGTTGCAAGTAGAGCCTACCCTTTGCTGGTGATTGAGCCTCTCCAAAATGATAACATGAATGATTCGGCTTTGGGAGCTTTGTTTATTGAAGTTAAGAAGCTTATGAGTTGTTTTATTTAATGTTCTTTTATTCATGTCAATAGGGAATGTAATAAAGCAGCTTATACCCTTGCTAGGCATGCATGACATGTTCAAGGTTGTAAAATTTGGAAAGATTGTATTTCAGATTTTATTTCTCAAACCATATGGTTTAAAAAATATCTAATCTTTTTATCATCAATGAAGTTCATCTTCTTATACAAAATAAAGAGGTGTTTGGTTTGCCTATATCGTTCAGCCTAACTTTTTCAAAATAAAGTAAATAAAAACGACCCATTAACAACTCACAAAATAAAACGTTTTGATATGTCAAAATTTATATAAGGTTAAATATTTCAAATGCATATATAACACATGTTAAGAAAATCAAAATCTAAAGAGCTACTCATTCACCAATTTCTTTCAATTCATATCCAGTGTAGGTAAACAGTCATCGATAAAAATAGATTACAAATATCAACTAAAAGGTAAATACCTAATTATAAAGATTATGTTAATACAAATAAAACCCGGCCATAAAAAGAGTCTTGTCAACTAACAAAATATGAAAAAGCGAAAACAAAATATTTATATGATTTAACTTCACCCCTTAATAACATTAGTAAAACTATGAGATCTAGGTAGCAAAGATAACATTAAAAATGATTATTTCTACTATACTGGAAAAGTAGCAAGCAATAGAAAGTTTGTTCATACACAAGGACAAGATTACATACTTATTATCATCTCATCATGAACATTTAGAAAGAAAATGACAGAGATGACTCGTTAAGACTACTCACAAGTCAAAAGTATACAAAACCTCCAAAACAAAATTACAACTATATACAGTCAAAACTGAATGACACAAAACGCTTCCAACTCTTTACAGATGATGATGGCGCGCGCCCTCGATCCTAATCTTGAACTCACTGAACTCATTTATCCTACACCCATGGATGCAACACGTACATAATTAGCCAAACAGCAGTAGCGCTACCAACTGGTTGTTCCTCTGAAGAGTTTTATGTACCGGGTTATCATGATGTCATATCAATGCGTCTTGCTCTGCCCGGCATTTTCTGTTTATTAGTCGTCCCTTTCACTTCCTAAGCAGATAGAATGGCACTATGTGATTGATCGGAACAGAGATTGTTGAAGGAGCTACCAGATTTGGACTTCTCGTGGTTGGTATCGTTCAATGAAAGCAGCCTTTTCTGTATCAATTTCATAAAAAGTTTACAAATGAGAAGATTGTTTATATCAGTCAATGAAGTAGTATAGGATAAATTGTTAATCATAGTTTTGACTGGCTTCAGAAGCTCTATCGCATTTGACAAGATGCATAACCATAATTTTTTCTAGAGTTACATTAAAACAATATCGTACTAATGTAGCATGCATAATGGATTATTCCCCACAAAGCCATTATTCCAACATCAAAAAATTATAGCATGCATAGCCAGATCTTCTCATTTGTATAGGAAACTAGTGAATTTATGAATAGGAAACTAGTGCTAAATCTCAGTGTGACCATAAAGGTAGTGGTGGCTCTTCTACAACCATTCCACAAATTGAAACATACTTTCAGTAGCAAATGAAATCTAGGTAAGAGCACCTTCTCAACTTATGTGAAGGAAAACTTGGCATATTGATCGGGAAGCAAAGTCTAATCAAACATAAAGGTGATCTTGTTAGTCTTGTAAGTTATTGCAATTTTTCAAATGGCTTCTACCATATCTTGACCCCCACCCATCCTCCAACCCAAAGCCAAAAAAATAAAACACCACAGATGTTGTAACTTACAATCAATCTGGGATCAAATACAATCCAGTAAGAACATCCTCTCGAGAAAATATAAAAGCACCATATTGAACGTATAGTTAAGGTAAAATCAAAGATGAGCGAGTGGAAGGATAAAACTATCAAATGGAATGGCAGGATAAAACTATCAAATGTCCTAACATCAAGCTCAAAGTTAAGTTTTGAAGCTGAAGCCTTGTGCTAACTAGAAAAATATTTGAACTATAGAAGGAAAAGACGATACAGTTAATAGAAGCTGTTAAAACACCAAAACAAGCAAAAATCTTTTGGGAAGAAATTTTTTACCAAATTAATAAGAAAACAGTCATAACACTTGCCAATTGAAACAGCGATATTATATGAAAATTGAATATGTTACGAGACTTCAAGCTAATAGAACTTCACCCCCTTTAAATTTCAGGTCCCTAAATTCGGAGAACCACGCCAAGTTTTCACTTGAAATACAATTTCCATGGGCCAAAATGATGGAGCAAGATTGTGTGGTCACTAGGCAGGTTGCAATAACCACAATTAGAGAATGTATCAGAATGCCTTCCAGATCAATGCTGCTCTCATGATTTGTATTAATAGTCATCCTACACCTATAGCCACATTTACTTCTCTCTCTCTCTCTCTCTCTCTCTCTCTCATGAAGCAAAAGAAATACTTGGCATAGAAGAAATGACTTACATAATCCTCAAACACAGGACTCGTCAAATTGCCAGTGAGGTTTTTCATCAACAGCAATACCTAGGATGGTGCACGTAAATTTGTTACTCATCAGAGAAAATAATTGAGAAAAATCTAAAGCATACAATCTCTATTGAGAACATGAGGGCGGGACAGGATTCTTTTGCTACTAAACCTGATAACCACAGAAAAATGGTAAAACAAAAGTACTAGAATTTCAAAGAGAATGGACGTACAGTTTCCAGATTTACTCGGTCCATCTGCTTCAGTCTCTGCCAGTGACCAGTGGCATTGGGATCAAAGACACTTCCAATGAACCGGTAAACTTGAGCGAAATCTGGCATTACTGCATCAAACGGAAAGTAAGCTTATCAGAAATAGTAGGTAAAAAAAAAATCATGAACTGATGAGAAAAAATACAAGCAATATTAATAACTACAATTGTTTAAAGCAGCATTGAGCAGAAAATACTTGACTCTAGATAAAGGTGAATTCCAGAAATACAGGTTCTCTAGCATGTGCTCTAAAGCATGAACATCTCCCAAGCTACTACAGTACGAAATTGTAATGACCTAAGGAATGTCCAAGCCACATCTAAGCCTATCCTTCCAAAAGAAATAGTAGACTACAATTGAAACCTCTTGGAATCATTACAGAGGGTAAGAACTTATCCATTGCTAGCAATGTGGGATTCTATTCACAATCTTCTATATTCAATTCAAGGTATCACCTCTCCCTTGAATTTTAAGGTCACTAATAGTTTATTCCATAATAGATGGCACAACTCTAAGTCTCACACTTTTGACTAAAATTTTGCTTTGATGCTATTAGAAATGACAGCCACATCCGTGCTATAACCCTAAAAAAATATAATCACTTTGAAGTTTTCCGAGAATCACTTATAAACCCAGTTCCACCTAGTAAATAGCCAATGTGGAATTTATCACCCATGATTACTTTTATAACATACCCACCCAATGTGGATTATTCTTTTTGCCAATGGAGGACAGGGATCCTACAAAATAATAGGTGACTGAAAAATAAAACATGCATTTTCAAGTGTTAAGCTAATAGAAAATCAGCGAAGTCTGACCAGACAAAAAAGCCTATAGTTGTGCATTCATGAGCTCCAAAAGTTGAAGGATAAATGATTGTTTATTTAACATATATTTGGAATACTTACAAAAAAAAAAAAAACATATATTTAGAATCAAAGTGAAACATACGCCTAAAAAGAATTACAGTTGGACATGCAGCATTTAGAAAAGAAGGAAAAGAGGAAACATATTAACCCAACCAGGATCTACATCATAGAAGTTTGTTTGTGGTATAATCTTTTTCCTGGTATACTACTGTTAGAACCAGACTCCAGAATGCATTGCACCCTCAGAGATTCCATAATGACAGTGCTATTGCACGATTAGTTGTAATTAAAGGAGGGAATGCCATTTGTCATTCTCATAGTTCTGTAGTGAGGAAACGTCGCACAGCAGAACTCACTCTCTGATTATGCCCAAACCTCAACTGATAAATTAGAAAATTATAAGAAAAAGCTACGAACCTCTAACTGGCTTTCCATGATCCTCTTGATCAACCTTTTCCTCTCTTGGCCAAGTCCTTGGAGTGCTTTCATTACTACTACTATAGCAGCAATTACTTGCAAGGGGTGGCTCAACCAATCCCACATCGTCTAAAAAACCCAAACAAGTATATGTTATGTAAACAGAATGAGGCCGACATATTTTAGAAGAAAAGAATGTAAAGCCAAGTTTCAACTTGCAAATCAGGCAGGAACGGCTCAAAACCTTTTGTCACTTGTGAGTCAGAGGCTACAGGCGCAGAGTTAAAACTCCAAGTAGACAAAGTTGAACCGGTCGTTGGATTCCCAGGAACTGATGATGAATCTGGCCCGTAAACATATGCAGGTTGAAGCATAGCAGATGAAGATAGATATGGGCTAGTACCTTGGGATGAAACTGAAACTGCAAAATTCACACAAGCGACAGATCAGCACAAATTCTAATGGAAACTACAACATTAAAAAAAAAAAGGAAGGTCAACCATCCTAACCATTTTTAGGGGCTTTCTGTGGATACGGATGAGCTGCCTTTCTCTTTGGTCGAGGTGGTGGCACATGCTCACTTGCTCCACTCTTCTGAACCTTCAGAAAGTACTTCTGTGCATGACTACGAATCTGCAAAAGGAAGAACAGTAAAGGCAAAGACAATGGGATAAGTGTAACACGAGACAATAGACTAATTGTCCAACACAAAGGCTCAGTTAAAAGCTTTTTGCGCTCACATTATCCGATAGTTTCTCAACTTCAAGGTAATAAGTAAGTTCCCCGCACCACTAAACTTACCTGGATAACCGTCTTAGACCCTACGAATGCTTCAATTTTCTTCCAGTCCCGATCAAATCTGAAATGATTCAAGCAAAAAGATAAATTAACTTAGAAACAATAAACAGAACCAAAAGGTTTTCTCTCATATACAGAAACGGCTCCGAGAATAATAAAATAGTGAAATTAGAATAGTGAAATTCAATGAGATGATTTTAGATGAAAATTAAAAAGTCAAATAATATATTATTATTATTTTTTTTTTTTTTGTGATTTGAATAAATAAATTATTTATTATATTTTGAGAAAATTATAATGATAAGATGGATGCTAAATATTTAAGGAAACTGTTCAGAAATTAGGCATTCAATCATTTGGATCTAGAATC
The DNA here is from genome assembly GCA_036898215.1 of Platycarya strobilacea. Lineage (NCBI taxonomy): Eukaryota > Viridiplantae > Streptophyta > Magnoliopsida > Fagales > Juglandaceae > Platycarya > Platycarya strobilacea. The sequence goes on from CM072545.1 coordinate 10,723,670, forward strand.
ATCCAGTGAAAACCCCAAGATAGAAACAAAAATCTATCATTTCCCCCCAATTCTTCAATATTCTTAGCAATCAAACAGAAGAGAGAGAGAGAGAGAGAGAGAGAGAGAGAGAGAGAGAGAGAACAAATTCCCAACGCTGAAAAGAAACAATCTCCAAGGAATAACAAACACTCACAGTTGGAGAGCTTCGAGGAACTTGTCGTGCTCCTGCTCCGTCCAGCTCTCCCTTGACTTGGTAATCGTATAGGGTTTCCGGACCTTCTTATTTGGATCATCCGGGAACGACGCCGTAGAAGCACTTGCAGCGCCGGTGGTAGTGGTGGTGGTCGGCGGCGCCAGAGAATTGGGACCGGCAGGAGGGTCCATAGTAGCGGGATCGAAGAAGTAAAACCCCTGAGCTGGGTTTGGGCTCACAGACACCATATCGCTTGAATCCACAAAGCTCTTATTTCCTTTTTCTTTCTTGCTCGCTCTCTTTTCCTTTTCCGTTTGCTTCCAAAATGATAAACCACTCGACCGACCTTTGAATCCCATATTTATATACAGAAGCAGATTCCCTAGACTGTGCGGCCTACGGCTTTAGTCTCTGCCTACCACTTTTCGGACTACCGTACACGTGCCAGAGTCGTTTCTTTCAGGCTTTGGAACTTATAATTTACGGTATTGTGGATGCGCCACGTGGCTCCTCGTACACCTCTGGGTTAATTTAAAATTTCGATCCTCTTTAAAAAAGTCCACCATAGTGATAGGAAAATGCGAAAATGCGACGCTCACCGTTTTAATAGATTATGTTATGAAATTTAAAGAAATGAATTACTATTATAAAAGAGAATTAAGAAATTTTTTCTAAAATTCTTAAGAACTGAAACTTTCTTTCTTTTTATTTTTTCTTATGAAATTCATTACAACTAAAACTCCTATTTATAGGCTTTGAAATTACTATGCAAGTTACTATACAAGTCACTATGCAGAATTTAAAATAATAGTGGTGGGGTCATTCACATAATTTAGTGGTGGGACAGGGGCGGCTGCTAAATTTCGTTCGTTCATTTCACTCCCCCTTGAATGACTGCCAATAAGGAATCTGCCTCGTTAAAACCTTACCAAGTAAAAACCCAGTGGGAAGAAAAACCAATGGCGAAGGAAAAAGAGTACAGTCTTCTTATGTATCCACAAGTGTTTTGAGATTGCTTCATTAAAACTTTGCAGAGGAAAACCCAGTGGGACAAAACCTCAGCGAAGGAAAAAGAGTACAATCAGCACATTTACTCCCCTTGAAAAGTGCATGACAAAAGATCTTTGAGTCTTCGCATTCCAATGTTATGCACAATCTTCTTGAATGTGAAAGTTGGTAACGCTTTTGTGAATAAATCTGCCAGATTATCACTAAATCGTATCTGCTTGACATCAATTTCACATTTTTCTTGAAGTTCATGAGTATAAAAGAATTTCGGTGAAATATGTTTGGTTCTGTCACCTTTGATATATCCTCCTCTGATTTGAGTGATACAAGCAGTATTATCTTCATATAAGATTGTTGGGCTATTATTGATCATGGGAAGTCCACACTTTTCCTGGATATGTTGAATAACTGATCTCAACTAAATACACTCTCGACTCGTTTCATGAATAGCAATGATCTCTGAATGATTTGAAGAAGTAGCAGATAGTGTCTGCTTAACAGATCTCCATGATATGGCAGTATCTCCATAAGTAAATAAATATCCAGTTTGAGATCTACCTCTGTGTGGGTCTGAAAGATAACCTGCATCTGCATACCCAATCAATTCTGGACTTGAACCACGTTGATAAAATAATCTCATATCAACCGTACCATGAAGGTAACGAAGGACATGTTTAATGCCATTCCAATGCTTTCGAGTTGGTGCAGAACTATATCTTGCAAGCAGATTAATTGAGAATGTAATATCTGGTCAAGTGCAATTTGCAAGATACATCAAAGCTCCAATTGCACTGAGATATGGTACTTCAGGACCAAGAATTTCTTCATCGTCATCACAAGGACGGAATGGATCTTTCTTCACATCAAGTGTCTAACAATCATTGGAGTACTCAGAGGATGAGATTTGTCCATATAAAAATGCTTTAGGACTTTCTCAGTATACATGGACTGATGAATAAAAATTCCATTTGGCAAGTGCTCAAGCTGCAGGCCGAGACAAAGTTTTGTTTTGCCAAGATTTTTCATTTCAAATTCATTCTTTAAATATATAGCGGTTTTTGAGATCTCTTCAGGAGTTCCCACAATATTTAAATCATCAACATAAACTGCAATAATGACAAATCCGGATTCTAATTTCTTAATAAAAACACATGGGCATATAAGATTATTCTCAAATCCTACTTTCAATAGATATTCGCTTAAGCGATTATACCACATGCGTCCGGATTGCTTCAACCTATATAAAGATCTTTGTAGTCTGATTGAGTACATATTTCTAGATGTACTTGTAGATACTTCAGGCAACTTATATCCTTCAGGGATTTTCATATATATGTCATGGTCTAAGGATCCATATAAATATGCAGTGACCTCATCCATCAATTGCATTTCTAATCCTTTTGTAACAACCAGACTAATCAAAAATCTAAATGTGATTGCATCCATAACGGGAGAGTATGTTTCTTCATAATCAATCCCAGGTTTCTGCAGGAAACCTTGTGCAACAAGCAGTGCTTTGTATCGCACAATTTCATTTTTCTCATTACGTTTTCGTACAAATACCCACTTATATCCAACAGGCATCACACCCTTTGGTGTTTGGACAACAGGTCCAAATACTTCTCGTTTTGCTAGCGAATTTAATTTAGCTTCAATAGCTGTTTTCCATTTTGGCCAATCATTTCTACATCGACATTCTTCGACGCTTTTTGGCTCACTTTCTTCATTACTTCTGGTAATGTCAAGGGCCATTTTATATGAAAATATGTTGTCGACAACAGTTTTATTTCTATCCAGAATTTCTCCAGTTTTCATGAAATGTATTGAGATCTCATTATTTTCAGGTACCTGTTCCTCTTCAGGGGAAAACATTTCATGACACACCTCTTCAGGAGGTCCCTTTTTAGGAGATTTATACTCTTCAAGAGTTTCCTCTTCAGGAGGTTCTGAAATAGAAAATTTAAGCTCTTTAGGAGCACCAATTATATTTGTGGCCTGTATTGTGGGTACGTGTTCTTCAGGAACACCAAATTCATTTTGTATTCTTTTCCTTCTGGGAATTTTATCTTTTGCACCAATAGGTCTTCCACGCTTCAGGTGTATTTTAGATTCACCTATTGCTGCTTTGACAATTTGTCCTTCAGGGACTTCAATCCTTACTGGAGTATTAACAGCAGGAATATAAGATTTTACTACACCTTTAGTGTCAGTAAATACATCCGGTAACTGATTTGCAACATTTTGCAAATGAATAATATTTTGAACTTCCCGTTTACATTCATTTGTAGGAGGATCAAAATGAGACAGGGTCTTATTATCCCAAGTAATATCTTGTCGTGCTTCAGGCACCGACGTTTCTTTACCCATTAACGGAAAATTTGATTCGTCAAAATGACAATCCTCAAAACGTGCTTTAAACACATCCCCTGTAAGAGGTTCAAGGTATCTAATAATGGATGGAGAATCAAAACCAACATATATCCCAAGTCTACGTTGAGGGCCCATTTTTGTACGTTGTGGAGGTGCAATTGGAACATATACAGCACATCCAAAAGTACAAAGATGAGAAATATTTGGTTGTTGACCAAATGCAAGCTGTAATGGAGAATATTTATGATATGCAGATGGTCTAATGCGAATTAGAGATGCTGCATGAAGTATAGCATGTCCCCAAACAGAAATAGGTAATCTTGATTTCATAAGTAAAGGTCTAGCGATTAGTTGAAGCCTTTTGATCAAAGACTCAGCTAAACCGTTTTGTGTGTGTGTATGGGCAACAGGATGTTCAACATCTATTCCTATTGACATGTAATAATCATCAAAAACTTGAGATGAAAATTCACCTGCATTATCCAATCGAATGGTCTTAATTGAATACTCAGGAAATTGTGCTCGTAGTTTAATTATCTGAGCAAGAAGTCTAGCAAATGCAACATTTCTAGTGGAAAGAAGACAAACATGTGACCATCGACTAGATGCATCAATTATAACCATAAAATATCTAAATGGTCCACTTGATGGATGAATAGGCCCACATATATCTCCGTGAATCCTTTGTAAAAAGGATGGAGATTCAACAATGACTTTTGAGGGAGATGGTCTAATAATTAACTTACCTTGAGAATATGCAGAGCACGGAGATTCATTGGGTAGAAATATCTTTTGATTCTTTAAGGGATGCTCATGCGAATTTTCAATAATTCGTCTCATCATTATAGAACCCGGATGTCCAAGGCAATCATGCCAAGTCATAAATACTTTAGGGTCAATGCACTTCTGGTGCATTACCACATATGATTCAATTGTTCTCATTTTTGTATAATACAATCCAGAACATAGAGCAGACAGTTTTTCTAATACGAGCTTCTGGCCCGATACTGTTTTAGTAATAAGAAGATGCTCTTTACTGCCTTCATTGGTCGTTTCAATATGGTAATCATTACGACGTATATCTTTGAAACTCAATAAATTTCTTCTGGATTGTGAAGAGAAAAGAGCATCATCAATACAAAATTTGGTGCCATTAGGCAACACAATATAAGCTCTTCCGGAGCCCTCAATTAAATCCGATGAACCTGATATGGTATGGACATAGGCTTTACTTAGTGTTAGATTTTGAAAATATTTCTTTTCTTTGAGAATTGTGTAAGTTGTAGCACTGTCAGCCAGACATATATCTTTATCATTCAACTAAGAGATAAAAAAACTCATCAATGTGATCCATGATTCTACAAAATATACAAAACTTTTATTACTGATAGAAAGAAAATACATTAATTGAGTGGAACACTTCCATCTCCAATTAAGTGTTCAATACTACCATCAGGATGATTAAAGAAATCAGATACATCAAGATGAGTAACGTCTACATCTACTGAATCTAATAAATCATCTGATGGTTCTACTAAATTTGTTTCATGCACTTTATTCTTTCCTTTAATAGAAGCTTGATATAAATCAGCTAAGTGCCTGGCCGTACGACAGGTACGTGACCAATGTCCAGTCATTCCACATCTATGGCACACCTCTTCACTTTTCTTTGAAGAATTATTCTGAGGATTTTTACCCCTTTCTGAATTGTACCACTTCTGGTGATATGGTATATTATAATCCCTTTTAATGTTATCATTCCTGGGACCAACATTTCTATAATTTCTCCTACCACGTCCACGCCTCCGATTTCTTCTAAAGGATGCACCATTCACTTCTGGAAATGATGCAAACCTGTTACCATTCACTTCAGGGAATGATATTGAGCCAGTAGGGCGTGACTGGTGGATTTCTAATAAGAACTCATTATTCTGCTCAGCTACTAGAAGACATGATATAAGTTCAGAATATTTCTTGAACTTTCTCTCTCGATACTGCTGCTGCAGGAGCACATTCGAGACATGAAATGTAGTAAAAGTCTTCTCTAACATATCTTCATCGGTGATTTTCTCACCGCATAATTTTAATACTGAGCTTATTTTAAAAAGTGCGGAATTATACTCACTAACACTTTTAAAATCTTGCAACCTCAGGTGCATCTATTGAGAACGAGCTCTTGGGAGGATGACAGTCTTCTGTTATTCATACCTCTCCCTTAAATTGTTCCACAAAATATAGGGATCTTTTACTGTGAGATATTCAGTTTTCAATTCTTCATGAAGATGTTGGCGAAGGAAAATCATTACTTTAGCACGTTCCTGCAGGGATGCTTGATTTCCTTCTTTAATAGTTTCTCGCAGGTTCATTGCATCAAGATGTATTTCAGCATCAAGTATCTAGGATAAATAATTTTTTCCAGATATATCAAGAGCAACAAATTCCAATTTTGTAAGATTTGTCATTTTCTACACATATAAATAATAAATATGTGTATCTCAGAAAATATATTTATAAATTCACACAGATAATCATCAATAAAATATATCAAAGATTTCAAATAATATATTGAAAAACTTACAGAGGAATAAGGCCACTAGCTTCAGAATTGGTAGAACCGTCGTGCTGATAACGTGTTATGAAACTTAAAGAAAGGAACTACTATTGCAAAAGAGAAATAAGAAATTCTCTCTGAAACTCTTAAGAACTGAAACTTTCTTTCTCTCTCTATTTTTTCTTATGAAATTCATTACAACTGAAATCCCTATTTATACGTTTTGAAATTACTATGCAAGTTACTATGCAAGTCACTATGCAGAATTTAAAATAATAGTGGTGGGGTCATTCACATAATTTAGTGGTAGGACAGGGACGGCTGATAAATTTCGTTCGTTCATTTCAGATTAGAAGATTTTCCCTTGTTTAACCTCTTCCTTGTTTCCCTCCTCTCCCGACAACGTAGTTAAAGTCAAGGAGAAATACTACACATAAACTCATATATTATTATTATATAATTTCTTTTAATTTCTAATTTTTTATTGAATTTATTTATTATAAATTAATTGAATTCTCTACTTATTATTTATATATCAAATATATTATAAAATCAAAAATATATATACTATATAATATGTAAACTTATGTATAAAATTTTTCAAAATGAAGATTTGTTTCTTCTTGAATATTTTGGTACTTTTGTCCAACAAGAAAACTTCTAATTATTTATGGAGATCTAACTTGAAAAAGCGAAATCTCCAGTTAAAGGGTCTCTTATAAAATTTTGAATATTATTTAGATGACTGTTTCGATCAAGATAGAATGAAATATTTTATTATAAATATTATTTTTAAATAATTTATATATAAATAAATTATATTTATACACACATAAACTATATTCTAAATAATAACAAAATAAGTCATAAGTTTAATAATATTTTACAATATAAATCTTAAGTTTTTTAACAACACATATTTATAAAATTAAATAATTTCTCAATCCTGCTATTAAAATAAAAGCATTAATCTTCATTAATAAGATAATACTGATCAATATTTGAAATATGAATAAATACATATATATATATAAATATATTAAAAATGATTAAGAGTAATCATACTAAGTATTCTTTCTTAATAATATTTATTATTTATAAAATAAGTATCTGTATGTGATCGTTCTCAATCAGTAATATATATATATATATATATATGAAAAAACTCCAGACTTAGCGTTTTGTGAAAGAGTGAAATGCATCCCCAAATGTCTACCGACTTCTCTCTGTCCCCCCCATCTGTGTTCATTTTTGAGCCCTAGCCCCTGCACTCCTTCACCTAACTGCACGCCGACTCGACGGAACCTAGAGCCCGAAGCTGCGCGACAACTGAGCACCCATCTGTGCGATGGAACGCGATCTAGAAAATTGCCCTGTTTCCACTGCATTTCCTCATGATTTAGAGGAATAAATGTTGTGGACTTGAAATGGCCAAGTTTATTAGGATGTTGTTTGATCCATAGTTGATTACAAGAAGTGCGGGCAGCAATTTAGCTCCTAGGTTCCTTCTAGAATACGATCTAGAACAGTTTTTTGGGTTTTCATTTCAAGAACAAAAAGAAAGAATTAATGCTAGCTTTTGCTTTGGGTGAGTGGTAATTTTTCTAACATGATTGACATGTTTAATGATTTTTTGGCTGGATATAAACTCCTCAGATCGAATTCATTTATTTAGATAAACTGTTCAGATTGAATTCATTTGTATAGTGCAGGGGGGTTAAGGCTCGAAAATGAACACAGATGGGGCAGGGGGAGACGGGGAGGGAGAGAAGTTCATTTGGGCTGAATAATTCGGTGGACTCAGATTCATTTTACTCTTTCATGAAATGCCTACGTGGCATGTTTTTATTGGCCAGTGAAAAATTCCATCTGACTTTAAGTGTCACTCATATATATATATATATATATATTATATTATATATATATATATTATATATTATATATATATATATTATATATTATATATATATAATTCTATTATAATAAGTGACTATCTAATGATTACTTAACGAATTTTCTTATTTTTTCGTTAAGTGATTGTTAAATTTAACAACTAATTATTATATCTAAAATATCATTTTAAAGTTTAAAATATCATATATTAATTTAAAAACGATATGTATAATTAAAATTTGTTATCACACTACTGATTGACATTTGCAACACGTTGTATACAAGTGTAACAGATATGATAATTTTGATCAATCAATATCGTAAATTCAACGATTCTATATTTACTCTTAAATGCAATTGCTTTTATCTACAAGGTCTAATATGAGAGATTCAACTCTAGATTAAGCAAAATTAAAATAACAGCAAGTCCAAATGTAATACAAAATAATTGATTATTCACAAACAAACTCAATTTTGCTGATAAGAAATATAAGGTAAAAGACAATACAAAATGTGTATCTCACAAAGCTAGTGAGTAATTCATGTCTAAGACTACATTTGTCATAGACGTGAAGGTTGTTATTGCATCATTTTAGAAATATATACATTAAGAATCTTACTTCACCACTTCATGTAAAGAGAAAGAAGTTGCCAACAAACAAACATACAAGTTGTCACGATCTAAATAATGGACGGATGCTATCATGCAAGCAATGCAAAGCTTTCATGTGTCTAGTGAGGAGGATCCATCATAGCACATGGACCTGATTTCTCAAAATCTGCAACCTATAATTGAAACCATTAGATATATCAGTAACAATATTAATTACCAATCAAAATTTTTGCACACAAAATATGCGATGACATGAACATAAGAAAAAAATGACGGGGGAAATTTATATTGATACATTTTTCTTGTAGTTAGGGCAGTAGTGACATTTATGTCAGATGCAGTCCATTGAAGGACAATGAAAGCAAATTCCAAGCATCATTGGCATCATGTAGCCAATAATAGCCGTCAAATTTGGCTAATCTGAATTTTGTGTGATATATTATAATGAGAGGTTGGTAGAAAACGTAAACAATTGCTTACTATGATAAATTTAAAAAAAGAAGAAGAAGCAGCTGGAATATTTAACTTGTCAAATTATATAAAGTAGCAGGTCTTCAAACTTGCCCTCCATCTAAGGAGAGATAGATTAGACTTACTTAATGAAATAGATTCAAAAGATCTAAATTCTTTTCTATCTATTTATTAGAGCTATTCCACACATAATATGGCTTCATGTAGGTACGAGTACAATAAATGTGAAGTAGAAAGTAGAAAAGATCAAAGCTGGCAAAACAAAATTCAATTCCCACAAGCCTTATTGGCAATGCCTATTGACCTGGAATGGGGAATTAAGACATGCATTGATAAAGATGGGTCATTTATGGCATCTTGTAGATATGAAATAGCCTAATGGGGCATACAAAAGTAGAATATGATCCTCATCATCAGATTAGATTCCTCTGCTTGCAAGAAGATCCAAATGCAAGGTGACAACCTACATGGACAAAAAGGAACTTAAAGACTTTTTTTTTTTGGATAAGAAAAATGAACTTTTGGAAATTCAACAAGAGTTTATGTACATGAAATATTAGCCACTTTGATATACTGATGCCTAAAAAGTTGTCACTTTCAATAATTCTATCCAGTACTTAAAAAGAACTGATATATGAGCCCAATTATGGTCAATTACCATCCATAGCTTTTCATAATTTTGTTTGAAGTTTCTAGTGACATTTTCTACTTCAAAAATAGTATAAAATTCTATTCTTGTGGATATTCTCAAAACAACATGAGACATCGAGAAAGTAACCATTCACAGCTACCATTCTAACCACAAAGAATTCTAGAGTTTTGATTATATTTCAGCTTATTTCAACACCAGCAAGCTCCTCATACGTATGCCAGGGTCTCTAAATTGGTGATGGTTCATTTAGCAATTTCATGAGGTTAGTTTAAAGGCTTCAAGAAGGATTTTTCTGAATCATACGCTAATTACGTTCAATGATAATTTCAAAGATGAAATCAACACCCTTTCCCGCATGTTATCCATCCCAATTTGGTTCGAAAAACAGGTTTTTGACTCCTAAATCAAAATTGAATCTCATTTCAAACATTTCAAAATTCTTATCTTCTCAGTGATTGAATTCTTATGTTACTACATAGTCATTATCCAAACTATTCTAATTCAAACTTTTCATAAATCATCCTATATTTTGGACTCTTAAATCGAAATTGAATCTTAATTTTAATATTTTAAAATTCTTATCTTCTTAGTGATTGAATCCTTATAAAGGGTGATTAGTTCCTAAAATTCAACCATGCGCTCTCCTTTATCTATCTGTTCGATTACTTAATCAGAAACCATCTCTAATTCAAATTTTATGAAAACTTTTTCATCAAACACATTAATCTCTTCCCCCTCTCTTTATAAAAACCTGCTAAACCCTCTATCTAAAAAGACCCATTATTAGTGCCCATTATCTCGCCAAAAGAGTCCCTGTGTTTCACGTTGCTATTGCCGACAAGCATCATCGTGCCGCACCACCATGCCAAAGGAATTAACCGCGTCTCCAAGCACTTCCAACTCTTGAGCCGCCGTCGCACTACCTAGACCCAGCATAACCCTCACGTTTCTCTCAAGAAATAAGTAATAATGATTTATTACTTCAAACTTCAAAGTATTGTAAGATACTTGACATACCCCTTTACGTCCCTGTCATCTATTGGTATTCAAAAAATAATCAAGAATTGTGATGTTGCTGAGTTGATGAAGGGTTTACAACCCATGGCGATAAATATTAATTTCCTAGCTATAAATTCAAATATTTATACAAACATTTTGTGTAAAAATTATTTTTGATTTAATGTAGAAAATAAAATTTTAGATAAAGGCGAAAATAATTGTGATTCTTTCGCCAGTTCTTTTATTATATGCCATGTGTTGGCTGTAATAAAGAAACTGGATATGGATATAATGAAAGTTTCGTCTATATATATTGCAAACACCAGGGCGTTTTCCAACCACGGTATCAGGTATGTATCTTTTAAATTTATTTTATAATTTATGTCAAATTTAATGTATTATTTTTATCAATTCTAACTGAAAATGATATGTCAATCGCATTTATAGTGCTCGAGCATATGTTGAACTTGATGATGATACTGAAAAACTAGTTGTTATGTTCGCTGAAGTTGCAAAAGAAGTATTGGGTTGTTCAACAATTAAGCTTATGAATCATGCTGACAATGTATCTTTTCTAATTTCTATTGCTCAATTGAGTTTGGAATATAATTACTTATTTTTAGTATATAAGTTGTTTGAATTTTTATTAATCATATAAAGTTATTCAAAATTTATTTTGTAGGAACATCTATCATATATAGAAATCATTACTTTTATATTGTAATTTATGAAAACATTTTATTATTGTCCTCAACTTAGTTATGATTATCAGTTAAATATTTTTTAGAATTTATATTTTTTTTATGCATTACATTATTGATCGAAAATTATTTATTTATAAAAATAATATTAGTTTTTAAAAATAATCGAATAATTAAACTAGACAACGTACTTCACACGTTGCTACCTACCTAGTATATGTATATATATATTGTATTTATTTTGCTTAACAATGGCGAAGCAGTCGCTGATACCAACCTATCTCCATCATTAGAGCATTCACAATCCACTAGTTAAAGTTTAGTCAAATTTTGACTTAAAATTTTACTTTTACAAATTTTAATTAGCCACTTTTTACTACATTAAATAACAGGCTCAACAAATCAATAGCTATTTAATTAAAATATTAATTTCCTCTAGCATGGAGAGAGAAAACTAAATTAATTTAGTCCCAAAAATAATTTAGCTTTCTCTTTCCTCTAACTAAATTTGGAGAGCAAAGAGAGAGAAAACTAAATTTATTTTAGTTTTAGAGAGCCTGTTGAAGCAGATTTTTATTTTTATTTTTAGCCAAAATTTAATTAAAAATATCTTTTAACTAGTGAATTGTGCATGCTCTTAGGCTACCAATAATAACGTATGTAGTGTGTATGCAATTTGGATTGAAAACTCAAGAAGTATAAAACAAAAAAGTATTGAAATGACAATTGATTTTCAATTCCTTTATGTTGCTGCTGATAATAAAATAGTAAAATATCTCTCGCATTCAATTTAATTACAAACATGTCCGGACCAAAACTCCAACTAAACCATTTTTCGTGCCCATTACTGTTCTAACACAGCAAATATTGGCCATACCGGCTGATATGTACGAAATTAAAAATATTGGTCTTTGCCTATCCCTTGTTTCTGTCTAAAGACCACCGAAGACCACAAAAGCCCCTTGTCATACTATTGACTCCATCAACAATGCCAAACCCTAAGATCACCAAAGTCCCTCACTTGAAATCGATCACTTGTTTTAAGTACCTTACTATGATCACCTGCTTTTTAAATCACAAAAATGAACAAGACTTTGAATTGTATCTATATGTACCATATATTAGATCAAATGGGGCTCCTTGATTGATTTTGTGCACTGGAGGGTACTCTTCAATATCTTCATTTTCTCCGATGATTTTTGTGCACTCAATAACTAGTTGCCAAGGTCAGGAAAATATTTTCTAGATGATTCGAGTATCAAAATTTTGGTGGAATCAAAATTATGATTTCAAATCTAATCTTCACAACTTGGATTTATAGTAGGAAGCCAAAGTTGCAAGTATTAACATTGTGTAGCACAATTAACTAACTGTTAAAATTGAAAATGACATTGTAGACATTTCATTTGAGTGGTAGTTGTAAAACAATCCATACTGATAAAATTAATACATGTCGTATTAGTTATTTTTTCAACTATATTGCAAATATTCTGTATTGGTTATATAAGATTTATTTTCACCTATAAATTAGTGGAGTATAATTTAGAATTAAAAAGGTACAATTTTGATTTATAAGACATTAAATTGATTAGTTTCTCAATCTGTTACATTAGAAAGTATTACAAATTCCTTTAAATCTCGAACAAAATTTCAACTGAGATTTTAATTTTTTAACTGTAATTACAAAAGATCAATAAAAAATTTGTCTTTATTTTTTCAGTCACTATCACATTTTAGAGAATAAAAAAAATATTAATTTTTTTATTAAAATAAAAACCTTAAGTTTGTTACTCACTTCAATATAAATGACATAAGATTTAAGCAAATGTTGAGTTAAAAAGGTTAGAGTGTACCCCCTCTCCCAGCTCCTGTTCTCTCTCCCCCTCCCAGCCTTAGAAACCCTAGGAGTTAATATTGCCACAAAGGTGGGAGCTTTGGCTTCCCCTCTATTTTCCTCCTCCCATCCTTCTTTCCTTTTTTCTCTTTATTTTTTTTCCAATTCTCCTTGCGTGTCCTTTTATTTTTCTACTTTTGTTCTCTTTTTTTTGTCGTTTCTTCCTCCCCCTCCTTTCTTGCTCTAGTTTTTTCTTTTCTATTTTATTTTTTAGGTACCTTGGAGAGTAGATTTTTGGTCTCTAGCAATGTTAACGAGTGGCAGGGTAGCAAACGACAAATCTGTCGAGTTGAATGATAGAACATCGTTACTAGCAACGGTGGTGTCTAGAGTCCTCTGGCATTCAATGCCCCCTACGCACCCCACTGCAGGCCTCTCAAGGCGCCGATCTCTCAATCAGGGGTAGAGTTTCGCCGAACGTAGTAGCGCTTGTGCCACACGTGCCATCCCGAAGTTGGAGTTTTGTCTCTCACGCTTCACCTTTAGGAGTAGTTTTTTGCTACCACATGCGGCTCCTATGGGTCCAAGATAGCCAGCCGCTGCAAACACGACCACCCACCACTCTCTAAAAGTGGCACGTGTAACTCACACGGCTTTCATAGCCATGATTTTGGGGTTTTTTTAGGTTCCCTCTAAGGTTAAAAATCAGACTTATGTCGCTGTGATGTATTTCAATTTTTTCATGTTATTATTAATTTTTTGTATTTTTTATTTAGTTAAATAAAAAATAATTGTTTCTAAGATCTCTAGTCCGTAGAGTGTTCCCCCTTGGACTTTATGTTCGAAGGGTGTGTTTCTACCCATTCTGTCTTAGAACAAGATGAAGTTTATTTTCAACTTTACTTTGGACAGAGTTTGCATTCTCTTAGATGGTGATCTGGAGAGGTACGCAGCAAGAACTAGACTTTTTTAGTCACTTTTAATGTATTGGAGAGTTACAGATAATTGTTAATTGGATTGTAATGTATGTTCCAATTCTAATTGTAATACTTATTATTAATAAATGCAGTTTACTTTTATAAAAAAAAAAAGGTCGGAGTGTGTAATATTTTGTATGCTTGGTAATAAAGATTTTACATATATGTATTATATTATAAAAATAAATTTGTAAACTCATGAAACGACATTGGGTCAATGAACTCTCCATTTGTGGATTCAGATATTCATGAGATTGGCCAAGGTCCTCTCATTCTTTAAGGGGTGAGGTGCTACCTTTACCTTGGCAAACAATTGTCTATTAGATTTTGTCTGAAAAGATTAGGATGGAGAAAGAACTTCAAAAATTATGGGAAAGCTTTAGTCTCACAAATCAAAACACACGAGTAGTTATTCTAGATCAAAAGGCAGTAGAAAAATCATTAGAAAAAGGAAAATGTTGTCTATCAACTTAATACTCTTCATTTAGCTTTGATAAACGAGGAAGCTTTTAGAACAATTATGTTGATAAATGGATAATTATGTTGTTTTTAATACTCTTAATATAGCGGGTTAAGTGAACTTTATTTTCTAAAGAGTATCAAGTTGACAATGTGATTAATAATTTTTGACAAATGAAATATCTTTCTTACCTCTAATTGAAGTCAGATGGGCCTATGTTTAAGCATTTTAAGTAAGCTTATATTTGATCTCAGGCCATTGCAAGAACTTAGCCCAAGTGCATAATTGCCCAGTGAAAGGAAATGAAGGGAGCTTGCTGCTGATTTAAGGCCCAAGACTGAAGCCCATGTTCGAAGTCCTATGAAGAGAAGCTGAGTTTGGAGATTGAATTTTTAAGGTTCAACATATGGCTCAAGGCTCCAACCCGAAAGCAATAAAATGCCTATGCTCGATAAACAAAGGGGTCAGGAAAACTAGAAAAGTCTCCAAAACCAGGGGTGACAAAGGTATAATCGAGATACTGAGAGGGGCGATAGTTAGAGGAGAGAGAATGAGAGATGAAAGGAAATAAAATGAATGGAACGCAAAAGGGGGAGGAGACTTACATTTTTGCTTTAGACCTTTTATTTTCTTTGTTTTTTCGCATTGAACATTGTTATTTTAGGATTTTGTATGGGTTGTAGGGTTTTGGTGTTTATTCCAATGTTTTGAATACCGTACCGGTGAGCGTACCGGTCAAGGCACTGGAACGAAATATTTCGGTACCGGTACCGTTTCGTGTACCGTTTCGGAATAGTCTATATATAAAAAAAATTAAATATATAAAAATATATAAAAATTATATTTCAAAATAATAGTCTCAATTATATATATTAATATATATGTAAATATCTAGTCTAAATTAGGATAAAAAAATAGGAAGAAATGAAAAAAAAAATTCTCAAATCCAGTACCGGCCGGTACAGGCCGGTACACATGGCCGGTATGGCCGAAATCTGGGCCGGTACGAAACAGACCCCATTTCTGTACCGGCCACTGCTCCGGTACGGTATGTACCGGCCGTACCAGCCGGTACGGTACGAAATTAAAAACATTGGTTTATTCATCCTCCTATTTGATTGAAGATGGATGCTAACACAGTGAGCTATTTTCTATTTTTGGTGTTGCATACTATGATTGAATGCTTATTAATGTTTAAGAGTTGTGTTCTTGACTGAATCAACCTAAATAGTCCACCCAGTGATTTTAATCGTGAGGATGATAAATCCTAACCTTGCAATCTTAGTTTTTGTTTATCTAAGGATACTATTTATGCCCTTTTAAATTTTTGAAGCAATTCAAGCTGTTTTCTCTCTTCTCTTTTTACTTTCGTGGTTAAAATTGGATTTACAAAAGGGTAACCAAATCAATGTTTTCTTAAATCGTTGCAAAAATTCCTAACAACCCCTCACTCATTGTGTGAGTTCATCCCACATATAGTAAATAACTAGTGGTCATAATCCCACTTGAGATTCCTTGTATAACTTTTCACTTGGAATTTAATTTCATTTTCTATACTCATTTGTTTTATCCTTTATTTGTGAGCTTTTGCTAGATAGTCAACATGTTAAGGTTGTCCCTATAGAACCAACCTTGGTAATTCCCTTTACTTTGTGAAACTTGTTTTTATATTTTGAAGCATTTTTTTGGAATCAACCATATGTCCAAAATATGGAGACCATAAGGATGGATACATTTTATAGATGTTGGTGAAAATCAGGTCCTATTAGAATTTCAATATGATCATGACAAGTATAAAGTTATGAATGGAAGATCTTTGTCCTATGATAGAGTGTTGGCTTATCTGCAAAATTTTGATGGTAACACTCCACTAAAAGACATTCATTTCTCCAATGAAGCTTTTTGGATTCAAGCATATAATATACCTGTAGCAAGTATGACAGAATAGGTAGAAGTAAAAATATGTTCTAGTATGAAAAAGGTTAGGGAAGTCGAGATAGATGAAAAAGGTTTTGGCTAGGGAATCTTCCTTTGAATCAAGGTGGCAATAGGCATCACCAAACCATTGACAAGAGGCAGATTATTAACCATCGACTAGAAGCAATTATGGATTCCATTCAAGTATGAAAGACTTCCTTATTTTTGTTTCCATTGTGGCATTATTAAATGTACAACACTACTCAAGAATCAATCAAGATAGCAATAAAATAAGGGGGAAGAGTTAGTATGGCCCTTGGTTATGGGCCAATTCTGCCAAATCTAAGGACATGCTATCAAGAGGTATCATGGAGACACTATTCAACCACCAGAACAAGGCCGATAGCATGGGAGCTCAAGGAAGGCAATCAATACGAAAATAGGCTTTGCTATGCTAGAATTACATGATTTTTATTTGGACAAGATGGAAGAAATTCCTGTAAAACAAGAACTAAGGGAGTACAAGGAAAGTTACAATTTTTGAAAGGTCTCCTAAGAAGCCTAGTGAGGAAACATATTTGACTTCATATCCACCTCTAAGGATCCAATTCTTAATGGAAACGTTTTTAAGAATAGTCATAACAAAATGGGGGATAAAACCATAATGCCTGTAGAGGCAATAGAGGGGATGAAGGATCTCTCACAGAAGGAAAGTTCAAAGTCAATTGATCACCCTAATTCAGGCTTGTCTATTGACAATCAAGCTAATTCTCTGAACCAATTTATTTCTTGTCAGATCAAGGAACTAGCTCATAAAAAAAAGCTAAAATGGAATAGGAGAGCTCAAAACAAGTTTTTCAATGCAATTTCTACTAATTCTATGAATACTGAATTTTCTTTAGCACGAGCTGTACCAAAAGAGATGGTGGTATATTTGGGGAGGAAGGTATTGATGGTAGCTCTATTAAAACACCCAAAACACTAGCATCAATTGGTGTCACTTTACACTAGAATAAGTTGGTGGTGGCTACTCAGCAGCACCACCAATAACCATGAATTGTATAAGTTAAAATTGCCAAGGGTTTAGGAACTCTCAGACAGTTTGTGAGCTTTAACTTATGGTGACGAACAAGCTCATATAATTCACATTCCTCATTGAAACAAAATGCAGTAGAAGCAAAGTAGAGAAAGTGAGACATGGTTTAGGCCTTGAACATAGTTTTATGGTGGACAACAAATGCCTAAATGAAGATATTTCCTTTTTATGGAAAGATAAGATAAATGTGATTTTGGAATCCTACACTCCTCACCATATCTCTCTCTATAAGAGTTTCTAATGTGGATGAGAGAAAGGAGTGGTTGTTAACTGCCTTTTATGGGTCACCTATAACTAGAAAAAAAAACAGATAGTTAGAGTTATGAAAAGCACTGAAATCGTTAGATGAGATGATTTGGATTTGTGTGAGAGACCTCAATGAGATTAGGCATTAGAATGCAAAGTTTAGAGTTGTTGTAGAACCCTTTAGTCAACTAAAAGAATTTAGATTAGCTATTGAAGAGTGTGAGTTAAGTGACTTGGATTTCCAAGATGACAAATTCACTTGGAACAACAACAGAGAAGGGACCTAATTTTCCCAAGAACGACCTAATAGAGCTTTTGAAAATTTTGCATGGCATGACCTATTTACTAATACCATAGTGAAAGCTGGAGTAGCTCAGCACTGGATCATAGACCCCCTATGATCACAAGGGACTCTAGAATACATGAAAAAAGTAGAGGATAAATTTCATTTTGATATGAAGCCAAACGAGCCCAACAAGAGGAGTGTTGCATGTTGATTGAGGAAATTCGAAAAACAATATATGCATTCTACTGATAAATTAAAGAAGACTTGAAAAATCTGCTCAGATGCCAAGCAAAGTTGAAGGAATGGAGTAATAAAAGTTTTGGAAACTCAAAGAAACTTATAAACTCCAAGATTCATTAGATCTCAATTAGGGGTGTTCATCCGGGTTCCGGATTCCCAAATCCGGAACCCAGATTTAAAATTTCCTTAACCATTTAAAAAAAAAATTCAAAAATGTTAAGAAATAAATAAAATTTTAAACCGTACCCAGCCCGGATGAACAGGCCTAATCTCAATTCTATATGAGGCTAACATAGGGGATCAAATGCTTCATCATATCTCAGTTTTACAGAAGGCTAACACATAAATCATACTCAATAGAATGAGGCTCAGAATTAGTAGCAACAAAGTCAAAACTTTGTCTCTCTCTCTCTCTCTCTCTCAAGTAGGAAAGGATATCATTGTGAAATCAATGGTGTAAACTTTCCCTTCATATTGTATGAGAGTTTTTAAACTCCCTTGCAGCCTGATGAGAAACATTAACAGAATTATGCAAAACTACTAGTGGGGTTAGCAAGACCCAGAAAGGAAAATTCATTGAACTTCTTGTAGCATTATGGAGAAAGCAAAATCAGCTGAAGGTTTGGATTTTAGAGATTTAGAGAGCTTCAATTTGGCCATACTTGCTAAGCGGGGATGATGTTTATTACAATATCCTTAGTCACTAGCTATTCAAGTTCTTAAGTTTGAAATACTTCCCAAAGGACTCGCTCTTTCAAGCTAAATCGGGCAGGAGATCCACTATTACTTGGATAAGCATTTTGGTTGCTAGATAAGTATTGGAAAAAGACACAATTTGGAGAATTGGGAATGACAAAGATATTCAAATATGGAAAGGCGAGTGGCTTTCACAATTCTCCCCATCCAGAATTCACAGTGCAATAAACATGTTGGAAGAGAATGCAATAGTGCAAGAGCTCATTGATTTTGATACTAAGCTTTGGAAATCCTCCTTAATTGATGAGATCTTCTTGAGAGAGGAAGCTAATATCATTAAAATAATCCCTCTAAGTTGCAATGATAGGCTTGATAGACTAATATGGAAAGGTACTTCAAATGAAAAATTCACAATCAAAAACTCAAAAGTGCTTGCCATCTTCATAAAGAATTGGTTCAACAATCAAATGACCAACCTAATAGTAGTATGCGTGGTAGAAAGGTGTGGTCTGACATTTGGAAGCTAAGTATTTTCCCAACAGATAATTTTTAATGTGGAGAGCTTGTAGAGATGGACTTCCTACCAATTTGAACTTGTACAATAAAAGCAAGGCTCAGAATTAGTAGCAACAAAATCAAAACTCTCTCTCTCAAGCAAGAAATGATATCATTTTGAAATTAATGATTCAAACTTTCCCTTCATATTGTATGAGATTTTTTAAACTCCCTTGTAGCCTGCTGAGAAACATTAACAGAATTATACAAAATTACTAGTGACGTCAGTAAGATCCAAAGAGGAGAATTAATTGAATTTCTTGTAGTACTATGGAGAAAGTAGAATAATTTGGAGGTTTGGATTTTAAAGATCAAGAGAGCTTCGATTTGGCCATACTTGCTAAGTAGGGATGTTGCTTGTTACAATACCCTCAGTCACTAGCTTCTCAAGTTCTTAAGTTGAAGTACTTCTTAAAAGACTCATTCTTTCAAGCTGAATCGGGCAAGAGACCCACTATTACTTGGATAAGCATTTTGGCTGCTAGATAATTATTGGAAAAAGACACAATTTGAAGAATTGGGAATGGCAAAGATGTTCAAATATGGAAAGACAAGCGGCTTCCACAATTCTCCACATCCAGAATTCACAATGCAATAAACATGTTGGAAGATAATGCAATAGTGCAAGAGCTCATTGATTTTGATACTAAGCATTAGAAATCCTCCTTAATTGATGAGATCTTCTTGAGAGAGAAAGCTGATATCATTAAAAGAATCCCTCTAAGCTGCAAATAGGCCTGATAGACTAATATGGAAAGGTACTTCAAATGAAAAATTCACAGTCAAAGACTCAAAAGTGCTTACTATCTTCACAAAGAATTGGTTCAACAATCAAATAACCAATCTAATGGTAGTATGTGTAGTAGAAAGGTGTGGTCTAACATTTGGAAGCTAAGTATTTTCCCAGCAAATATTTTTTTTTGTGGAGAGCTTGTAAAGATGGACTTCCTACCAATTTGAACTTGTACAATAAGAGCAAGGCTCAGAATTAGTAACAACAAAATCAAAACTCTTTCTCTCAAGCAGGAAATAATATTTTGAAATTAGTGGTTCAAACTTTCCCTCCATATTGTATGAGAGTTTTTAAACTCCTTTGTAGCCTACTGAGAAACATTAACAGAATTATGCAAAACTATTGGTGGGGTAACCAAGATCCAAAGAGGAGAATTAATTGAATTTTTTTGTATTATTATGGAGAAAGCAAAATCAGTTGCAGGTTTAGATTTTAAAGATCTAGAGAGCTTCAATTTGGCCATACTTGCTAAGCAGGGATGGCGCTTGTTACAATACCCCTCAGTCATTAGCTTCTAAGGACTCATTCTTTCAGGATAAATCAGGCAAGAAACCCACTATTACTTGGATAAGCATTTTGGCTGCTAGATAATTATTGGAAAAAGACACAATTTGAAGAATTGAGAATGGCAAATATGTTCAAATATGGAAAGACAAGTGGCTTCTACAATTCTCTACATCTAGAATTCACAGTGCAATAAACCTGTTGGAAGAAAATGCAGTAGTGCAAGAACTAATTGATTTTGATACTAAGCATTGGAAATCCTCCATAATTGATGAGATCTTCTTGAGAGAGGAAGCTGCTATCACTAAAAGAATTTCTCTAAACTGCAATGATAGGCCTGATAGACTAATATGAAAAGGTATTGCAAATGAAAAACTCATAATTAAAAGTGCTTACCATCTTTACAAAGAATTGGTTAGGCAATCAAAAGACTAACCTAATAATAGTATGGGTGGTAGAAAGGTGTGGTCTAACATTTGGAAGCTAAGTATTTTCCCAACGGATAAAATCTTCTAGTGGAGAGCTTGTAGAGATGGACTTCCTACCAACTTAGACTTGTACAATAAAAAGTTTGTGGAAAAGCCTAGCTGTCCTATTTGTATAGAGATGGAGGAGTTAGTATGCGCATGCATTATGGAGTTGTCCTGCAACTCAGGATATCTAGGCCAATGTTCTAAAAAGTTGCAAAAAAATTTCAATCAAAGATGTTCTTCATGGAACTGATAGAAGATATGTGTAATAATGTAGAAAAAGAGATCTTGGAGAAATTTGTTGTGGTTTCTAGAAAAATTTGGTAGAGAAGAAACAATTTTGTTTTTCGAATAGCTTTCAACCACCCTAATGCAGTGGTGAAGTAGGCCATACAAGATTTGCATGAGATGAAGTCTCTACATTCTATGGTAGTTAAGCAACCAAGCAATATTAGTAGGGATAAAAAAAAAATCGGTGAACCGATTAATTGGGTTGAACCAGTGGGTTTGATCCGGTCCTGTTTCATTTTTCTCTAAATCAGTCAAAATCGATCCGGTTTCGATTTTTCTTTTTCTTATACTGGACCGAACTTGTTCATATATATATATTATGTTTTTATATCGTATAAAATAATTTTATATGATTTTGATATTATATATATTTTTATACACAAAATATAATTATATAAAAAATATTTTTGTATTATATGATAAATTTATAATTAATATAATATTAAATTTTAAAAATCCTATATCACTATAGTCTATAATATATGTTATAATATACTATAATATATTATCACTATATTTTTATGTACTATAATATACTATATAATATACCAGAAAAATCATATCGAGCCAAATTGAAATCAGTAAAATTGAAGTTTAAGGATGTAATTAGTGCAATATTGGTTATTTAAATTTCAAAATTTTTATATATCGGTTAATATGTCCAAAATCAGAATAAACCGGACTAGTTACACTCTTAAATATCAGCTAAGTAGATATAAGGTGGAATTCATCCTAAGAATTCCTTTAAGACCAATTGGGATGTAGCAGTTGACAATATTCAATGCAGATTTGTTACTAGCATCATAGTTTGAGATTAGAATGAATCAGTTATTGCTACAACGAGAATGAATCTATCTTTGTTTCCTGATCCTCTATTGGCAAAAGCTATTGGAGCACTCGAAGTCATCAAGTTTGGATTACATCTGGGACTTCAAGATATCCTAGTGGAGATAGATACATTAAAACTTTAGAATTCATTCAAGCAATTACCAAGGGAAGTGGAATCCTGGACTTATGCCGAGATGATAGCTAGTGACATCAAGCAGCAGCTTTAGCACTATGCTAAGTGGCCACTCCATTATGGGAGAAGAGACGCTAATAAAGTTGCTCATGTCTTAAATAAAAATATTTTCTTTATTTTTTAGTAATGCTAGAAAGCATCCACATTTAAGAATATCCATCACACTAATGAGTAATGTTTAAGAATAAATTAGTAAATTTCTCCTAAACATTACTTATGAGTGTAATGAATGCTCTCAATAGTGAATAGTTTAAAGATTTTTTCTTTCTGATACAGTAGTGGACATAAAGGATCCTCCGCCATGCATATTATCATTGTTATGACTTTTTGATCAATGATATATATTTCCTTAAAAAAAGTCTGAACTCATTAAAAAATAAATCAATTGATGATTACATAATTAATATTTAACGTTTCCCTCCCTTGCCTTTTGTATCTTTTAAGGGGAAACGTGGCATGGCGTCCCAGATTTTTATAGGTGAAAGGGGGCAAAATTTGACATTTTCCAAACCAGAAAATAATATAAAAAGAAAAAATGCGAGAAGCGTCTGACGGTTACATACTATTTTAAGCAATTTTAGGTTACATCCCAGGTGGCACCAAGTTCAGCGAAAGTTCTAGCACCATCGTGCCACACATTTTAGGTGATGGAAATGATTAGGGGCTTGTTTCTATGTTTACAAAGTATCGTAAAATTTTTGTAAATAATAATAAGATTTTTTAAAATATTTTATTAAATTTTGAAAAGTAACATTCTCATAACATCTCGGCATAAAAATATTTTAAACTATAAATGTTGTAGGGTCAGGTGAAGTTTATATATTTCTGGATTTAGAACCCACCCAAAAGCAAAAAATAATGTGACATTGCTTGATCCTAAAGAATATGACCTGGCACCACCAGTTTGGGACCCCTACACCAATCCTTTGAATTGGGACAGATCATTGATGATTTGATCCACCATTTGTGTAGGGGTGGGGATATCAGAATCCGTAGTTTGCTTGAAGCTTAAGCTCACACAAAGGTAAAAACAACACATTCTTGCCTTTTCTGCCACTAAATGTGAAGCATTTCAGAAGAATATGCTTTTCATGTGAGTCATGTCATGGAGACCCTGCTCTCTGCAAATAATTTGGAAAGAGCTAAGATGCTCAGCTCAAAAAGGCAAGAATTATAGAATTTAGTCACAACATAAAAATCTATAAGATGAGCCAATAAATGAGATTCCCCCGTAACAACTTTCATATGTTCGAATGGAATCTCTCTTGTACATTCATTTCAATTGAGGCCAAACAACCTACATTACAGGAGGCCTAACAAAGCTCATAACATCTCCAAAATTCAATAAAAATCAAAAAAGGGGGAAAAGAAAAATAAAAAGAGACGAAATATAGAAGAATGCTTTACAACTTTCAAATTGTTTGGAATTTAACAGACCTCATGGGCAGGAAAGTGTTAGTGTTCTTAACTCTTTAAGGATTCAATCAAGCCAGCGAGTAATCCCATCATCTTCCCCTACAGCTGCCAAAATCTCAATGCGTACCTCCAAAACAGCCTGAATTTTGCCAAAAACAGTTATAACATTATAATAGAAACAAAAAGGCCAAAACAAAAATTGGAAAAGGGATGCCGGGGGTGGGGGGGGGGGGGGGGGGGGCGCAATACTCAAGAACAGCTAATTATGGCAATGTTTTTCCTTTCTGATGAATAATAAAAGTTTATTGAGAAATGTTATAAGGCAAAGCCAAGTACACAAGAAGTACACAAAAACTGAATCTATTACTAGTCAGGAACTAGAAAAAGAAACAAGAAAATTATGGACTTGTCTCGTGCAAGGGATCTCAGTTTCAGTATTTTCCTCCACTTCCAGAAGTAGTCTCCTGGGAACTTCAACTGCCAGAAATTTCTGTTTCTGATACGGTATGATCTAACCCAACACGACCAGATGGACTGCTCCTCGTCTGCACACGCTAGTTTCACCGACTATAATTGCCAAAGCCAACTAAAATAAGGAACTAATGAATAACATCTAAGATGATCCATTGAGCATTTTTTACCTTCAAAACATCGACCATTCCTCTAAACTCAAATACACCACACCAAAACTTTAAATTCTGTTTTAATGACCGTTCCGGTTTATCAATACGGGTACATTTTGGAATAATTGTTATATGGATCAATTATATATTTTCCATCAACACTAACAATCATATTTTGTGTTTACAAAAATTTTCCAGCCAAGGGTGAAACAATGTTAGACCTTAATAATTGGAAATGGGTTATTGGTCTATTCGTTAATTATGTTGAGAACGCCTCTTCTTGTACATGCATGGGCTTATTACTTATTATAGAGGAAAGATCACAGCTTATATTTTGAAAGCATGTGTTCCAGCCCTTAAATAAAAGAAAATGTTTTAACCACAACGAGATTGCACAAAAGTAAACTCACAAACTAACGTATCTTGATGTAGTACATTAGATTGTAATGCTACTTTTATTATAAAGCAGATCTAAAGTATCACAAGAACCATATCAGTATGTAGATTTACTTCTTTGTGTTTGCAGCACTTCTCTACATAAAATGATAAAAAAAGATCTTCATGTGGCTTTTAGAACATTATATTCATATTCAAAAGCTCAGCCCAGATCACTCTAGCTCCCCTATATTTATATATATATATATATATTTTCTTCCCAAAATCCTAGCACTAGATTGTCGGGTTGCAGCACTCTCTCCCAAGTCCCAAGTCCCAAGTCCCAGCGGCTGAAGCACTCTCACATGGGATTTCCTTTAGATATATTTTCTTCCCAACTCCGAGCAGCCAAAGCACTCACTTGCAATCAACCATGGGTAATTATCTAATCTGACCTAAATCTCTCTCTGCCTTAGGTCTCTTTCTTTTTCAGGCTTGTATGCTTTGTGGGGTTTCTATGCTTTGAAACTTATCCCAACTAACCAAATGAAACTTAGGCCTTGTTCACTTTCATAAAAAATTTCTATCTCATCTCATCTATTCATTACAATTTTTTCGAATTCCTATACAAAATAAATAAATAATTCAACTTTTCCAAATTTTAAAACAAAAATAACATTAAAAAAATTATATTTTAACATTATTTTATTGACTTTTTAACTTTTATCTCAACTCATATCATTTTTTCTCATCTTATCTGCGAAAACAAGCAAGGCCTTAGCTTCCTCCCTTATACAACCCCACAAAAAGTTTCAAAATAACTTCTCCAACCAATTAGCCACACAATTGGAATGGGAAATAAAGATAGAAAATATTTAGAAAGTTTAGAAAACACTCTTTTGATAAGGGTATTTTTTCCACTTTTGAAAAATACAATCTTCCAACCTGCCAGTCTTCTCTCCAGTAGCGGAGCTATTAAGGGGCAAGGGGCTTGCCCCTTAATAGGATATTTTTTTTTATGAGATTTAATATTTCTATGATAATTTAATACATTCTAATCCTAATACATATTAATTTAAAAAAAAATACATATTAATTTTTATGATTTAATAAATGATATTAATATCATCTTATATTGGTTCCTTTTCTAAAAAATTATATAGAAAGAGAATAAAAAATATTTTATTATAGTTTAATTTTACTTGGCCCCCTTAAATTACTTCCAAAAAAACTCCCCCCCTCTCCCCCAAAATTAAATTTCTAGTTCCACCACTGCTTCTCTCTACCTTCTCCAACACCCCATCCCAAACCGAACTAGCCTTAAACATAGCCCCCAAAGAAAGCCCAAGGTAACTAATCAACAAAGAAAAAGCCTGGCAATCCAGAATACTTGCCAACCTACTCATATTTCTCACCTTGCCCACCGGTACCATCTTGAACTTTTCCAGATTTACCTTAAGGCCTGACACAACCTCAAAACATGGATCCACATCATAAAACAGCAAAGTATATCATTTGCAAAAATAAGATAAGAAACCTTAACCAAGTCTTCTTGAGGTTCTCCCACTATGAAGCACGAAGCACGACAACAAACATTGCCCACTGTAGCCCCCAACATACGACTAAATCCATCACGAAGACAAAAAGAAAAGGAGACAATGGGTTCCCATGTCTCAAACCAACTGAACTGTTAAAACCCCCTCAGGATAGCCATTCACAAAAGCTGAGAAACAAGTAGTCAAAACATAGTGTCTGATCCAACCACACCACCCCTCCCTAAAGCCACATTTCCCCAGAAGATAAAACAGAAAATTCAAATTGACATGATCATAAGTCCTCTCCCTATCAAGCTTACATAAAAAACCACACCCGATTTAATTCTACCATCCAAACATTCATTTGCAATTAATACGGAATCCAGAATTTGCCTCCCACTAACAAATGCAGTCTGCTATTTTGAAATAATCATCTCCCTAACAGTACTCAATCGATTGGCTAACACTTGAAAAATGAAATTATAGACCCATTAACTAGACTAATGGGATGAAAATCCTTCACATCAGAAGCTCTCGCCCTTTCCGGGATTAGTGCAATAAAAGTAGCATTTCGACTTTTCAAACTAACCAAAAGAGAATAATTCATGAAACATCCTCCCTCACAATGTCCTAGCAATCCTGAAAGAAAGCCACAGTAATACCATCTAGAGCAGAGCTTTATCTCTGACCATCTCTTTTACAACGGTAAGAACTTCGTTCTGATCTATCAGAAAAATAAATAAAACTAGGTTTTTTCCTTGTACACTCTCTGTGTACTTGGTTTTGCCTTTTTGCATGAATAAAATCCTTATTACCTATCAAAAAAAAAAAAAAAAGAACTTCGTTCTGATCTAAAGGTCGCTCAAGCCATTGGGCTTAAGAGGATCAATAGTATCACATTCTAAAGCATCTAGTTTTCGCCTCCACATATATTGCCCCGTAAAAAAATTCTCATAGAAAAGGAAAATATGCTCCTTAATGTCAAACTGGTCAGAAAAAACAGCAACATCAACCTCAATCAATTTAATAGCAAGTTTCTTCATGCCACCCTATGAAAAAGAACAACAGAAAGTAAAAATCGATATTTTTGGGATGAAACTTTACTTATCAAAAAAAATATATTTTTGGGATGAAACTCAAACCAACGGATAGTGATTCAACTGCACAATCAAAATCCTATGTCATTTCCTCGAAGCTAACGTGGCATGATGACGTGGTGACCCAACTTAGCAACTAAGGTAGCATATGCATATGTACTAGACAAAACCTACCATGTTATTTATTGTACATTTCGAATTTAAGCATTTATGTGTCTGTAATGGTTTGTTAGGTATATGAAGTAGCTAGGCATTTAATGTTTATAGCTGCTAGAGATTGTAGAAGTTGTTGGGAGTTGTTTTTCATTTATTGTGGTTATAATAAGCCAAAACCAGGAAGAACTTACACAGAAGACCTCGCTAGTGGCAAATCTTGAGCAGGTAATTTTATTGGAAGAAATCTCTTGGCAACAAAAATCAAGAGCATTGTGGTTACGAGAAGGAAATCGCAGCACAAAATTCTTCCATAGAGTTGCAAACTCCCAACAAAGAAACAACAATATTGAGGTGCTAAGGATTAATGGGATAGAATGTAAAGAAGAGGGGTTTATCTTAAATCACATTGTCAATTTCTACGAGAACCTTCTTACGGAATAGGATGATTGGAGACCTAATCTCGACGGGTTAACTTTTGATACCATTGATCCTTCTGATGTAGCTCGGTTGGAGCGGACGTTTGAGGAAGTTGAGGTGCTCAATGTTATACAAAAAACGGTTAAAGATATAGCGCCCGGACTGGATGGTTTCTCTATGGGTTTTCTCCAAGAATGCTAGGAGGTGATTAAAGAAGACCTTTTGAGGGTGTTTCAGGAGTTGTTTACGAATGGAAAATTTGTTAGAAGCCTAAACACCACATTCCTTGTCTTTATTCCCAAAAAGGTGGAGGCCATAGAAATCAAGGACATTTGGTCTATTAATATAGCAAAAGTGCTTGCCAACCGCCTAAGTGAAGTTATTGGAAAGATTATCACTAAGCCCCAGAACGCTTTTGTAAAAGGCAAGCAAATCCTTGATGCTGTTCTTATAGCCAATGAGTGCATTGACAGCAAATTGAAAGCAAGCAGTACTGGAATTTTGTGCAAATTAGACATGGAAAAGGCATACGATCACGTCAACTGGGATTTCCTCTTGTAGCTTCTGCACAGGTGCGATTTTGGGGAAAGATGGAGATCCTGAATTAGGTGGTGTATTTCTACTGCGAGATTCTCAGTTCTGATGAAAAGCTATCCCGAAGGTTTCTTCTCAAGTTCCCGTGATTTGAGACAGGGTGACCCGTTATCCCCACTGCTTTTCGTTATTGTCATGGAAGCGCTTTGCAGGATATTATTGGCCTTGGTGGACAACCGTTTGGTTAGTGGGTTTCCAACTGGAACACCTATCCTAGGATTTTACTAATATATCTCACTTGTTTGCAGATGACATTCTTGTTCTTTGCAAGGCTGTGCGAGAGCAGGTGGCAGCTCTGAAGGCATTATTCCTTTGATTAGAACCAATGTCTGGCTTGAAAGTGACCTATAACAAATCTGAGATGGTTCCGATTGGTGATGTTTGCAACATGTGGGAATTGGCTGCTACTCTAAGATGCAAGATTTCTTCACTCTCTATGACATTTTTGGGACTTCCATTGAGTTCAACTTCAAGGGCGGCCAAGGTATGGGACACAGTGATTGAAAGAGTGGAGAGAAAATTAGCAAGTTGGAAGAGGGTGTATTTGTCCAAAGGGGAAAGTGTCACTCTTATCAAGAGCACCCTTTCCAATCTATCCACTTATTTCCTATCACTCTTTCCTATACTGGCTAGTAAGGCAAGTAGTCTTGAGAAGTTGCAACGTGATTTTTTGTGAGGTGGCCTATGAGAGGAGTTTAAGTATCATGGTAAAGTGGGCGGCAGATGTGAGAGGTGTTTAAGTATCATCTGGTAAATTGGGAGACAGTCTGCCGCCCCATTACAAACGGTGGTTTGAGCATTCGAAACTTGAGGATGTTAAATCGAGCATTGCTTGGCAAGTGGTTTTGGAGGTATCATCAAGAATCAAAGGATCTTTGGAGAGTGGTGATTGATCACAAATACAAGGGCATATTGGGGGGGGGGGGGTGCTGAAGCTCGAATGAAGTTAGAGAGGCATGTGGTGTGGGGGTGTGGAAAAACATTAGAAATGGGTGGGGGGGCTTTTCATCGGCACACTAAGCTTCAAGTGGGCGCCGGTTCTAAAATTAGATTCTGGAAGGGTGTATAGTGTGGAAACAGGATACTTGGTGATTTGTTTCCTTCTCTGTTTCAAATGGCAAGTGAAGAAAATATCACCGTGGCAGAGGTAGTGGGATTAGATGGGGGGGCACATGATTTGGAACATCAATTTCAACTGGGCGGCAAAGGATTGGGAATTAAGCCTTTTTGTGAAATTTTACAGCCTCATTTACTCCCAAAGACCAAATCTCCAAAATGAAGATGGCATGTGGTGGACCCCTGATGGGAGAGGAACATTCACAATCCAATCTTTCTATAAGGTACTCACTCAAGGAACCGATATTCAATTTCCGTGGAGAAGATTTGGCGTCACCAATCTGCTAGAACGACCCTCATTTTACACTGTGAGACAACCAAGTCTCTTTGGAATGAGGTTTTTAGTAAACTGAATCTAGCATGGGTCATGCCTAAGACCATGGTGGCAGCAATGACAGGTTGGCCTCCCATACGAGGCATGAGACAGATCCAAACTATATGAAAGATGATCCCATATGTATCATGTGATGTCTTTGGCATGAGCGTAATGAGCGGATATTTGAAGACAATAAGATATCACTAGAGGAGCTGAAAGTTTTATTTTTTAGAACTCCATGTAATCGGACCATTGCAGTGGATTTCAATGACATGGTTCTTCATGATTTCCTTGTTTCTGGTTTGCCTAATTGAAAGGCCATGTAACTGGACCACTGTCGTGTAATTGGTGTTTCGCTCATTCTTGTCTAATTAAATTTTTACCATCAAAGAAAAAAAACCCAAAACCATGTACTCCTATAAGAGGACTATGAAATGGACAAAATGGGGATCATATTTTGAGTTTTAAAATCCTCTTGCAAATTTTGCATCTGAAATTGAATTTATCTCCTCCTTTGATCAAGTGTTTGGCTTGGTTGTGTGAGTGACATCAACGATTCGTTGGTTGACATCCCAGGATTATCTATTTTTACTTTCTATCATTATTTTTTGTTTCTTTTCATTCTTAATAGTTTTACCACGTTTTATTTGCCTTTGATCCTCAAATATTCTTACAAGTCACATGCATGTCACATGCATCGCTTCAACGAATCCAATTTTGTTTGTTGTCTCTGCTAGTGGCCTGCATCATATAATAATGCAATTGTACAATCAAACTCCTGTATAGCATTTCATCAAAGCTGACGTGGCATGGTGATATAAAATAATGATGTGACAACTTGACTTTCCAACTAAGGTGGCATATGACATGTACTAGATAGGACCTAGAATGTTATTTATTTTGAATTTTGAATTTAAGCATTTATGCATCTTTAACGATGTGTTAAGTATAAGAAACAGTTGAACATTTAAATGCTTATAGCTGTTGGAGATTTTAGAAGTGGTTGGAAGTTGTCAACAACAATTAATATGGGATTGGGAGTTTTTTATTATGTTGCCCCAGGAGTTTGTTTTTTATTTAGATCGTGAGGCCTTCCACTACCTTAACTCCCAGAAAAATGTTAAATTCAAGGCAGGTTGAATATTTGCAAGGCTTATTCTTTTGTTTTGAAACATACGAAAGGTGTTGAGAACCAAACAGCTAATGCTTTGAGCCATCACATCTTCCTTCTGTCTATCATGAATGTCAAGTTCATAGGTTTTAAAAGACTTAAGGAAGAGTATGAGTATTGTCCTGATTTTAAAGATAATTTTTCTCGTCTTATAAAGTGGGCAGTCAGATACCACTAATGGTTTTGGTTTCGAGGATGGTTATTTTTTAGATCCAATAAGTTGTGCATCCCTCGGATTTCAGTTTCGGACTTTATAGTTTGGGAAATTCTTGCTGGAGGCTTGACTGGACATTTTAGACATGATAAGACCATAGAAGAGATTGAACGACAATTCTATTGGCCTAGCTTGAAGAAAGATGTGGCTAAAATAGTTAGCACCTGCAATACCTGTCAGTTGACCAAACAAAAGAGACAAAACACTGATCTCTACACACTTTTTTCCCGTCCCTAGTTGTCCTTGACAAGACATCAATATGTATTTTGTGTTAGGACTTCCTTGCACTCCAAAGAAGCATGACTATTTTTGTTGTAGTTGATCGTTTCTCGAAAATGGATTACTTTATCCCTTGCAGCAAGACTTCAAATGCATTTAAGATTGCTAGGTTATACTTTAATGAGATTGTCAAATTGTATGGTCTTCCTAAGTTTCAGATAGGGATGTTCGTTTCACTAGTCATTTTTGGAGAACTCTATGGCATATAATTGGCACTAAATTGAAATTCTCTACCGCTTACCATCATTAAATTGATGGTCGAACTAAAGTCGTTAACTGTACTCTTGGCAATTTATTTATTTTTTGTTTTTGGGATTTGGCAATTTATTAAGATGTCTGGTCCAGAAAAATCTTCGGAATTGAGATTAAATCCTCCCTACAACTCAAATTGCATACAACAATTCCGTGAATCAATCTCTAGGTATGAGTCACTTTAAATTTGTTCATGGTTACAAGCTAGGAAGCCTTTAGACCTTATTCCCATGTCCCCACATTTTAGTGTCTGTGTCAACTGAGGCATTTATACATCTTCATTACTTGTATATTGAGATTAATAAACAATTTGAAACCAGTAATGCATCACATAAACTTCGAGGTGATTTGCATAGACATGTTGAATTTAATGTTAGGCATTATGTTATGATATGAATTAAACTGGAACAGCGTCCACCTGGATCTGCTTCCAAATTGCAAGCCCGTAGTATTGGTCATTTTAAAATTTTAAAGCGAGTTGGTCCAAATGCATATGTCGTTGATCTTTTATCACATTTTGGTTCCCACTCTAATTTCAATTTTAAGGACTTCGTTGCTTACAAAGGTCATGTCATTTCAATTCTTCCAATAATCCTCTTCTACCTCCATTTGTAGACCTTGACCCTAAACCTTTTGCCACTCCAACTCTAATACCATCTATCACAGCACACAAAGATAAAATTAATGCTATTTTAGATTAACAGATTGTGTTGACCAATGATGTAGAGGTTCAACATTTCCTTGTTTGTTGGGTAGATCGACCTAATTCTAATTGTACATAGATTCCCAGAGAGACTCCAACGACTTGATCCAAATTTATTGGAGTTTTATCAGAATCAACAAGATCTTCCTTTGCTTGGGTCACCTTCCACCCATTTTAGGGAAGTTGGTGGGGACACCAGATTTAGGCCTCCTCTCACATGTGCTTATAGGCGTCGGAAGAAGCTTGCTCAACCACTTGGCTTATAGTTGGGTGATTGACTGCAACCTTATTGTGACTTGTCAACTCGACAGAGTCGAATTTTTTTCCCACCCTGAGAGAGTTGATGAGGACATCTCCTATTATTATTATTTTGGTTATTTTACATATTGATGTAGGATAAATTTGGAACAAGAAAGAAAAAAAAACAATAATAGAATAGAGAAGAAAGAAGTCAGAAAAGCTAAGAGAAGAAGAAGATGAGATATTGGGTTGGAGAATTGTGGCTATAACAACATTTAATTGCTTAATCTCACACTCAATCTACCTTTAGTGTCTCATTACAAACCTTTAAATAGTAAAATAACACAAACCCTAAATAAACCCTAAAAAGTCTATGGGCTAAAGCTCAAGTCTATTAATACAAACTCAAATAACAAAAATAAAACATAAATAAAATAACAATAGTAGGAGATGTCCTCATCACTTATGTTTTATTTATTTTGGTTATTTGGGTTTGTATTAATGAACTTGGCCTTTAGCCCATAGACTTAAGGGTTTATTTAGGATTTTTTATTTTACTGTTTAAATACTTGTAATGAGACATTGAGGGTTAGACTGAGTTTGAGATTAAAGTGCTCGTTATAGTAGCTGTTCCTCCCCGCCTTTGTCTTGTTTTTTTTCTTCTCTCTTCTATTATTATTCTGGTTTTCTTTCTTATTCTAGTATTATCCTACATCATGGGAGCATTTTCATTCATCATGAGCTATAATAAGCCAAAACCATGTACTCCTATATAAAAACTATGAAATAGATGAAGTGAAGATTAGATTTTGAGTTAAAAAACATCTTGCAAGTTTAGCAAATGAAGTTGAATTCATCTCCTTCTTCCATCACGTGTTTGGCTTGGTTATGTGAGTGACATCCACAATTAGATAGTGTTGAGTGACATCAACTATCCCCCGGTTGAGTGACATCAACTATCCCCCGGTTGAGTGACATACCAAGTTTTTCCATTTATACTTTCCATTGTTCTTTTATTTCTTTTCCATACTCAATAGCTTTTTCCTCATTTATTTTTTACCTTTGATTGTCACATATTCTTGCATGCCACAAGTAGCAGCAACAAACGAATATTGATTCGCTGAAGTGATGCACATAATTTGCAAGATTGTGAAACTCATATTCCGATCCCCATTTCATAGTCCTTCTATAGGAGTATAGGGTTTTGGCTTATTATAGCCCACAATAAATGAAAAAAGCTCCCAATACCCATTTTAGTGTTTCAGCCAACTTTCAACAACCTAATCACTGAAAGACAAATCCCAACACTTTATTAGTTGCTGCAAACAACTCCCAACCACTTCTACAACCTCAAACGACTATAAACATTAAATGTTCAACTACTTCCTATACCTTACATACCATTAAAGACACATGCTTAAATTCAAAATACTAACATTCTAAGTTTTGTTCAGCACATGTACCCTATGCTATCTTAGTTGCCAAGTCAGATCTCCACGTCAGCCTCAATAACTGACATGTAGCAGTTTGATTGTGCAGTTGCATCATTCTCCTTTTCTTCAAAAATCAACTTGACCTAAAGTTGAAACTTATGTCCTTCCAAAAATGGTTCGCCGATCAGATTTACTCTTCGTTGCAACCACAAAGAATGGGAAATCCGTCCCATTTACAACTTTGCTCGTCCTTCTGGAAGGATATGAGGCTAGTCTTGGCTCTTCAAGAAACCAAGTCTTTCACAAAAGTTTCAATACTTATGTTCTTGATCTCGTTCTACTTCTTCATCAAAGATTGATAAATATTCATCGTAGATTGAAAGTTTTGACCAATCAACCAAAACATCTTTTGCATTTCATGAACATCGAAAGTGAAATACATAAGATAATTTTGCTTTTGATCCATTTTGAACAAAAGGATCTTCTACCAATTTGATGCAGGGCACGGGCAACAACAACAAACGAATATGGATTCCCTGAAGCGATGCAATTGACTTGCAAGAGGGTTTTAATGTCATTTCATCGAAGCTGACGTGGCATGATGATGTGGCAACCTAACCTAGCAATTGAGGTGGCATACGACATGTGCTAAACAAGACCTAGAATTTATTTATTTTGAATTTCGAATTTAAACATTTATTTGTCTTTAGTGGTATTGTATAGGAAGTACTTGAGCATTTAATGTTTTGTAGCTATTGGAGGTCGTAGAAGTTGTTTAAAATTGTCTGCAACAATTAATAGGGTGTTGAAAGCTAGTTTTCATTTATCAGGTTGTTGAAAATTGGCTGAAGTATTAATATGGATGTTGGGAGCTGTTTTCATTTATTTCAATTTTTTATTAATAATCAAGAGATTTTATTTGTAAGAATAAGCAAAGCCCAAGTACATAAGGTCCTCTAGGAGTATACATGAGAAATGCCTAACTAGAGCTTACAATTGATACTATAAAGTAATGGACATTAGTCCATTATAAACAATAGCCCCGCATGAGAACAACGTTTTAAAGAAAAAAAACTTTCAGCTCCTCTATTGTGTTCTCTCAGTTTTCAAAGTTTCTATCATTTCGCTCTTGCCACATACACCAGCAAATACATATATGGATCATTTCTCAAATTGCTGCAACTTGTGAATTACCTTTGAGACCTCTCCAGCTTGATAGAAAATCCACTAATCTAAGAGGCATGACTCATGATAATCCGAGTCCTATGAAAAAATAATTTGGCATTGTCCTCACCACCTCGCATTGTAGAAATAGATGATCTACTGACTCACCATCTCTTGTACACATGCAACATAAGTCCTACACCATTAGCCAACATTTCCCTAAGTCATCTGTGGTGAGAATTTTGCCCAATGTTACTATCCAAACAAACAAACAAAAAAACAGCTTTTGAAGGAGCTTTCATCTGCTAAATGCTCTTCCATTGAAATGTTTTTCATTTGTTGTATGCTATAACAAGCCAAAATCATGTAGTCCTGTATAAGGATCATGAAATGGAAGAAATGAAAATATCATTTTGAGTTTAAAACCCTCTTGCAAGTTTTGCATCTGAAGTTGAGTTCATCTCCATCTTCCATCAAGTGTTTGGCTTGGTTGTGTGGTGACATCCACTATCTCTTGTTTAAGTGACATCCCAGGATTATCCATTTTTACATTCCATACTCTAGCTTTTTCCTCATTTTATATTGTTTTGATCCTCACATATTTTTGCAAGTCATGCATATCGCTTCAACGAATCCACATTTGTTTGTTGTTGCTGCACGTGGCTTGCATCAGTCTCCAATCCTTGCAATTCCTCAATAAGACTCCTTATGTCTATCCACACTCCCAAAGACGTGTTCATTCCATTACTTAAAGCCCTATTTGGATTCGGAGTTGGGATGAGATAAATCGAGATAACTTTTAAAAGTTGAATAAAATATTATTATTATTTTGAGATTTGAAAAAATTGAATTGGGATTTGAAAAAGATGTATTGAAATTTGAAAAAACTGTATTGGAATTTGTATTTTGTATGTGAATTTAAAAAAGTGTAATGATGATTTTGAAATTAGTTGAGCCGAGCTCAACTTGTCTCTGAATCCAAACGGGGCCTAAAATCCTTTCTCAAAGCCTTTTAACTTACCAGCCAATATGAAACTAGGGGTACCACACAATTGATATAAGTCCACCGTTGTTTCACCATATCTTTGAAACCATCAGCCAACAACCACATATTTTCAAACTACAAATATATACAACTACCATGAATACCACCACAATCCAAAGGAATAGGGAAATGGTCCGAACAAATTCTAGACAAACGTTTCTGGTACACATCAAGGAAATGAGATTCCCACGAAGGAGATAGCAAAAACCTATCTAAACGAGACCAAGTCCTATTATTGGATCACAAAAAGGCTCCTTTGGCAAGAGGTAAGTCAACAAAATCAGCCTAAATAATGAATTCAAAAAACTCCCTCATCACCAAGGTAAAACTGGAATCCGACGATCTCTCACTTGAAAAGAGTGACATTGAAATCCTCCAATGCACCAAGGCATCCCGCCAAATAATAAAACCAGCAAGCTCTTCCTCCAAAAATCTTCTGCTGCTGTCCACAATAGGGCCGTAAATACCAGCAAAGGCCCATTCAAACCATCATCTAAATTCTAAAACAAGGGGGGCAAAGGTTGGGTAGTAAATGGATGCACAATACCGATAAAGCCTTAGTTTCCAAACTAGGGTGGCTTCTAGCCATAAGCATGCATGGATTAGAGTGCTAAGTATAAGCACCATAAAAATATCACCTTACCTAAAATTTAGCCCAAAAAGAGAGGCCCTAGGATTTGGAAAGATATACTGAGGACTCGAACCCTCCTTGAAAAAAGGCTCACCTACAAATGGAAACTCCTTATACTTGCACCATAGACAAACAAATCCTACTTCGGAAAGTGGTTTGGACACTGTCCCCAATAAAGCATGCCAGCATTGACACACTCCAATCTGTGGACGGGTTGCTAGTTGATTGGGTCGAATTAGCTCTTAAACCTAACCCAATCCTCAATATCAACCTGTAAAAGATCCACCATTTCCTCTCGCTTGTTGCTAACAATTGGGTTATTGATCCCATATGGCCAACGAGAAACAAAGGGACTCATGGACATATTCGACTAATTCCATTCACTAGGCTGGCCAGATCAAGAAAATCAGTAGGGAAAACTTGATGTTGTGGCAGATCACCTCCCCTATGCACCTTTTGCAAATGGAAAGATCATACATGGTGGGAGTTACCAAGAGTGTATTGGGTGCATAGAGGAGGTGATCTACCACGACATCAATCCACATCAGCAGCTTTATGTAAGGCTGATGCGGACTTTATTCTCCATAGATGGACAGAAAAATGCCCGCCTTTGGCTCCAAATATTGAAGAGGCCAAAGTTGCCCTTTTTTATTTTATTTTATTTTTTGGCTCTTTTTTCTTACACTATTTTAGAACTCACTCCAATAACTAAAAAAAAAAAAAACCAAAAGCATATTTAAAAACGAGGCATAATTAAGTTAGATTTGGGAAAAAGTGATGATGGAAGGTGACTCTACAGCTGTTTTGCTGGCAGTCCAAAAAACAGGTCTCCTCAGCATTTGGAGAATTTTCCCAGCATTAATTAATATCCACTTGTTTTCAATCAGACTCAGATTGTGTGGCCCAGAGAATTCCTAGATGGGCTAATTTCTGTGCACACTACCTAGCAAAATGGGTAGCCTCGACTAATAGACAGTGGGAGGAACCCTCATATAGATATTGGGAAGGATCCTCAAAGTGAAAGAATTCCCACTGATTCTTCTCATATTACTAATATAGACCATGGGAAGAAACGTCCCCCCATCACATTCATCATTTTTCTTAAAGAGGTCACAGCCCCCATCATTTTATTTATATACCGTCACCTGTGGGAGAGAAATTTGGTGGTAACATTCTAAGCACCTTGAAGGACAAGTCACATTGTCTAAGCACATTGATCATAATCCAGTGGATAATATTAAGAAAAAATGAAAATAAAAGACAACAGTTCTATTTCAAAACTTACCGAAGGATTCCTACAGTTAATGAGCCGACATTCTTCCAAGGGACCTTCCAACATCCAACTTTCCCAAACATCAAAGCTGTGACTAGCAAATACAAATTCCATTCTTCTATTAATCTGCCATATCAAAATTTAAAGTTCTTCAACTACCAAATACAAGACTATTCATGGTATAAGTGCAATTAAATTGTCAGGTAGTCAGCTAGTTTAGCACATATTGTCAGACCCCGTTGATAACTAAGGGCCTTTTTCACATATATTTTTTTTATCAGTAAATAAGATGTTTATTGAAAATAGGCAAAGCCACTTTTTTCAACTATTAAATTAGTAATGCACGAAAAATCAGATAATAACAAGTAACCCTTTTAGCCACTCCAATTTCAATTTCAAGGACACATACTCCACCTTGTACGGTTTTTTTTATAATTCCACTTTGTACGATTTTATACTACCTGCAACAACTTTCCACCAGCAGCAAATGATCGCAAGCCAATTGTGTCCTGAAGAAGAGGCATCCACATGACATATCAGCCAACCAGGATTGCAGTTAATATGTCCCATTTAAGCTACCTATCATTAACTGAAAATAGGCAGGAATTTGGCCCGGTATAAAAGAAAAAAGCTCCAGTCAACAAACCTTGTTTCTGAAAACAATGAGGAACTGTGCTGCAGGATCTCTTTTGGTTACATTTGACATGGTATCTAGGAACCAACCACCACCTTTAACTCTTTGCCTAGAGACATGGAGTGCAGGGCGATCTGTAGCATATAAAGCTACAACATACCCATCTTTCAACAGTTCATCAGACTTTCCACCTAGATTCTTTTTTGATTTTAGATGCTGGTCAGAAGTTGATTCTTGCATTGACTCCATGGGTGTTTTCCTACTTCTTGACTCTTCAGGGGAAGCAAATCGTGAACCAGAACTTACTGCTTGATCTGTGCCACTCATAGCAGTATCATCTTCTCGAAGTGAGATACTTTCCTTTTCCAGAGCTGAGGGTTCATCCCCTTTTTGTTGTGATTTTTGATGTGTATGTCTCTTTTTAGCCTTCTTACCTGATCTGCTTCGCCTTACTTCAGATCTGGTAGTGGTGCTTTGAGACAAACTTGAAACCTGGTGCTGGCCAGAAGACTCTTTGGATTTGATAGTATGTTTTTTCTCAGAGCTCTCTGGACTTACAATAGCATTATCTGTCAATCGCTCACCAACTGAACCTTGCAGAGCACTTTCTCTGTCTTGCTTATCAGATTGTTCATTTTCGTCAGCTACTTCGCTTTCCTCTTCCTCCTCATCAGAGATGGCATTCTTTGGAACAATCCCATCAAAGAAGAATGTGTGTAACATAGAAATAGATTTCTCCCTTATCTCCATCCATACTTCTTCACTATAGTCCGCACTTCGTGGAAGAATCAATACATTGGGCATCTCCTTTAGCTGAAATGCAACATGATTATAATGTATTATAGTCAATAGAGTTGCCATAATCCTAGTGGCTCTATTTAGAAAATCTGTCATGTATGGCAATATTCTGCAGCATAAGAAGGTTTAAAAAATGGGACTTCTTATGCTGTACCAGACTTTATCCACACAAAATTTGCATAGATATAAGAAAAAAATGATTATTTATAGATGCCTAAAGGACCATGGAAAAAACAATATAGAGCCCTTTAGTCTTTACTTTTTTCCTCAAACCCTCATACATGAGCAGGAATATGAGTATATCAGGCAGAAAATGTGGAGCCGGACATTATAGTCACTTCAGTTACCCCGCATGACAGCTGGGACACAATTTCTGTAGTTCGTCCATGTGGAAAAAGAAGTAAAGGGCTGAAGATATTCTCAAGCATGTATGAGTGTGAAAATGCATATACGAATTCATAATGTATATACTAGTTACACACCCAGGCTTCCATCCATTGTGGCCCTTCCGCACCATCCAGAGCACATCCAGCTAAGGTGCCATCAATCAAAAGCTGCTTCACAGCACAATCATCCATCAGCTGAGTGCTACCAGTATTGACAATAAAAGCCCCTGTGCATTGCAGAAAAAAAGTGCTCATGTCCAAAACTAAGTAAAAAAGAAAGGTGAACCACAAAACCTGTAAAGAAAGATCCACAAATTATGAAAATACATGTACCTGGCTTTATATTCTGCAAGCATTCAGCATTAATAATGTGAACTGTTTCATTACTTAGAGCACAGTGAAGTGAAATAAGGTCACTTGCTGCAAGTAAATCATTAAGAGTATCCATTCTCCGAGCTGCGGGAGGAAAAGTTATTGAAGTCCTGCTTACTTTTCCTTTTCCCTGAGCAGCAAATATGGATAAAGTTATGTTTCATACATAGTAAGTCGTCATGGAAAATTTTCAAGAATGTTTCCTACACAAAACGGAATAAACACAGCTTCATTTTAGTGAACACTTCCATAGAGCACAACTGGCAGTAGAGTAAAACACAACTTTTTTCTTTTCCTTTCCATTTTAATTCAAGCATTTATAAAAGACTACTGTTCCATACAATATGCAATTCTCAACATCTAAGTTAGCACATTTTTAACGCAGAGAATATAGATATGAAAAAAAGGCCTGGCGAGCAATGGTACATACAATTTCATCTGAAGTCCGAAAAAAATCAAAAGCCGTGAAATTTGTCAAGCTCAACAAGTTGTAACACTGAACATGTCAACTCGATCTGATTTACACTTCATAATCATAAAAGAGGAAGCACATTTCAAGCTGCAAAAGCATCCATTTGAACATAATGTACTCACTTTCCTACTGATTCATAGCCCATTGGCATAAGAACAAAGTATCTTTTTCTCCGAAAGATCACAAACAAAAGCACATAACAGCTCGCATTCAAATGATAACAGGAAATTCAAATTAGCCAAACTTACTCAAATCCAACTGCTTTCAAGCACCAAATAAAAATGATATAAAAAAATCATTTGAACAGAACTGAGCGACAATTGTGAAAAATTACGGAGTATATAATATTCGAACCTCGTGAATATCGAAATAAAGCACGCTCATCTTGAAGGCTAGGCTCCTTGTAGCCAAAGACCTAGCCGACGCAGATCTACCTATGATCCCCAAAACCAAC
Organism: Platycarya strobilacea; assembly: GCA_036898215.1. Lineage (NCBI taxonomy): Eukaryota > Viridiplantae > Streptophyta > Magnoliopsida > Fagales > Juglandaceae > Platycarya > Platycarya strobilacea. The sequence goes on from CM072545.1 coordinate 10,765,655, forward strand.
CCACGGCAGCGTCGCATTCCCCGGCAAAGCGGTTGCAGCGAACCGAGCCATCCAGAAGCGGAGAGCGCGTGGCGGGAGAGCAAGTGCGTCCTGCGCAGCAAGCCGAGGAAGAGCGCCATGACAGTGTCGGCGATCTCCTCGGCTCGCGACACGTCGACGTGTACGAGTCGGAGCCCGAGGTCTGCGGCAAGTGCGGAGTCTACGGCGCGGTCGACAGAACCGAGGCATAGGATAAGCTGGTAGGGGCGGAGGCGGCGCTGGGCGGCTCGTGGGAGGAAAGAAAGGGAGTGGAGGAGAACGGCAGCGGCAGACTCGATCTTACCGTCGGCCAAACGGCTGAGAGGGACATGCTCGACGGAGGCGACGCCGGCCAAGGAATCTTGCTCAAAAGCGCAATCTTCGATACAGTTAAGGGATACAACGGAGGGGAGAGGTGGTGCACGGCTATTACGGTGGGACATTGCCGTCGAGGACATGAGATTATTGGTGGTCATGATTCACCACGTCTACGACCAATACAAGGTAGAATGTTGTTATTGCCGTTGCTATCTGAGACAGAAAGTGTGGTAGTTAGGGTTTTGTGTCCGAAAATGCAATTTCTTGGGGGAGCATTACTGTGAGTCTGTGGGTAAAGCGAGTGTTTAGGGCTTAGCTGAGGGGTCGTTTTTAGGGTTGCTCCACTGCTCTTTCCTCTTGTAGATACTTTCAAGTGTTCTCTCACACTTTCTGGCGCTCAGAACCGAACCCAGTTGTCCTCTCTCTCTCTCTCTCTGTAAAGGTGATTCTTCTGAATTCCATTCCGGTCCTTACTGTATTCGAAGAGGAGACAAAATTTATTATTATATTTATTATATTTTATATAAAATATCATTTTAAAATTTTTTAAATTAATCTTTTTTTTAATTTTAAAATAATAATAATATTAAAACATAAACTTAATTTAATTCAACTTAATTTATCTCGTATCGCCTTTAAATTTATACCGAACTTAAACTCTGGAGATGATAAATACTTAAAATATATATATATATATTGAATAGCCTTATAACAGAATTTTTTTAAGAAAAAAATTACTAAAAGAATATATACAAATTTTAAATATACAAATCTTGCATAAATATTTTATAAAAAATAAATCTCACAATAAGAAAGTATAAAAAAATTCACATTTTTTTTAAATAACTCACATTATTACAAAAAAATATTTTAAAATTTATATATTTGAAACTTATATCTAACATTATTCTTTTCAATAATATAATACTTTTTAAATATTTGAAATTGTCAAATCAAAATAAAATTCAAACTAAGATTTTAAAAATATGTTATTTTATTATGCAGTTATAAACAAATTATTTATCAATTGGCCTATCATTTTTAAAAAATAAAGAAAAAGAAATGATGGGTTTACAATTTAACTTTTTATATAATTATATTTTAAATGTGAGATATTTTTATTTTTATAAAATAATATCATTTTATAAAAAAAAATTATACATGTATCATTGTTAAAATAACATTTTCATACTAATGCCTTCGAGTATGTAGAATATTCCTGATAAAAGAAAACATTGAAAGTATAAATTTATTTGTATAAAATATATTTAATATCTTGTATTAAAATATATTAAATTTTTATTTTTAAATATTTTATATTACGTGTCATTTTGTAATTGGTGTTGACATGTCCTATCATATTTATATAGTGGTGTTACATCTTTTAAAAGAATATAGTCCGAAGTCTCCCGAATATGTCAAGTTGACTTTTTTTTATTTTATTTGATTTATTTTTATTATTGTTTTGGTATTTATAAATATTTATTTTAAAAAAATCAAATTATTAGTTAAAAAAATTAATCATTAAATAAAAAATAATTAAAAAATAATTGTTTTTCTTCTTCAAAAGATCTATTCAAACAAAAGTTCTGGACATAAAACATTTCCATCGGCAAAATATTATTAGGTTTGGTTTGGATTCTAAATACATCTCAATTCATTATTATTTTATTATTATATTTTTTAATATTTTATATAAAATATAAATTTTTATCTATATTTTTCAAATTTTAATATAACTTTTGTGAATCCTAATTTATTTTTCTAAAATTTTAAAATAATAATAATATTAAAAAATAAAATAAATTCATATCATTTCTAAATCCAGACGGACGAGACCTCAATAGATTAATTTTTGATAGTTGAATATAATTGAATAATTTGACAGTTGAATATAAGTATTATTTAAAAGCTTTTTAAACCATAAGTATTACTTTTGAAAGACCAAAAGTATTCAAAACCCCGAGTACTGTATAATAATTTTTATTTTTTCTATTGATTGATGTAATGTATTTTATATAAATATATTTTAAAATTAAAATATTTAAAAATTATTTCACAAAAAAATATCTATCATTTTCTTTTTTTTTTTAATGATTTTACACGAGAGAGAGAGAATGCGTTACTTGCCTTTTCATAATGAGACATTTTGATAGTGGTTCAATTCTCAGCTGAGAGTGTAACCACAAAGTGCAATTTCAAGGACTGCCGATTCAATAAGGTCCATTTAGATTTAGAGATGAGATGAGTTAAAATAAGTTGAGATGAATTTAGTTTATTTTTTAATATTATTATTATTTTAATATTTGAAAAGGGTATATTAAAAATTAAAAAATATATATTGAACATTAAAAAATGTGTATTGAAAATTAAAAAAGATGTATAGAAATTTATGTTTTATATAAAAACTTATAAAAATATAATAATAAAATGAAGATGAATTGATATAAACTAAGCTCACCTCCAAATATAAACAGAGTCTAAAATAAGCATTGGTCAAGAGATGCTTACGGTAATGACGAACAACTCGTCCTCTACTTTGGTTTCTCCATCTCTTAAAAAACAACCCAAACATTTTTTAAAAAGTTTTCTATTCCAACTTTTTCCCTTTTCTTTCTTAAAAAATAAAAAATAAATCCCTCTTTTCATTCAAATAAATAAATAAATAACAGTTTTGACAAAATTACAAACAAATGCTACCCTTAAAATTATATTCAAATAAGTTCTAATTCTTCTATCTATCTTTACAAGGCTCAATACAAAACATATACAGATACATTTATTCCAATAAACACCATGGCTGGAATATCTCAGAATTTTATAAATAATATTAAAATAATATGTAAATAGTAATAAAATTATTTAAATTATGATATTTTATTAAATTTTAAAAAATGTATGAAAAGAAATTAAAAATTTTACAAATTTACATAAGGGTGATGCGGAGGTCCCTTCTTGTGCTCACTTAGTTCCATCTTGTGCTCATTTAGTATATTTTTTTCTTGTGCTCACTTAGTTTTACATCATTTTTTAAACATTCTTAAATATTTAAAAAAAAATCACAATATTATTAAATATATTATTTTAAATCATTACATAAAAAAAACGAAAACCAAAATAAAAAATGAAAGCGGGAAACTAAATTGAGACCCCATTGGGCTCTTTAGCATTTTCCTTTACATAATAACCATATGGTTCTGAACCCACAAGAAACAAGAAAATGAGATCCCTGTCATTGTATTGTCAATGCATCCAAGCCGGCATGGATGCATTTAATCACACAGCAGTAAACGGATTGTTAAGAAGTATAGATTATTAAGAAGTATATATAAACAATACCTATTTCAAACACAAAATGCTAATTACAACTAATGAATTGAATAATGAGAACCTTCCAAAATTTAATACAACAAAAGAAAACCATTAACATTTTCCTACATAAACAAAACAAAGCATAAAATGACACTTCCCAGAGAAACATCAAACCACTTGAAACTCCTGTATGGGGTGGACATAGACATATCTTCACAGAAGCGAGGTCACACTTCAAGACGCTTATGCTGGCTGCTGAGCAACTCTTCTTTTAGTTCGGTTCAAAATTGTTGCATGTTAGCATCTCCGAAGGGTGTCTCGACCAAAGATCGAAAACCAAAATTGAACCGCGCAAACGTCAATCCTTCATTTCAAAGAAGAAAGGCATGGCATAATACCCACGAGTGGGTCTAGTATGAGAGACTTCACATGCGTCTCAAAGTGCCCCCCACATAATCAGAAAAACTACACAGCCAAAGGCCTATACAGCATCCAACTCACCTACAAAAAGCTCATGCCTAAGTAACTGCTAAATAACATCTCTTGCCTTCCTCTTCCTGAATGTTGAAATCCTTTATGACTTCCTTTAAAATCCCAAAAGGCTACAACCCTCCACATCTATTAAAACCAGGATAACAATATTTTCATTTTTAAATGATCCGTTCAGAGAAACCTCCTCCTAAAATTCCTAGTTGTCGTTTGATATGATCCCATCAGAAGTCCAACGCCTATTCCTATCCCAAGACACATCCCAAGACCAATACCAACACCAACTCTAACACCAGCATTAAACCAAGGGAGTTGGCCATCCTCGCCATAGTACATATCTTCAGGGTAAAAACCATGTCCAATCTTCCCATCAGACTCAGAATCTTCAACATCTGAGTCCGTGATCTGCAAAATTCCCAAGAGAGGATTAATTACAAATCATTCCATATAAAAGAAAATATTTTTTTCCTGGCCCAAAAGTTCAGCTAAATTTCAAATGTTTTCTTTCCCTCAACTGGAAATGAAACCTGCCTACCAGTAAAGGAGAAAAACTTTTTTGATGAGTAAAAAAAAGTTACAGTAAAGGAGAAAAACTGCCAACAAAAATCGGAATGGAAAAAAAAAATCTTTTTGATGTTCTCTAAAATCGCATGAACAAAATAATCTGGATAAAGTTTTTGAAGTACAATTCTGCATTGCATAATATTTTGCTAAAATCTAAGGACAAAAATCCATACTTTCTCCATCCCAAACTACACGGATAGAATTTTCCAAAATGAATTAACGTTTTCCAAGATTGAACTCTTAAAATTTTATATTTCAAACATGCCTATTTTCAAGTTTCATACACTTGCACATTTATGGGCATTTTTAAAAGATTTTTTTCTATTACAATATGTGTCATAGTGATGTAGAGTGTCAAAAAACAGACTGAAGCAGACCCTTACACCAATTCAATAAACAATCCGAACACAAGTTTCCATTTTTCCACATAACGGAAAAGAAGAGAATCTAAGTTTCCATGTAGCAGACTGCAAGTTTCTGACTCTAGGACCAAATAGAAGGTTATGGAAACTAGAAGAAGGTTAATAACAAAAATAGCTATTCAAGGAAACTTTTCTCGAGAAGGATCCAAACCAAACCGAAAAGAACCAGAATAAAACATAAGCTAAAAAGCCATACATTACAAGTTCGCAATTCCATGCCTACATCACCAATGCCTAACTTAAATACAAGTCCAGTTTCTGGTTACGCATTAAACCTGATACTAAAAATAAAGCTTCCAATGGATCGAAAAGGGCTTAGTTCTGTTCCTATAATATTTCTATAATGAATCAATTTCGCCCGGAACTTATTGCTACTTCAAGCACCAATGTACAAAAAAACAAAGTGTTTTACAATGTAACTCAATTAGTTGCACGAACATTCTAAAATCAAACAAACCCGTAAACAATAAAAATTAAAAAGACAATATCAATACCTGCCCTTTCCTATGTCGAACCAACCCATTAGCATTGCGTTGTTCCTTCCCCATTTCTTCATCCTCCGGAATGGCATCAAGAAAAGAATGCCTCACCGCCTTCCGCCTCGGACTAACCTGAATGGTCTTGGTCAAAATCACCGGCACTCCTGAGCAACAGCCGGCGATATAAACCTCAAATGATGGCGAGGAAACCCCGAGCTTCGGCTGGAAAAACGCCGAGGAACCAGAACCAATCGACGCTGACATATAACAGTCCATACTCCAGCCTGTCCTCGCGTTGTTGTCCATCCCCGTACACCCATTTCCCCAATCCGATTCCATTCGCTCCAACGACCCGCACAGAATCAAGTCCTGGTTCTCGTAAACTTCGAACTCGACCCCGCCAGCGACCCTGACAGTATCAGTGCTCACGTAGGTTACCTCCGATGACTCCTTGTCGAGCCGGTCGCGCCGAAGGGTCAGTGACGCAGATTCCGAGGCAGGTACCCGGCAATTGTTGATTTCCAGCGAGATACCGATCTCGCGGCGGATGTGGCGCAGCTTGAGGTGGCTCGGGACGCTGTTGATCACGCACGGAGCGATCCGCACGTAGAAAAGCCGGGTTTCGAACAAAGCCGAGTGGTTCATATACGGTCCGTTAGAGAATCCGTACGAACTGGATATCGCAGTTGACGATTCGTCATCCAAATTGTTCATGCCTTGCCGGAATTGAAGGTTGGTATATAAAAGTAGGGCTCCTAAAACACAAGTACCGGACGCTAAACGATATCAAAACAGCGGAAGGTTCTCTATTGGTCGTTTCTTTTCCTGCTTGGAACTCGCTGTAAACGAGATCGAAAGAAAAGGAAACAGGTTGTTGCGCAAAACTTGATTCTCGGAATGCAGATTTGGGAAGCGTCGGAAAGAATCGAAAATCCTGAGGTGAAAATTTTGGGAAATGAGAGATGAATGAAAGCAACAGAAATGAATTAACGCTCTTGCAGGAAATGGGGCTTTCTGGAGGCGACGGAAGACAAGAGATCTTTGTAGCCAAACAGGGGTTTAGGGGAGGGTGGAGCTGGAGGGAGTGGCGTGGAGGGGGTTTGGGTTTCAAGGAATCTCTCGGAGTTTCTTTTTCTCGGGATGTCAGTTGGGGAAGAGGTCAAAAAATTATGGAGAACGAGTATTGAGACACGCGTCGTTTTGACAGTTTTGAGCTGGAGCAATCTAACGACGAGTGTGCAAAAAACTTACTGGGCTCACACGATGACAGTGCCCATTCTTTCTTTGTACGAACACGCCATCCATAAAGCCCACATTATCTTGAAGAGCACAAATCACGTCCTAACATTGTAGACTAAAAGCCGGTTTAAGTTGTAGGCGAGTTAACATTCGTTTTAACTCATTTTAAATTTATTAATATATTTTTATAAATTTTAATATATTTTTTAATTTTTAATTTAATTTTTTAAAATTTTAAAATAATAATAATATCAAAAAATAAATTAAATTCATCTCTACTTAACTCATCTCATCTCATAATTTAAATCGAGTCTAAATTACGTATAATTGTGAGATACGTAATCATTTTGAGAAATTTAAGTTTATTATTAAAAAAATAATTTTTTATTTAAATGTTATGTTTATTTATTTTTTAAAAATAATTATGTAATATTTACACAATTTACGACTGTAAATACCTCTTCTCAACATTACAGGACTATTATATTTTAGTTCTTCTATATACAACTAGAGTGGAGAACTGTGGGAGAATCGGTTATGCCACGTTAGCCAATATATTATATAAAAAACAAAATTGGAATACACAAAATAAGAAGAAAAAGTGCCTAAGAGAGTGATCGTGATTGTATGGAGGAGAAAAAGTAGTCTGTTGTCACTGTAGTTGTTAGAAGCGAATCTGTATCGATGGTCAACATCGAGGTTAGCCAATCTGCGTTGGTGACCGTCATCGTGGGTATGACCGAAGTTGCATCTGTGTTTGTCGTTATGGGTTGAATATGTGTTATCATCGTCGTGAGTTAGAAACTAAGCAAGAAAAAATAAAGAGAGATTTTTGAAGAGCCTTCTTGACTTTGTGGTCATGGACTATGCTTCATGTATGAATTTCCTGACTCAAGATGGAGGCTTTGGATGTAAGTTTTTGGTTTTTGGGTATTTCTCATAGTTTGTCCATTTTTGGAGGTTGTTTTTTATGTTTGATTTGGGTTTTAAGGTTTTGCCACTTGGTTTTCTTTGAAAGCATCTAGTACAATTTTTGTGTGAACATAGAGGAAAATCGAGTGGTCTAAGAAATGGGTTTTATTTGAAAAACAGTGTTGTTGACGCATGTGATTCAAAGGCCAACTTTGAGAGCAAGAGATTTTTGGATCTTCGATGGTAGAGATAGAGACGAGATAAAAAGAGAGAGGAGTGTTGCTTCACTTTTTTTGGGTTTTTTATTCCTCTTTTTCTAACCTTCATCGTTTTTCCAAAATTCTTTAACGAAAAACACCTACTTCTGCATCTACAATATCTGAAAATCGAGATCTATTTGTACTCAAAATCTAAGTTGTTACATCCATTTATCATTTGATGGAACTCCTTGTTTAGAGAAAGAGAGATAGTTTCTAGACCTAAAAAATGGCACCCAGTTTTGATTCTGCCGTTCAAGCTTTCCTTATTAGGAAGACAACAATTTTTTCTCATGCCACGTGGGCGGCGATTATGCCACGATTCCCCTAGCCAATTACCTTTAGCAATTTTCATTATATTTAGGGAAAACTCTTATTGCAATGCAATAGTTTGTTTCATTCAAAATAACATTTCACACTTATTTTTGGTTTTACCATCTTTTCCCTAGGGCTTATTTTCTATCACCCTTTTGTTTTCTTTTTCTCCCATCTTTTCCTCGAGGCTTATCTTTTTCCATTCTTTCTCTAAATCGAATTTCACCCATTCATGCTCCCCCTCCTCTCCAAGGCCTAATCTCCAAGTCATGTCAAAATCCAAAAAAGAATGCACAAAAAAACTTTGGCCATGGAGGACAAAATTGCTTCCGATAAAAGTGCTTGTGAGACAACCTATTCTTGTTCTTGTAATAGTAGGCATAGTAGTGCGATTTGGTCCAAATACAAGCTCCTCCCATGGAAACTTCCCTTTTTTCCATATCTCCATCTACCAACAACTACAAGTACTCTCTTTCTCTCTATCTCTTTATATATATACATATATATATATTCTATGTTTCTATTCTAAAATTTATCCTGTAAAAAGTTTTGTGGGTTTTGTTGGTTAGACTTCTAGGTTTCTTGCGTAGTTCTATTTTTTTCTTGGACTCTTTAGTATTAGGTTTTGCTCCTACTAGATACATTTCCCAACCTTCTTGCTCACTTGGGACACCCATTTCATGTATTCTTTTTTTCCATCTCTCATTGTACTACACGACTAGTCTTGGATGTGAGTTTATTGTACTTACTCATTTATCTTCCACACATTTAGCCTCCATTTTTAACATCCTCGCCAAAGTTTATATTTTCCTATCTCTCCAACATTCTAATACTCTCTTCCCTTGTAATTTTGTAAACGAGGTTGTTGTAGATCCATGTTGTTAGTGACTCATTGAGTCAACTCACCCACTCAATTTTCCTTTAAAAGCATCATGCCATTAGATTGTAATTGATCTGTCTCTGCCTTTCTGTTTAGTGCTCTAAAGAAGCTCATCTATCAACTTCAAAATCAGCAAAGAAGTAGTGAATTTCCAACCCACTAAAAGAACTCATGGTGAACTGATCAAAGAGAACCCATTGCTTGTTACGCACGAAGAGAATCCATGAAGAGAATGTAACTCGATTATGTATAAGAAGCTTTACCCATGACACCCACGAAGATGAAGGAAGTATCCACCAACAAAGATGAAGAAGCTCTACATCTATGTATTTCTCTTTTTTATATTCCTATCTTCTTGTTTTTTTTTTAAATTAAATTAGATAATGTAACATTGCACCACGTTAGTCAATTGCACCACAGATATAAATGGAGACTGTCCATAAAAGAACTCTACATTTATAGTATTATTTTAGAAATAGAAATAAATCTTAAATAATAAGATTTATGCATTGACATAGTTTGCTGTGATCCATCATATTATAATTCTTTTATAAAGTAAATCTAATGTTTTGTATTAAGCCAGCTTAATAGTCTAAGATTTGTATACATAGCTAACATCTTTCTTATTTATTCCAAATACTAAACCTCTTTTATCTTAGCTCCATCATCTTCCTTTTATACCTTGACTTATTCTGCTTTGTCAATTCTGCTTTGTCAATAATATGTTGCATGTAAATCTTAAGTACTAAATTTGTGACAGTGTATTACTGTTAATGATTTCAATTGCATAATAGGCCAGAAGAGAAGAAAGAGTTATTTCCAGCTTGCTATGATGATTTAGGTCTGGATAAGTGTAGTTTGGAGCCCATGGCAGTGGACCGATGCAACTATTCAGAATTCGTACATACATCCATGAAAGTGGATAAGAAGTAAATGAAGAAAAATTAAGAGATTGAAATACATAGATTTACATAGTTTGACATAATGCCTAAGTTCACGGACATTTGGAGAGTGAAAAACTACTATAACATGAGTACCTCATAATTTCTCATAGTCTCTCATTTCTTTCTCACTATACAATGGAAGCCAAAGATCTCTTCATTGGAAGAGATAATCTCGGTGGAGCTCTCGTCGCTAGGTTGAAGAAGTTGAAGAAGCCCCCCATGTGGTTTGGCCCTCCCATTTCATCTCATACGAGTTTTTTTTTTCACGTGTCCCTCAGTAATGGCTAGGAATGACAACCTTTTCCTTTTTGTGTATGATCTACCTTCTTCTCTCCATTTTTTCCTTTCTTTTCGTCTTTTCCTTCTTTTCCCTCTGACATCCTCTTTTTCTTTGTTCCCTCCTTATATTTTCATCCAATCTTCTTTTGTTAACTTCTAATGAGGATCCTTTGATGGGCTGGGTCTAAGATAGTTTATTCCTATCAATTATGATGGATATCATCAATATGTCAATAGTCAAGTACCTCCTTCAAAAGATAGTAGAGTGAAGTTTATAGTAATTTTTATAATAAAATATGTTTTAAATCAAACTAGAGACACAAAAGAAAGGGGTGTGGTACCCCTATACACAAATCTCATTACATGATAGTAGTACACGAAACGAGGGATAAAATAAAAAATAAATGGGTGATAAAGTCTAGATTTGGGCCCCGATTCTGTCAAGGATTGGACTTTAAAAATGTGGTTTGCTTTGATCCAACAAATGATCAAGTGCTTAATAATTAAAACCACAACTTAAAAAAGACATTGTGATTGTATGTTTTGGTGTTTTCTTAAGAGAACGCTACTCTCACTAGTATTTCCACACAAAAAGCATATTATAGCGATAACAATGCTCAAAATGAGTTAAAAAAAAAAGAATGGCCAAGGAACTATAGGTTCAAGCAGACGTTCTGCCAAGGAAGGAATTGTCAAAGCCAATTTGTTTTGATCGAGAAAGTGGATGAATTGGTTATGATTTTAAACCACAAGTACCAAAAGAAAAATATTATGATAGTTTGTTTGGGACTTTTTGTAGTATAACCCTCTGTTAAGATATAAAATAAATAATAAAATTTATAACTTCTAATCGGGTTAACCTTTTAGGAGAAGTAATAATTTCATATAGGGGAGATAATATATAACATGACTTGTAAACCTAACACGAACACGACACAAAATTAGTGGGTTTGCGTTTGCTGTTAACAGGTTTAGATTAAAATAGATTGACCCGTTAAGATATAATTTATAAACGGGTCAACTTGGTTAACACGAAATCAATCCATTTTGACCCGTTGAGAATTTATTTCAAAATTAAATTTTATTATTGTTAAGTTATAATATTTGTATTTTTCAGTATGTTTATATATTTTTTTTTATTGTTGATTGTAACTTTAGACTTGACTCATATTTATTTTTGTATGGATTGTAATATTGGTTTAATTACATGTTAAAAAATTTGAAAGAGATTGATATATTTTTTTTTAAGATACTGCGGTTATTGATATTTATAGATTTTAACTTTTATGTTAAATTATGTTAATTAGTCAAATGAGTTATGCATTTTAGTTCAACCCGTCTACATGAAATAAAGGGGGTTTAAAGGAGTCCTATCATATTAAAATATTTCTAATTAATTATTAAACAGATCAAAACAGGAGATATGACATGACCCATTATCAAAATGAGTTGACTTCGGATTAAAAAATTTGTCATGTTTAGTTTAATGGATTGGGTTTAGATTGATCTATATAGTCAAATATTGATGACTTGACACAACATGACCATAATTAGAAAATACGATTTATCACCCCTAATTTTACATGATATAAGAGTAGAAGTCTTAAGTTCAAATACTATCTTTGCACTCTATCATAATCAATTAAATACATTGAGGGGGAGTCCATACCACATGTGAGAGGGAGACAACAAATATTTCACAAAAAAAAAAATCTCCAAACAACGTGTCTTACTAAATTGTGGCACTTCAATTTTTTTTTTCTTTCATATTTTTCCTTCTCCTCGTGCCCATCTTCTCCTTCCCATTCCAAAACCGTCCAAGCCCCTTGGTCATCTCATTTGGTTTTCCAATCCCATTTATTTGAGTTTTAGTCCATCATAAGTAAGTAATTCTCTCTCTCTCTCTCTCTCTTCCGTCTTCTGCATTTTCCTTTTTTGCACATAGCATTTTTTTTTTCTACTTGTGGTTGTCGTAAGCATTGTTGGACATTTACTTCGTTGCTTCTGGTTGAAAATGGAGAGAGAGAGAGATTTTGGAAAATAAGAATTGTTTGAGACATAGATTGGAAGAGTTTGGGAGTGTTGGCATTGATGAAAGTATAAAAAAAAATAGAATGAAAATGAGGGGTAAAATAATAAAAAGTAAAGGAAAAAAAAACTTATGACACATTAGTTTGTATTATTTTTGTGTGAGATTATTTTGTGTCCCCTGGCAGTTCCTTCAAAAAAAGTATAAACATAGTGGGGTGGTATTTTTTTGACAAACCTAATTCATTGATAACAAGATCAATTACAAGGATTGAAACGGCCGGTTTGGAGCTTCCTCCATGTCAACTATGTAATTAGTTACATGTAAAACAACATTTCCTAATTCATGTGCAATTGAATTACCCTCGCGATATATGTGACCTATTTGTCATTCCTCATACTTTGCTAATGTTTCTTTCAGATCTGAGATTAACATTCCAAAGTAGCTATCTTGTTGTTTTATGTTCTTGACTTCTTTCACAACTATTAGAGAATCTCCTTTCAAAATAACTTTGTGCACACCCAGTTCCAATCCAAAATTAGTTGCTCTTTGTGCAACTATAGCCCCTGCTAACAACGGATCTGGAATTGAGTCTTGTCTCTCTTTCAAGGTAGTTTTTTAAGTCCTGCCATCTTCATCTTTGTCAACAACACCAATTCCTATTTTATATAAACTCTTATCTAGTATCTACTACTACATCCTAGTTGATTTTGCAAAAATCTTGAGATGGACATTCCCACATTAATCTATTTAAGTTGACAGATGAAATTTGAGTAGCTTCTTTTATCTGTGCTGATGAGATCTCACCCTCCAAGCTGTGTCTCACTCTTTTTTCTATTGAGTTCGGGTCAATATAGATATTCTTGAATACAAGTTGGTTTCTTCTCCACCATAATGTCCAGAAAATTAGTGCTAGTTCCTGCATTTCATCTTTATTTAATTTCTTGGACATTTACTTCATTAGCTCTTTGAAACTCTTGATTGAACACTGACTTTTCTATATTTTCCTAGTGTATAAGCTAAGAACATCATTTGCATAGGCACGTTCCCACAAAATATGTTCCATGCTTCCTGGTTCCGTTAAACACATAGGGCATGTAGGGTCATCCAATATTTTCTTTTTGCAAAGATTGAACTTGGTGGGCAGAATATTCTTACAAGCTTTCCACATAAAATTTTTTGATGCCAAAGGTATGTTCATCTCCCAATTTCTGATCCATTCTTCTCTTTGATCAGAATTATGTGATTGATAGCCCCTTTTTCTCTTCATCAGCTCCCCTTTTAGATAGTAGCTAGGTACTTCTAACTATAAATTACCATCTGCACTACCTCTCCAAATAATCTTGTCTGGATGGCTGCATTGACTAACAGGAATTTCAATCATAAGATCAACTTCCTTCTTGTTGAATATGCCTAAAAAATTACTTCCCATTATGCTGGTGTGTGAAGATCACGCACTAGCATGTGATGCTGATGCATGTGATCGTTGGAGTTACAGAATCGAAAAGGCATGCAAGGCACACATGTTTGTCAAACGACTTGCAAGTTCAAAAGTGATACATTATGCAATAGCGTGGCGTGTGTACTCTTTTGCTAGTCCAAAAGTGATACATTATGCATTAACTGACTTGCAAGTAATTAATTTTTTTTTTTAAAATAAAATAAAATAGAAAAGAGAGGAAAAATACCATATGAACAATTATGGCTGTAAAAATAAACTGGAGAACTAGAAATCAGATTGAACGGGCCCGAACCAGTTGGTTCGATTAGGTATTGGACGGCTTGGTTCGGTTATTTTTTTAATAGCCGCTAAATGTATTAATTCTTCTACTCCACTTGGCCTACATGTTTATTTATTTATTTATTTTGATGAATTCTAAAATCTTTCGGAAGAAAACAAAATAAAAATGTGAGGACCTAATTAAACAAAAGCTTTATGCAATCAATGGAGAAATTGAAGCTGATCACATACATATATAATATTATAAACTGCAATTAAATAAAATTAAAAAAAGGTGGGTTGAGTATTGGCCGTAAACACTAGGCCACAAGTAATAATAATCATTATACACAAGACGATATCTGTTAGCCGATATGAAAGCTGAACCATAGACATCATTGTCACTCTTGAAAGTTTTTGAAAACCAGCTAGCTCTTGACTTATAATTATTTTTCATCTTATTTTTTTTCTTTTTGGTCCTTTTTTCCTGATCCGTTTATTAATGAAAGATACCTACAACTTTATGAGTCATGATTAACAAAATAAAAATAAAAATTACTGAAAATTTTTGAGCCTCTGAAATGAGGTTATGGTGTGTGTGTGTGTATGGAGTTCCCTGGTGGGCCAAAGGCTTTAATATTATCCAATATGCCAAACTAAGTAGGCCGGCTACTTTACTACCCCACTTGCTCGACACGACTAGATTCGGACATGATCAAATGTCACCCTCTCAGCAATCTGATCACCGGCCACAAAAAGCTTTATTACTGTTCGTACTTTCTGTATCTTACAGATAATTACATGCACTCAGCGCCTTAAATATATAACAAAAATGGATTAAAATGGTTTATTTTCATCTTAGAGCTTGAGTACGTACGTGGGAGAGCAATCCTATTATAAGTAAAATGGAAAGGTTTTGTTTAGTGAAAATCATAGTATATTTTAATTGTCGATCTAAATGCAAAATGATTATATATATAAATAGTTCACATTTTATACTAAATAAATATCATATATTTTAGTCGAAATGAAAAAATCTCAAACTAACATTAGGGTTTTGTGCGGCCAGTAGCATTCAATTAATTGGTCTGAGTTGTCAGTGTGTCACGACTAATTGTGTTTTGGTAAGTACTTAAATATCCCTTCAATTAATATTAATCTGTGTATAAATCTATACTTAAGATCGATGTTTTAAATATTATTTTCGTCCTAAATAGTCATATTTGTAATATATAACTGACATTAAAAATTTATTTTTCTTATAGTTATATATATATATATTTATATATATTGAATGGATGATCTGCATGATTCAATAAGTCAGTCTCATATGTATAAACTGATGATCAATCTGCACGATGTGATGATCCAATTGATTAGTGCATGCAGGGCCTTACGTGGCACGTACGTTAGACCCACTGCATGTGTGTGGTAACATTAATTTCAACTGTTATTATTGATATTTGATATTCTATTATGCATATTTCTGTTAATGAAAACGACAATCGCTAGCTAGCTATATATTGAGAGGTAGCCCGCGTCCGTGATCATGGGAGACAAGCTGGTGGCATGGAGGAGAAACCTGTTGAAGGAAATTACAGTTCTTTTTTTTATGCATTTGAAAAAAAATCGTATTTCATAATTATATATAATGACCTTTAAATTTTCTTTTTTAGCCCTAATATATATATATATATCTCAACCAGTCTATTAATTTCAGGATGATAAAAAGATTGATCACCTTTTGTTAACCCATTCTGAAATTTTCAGACTTTAGATGGCATTTGATTGGATGAAAAAAATGTAAAAGTAAACATTTCATATATATATATATATGTATGACAAAAATGATTGGCTATTTGTCAATCTTACACTACATACCAATATGTAATTTGTCATTTTTATGATCATTTTATTTAAATACATATATGTGTATTTAAATAGAATGACGAAATGGTAAATCATATTTAGGTGTGTGATGTAGGGAATGATGTGTAGAATTTTTATAATTTATATGTATATATATATATCCCTTCGATTATAAAAACAGCTATCAGGATGTATGTGATCAATAATAGTTCGTATTTTAGGAGAAATTACCATTTTGACCTTGAGGTTTTTCTTTGATGAGTAAAGAAAAGCTACCATTTTCATGTGTTTTGGGTAAGAATTGGTATTGATGAAGTTGCCAATTAACAGCTAGCTAGCTGATCTGAATTAAGCAATAGAAGAACGTGACAAATTATTGTAATTTGTAAGGTTGTAGCTCATGATAATTAACTTCATATATAGTACGAAGGTTTGGTGGTTTTCTTTTGCGTGTTTGATTGAAGCACTAGTCTTCGCGCTTTGCAGCGCATGTGAGAGGGTTTTATCCTTTTCTGATATTTTGGCATATTGGCTGGTTGTGCACCTTTTGGCCTCTTTTTGTATTAAGATTACTGTTTAACACCTAAGTTTTAGGTAGAGTTGTTTATGTTTCAGTGTTTGAGGTCTCATGATTTCCTCGTCCTTTTTGTGGTACAATGAAATAATTGCTTGGAAAAAGTAACTATAATTATATATGTTGGAGAGAGCAAACCATTAGGCCCTCCCCTCTCTGTCTCTAAACTCATTCGAACAAATCCTCCTTTTTGGGTTGTTCTGAGATCTAGAGCATAAGCATTGCTACATCCATTGAGGATGTAGCTGCACAAATTGATCTCGATAAGAATAATTTTTTTATTTCAATATTTTTTAATATATATATTTTTAAATTCACAATATTATTATAAAATATTTTTTTAATCATAAAGTAAAATTTTTTTTAAAAAATATAAAAATTGTCGGGACATCCTTGAGACAGAGCAATCGGCAAAATAATCGGGATACAAGTATATTTATTCTTTATCTCTAATCCTTCCAAGATTAAGGTGAAGTTCATATATATTGATCTCAATATCTTACTTTGTTTCCCAATTTTACGGTGATAAATGACTTTTGTCACATTCCCGTCATCTGTAACATATGTTTTGCATGAGTATCAAAGGATAATAACCAGGAATTGAAAGCTGCACCTGACTTAATTTTTACTCATCATTCCGTACTCTACACATAATGTCTTTTTTTATTATTAATTTTTACTTTATTCTTATTGAAGATGATAGCCAGGAGTTGCAAGTTGCACCTGACTTACCTAGAGTGGAAACACGTTCCACCAGCTCCATACCAAGCCACAAATGGTCAAAAGCTTATCAACATTCAGCCAACTCAAAAGCTGTTTCCACAGCATACATTGCAAAGGCAATCCCGCTGAGGACAACAAATTTGGACAAAGGATCAACAAGAAATCTTCACAAAACAACAAAACCTATTGTGAGATCTCAGATTTAAGTATATTTTTACACGTTATTTTATTCTCGGTGTTAATTATTTTAATGTATTTTAATAATATTATTAGTCATATTTTAATTATTTAAGATATTTATTTGAGCTATTAATTAGTTAATATCGAGTTACGTTGTTTTCTTATTTATTTTAATGAGGTAATTATTTTAATGATTGGAATTTAATTCCTTTATTTTATTATGTGAATTTATTTGATCTGCTTTTGTTAGATTAATTATTGTTTTAGTTTTAATATTGTGCTTGGGTTTAATTTATTTATATTGTTAGGTTTTAAATATTTTATTTTATTGATATTAGATTATACTATTTAAAGCCTGCTTTTATTTAATTTGTTGTGTTCTTCTAGTTGGACTCTTTTTTCCTTCTTTTTCCTTTTTCTCATTTTTCTTTTCTTTTTTCTTTTTTCTTTTTCTTTTTCTTCTTCTCTTCCTCTGCTTTCTCGCGTGCAACCCGCGTCCCCTGCCTCCCTCTCCCTTTCGCCATTCCTCTCCCTCAGCCCCAGGACCGCCGCCGGCCACCCACCGGCGACACCGCCCAGCTCAACCTCACCCCCTCACGCCGGCGAGCTCAACGACACCGGTGGTGTCCCCTCCGGCCACCCCACCGCCCCTCTACGACCACAAACCCTAAATGGCCATTTTGCATTCCCTTGCATTTTCCGGCCACCGCCGGCCACCCCTTAACCTCCGACCACCACCACTAGACTCCCCACCCTCCGGCGAGCATAACCCACCGCCCAAAGCCACCCATCGCCGCCGGTTACCCCCTCCACCCGAAATGGGCCTTAAACGGGTTGAGCAACCCAGCGCCGCCGTCCGGCCACCGTGCATCTCATATCTGCCACCATTCGACTCCCCTCACCCAGCCGGTCAACCCCCTAACTCAGTTTCCCCAACTGCGCCCTCACCTTCCCGGTACGACCCCAAACTCGAAAATGAATTTTTCACCCATTTTGACCCCGATCCGCCACCTTCCGGTGGTTGTGCCGCCACACTACCACCTCCATGAGATTCCCCACCCTTCAATGAGTACCTCCCTAAATTTTGGTGTCAAACCGAGTGTTTTAGCCTAACGTACATGTGACCGCTACAAACGCTGCAGATTGGAGTTGTTCAAGAATTTACATTTTTACCACTGTAAGTACTTTCCAAATGAGTTTTAAGATTTAAATATATTTTTGGCATCAATAATTGTGGTATTTGATTATTACTGATATGTGTTGGTTGATGATGGTATTTGTTGGTTGATTGGATTATTTAATTGTTGGCTATCTGATGCATGGTTGTCTACATTGTGTATTTACGCGCATATTCATGGAAATATTTGGAAAGTGGATTTTTGCATGATTTCGGATATTCATGTGTTGGAATTGGAAACTGGGATTTAAATTGAGTTTATTGGATTTTAATGGTTTTGGGCTAAGTCATAACGGGGACGGCGATACGTAACGCCCGTTGTGATCAGCGTGTGTGTGTGGATGACATAATGGGGACGGCGATACGTAACACCCATTATGGTCATTGGGTGTGCATTTCATATCTGGGACGGCGATACGTAACGCCCGGTATGAAATGAGTGTGTGTGGATCGTAATAGAGACAGCGATACGTAACGCCCATTATGATTTTGGGTGTGTGTGTAAATCATATCGGGGACGACGATACGTAACGCCCGGTATGATCGGTTTTGAGGATATTATTTTATGGAAAATAATGGGTGATTTTATTGGAATTTCATTGTGGATTAAATTGGGATTTTGACGATTGTGGTTACTTCATCGATTTTGAGGAAGATGATTTTAAGTCTCATGCATATGGTAATTGTTCTTGGTTGTTGTTGTGGCATTAATGTATTTTTGTCTTTTGGTTTGGTTGGGTTGTACTTCCCTGCGATACCATCTTGGCGTCGTAATTTATTTTGGATGCAGACTTTGGAGAGGCCGAGCCTGAGGAGACGGCTCCGCTATTGAGGTGTTATTATTATTAATTGTTATTTCGGGAAATTTATTTTCCCCCTTTTTATAATTATATATCTGTTTAATTTGTATTTTTGGATGACTGTATTAAATCTCTTGTTGGAGAGTTTTTATTAAATTGGTTTGTAAAATATTTCTAAAAAATTATGGTATTTAGATATTAATTTATTATTCGCTGCGACCTATATTTTTATGTACGTCACATGTGAACACACGTTTGACACTTGTTGTTGGGATGTGTGACCCGTGTTGTCATCATCCTGACGCCTCGATTCCCGTGTTATTTAAGGGGAATTTGGCGGCGTCACAGATGGTATCAGAGCAGTTCGGCTCTGGGTAAATCCACAAGTTACCTAGGGACAGTACCAGAAAAGTTTGTGGTTTTTAAAAAAATTTATTTGTTTGATGATTGGGTTATTTTATTTTATTATTTTATTTGTTGTCTTAGTTTTTTGACTAATTGATATGGTAAGATTATTGATATTTACTTCGTTGTGTTGTGCTTTTTATTTTAATGTTTATGTTGTTTATTTATTTTCATAATTAAATCAGTTTTGATTGATTGGTTTGTTGGCTTTGTTTTATTTTATTTTAATTTTTGTTAAATATCGTACATGTGTAGTAATTCATATTTTTGATTTTATTTGGTTAAGTTGTTGAGTATTTATTTAATTATTTATTTATTTTATATATATGCCTTTGTTTTTGTTTAAATTAGAATTTGGATATTTCGGATTAAATTATTATTTTAAATCAATCCATTTATTAAATATGATATTTTAAACAGTTATGTTATAGAATTCCTTATTTTAAAGTTTATTTATTTTGTTATGGGTTATTTTATTGTCTTAAGCTTTTATTCAATTATCATCATGATTTGATTTTAATTTCAGTTCATAGGTTTCCCACGAGATAGTTTTGGATTTGGTTTATTATTTGTTTATTTTAATTATGGCTCTTGTATTTTAAGTATTTCTGAACGTTTGAAAATTTATTTAGACAAAGATTTAAAGAATCGCTGCCATATTTCTTTTTAAGTTTATGCTTTGAGATAAATTTAAATTGATTATCTTTTCACATTTCTGTTGTTTTATTTTTAGGAACATGCTTTGAAGTAAGTTTTAAAATTTATTATCTTTCCACATTCTCGTATGTTTTATTTTAAAAGTTTATCTATTTACTTTAACGAGTGGATTTGTTTTGGCGACTTGTTTGTATTTATTTATTAATTAATTTATCGATTTAATTCTTTTATTATGGTTCGTTTCTTTTAACAGGTTTTAAATTTTAGAGATTTCTACAGTAATCTTTTTAAGAGTTGAGTTTTGTAGAGAATTTTTAAAATTTTATTTGTGATTTTGTTTGTTATTCTTATTTTAATTTATCTTCCTTCTTTTATTTAATAAAAGTTTTTGGTGACTTTATGTTTATTAAAGGAGTTGGGCTTGTTCTCTTGAATGAGTGGCTTTTACTTAATGGTTTATTAAATCTTTTCCCCCTTGTGTTTTTATATAATAATTATGTGAATTACTTGAATTTTGCTTAGTATTTGGGTATACTATTATTTATAATTGCGAGATGGATTTGTTTGATAGTTTGTTGATATTTATGCAATTGCATTTCCTTATCGATATTGTATATGTTATTTTTGTGTATTTATTACCTGGGTTTCACTGAGTGTTTGAGTGTTTAAGTTCTAATTTTATTTCTGAAAGATTATTGGAATTGTATTTAGATGGACTCTTCATGTGAGTGTAAAATTCTTAGCCATTGGTATAGTGTTATAGAAATTGTTTTAGTAATGTTTATGATGGTGGGCGATCAATTATTTTCTTGGTGAAATTTTGATGTTATTTATGGATAATTAGAGATTGATGTATAATAAATGTGCGTGTAAATTTTGGAGAGTATTTGTCTTTGACTGATGTTTAACTTGGGAAAAATTTATTTGTTAAGTGATAGGGTTGAATTGATGTGATGGAGATAAATTTAAGAGATAAATTTTAGGCTTTTGGGCAAATTGTTAGGAATGGATAATTTAAGAATAATATTTCGGAGAATTTAATGGTTAGCAGCATTTGTCGAGGTATCTTAAAAAATTTAGTTTTGGCTTGAGATCATATAAGAATTAAAATATTTTAGGTTATCCCATCTCATAGGTAATAAAGGTTCGATTGAGAGAATATGGATTTAGATAATTAATCTATGATGAGAGTGAGGAGTTATAATGATGGAGAAGTATATTGGTGGTTTGGGAGTTAAAAATTTTTTTAGGCTTTAATATTGGGTGGCATAACTTGAATTGTGAGATGACAAAATATTAGGATTTGTAAATGTGGCAAAAGATTTCTTGTAATAGGTGTTGAGCTAGTTTTTGCTCAACGGTGATATTTTATGAGGACTTAAATTTTTATGAATTTAGCGAGTTATCAAAGTGCGTGCGGAAGCGTGATGAATTGCAATATAGTTGGAGGTTCAATTCTTGTGTAAATTTTGAGGAATAAGTGGTGATTTGAAATTTGGGATGATACTTGTAAGTGAGGATTTATCTTTTTGTTGGGTAAATTATGTTTATTGGCAATTAAGTTAGAAAGTTAAACTTGGGAGTTATTTTAGGGTAACACAAATTGTTGTAAGGAGTTAGTGAATATTAAAATTTTAGGAGATTGTACTAAGGTTCTTGTACATGTGGGGTTCAGATTGATTGGCTACCTCAGGAGTTTTAGAGATGAAATATTATTTAAAGACTATACGTTTATGATCGAATAAAATCCATTTGTGTTTGAGGAAAATAGATGATTGTACTAATACTTGGAGTGAGTATTATGTGATGTAGTGGGTGAGTTATTGGAGTTTTATTAGTTGCAGCCGAGCGAATTTCGAGGACGAAATTCTTTTTAAGGGGGGGAGAATGCGAGATCCTAGAGTTACGTGTATTTTTACACGTTATTTTATTCTCGGTATTAATTATTTTAATGTATTTTAATGATATTATTAGTCATATTTTAATTATTTAAGATATTTATTTGAGCTATTAATTAGTTAATATCGAGTTACGTTGTTTTCTTATTTATTTTAATGAGGTAATTATTTTAATGATTGTAATTTAATTCCTTTACTTTATTATGTGAATTTATTTGATCTATTTTTGTTATATTAATTATTGTTTTAGTTTTAATATTGTGCTTGGGTTTAATTTATTTATATTGTTGGGTTTTAAATATTTTATTTTATTGATATTAGATTATAGTATTTAAAGCCTGCTTTTATTTAATTTGTTGTGTTCTTCTGGTTGGACTCTTTTTTCCTTCTTTTTCTTTTTTCTCATTTTTCTTTTCTTTTTCTTTTCTTTTTTATTTTTTCTTTTTCTTTTTCTTCTTCTCTTCCTCTGCTTTCTCGCGTGCAACCCGCGTCCCCTGCCTCCTTCTCCCTTTCGCCATTCCTCTCCCTCAGCCCCAGGACCGCCGCCGGCCACCCACCGGCGACACCGCCCAGCTCAACCTCACCCCCTCACGCCGGCGAGCTCAACGACACCGGTGGTGTCCCCTCCGGCCACCCCACCGCCCCTCCACGACCACAAACCCGAAATGGCCATTTTGCATTCCCTTGCATTTTCCGGCCACCCCTTGGCCTCCGACCACCACCACTAGACTCCCCACCATCCGGCGAGCATAACCCACCGCCCAAAGCCACCCATCGCCGCCGATTACCCCCTCCACCCGAAATGGGCCTTAAACGGGTTGAGCAACCGAGCGCCGCCGTCCGCCCACCGTGCATCTCACCTCCGCCACCATTCGACTACCCTCACCCAGCCGGTCAACCCCCTAGCTCAGTTTCCCCAACCGCGCCCTTACCTTCCCGGTACGACCCCAAACCCGAAAATGGGTTTTCACCCATTTTGACCCCGATCCGCCACCTTCCGGTGGTTGTGCCGCCACACCACCACCTCCATGAGATTCCCCACCCTTCAATGAGTACCTCCCTAAATTTTGGTGTCAAACCGAGTGTTTTAGCCTAACGTACATGTGACCGCTACAAACGCTGCAGATTGGAGTTGTTCAAGGATTTACATTTTTACCACTGTAAGTACTTTCCAAATGAGTTTTAAGATTTAAATATATTTTTGGCATCAACAGTTGTGGTATTTGATTATTGCTGATATGTGTTGGTTGATGTTGGTATTTGTTGGTTGATTGGATTATTTAATTGTTGGCTATCTGATGCATGGTTGTCTGCATTGTGTATTTACGCGCATGTTCATGAAAATATTTGGAAAGTGGATTTTTGCATGATTTCGGATATTCATGTGTTGGAATTGGAAACTGAGATTTAAATTGAGTTTATTGGATTTTAATGGTTTTGGGCTGAGTCATAACGGGGACGGCGATACGTAACGCCCGTTGTGATCAGCGTGTGTGTGTGGATGACATAATGGGGACGGCGATACGTAACGCCCATTATGGTCATTGGGTGTGCATTTCATATCGGGGACGGCGATACGTAACGCCCGGTATGAAATGAGTGTGTGTGAATCATAATGGGGACGGCGATACGCAACGCCCATTATGATTTTGGGTGTGTGTGTAAATCATATCGGGGACGACGATACGTAACGCCCGGTATGATCGGTTTTGAGGATATTATTTTATGGAAAATGATGGGTGATTTTATTGGGATTTCATTGTGGATTAAATTGGGATTTTGACGATTGTGGTTACTTCATCGACTTTGAGTAAGATGATTTTAAGCCTCATGCATATGGTAATTGTTCTTGGTTGTTGTTGTGGCATTAATGTATTTTTGTCTTTTGGTTTGGTTGGGTTGTACTTACCTGCGATGCCATCTTGGCATCGTAATTTATTTTGGATGCAGACTTTGGAGAAGCCGAGCCTGAGGAGACGGCTCCGCTATTGAGGTGTTATTATTATTAATTGTTATCTCGGAAAATTTATTTTCCCCCTTTTTATAATTATGTATCTGTTTAACTTGTATTTTTGGATGACTGTATTAAATCTCCTGTTGGAGAGTTTTTATTAAATTGGTTTGTAAAATATTTCTAAAAAATTCTGGTACTTAGATATTAATTTATTATCCAATGCGACCTATATTTTTATGTACGTCACATGTGCACACACGTTTGACACTTGTTGTTGAGATGTGTGACCCGTGTTGTCATCATCCCGACGCCTCGATTCCCGTGTTATTTTAAGGAAAATTTGGGGGCGTCACACCTATCTTGTAGGGCAGGTGTCCATTTATCCATGAATCTTTATACACCAACATAATCTTGTATATTGTCTATAAATATCTTGTAAAGACATGACACAGTGGTGTGAGAAAAACAACAGTTTAATACAAAAGTCTATTGAGAGCATTTGACCGAGCACTTGATATTCATCTTGAGTGACAATCTCAATATGGTATCACAGAGCCACATTTGACCAACATTGTCTCATTTCCTTCCTTATTTTTTTCTCTCTCTTGTGTTTCTTCGCTACTTCCGCTGGTTCTTCTAGATTTCACCTCACCGAATGGCCACCAGTGATTCTTCCCCTAACTCAACCGTAGCCTCTTCTCCATCTCTACACTTAGCAAATCATTTGTCACAATAAAACTTACAAATGAAAATTTTTTACTTTGGAAGGCGCAAATGGTACCTTATCTTAAGGGTCACCAACTCTATAAGCATGTGGATGGCAGTTCCAGCATGCCTCCCGCCATGCTCGACGAGGCTCCAAATCCAGCCCATTCACCATGGGTGTTGCGTGATCAACTCACCTTATCAGCCATAAATTCGTCTCTTTCCCTTCAAGTGTTACCCAGGTTCTTGACTGTGACACTGCTCATGAAACCTGGACCACACTTCGAACCCTCTATTCATCTCAATCCTTGGCTATTGTAATGCAGACTCAATATCAACTGGCCACTCTTAAGAAGGACACCGAGTCCATTACTGATTATTTCCATAGGGCCAAAGGCTTGTCTGCCTCACTAGGCGCAGCTAGCTAACCTCTCTACCCATCCAAATTTGCTGTCTATCTATTAGCGGAACTAGGACAGACTATGATTCCTTAGTCACCTTTTTAACAACTCGACCAGACCCCATTTCTCCACAACAAATTTATAGCTTCTTGCTAGCACATGAGTCTCGTTTATCTCATCAAGCTCAAACTATGCTAGTCACACACTCCCTAGGTGCTCACAACATTTATGTGAAGCCACCAAATTCTCTTAACCCAAATCGGGGTAGAGGCTCTAGACATCACCGTGGACGTCATGGGGGAAGAAGGCCCAATAATGGCTCATTCTCCTCTCGACCTATTTTTCTCGACCTGAAAATAGGCCTCAATGTCAAGTATGTAACAAGCCAGCCCACATTGCCTTAACTTGCTACTATCGCTTTGATCACGGTTACCAAACACCTCCGCCTCCTTCGCTGTCAGCAAATGTTACTACTGTGCCTCCCACTTCACATCATGTTAACTCATGGTTTCCTAACACTGCAGCTACAAATCACTTTACCTCTGAGTTTAGTAACCTTAATTTGGATGCTTCTCCTTATCAGGGTACAAATCAAGTCAGCATCGGAGATGGTTTTACAATGCCTATCCTTCACACGGGTTCTGCTCAAATGCACACCTCCTCTGGCAACTTTCTTCTCTCTCAACTCTTTCATATTCCTTCTATTACAAAAAAGTTGTTATCTGTTCGTCAATTTTGCCATGATAACTCTGTTTATTTTGAGTTTCATTCTAGTTATTTTCTTGTGAAGGATTTCAAACCTAGGGGGTTCCACTTTAGGGGCCTGTTAAAAATGGCTTGTATGTCTTACTACCAGATGTCATCATCCTTCCATCACCCACGGCCTCACCTCAAGCTCACATGGGTAAATGCACTTCATCACATCAATGGCACCCCAGACTTGGACATCCATCTCCGAAAATCACTTCTTTTGTAATCAGTCAATTTAATCTTCCAACAAACAATCACACTAAGGTCTCACATTATTCGGCTTGCTATCAAGGCAAAGCCCATGCTTTACCACACTCTCCATCACCATCTAGGTCTACACATCCTTTTGAGTTACTTTTCTTAGATGTTTGGGGTTCAGCCCCCATGTTATCTTTTAATGGTTGTCGCTTTTATTTTTTTATTATTGACGATTACTCTAAATATATTTTGTATTTCCCATTTCAATCCAAATCGAATGTCTCCTCTATTTTTCATGCCTTCATAAATTATGTGCAAAATCATTTTTCCTCAAACACAAAAAATATGCAAATGGATGGTGGCGGAGAATTTAGACCCTTTACAAAAATGCTTCAATCATTTGGCATTATTCACCGTCTCACTTGTCTCTACTCACATGCTCCAAACGGGATGGTTGAACGTCGTCACCGTCACATTGTTGAAACGGGACTCTCATTTTTGTCACAAGTGTCTGTGCCCACTAAATATTGGTCTGAGTCATTCACCACTTCGGTCTTTCTTATCAATAGGATGCCTACACTAATTTTGAAAAACAAATCCCCTTTCCAAATTCTTTTCAAAAAGAGTCCAGATTACAAGTTTCTTATGACCTTTGGCATAGCTTGTTGGCCAAATTTGTGTCTTTACAATTGTCATAAAATGGACTTTCGTTCAACCCTTTGTGTATTTATGGGCTATAGCTTGGATCATAAAGGGTATCGATTTCTTCATCTTTCATGGGGCCGGATCTACATTTCTAGGGATGTAGCCTTCAATGAGGATCATTTTCCCTTTAAAACTCAAAACTCTACCCACCACCAACATGAGCCCAGTCCACCATTTCCCACTGCCTTCCATTTTCGGCCAATACCCATACCAGCCCAACCTTACAAATCTAGCCCACCAAATCCACTGCCAACCCTGTCTCACTCGGACACGGAACATTTCTCACATACAGCCCAAGCAAATAACCCACAAACTCCCGTTTGGCCTTTACCCATTTACTCACATACCTAGCCTTCGGCCCCCTCTCTCGATGCATACACAGACTCATCCTCTCCCCTTCAATCCCTAAATTCCCAAAACGTCAACTTCTCTCAACCAACCTCACACATGCTCAAGCCTCCACCAACCTCTGCTCCGGCACCTCCATCAAACTACCATCCGATGGTCACATAAGGAAAGGTAAACTCTCACCATCCCCTCACACGCACTGATGGTACCATTCCATGGCCCATCCGAAAACCTTCCATGGCACTCTCAATCACCACACACACGATTTCAGAAGAACCCACTTCATACACAAAGGCCTCAAAATATCTTGAATGATGTGAGGTCATGAAAACCAAAATTCAAGCCCTTTTACACAACTAAACCTGGAATTTGGTCCCTGCCTCAACTTCTCTTAATATTTTAGGTCCCAAGTGGATCCTCAAAACGAAAAGGAAAGTTGATGGCTCCTTGGCAAGACATAAGGCATGTCTTATTGCCAAAGGCTTTCATCAACAAACTAGCATTGACTACACATAAATATTTTTACTTGTGGTTAAACATATTACCATTCGCACTATACTATCACTTGCTGTCACTTTTAACTGGCCACTTCAACAGTTAGACATACAAAATGCCTTTTAACATACCCCATAGTTTTGTGCATCCAAAATTTTCTCATCATGTGTGAAAATAAAGAAGGCCATTTATGGTCTTAGATAGGCAATTCTTTTGAGGATCCCCATCTATATCGTAGTGTAGTTGACAGTTTACAATACTTATCGTTTACTCGTCCTGACATATCATTTGCTGTAAATAAAGTGTGTCAGTATATGCATAATCCACGTATTTCCTATTGGCAAGCTGTCAAACGCATCCTTAGGTACCTTAGACATACTCCTCATCTTGATCTTTTCTACTCTCAATCCTCATAACCATCTCTCTCTGCCTTCTCTAATACTGACTGGGCCGATTGCCCTGCTGACAGAAAATCCATAGGCGGGTTTTGTATCTTCTTTAGCTTACACCTTATCTCCTGGGGTTCCAAAAAACAACTCACCATTGCTAGATCCTTCACTGAAGTTGAGTTTAAGGCTGTAGCTAATACAATTTGTGAAGTTTTGTGGCTGTAATCTCTTTTAAAGGAACTTGAAATTTTTTTGAATGATCCCCAGATCTTGTGGTGTGACAACTTGGGGGTTACATATTTATCTGTAAATCCAGTTTTACATACACATACCAAGTATATAGAATTAGATTATTACTTTGTATGGGATCGTGTCGCTGCCAAGACTCTCACTATTTCCTTTGTGTCAGGCAAAGACCAAGTGGCAGATATTTTCACCAACCATTAGTAGCTTCACGATTCCTCCTTCTTCGATCAAGCCTTACTGTTTCACAAGTATCGCTTGGATTGAGGGGAGCTGTTGAGGATAATAGCCCGGAGTTGAAAGCTGCACCTAACTTACCTAAAGAGGAAACATGTTCCATCAACTCCACACCAAGCCACAAATGGTCAAAAGTTAATCAACATCCAGCCAACTCAGAAGTTGTTCCCACAGCATACATTGCAGAGGCAATCGTGTCGAATGCAACAGAGGCCAGCAAACTTGGACAGAAGATCAACAAGAAATATTCACAAAACAACAAAACTTATCTTGTAGGACAGGTGTCCATTTATCCATGAATCTTTGGACACCAACAAAACCTTGTATATTGTCTATAAATACCTTGTAAAGACACAGCACAGTGGTGTGGGAAGAACAACAATTTAATACAAAAGTCTCTTGAGAGCATTTGATCAAGCACTTGATATTCATCTTGAGTCACAGTCTCAATAATTCTTATTAAATTAATTGAATTATTCCACTCATTATCCATATACTAAATACTTATTAAGAGAAAACATAAAAAGAAAAAAATGTATAATAAGAGAATGATTAGTAGAATTTTTCTTTAAGAGTATTGATCTCATATGCATCCAACATAGCAGCACTTCAATCCAATAATATACCATCCACATGTGCAAAGCCCAAATGGCATGTAAGCTTCACACATAATTAGTGAGTGTTTAATTATGCGTTTGGATGTATTTAGATGGTAAAATAAATTTAAGATAGGATGTACTGACCACAATTTGAGAACCAAACCCAGCCTAAACCTCGAGTGCTATATATATCATTGATTTTGGAGCTTCAAATCTTTCATGATTAGCTTGCTTACAATCTACCATCGATGACATCACATGCCACTGGATAATTGTATACGGCTTGGATTAATCTAACTGTACTTTGATTAGTCCAATCTTCATACCTTCTAAACCTTTTTATCAGCAGCAGAGTTAGTAATTTACTTTAATAAGGAAGTAAGTAAAACTAAAATAAAATATATAATAAAAATTTATATTTTTTTTATATTTTTTTTTATGTAGTATAAAATAATTTGATAATAAAAATAAAATACGTTTAATATAATTTATATGTTAAAAAAGTATATGTCAAAAATATATCATCATAATAAAAATATATCAAAAATATGTTAGAAATCATCCAACTTTTTTTTTTATCTATAATAAAAATACGTCATTATATTATTATATCATTTTATTTATATGAGATATATTTTATTTTTAAATTAAATTAAATTTTATAGAGAGAGATTAAGATAATTTTTAAAAAGATATTTAATACAAGATAAAATTAATATTATTATATTATATCATAAAAAATTAACATATATTATTTTAAGAAAAATATATATTATTTTTTAATTTTTTTTTAGAACGGGTGGGGCCAGGGGAGGGGGGCCTATCCCCCTGCACCAACGTGGTTCACTGTTTTTTATCATATTTGTCCATAAAATTAAAGGCTATGCATCTCTTAATTTGTTGTGAAAAATGTGAAACTCTCTAACGAAACTGTCCACGACAATCTATAGAAACACACTCTAAAAGCTAATCAAAACAGTTTATAATTTTTTTTCAATAATGTTAGATGCCTTAAGGTGTGCAAGATACGTATATTCTATTTGACAAAAGTAAACTATTAAAAATAATTTTTTTTTATGCAAGTAACAAATTCGTTTATTTTTTAAACGAGCTATGCAAGATTTAACCATCTTAAAATTATAAATATAATTTATCAGGTTTTTAGATTACTAAATTAAAATTCTTCGCAAAAGTCTTTCCTTCCGACTTGATCAACCAAGAAAATTCAAGATGAGACAATTAGATCTCGTTTTTAGAGACGAGTTGAACTTATCTCAATTTATTTTAAATTTATTATTATATTTTTTTAAATTCTC
This sequence comes from Platycarya strobilacea, assembly GCA_036898215.1. Taxonomy (NCBI): domain Eukaryota; kingdom Viridiplantae; phylum Streptophyta; class Magnoliopsida; order Fagales; family Juglandaceae; genus Platycarya; species Platycarya strobilacea. The sequence continues at coordinate 10,796,455 of CM072545.1, forward strand.
ATATAAAATACAAATTTTAATATAATTTTTTTAAATCTTAATGTAATTTTTTTAAATTCTAATTCAACTTTTTCAAATTTTAAAACAATAATAATAATATTTTATTTAATTTTTAAAATTTATCTTATCTCAACTCTAAATTTAAACGAAGTCTTAATCTAACTTAATTCTTTTTTTATTTGAATTTATGTGAGATTTATATATTTAAAATTTGTATATATTAATTTTTTTATTCAAATTTATCATAAAATTGAAATAAAAAATATATAAATTAATCAGTGGCTTTACAGCCTAGAATTATAGGAGCAAGACAGGCCGCCCACCTGAAACCAAACTCACAGTCACAGGCGTCAAACTACACGACTCTTTAGCATTGAATTACTACGGCTGCCATGTGCGAAGATCTGTCGGCGGTTTAGACTAAAACACCGACTGCGTTCGCGACTTAAGGCTACGATGTTGACTGTTGTAAAACCAGGCCCATAAAGAGATGCATTAATTATGTTGACATTTGATCTGGTCGGGTCCACACCCCACTCCCCTTCTAATTTATACGGCGGGTTACAAATTGCCACATAAACACTGAAGGCCGCGGTAGATCCACGCGCCACCAAATTTGGCTGGGGGCTTTACAAATCACAAGTGGGCTCCACTGAACCTGGAGCCACACCTCTGAATTTACTTTGACTGTTTGACATCGTGTTGGCAATTTATTTATTTACTTATTTTTTTTTTCACCTGGCTAGTGGAAAAAGCATAATTTATTATCATTTGCGAAACACGCACTCTCTGTTTTTTCTTTTAAATTGTTGTTTGTTTGTTTTTGTTTTTGTTTTTTCGCCCTTTCTTGTCCATCATAAGATTCCTGGCTGATGAGTGGATTTCATGATTGCCTTTTTTTTTTCTTTTAATTATTATTATTAATTATATTTTGATAGTGAAAAATGTAGTCATAATTATATTTATAATTCTATGTACATAATTCATTTTATTATTGTTTTAAATCTAAAGTTTTATAATTTTCGATATTTTTATAGTTGACTAATCAGCACGTATTTTTATTTAAATAAAAAATATTTACAATTATAAAATATACAAAACACAAATGCCATGCACTTCTTTTAAAAAGTGAGTACATATAAGATTTATATAAAAAAAAAGTTAATTTTTTAATAATCAATCTTATTCTTTAAAAAAAATGTATATATTTAGATAATTTATAACTATATTTAGTATTATTTAAATAGAAATTATAAATATAAATAGCATTTTTTAATGTAGTGATTTCACTTTACATCTCTAGTTAATTTTCTAACAAGAATAATTGCCGCATGGCATCCCCACTATCCAATTAAAAATAATATACAAATATAAATTAAAAAAAAATTGAAAAAATAACTATTTACCTCCCTTTAGCCACTACCATGGTGGCTCCTCGGAACATGAGCTTAACACACAGGTGGCCGATGTTTGTGGCCCCAGTATCCTGCATAATTTGTCACATTTTGCTTTCAAGTTTTTATTTTATTTTTTAAAAAAGGTATTTTAGATATCTTTTGACTTTTGTTATTTATCATCTTCAATATATTACACTTATTTAAATTATTAATTTATTTTATTCTTTCTAAAATAATTAAATTCTTCTACTCATTATTCATATATATACTACATATTCATAATAGAAAAAAATTAAAAATTATAAAAGTATATGTCATGTATAATAAGAAAATGATGAATAGAATTTTTGACGAAAAATAAAAAAAAATAAAAATAAAAATTCTTTCAAGATTCATAAAAGAGTGCGAGTAAAAGCTTAGTAATTTTCTTTTTGTTTAACAAGTACTCATTCGATGATTAGTACCTTTTAATAGAAAAATAAAATTCTTCTACCTAATAATTGAAATAGAGAACTTATGAATGTAATGGAGAGTCATTCATTTCTTTAATTCCAATTTATTATTTTAAATTAACCGGAGCATTCCGACTTGAAAATCAAATTATTTATTTGATGCTAACTTAGATATATTCCCTATTTATTTATTTTTGCAAAGAAAAACTACATTAAATGGTACAAATGGCTGAACTACTTAAGCCTTAAGGGATTGATAATTTCAGAATATAATGATTTCCATTTGCTTTCACTAGTAGTTGCAAAGTTTTTGGGCGGATAGCGAAACTAATTTCAATCTGTTTGGTATTTGCATTAATTATTGTAATGTAGAATTTGAAATTTAATAAAATGAATGCAAAAACATCATTCTCAACTTGCAATAATAATAATAATAATAATCAAACCATAGAACATATTTTTTTCCTAAAACTTTATAATATTTTTATTCCTTGTCTTATTTGATCTCTATTGAAGTAATACATAAATAACTCTTAATTAGAATATAATTTCAATGAAAATTTGAATTTTTTGAACGAGTAGTTCTACTCTTAAATATGCGGGATCCCACCTAGTACAAACATATATTTTTTTTCCTCTTTTTTTCATTTATTTTTTTATTAATTTTAAACATTTTAAAAAATATATAAAAAATTACAATATCATTATAAAATTTACTTTTTTTTAAAATCTTTATATGAAAAAAATAAGTAAAAAATGCTATAATTACAGTTGAAATTCCAGATTAAAAATCTGGTTTGTGACTCTAGTATTTTTATTTTTGAATTTCTATGGCCAATATTAAAAAAATTCTCGTATGTATATTAACTACTTAAATAATTGAGGTGGGGGTAAGTGTGACACAGGGCCACGTGTGATGGTCACTCTCGTATGATTCGCGTGGGCATCACCCTGAAAAGGATGCCTCACTGCATATGCCATAATCGATCATGTTCCAACAAGGTTGAGATGGACTATATACATCCTCTGGTTTCCCTTCTTCAACCTTCATACATTACATACGTCCTCTCTCTCTCTCTCTCTCTCTCTCTCTCTCTCTCTCTCTCTCTCTCTCTCTCTCTCTCTCTCTAGCTTTACATTCTCTCTCCTATTCTGCAAATTTTGTTTGATTCGGAATTTTCTGGTATCTTGGTACCAGTCTACCCAAATCTCTCCCTTATCTTTTCATTTCAAGGAAGCACTATTATTGCTCGATTTGGTCTTGGCTTCCTCTCTCCCTCATCTTTTCCATAACTCAGCCATTTGCAGTCTCTCCCATCTGTTTCAGAAGTTCTGTTTTTTTCTTTCTCTGCATATTCCTTAAAAACAAGTTATTCGAATATCATGAAGGTCTGATGATTCACCCACTAACTTTTTGAATTTTCCTTCATTTTCTGATCCTCCTAATTCATGACCTGAACAACTTGTTTTCTTTTTTTTTTTTCCGTTTTTGGGTTGCCTTTGTTCTTTAGAGAGAATCTAAGGCATGTTTGTTATTTGTCCATGGGTTATGCTAAATCACTTTTCTCTCTTTTTAATGATTTCTCCTAGGAACAAGTTCTGAGATTTTAAGAAAGATTGTTAATGGTTTCTGAAACATTTTTGTTTGTTCAGATTTAGGATGTATGCTATGTCTGATTCTTGATCAGTATTCCAAAAAAAAAAAAAAAACCTGGGTTGATTCTAATCAAATTAGATCTGCTGGTTGAGATATTGATTATTTCATTGTTCTTGCTGAAGGTTGTAATATTGAAGCTGGACTTAAACGATGGCAAAGCCAAGCAGAAGGCCATGAGGACGGTCTCTACTCTTTCGGGTACCAAATCGTTGTTTACGTTTGTTTAGTTTAAAGTTGTCCCTAGATCCTTTATCTCAAATAAAACAAGTAGCTGAAGTATTTTTCAGGAAAAAATAATTTAGTTATTTATAAAAATAAATTTTCGGATTTGATACTGTACGTGAACTTGTAACTTTACTTTTATTACTTAATATATTATATAAATTATATAAATTAATTTTTAAACAGAAGCAGAAAAATATTCAAAGATGCAAAAACTTTACGCATCATCCAATCGACTTGAGAGTCTGAGACGGCAGTCAATTATCTGCCGCAACAAACAATTGAATTAATTTTTGTTAGTTTATAAATTGGGTTTTTATTAGAAATAAATGACGGCAGATCTGTTTGAAACATGAAGCCTCAAGCTGAATGTAACGAAAGGAATCTTACGTCTTTTCGTTTCCGGTACAAGTTCTCATCAGTAGGTGACCGATTGTCAGCCAGTACATTTCGTCACATATCTTTATTTGCACTCCAAATAATGGCTATTGGAATTTGCCAATTTGGTAGAGTTTACGTACTATTTCGGAAATATACATAAAATACAAGCGTCGATAAGAACTATTATTTGAGTAATCTTAGATATATCTTTACAATGTGTAAATTTTATGTATTCCTTTTTTTAAAAATAAGATTCAGTATTTCTTGTAAGTCTTAAATTTATTAAATTTTTTTTAAAATTATAATTGATTTGTTTATTTTAAGACGGTAAATATTATTTATCTAATTATTTAATTTATTACTTGATTTACGTTTTTGCTAAAGTTCATTGTTTGATTTTTAATTTGTTTTTTAAACACTTATTCTCTGAATTTCGAAATGGAGAAATTTTGTTCTTTATTCTATATTTTGTTATATTTATTTAATACTTGTTAATGTGATATATTGTACTTTTTAAGTGACTGTTCATTTAAACGATTAATTAATATAAAAAATTAATTAAAAATATATCATATAAAAAATTTATGTAGACGATAATAAAAATATAAAACGAAAGAACAACATTGTTTATCAAGAAATATATGATTTTTAGTTTTTTTTTTTTTGAAAAGGTTTTAGTACTTCAAAAGAACTGAGTAGACTGAAATTATCTTTTCGCTTTAAGTAATAAAGTCAAATCACTGATGCAATATAACATGATGCAGGGATTGATTCTATCTCCATGGACATGAAGGACAAGAAACTAACGGTGATAGGGTCGGTGGATCCAATAAATGTGGTGAGCAAATTGCGCAAATATTGGCCAATGACAACTATCATCTCAGTAGGGCCTGTTAAAGCACCTGAAAAGAAAGAGGAGCCAAAGAAGGAAGAACCCAAGGCAGCAGAGGAGCCAAAGAAAGAGGAAGCAAAGAAGGAGGAATCCAAGAAAGAGGAACCAAAGAAAGAAGAAGAGAAGAAAGAAGATGGGAAGAAAGAAGAACCCAAAAAAGAGGAAGAAAAGAAGGAAGAAGATAAGAAGAAAGAGGCGGCGCTGCCGCCTCCACCCGACCCTGTCTTAGAGCTGGTTAGGGCTTACAAAGCTTACAATCCGCACCTTACCTCATATTACTATGTGCAAAGCATGGAAGAGAACCCAAATGCTTGTGTTATTTTATAAAATGGGCTCCAAATTATAAGTACTGAGTGAGAGAGATGATGAATCTTTCCTCAGTTTTGTTAAATAGGATTGGAGTTTTGTCAAATATTGGAGGAGGCAGGCGTTCATATGCAGGCAAGTCCGGTCCAAGAGTCAAGATCAGACAGGAGCTCTTGTATATAAGACGGGGGTGATGCTTCATTGATCGTTCTAAAGCTTAATGATCAGTAAAGTGCAGAGATTATCAGGGAATAAATAAATCTTTGATCATTTCGGTTTGAACATTTATGTAATCTCTATGTAATGCTTTTTTTTTTTGGCAGAAGTTCTCTTATATATAGCTAGTTGAAGATCACCCTTTTCTTCCCATATTATATGTTAAAATGAAGAGAAATTATTAAAGATTTTATAAAAATAAATTTTTAAATTGATTGTATTATAAGAAAATTGTTTATTTATAACTAATTAATTATAATAAAATAATTATTTATAGTCAAAATTAATCACAAATAATTTTTTCATTACAATTAATTGATCATGAAAATTCATTATTTTTTATAGTATAAATAGTAATCAAAATTTTATATTTTTAACTATAAAATAGATTTGAAGTCTTATATATATCATCATAATGTCAATTCAGAAACTTTTTTTAGTAAAATCACTCTGTAAATCTATCGATCTAAAAAGGAAAAATATAGCTCTTTAATCCTTTTTTCTCTAGTGGTTTAAATTTATGCATATGGTTGTGGGACAAGGAAGTTGCGTAGCTAACTAGAATACGTACGCTCACGGGTTGGAGAGTTTGTGAAGTAGTGGGTCATCTTGAAGCTATATTTTGCCTTTCCATATATATTAAAAAAAAGAAGAAAAAGTACCGAAAGAGAAGAAAAGTGATGGATTTGTGGGTCTGATCGATGATCTGTCTCTGATCTCGTACATAATTAAACTCAATGGTTATGGTCCACTTGGAGCGATTGGTCGAGATGATCTATATATAGCTACTTGGTAATAAATCTTCTTCTCATCGGTTAGTGGGCGTGGCAGAAGCCAATTGGCTATTTAGCTTATGGAGCTTTCTGCCTAAAGAATCATCATGTTTTGGTTTATCATATTAAAAAGTTTATTTCTTCATTTAAAAAAAAAAAAAAAAAAGCTGTACCCACCATTCATTTCTACCAGCTTTTTCTCATGGTATTTGATTAGAGTTGATGTATATCTCTAAAATCCCAAATATATCCCAATATATATATAGTAATGTTTCCTTTAGATTTATAAACGAAACACTACATTAATATAAAAGTTGTCATTTAATTAGCTGCTCTCTAATTCTTAATTGATGCGATTAGAAAAGCTTCCAGTCTTTCAAATGAATTAATATTATATATTTTGTAAACAAGAGTATAAAGTGCAAACCTTAATTTGGAGATCTGTACTCCACATGGATACATTTGCTGGTGTTTTTTCTGTATGCTTTCATAATAATTAAACTGCAAAATAATGCACGTGGCTAACCGTGGATAGTGTAGTACTGCATAATTATAGTTTAGTTAAATGATAGATCTGTGCATCTTGTCCATACTGTAAAAGCGCATGTAATTATTCTGTTGAGAAATTATATATTCAATACATCCAACCATACAAACAATCTACTCTTTTTGATCATTCTAATTTTTGTCATTCTCAATCACCTTTTTTAAAAATTATAGCTGATGATGTGATATATTCTAAGTGGATGTAATTATTTCATTTTAATTTTCAAACTCATCTCATGATATTCTCTTATTTCATCGTTACAAAATTTTCAATTTTTCATATGTTTTTTAAGATTTTCATACTAATAGATAATTCAATATTTTCAAATTTTCAAATATTCATGATATTAAAAAGTAATATTTTATTAATGTTTTATTTAATTCATCTTAACTCAACTTAACCGATTATCTTGACATCCAAATGCACCAAAATTGTTGATATAAAGATTACTTAAAATATAACATGTCGTGATTGACAATGATAATGTGTCTTCATAAGTTATCGATATTGTTATTATTTCATGTTAGCTAACATTAATGGGAAGTTTATAACCTTGAAAGATAATAAGCTTGGAATTGCGCATTAATGATGGACATCTTTTGGCTTAATTTTGAAGTTTTTTTTAATGTATTTCGATACATGATATGAGAAAGATTTTGTACATGAGTTGTAATATATAGAGTTTGGCGCATATAATTTAAAAAAGTAGATAAATATGAGAACTATATAATAATTAATTAATTAATCTTTTAATAACAGTATCTACTATTTTTCAGTGAGAGTTTATATATGACTTACAAACTTTAAGACTATATATATAGCATTAGTTACATGCATATAGTTACAGACTTACAGTTACTTATAAAATCTGTGGGCGTTTAAGCAGGAATCCTGAAGAATTTTAACTAAAAAAAAAAGTAAGGAATTAAGTTAAGAAGTGTCTGAATCAAAGCTGGCAGCCGTCTCTCTTTTGATCAAATTTCTACATCCTGATGGAAGACTTTAATGCTAACTTGATAATACTGATCTCCAGAAAGTATATTATCCACGTCACGGCATAGTCAGTGGGCACTGAGTACAATATTATGACATACCAAAAGCCAATGGTGGTTAAATGATGCCTACTCTTCATCAAACTTGTGTAATTAGTCAGTTTCACAGAATTAAATCCCTTTAAATTCTTTTAAGTTGATATTGATCGCTACCTAGATACCACCTCACTTGTAAAATATTTAAACATGATGAACAATAAATACAATATGGGGCATAAGTTTCTAAAACAAAGAATATTCTCTTCGTTGTTGAGAAATGTTTTCTTTCATCTTATATAAATCTGTCATATTTAGTCCAAATAAATGTGATGATGATCGGGATGATAAATTAATATTAAATTAAGACTACAAATTATTAACCACATGCATGATTTTTCTTCTCTGTTTTGACGAAATTATATATATATATATATATATATGGATGTCTACCTGATTTTTAAGGTTTTTTTTTTAAGTTATTTATAATTAACTTAATTTTTAGGACAGAAAATAGTTCAACGATAGAGCAGAAGTGTTATGGTGGAAATTTCAATCAGAGATGCATGTCACCATTTGAATATACGTATAAGCAAGAAGCATGAGTGCTTTTTCATATTATAGATGATCGATAACTTGTTCACAAAGGATAATGGAAAATCACTATAAAAAAAGAAAATATATTGTTTATTTGCTATAAGATGAATGGCTAGTGTATGGGAATTAGATAGGATGGCAGCTAATATATTGGCTAAATGTACGACTTCTTCCACTCGCGAATTTTCTCATTATAAAGTAATTGCTTGAAGCCCAAATTAGAAGCAAACTGCACGCCTGGCTGAGGCATGCAGTAGATGAATAAAAAGATATTTTAAATAGTTTTTGCCAAGACGCTATTTTTAGATGGGGTGTACTGTGTACAAGCGTGTGGGGATTGGGGAACTCCAATAATAACTTAATAAGGAAGTGCGCGCCCTCTATCTATTTATTTATTTTTAAATTGTTTAACCTCGACAGGTTTTCAAATCTTCGAGAGGACATGACATGAATATTGTATGAACAGTGACCATCCTTATTCCTTACCTACCCTCCGTGTGTTTTGCCTGTGTACTCCGCTCGGTAGTACTGCACTACTGCAAAAATCACTTTTAGAAACGAATACATGTATCACGGTTCTAGCATCCAACCAACGTCTCTTTCAAGTTATTTAATTTCCATATCTGATTTCGAGCAAGGTAAAAATATAATCAGTAAATGTTACTAAATATATATATTATGATCAGGAGTACTATTATTATAAAGATATTTCACATAAATATTTTTATTATAACATATCAAACTTGATTGATAATAGAAAGATTATAAACATTTATCGAAACATATGAGAAATAAAGTCTAAAATATAATCCTTCCAAATCATCTTGATCAACATTCCTTGCATTCCTATTAAGTTTGCGAGCTGTCATATTACCCTCCCTATATACATGAGTAAAAAAACAAGAAAGAAAAAAACTCTTATGCCTTTTAACTTCCTGCAAATAGCACCCCTAGTGCTAAATCAAACATATTGTCCTTCGGCAAAAGACTCAATAACCAACAGAGAGTCCGATTCAACTATCAAATTAGAGATACCCCTACTAGCATATAAGCCTATTCAAATTAGAGATACCTCTACTAGCATATTATCAAATTAAAGATACCCCTATTAATACTTTTAAATTTTTTTTAAAAAATGTTTAAGGAAATTTTGAATCCGAATTTCGAATTCTCAAACCGGAACCTGGATGAACAACCTTACTAGCATGTGACTGAATGTCTCATAACACACCCAATAACTCAATAGTTTTTGAATTTCCAACATCATATTTTATCTTACTAGCTGCCATAAGCAATTCTCCTTTATCATATCTAAGAAGAAATCCGACTCCTGCTCTTTTTAAATTAGCAAACATGACCCCCTCAATATCTAGCTTGAGAACATCCATAGGAAGTGATTGTCATTTGAGAGATGTCGTTTTAACTGAAGTGGGCCTAGCCCTCTGATCTCATTGTAATTCTTCATAGTGTTCAGAACAAAATCAGCAACATGTCTATGGTTTATCACAACCTTATTAAACTCCATCTTGTTTCTTCTATACCATTATCCCCAAGCTAGTGAAAAAAATGAGAGCTAACATATCTTTATTTTTTTTTCCTTGACTAAGCTGCATAGCTAGATCAAACATCTTTGCATTTGCATTAATAACCAAACTAGATCAAACATCTTTGCATTTGCATTAATAACCAAACTGGGTAGCAACTGGTTCCATAACTTTTGAATATGCTTGGAATTGATCACTACATGATTAAGATCCTCTAGAGGATGAGAATAGAACCCACGATGCACCTCAGAGACAACCTGCTTCTGTTAAATATTTTTCACACGACATTAATAAATAAATTTTCGATTTCTTATGACCTACAATAATAAAATAATAATATGATAAACATACCTTTCACCATCTGATCGATGAAGAATTGATTTGACTATGAGAGAAGGATTGCCCTAACAACGTTCGCCTCATAAGTGTCTCCCGATGGCTAGAAGCACTTTAATATTGTAGGTGAGAACCCTTGAACCTCCCATTGCTATTTATAGACTTTCGACCATCAAGAAATCTATGAGTTTGTGTCTGACTATAATTAGAAATATAGAGTTTAATCTAATTTCTTAGAAGTAATTCTTATCTCTTCATAACTCAAATATCATCCAATAAGATTTTGAACTATTTCAAACTGATAAGATGGGAGTGTGAGACACAGAGTTTAAATAAAACTCTTACAGCTTCTTCATCAGATTATCTTTGGTAGAAAGTCCATCTTAACATGCACGCTAAGGAAATATTGTAATCTTTTTAGGCACTGCCATTTTCCATAATGCCTTCCAAAGACCTTGCAGACCACTCATATTATATGACTCTGTATAACTTTCTGTAATTCGTTAGATCTACTTTATAATAAAATTGATTTTATAATCTAAAGTAGCAAATGTGAATTTTTTGCTGAGCTGTAAACATTATATATCCTTGTATTTATGTTGAGGTAATAATATTAGCACATATGTTTTCTCTGAGTTGTTCTCTTACTATGGCATTAGATTTCTAAGACCTTCAATACGTTTGTATTCTTATCCATGGCATCATGCACTCTTCTCCTTTGATGGAAGAATCTGATAGCCTCTTCTTTCTTCATCTAGGCGATAGTCTTCATATCGTTCTTGTCACCCAACCCCTCATTGGTGACAACTACTATACTTGGTCCCAATCTATAACCATGGCTTTGTCTGCTAAAGACAAACTAGGATTTGTTGATGGAACTATCCTCAAGCCTTCAAATCCAACCGATCCTCTACTTGCATCATGAATGTGTTGCAATAATATGGTAATTTCGTGGATTCTCAGTTGATTTGTTTCATCTAAAATTTCCGCTAGCATGTTTTATATCAACATAGTCTATGAGATCTAGAATGATTTAAAGGAACAATTTTTCCAAAAGAATGGTCCTCATATTTTTCAATTACTGAATTTGATTTTTGTTCTTTGTCAAGGAAAACTCTCTGTAAGTGCTTATTTTACACGTTTGAAGGCTCTTTGGTATGAATTGGTTAACTATAAGTCGATTTTGAGTTGCTTTTGTGGTTCTATTCATACTCCCAATGCATATCTTCAACGAACATATTATTCAATTTCTTGTTAGCCACAATGAGTCATTCTCTTGTTAGGGATTCTTTTAATGGATTCTTTGCCTACCCTTAAAGAGGTTTTTAGCCTTGTTTTACAAGAAGAACAACAATGTGAAATCTTGATTCTCCCTGTTTCATCATCTAGATTTTACTGTCAAAGTCGATAATGGTTGTCATGCCAGATCTATGTCCAAGAAACGTCCGATTTGAAAACACTATGAAGCAACTAGCCATATTTTTTAGAAATGATTTAAGCTCCATGGATTTCCATCGGGTATAAAATCGATGGATTTAAGCTCCATAGGCAGTTATATTTTGCATAGAAGATAAACCAAATCTTCTTGCATTTTCTCATTTTTGGATGAAGTGCGACTCGTAAGCCTCAAACTCATTAAGAATACGAAGGAAAAATGGACGGCTCATACGAAATATCCTTCAAAAGAGATTTGAGGGATATACTGGTGGTTGTACAAAATAATCATGAATATAGTTGTTCATGCCCTTGAAGATGATCACGCCAAATTTACTTATGACTCTAGCAATTGCGACCATTCTGTAATGTTGATCCATCATCGTCATTAAGAACAACCTCCAACTCATCTTTAGAGGATAAGTTAAGTAACAACTTGCGAAAAAACGAACGAGCCATTGATGAAATGAGTAAGAGATGCGGTCGGAAAATAAAAATTTGTAAAATAAAATAGGCCTTAGGTTCAGGCGAATGTGAGAATGTGATTTGAACCACAAGGTAACAAATTTTATCATATTGTAATAGTCATTTTTTTATCATATTGTAATAGTCACTTTATATATATATAAAGTGACTATTACAATATGATAAAAAAATGTTACCGTTTGAGAGAAGATAACAAATGTTACCATTGTATATAAAACAAAATAATTACCGTTCGATTGAAGACAAAATATGTTACTGTTAGCATTTGCCCATCAAAATCTTATCGTTAGAGAAATTGAGAAGAATGTTATCGTTGCGTAAAATACAACAGATCATGATCATATATTTGGCACAAATCTAAAAAGAATTAAACGTCGGATGAAGTGTAAATTTTGTAACCGTTACATTTCAAAAATAAAAATTGTAATCGTGTTGAAAATCACTCATATTCAAAAAAATTATTATTTGTAACACTGTAATAATTTAAAAAGTATTATTATATTTTTTAAAATTCTTACATAGTGTTATATGATGATGTAGTAGAATGTGATTTTAGAGAATAAGAGGGAAAAGACAAAAAAAAAGATAGTAATTAAGTTTGAAAAATTTTATACGGAAACGGATGGAAATGCTCTAAAGGCTGTTGTTACGTCATCTAACGAGCTGGCTATCGACAGTGAATTTTGCAGTTATTTTTTTGATTTGCTATTTTTTCAACCATTTTAAAAACGTTTTTAAATATTTAAAAAAGTTCATTGTAACTCACTAAAAAGCACTTTTTTTAATTATTAAATTGAAAAATACAATTAAATATCTTTGTTAATGGGGTTTATCATTTTTCAAACCTAAAGTGGTTTTAGTTGAATTGTTTTTTAACGGTAAGCGCCATATATACTAGCTAGCTAGGTCGCTCCAGGACAAAAAAGATAGCGCACATGAATTCCCCACCCAACCTCAAGAACCAGTCGAAGCTTGCACAATATCCCTGTTACCTAATTGTTTTTTCTCTACATATATATATATATGTATGAAAGTAATCAATTGAATGAATGGTTTGGCCTTGAAAGCTCGTTTAACAGATCACCATCATACTATGACTGAAGTTCCAAAGCAATAGAAGTTAAAACATGTCAATTTCTGCAGAGAGCAAAGAGACAGGAGATTTTGATTGCCATTCTATGCAGCATGCGGCGGCCAACATATAAAAGGATAGGTCTTAATTTAAACAACATCCAAAGGTCGGTTTGTTTGAAGAGAAAAAATGGAAGAGGAAATTAATTACGCCAGCAGGGCAAACCCAGTTGTCCAAAAAAATGATGTCCAGGCACACTGCATGTGGGTCAGGCATCCGTCTTTCCTTGGCTTAAACAAACAACCATGCATCCATCCATCACGCCAAGTATCGCCAACTGCATGCATGATCATGCACGCACCTGTCTACTCGCCTAGCTAGCTCGCACATCAATTTGTTAATAAATGGTGGCCACTTTAACAATGATCTATATGGCATTTTTCTTGCACACATCAACTATATATATATATATATATATATATATATATATATATACACTAAGAGTAATGTAACGTGCGAGGCACGTTGTCCTATAGTACTATAAAATAAATTAAAAAAAATATAAACATTTAGTGTAAAAAAAAAACTTAAACTAAATGAGAATAATACATTTTATTCAAGTTGCAAGCTAATAATTCAAACAATAATAAATTTAAATAAACTATAGATCCAAGCAAATTTGGGAAATAAAATATCATATTTAAAATCCATATTACAGTTTATTTCTTAAGACAAAATATAATTTTTTGTTTTCTATGCCATTAAAAAAAAATAAAAAAGAACAAATTCATTATCCATAAAATTACAAAACTCATAAGAGATCAAATCTGCGGTCCAAAAGTAAAACCCATTAACCATTTCAACATATCATTTAGAAACTGTATTACTATTAAAAGACAACACATGTACTCAAAAATAGCATAACTCACATCAAATATTCATTCCAAATTTAAAATAGCATGAACAATTTCAAAATAACTGCCCCATTCCCAAAGTTACATGTAGCCTCACACACCAAATCTTGTCTCCTGGCACACAGCCAGAAACACAAATTTTCTCAAATGTACCTTAGTTCTAGATAAAAAAAATTAAGCCTTCATTTATTATACCTTGCTTTCAACTAAAATAGAATAGATTTCTAAATTATACCTTGCTTTCAAGCGAAATAGATTACGCTTCAAAACTTTCATCCTGTTATCACAAGACAAATAAGTCGAAGTGACAAACTTAGAAAAAAAATAAAAGCATAAACCTAAACATTTCAAACTTAAAAAATAGAATCACCTCTTTTTTTCAAAAAAATTGTGGAAAAGTAACAATCACATAAAAATTTGAACAGAACCCAAACTATAATTCAAAGTCATTGCACACAAAAAAACCACTTAAATTAGATCAATTAAACTAAGCAAATGGTAGTATTTGAGAAGTTACCCAGCCTCATGTTAGTAATTTAGTACTGCTTTACAAGCTGAGAGCTTATACTGTGTAAATTAATAGAAAGTTTCTACTGGCAGCTTCTCAAAATACACAAATGCAACCAAATATACAAAAAAAAAAACATAGCAGTTTGTTTATCCAATAAAAGTTAAATAGAGGTCATGGACCTTTCAAAAAACAAACAAACCAAATTTGAGCAATTAAACCATAAAAATATGCAAAAAAAAAAAAACCAATCCAAAGTCCCTAAAAAAAAAACACCAAGTCAGATCAATTAAATTAAAAAATAACAAAACGAATAAAACAATGTCATACACAGTGACTCATTATTTTTTTTGATAAGTAGTCATTCACAATGACTCATGATCAAGCATTTGAAAACATAACTCCAACAAGAGTGCAACAAGTATTGAGTCAGTAGAACACAAAAATACAAGGAGCTCCTAGTTGCCGACCATTTAAAATCTAAAACTAAAATAGAGGATTTTCTAAATAAGACATAACAAAATAGAAGATGAAGTAAACAAAAAATTAACAAAACAGAAGACAAAAAATCAGACTTGAAGAAATAATAAAACATATTAATACCTTCAACCTAAGTAAATTTGAGTAGCTTCCAACAGCACCAAGATCACCACAATCTGAAGCAAAAATAGAGAAATATTTTTATTATAGGATTTTAAACGCAAAAAATAAGCACTGTAAAAAATAAGAGACCTGAATTTAAGAATCATATATTAAGAAAATGGAACAAAAATATTTATTAAGAGTGCACTTGCCTGCAGAATAAAACAAATCAAATTAGATATGAGTTTTTTTAATGTACAAAATGAGAGAAAGAAGAAGGAAAAAAAAATACTCTTTTTACAAGACTTTAAAAATTTTATTGATGTAAATAATGAAGAATAAGATAGCCTGCCCACCATCATTCACAATATATATGATAATATCTTGCATGTTTTTATTAAATCTTTTAATTGAGTTTTACGTTGAGAATGGAAGAGGCGCAAGCCGTAGAAGTTTTAATTGAGAATATGTGATGATAGTTACAGATTCATGATATATTTTAATCGGATTTATTGGTGTTTTTGTTTCTCATATTTATTATTTCACAGCTACCAATGAGACACTGACTATATTTAAGTTTATTTTGCACAGAGGAGTATAATGATATGTTCCAGGCATGCATTCCCAATACAAATGCTACATTAATGTCCTCATCAAGCGTACTTCCAAGAATCCTAAGATAAATGGCATTAATGTTACTGTGCGCAATTAAGTACAACGAATATTACACTGTGTGCATTCCCAATACAAATTTTGTAATAAACGGGAAATATATGCTATAATAAATGCGAAGAATAAACGAACGTGAATAGATGCATACATACGGAAATGTTGTGATGATGCCCATTCATTATTCAAGCTTTTAGTAGCTTTCTTTCACAGCAACCAATGACACAAATAAAAGGAATTTCATAGCGACACATATTGCTATTTTCTATTTGTTAATTTGGCTATATACAAATAAAAAAAAAACCAAAAAATCAATTAAGAAAAAAAAAACTCAACTAACATAAGAGAATGTAAAAATCAAACTTACATGACTTTGAGGTTAGAGAGGTTGATGAACTGTCATGGAATTGACCCTCTCAGCTTCTTGTTGCTTAACTGTCTGTATCATTATTTCAAACCATATCAAACATAATAATCATGTAGAAATAAAAATAAAAAAAATTCTAAATTTCTAAATTTTCCAGCTAGTCAAGAGAAAAATATACTGGTACTTACAAAAATCTGAGTGACTTCAACTTGGATAGGCAACAAAAGAAAAAAATTAAGAGCAAATCCAGCCGAGATATCCCATGAATACTTTTTTTCCTTCCTTGGTTATGCTATGAACAATACTTACTAACCTAAACAAATAAATGAATGAAAACTACCTCATCATTTTAACTATAACAATAATAATGACCACAGCTATAGCAGTATCATCAACAATAACAACATTAATAAAAGCACCAAGAACACAAAACTTAATTGTCTCTTGACCATAAGTTATGATGCCACCCACTATACATGTATAGCATATACAATAAATGTCCACCCTCAACTAAATGAAACCAATTTAAAATGCTTTCTTATCTAGTTTATGAAAAAAAAAATCATGCTCATTGAATCATATTATGTTCAAAACTTGCTAGATAACAATTTACATCTTAGTTTTCTTTTCCTTTATTTTTTAAATGGCAAAGTTAACAAATGTAGACATAAACATAAGATTTACATCCTGTAAATCATACACTACACAATTTACATCCTAGAAAACAAGTACTTGGTTCTTCTCCAAGTTAAATTCATATAACCCAAAATAACACAATCATCAAACGTAAACGTAAGATTTTGCTACCTTTAAAACCCAGATAAAATAGATCTTAAAGAAGTGAAGCAGACGATAACAAACCAAAAGGTAGGAAACCATCAGATGGCACTCTGATAGAAACACCTGCACAACACAAATTAAAATATATATACAAATTAAACCCAATACAATAAACCCCCAATTTGACTTGACCACAACCCTAAATCTACTATTCATAGAAACTTCAACCTCCTTAACTCACAGATTAGACCCAAAAAGAGAGAAAAAGAAAGAAGAAGAAAAATACAAAAATTGAAAAAACTTCATTCGTACATTAACCAGTGGGTAAAAAAAAATGAAGAAAATATTAACATTTGATAGTGGTTGATTCAATAGCCAGTAATGACGTACAAAATCGTAAACCCTTAATAATGGGGTCACCTTGACCACTTCCCAGATGCTCTAAGACCAAATGCATGCATGCAACCTTAAGTTTAGTTTGACAGTTACTGAAAATTAAAGAGAAATAATATATTTTCCACTTTTTTTTAGAATGCTTTCTATTTTGATTAGGGAAAAAGAAAAAGAAAAAGAAAAAGAAAAAAATCTCAAATATAAGTTGAAGCAAGCATGAGTAAATAAAGAGTTACCAACGTAATGGAGTATCCTAATGCCACATCGCTAAAATCCTCTACGTCAAGAGATTTTATGTACTTGAAAATTTGTATTAAGTATAGAACAAAGAAAATTTGTTAAATTGTAGGAGCAATCATTCCAAGAGTGCTAAACATTATAATCACAGTCTAACATATTCAATATAAAAAACTCTAAACTCTTAAGTTAAATAAAAAGGGAAGCCTAACAATTTTTTAAGTCTAAATAAATTATTTTTTGATAAGTAATAAAATTTTATTGAAATAAGGATGGGCATAGTTGATGACAAAATGAACATTCCAATATAAAAAATTTCAAATCACGAATCAAACCTTCTGATCTTCCTCATTCAAGAAGTCACACAATGCAGGGTGGCTCAGGAACTGCATCTAGAAATAAAACATATAAGTGGTGAAAATGTTTATATATATATATATATATATTGGCATGCCAATATCTTCTCTTATAAAAGAAATTATCAATCTTTCTACACCATATAAATGATCTAAACACTAAATCACTAAATGCATACATGTAGACTATTCCAAGTAATCCAGTTTTTTGGGGGGCATCAGTACCTAAAGTGCTGCATTATTTCCAATACGAGACCAATATACAATTTCTGACTTTCAACAATTAATCCCATTCAACATGTGAAAGGAGGTTAAGAAATCACTATTTTCTCTTACAAATAAAAGTAAGATATTGGATTATTTGGCATAACATATGCAGCAAAATTTAATAGAGATCATGTTTAAAATTTTTAGAAATCCGTGCAAGTTAAACGATGTAACAACCAAAGCAAAAACTCATGCAAATAAAATAGACATGAGGATTCATAACTCCTTAGAGGAAATAACCATGGAGATATGTTATTGGGGTAGATGATAGAAGATGAATTCTTGACTGAAAGATACCTCAAGCTGTAAATAAATTTTTGAAATGGCTTCCTTAAGTCTGCTCACCTGCACATTATATCATTAAATGGAAATGCAATAGGCATATGCAATCTATATGAAACTAATCAAAAGACTACAATTATCCAATAAAAACTAGTCATGTTTAAAATATAGGAAAGGCTTTATGTTAATGGTTTGGTTCACAATAATGGTTCTTGAAGAATTGGGAAGTTTTCCCATATCAATAAATAAATAACCAAGAAACTCGACATGGCTTACAGTTTGAATTGCTTAATGGAATTGAGCACAAAAGAGATTCTCGGCAAACATAATAGTTTCTCAACCCACTTGAACAAAATCATGCAATAATCCGAAAATCTATCAAGAAAATGATCAAGAATAATTTACCTTGTTATTCTCGCACGGGTTGAAGATGAAGAAGAAATGGAGATGGTGGAAGATCGAGAAGAGGAATTACCTTTGCTGCCTTCTACGATCGATTTCGGGTTGTGCTCGCGTGCGGCTAAGGGAGGGGCTGCGAAGCGGTTTTGACAATGGGGGTTCGGTCGCCGGAGTAGGGGGGAGCTACGGATGTGGTGGTGAAGCTAGGTGAACGACGGTGAAGTCTAAGTGTGGGTTGCTTGGAGGAGAAGCCGAACCCGTGCCCATTTCGGGTTGTGCTCGCGTGCGGCTAAGGGAGGGGCTGCGAAGCGGTTTTGACAGTGGGGGTTCGGTCACCGGAGCAGGGGGGAGCTACGGATGTGGTGGTGAGGCTAGTAGACCAGCGGTGAAGTCTAAGCGTGGGTTTCTTGGAGGAGAAGCCGAACCCCGTGCGAAACCCATCTCGGGTTGTGCTCGTGTGCTTATAAGGGAAGGGCTACGAAGGGGTTTTGACGGTAGGGATTCCGTTGTCGGAGTAGGGGGGAGCTGCGGATGTAGCGGTGAGGCTGGGTGGCCGGCGGTTGCTTGGAGGATAAGCCGAAGCCGTGTTGCGTGAAGAGAAAGGGCCAGGTGCTGTCGTGAAGAGAAAGAAGAGAGGGAATGATTATAGTCTTACACGAGAGGGGTAGAAGCGGAAACGAAAGTTAAACAATTAGACTGTTCATTACTGTTTAAATTAGGATAGATATTTTTTAAGTATAAAGATATATATATATATCTATATATATAAAGTCTATTTAACAGAATTTCTTATTTTAACGAATATGTTAAATATTTTTCTTATTTTCCCTTAAATCCCAATTACTCTGTTAACAAATTCCGTTAAATCCATTAACTCCATTCACCTGTCTATATTCATACAATCAACTCTATTAATCGTTTGTATTAGAACAAAGAAGTCTGGATTCATTTCGTTAAATGTATTCATGCAATTAAGAGGAATAGACATGAAGCATTAAGAGAATAACGGATAGATATTAAATCTTAAATTAAGAAAAATCTATCAATAAACACATGTATCCGCCAGTTCATGCGTCTAGTGGGATATGAGAGGTCTATCAATAAATACATGTATCCGCCAGTTCATGCGTCCAGTGGGATATGAGAGGTCATCTTTCCACTTTTCTGCATACAGTAAAATTAAATATTGTCGGTCCATTATTATATATATCGAAAAAAAGAGTAAGTAAATAAATAACTACGATGTTCATTATTATGTTTATACTATCAGTTTTATGAAGAAAGAAGAACAATAAATATGAAGCATCGAAAATCATGAAAATAATACTTTCAGAGCCACGCCTCTTCCTATTCACATATTCTCAACTACAACTTAATTAAAAAGGTCCAGAAGTTGAAAATGTTAAGACTGGGGTGTAGGGGCATCATCATATTTGCTACTGAATCCTAAATTACTATAAAAGCATGTCTCAATCAGCCATTTCATCTCAATTTCTTAATTTTTATTATTACTGATCCTCCAAATTCTCATTTCTTTGATTTGATTTGTTTTGTTTTGCAGTCGTGTTATGAGCAATGGGAGGACATTTCACTTAAAAGGGAGTATCATTGTAAGTTATTATTTGATGATTTCTTTTATAACTGCATTCCTAATTTTATATTTGTAAGCATATTTTATTATATATTGTTTTATGTTTGCTGATTATATATTGTTTTCTGGTTTTCAATCCCTCTTTTTTTTTTGATAGGACAATCATTCTATTTCGATTCTGAGTGCATGTTATATTATTTGTAAGCATCTATTTAATTAAATCGATACATGTTGTATTATTTGCGAGCTTACTTTCAAATAACAAAACAGATTTTGTTTATTCTTCTGTTTGGTCATTTATCTGATATGTTTATTTTTATTCTACAGGATAGTGCACTTAAAAGGGTGTTATCATGTTTTATTCCTAATTCTGTGTTATTATTTGAGTTTGTAAGTTTTATTCCCTGTTTTCAGATTTGATAGATTCTTATATTTTGTTATTTCTTAAAATCTGGCCATGGTTTTTGGTTTTGTTAATTTTTTTTAACTTCATCTTCTATTTTCTTCCATCAAATCCGAGATCATACTTTCAAATTTGTTTTGTTCCTTTTTCTGTGTCATTATTTTGCATGTTCTTATATTTATTTTTTTTATTAAAATGTAATTTAAAAATCAAACTGTAACTTCATCTTCTATTATTGTTGTTTTATTTTCAGGTTTTGGTTGGAGGGCTTTAAAGCTAAGCATTTCTTTCTTTCAACTTTGTAAGTACTTGTTTTAATTTAAGTACTCTGTTTCTTTGTTTGACTGTGGTTTCATGCCTTGATTTATTCATTGATGGTTTTAATTGTTTATTCATACTAACCAAGATGGTTAGAATCCACATACATAGTAATCCATCTCATTACAAGAGTATGGCTACAATATCTAATGCAAATGAAATACTATCAAAATAGGAACATGATATTTTTTTAATAGGTAAATAAACATAGCCCAAGTGTACAGAATGTGAATTGTGAAGTGAAACTATCGTTAAGTGAAACATGAAGTATTTGATTTTTTTTTTGTTTACTGTCATTTTATGCCTACCTTTATTCATCGATGGTTAAATTGTTTGTTTATATGGTTTAATTGTTTAAGATTTGTTTATGCTTCTTATTCATTTATCCATTGGCCTATGTATATGATTTTTTCATTTATATTTTTCAGAGACCTGACCCAAAAGACCGGATCACAATCCAAATTCTATAAAAATATAAACAAACAAACAAACCAATAGATAATTTAGATTACATCGAAAAGTTTTTGTCAAACTGACACAAGAAGAAAACAATCATATGGCAAATGGTTTACTTTGCTTAATGGTACAGCAGCCATGGTTTTTCTTTAATTGAGTTCATTAGTGAGGCCTCTTGCTTATGAAAGAACTTGGACAGAACCAAAATAAAGGATGAGATACCATCAAATGGAAGAGATGTAAATGTAAGGGAGTCTCTTTGAATGTACATCTTTTTATCAGTCTTCTGAATATATGTCTTATTGCATTAATTCAGTAATATTATGTTAAACTGATAGCACATTCAAATGAATCCTTCCTATGGTTTATGAAAGTTCTCTTTTCATGCCCATCATGTAGATTTTTTCATGTGATTGTGTTTTGGTTGGACCTATAAGATTTTGGATGCATTGACTTTGTAATAAATGCCTAGGAAAATATTGAAGAGTCGATTCATAGGACCACGGTTTCTTTGTGCCTTACTTGATTGGAAGCATATCTTCAGTTATTTTGGCTGTTGGAATCACTTTTCCTCATTATACATCAATATAAATTAACACATCATCGATCAAGTAAATAATATTGAAATATTTAAAAAAATATATAAATATTAAGTTTGTAACATATATTTAATAACATTCATTGAAAATATTTAATACAAAATCGAAATCGAGAAAGTTAGTCTAATTTAAGCTCTAATCGTTACTTCTATGGCTATACATTAGCATTGGTGTTAGCTTATTTAATAAACTTGAGATAAATCATAAAACCCAATTCCAAACAACCATTATCTATTTCAAAGTCTAATAAGAAAAAGTAAACCCATAATTTTCTTACAATCTAAGGCTCAAACCTTTTTACAATCCAGGGGCCCAAACTTGTGTTCATCTTAAGTTAGACAAGAGAAACCCATTATGAACAAAAAAAAAAAAAACTCTAAAATATTCAAATTGGTGAACTCTACAGAATTGGAATAGAAGAAATATAACTTTTTCATTAGGGTTAAGGTTCGGGTGAGGGGAATCTGAAAATAAAGTAATAAAGTGACCAATAAAGCCTCAAAGGCTTACTTACGGACAGGGGCTGAAAGCCTAAAACAAAACACAAAAAGGAACCATATAGGGAAAGCTCGCATTGCATAACAGATGACTGAAATTACCGAGAGGAAAGAGAGAAAATCTAACTGCGATCTGGGACAAGGCTGAATGGCGACATCCACTGGCCTGAACGGTGACGTCCACTAGGCATCTCTAGTCAAGGTGCGAGATGGAACGACTTGGATTTTCCGGAGAGATTGAGGTCTTTATTCCGAGGGTCTTCGGAGATTAAATCTGGATATTTTGTATATTAAATCTAAAGGTCTCGGGAAGGTTTTTTATAGACAATGAGAGGGAAATGTGCGATTTTGGGGTGCACAACCAGAGATGTTATTTTGAACTAGAAATGTTTTGATTCCGAGGAAAGGAGAAAGATGAATGAGAAAGCAGTGTTGCCAAGGGGCTTAAGGGTTAGGATTTCGGCAGGGGGGAAGAAGAGAAGATGAAGTGGTGCAGGCTGAATGCGATGGAACGCCGGGCATTCTTATTTATACCACGTACAAAACGACGTTGTTTTTACAATGGGTAATATAAAAGAGAATGGGCTTGGCCCAACCCAACAGTCAAAAATGGGTCCAACAAATTAAAAATAAAATAAATATACGCAAAAAGCCCATAAAAATAACATAGTAATATAAAATAAATAGTCAATAAATATAATTAATATATTATATATGAAACAAATAATATATGAAACGAGTACAATAAAACTATAGGCTATATTTATTTATGAAATTATTTTATTATTGTTACTAATACTCTTTTTTATAATATATATAAAAGTGTAATTATTTATCATTTATTTAATTATGAGTAAATATCAAATTTTTGTTAAAAACTACATTCATTTATTTAAAAATATTATATTATTAATAAAAATTTATTTCTAAATAAAAATAATATTAATTTTTAAAAATAATTGTATAATTATATTAGGCAAACGTGCTTTGCACATTACTTTTACCTAGTGTATATATATATATTCCTTGTGTGTTAATTAAGTAGCTTACTAAATACAAAATTAAATATTGATATTAGATAAAATAATGATTATTCTGCAAACTAATTTTAATAGATAATTCATAAGAAATCACAGAAAACAATTGCCTAAAATATAGAGAAAACATCTCCGAAATTCGACCGAATATTATGAAATCAAACAATGTCAAAAATTAGTCTACAAGTCGGACAGTATAGCCAAAAATCGTCTGTAAAAAGAATTTGTTAAAATTAGCAAAATTCCAAAAATCATGTCATAATGAAATATAGAATAAAAAAAGCAATATACCAAAAATCTGGCCCAAATCGGATTCAGAATCGACGACAAATGAAATATTACCAAAAATTAAAAAAAAACTAAAAATAGGCATTCGAAAGAGAAAACAATAGAATTTGAGGTAAAAAACGATGCACACCAAGCATATCTGGGTGGCCACGATATGCGCGCCAAAAAAAAATTTCTGATTTGAGGTTTTATGCGTGATTCCAAAAATTGTAGCCAAAATTATGGTAAAAATACTGAAACGAGTCCAAAACCGTCCCACTTAGGAAAAGATCACGATCACTTACCACTTTTACGTTAATTTGCAAATTCATGGTATCTCAGTACCATCAATGTGCAATATGACAGCTCAGTTTCATCTGACTCAAATCTTCTTACATCAAATTTCTACTAAAAACAAAATTTCATCCAAAAATATAACAAAGATGAATAGTACTAAAATTAAAAATTTCCTCTATCCTTTTATGTTTGTGTTTTTAATTTTTTTAATAAATCATGTGGTACTATATTACGATGTCACATTAAAATGTAAATTCAGGAGTGATATAAATTATGGGACATGTATAGTAGTATTACTTAAAATAAATTGGGGATTTAACATGAGATGGATATATAAATAACACTACCGCTAGATTATCTCGTTTCACTATGAGAAATTTTATTTTTAGTGACGAAATTTGTTAGGGACAAATAAAATTTCATCCCTAAAAGTGATTTTTAGAGATGAATTTTAAATTTCATCCCAAATGTTGGAGGAGTTTTAAAATCTGTTCAAATGGACAAATATCAGTTCAAACAATATATTTGGTGACTAAAAAAATCATAACAAAAATAAAGAACCATTCGGATAGATAATTCTTTGTCTGAACGACATATTAGGAGGGAAACGTGGTGGGAAACTTGTAAAACCGTCTGGATAGAAAAATTACTGTTCAGACGGCAAACAAGTTTGAAAATTAGATTTTAATTGTTCATCATCATTAATTTTTGCATATATACATCCATCAATTTGATTTATCATTTTCAAAATAGAAAAATGTGTTTATATTACATATTATGTTTTATGGAGCGTTTAAAACATTTACGAATGCACAAATTAATTTTATGTAATTAATTTCAAAATGTTATCTATTTCATCACAAACAGTAAATAAAATGAGAAAAGTAATGAGTAAACATTGTTTTGAACACACCAAAAAAAAAAACAATTTAATTACATCCCAAAATAAGAAACATTGTTTAATACAACATATAAAGTAAAACCCAAAATAAAAATACGCCTACTGTTTTGGTATCAAATCTATATCCTCTTGCATATATTTGATCTGTGTTTCTATATCATCTATCTTCTTCATGATGCAGTCTTCAGCTTCTGCTACCATGCGTCTTGCCACTCTCTCCACCACACTTTTCACTACTGTCTTCAACTGCTTTAGTGTAAATCCAGTGAGCTGGCTCTGAGCAGTCCGGATGGTAATACTGGTAGTGGCATCAGTCAACTCTGGAGTTCTTGCATAGAGGTGCCCCTTACTCTTGTTGATAGATATCTTGTTGAGAGCCACCATCTATAGTTTTTTTTTCTCATTCATCCGCTCTGTAACTCTAGTTCGGAGTAAGAGGCCAGATATCTTCAGTTTAAATGGTAGACTGTCTTCACTCCCATATTGTGACTTATATCTAATGCGACATAAAATATACAGTGCTAGATCAATCGAGTCCCCTACATTACTCGCACCAGAGGTCGTGTCCAATCCATCTAGAAATTTGTCTTGTACTTTTTCAGGTCCATGTTGTACCCGACTATCAGATTCAACATTCTGAAGAATGAACTACAATTGACCTATTAGATCACCTTCCCGCCATCATATGCAGAGCCTCAAGATGTCACAGTAGCACACATACCTAATATTCTGTGAAACCATCATCAAGTACATACTTCTCATTGCTATCAATCTATGGATCGCCAGCCAACTCTTTGTCAGTCCATGATGCCATCGGCGATGGGGATCTGGCCTCCGTGTCTGCCTTGACAAATCTTGTCGCTACTATGGACAAATGAAGATATGCATCTGCCACGCGCGAGATGTCTAGATAGATTCTCTAGAATCACTTGAGGAGAGAAGGTGATTTTGACTCCCAGCACTATCGGTACGTAATGGTAGATATCTTCATGCTGCTCTCCCAATGCACGGTAGAACTTGCATGCCATATTAGGATATGCAATCCCTTCCTGCCAATAGATCGGAGCTCATCCTTACTTCGTGAAGATTTGGTGGATGATGTGTCCCTCCCATTCCAGCTCCCTAAAGTCAACCAAGGTGACAGGCCGCTTTACAAGAATAGACCTGTCAATATGAGCAGCGGCAAGAAGAGTAAGGGCCATTGGAGTAGTAGAATTGGAGCCAATGGGTGGAGGTGTGCTGCTACTCCTAATCATCTGGTCTCTCCCACACTTTTGACCTCTGCCTACCATCTGAATACAGTTCAACAAACAAGCAATGGAAGAAGTTAAACAAGTTTTATCAAATCCAAAAAATCTGAATGAAACCAAAATCATACAAACTGTTTTGTTTGATATTTACTCGTTCGAATGGAAAATAACTCGTCTGGACAAGTAAAATTCTTGTTCGAATGCGTAGAGGTCATCTTCTACGTCTCGTTCGAACTGGAGTTATTTTCATCCGAACGGAAACCCTTACGAAGAGAAATGGCCGAGTTGACTCGGCCATTACTTTTTTCAACAAAAATCATATCTATTTGGACCAAATCAACCCTAGTATGACTCCTAAAGGTCCAAAATAATGCATACTTGGGAAAAAACAAGAAAAACAATGAAAAATGGGTTGGATTCAATTTGAAATCTAACACCTACAAAATGGTTGTTCATAGCCTATTTTCAACCAATAGGAGAAGTTAAAGGGACCATCCCAAAGTTTTGAATTCCGTTCTGGTAACCGTTTCGGTTAAGGCATTAGAATGGAATATTTCGGTACTAGTCTACTCCAAAGTGTCGTTTCGAGATAGACATTATATGAACAAATTTTATATATAATAATTATATTCCAAAATAAACATACAAATTTTAAAAGCATATATGTCTAATAAACTTAATAATATTTCTCAATGGTCAATTCAAGTCTTAAATACACATATTTATAAAATCTAATACAATATCCTAACTTAAGTCAAACAAAGTTGAGAAGGAAGAGATAATCATAAATCAATGACCTATGTTTATGAAATGTTGATTGGTTGTGTTAAACAAGAAAAAAACTCTATATAAATATAAGAACCATGCAGCAAGAGTCTTAATAATACTAAACAAATAATATTTCAAGAAGAATTTCAAGTTTTTTTTTTTTAACAATGGCAATCAGAGTGTAAATCATTATATCTAATATACAAATCACAAAGTGCAATTTCAAATTTTCAAGCTTCTTTTTTTAACAATTTTAGTCAAAGTGTAAATCTAATGACTAATATAAAAACTACAAAGTGTAAATTAAAAAAACAAATGGAAATGAACTGTGAACGTGTGATTTCAAGCTTCTTTTTTTTGACAAGAATTTCAATTTCAAAATACAAATTAAAAATGTTGTAGATTTACATCTAAAAATCTAATAAAGACTAATAAATAAAAGTAATAGTTTAAATTGTAAAATGAAATAAGAAATTAGGAATCAAACTAACTGATACACACAGTGGCGTTAAAACTTAAAAAGGGGATCTGTGATTTGATTTTGGCCGATTGGCGTCGTCAACTTGTCGGAGGCTTGGAAGTCAGAGCTGCACCTTGGCTATGGAGGTGGCGCTATTGTGAAGAAAAGAGTTGTGGCAGTGTGAGTGTGGCTCGTCAATGGAGATAAACTCGCTAGCCATTGGACTCTAGACTGGAGGCTACGATACTTTGAAGTTTGATTTCGTAAATAGGGGAGAAATGACTAATGAGAATTGGGAGATGAGGTAAGGAGTATAACTAAAGGGTCTGGTAGGCTGGTATAATTACAAAAATAAAAAAGGGAATTTGGGTATTTACAAAATAACCAAGTATTTGATTTCGGACCGGAATTACAATTCCGCCCGAAACACCAAATTCCATTCGGAAAAACTAGAATTTGATCTGATACAGAATATAGTAGCTAACCATTTCGAGAATTGTTCTGGAACGACAAATTTCGACTGTTTCATTTGAAACGACACGAAATTTAAAACTTTGGACCATACCTTCTATATTTCATTGTAGAGGATGTGTGCGGCGAGTTCTAGGGAGATTCACATTCAAAACTGAGTGGTTTTATGGAATATCTCGTTCGTTACAAAAATGAACCGTTCAGCAAGGTCTGAGTATTATATACCTTGACTTTCGTTCGAACAAGCAAGTGTTCATCTGGACGTGTATAGTAACCGTTGGACGTGTATAGTAACCTTTAGAAGTGTTCGGACGGATATTTGTAATAGAATATTGAGACCCGATCCTTTCTTACTTGTCCGAACGTGTAGGGTAACAATTCTAATAGATAGGGTATCTCTTCGAAATAAAATTGGAGAGCTTGGGGTTTAAGCATATCACTATCAGTTCGGGTGGTTGTGATGATATTATTAAGTACTATACGACACTAATAATATTATAAAGTATTTAGTAAAAAAAGAACTAAAATCTTTAATATAATATACCTATACTATACATAACACTAAGATGATAGTGTTATATATAATAAGTATATATCAATTACTTATACTTGGTATATATAAAATACTTTGTATATACTAGTATAGATTAGTTAGTATATAAATATTATACTATTTACACGTAGTATTTAGTATATATTAACTAAATACTTGTATAGATTACTTAGTATATTTGTAGTGTCATCATTTGTTCTTCAGTATATATAAGTTAATATATATATATATATATATATATATGCGAATAGTATTACTAATCGAATAATATATACCAATACAATAATAATTAAACATTACTTAGTAAATTAGTATTATAATGCTAATATAACTCTATAAGATGATATAATTTTAATAATATATTGCATTACTTAGTACATGCCTATTATAATAATGATATAATATTACTAATATGTTACTTAGTATATTAATATTAAGTACCTGTTCGAATAGTAATCTACTATAGTTCGAACATACTTTATCTCGTAGTTTGTTTTTGAAACTTTGAGGAAAATTTCAAACCAAATACTCAGGAGATTTATACATCATAACGGCAATACATTCGTTCAAACAGTAAATTCTCATAATATGCTTAGAATATTGTATCTGAACATAAAAATATACCCATCCGAATGTCAAAAGTTGAAATAAATTTCTCGTGAAAAAATAAAGCGACAATTTGAAATTTTCGCGTTCGGATAGATAAATTTTTCGTCCAAACGTTACTTCTTAGATTTAAACACCCGACTTTATAGTTCATTTTTACGCGAGACTGAGCTATTTTTGAGAGAGGGAGATTGAGAGAGAGGCAGAGAACAGTTATGGATTGTAGGAGAATTCTTGGATGAGGGTGAATAAAGATTCTTGAGAGAGAAAACGTAAATTTGATTTCTCAACACTTTTTTTTGTGGATTTCAAGTTCTATTATTATTTTCCATCATTAAAATTGATTGGGGGTTTTCTCATATTGTGATTTCTGATTGTGGACAGTGTTGTCGAATTGGATTTCGAGTTAGAAGTGCAAAAATTGAGGATAGATTTCTAATTATTAGGATTTAGAGATTAGAGATTTTACCATATTTGGGGTGATTTTATATAGAGTTTAGATATTTCTCTATTTGGGGGTTTTATTATAGAACATTACTAGGGAACATCTACACTCATCACACTCACCCTCAAATGAACAGTACATGTTTCTGTTCATGTGAGGGTGGATGCGATGAATGTGGATAATCCCAATCATTTTTGTTTATTATATTACTCATTCCAAGCATTATTTGTTTATTTGGACATTTGTTGATTGGGGTTCAGAATTGGTATTGGTATTCTGTCTACACGATTCTCGTTCAAATAGAACTGTTCCTGTCTAAATGAAGGTTGGGTTTCTTTGAGTCCCATTTAGACGTTAAAATTTAGGTTCGAAAGGAGAATTGTGTAGTCAAAATCCCATTGTTAATAATATATATTGTTTGTTATTGATAATCTTGTAACTTATTTTACAATTATAGTTGGATGTTAGACTTAATTTAATATTATATTGAAGTTTAGACCCGTTCAAAAGTTGTGGCCAAATATTCTCTTTAAATATGATTGGATAACTTTTGAATTGTCCAAAGTGGACAATTTGAATTTTTATCATCTATATGGTAGATATATTCAATCAATGCTCTTATGTTAGTTTATAAAATTTTGGTGTGTATTTTCTAACATTTTTCATGTTTGCAGTATTATGACTGGCATACTTGGAGAATATTAGGAAAATACTACTGAAATTTTGACTAACATTAAAGTTTTAGATAGAGTATATATGCGATATAGATGATAGTCTCTTGAATAGGATAAGACTAACTACCTTATCAAAGTAGTGCTATGGAGATATCAAGCTATTATTATTGATAATGTTTATGTGATGAATTATGTTTTTTTAATAGATAGTAGACGAATAACGAAACTACAATAGATAAAAGTTGGATGTTATTGGAAAATAGACTTGAGCGAGACTATAAGAAGTATGCACGGGAGGTGAAATTTCTCATAAAATTTGCTAGAGACAATACTGACAGTTGGGATTTTTAAAAGAAATCTATACAAGAAGTGCAAAAACTTGAGTTATTTAAACTTGGTAGTAATAGAGTCCCATTTGTTCGTTAATGTGATAGATCCTAAATACTCGCATTGGGTTCTGCATGGTGAACCATTTCCTATAGGATTTAGATTTGTGAGTCATTCAAATTGGATGGAGGAAACTGGTGCCGAGATCGATATGGACGATACAAATGTGACCATTTCTGTGATAGTGATGATAATAGAGAAGATATGACGAAGATGTTAGGGGATATTGGCGTATGCATGTTTGGGGTTCAAGATGGAGAATGAACATTTTCACAATCTTTTGAGAAAAACGAGAACTTTGCAAAACTATGAAAGGATGCACAACAACAACTATATGAAAGGTGTACCCATCATTACAAGTTGTCATTCACGGTGAAGTTGCTATATATCATGTCAATATGCCTTATTTCTGCAAAAGTCATTAACATGTTACTAGAGTTATTTAAAGAGGTTCTTCCGCAAGATAACGTGGTACCTCGTAACTTTTACGAGGCGAAGAAATTGAAGTGGATTGAGATTTGATTATAATATTACCCACACATGTAAAAATGGTTGTTTACTTTTCTGGGAGCAATATGCATAATTTGATTCATATCCAGTGTGTCATGAGTCAAGATGGATGTCAGATAAACGTAATGTACCAAATAAAGTGTTAAAACATTTTTTGTTGATCCTTCAATTTTAACGGTTCTTTACTTCTCGAGTGATTGTGAAGGATATGACTTGGGCATAATGCAGAAAAATCTTGAAATAATCAATTTCTCTTACATCCGGTAAATTTCTTACAATGAAAAAAGTTTGATAAAAAGTATCCATGATTTGCCGAAAAGCCTCAAAATGCACACCTCGAGTTAGTAACTGATAGTTTTAATCCATTCAGCAATATGAACACTTCTCACAGTACTTGGCCTATGATATTAATGCCTTATAATTTTTTTATCTTGGAATTATATGAAAGATCCTTATTTCATGATGGCTATATTGATCTCAGGGTTGAGGTCACCAAGAAACAACATAGATGTATATCTGTAGCCATTGATAGTAGAGTTGAATGAGTTATGGGAACAAGGTATGACTATGTATGATGAGACTTTGTCGCGGGAATTTAAAATGCATGTTGTAGTCTTATAGACAATAAATGATTTTTTAGCATATAAAAACTTATCTGGGTGGAGCACAAAAGGTAAAATGGGTTGTTCTATTTGCAACAAAGATACACAATCTTAATGATTAACAAATTGGCAAAAATTATATTTCATGGGATATCGTCTATATTTACCTAATAATCATAGATGCCGTTCGAACAGAGTAATGTTTTATGGGAAGGCTTAGCGGAGGAAACCCGATGCAGTGGAATTCAATTGAATGAAAAAAGTATTTTTTTCGAATTGCTATATTGGTCTATGTTGACACTCTGGCATAATTTATGCGTCATGCACATTGAGAAAAACATATGTGAAAATATTTGGGAACTCTGATGTTAATAGAAGGGAATACAAAAGATACAGTTAACTCTCGTAAAAATTTAAAAGAGTTGAGAATAAGACTGGAGTTGCATTTACAAGATAATGGATATCGAGACTACATGTCCATCGAATGATATATACTATCAAGCGATGAGAGAAAGAAATTTCGTGACTAGTTCTTGACAATCAAATTACTTGATGGGTATGCTTCAAACATGTCAAGATGTATATAAACACATGACTGGAAGATAACTGGTCTTAAAAGTCACAACTATCATGTATTTCTACAGTACTTGTTGGCAGTTGGTGTGCGTGGAAAGTTTACTTGAGGTGTTCGTACAGCTCACAAAGTTATGGGTATTTTTCAGGGGCATTTGTAATAGGACTTTACAAGTTAATACATTGTTAAATAGAAGCCAACATTACAATGATATTGTGCAAACTAGAAAGTTTGTACTCGCCCTCATTTTTTAATGTAATGGTTCATTTGGCTCTTCACCTACCTCGTGAAGTTTTAGTTGTTGGCCCGATTCAATATAGGTAGATATATCCTATTGAATAATTTCTAGAAAAACTTAAGCGAACTGTGAAAAATAAGGCTTATCCGGAAGGTTTGATTGCAGAGTCCTATATTAATAACGAATGACATACTTTTTGTTCAATGTATTTCTGTGAGGTTGATACCAGATTTATGAGATCGGATCAAAATTATTAAAGTGAATAAATGTGTGTCTCATCATAATTTTCTGTATTTTTTCAAATCGTACATCTAATGGATGCATAGGGAGGCTACGACTTGTGTGGACGAGATTTTGATAGAACTATATGGTATGTCCTGAATACTTGTGAAAAAATTGAGCACTATTTAAAAATAGTAATGAATTTACGTATCAATCAAGTTTTGCATATACCAACCATATGAATATAGTATTTTCGTAAAAATTAATATTTCACATGAAAATACGCAATGAAAATTTACAACTACTTCACTCTGGTGGTGTATCTGACGTAGAAAAGAAGCATGAAGATGAGTTGTATTGTGGTTTGAACATACGATATTATTAAAAATTAATATGGATTCTATCGATATTTAATATTATACTAAATACGTTTATTGATGTAGGTTCTATCAAAATATTTTTAAATTTTTAATAAGATCTCATTAGAACTTCATGCATTGACATGTGGTCTAGGAGAGCAGGCCATCCAATACTCGGGGTGTTTGGTGCGTGTATATAAATTTCATACATGTGACAGATAATGATACAGAAAAACTTAGAATTGTGGGGTTGCAATCGAAGGGAGCCATGGGGATGATAACATTGGCTAATCTTCTACAACATTGTAGAAGATATTATAGGGTTAAAGTGTGCGAGGGGTTATATTGTTTGGTTGTTTAGATATATTTGGTGGGATGTTTTAAATCATAGGGTAAGAGTGCGTAAATGAAAATCTCGTTAGTGTGAAAATATCCTGGACTT
Source organism: Platycarya strobilacea (assembly GCA_036898215.1). NCBI lineage: Eukaryota > Viridiplantae > Streptophyta > Magnoliopsida > Fagales > Juglandaceae > Platycarya > Platycarya strobilacea. The sequence continues at coordinate 10,830,476 of CM072545.1, forward strand.
GGTATGGCAGCGATCCTTTCATTCTTTCATGCCAAGTGAATCAAGTTTTTATTTATTTATATGATCTAGAATATGGAAACCCGTGGCAAGTAGTGGATAAGTTTGCACCAAAAAATGTATATGATTACATTCCAGAGGTAGATAAACCACATGAAAATTTTGATGGTTCAACAAATGAAAAAACATATCAAGAAAACGAACTAGGGATCAATCTATTTGTTGACCTAAATCAATATGACATAGTCCCACTACAAGAGAAGATGTTGCACCAGAAGTGGTTGATGGTGGAATGTCGGAAGAACATGGATCTACTCACGTGTCTAGTGAGGATGAAAGAGATTGGTCTAGCAAAACTGATAGTAAATGAATTAAAATATTTGTGTAAATATAAATCTTATATTCTATATTTAATTCATTACAATTTCAAATAAATATGTCTCTCAAATGTAAAGCAGTGCGTGCGCCATCGCTAACCCCACCTATTGTCGACTCCACTACACGTGATTCACCTGTAATCAACAGTGGGCCAACATCACCAGACCTAAAACTAGTTATTTTGTCAAATTATGGTACTTAACACATGAGTTAAAATATATTTATCAAATTATATACATTTGTTTTAATTACTATACATGTAACTGTTGTATGCCAACGTCGAGGGCGAGGCACTATGAGAGATGTCTGCATAGAGAAAGTAAGAAAAATAAGTAAAATTAAAGTTGATATATTAGAGGGTCACATCAATGGGTACAATGATTCACAAGCCTAGCATTCTACTTATGTAGGTATCCTCACTCCCACGTATGCTCCGATATTAGCAGCCTACTAGGTTAACGTTTTCAAAGATGTAAAAGATCACATAAAAATCGTTGTATGGTAATAAGCTACATCCCAAGAAACTAAATTTAAATTAAATTTAAAGATAATTTTATTTATAATAATTACTTATAATTTCTTTTCAATGACGAGTTTGATCTTGATTTTAATCGGCGAGAGTATCGAAAAACAGTTGAGGAACTGATGTCGAATGTATTCTGGAGGTACAAAACTTGGTGCCATGAACACTACGCCAGGTTCAAGACTATGGCAGAGATGTGCCAAAATCTATTCCAAACACTACCACCCGTCGAGTGGGAGAAGGTTTGTGATTTATTTGAAAATCCTGCTTATAAGGTAATATCGTATTTATCTTTTATTTATAGAAAATGACAGATATATTAGAATTTGAAACTTATAATATATATATTTTTAGTAACGGAGAACTGTGAACAAAGTAAATAAATCAAATTTAAAGATACACTATCGTACAGGTTCTCGGTCTTTTCATCGTTTACACAAAAAAATGGTCAGTACTACTAGTTTCGATCTCATATTAGAATATGCACTTCTCTCATTCAAGTTCTAATATAGTTTTTATTTTGCAACAAACTGAAAGTTCTAGTGACTTTGATCTAACCCAATTTTATGCTAAAGCACATAAATATCGTGACAGTGCTTAGACCAGTCCCGAAACTGAGTTAAATTATGTAAGTTTAGCATATTAAGTCAAATATAATACAATATTATTATTATTTATACTAACTTTTTTTTGTAGAAAAATATGAAATATTTGAAGCTACTGTGGATTTATTCGATGAATCATTTGTCAACGATGCTCAGATCCTATCTGGAATTCTTAGATCACGTTTTGGATATTTGAGGGGTTTAGGACATTGTGTGAAGCCATTCTCAAGTTCATTATCATTTTCTAAGGCTATATCTAATTAAGATAATACTAAAGAGTTAGAGGTATCATAACTTGAGATAGAATGATTGAGATCCAATAAACAAGAGTTACTTAACAAATTAGGTAATACATCGAAGTTAAAAACAAGAATAGAAGAGAGATTAGAGTCAAGAACTTGAACAATATTTGAAAAATGGCAGAGGATGTCCCAAAACTTTAAGTCACCACCACGATCTTAAATTTTTTTTTTATTAATTGTACTTTTATTATTCTGTTCAACAATAATATTTGAACAAATCTGATGTATAAATTACATTTTTCTTATAATGGTAATGCCTTTTTAATTAAATGTTAATATGTGTAACAATATTGTTTGAACAGAAAAACTATTGTTCGAACGGTACATTACGATTTAAAAATTCATCCAAACGAAAAAGAGTCAATTTGTACACTATTCGAACAACACGGAAATTCATTCGAACTAGAATAATTCCAATTAATTTATTTGTTTGAACAAAGAAGCTCTATTTGGATGCTGACGTCGTTCGGATGTAGTTCGGGCATGACAATCTGTTTGAATAAAAAAATTTGTCTGTTTGAAAGGTGTGTGTTAGTTCTAACAAACAAAATTTTCATTCGAACTAGTTTTTGAGATAAAAAAATTTCGTCTCAAATAAAAAACGTCTTAATGGATTCGGACGGGCAAGTGAGATTTCGTCTCTAAAAATAATTTTTAGAAACAAAATTTAATTTTCATCTCTAACAACTGTTTGAGTCAATTTTTTGATATAAATTCGGGACAAAATATTTTAGATTAAAAAATGAACTTTTTGGGAATGAATTTGTCTCAAAAAATCCATTCTCTTGTAGTGTTTACAACTCGTTTCATAATCAACTAATATAAACATGCATGCATTGCACACTACAACACATCAATCTTTTTGTGCCAACTTTTAGTAGTCGCAAAAAGCCTCAAAATCGTAACAAAAATCATTTGTTGTTTTTTGAGAATCACGAATTAACTGCGGCAATTTAGGCGTGACATAAAGATCATTTTTCGTCGCAATTGTTCCTCTGCAAATATTAGGTGCTATTTGCTGTGATTTAGAGATTTTTTGCCACGAGTTGAGGTCGTCGTAAATAGTGTCAAAATTTTTAAAAAAAATATAATTGGCTAATAAAAAGCCGAAAATGGCCCGGTACAAAATCAAAATACATATATGCAATTAAACATAATTACGAAATTCTTTTACATAAAGCTTGATAGAAAACACAAAAATTAAAAATACAATTGCCTAAATATAAAACAAAGTATATAACTTTTTACAATTGTCTAAATCCTATTTGTACTTAAAAATACAAAAAAAAATGCTTCTACAATTGAAATAAACTAATTAGAGCTGCCAAATTGAAAAAGTAGTCCAAGTCTTTGGTGCAAATTAAAAGGACGAAACTGTATTGTTTGGAGCATTTAAACAACATTCACTAAGTTACAAATGAATGTTACACACCAATGCAGACAGCTACAAATTTACTCCAAGTTTTGCTAGTAGATGGTTAGGGAAAGCAAATTTTAAAGCATAAATCATGAAAAAATGATGCAGCCAAGCCTGAAGGACTTGTACTTATAGAGGCTATATCTATTTTTCCAACCACCCACCACGTTTTTCCCTGTAAAATTTCAATGAATATCAATCCAGCTAAGGCTCCAGGGCAAGAATAAAACAACCAAAGAACAAGCCGATTTGGGGTAAGTTGAATTACAAAAGACCACACAACTGGAGGTATCATGATTGATTGGGCATTTTCTAAACTTTTCTAAGACCAATCTGTCATATGAGCATCAATTACAACTAATTTTAATCATTTTCTCTTATCATTACTTTAGGGATATATTTTAGACAAATGTTTTGGCTGGACTAGCTATATATTTTTTATTGAATAAATTGGTACGTAAAAATATCTTATACATCGCTCCACATTCAAAGCATGTCTTTAGTAATTAATATATTACACAAATCATTAGTAATTTGTTCTGGATTGTGGAAAGGGAATAAAAACTTCTACCTTTGGTTAAGTGTGAAAATTACAGGAACCCAAAATCAAGCACAAATTATGGTTAATACAATCTGATCTGAAGACTACTCTATTGTCCTTTGATTCAAATCAGACTTATGTTGGTGCGAAGTCCCACTTACACAATTGAAAACAACCAAATTGGAATCAAATATACCAGATTCAATTTCTTAAAGCATGCATTCAAATTTTGTGTCCCAGTGGTATAATACTTCTAATATAAACGACAAGATGCCAAACAAGATTGGAAATGAGAGCTGGTAGAAAACTTTTCCTCTAATTAGCACTGTAATTAATTTTTACCTAATGGTGTTGTGTGACTTTTGCACCAAAAGACAAAATTGATTTTGGGGTACTTCTTAGAAAAAAACTTATCAAGGAACATAAGACAACAAAATCAAATTGACATGAAAACCGAAAAAAAAACAAAAATTTGAAAAAAATAACAAATGACTCTAACCTCAAATTAGAAGAAAAAATCTTTGGAGACTATCAATTTCAATACCCATGAGCACATGATAGAAATAGAGATATTTTACTTAAAATCAATTTTAAAACCCACGACAAGATGTCAAATAGAAACAATTTTCCAACATACCAATCATCTCCTTAACAACGTTTATTTGTGGACTAAGAGCTACAATTTGCTATTAAGCAGGCAAAAATTGATTGTAAGATCGCCAAATTACTCTGCGTTCCCTCGACAATGGTGGAATCATCGAGGATTATGACTTCAATCGGAACATTAATATGATAGAAGCAATATCCAAGAAAGTGATTAAGAGAATCGCAAGCAAGTCCCCATACAAAGTGCACAAACCTAACAAAAATCTAAGCCTTTCACATTACCAGGGAAGGAACTCACGAGAGAGAAGTTTGTGTGAAACGGACTTTGATTTGGGGGGAAACTCCAGAAAATCGACATCGGCGTCTGTTTATGGGGATGAAAAATCCTTCGACAAATGACAGAGATGAAATGAAGATGTAACTCAATGGGCTTCAAGGGTGGCAGATTGAGACTAAGGAATGGTGACTTATGTAACTGGGAGGCCGATGGTGAAGTGGTGAAGAGGTGGTGGCCGGTGGTGGAGTGACGTCGGCGCTGGTGCACTTATAGGCCATGGCATAGGAGATGCGCGTGGGGGTGAATGACAGCATGGGTTGGACTGAAAACAGAGAGGGGTGGTCGCGGATAGGTAGGGAAGACCGTGAAAGGGGCGGTAATAGCCACGGCCGTATACGGCGGCGCTGGGTGGAGAGGGGACAAAACGGAAAAGAGAAGAGGAAGGGGGGTCACGCGGGCTGGGGGGAAAACTAGGAAAAAAGATTTTTAAAAAAATTAAAAAAAAAAAAGAAGGAAAGAAGAAAAGAAAAAGAAAAAAACAAAAACAAAAAGAAAAAGAAAAAAGAGAGAAGGAAAAAGAAATGAAGACTAATTATAAATAGAGTACAATAAAATAAATTAAAAATCAAATGAAAACACTTCAATACAATATAAATAAAATATTTAAAACCCAACAATAAACTAATTTAATTTAAAGAAAAATTTAAATATAAAATACTAATTAATATTAAAACGTACTTTTGCTTTAATTTGCGATAGAATTTGACTTTTGATTAGAAAAAATGTAACAAATGCCATTATTTGTAGCAGAATTTGACTCCGACTAGAAAATGCAGTAAATACCACTGTTTGCGACATAATTTAACTCCCGACTGAAAAAAAAAATGTAGTAAAAAGTCTTATATATTATAGTGACATGCCACTTCATTAAAAGGAATCCCAATTTTACAAGACTATCAATATAATTCCTTAGCTTTATTATAGTTTATATAGAATTGTAAGCAGATCTAGGTGTGAGTTAACAATAAAATTCTTTATAAGATGATAATAAATATTACATGATCAGCAACGTCGTCCTACGTAGTACAAATAAATATAGTAGCGCATGAGAAGTGTTACGTTCAAAGAAATTTCATAAAATTAAGTAAATTGCTTAAATTGATATATATATATATATAATATGTTAAATCTATTTTATAATTTTCTAACTTGATATACTATAACAAATCACATCAATTTAATTGTACAAATCTTACATTATATATATATGTATAAATCTTTCGGCCTTGAGCATTTTGGATTAATATAAATAGAATGAGATGAGAATTTTATGAATAATAATATTAAAATAGTTTATAAATAGAAATGAGATAGTTTTTTATCGGTAAAAAAACTAGTATTGAGATAGTTTCAATTGAGTATTTTTTAGATTTTAGGAAAGAAGAGAGAAAAAATTGAATAAAAGATTATAAAATTTGTAAGAATATAATTTTATAATATAATTTTTATTTAAAAATTTGTAAAAAATGAAATTATCTTTTATTTAAAATTTTGAAAAAGCTGTACTAATACTTAGTTTGACAATTTTATTTTTAAATTATGTTCAAAAATAAGATAAAATGAGATTAAGAGAAGTTTTTATCTCAGATGTTCCTGCCCTTATTTATTGTGTCATATGAGAATTATATTGGGTCGTGGATGATGAGTTGGAGCCTTCTCAAATTGAGTCATACATTATATGTACAGTGAGGAAGCAATATTTAAGCATATAATCGGCGTGCCCATTAACTCATATATTCAAATATTAATTCATTAATTTCCAAGATAGCCCAGCTTGCTGTGATGGCGGCCAGCTGATCCTCATTAATGGAAGTCATAGTACATGATCTAACTAATTAATTAATGCGTTATGTGTATAATTATAATACCCTCACTATAAAAGAAATGCCTTTTTTCTATGAAATAATTTATCCATAACAGTCACATTTGCTTCAGGTAATTGGCTTTTCTGGCATGCATGTTTAAGTCGCAAGGAGGTGGCCATAAATAATTGGTCCAAGACAACTTTTTTACTTGCCATTTCTTGAACGGCCAGAATTATTGTTATTTCTGGCACGATCTTATTGTCTGAAATGTAGATATAAGTTGTCAGTAATTATGCAACCTGCATGATCCGAAATGATTAACTTCAATTTTGGCCAGATTATTGCGCAGGAAAAAAATTAATTCTGGGGTTGGAAATTGCCATAAATGAATTGATCTGGCATATCTTTTAAAGAGAATTTCTAAGAAGAATATTGTGTTGGGTCCTGAGGACCAGGATGGCCGAAGATCAAAACCTAAATGTGCCAGGGGTTGATCATCGAAGCCAGGGCAATAACGATGAAGGAATTTGAGCGCTGATGTAGCTAACAGCCACCTTCATAATCGATTCATTAGGGTCGTCACGTTCTACTCAACTAGTGGAAGTATCCACCGTTTTCTTTGTCTATTAAGCCTCACAGCTATGGGACTTTCTAAAGAAAACTGCAATCGTGTCGTATAAAAAGAGTTCAAGAAGGTATCTCCGCAATGCACCACGGTACTGAGGGTTCGCTTGTCTTACACACTCGCTGGCTGTTAGGCTGTTATGCTTGTTCTCTTTATTTGCTATATACCGCATTCACGTATCTCACTACACTCTTACCTTGGGGCATATATATTCATCAACAATACTTATTTTTTGTGAGTTAATTATGTGAGAAACATAACATAAATGTGGGACTATTTTTTCCAGTAGCTTATTCATTGCCAGAATAAAGCTATATCTGAATATTATTTTAGTCACAAAATCTTTTACATGCCATAATCTGGAACTCTTTTTTGCATCGATTTTCATCAGAAATAATTATTTCTAGGCATTGTATCTGGCAAGAAAACATATTCCCATTTCTCATCACTTTACCAATATTTCTTTTGGGACATAAAATGATTCCTCATAAACAAGTTTCTCATTGATTTCTGGTAGGTCTATAACAAGGTAATTAGTGTATTTATCGTCCCATATATGCTACTAAGTTTTTATTATTTTTTATTTTTTGGAGAACTATGGAAACATGTGAATTTCCATGGTTTATATTCCTCGGTATAAGATCTAGAGGCATATATATCCTGCCAGGTATATATAAACATACCCCTGTCTCCATAACTGAAGCATTTTTGCTGCTGTTGAGAAAAAATAACAAGTATAAACATATAAATTCAACGTTCACAGGTAACATATAAATATGAGTTACCTATGAACATAAACATAAACATATAAATATAAATATATACATAATCATAGAGTTACGTATTTCTATGGAGACATTCTATCTCTTCATAGAAATAGGCAACTTTACTTATGTTGCACCATTCTTATGTCTTGTAAAAAAAAAGTGGCTATTTCAATGTTCCTGTCCAACACAACAAACAAGACATTCTAGCCAAAGCATCCAAATATCAACACTGCAGTTAAATATCATATTGCAGCTTTAGTCAATTTTTTAACAAAGACACTACTGCATGTCATCAAGTTCCATATAATTACATGTTGATCAGACTTGGATACAGAGTACACAAATAAATATAGTATTAGTGTATTAATCCAATTCGGAATTAGTTTAGAGCATACAAAGCAGTGTCTACTCTAGTATATCCATATGTCAAGCTGGACATTTTTTTTGAAATCTGCATGCATGGGGCTGAATCTTCACTCTTGGGACCTCGCATTGGAATATTTGAAGGCTGCAAAATGAAACATATATGCAATTACAAATCATCTATAAGTGTCATGCATGCAAAATTTTAAAAACAAATGTATAACGTCTTATTGCAATTTTCCTGTTCTGTAGTGCAACTACAATAACAATACAACAAATGTATAACTTCTTACTGTTAAGAAAGCACTCCTCTCTTGGTATTCTGATAAATATCTGTAATAAATTCGGAATGATGCCATGGTGATGATGCCCTGTTTATTATTAATGATATTAATCAATTTTGCATCACTAATTCAACCTCTTAATCTTCGATTCTCCGAACAAACCCATTAATTAGTTAAGTGGGGGTCATAATTGTTGGGATCGGCGGAAGCTCACAAATAATATGGAGACCAGAATATAACGTGGTTCGGCCAATTTAGCCTACGTCCACACACACAAAGAGGAGAATTTGTATTAAACAACAAACCAATTATTTACAATGGTTTCTCTCTTCTAATCTCTCTAACGGACCTCACCTCCGACTCTTTTTCTCATTACAATCTTATATGTATTTATAGGAGAAAGAAATAGTGTGAACGTGTAAAAGACGGTGGAACTCCGGCGGCCGACTTTCTTGAATTTTCCGGCGGCGCCTACCTTCTAGCTGCTACTGACGGTGCCGTCTTCCAGAAGCCTCCAGCTTCTTCATCACGTGCGTGTTGATTTCCAACAATCTCCCCCTCAACACCAAACGGAGGATATCCTGGCACATTTTAGTTCAAGGTACTTAACCTGGCTATGTTTCTACATAGCTCAAGTTTTTCGTATGTGACTACCTTTGTTAGCATGTCCGCTGGATTCTCCTTTGTATGGATCTTTACAAACTTCAACAGCTGTTGCTCCATTACTTCACGTATCCAGTGATACCGAATATCGATGTGCTTTGTTCGGGAGTGGTACATCGAGTTTTTACTCAGATCAAGAGCACTTTGATTATCACAATAGATTCTGTACTCTTTTTGACTGACTCCCATTTCTTGGAGGAACCGCTTTAGCCACAACATTTCCTTTCCTGCTTCTGCTATAGCAATGTACTCTGCTTCTGTTGTAGATAAAGCCACACATTTCTGCAGTTTGGACTGCCATGATACAGCTCCATCTACAAATGTGTAAATATATTCTGATGTAGATTTTCTACCATCAAGATCACCTGCCATATCAGCATCTGTATAGCCATCCAAGACTGGGTTAGCTCCCCCGTAGCACAAGCACAACTTTGATGTACCTTTAAGGTACCTGAGAATCCATCGTACTGCTTTCCAGTGTTCTTTCCCTGGATTTGAAAGAAAACGGCTCACAACTCCAACAGCGTGAGCGATGTCAGGTCTGGTACAAACCATGGCGTACATTAAACTTCCTACTGCTGAGGAGTACGGTACTGTAACCATTTCTTGAACCTTTTCTGGTGATGAGGGACATGAGCTTTTGCTCAATTTGAAGTGATTAGCCAGTGGAGTACTGACTGGCTTTGCTTTCTCCATGTTGAACCTTCGTAGTATTTGTTCAACATATTTTTCCTGTGACAGCCATAACTTCTTTTTCTTCCTGTCACAAGTGATCCTCATGCCCAAAATCTGCTGGGCAGGTCCTAAGTCTTTCATCTCAAAGACTTTGGAGAGATCCTTCTTTAGCTTCCTGATAATGGATGGATCTTTTCCAATAATCAGCATGTCGTCAACATAGAGCAGTAACATCACGAAGTCACCTTCTGAAAATCTTCGGATGTAAATGCACTGATCTGCAGCAGTTTTCTTGTAGTCATGACTCATCATAAATGAGTCAAACTTCTTATACTATTGTCTGGGAGCCTGCTTCAAACCGTAAAGGCTCTTTTCCAACTTGCAGACCAAATGTTCCTTTCCAGAAATTTGGAAGCCTTCTGGCTGCTCCATGTAAATTTCTTCATCAAGGTTGCCATGAAGAAATGTTGTCTTCACATCCATCTGTTCAAGCTCCAAGTCAAGACTTGCCACCAATCCGAATACCACTCGAATTGAAGTCATCTTCACAACAGGTGAAAATACCTCATCAAAGTCAATTCCTTTCTTCTGCTGGAATCCTTTGATGACCAAGCGAGCTTTTTGCTTCACCTGCTTGCTATCATTTTTCAGCTTGAACACCCATTTGTTTCTCAGTGCTCTCTTATCGTTTGGAAGTTCCATAAGCTCATAAGTCTGATTCTTCTGTAACGAGTTCATCTCATCCTGCATAGCCTACATCCATTTGTTGCTATCTAGATGAGATATTGCCTCCTGGAAGTTTTCTGGCTCCCCCTGATCTGTAAGAAGAATATAATCTGATTCCAGATATCTTCGTAACGGAATCAACAATCGCCCTCTAGAGGATCTGTCCTGCTGAGGTTGATCACCTGACAACTGTGGAAACTCTGCAGTTTCTGATGGAGAAGGCAACTGTTCCCCCTGCTCAGTAGTGGTTTCTCCGTTGTCAGTATCCTCTTCTTCTTCTGGAGAAACTTCCTGTCTATCTTCAGTGTTTGAAACAGACTGAAGTGGTGGTGAACTCGGAGCTGGTTCTGGAGCACTTGGAGTTATTTGTTCTGATCCAAACATCTGGTCTTCATGGAACACTACGTCCCTGCTTCTGATGACCTTCTTCGCTTTTGGATCCCATAATCTGTATCCAAACTCTTCATCTCCATAGCCGATGAAAAAACATGGAGTAGACTTTTCATCAAGTTTCTGTCTTTTCTCCTTGGATACATGTGCAAATGCTTTGCACCTAAATACTCTTAAATGAGAGTATGAAATCTTGCAGCTTGACCACACCATCTCTGGGACTTCAAACTGCAGTGGAACTGACGGTGTTCTGTTGATCAGGTAACAGGCTACTTTTACTGCTTCACCCTAGAATGGCTTAGGCAACTTTGCCATACTCAGCATGCATCTGGTTCGTTCCACAATGGTCTGGTTTATCCGTTCTGCTACACCATTGTGTTGTGAGGTGTAGGGGACACTCTTCTCGTGTCTGATGCCATGTCTGGAGCAATATTCTCTGAATTCTCGAGAAGTATATTCACCTCCATTGTCTGTCCAAAGGCATTTCAGCTTCTTGCCTGTTTCTCTTTCTACCATGGCATGGAAGTTTTTGAATTGCTCAAAAACTTGATCTTTCCTTTTTAGGAAATACACCCACACTTTTCGTGAAGCATTATCAATAAAAGTAACAAAATATTTGTTACCTCCATGTGATTCAACTTCAAAAGGACCGCAAACATCAGAGTGTACCAAGCTCAATAACTCTGATCTTTTTCCAGCAGATGTCTGGAATGAAACTCTATGCTGTTTACCAAATAAACAGTATTCATAAGGATTGAGAGCAATACCTTTGTTTACTGTAATCAATGCTTTCTTTGCAAGCATAAACACCCATTTTTCTCCCATGTGGCCAAGTCTCCGATGCCACAAGTTTGGTGATTTATCATCTTCAGCTACATTGAGACTGTTTGCACATATCTTAGCACTTGATTTGTACAAAGTGCCACAGACATATCCCCGTGCAACGACCATTGCTCCTTTCTTCAATTTCCAAGCATTATTGCTGAAGATGCTCTCGTAACCCTGTTGATCAAGGGTTCTTATAGAAATTAGGTTGATTCGAAGATCGAGTACGTGCCGAACGTCATTTAGCACCATAGTACAGCCAACACTAGTTTTTATCCTGACATCTCCAATGCCCACGATCTTTAAGAAACTCGAATTTCCCATCTTGACTGTACCGAAGTCTCCTGTCTTGTAAGTACTGAAGAAATCCTTACAAGGAGTGGCATGATAGGATGCTGCTGTATCTATTACCCACTCAGCTTCCTCGCTTGAAACGTGCAAGCAAGATTCTTCACCAGCGGAAAGGAGTACACAATCTCCAGAAAACGTCACTGCAGCTTCGCCTTCTTCGTGCTTTGACTGATTGCTTGGCTGATTTTGCTCCTTCTGCAGCTTTCGGCATTCTCTTTTAAAGTGGCCTTCAATACCACAATAAAAAAATTTTCCCTTCTTTCGCTGTTTACCGCGACTTTGGGATCTCCCTTTGCTTTGACTTCTGTTCTTTTCTCGACTTCTACCTCTACTATTTCTCTGATGCCTTCCTTCTATTACAAAGGCATCTGTCTCATCTCCTCCAATCTCCTTTCGTCTAGCATCTTCATTAAACAAGGCGTCTATCACCATTGACATGGCGAGCTTTCCATCTGGAGCTGAATTACTGAGTGAGACCACTAGCGTTTCCCAGCTATCTGGTAGGGAACTGAGAAGTAGTAGAGACTGCTCTTCATTTCCGAGCTTAAAATCTACGGATGCAAGTTGATTTATAAGATTCTGAAACTCGTTGGTGTGTGCGGCCACTGAGATGCCGCTTTTGAGTTTCAAGTTGACAAGGCGTCTCATTAGTAATGCCTTGTTCTGAGCAGTTTTTGCCTGGTACATGCTTTCCAACTTTTTCCATAGCTGATAGGCATCCGTTTCCTGTGCAACATGATGAAAAACACTATGGTCAATCCACTGCCGGATCTGACCAATAGTTTTCTTATTCAACTTATGCCAGTCTTTTTCCGCTACATCATCAGGCTTTACGCTTTTCTCTTCAATTGGATCGAAGAGATCTTTACAATTCAGGAGATCTTCCATTCAAGGTCTCCATAATGCGTAATTTGTAGATGTTAGCTTGATCATCGCACTTGCTCCCGAGTCTTCCATCAGTTCGGCTTTAATCTTTGATTTGAGTGACCGTTTCTCAATGTTTGGAGTTGAATCTCAACAAACGGAGCTCACCATTGCGTCCGGAACGGTGGAAAACCTTGGAAACGACTCTTGTCTAGTTCCAAACCGATCAAAATTGCGCCGAAAACCTGAAACATAAGAAAAACGAAATATTCCTTCGTCTGCCGGAATATTCTCTCCGGCCACCGGAATATTCTCTCAGTCACCGGAATATTCCTGCACTAGAATATTTCTTTCCGGCGACGGAATATTCTTTCCGGTGACAGAATATTCTTCCGGCGACGGAATATACCGACGGAATATTCTTTATCCGTTGAGTTACTGTAGCAGGTCGGAGCTTGTCTTCTTCACTGCGCGCGCGTGTGGCGCGTGGGTCCCGTGGCCGTCGCCGAGTCGGCCCGTATGGAGCGTGTAGTTTCGTCCGGTGTCCGTTTGAGACGAAATTTTCACCAAAATTTTCGTCTTAACCTGAGGAATCTGATGGTATCCTCCAAACTTGATTTCGACCAAGTTTAAAAATGGGTCTCTCACGAAAATTTACAAATCCGGCTTCCTACCGGCTCTGATACCACTTGTTGGGATCGGTGGAAACTCACAAATAATATAGAGACCAGAAGAGAATTTAGCCTACGTCCATACACACAAAGAAGAGAATTTGTATTAAACAACAAACCAATTATTTACAATAATTGGCAGTTCCATTCCTACGTCATTTTGATCATGAGCACTACTGAAATTAGTCATACCTCATATCGATTGATCATGTCTAATATTATAGTAAACATTTATGAAGTACAGGATCAGGAAGACCATAAGTATATTTTAATCATGCACCGAATATATTTATAATTTTAGGGAACGATTTTATATATAGTTCTATGATGTGTAAGTTCCAAAAAGTAAATGTGAGACCTACATATATATATATATATATATATTTATTTTTAAATGGTATATATGCTTCCTTATTTTTTAAAGAAAGAGCACGTTATACGTAGCTTGCACATTCTAAGATTGTACTATCTAATACATATTATTTATCTATTTTTGAAGCAATTTATATATAGAACTTGAGTAATCTTGAACTCCAGAAATTATTTGATTAAATATAAAATATCTTCCTTCTGTTACAATATTAAACATTAGCTTTCAATACATGACCAAATTACCCCTTCATGATAAACGAGACATAGTCATGATGTACTACACGACTATGTCCCATGAAAAACTTACATGCAGCACCCACGTCGTACGACATGGGGGGAAAAAAATTCTCCTAAAATCAAGAATCAAACAAACTTATTTATTTTCTAAATACAGTACTTAATCTGGGTAGTAGGCTGCTTATAATATATTACTTAAGTAATAATTAAGAATCCTGTGATCCGAAGAATCATCATGGGTATTCCTGCAACATAAGAATTTAATTAATGTAGTGATATTGATCATGTGCATGCATTTGATTTAATTCCTTGCTCGAACAAGCGGCGAGAGTGGAACAGGAGAGTGAGGGGACATGATGTGAGGCGACATGATTCCGGCCTCATCGCATCTTCGAAAGGAGAAGCTAAGCTGAAGTTTCTTTGGCAAAAATTTAGCACTCTTCCCCGCCTGCGCCTTATTATTATTTGATCCATCTTTTTCTTTACGTACAAATGCATGGATTCTCTGAAGTGCAACTTCAACCGTCTCATCGTCCATGTTTGCGAAGCAGACCCTAAACCAACCTGGTTCTGAGCAATGAAACGAAGATCCTGGGGAGACATTAACCTTAACCTCGTTGATGATTACGCGCCACAGCACCATCTCAGCCTCAAGAGTTTGTTCTTTCAAAAGCCTACGTAAATCCATCCAAACAAAAAGCCCAGCATTGCTTTTCAAACAAGTAATCCCTGCTTTCTCAAGTTCTTTGGTGAGCAAGTTATGCCTCTTCTCTAGCCTCTTCGAACTCTGCTCCAGATAGTTCCCGACAAACTCCTCGTCGGACAGCATTGCCGCAAGCAGATGTTGAGTTTGGGAGGAAACCAAACCGAAGCTCGACATTTTGCGGCCACAGCTCACCACAGCATCGTTGTAAGAGTAAACTATGCCAACCCTAAAACCAGGAAGACCCATGTCCTTAGACAAGCTATAAACGATGTGAATAAGATTAGGGTTAATGCATGAGCACTCGGACATCTCTTGCATGATCTCGGAAATGCTTATGAAGTTTGGAGTGCTGAAAACAGTGGCTGCATAGATTTCGTCGCAAACTAGGTGGATGTTCTTTTCATTAACGAAGGTTACTAGGCTTTTTAGTGTCTCTCTGTCCAGAACAGTGCCCAAAGGATTTGATGGGTTTGCAATGAGCAAGCCCTTTATGTTGATCTTGTCTTCTTGGGCCTTTTCATATGCTGCTTCTAATGCTGCTTTTGTTATTTGGAAACCGTTGGAGCTATCACAGTTAACAGGAACTATCTGCACACCAGTTCTCCACCCCAAGTCGCGATCAAATCTGCATGCATGCATGTAATGCCATACTCAGTAATGTTATGTACAGTAATAGAGAATATATGTATCAAATAATTATTTTGAAAAAGAAAGATATTTATTATTAAAAATTATTTTTTTTTATGTGAGTCTCATATTTTTACTTATTTTAAAAAAGAGTTTGTGCAATACTTACATATTCCACAATTAAAAATATCATTTCTCTTAAAATAATGGCTAACAGCTTATTGGCTTTCTAAAGCCATCTAGATCTAACTAATTGTTTTATTTTTCTGCTCGAAGAATGGTACCATATAGATAAAAAGAATTATTACGTACGTGATCTATACATGATGAAATGTTTTACAGGCAAACGCTAAGTTATGTACTAGGTTTATAATTTATTTTTTTGATATATTTGTAGGAGGGAGATTTTGAACTCCAGATCTTCAGTTTGAAAGCTGGAGGATATACCAATAAGGCCAATCGAATAATATATATATATATTTTAATATTAATTTTATTTTAAAATTTGAAAAAATTATTTTGAGATTTAAAAAAGTTGAATTAGTTATTTTATTTTGTATAAAAATTTAAAAAATATGTAATAATTAGATGAAATAAAATAAAATAAAATCAGATAAAATGTTTTTTGAAAATAAATAGGGCGTAAGTGCTTTTGAACCACCTCGACTTGCCATCCACGCTAGTACGACCAATTGTGGTCCAAGACTCCAAGTCATATACTGGGTGAGCAGTGAGGCTAAAAAAAAAATTAAGGCTGACTTGTGGAATTTTCAGCTACAACTTCGAAGTTGAGAAACTGTGTTTAGCCAATTTGGAATCTGGGAGGACAAATTATATATATATATATATAAATGTACGTGTGGAAATTGTCCAAACACCCAGCTGTTGTACACATGACTGATTAGTTGGCAATGAAACATTTTGACCTTGGGGCAACTAAAGAAGAAAATTTTAAACCAAAAACTTGTGTACCAGCAAGCTGGATATATGAGACTTTACCACCTAGACTGGATTGACTGTAGGCAATGCATGATCTATGACAAAATCTCAGTTTGGTTATATGTTCGGAACCTCGTGATCAAGACCATAACCCAAGTATGACCTGATTTATTTGTAGAGATGAGATTAATATAAAATGTGATATTGAAATTAAAGTAAAAAATTAAATAATATATTTTTATAATATATATTTTTATATAAATTTTGTATTTATTAAAATTTTAAAATGATGAAATGAGATGAGATAAGATAAAATATTTTCTTGAAAACAAGCAATGCTGTTTTCTTCTAATTAATTAAGTTTTTATTTGTTTTCTCGACTCACATCATTTTAAACTTATCATTATATTTATTTATTATATAAAATAAAATAAAAAATTTATTTTTTTCATATTCTATCACAGTTTTTTTAAATTATAAAATAAAACTAATATTAAAAAAAAAATATTTTTTAATATATATTTTTTAATTTTTAGCTCATCTCATATAATATATAATATTATCTGAAAACAAACCGGGGCTAAAATGGTCCAATTCCTATATCGAGATTCGAGAACGGAACAAAAATAACGAGTTTTAAGAAAGGTACTTGTACGCAATTCTTAATCTTCACGCACTATTATTTTTTATTTTTTTATTTTTTTAATTTTTTTAATTTTTTTAATTTTTTTTAATTTATTCTTTTTAAATTAAAATAACTTTTTTATTAATTATTTATATGTTTAATATTTAATTAGAATAAAATAAAATAATATATAGTATGTAAAAGTTATGTGAATAATAAAATAATTGAATAGATTTTTTCTTTAAGAAAATATATATTCCAGAAAGAGACAAGATAGGGCCGCGCATAAACCAAAATGATAGATAGTGATATATGGTAATTATAGTCATCAGAGAGTGCAGAAGATCAGAGAGCTGAAATCAGTATCCTTACGCTGGATAATAAGGAGAGGGTACAAGAAAAGCATCTCCAGGATCTGCCAAACAGAACATTATTAGCTCGTTTGCTCCTGTTGCTCCACCACCCATGACTATGCGGTCTGGATCAAACTCGACCCTACCACCTCTTACTCTCCCCATAAAGCTCGCCACAGCCTGAGAAAAAAGAAAACACATCCGGTTGTTAAAAAATGCCATTATTACGTCTACATTTCTGATCCATTTCTGTATTTTTTCCACGATTATTGTTTTTTCTTTTTATGATTGATTCTGTCAAGTGTATAAAAAATAAGTTTATATATATATATATATTTACTTGTCTGAACTCCGGCAAGCCATGGTAATCCTGAAAATTGGCAATATTCTTGAACTCATCGACTCCTTCAGCTGTGCAAATGGAAGCCTTGGGATTTTTCCTGATCCAGTCTTCACTCAAATCAAAGCAAAGCTGAAACAATATTTTAAAGTTTAAAAAAAAAAAATCATTGATCAGTTTCTATATATATATATATATATATATTTATATATAGCATAATAAATTTCGATCTCCATGGCTACCAAACCTGATTTTCTGCAAGACCCATCTGAATAACTCCATCGCGGTTTTTGGTAGGGTGATAAGGGTTCATATCATAGGCCTTCCATCCATCGAAGTATGGAGAATTCTCCCCATGGCGGTCGTTTGTTGCAATCTTACTCAACACCACCATTTTTTGAATGTTGTTGATTCTAAAGCTGATGATCGATCACTCGAAGGAATTAATGGGTAATGTAGTGCAAGTGATCAGAAACAGAATTAAGGAGGCTAGAGAAGAAGAGTAATGTGGGAATTTATGAGGTTAGATCAGGAGCTAGGAGTTGAAATATCTGTTTAGCTATCAAGAATGCATGCAATTAGTGAGAAATACAGCGAGGGAAATGCTTGAATTTATAGGGCAGGGGATCAAGAGGACCAGCTTGGATAAATCTGAAAACGAGGGAGAACAGAGACCAGAAAAGTCCAACATTTATGCAAATTAGTTCAAAACTTAAAATGCTAGTAAAAGCTCAAGAAACGTAAGGCCAGTGTTAGTGTTTGGTCAACATATTAATAGAAAAGACACGCTAGGGCCGGTTGGGTTTTCCCAGCATTAAAAGCAATCTAACCACAATTGTATTGTTTTTTCATAATAAATATAATAAATACAATAACAAATATAATAAAAAAATAAAATAAACATAAATTTTAAAAATATTTAATTTTAAACTGCAGTCTACTGTTTCCAATGACAGTAGCAACACCGCCTACCACCACCACCTAAGATAATAAGCTGTTTTTATTGAGGAGGTCGCCCGATCGATTTTCAAAAAATATCTTAATAGAATTGCGTGTTGTTGATCATGATGTTGAAAAACTTTTTCCACGTAGATAATTTTTTATCATGGTCGGTACTTTTTATTTATTTTTATTATTATTTACAGAATATTTGAAATTATCCCACTATAAGTGTAGTACTTTCTTGTTGGTTTGTTCAGCAGTTGATCTTTTGAATATCTATAAAGAAGTATAGTCGCAGTTGTGAGTTTTTAAGCGCGCACTGCATAATTATTTTAAAAAATAAATAAATATTATAAGAGAATTATTTATTTATAATCAATTAGTTATAATAAAATAATTATTTAAAATTAAAATTACTCATAAATATTATTTTCTTCATAATTAATTAATCATATTAATCTGTTTTTCTTAAGTAAAATGCAAGATTTATTTGAAAAAATTATTTTTTTAATAATATAGACTATACTCTTTTATAAGATAATTATATAACACTTGCAATCTTCAATTACAAATGTATTTAACATTGTTCATAATATTATTATTTAACATCCTCCTTTTCTCCCTGTATATGGCGGATAGTGGGGTGGTCTTAATGAATAAAAGTCTTTGTTACTCTTTGTTGGGTTTTTTGTTTTTTTTAAGAAGAAAACCATTTTTCCATCCATGGAAGCCAAGTTGATCTGTTTGTCTTACTTTTATAAGATCAGCAGGAATATTGAAGTTTCCGTGAAACTCCATACGATCCACGCTTTGAACAATCGAGAGAGAAATTAACAGGCGTTGAAGGGCTGGTACTGCGTGATGCTTGCGGCGATTTGTTGGACTTGTAACTCTCCCTCAAGCTGTTCATGACAAGCCTCGATCCACGCGACATATTCGTACTATTTCTGCTTTTTGCCAATTTTCCATTTTTTTGGAGAAATTTCATGAGAAAGATAGTTCTTTTGAATTTAAAATTCAGATAGATAAATTTAGATAACTTTTAAAATTTGAATAAAATATTATTATTATTATAAAATTTAAAAAATTATATTAAGATATAAAAAAAAAATATTAAAATTTATATTTTATATAAGAATTTAAAAAAATATAATAATAAATTTGATATACACATTTCTTAATCTAAATAAGACTATAATGATGTTTTTATGAGAGGTCTACACACACAAATTAATTGATTGATTTTTTATTTATGCAATCATATAATATATATATATGTGCACAAAAATTATATATAAAAAAATATTTACCATCGTAAAATTTATAATTTTGTTAATAAAAATAAATAAATAAGAGATTTATATGAAACAAGCAAATGCATATATATAATTAGCTAGTGAAAATATTGCTTAATCGATAGAAAGATTCTATTAATGATCATCCTCACGCTACATATTATAAATAGTTTATTTTTATTTTTCTCTTATAAAATATGTGGTATATATATGATGAGTAAAAGTTTTTAATTAATTTAAAAAAAGTAAAAATAATTATAAATAAAATAAATAAAAAGTAGTGTTTGAAGATAATCAATATATAATATAGCAAATATCTACTATTAAGAATAATTCTATATATAGTTGTGAAGTGTATAAATATTACAAATTTATTTTAAAAAAAAGTGGATTTAATATTAAAAATATAATTATATATATATATATATCTCATATGTATTCAATTTTTTCAAAATATTTGGACGAGACATTTGCGCACAAGTATCACTTCTCCCGCCATTAGTGTAGTAACAAGAGCGCTAACGAGTACTTAACGAGGCTGCATGCCACGTTATAGCCACGATCTGTAGATCATATGGATCGTATGCAGTATGTCGCGGTTAGAATAAGAATAAAGAAAAATCGACATGATTTCTTCTTCCTGTCTTTCTCCTAATTAATTAGCACTCATCCAAAAAATCATCCTTTGTCATAATTTTACTAAAATATACTATATTTTCTTAATTATATAGTATATATATATATAAGTATTTTCAAGGAATATGTATGCGCACATGGACGGAAAGTTATTCATCAGGTGGACTCTTTTTTGTCATATTTATTACAAAGTTCACGTGGGACGTACATGTATACATACATACATACAACACAATTTTAACAATTTTTACATCATTCATATTTATGTAAGAATACGTATGTATGTATGATATAAAAAGTTAAGGATGATGGAGGAGGACTCAATATATTTTATGATTTTAGGCAATCATTAAGTAAATTATATTTTAATTTTAAAAAAATATATTTAAATAATAAATAATAAAATTTTATTTGAAGATTTTGGGATGAAAATATAATGTACTTCTTTATAACTTAAATAATTACTTTTATTTTAAGTAATATATATTTATTTTAATATTTAATTTTGAAAATAATTAACGCCATCAACTTCAAATACACATTATTTTGTTACTTTTATACTAATTTAGTAATTTTACTATTGTTTAAAAAATTTATACATTTTGAATAAAATATTTTAAATAATTTTTTATTTATTTTCTTTGATCAAAGTTTTCATCTTTTAAGCAAAATAAGAGGAGCCCTACTCATGATAGGGGGCTTTAGGCGGTGGCCTAATTGGCTATTCCTTTGAACGGGTACTAGGATGATGATACACTTATTATTTATTTATCATTCATTTATCATTATTAATGTATTTCTTTCGTCTATAAATTTATTTTAAATATTTTCTTAACATCTTTAATTATTAAGAACAAATTTTAAAATATATGAAATTTCATTAATAATTACTATATATCTTAACCATCAAATAAAAAAAATTAAAAAAATTGGTAAAAGGGTGTAAAAGGATGATAAATGTATCATTATTCGTTTGATAATTACTGCATGATTTCTCTTTATTTGATAATTGAATAATAATATACTTAAATTATAATTATTATTATTTTATTACTTATAGTGTATTTATTTATTTTAAATATTCCTTTAACATATTTAATTATTGAGAAAAAATTTAAAATATATATAATTCTACTTATAATAATTATTTCTTTCATCAGTATGTAAGTTTTTTTAAAATAATTAAAAATTAAATAAATTAAAAATAATAATAATAGAAGAGTGATAAAGCTATCATTATTCTCGATAATTACTACATGATTTCTCTATTGTTAATTAACTTGATCTTAATTTTTAATTCTTAAATTTGCAGCTATGCCGTGGCTTGTATGTAGGGTGTAAATGGTACGGTCTAGTCCGAAAAATTTGTGGATCGATTCCATTCAGTCTAAAAATTCTCTCACTTTAGACCGAACTGAACAGGAGTTCGGTCCATACCGGTCCGGTCCAATTTGGTCCAGGGACGGTCCGGTCCGGTCCAGGGATACCCCATATGATTTAATGGACTAAATTTAATCTAAAATTCTACAATGATCAATTTTTTTTTACCCAAATTTAACTACTATAAATTATAATATGTTAATATTATAAGAATATATATTATATATTAATATGTTAGTATATATTATATATTAAGTATGTTAGTAAATTATAACTAATAACACTATTACATTAGTATATTATATATTTATATGTTAGTAAATAGTGATAAATTAGTAATAATATATTAAATAATAATAATACACTTATTACTTATAAGTTATTACTAATATTCCATATAAATATATTATAATTTATATTTTTATACTACAACTAGTCAACCAATAAATAATAATATGTTAATATCATAAGAGTATATATTATATATTAATATGTTAATATATATTATATGTTAATATATTAATTTATATTAATATTAATATTATAATTTATATACTATTTTTATATATACATATAAATATATATATGTGGGGTTCGGTCCGATCCAGTCCGGTCCAGGGGAAGAAATCCTTTGGACAGAAATTGGACCGAAATTAATTGGTCCATGTAAAATTTAGACCGGATCAGATTGCGTTCCATTTGATCCAGTCCAGTCTCGATCCGAGACAATCGGTCTGATTTGATCCACCGGTCCGATCCAGTTTTTTTACAACCCTACCTGCATGCATCACCCAATATATTCGTACGAAAGTTTCATCTCTGAACGGAGTACTCCCAGTAACGAATACCTGCAGGGTCAACGTCCAATTAAGGATTTAATTTGAAATATATATAGATATTATAAATTAAGATTTTGTTTTATTTTATTTATATTTTAGATTTTAGATCCTTATGAATAAGTAATTAACTTAGTTTTATAGTAATATATATATATATATAACCTTTTTGCCAAAAGAAATTATCTAATTTTTTTTTTTTTTTTATACAATTGAGGGAGGGAGATTTTGAATTCTAGACCTCTATTTTGGAGGCTAAGCCGCTAAGGGTTATGCCAAAGTATGTCTTTCCTTAATGAGGAGAATACTCTGCTTTCTTTCCTTAATGAGGAGAATACTCTGCTGCATCAGATTTTGAAGGCCAAATATCAGTACTAATATTAAGTTGTCTTTAATTTTCTTAATGCTGATTTCCGTAAGGAGGAGAACTCTGTAAATTGATGAATTAAAGGTCATGATTCAACTCTCATTAGTAGGGGTGGCGCCTGAAGAGAACATTAAGCCTTATCATGCGCTTATTATATATTCATGATACTCCTCAAATTCTAATTATATATCAATATTGGGTATTAGGAATTACAGAAAGCTTAGTGTCCATTGGTATACCCAAGTCTCTAATGGAGTCCCTGTTAAATACACTCACAAGGGTACGTACTCCAATTAATTAGGTACTCATGCCAATGGTGAATTAATCCCTTATAATCTTCAGATGACTGTATTCAGAGCTAATTAAGTCAAAAAGCTTATGCCTTCTTTGACAATAACATGAGATTTTGAGTTTAATTAACACATATTTAAAAGGGAATTCACAGTTCTTTAATCAAAAGCAAGCTAGAGAGATAAACAAGGGAGATCGATCAGGAGGAGCACAGTCCAACTTTACGAGAATTCCTTTGACTCTGCATTATTTCTAGCTAATTTCACATGGTTCATATATATATGTGTTCATGGGAAACCTAGTATTTAGTTTAGATTTGGTGGAGAAATCATTTTCCTGTTGATAGCTAATTAATGACATGATAAATCTCATGTATTATAATAATTATATGATATATATATATATGTGTATGTTTGAAAATCCTTAGGCTAATGTAACACATGACATTACAAAAAAATTAGGTATCTATAATTAGTTATTTTCTGTCAAATTAATTATTTTATATCAAAATAAATATATTTGTCACAAATAGCTGTCTTGATCGCAATTTTTTTCTTGTAATGACATAAAAAAAAATTTATAGCAAGATAGGAAAAGAAGCGGACTATTTCAACAAATCCGAATATGTAATGAAAAAAATAATTAAAATCAATTCAGACCATTTCTTAATGAGTAAGGAAAAAAATACACTAGTATTTTTTAAGGGAAGTGGAAGGGTTTAGAAGTCAACTTTTTTATTTAGGTCTTGATTAAATTGAAAGATGAGATGAGATAAATTTTGAAAATGGAATAAAATATTATTTTTTAATATTATTATTATTTTAAAATTAAAAAAAATTATATTAAAATTAAAAAAAACTATATTAGAATTTTAAAAAATTAAATTAAAATTTAAAAATATAATAATAAAATTAAAATAACCTCAACTCTCAATCCAAATCCGTCCATAGAGAATTTAGTCATATGTCATCACCATGTTGTTACTACTAGCATTTCTCGATTGCTTATGAAATAATAGTCAATTATCACAAGTTGACTGAAAAACATAAATGAAAAGTCTGAGAATATTTGATTTGACGTATGTGAGATATTTTTAGAATTATTAGACTTCAACAAATCCGAATTGGACTTCCCTAGCTTCAACCAGGCGTGTTGATCAGTACCCATGTTGGTCATTTTTCAAAGGTGGATTAATTGGTCTTTAAACCCTTAATATAAGTCGTGATCAGTATCTTGCTTTACCCCCAAACTGCCTCTAGTACTATCCTTTAAATATTACGAAAAAAAAAATTACAACACATGTATTTAGTTTTCTGTTCAAAATATTCAAAATCATCTATTAACAAATCTTATAAAAACCGAATTTTTCTTAAAAGGGAAAAAATATTCTAGTGTTTTAATTTAAAGAAGTTTTTACATGTAATTTATCTCGGATCTTCGCTTTCGAATCTCCTAATTATTCGCATAAACTTATAATCTTTGATATCTAGTGATAGAATATCAAATATGTACAAGGACAGACAATGAATGTTAATATGACTATATACAAATATATAGCTAATTAAATAATCCTAATTTTCCCTCCAAAGATTAATTTTTGGATCCATTATTAATTAGCCTCATGCATATCATATTTAAAACAATTGAATTATGGATGTCTTTGTCAAAGAGTTCATATCCATGAACTAGAACTAGCTAGATTGGTATAAGGTTGGCAGTTGCTGCATGTGGGGATAAAGTTTCCATATTCAAAGAGACAAGGATCAAGGAGAAAGAACAAGAATACAGGCTGCGTGTAGCTTTGACTCTTGTTAAATACAAATATTCTTTCTCCCTAGGTGTTAACTTGGACCCGCTTGTTTGGCTGTCTTCCATTTTATTTTTCATATATATATATATATATATATGATTTGTATAAGATTTAAATCTACACAAATCTCGAGTAAATCTTTATAGAAAAGTACAGAATTCTATTATAAAAAAATAGTCTTTATTAGTAAAATTTACTACTTTTTATAAGACTTTATATATTAACATTTTTATTTTTAAAGTTTGTATATGATATTATTAATAGTAAATTTGGAATAAATATTTTAAAAAATAATAATATTTATTATATTTATTTATAATATTGGTGCCAAAAACTTTTTAATCAATTTGGCATCATGACTTGGACGTATTTTCTTCCTCCCTAATGGGATTAGGTTAAGTTGGAGAAAGAAAAGATAAATAAAAGGGAAGAGTTGAAGTATCTTTGGATATTAGAAAAATCATAGGAAAATTATTGAAGAAATAACTCCGTTACATGTGTTTTACTTTAGGTTTGACTTTCAATCCCAACTTTTACCATGAGTTAAATATAAATGTTAAAAACCTAGATGATGAGTATATAAAGCGTCAGGCATTACGTGAAATTATTGACTGAATTGAGTTAGTTGTACTGATCATGATGATCTTGGCGTGATCATCACTCAAACTTGACCATTCGTGATCTTAGCCTGATCTGCCTTTCAAAACTATCATTTTCTATTCTTGCACACTCGATTAAAATTTGACGGTCAAGATTATGGTCGGAATTGGGAATTTTAACGTTGAATTGGGAATTTTCCAAAACCTTATAGATTTTAGTGCCAATTGTCAAATTTAGTTGTTTTTAAGAATTTATTTAAGAAAAATATTTATATAATGCTGATGGCATTTCTTGACCCATCTTGTAAATTGACATTGGCATGGGGAAGTGCATAATACTGGTGTGGCACGCAGTGTACTTATATTATTAGAAGAAAAATGAGTTTTTTGGATTAATTATTTACGATGAAAAAATTATTTATGATTAATTTTGACTGAAAATAATTATTTTATTTGAATTAATTGATTGTAAATAAATAATTTTTTTATAATAAATTATTAGATAGCTGGAAAGTAATAGATGAAACAGTTCTTGACTTAGGTTATATTTGAGTGTTGAGAATATTTGTATTAGTAATAAAAATTAAATAAATAATAATAATAAATTAAATAGTAGCGAAAAAAATAATAAATAGTAAAAAAATAAGTAAAAAAATAATAAACTAATGAATAATAGTAAAGAATGTTAAAAAAAACTTTACTTCCCAAATCCAACCTAAAAAATTATAAAGAAGGAAAATGTAATATGAACAAAAAGCTTATGGAGGTGAAAAAATATTGTAGCGAAAGGAAAGAAGTGAGGTAAAATATATTATGAGAAAAGATTTATTATAGACATACAATATTTTTTACATTCTTTTATATAATCCTATTTTAAATGAGATAATGTATTTTTGTAAAATAACATACAAAAAAACATAGTTTTATATAAATTATTTAAAATTTTTAAATATAATTATATAAATGGTTATAAAAAGAGTTGTGGTAGTACGAATGTGCTTATTAATATTGATTGTTTTGATTAAACTCAGAATATATATAGAATCCGACAACAGAGGTTTATAAGTGTGCTAGTACTACAACAGTACAACATTACTTAATTGATTGACTTTATCCAGATCGTACTATTTCATCGTACGAAAATATAAAATTGTCGTCAAACAGATCAAGCATCGGCCAGATAGAAGATCATCAGCTGGCGATGCAAAATGCCGAAGTAAGTAATGAATTCAACAAGTGTCCGATATCACGTATTATCTTTTTCCTAAAGATACTGAGAGCATTCAACACTCGTAATATATAATTATATAAATAATATTCATATGAATATATATTATAAATATTAAATGCTCCCTAGCATTACTATTTTTTTATAATCAATTTATAACTTACTAATGAATTTGAGTCTTTTTATTTTTTCATTATTTTCTTTTAAGTCTTTTTTTAATAATTTTAATCATTAAGAAAAAATAAATAAAAATATACAATTTTACTTATATTCACATCTTTAATCATTAAGTAATATTAAAAATTATATAAAAAATTAAATACAAAAAGTAATAATAAATAAATTATAAAATAATAGTAATTTTATCATTTTTGTTCAACAATGTTGTTGGACTTTTCTCGACATGTTTTCCACAAAAATATTTATACAATTTCTTATTATTCACAAACTTTCATGCACCACATTTTTTTTAATTTTATTGTTTTATCAAATTTTTGATATGTGGATAATGAATAAAAAATTTTAATTTAAAAAGAACAAATTCAAAATAAAATATTAAAAAATAATAATGTGTGAAGATTAAGAAAGTTGTGTAGCATTACTTGTTTTCTAAATGTACTATGCATATTTTCTAATCATATTCAAATCATTCTCTTGAAAGCAAACGGTTGAGAGTTAACTACTCTACAAGTGTATCAATTAGGGATTATAATATGTGACATAACCCGTTAATCCAAAATGAACAAAATACGATAAAAGCATGTTAGAGTAGGGTCCTATTGAGTTTTGGGTCAAAACGGGTCAACCCGTTAAGACAAGATTTTTTAAAGGGTCATGATCAAATCCGTTAAGACCCGTTAAGAAATAACAAATTATTTTTATACCAGTCACTTAAACTGAAAAAAAAAACCCTAAACTCTAACTCATTTCAGTCGAATTCATCTACACTCAGCCGACAACCCCTTTCATTTCAAAACGCGATCTCACTTCTCACAATCACAACACACTCAACTCTCAAGTCTCACGACCTCAAAGACAAACCCTAGAAGTTGACGACTGGTGATTCAAGCTCACTGCTCACAATCCCTTTCGGCTTTCATTTCTAACTCTCCTTACTTTACCCTCACTTTAGTCTCTCATGGTTTCAAATTCTCAATCCTAGAAAATCATTTTGATTTCTCCTTGAGCCGCAGGTGTGCTTCTTCGATCTTCTCACGCCGAGCCCTCCATCGTTGTTGTCGGCAGCCCACATAGCGGCGTAGCTCAAGTTTCGTCTTCAAGACTTCAACTTTCACGGCAAACCGACATCGCCCAGTCCCACCTACGCACGGCACAACCCCTCCACTCTTTTCGATTTTTTCGCCCGCCCCTCTTCAAGGTAGCCTCATTTTTTTTTATCTGAAAATGTGGGACTTTGTTAGAGTTAGGGTTTGGTTTTTTAGAGGCAATTTTTACTATTATATATATTATTTTTCCATTACTTGTTTGAGTTATTCAACTTGTTCTTCTAGATTGCTATTTATGTAAAGTTATATATGTGTTTGAGAAACCCTAGATTCCCCTTCACTGTGGATCTATTTAATTTAGTATATTTATCCATCTCTTCGATTGTTCTAGCGTTAGGGTTTATCCAGAACTGGTTTTGTCACGTTGGTAGCATCTTTCATTTGATCCTAGTTTTTTAATTTAGTGCTATATGTATAAATCTCTCGGGCTTTAGCCTTTTGTCTCCCCTAGTGTTAAAAAATTGTTGAAATATTGGTCAACATAAGAGATTGGTTATATGATGATGAACAAGGTAAAACTTTAAAATTAAATATATGTTACTAGTTTTTTTAAAGTTAGTTATATTAAATTAAATTAAATGCATTTTTGTATGTTGTC
Organism: Platycarya strobilacea; assembly: GCA_036898215.1. Taxonomy (NCBI): domain Eukaryota; kingdom Viridiplantae; phylum Streptophyta; class Magnoliopsida; order Fagales; family Juglandaceae; genus Platycarya; species Platycarya strobilacea. Next base: position 10,859,658 of record CM072545.1, read on the forward strand.
CTTTTTCCCTCATGATTGGTTATGGTATTATAACCTATTCTTATGTGATTGTTTTAGCAACTTATTAATTCTTGGGATGTTTATTGGACTAGTGTACTGTGTTCCCTTATATCTCATTCGATTATAGAGAGAGTTTGATAATTAAAATGATTTGAAAATGTTGATTATTTTTAAGCTGAACCATGTAGAGGATAAAAATCCCTTAATGCCATTTGTTTTGTTGATTATTTTTATGCAAATGTTGATGGAACATTGGGCTGCTTATTAACTTATTATTAACTTGTTCTTCATTCATTTTATTAATTTTTAATAACTTATGTACTAGGTTGATAGTTTGAGTGATTTCTTTATTTCTTTTATTAACTTATAATTAACTTATAGACTAGGCTGGCAGTTTGAATGGTTTCTTCATTCCTTTTATTAACTTATTATAATGTATTGGGCTGCTTATTAGTTTATATTAGTCTATTAGTATTACAATCTATTAGTTGATTTTCTGCATTATTAATTTTTGTAGAAGTTTTATATTTTGTGCATTACTTATACTTGTTTTTAATAGAAATAAAAGAAGATATTGACTTAGATGAGTTAACCAGAAATATAATGGGGTTGAATATCAACAAGAATAATGACGGCGCTACACCTACAAGTTCCAAATTTATTGTTTATTGATGCTACACCTGCAAGTTATAAATTGATTTAGATTGGTGTTTTTATCATATTTGTAATTTTAGATTATAACATTAATATGTTTTGTTGCCCAGATGACTAACACAAGAGGGGGGTGAATTGAGTTATATTTAAAAAAATAACAATTATAAATCAAATATATAATATAAAATATAAACAAAATATGAAACAATAATAAATATAAAGAGTAAGGGTAAGAGAGAAGCAAACTCAGTATGTTAACGAGGTTCGGCCCCACTGCCTACGTCCTCGCCTCAAGCTACCTCTTGAGGATTCCCAAATCCACTATTCAATCTCCTTTAGGTGGAGATAGAAACCTATTACACCTTTGAGCAGCACCGCTCCAAAGAATCCGTGTAGAACACCCTCTACACTTCCAATCACCTTACACTTGGTGATTTAACTATTCCCCGTGTAGAACACCTTCTACACACACAAGGGTCATACACACCCTTTTACAAATACAAGAGTTGATAGTAGGTAGACTATCAAAATATACTCTTCAATGAGTGAGATAGAAACAATACAGCGCAACCTATATCTCTCTCAACAAGAATAAGAATTAAGGCTCAAAACTTTAGAAAAGAGAGAATGAGAGCTTTGAAGAAATGATGCAAAACTTAGCAATAGATGTGTAAACTCTTGTTGTGAATTTTGCAAAACTCAAGTGAGCTATTTATAGGCAAATGATTTTTCAATTTCAAATTTGAAAAGATTTCCATATCAAAAAATCATCATTTACTTTTCAAACATTTCAAATCTAATATTTTTACTTTTTGCATGTGACAAAAGAAGCACACTTTACTTTTCAAAAATTTCAAACAGAATCTTTTACTTTTTGCATATGACAAAAGGAGCACACTTTATTTTTCAAAATTTTCAAATAAAGACATCTACCTTTTGCATAAGTCAAGAAAAGCATCCACCACTTTTGAAAATATTTAAATAAAACATGCATATGTGAAAGATGACAATCAATCATTTTAATATTTTCAAAGTTCAAACATTTAATCATGTCATGCACATGTGAAAGATGACAATCAATTATCTTAATATTTTCAAAATTTAAACCTTTAATTATGTCATGCACATGTGAAAGATGACAATCAATCATCTTTCAAAATTTTCAAAGTTCAAATCTTTAATCATGTCATGCACATGTGAAAGATGACAATCAATTATCTTTCAAAATTTTTAAATTTAATTTTCAAAATATCATGCACATGTGGAAAATGTATTTTAATGCTTTATGATAAAATATTAATTTTGAGCCTTAATCCTAATTTTGAATTTTTAAGAGATTTACAATATTACTCTATGATTTTAATGTGAACTTGTTCCCTTCTTGCTCATGCTTGCTTCCTTGATGTGCTTGATTATATTGTGTGGACAACTTGAGCTTGAGACTCCTTTATTCATTTGTTATCATCAAAATCCATTTGTAGATTTACTTGAAACCTTGGGTTCAACATGTTTTTTGTATATTATTTACAAACTTTGGACTATATTAACTATTTGAGATTGTAACATTAATATATTCATTTGTGGTATTACTGGTGTATTTAATATTTTTGTACTGTATTATTTGTTGGATTGTGATTTTAATTTTTCTAGTTATTATTTATAAATTTAATATTTGTATAAAATACTAGACCAACTAGAGAATCCAGCTAATTTTTAGTCATTAGTTTAATTAAGTTTATTAGTACATGTATGTCAAAGTTCAAACCATTTAAAACTGTAATAGTGTCAAATATAATTTAAAACTGTAAACGAGTCATTAAATGGTTTGTGGGTTGAAACAGGTTGAGTCGTGTCGTATCATGTCGTGCTGATTTATTATATCTATTTAACGGGTCGTGTCGTGTTGACACGATATCTTAAAGAGTCGTATTCGTATTGAGATTTTTGACACGAAATTCTTAACGAGTCGTATCCGTGTTGACCCTTTAAGCGTAATGTACATGCTTCGACACGACATGAATACTACCCATTAACACCTTTTGACACCCCTAGTGCCAATCGTCTGCATTGTGCAATCCGCTAGCTATTTTTTTTCATCTGCAGAAATAATAGACCTATAACTATTTTATAATTATTTCACAACTTATTTTATTTAATTTTTAATTTTACTTAATGATTAAGAATATGAATATTAATAAAGTTATATATGTATTTTATTTTTTCTTAATAATTAAAAATATTAAAAAAATTTGACATAATGATACAAGTAGCAACCTCACCATCACTTGAACCTTGTAATATTTTTGGGTAGTTATAGGGTTAGTATCCTATTAGTATTTCTTTACTACTTGTATTATTTGTATTTTAAACTTTTTATCATTTTTTACGTAATTTCTTAACATCTTTAATTATTAAAAACTAAAATATATATATAATTTTATTAATAATCACTTTCTTAATTGTTAAGTAAAATAAAAAATTAAAAAAAAATCAAATACAAAAAAAGTAGGAAATGGATAGTAAAAAAATTGTAATCCCATCACTTTCCATATTTTATTATCGTAAATATGATTGTCAAGATTATGGTGGGAATTGGGAATTTTAACCTAACGTTAAAATTTCCAAAACCTTATAGTTTTAGTGTCATAATTGTCAACTTTAGTTTTTTCCGAATGTATTTCAGAAAAATAGATATATGATGCAGATGACATTTCTTGACCCATCTTGTAGAATATCGAAATTGGGGAAGTGCGTCAGTACTAGTGTGGCACGCGGTGTAATTATATTACAAGAAAAATGATTTTTTTTTAAATTAATTATTTGTGATGAAAAGATTATTTATGATTAATTTTAATTATAAATTCATAAATAATTAATTCACTAAATTTAATTGATTACAAATAAATAATTTTTTATAATAAATTATTAGATAGCTGAAAAGCAATAGATGAAACACTTTTTGACTCAGTAGAAAAATATAAAGAAGAAAAATGTAATATAAACAAAAAGCTCATGGGAGGTGAAAAAATATCGTAGCAAAAGGAAAAGAAGTGGAGTAAAATATACTATGAGAACAGATTTATTATAGACATACAATATTTTTCACATTCTTTTTGTTGAATATTAAATTTTATATTATCTGTGAATAAGGTTTTGAACATATTTATAAATAATGCACAAACCTCTCTTATATGATTTGTTTTATGAGATGGGTTAGACCCATAAATTTTTATATGGTATCACAGCCTACTACAGGATGAATGTGGACCCACACTACTTATCCCCTAATAAGGACTAGAAAAATTATTGACTTACACGTGTGGGAGAGTGTTAATGAATAAATCTCACATTACTTGTGGATAAGGTTTTGGGCATGCTTATAAAGCAATGTGCAAACTTCTTTCATAGGACTAATTTTATGAAATAAATTAGGTCCATGAATTCCTACACTTTTATATAATCCTATTTTAAATGAGATAATGTATTTTTGTAAAATAACATACAAAAATAACATCATTTTATATAAATTATTTTAAATTTTAAATATAATTGTATAAATGATTATAAAAAGAGTTGTAGTACCTATGTGCTTATCAATATTGATTGTTTTGATTAAACTCAAAATATATATAGAAGAGGTTTATAAGTGTGCTAGTACTACAACAATATAATATTATTTATAGCATGTTTGAGATTGAGTTTCGAAATTTTAAAAATGTTTTTCAGCAATTAAAAATACTTTTAAAGAAAAATGACATATTTGGATAATTTTATTAAAAGCACCTTAGTCGATTAAAAAAGTTAAAAATTAATTTTTTCAATAAATATCAAATTAGAGTTTTTATCAAAAAACTCATGTAAATAACTATATATTTAAAAAAAATACTGTAACTAACTCTAAAAATACTTTAGACATATGGATCCCAAACAGTAAATAACTTTTTAGTTATAGAGCTTATTACATTAAATTTTAAGTTATTAATTTTAAGTTAAAAGTAATATTTTTCACTGCAATCTCAAACGTACACTTAGTTGATTTACTTTATCCACATCGTACTATTTCATCGTACGGAAAATATAAAATTGTCATAATACAGAAGCATCAGCCAGATAGAAGGGCGATCGATGCAAAATGCAATGAACCATCAACGAAAGTTGTAAGTAATCAATTCAACAATGTTGTTGGGCTTTTCTCGTACATGTTATTTCTACACCCACCATACAGATTTTCTATTCATATTCAAATTATTCTCTTAAAAGCAAACAGTTGGGAGTTAACTGCTCCGCCAAGAGTGCCAATCACATACAATATATATACATATAGAAAAGACATTGTGCAGTCCGCTAGCTGTTTCTTTTAAGCTGACATGAAACAAGCAGCAAGTCTCATCATCACTTCAACCTTGTAATATTTTTTAATTGTAAATATCCAGGTGCAATGCTACCAAATCCTCTTCTATTCCTGACGGTTTGATAAAAAAACAGTTGAAAAATCCTTTTTTACTCTATATATATTATATATATATATATTTGTAGTTAACAGCCGGAATGTTTGGTTGGAAAATTTGATAATTAGGTTTCGTTTGTATTCAAAATCTATCTTAACTCATCTTTATTTTATTTTTATAATTTTTATAATTTTTTATACAAAATACAAATTTATATATATATTTTTATTAAATTTCAATATATTTTTTTTAAAATTTTAATATACATTTTTTAAATTTTAAAATAATAATAATTTTAAAAAATAAATTAAATTCAACACATGTCAAACAAAACCTAAACCTAACTCGCTAAGAATGCCATGCAATATTTCGACGTGCAAAGGAAAATTTCCTGTATCCTTCGAAAGGATACAGGAAATTTCCAGTTCCTCGATCCCGCCATCATCCATGACTAGTAATGTCGTGGACTTGATTGGACAGCTTTTTTACCTATTTGTCAACCCACGAGGCAAATCTGTTCCACAATTTCGCGTGATTAACACAGAAACAAGTTCATCATGCAACATGTCAATCACGCAAAATGGTTGTCCACATCCAAATAAAAAGTCTACGACATTATAGTAACAGATCATTAATAGGATTGAACATTCTACTAAATTTTATAAAAATTTAACAAAAAATTAAATTTAATAAAAATTTAACTAATAAAATTTATTTTAAGTCCACATTAAATTATTTAAAAGTTAAATAATTTGACTGAAATAAACAATAAAACTAAAACATTTGTCAAAAATAATCGATCGGATAAAAATACTAAATATTTATTTAATTTATTTTTCTCTACTATCTTTCCTTTCCTAGTTTAATTTTGTATACTCATAATTTAATTAAAATATGATTATTAATTAACATATAATAGATATAATAGTAAAATATGATAAAATTCATATGATAGTAAAATATGATAAAATTCATTAATTTAATAATTATAAATAATTAAATATTTTTTAATTATTAATTACTTATTATTATATATCTTCATAAATAGATAATATATTCTAATATAAAAATTTGATGTGAATAATCAAAGTCAAATATTAGTTATATTATTTTATTATTATATTTTGAAAAAATAGTTATTCAAATATAATGGTTTATATAAATGAAATGACCAAAAATCAAAATCTAAGTTACATTAGCTAAAACTTTACTTTAGCAATAACCAATCCAATGAAAGTGTTTTGAATAGCTATTTCTTTTCTCTATATTCTTTTTTTGTCTTCCCTTCAATCGGTAGTGAAATTAACATTATTTGAATCAGACCCTCATTCGTTCTTATTCTCTTGCATGTACCTGTAGTTTGTTCACAAATAAAAAAAAAACATATTTAAACTTTATACCTCAACTTATTTATGAAACTAAAGAAAATCTTACATTACTTACAAAGAAATTTGTTTTGGACTTTATATGAAACATCTTTCGAGTTCTTATAAGTAGATCTCGTTAGATCAATGTGTAAATCGCAATATTGGAAAGCTTGACTCTGATAGTATAAAGCAATCTATGCACTATTATCTAAAAGACGCACTATTATTTAAAAGACCTTATTAGTAAGATAATAGTATGCCTCATATAAAGTTCAGGACAAGCTCATTCTTAAGAAATATGAGATTTCCTTTACATTAGCTAAAACTTTACTTTAGCAATGACCAATCCAATGAAAGTGCTCTGAACAGCTATTTCCTTTCTCTATTTTCTTTTTTTGTCTTCCCTTCAATCGGTAGTGAAAGTAACATTATTTCAATTAGACCCTCATTCGTTCTTATTCTCTTCCATGTACTTGCAGTTTGTTCACCAAAAAATTAAAAAAAAAACACATTTAAACTTTATACCTCAACTTATTTATGAAACTAAAGAAAATCTTATATTACTTATGAAGAAGTTTATCATGGACTTTATATGAAGCATCTTTTGAATTCTTATAAGTAGATCTCATTGGATCAATGATTGAATCGCAATATTGAAAAACTTGACTCTGATACCATAAAGTAGTCTATGCACCATTATCTAAAAGACTTTATTAATAAGATAATAGTATACCTCATATAAAATTCAGGACAAGTTCATTCTTAAATAATATGAGATTTCTTTTACCCCCTCCTCCCCCTCTCATTTACTCCTCCTCACTTGTGGGCCAATATTTTGTTGTAACCAGTTATTTTCTATCAAAATGATTATTCTCTACAAAAATAAGCCTATTTTCGTCGTAAATAATCTATAAAGAATACATATTTTTCTTATATTAAAGTGGACTTCATTGGATCAATGAGTGGAATGCATTGCTGAAAGATTTGACTCTAATATTATAAAGAAACTCATGCACTATTCTCTAAAATATATTATTAGGAATAAGAGAATATACCTTATATAAAAGCCAGCCAAGACAAACTCCTTACAAAATAATATGAAATTTCCTTCACAAACATGCATGGCCTAGATCACTATATTGATAGAATTTAGACAATTATATCTTTAATAAAAGAGAAGGATAATATTGAGATTGAAATTAAACTAACTTTAAAACTGTAAATTATGTTAATTTACAAGTTTATATTTATAATACAAGTCTTTGATATTTATAACAAGTTTTTTTTATATATTTATTTTGTCGAAGAATAAATCTACTTCACTTGAGAGTTTTCTCCAGAGAAGTATTCTCAATATTATTTTCTATTATTATTTTTCACTTAATAATTAATGAAGTATTTTTTAATGATATTGTAATTTTCTAAAAAAAAACGAGCATTTTAAAACAAGAATGGAAAAAAAAAATTGCTCTGTATCGAGACATCTCGGTAGAAAACTCTGAGGTAAAGGGGAGCACTGCTCCAATTTGTTGAATGGGAGCCAACTCTAGGATGGTTTAAAAGTACAGTAACTAAATTGAAAGATGCAAGAAAAATTAGTCATACAGTTGAGACGAAGATCGTACCAGAGCTGAAGCAGGACCGAGTCACCGACCAGCACTAGTGCATTTACTTCATTTACGCGGTAAACAACATATATTGAAAGGAATGCATTTTTACGCGACATTGGACCACAGGTAGTAATTAGATCACTCTAATGAATAGGTAAATACTTATTATTATTATTATTATTATTATTATTATTGTCACAGGTACTCTTCAACGATCGTGACAGTCTCAACTAGTTTTGACCCATCACGGGCCAACGTTCAAACACCGCTAGTATCACTGGAATCAAAAGACGTTGGCGACCAAACTCTCGTCGATCCAAACTCCGACCAACTTCTGGTAGCCTTTCACGCGCAGATTGAAGTCTGAAATGAGTTTCGGACTATTTGAATTAGCTTGTTTAACCTACCGTTGGCCGTTAACGGTTACACCACCGACATTACTGGACTCACCTCACTCTGGCAACGTCGTCGGCATCTCCCACGTGCCTCACACGTCCTCTAGTAATAGTGTTTTTATTTTTAATTTGTAAAATAAATTTATTAAAATAAAATATGAAAATTTAAAAGATATAGAGAAAAAATAAAGATGCTGATAGATAGTGTATTATAAAAATAAATAGCTAAAATAAAAAATTGAATTTTTAATCCTTTAAAATAGATAAAAATTAATTAATCCATTAAAAATACTCCTAGTAAGCCTCATGCTAATTGTTTCTTTAATTAGAAGCAAAAAAAAAAAAAAAAGGCAGCCCCGGTCGGTCTGGCTAATACTATACATGGCCTGCCTCATGATGTGCACGGCACACACGTTTTCTTCAAGATTTTCACCACTCTTAAATTTAAAACAACATTGAAAGCACTTATATATTTATCCCATTTATTACAAGTTAAACAAGGGCCGGCATTAGTACTTCAATATCGCCGGCCATTTATTTCAACGAATTCAAGAATTCTTCATACGTACAGCGGCCATGATCAATATGTTCATATATATATATATATATATATATATATATATATCATGTACGTCATGAGAGGTTCAGCATGACACCAATTATATAAATATTCCAAAAACGAAAAAGCATTGATTGAAATCAATGCCCTATTTTTCCGTAGATTACCCCGCTTGTATTGGGAAGTGAGTTGAGCTCATCTCAACTCACTTCCATTTCATCATTATATTTTTATAATTTTTTATACAAAACACAAATTTCCATATACCTTTTTCAAATCCCAATACACCTTTTTCAAATTCCAACACACATTTTTCAAATCCCAAAATAATAATAATATTAAAAAATAAACCAAACTCATCTCAATTCATCTCATCTCCGAATCCAAGCAGAACAAATGTTGAAAATTGTTAGATGATTAGAGTAATTTTCAGTAGATCTCATTCACAATATCCACAATAAAACCACATTAGAAGAAAAATATCCGCTGGTCAATACCGTTTAAGAATTAACTGCTCATGATTCTGAAACTATGATCACTTAATTACTTAGTGAATTATTTATTTATTTATTTATTTTTCCTTTTTGAACAAATCGATGGGACTAATTAATCATTGAAGTCATGTGTTCCCTCCCGATCCTCTGAAATGTGATGGACTTTACTATCTATTTAATTTCTTCTTTTGTTAGAGGAAATCTGATTCACAGGTCGGACTCTGCTGGAAACTACATAAATCTAAGTACTTGTTCCCTTTAGAAATTGGCAGAACAGCATGCACTAATTTGCGGGAGGGAGGAGAAGGGTTCCTCCTGTTTTTTTTTTTTTCTTTTTAAAAAATATAATTTTCATGTCAACTATCTAGTTGACGATCATTATTAATTCATATCAAAATTTAGTGAGATCTTGAGTTAGGCATATCAATCCCAATTATCAATTCTAACTCCCACAATGTTGAACCCCACTTAGCGGAATATAAAGGGGGCGTAAACAATCCAACTTAATTCGATTTTGACTAAAATATAGAATTGAATCGGCAAAATGCAAAACTGATTATATCCTAATTATCTCAAAAATAGATAGTACTGTTTTACCAGTTTCGGTTTTTCAGTTTTAATAAATTATAGATTTTTGAAAACAAATCTGTTTTTGTTTTCTAAAATCTGCTTTAAATATATGTTTTATTAAGAAAAGTTATAGTTTATTATAAAAATATGTTAGACTAATAAAAAATTGTTATATAAATAAAATCTGCAATAAAAAATTATTATAAAATAAAAACTGTTATATGAAAAAATTGTTTTAATTTCATGTTTAAAATTAAAATTTTATTTTATAAATATTTTAATATTATTTATATATGATTATAATTTATATTATTATGTATTATATATAAAATTATATATAATATAAAAACAAATATAATATTAAAAAAATAATTTTAAATATATAGTTAATAGGAATGGTCCAGTTCGGTCTGGTTTTAAAATGGCTGGAACTAAAACGGATCTTACCAATTTTGTATTTCTAAAAACCAATTCTTAACTGGATTTGTTCAAACCCGGTCTACTGGGTCCAGTTTAGATTGATTCGGGCCGATTTACTAATTTTTCGATTTTCTTTTATATCCCTAAAAATATGGAGGTACTTATGGCAGAATATCAAGCCAATTTGATCTTTTACAATAAAATGATAGATGTAACTGTTATTAAACGACTTATTAGTAGATTAATAGATCACTTTAGAACGGCATATACATCATATATTTTGGATCAAGTAAAGACTAAGATTTCAGTATTTTCTCTGTAGATCAAGAAGAAAAGGACTAAGCGAGAAGATGGTTGTAACATGAGAAAAGTAAGAAGGTCAACCTCTTTTATATAATAACTCGACGCTATATGATAAAAAGAAAAAGTTTAGAGCCTTTCATTCTTATTACTTCTTAATAAGAAAAAGATAAAAAAAATGAAAAATGCTCTAAATTGTCATGAAAGTGTCATAAATATACCCATTTTCTACTTAAAAAGATAAAATTATCTCTATTAAATTAAAAAATGAATATTTTACACGATTAGTTTTAAAAAATTAAACAAATCTTGTTGTTGTTGTCGTTTTTATTTATTTATTTATTTATGAAAATAGAAAATAACAAAGTTAAATCAGCAAGATTAATGTTCCTCCATGCAATTCAAGGTATTGCTCCCAAGCCACAAACTCGACTGGATATTGCACCGGAGGAACCATTAGAATTATTAGCAACATTAATGTTCCTCCATCCAGAAAGTTCTTATGAAATCATTAATTCTTTTTAATGACATTATATTTATCATATTGTATAATATAATATATAGGAGTGTTGGGTATTCGTATTCCGATTAAATAGTGGGCCATTACATGGCCCAGAGCTCAAGTAATGGGCTTGAGCTCTCTCTACAAAGCCCATACAATGATTTCTTTATCAGGAGGCTCTTAAGAGCAGTAATCACAACGAAAAAAGTGCAATTCTTACAAACCTGAGACTCATTGGAGCGGTACGAACGTCGAAATTATCAGCAGCAATTTCATAGCCATAGGCGAATACGCATATTAATACATGGGTGAATGCTACATTTCCACCCAATTTCCCTCCCCAAGTTGCCCCCTAAAAACTTAGCATTTTGCTACATGCATATGTAGACTGGCCAGCGCTCATGACACATGTTGAGGAGCACCAAAAAAATACAAATATTCCCCTTTGGCCCTTTGTAATTAAATGAAATTAGAAATATATTTTATTTAAATAAAAAATCAGGTCTCTAAAAATTTTGAAGTAATATTTGTCTATATATAGATTGAAAAAATTAAAAACATTTCCCAAAACATTCAAAAATTAGACAGGAATCTGAGAAAATCTATGAATATATATATATTTGAATAGATTTTCTCATGATTGTTTGACACCCAAGAACACCCCCCAAAATATATATATATATCTTTTAAGAATTTTGGCAAAGATTTTCGTAGCATGTATAATGGGCTTAAGATATTCGTAGCAGATGGAGCAAATGGTCTTGAGAAAGGCTGATCATGAATATTCGTCAAGAAAAAGAAAATGACAAATGCTTTCAGTTGCATCGAAAGTTGATCTCCAGGATACATCCTCAAACCTTTTAATAACCCTATACAGTATATATCACATATGCACTAGCTGAGAACATTCTTTGCTCTATATCAATACTTTCTTTCCCTTTTGTGAAATGAGATTATGCATTCTCCAATTTCCTCTCTTTTAGGTACTTTATATTTGGAATATGAGAACTTCTATTAATTATGGATTGGTAAACAAAAGACTTTCAGTGAGTCCCTTACATGTTGGAGTCATACTTTTTGTAATCCTAATTAACTAGCTCGGTTAGATATATCTAGACTTTCCCTCTCAAGTTATTTGGCTTGATAGTTGTTTGTAACATGGTTTTATGGTAATGAAGTTTTTGGTTATAAGAAAAAATGACAGCAAGTCAATTAAATAGTCTGAAGGTTGTTATATAATGTTCAGTATTTATGGTTTTCAGCTTGTGATGAACAGTTTTGTTTTGAAGGTATCAGCTATGATAAATACTTTAGTTACAGAGAGATTACATAAAGGTAAACTCCCAAATTGACGTTGTTTGATGTAATATGTTAGATCGTAAACTTAATTTTATTGTATGGTAAATCTGACAGATAGCCATATCAACTTATGTGTTTACTTTTATGGGATTTCTTTGTAGGTATAACACTTTAATCACCAACAACTTTTGCTGTATTCTTGTCCCCCCAATGACTAGCAAATCGTATTTGAACTTGAGCATTCAGTATCTTAAAATGCTTACTAAAGACCTACATGGCTGTAGGATGTGGTGAATTAGATGTTAAGGGTAATATTTTTAACAGTGGTTATAACCTTTCTGTCCACAATGTGTTTCCCGTGGTTAATCAAGTAGCGGATGGGGGTTTAGGCCAAGTGAAAAGCGCAAGAAGAAGATCGGATTCATGATCATTATAATGTACTACCATGTCATGTGAGAAGAGTTTTGGCAACGGATCAAGCTGGAATTCCTCAAGTATATGATTTTGAGTTGTATTGGAATTGGTTTGCTAGTTAGAGCTTGTCATGTGCACCTTGGTTTTTGGAAGTGATTGAGCTTTTATTGTAGCCCCCAAGGTGGTTGGTTGTAATCACAGTTTCCTTCGTGCATTTTAACTATGCTTCTTTATCTTTCTTATATTGACTTTCCCATATATTAAATAACTTTAATTCAATTTACCTCAAACGGAGTGGAATTCCAACAAGTTCGGATTGTTGCTCGACTTACAACCCACATCAAAGTGAGATCACCATTTGTCCTAAAAAATTAAGTTGATGGGAAGTGGAATATTTTATTATTTTATATTTTAACACTTTTCTTTATTTGTAGGTCAGATTTCTCCTTAATTAGTAAGTTTAACAAGTGGAATATTTTAATTAAATAGGATAAAGTGTAAAGTTAGAATTCAAACTCAAGACTTTTATTTTAATACATGTGAAATTATCATTTATTCAAAAAATTAAGTTGATGAAAAGATATAAATTTTATTATTTTATATTTTAACATGCAAGACTCTTTGTAAGAGTTCCCTGATGGGCCGTCAATTAACAACCTGTAGGTAGGGAGTTAGTTAACTCAATGGTTAATTAACTGGTGCTGTTAAATAACTGATGGGAATTAATTAAAACTGATGGCCACCCATGTGGACTGTAGATGGATTATGGGGTTACCCATTTACTAACAACCTATGTGTAGAATACTTTCTTGAAGAAAGCAGTCCAAAAAATCCATTACAGTCTGCATAGCTTAACATAACTTGTTATTTGGTTCATGTAAAAGTTTCACTTTTGTGTCCTAAAAGCAACTCTCTCTGTTTCGGTTCAGGCTCCAGCTTAGATAAGATCACTACAAGAGTGCAACACTTGCAGCAAAACTCACTAATTGTGGCAAAGCTGGAGCTGATACAGAAGTGACATAGATGGTGATTTAATATTGCTCATAATTAAATTCCTTCAGTTGTTTACACAAGGTGTTACAAAGATGAGGGAAATGACTACTCACCACCATTGATTCCTTGTGGAGGCAAGACTGAGTTTGAGGACCAGTTGAAAACTAAAGATCACAAAAGAATTTTCTTTTCTCCCTTTTGCTTTGGTGTTATGAACAGGAAGACCATTAGCTTTCTAATAGGAGAATTCCTAATAACTGGCCTGGCTTTTTTTTTTTTCACTTAAAAACAACCCTCCTATTATTTAATGACATGTAGGCATTTTTATTAAAAATACAATGAAACCACGCTTAAAGGGAAAAGTTTCAAGAGATATCATCATCTTCAAAGCGGTCCCAAACCCATTGTTCTTTTTAAGTTTTAGAAAGATGAAGAGCTGTCCAGATATGATGCCCATAATTTTTTCCGGTTTACGGACCCAAGATTGGAAATGAGCGCTCTACTGTCAAAACTCTGAAGCCCCTCAAAGATTTTGATGACATTCTCATTGGCCCGTACATGGTTCCTGCCCAAAATGATTTGCACAAGGAAGATGTTGTCAAAAATCAATACAAAAATAAGAGGGAATCGAAAAAGAGTTCCCACAAAAAAGAGAATGGCCATGTAAGAATTTTCGAGATTTGCACGAATTTATGAACAAAGTTTTCATTTTTAATTAGAAATTAAATTGAATGAAATAATAGTAAGATTCCTTCCCCATAATCGTATTGCTCCAATAATTTTTGGCTTTTTATATGATTGTTTTTTCTATTAAATCTGGTTTATGTTTGGGAACTTAGAAAATGGAAAAAACTGGGTGGTGCTTTTGAGGATTTCGGTTAGGGATGATGTTCTAGTTTCCCCATACTTTTCCTTCGTCGTGCCGAACCCTTTTGGAATTCTTTAATTTGAGTTCATCTTTATATGCTTTGTTTGTTTTTCTAGAAAATGTGTTCGATTTAGGCAATTTCTTGTGTCTAGAATTCTGGTTATCGAGTGGCCTAGGTTGCGTGACTCAATGTGCATACCTTTAATGTTTATTTTTGTGAAATATCTGATGTGGCAGCATATTATAGGAGGGCTGTTATTTTGGGAAAATTGGCCAGACTATTTCCCAGCATCTCCCATCTACCATTTGAAGGCTTTGTAAATTATATGCTACGTTCAATTGTTGTTGTGTGTTGTGTGGCAGCTCAAAAAGGGGGAGCTTTCATGTATCTCAGGTGTTTTCTCTTGTAAATCATTCTTCGAATGAGAACAATGATAGACTGTGATTAACATGTTGTTTCAGTACCCTGCCTTCGTTGGATGGACTGTTTGGAAGACACTTTTGAGGAAGTTTCTCAGCCAATGTTCTTTTATGGTTAGAGAAAATGTTATTATATATGTCGCTTCAATTTGCCCACTTAATTTAACTGCTCATGTATTTAATTTTTAATTTTTTTATTTAATGGTTAAGGAAGTGATTATTAGTGTATGGATAATTTTTTTCTTATTTTTAAAAAATGTAAGAAATAAAAAGCAAGCAAAAAAAAAAAAAGTACAAATTGCACTAAGCCCATATAAAATAGTTAAGTTGAGGAGGCATAATAGAACCACTCTTATAGTTAAGGCTGGTGTGGAAGAACACATTTTTTGAAAGTGCAGTCAATTAAAAGAAGGAAGGAAGACATGCACATGATCTATATTTTATGAATTTCATAGTATGGTGATACTCTCATAAGGAATTCGACAATATGATGATACTCTCATTAGGATATTTGTCCTACAAATTTACAAATTGACGATAGACAAACACAAATTGAGTGCTTTCATTGTGCACCAATGACCGGCGTATTTGTTTAGAGGCCATAAGACACTGGCTGGTAAGACAATGGTTAGGGAAGGGCACAATCATCAAGAAGTTAGTACAATCTTTTGATTAAAATAAAATGTTGCATCTCTTGACGCTTCTTCAATAATCATCTCTTATATGGGAACAATCAGTATAGAGTGTCATTTCAAGAAATACATATTTTGATAATTCACCTCTTAGAATTGACACTACAACAAATTGGATGTTTGTGGCCATTTTTTTTTTTTTACAACTAAATTATTGCAGAAAAAGGTAGCTTTTTATTCACAAGATATATATTTTCCAAAAATAAATCGTTAACTTGTCAATAAAACCTGTTATTTTCTACGACGTAATGTACAAATAATATTCACAATGCAACACAATTATTGGCAATAATAGTACTTGTTAAGTCGATCAGTGGTTGCCGCTGCTATAAATTCCATTATTATAATATTTACACTATTTTGCGACAATGGATAGTTGCCGGAATAAGTCATGAATCTCTTATATAAAAAAAAAAAGAAGACGATTTTTAAGTTCCAATTTTTATTCCCCTATCCAAATCTCTTGCGCGCGCTCTTTCATTCCCGATATCCACTCTTCCCTCTTTGAAACCTTAACGTCCTCTCCTCTCTCTCTCTCTCTCTCTCTCTCTCTCTCTCTCTCTCTCCACCTCACGGCCCTTGTTTTGGTCAGCATCTACGTTTCTCACTTTCTCATCTTCTCGCATCTACGTTATCTCTCAGTTCAAAGAAACATGGGGTTTGTATCTAGGGCTTTTTTGTTCTGATCTAGCCTTTTCTTTCAGTTTCCCTATATTTTCTCATAAAAGCAAGAAACATGCCTCACCGTCTTCAATTTACATCAAATCTAGGAAATTTTTGAGACAAGAGGTTTGAAACTTTCTCTTCATAAAACAGCATCTCTTTCTCCCTCAAAGAACACGAGGAAGAAGGTCAATGTGTACCAGTTGGGTTTGTTTCGATTTTTATACTTTTGCCTTTTTATTTAATATGAGATAATATAATTTTTTATCTGTTCTGTTTTGAACTTCTAAAAGAGCGTTAGTAGAGAAGTATTACAAGAATCTCACGGTACTCAACCCAAAATTCTTAATCTCAATTTGTAAATTCGCAATCTTAATTCCCAATCTTATACTGAAATTGTTTGTTTTACTTCTTCCATGCCATCTATAGTTCTCTCGATAAAAGTAATTAAACACTATTGTTAATTTATTCCATGAATTGGCCCTTCTTTGCAGAATTCTTTCAGTTTTCATTTCTATTGAAGCATCAAGTCTTGAATTTGAATATGGTCATGTAGGGATTCAGTCAATATTTTGTCACTTTTCTATTTTTCAAATTTTTTTAGGATCTACTAATCGAAAAGGGAGGCAGAGACGTGCTGGGATTTAATCATGTCTGCTTTCTAATGCCATTTACCACAGTCTTGGACGTGTTTAGGTGAGTTTTAAAGTGTTATTTTTTCTTCATTGTTTTAGCAGTTCCTTTCATATTTTTATAAATATTATTAGTAATTTTTTTTGTTGGCGTTGATCTGTCAAAATTAGAGAAAGGAATACATGCTAACAAAGCCGCTAAAACACTTCATCCAGGCTGGGCAACATATCAAATAAGTGACGAGTATGTAATTTTGTGTGTATTTGTACAGCCATACATTTGTGTGTACACACATATGCTCATGTGAGGTTAGATCAAATTTCTATTAACTAAGTACTTTAGCTAACATGCTATTTTGCAGGTGGGCTTTCCTCAATTTACGTGAACACTTTCTCAAGGGAATCAACTACAAGATTTCCAACTATAACACAGATGGAAAGAGGAGTGAGTTCTATGCATTACACATGTTTGATAAAAGATCCATTATAGGAACTATTTGACATCTCCTGTTTTACAGAGAACTATACTTGATTTCCACATTTTAAGTTTTTGGTGATTTGAGCATTACCTTTTGCTGAAAATAGTTTTGCCCTATTTTTATGCATAGTTTTGTATGAATATCTCCATATGTTGGTTTGGTGTTTTTATTGTTAATTATGTGTTAATATTTGTCCGTTAGTATGGGGGTGGGTTTTAAAGTGTTATTTTTTCTTCATTGTACATTTTATTAGTTCTTTCGTATTCCTATAAATATTATTTGTAATTTTTGTTGTTGGTTTTGATCTGTCATGATTAAAAAAAGGGAATACATGACAAAGCTACTAAAACACTTCATCCATGCTGGGCAGCATGTCAAATTAGTGATGAGTATGTAGTTTTGTGTGTGTTTGTGCACACATACATTCGTGTGTACACACATATGCTCACGTGAGGTTAGATCAAATTTTTATTAACAACTTATGAGCATATGCATTGATTCACAATGTGAACATTGGGTACTCATCCCTGGATTATGTTAATGACATAGATGTACCTGTGTATGAATATGAAATACAAAATCATCTTCTTCTTTTTTTTTTTTCAATTGGTGCATATGAATATGCAAGATCATAAACATTATGTGGATTCTGAAAAGGTAGATGACAATGGGTTGAATAATTTTTGGTCGAAGGCATATTAATTATTGAATGGCGTGGCCTGTTGGTTATCTTTTTGCCAATAAAAATGGAAGTCGTGATCTGTGTTTTTATGTTTATTATTCTATGTCTTGATATTGTAAAGATTATTCCAATTATGATGTATTAGGTTTGAATGTGGGATGCTTGGAGTAATTAATTGACGGGTGCTAAATATATATATATATTTATAGCGGAAGGGAATTTGAAAGATTATGCCTATGATGTATTAGATTTGAATGAGGGATGCTTTGTGTAATTAATTGAAGGGTGCTAATTATATATATATATATATATAGATATATATAGCGGAAGGGAATTTGAAAAATCTTACTCATATAAGGTTTAGTGCATTTTATGGTGCTATCCTACTCTATTGACTTGGTTCCTTGATTTAAAAGATAGTAGCCCATTAGCTTCTTTAATCTATATGCGCAGACCAAAAGTGTCATGTTGTAAGATCTGATGCAAGTAAACTCACATGGTTATAGTGCTATTCTTTATATTTTCTATTTACGCTCTCGGGTAGACCTCTAGAACAAACCAGCACTTGAACAAATTTTTGCTTCAACACAGTATGTACTTTATGTTTATGATAGACATGACAATTTTACATTATGTTTGAACTTCTATTTAGATAGAATTCAGTCATATATCCCTTTTAATCACTTGCCCTCTAATTGTTATGCACATTATTTGCTTCAAAATTTGATGGGTATCATTCTAGAAAAAGATGTTGATGGTTTATTTTATGGTGACAAACTTAATTTGCAGTATGTGCTAAATTAAGAACGTGAGAGCAACATAGGAATAAAATATTGTAATTTTTTTCAATTACAGTATGGCCTGCAAGTCTCTCTTTCTCTTGCTATCCTTTTAGAGGTACATTTGTCTTGGGTATTTGCTTTTTTTTTTTTTTTTGTTAAATTTATTTCAAGAGTAGTTCTTTAAACTGCTAAATATGAACAATGATTGATCGAGGTTATGTTTTTGGCAAATCTTGAGTTTGAGATTTTAGATTAGGCTTCATATGAACTTTTGTTTTTAGCTACCCTAATGCCAACTCCTGGATTTGTCTTGTAGTGGAAAGTTCATAGCTTGCCTTTGTTTTTTTTTTTGGCTCTGATCTGCTTGTGATCTGATGGTTTTTGTGATTTTTGCTATCTGACTGTTTTTTAGGTTTTTATGATGTGACTTGCTTTCTGATCTAACTTGCAATTAGTAGAAACAAGAAAGTAAATTCAGAAACTAGGTCGAAGATTGCATGAGCAATTAATCAAAATATTTGATGTGTCCTCAATGTACTAAATTTGTAAAGGTGACTTCTTTGTTGAAAGGTTTTATTTTTGATGGCTTGTTGGGTTGATGATCCAAATTTAGAAGCATACTAGCCTCACTTAGTTAGACTTCCAGACTACAATTGGATTGCTGAAGATGTTAAAAGTTCAGGAAAATATATATACATATAACTTATCAAAATATATATATATATACATATATATATGAGATAAAGGCTTAATTAATTCTAAGAATGTGTTTTTATACCTTTTTTTCTTGTTAAATATCTTGTATCTTTCAAATTTGTTATATTTTATTGGACTGATTTACAACAGGGCCAACATTGCATATTTTGCTCTATGAACTAGGTTAAGGAGTAGATTCGTCTCTTCAAGAACAGGTGACTTTTTTGGATATCCATTCTAAGATATATGTCTTTTAACAACAAAGTGTACATTATTTTTTTAATAAGAAGTATATCTAAGAACTTGGAATTTTGATGTATGTTTCTGACTTCTAAGATTTCTTGGAAATTTGTAATTGTTTCTATAAAATAAATACGTTAGTTACAAAGCTATATGAGGTTGGAACTCCTACATCATTTTCTGTTGTGGCAACAAAAATCGCTTTTCTTTTTGGCCATTTTTTGTAGGAATGTAGTTACATTTATGCAAACCAACTTGGTGCACTCATTTTCTTTGTATACTTGTACGGGGTCCAATTGATTAATTAACTAATAATTCATTATAGAAACTTCATCAAGTAGTTACTAGATATTAAATTGTATAGAGTTGGGTTTTTTGGCATATAGATATGAATCAGTTTTGCTGAGAACCTGCATAGTTATGTTTGATTTACACAAAAATATGTAATTGTAGCATTTATATACACCACCAATGAAAAGTGGTGTATATCTTGGCTTTTGCAGGGACTTTGGGGTGTGGTTTTATTTATTTATTTTTTTTGCATATGTTTACAATGTACTTGATCAGATTTGGTGGTTTGTATTTTGCAAAGACTATGGTCTGTGGCCTGGTTATTGTGCATATTTTTATGTGATTGTTACTTATCTACTATATTTGAAAAAAAAGATGGTTTTGAATTTTTATTTTGGAGTTGAAATGTTTAGCGTTTATGCTTGGATTTGTTTTTTTTTTTCTACGTTTGTCATTTTTACTTAAATATTTTTTTTTTCTTTGGGTTGATGAGTTAAAATTGTGGTGATGTTTGTCTTTGGGTTATTTTTTGTGCATATTGTTTTTTGAAATTTTTTTATACATAGTGAGACCAAATTATGTCAAGCAATTAAATCAAATATTATATCATCTAAAGTTGGGTTTTTTTGGCATATAGATATGAATATTTTTGCTCAAAAGCTGCATATTACATATTTGATTTAGAAAAAAACATGTAATTATAGCATTTGTATGTTTTTGAAATAAAAAAATAGAAGCACCTTTATCTCATATAATCTTATAAAGCTTTGGTTTGATTACTGGGCTGAAGCTTCCATGTAATTTGATGTATTTCAGTTTTCTGTGTTGGAGTTATTGTTATTAGTATTTCTTTCCTACTGAAACCTATCAATTTACGACCTATAAAAAAAAAAATCTCCCAATTGCAATGAAATGCAATCTTTCCATAAAAAAAAAAAAAAATCTCCCAGTTTATGTGTTCCATTTGCTTTAGCTCCATGGTTCTTGCTCTAAAGATGTAGCTGCCTAAGCTTCTCGTGCTTGAGATTTCACAATCAGCAAGAAATCAACCAGGAAGAACTTTTGATTGGCATTGCACATTAGTGGACTACATACCAATACCCCTCTTCTGTACATTTAAAGAGTTAAAATGTAAATAATTATATCCCTATCTTTTGAATTTATCTAGAGATTGAAATTATTGATTACTTGCTGTCTGAATAATTAGCACTATAAGATAACAAGATTTAACTTTCTTGAGTGATATAACTTCTATTTGTTATATATAATTAGATCATTGTGTGTATTTTGGTATTGCTTTGTATTGGGTGAGTCTAATATAACTTATGAGAAAAAGGAAACCGTTTTGCCAAATTGCTGGTTTCTTCTGCTTTTCTACAATACATTGATTATAGCGGTTTTTTGTTGAATTTCCTTACATTTACCTTTCCACATTTACCATTATTTATTTATTGACAGCATTCATTATTCTTCATATAACAATTTCACAGCCAACAAATACCTGGACCATTTGCCAATGCAGTACATCCGCCTGCCATTTGCCCAAGGGTGTGTGTAAGAAGAGGGCAAGCCACAGATTCCCATAGTATTGCTGAGCGGGTAAATATGAAATTCTATATAGATCCCCATGGTATTTGTGCCTTTTTCTTTAAAAGAAAACCCTACATGATGTGATTATGGGTTTCACTTATGTCAATAATATTTTAAAATAGTTGAACAAGTTTCACTGCATGAGTTGGTGTCCATGAAACATGTAAGATAATTCAAGTTGGCGTGAATGAATAAAACTTCGAATTAGAAAGAACTGACCATTGTTTACTTGTGGAATTTTGCAAGAGTCATAAGGTGGTTTCAGTGTGCTAAGTATGGGTTTGACTGACTGCTTACATAGTTTTGAAAACTGCTAATGTACTACCACTACAACATTTTTGCCCTTTTGCACGCTTAACTATTTAGATCATGATCCTTTTGAATCATGGGCTAATGATATGAATATTTCAAATCAAATTATGTTATGTGGATGGTTTGTGATGTAAAAGTTTTCAAATATATAAATAGCTAAACTTATTCTAAATTAAATGTAGAAATGTAATATATATGTACCGATGCAATTAATTATCCTAGCTAACTATCTTGGTGATGATCTAGAAAATGAGGACACATGGACTTCGTGCCAATTTATGTCTATAAATTAATGATGCACTAAATAATTAAGGTTGTTTTAATCAAGTATTTAATCAAGGGAGATTATATGTGATCCTTTGTAGCATGGTGCACAGTGAGGTAGGCATGGATTAATTATTTGATTGTTACGTTCATCCATATATATGTAGTTATATAAATCTCCAATAGTGCATATCTAGTGTACCTACGAAATCATATGCAGATTAATTTGTAACTTTTGATTACATGACTGATGCTGACAGTACTGGGTATTGGACATTATACTTGAGAAGTAGAGAAGGCATTTTGCATTTTTTTTCATATATGTACATTTATATTCGCGAATACCCAAATGGTCATAGGAGATGACTGTGTTGCAATCTTGGAATTGAATGCTAGCTTAGTGCAAACCGACTTGGTTTCATGTTAGTGTGATACATTCGTACTTATAAAATCTGGAACATAGTCTTTTATGGTAATATTTTACTTTTGACTTGGACTTGCAGGTCTGTAGAGGGTAGGCATTAATTACTTGATTGCTAGGTTCATCCTTATATATGCAGTTATATATATCTTCAATAGTGCATATCTGGTTTATCTTAGAAATCATATGTAGATCAATTTGCAACTTTTGATTATATGACTGATGCTGACAGTACTGGTTATTGGATATGATTATACTTGAGAAGTATGGAAGGCATTTTGCATGCTTTTTTCATATATATACATTTATATTCGTGAATACCCAAATGGTCATAGGAGATGATTGTGTTTCAATCCTGGAATTGATTACTAGCCTGGTTCAAATTGACTTGGTTTCATGAAGTGTGGTACATTCTTACTTATAAAATTTGGAACATAGTCTTTATATAGTAATATTTTACGTTTTAATTGGACTTGCAGGTCTGTAGAGAGTAGGCATCAATGATTTAATTAAAGTATTAGGTTCATCCATATATATGCAGTCATATATAATTATATATATTGCCAATAGTGCATATCTGGTTTACCTTAGAAATCATATGTAGATCAATTTGCAACTTTTGATTATATGACTGATGCTAAGAGTATAGGTTATTAGACATCATACAATAAATTCATACCTACTTGGTTTCTGTTTAGTGTGGTTCATGATCAATTATTGAAATCTAGAAAATAGTTACTTATAGTAATATTTTGCTTATTACTTGGACTTTGAGGTCTGTAGAGAGTAGCACATTTTTCTGGATGAGACTAAATGCTTAAAGACAATTCTGCTATTTTAGAGAACAGATCGGCCTATTGGAGCATATCCTTTTTTGGCCTTCCGCCAACCATATATGATTGACCATGGAAAGCAAATATGTCCTATATGGATGATCAGTTGGATTAAAGTAGCTAAAGGCGTGTACTACCAATAGGAGTTGCCATATGAATGGAAGTTAGATGTGATCCATTCTTTAGATCTTTCTGAGTCTTGACTGCTTGCACTCTTCAACTTTTATGTGGTTATTGACTTGATCTATATTGGAAAGATTGCTGAGTATTGAATGTTTATATATGTTGTTACTGTTGTGTCTAGTTTGTTCTGATGGTAGACTCTTCTGCCATCCTTGTATGTACTGGGTATTGGGATGCCTGCAACAGTAATATTATATATTGGAAAAGGAGTTGAAGTGATTGTGAATGTTTTTTCTTACGTTTAATGATGGTAGATGTCAAATGGAATTTAATCTATGTTTATTACAATGGTTGATTAATGTATGGACAAGTGCTTGGAATTGACTGCATCATGCACATTAATATGTTGTTAGCATAAATATTAACGTATGTAATTTATTCTTATATATCGTTTATTACAATGGCTGAATGCATGGACAAGTGCAAGTAGCGACTACAGGCACATTAAATATGTGCTTAGCACGAATAATATTTGTATGGACAGTACCTATACGCAGGCTGGTTATAATTACTAACATTGCATGTAAGGTGAAAGAATATATAGTTTGGTGGATAGGCAATACAGGCCAAGAATATCTAATATTCTATGCATGTTTCATGAGACCCATGCATGTTTTTCACTAATTAGTATGGATGATTCCCTTTAGACAAAATTAATGCCATGCCAATGAAATTGCATAAATGGTGTTTGTTATAGCAATAATTGGTAGCTTACAAGATAGCATAAGATCATTTGATATTACTGACGTAAACTTACAGGATATGTAGCCATATACATATGCGTGCATGGACATATATATATATATATGAATATTGTATATGAAAGTACTGTATATATATACTGATGATCTATAAGATAGGAAAATACCCTCTTACCTGCGCCATCAAATGGCACGAACTAAGCACCATAAGAGGCTTGAAATTAAGTTTAGGTTTTCCTCATGATGAATACTTGCTGCAACTGCATATTACCGGCAGTAACAGTTCGTCTATATTACAATATTTTCTACAAAAAAACAATGCATTTTTGAACGTTGACTGCCCATTGTTCTTCCAAAAATTGATCATTATTAACAATATATTGTCGACAATACAAAGCAGGTTACCACGAACGTAAGCATTGGAAATGCAAAAAAATTGAGCAGCATGTTTGTCGAAAAAGAAAAACCACACATCAAACATGTGGTAGAGAAAAATTATTATTTACCATGCATGTTGCCAGAAATGTGTAATTTCAAGAATTGAAGTTTTGGAAAGTTTCTTTAGTTCACGAAATTAATTCTCAGATAATAACATCATTCCCATGAAGGTGGCCATCGGTATAGGCAAATTTATGAGGGTGTCTGTTTGTAGGAAATAGTATATTAGCGGCGACAAAGGCAGTGAACACAAATAACTAGCTACCATATACCGTTGTAAGAAAAAAAAAAATAGCGGCAATTATATTGTCAATATAACACATTTTCTGGCAAAATGTATAGTGAGAATTAAGTAAATAGGTCAATTTGGATGAGGCCTAAGATGGTAATTCTGACAAATATTTTGTGTAATTGAGGCAACTAAAATTGCCACAATAAAGAAACCATTTGTGGCAAGTCACAATTTTGCCAAGTTAATGCGGAAATTGAGAGTTTTTTTTTTTTTATCTACAACCATGCCACCATGAATTTTTGCAAGTTTTGAATGAATAACCGCAAATTTCATAGTCAATTGTGGCCAAAGGTATCGCAGGAATTAGCCACTTTTGTTGTAAAAGCCATTTCATGATATCGTGCAGTACATCTATATTTTATAAATTACACAGTATGGGGCGCGTCATACGGTTATTCTCCTAGAATCCTCATCATCTACTGTAAGTCATCTTCTGATCTCCAGTGGTATTATATATTAATTGTAAATATAGTACTGAAATTTAAATAATATATGCCATTAAGTTCTATAATATTACATAAAAGTAAATATATCTCGTTAAACTGCTAATTCTGACCATTTAAATAAATATATGAAAAATATGAAAAATGATTTAAAGAAATAATTAATTTAATAATTTGATGTATTTCTCAGCTAATTTTTATTTGCGCCTGCGGTACGATGTAATCTAAAGTTTTTTATTTGATATGTCTTTAAAATATTTTAAACCATTATATATATATATATACAGAATTTATTTATTTATTTATTTATTTTTGAAACAGAATAATATATATATATCCTTTAAATGCGAAAATGATTTGCTTTTTTGAATGTAAACAGAATAATATTTGAGCTCCTCGATTACAACTTCCCCAAGTGTACTTATTCCATTAAAAAAAGCTATTTTAATTGCTTCCATACAAAAAGGTGTATGATCCAGTGGTACTATCTGTCGATTTCGCTTACAATATTTCTTAGAATCACCTTTTTAATGAACTTAATAATGACTTATTGGAGTTTTACCAAAAACAAAAGGGGGGGTAGGATAGTCTCTACTCTCTAATGATGGAGGACGCACAAAAGAAGGTCCAAAATGCAAATACATGGCATCTTCTATTAAGTTCATGAATCACAAACAGTAAAGCTAGGGCATTGATCAGGAAACACTAAAAAGTAAGTTTTAGAACACATGGCAATGCCTGTAATTGTGGTGGGGGGAGTTCTATTTTTTCTTTAGCTAGTGTAGCATCTTGATCTCCCACTAGAAAGTGCTCTCTCTCTCTCTCTCTCTCTAGAGGTCGATTGATGAAAATTTAGTGGCCGGTGGTGGGTTTCTTGCAGATTGCTATCTTTTCTGATAGCTAAGGTATCTATCTATCACTTGCATGTCCTTGTGCCGAACCCACCATAATTCCTCTCCAAAAATGGGCCACCTTATCCTCTCTCTCTCTCTCTCATGAAAAGATAGCCAGAAAAAAGTGCATGTTATGTTGTAAAAGACCCTACAAACAAATAACCACTACATATATAATCTTTCGTGCGTCGATTATATACCATGACCAATATCCTCGGCCATGTATCTTTTGCGCATCCCCATCGATCCACGTCGACACACCTCTATACCTAGCTAAACCCTAGTAACTTAATTGGTCTTGTTCCATGTCATGAATCCCGAAGTAGAAGACAGGATTCTTAAAGACATTTTCGATCGCTTTGAGTATTTAAAGGTTTGACCAACCAAGTGGAAACCGAACTACAAATCCCAAACTTTCAATCCATGCATCTATATTTCTAGGATAGCGTTTCTCCGATCACCGGGACTGATCGAGATCTTCCATACAAAAAGTGCTTCAAAACTTCCTCCCTCAATATCTATCAATCATAATACGTTACACAAAGTGCAAAGAAAAAGGAAATAAAAGGGTAATTTGGAGACCGAGCTAGCGGCAGGATTAATATGGTGCCATAGCTACTAGCTATTCTAACCATATATGGCGATGGTGGAGGTGGTTCAACCGGCCTAGAAATGTGCTCATTTCTTCAAAGACTTTAGAATGCTGCATTATATAATATATATATATATATATATATATATTTAGACCTCGTTTGAATTCGGAGATGAGATGAATTGAGATGAGTTGAATTTATTTTTTTATATTATTATTATTTTGAGATTTGAAAAAAATATGTTAAAATTTAAAAAAAATATATTAAAATTTGAAAAATATATATAAGAATTTATCTTTTATATAAAAAATTATAAAAATATAATAATAAAATAAAAATAAATTAAAATGAATTGAACTCATTTCAAATACAATCAACCAAAACTACTTCATCACTTGCTTTCACTTCTTTTAATCCTGAGTTGAAATGTTATATATAATACTGATTGATGGGATATTTCAGCCTTTAGGCCAGCTGGCCATGTACATATATATTAATTGGTTTTGCACGCACCCAACTCCACATAATATAACATTATAACAAGGAATACAACTAAGATTTGATCTTTCGAGGACTATCAATAAAATATATAATATGTGTGATAAATAATACAGTATTTTTTTTATACATAACTATACGTAGAAATAATAATTATCATTTCAAAAAAAATTATTTATTTGCTATTATTTATTAGTTATAAATAGTCTATTTTAATTACAAATAATTTGTTTTAGTCGCTAATAGTCCTTTTTATTACAAATATTTAGTAACTATTATTCATTTTTCTTGTAGTGTATACGTCATAAAATAGTATAAAAAAATATATATCTATAAATTATCTTATAAATATATATTACTCTCTGACTTATACACGTATTTTTTAAAAAAGAAAATCAATTGTTCTTGATTTGTACATATTTTTTAATATTTTAAGAAAAAATTATAAATTAAGACTAAACTTGAGAAATACGGAATAAATAGTGATATAAAATATTCATTTTTTTTATATAGTTTTTCAATTAACGATCCTTGCCAATGAGTCATGCACTAAAATTCTAAATCAACGTATAAATAAATTTTCATAGTTTATATAATATATATTAAAACTATAGATCAGCATGACAACATATAAATTTAAACGAAATCCTTCTCTCTTTTATTAGACTATTTCAAAAGATTTTTAAAATTTAGGAGAGACTTGAATATTCTAGATTTTTAATAACCAGTTCCATTTAAATCCTTCAACTTCAAGAATCAAGATTACTAGCAAACAAATCCTTTAGGAAAAAAAAAGAACTTGTTGGCTGTTACCTGTTGAAAACAGATATCAGGAGAGATGGGCTGACGGCAATCGCAAGTTCTCAGACTCTCCTAGACCAAGCTCTGGAGGACTGCCTGAAACCCAAGGTATGTATGTCTTTAAGTTTTTAACGTAGTAGTTTTAGGAGCTATCAAAATCTTTCTTTTATTTTTCAATAGTGATCTTCTTAAAATAATGAAGGATTGAAGGTGCACATGACTGTATATATGACAACACGAGATCACAAAACTGTACTGACTATACATGTATTATGACCTAATGGATTATTAATTTATAGAATATAATGGCCTCGAAACTCAATGGATAATTACTAATGGATAAAAAGGAATTCTTATAGAAGAGGCTAATTTTAGTTTTGGGCAGGTTAAGTTTAATAAAACTTTAATAGGTAGAAGAAAATTTTGATCGCTTGATTTGTTTTTAGAGATGAGATGTGATAAAAATAAAAAAAAAGAATAAAATATTATTATAAAATATTTTTTTAGTATTAATTTTGTTTTAAAATTTAAAAATATGTTTTGAAATTTAAAAATTTGAAATTTTTATTATATTTTATATACAAATTTTAAAAAATATTATAATAAATTTAAGCTGTGTTTTAAAATTTTAATTTTATCTCAATAATCATATCAGGCCTAAATTACATACAGTTCTAAAAAATGTACCCCCATCCGAAGGCATAAGGTAGGTCCGCCCTGATTATAATACACGCGTACTATGACAGACATGACACGTATACATAAGTTATAGAAAAACGACAAACATGGGCAGATCGAGCAGATTTCATTTTTATATGTTAATGATCACGATCAGGCGCGCATGCAGAAGATTAACATAGTAAGTGACCATGCATGCATGATTCTGTCGTACGTACGTACTTGCATTTCCAGATCTGTATATAACTATTGATAAAAGCAAGAAAGTTATTTAAATCTGTATCCTCCAGGTGGAGAAATATTAATATTGGCTCTTATGCACAAATTAAATTAATATGCATTTGATTTGAATTATGAAATTTGTAGCCAATTTCAGAAAATCAACTCATTAGTATTAATACGCAACGAATGATATTGATCGTAACACGCAAAACAGGCACTGTTTATATCAATTATTAAGCAGCTAATTCTTGTAAAATATATCCCAAATTTCTTGTGAAGAACAGCATTAGCATCAATTAATATATATATATATATAATATTGAATGTGTTTCTAAATATAGTATATTATATGTGATTCATCAATTAATTTGTTCTATATATGGTTTATATGTTTTTTTTAAGGAAACTTTATTGATAACTACCTCTATAATAAGGGTGAAATACATGGAAGATCTTCCTCCATTGGTACAGTAACATTAGAATCCCTTCTAAAGTGATGAACCTCTCACTTTGCAAAATTCCTCACGTTATCCTTGGCTTCCATCACAAACATCCCTGTATTAGTCCAAGCATTTTCTTCATTAATTCATCAAAGCATTAATAATCTGGAAAGAATCACCTTCAATTATTACTTTGCTAAGGCTCCACTGTAAACCGAAGAATATATTGTTACTTGAAGTGCTCTGTATGATTTAGCAAGTAGGGGATCTAAGAAGGGGCTCCTTTTCATTCTTAGTGTAGCAATAACTTTCCCTTCATAGTCTCGAACAAATATCACCTACTCCAATTATATAATGAGCCTTATACAATGTTGAATCCCAATTTAGTTTATAAGTATTCAATGGTGGATGTTCCCATTTATATCTTGTGCTACTTTATGGACTAATGGTCATAACTTCTTGTTTTTTCATTTCAAGTAATTGTTGTAGGCTATGTTTGTGCTCCCCTTACCATACCACTCTATTGTGATGTTTAAACTATGAGTTGAAAATGAGTTCATTCCTTCTAGCTAGGCACCATTGCAAATTTCTGGCTAAATTCAACTTCCAAAGTGATTGAAAACCTCTATTAGCTCCAATATATAGCCTCTATTAGCTCCAATGTATTCTTGTTGGAAAAGTGACTCTTTTGGATCCTCTTTGAACATTGACCCCATACATCCTTTGTTGATTCACACTCCCAAAGTGCATGAACAATTGTTTCAGCTGCATTGGAGCAAATAGGACACTTTGGATGCTCCACTATCTTTCTTTTAAAAAGGTTGGCTTGAGTAGGTAAGGCATCAAGACAAGCTCTCTAAAGGAATACCTTATCATCTAGGATTATCTGTAATTTCTAAATAAGTTTCCACACTTTTTGAAAGTTATAATTGCTCGAAACATGACCTTTTGTTGCCAACTGAATTTCCTTGTACATGTGATAGGCACTTTTAACAATGAAATAACCATTATATGTGACCTTCCAAATTAGTTTATCTGAACTTTTGGAAGGACTAATAGGAATTTGTTCTATCACATTGGCTTGTTCCTTTAAAAAAATTTCCTCACCAAATCAGTTATCCAAGTCTTTGCCCTACATCAATCAGCTCTTGAACTTTGGTCTTACTATCCAATATCTTGATAGGAATTTGAGTTGTAGTTGGTGCTAGCTTGGGATCCATTGGCTTCCTAGATGTTAACTTGATCAACATTTCCTATCCTTTCATATGGGCCCAATTCAATTAAAAGCTGGGCTACAAGTATGCTCTTCCATATATAAGAAGATTTTTTTCGCAATTTTGCTTTCAAGAAAGAAGATCCTTTATAGTACTTAGATATTAGTACTTGAGATGCTAAAGAGTGAGGGTTTTGAAGCAATCTCACCCTTATTTGGTAAGCATAGTAAGATTGAAACTCTCCAAATCTCTAAACTCCATACTTCCTTTTGATTTAGCCTTCCCCATTGTGCTCCATGATACCTAATGAATTTTAATCTTCTTCACATTCTCTTATTGACCCCACTACAAATTATGCATCACCCTATTTATATTTTTGAGCAAAATACTTAGTAGCAGAAAAACACTTATACTATATGTTAAAAGGGCCTGCACCACTACTCTAATGAATCTCCTTTCTAGCATGGGATAGTATTTCCACCTTATTATTAATAAGCCTCATTCTCACTCTATCCAATATACTTTTAAAGGACTATTCTGGAGCTCATCCTAGCATAGTTGGCAAACCAAGGAATTTTAAGAAGGCATTGAAGATCTGACCCCAGCTATTCTTAAGATGTAATCTTGAGTTTCCTGGATAGTGTTTTAACTAAATTGGATTGAGATCTTCTCTAAATTCAATGTTTGTCTAGAGGCTTCTTCGTAATGTATAAGAAGTAAACATTCTTCTCCATTCAATTAAGTTTGCTTTGCAAAACAAAAGAATATCGTCTGCAAAAAATAGATGAGTAATTAATATTTGACCTCTTGCAAAAGGAACCCCAGTAATCAATCCTTTTTCTTTTGCTTTCCTGATCAAGTATCCAAACCCTCTACACACATAATAAAGAAGTAAGGTAATAGATGGTCACATTGCCTAATTCATGTTGATGGCTTAAAAGGACTTTGAGAAATCCCGTTTAGTACCAAAATTGATTGAGAGAGTGACTCTATGCACTTCATCACTAAATCAACCCAGTTTTGATCAAAACCCATTCTGCTCATCACTAATCTAAGAAAACCCCACTCAATCATAAGTAGAACAATTCAAACCAAATTATCTTAGTGGCTAACAATATTCATTAGGCAAAAATCACTCAATAGGCATAAATTATATTTGATGGGCCAAATTGGATAAGCCCACAAGTGACAAATTATTGAGGTTGATTAGGAGTTTGAATTGAGCCTAAAAACTAGGTTTAAAATCTTATAGTATTGAACAAGTTAGACTACTTGTAAAATTTAAAAATCAGCCATTAAAAATTTATTTTAATTTAAAATCAGCACTAATTGAAGTTTCTCATTAGTCTCAGTTACTATCATTCCTACATTACATAAACTATTAGATTATATTTCTAAATTCAAACTCTCTTCTTAGATGATTATAACTAAATACTCAGCAGATTAGTATCACTACATATATTAATCAAGTCCAACTCAAACTTGTTGGTATCTTCTTCTAAATCTCTCAATAAATATCTTCATTCATTGTGTTGTTTGAAAAAGACCATAAATCTCTATAAGTGCAGCAACGGATTAATCCAAGATACATAGTTTGGCATCATGTGCATCCCACGTTTGTCATGCCAATAGTTAACTACCTCTTTCCTCTCCCAACATCCCTTATATCTTTCATTCTCATTCTTATCAAAAATATTGGATTAACGTTATGAGATAAGTAGCTTGATCATAAATTAGGATTAACATGCGTTAGATATTTATATACATAATTATAGCCAGTTCTTTGGAAGCTTGTATTTATCTACTACGTATGTCATTATATTTGCGAACACATCATTCATCATGTTTTATTTTGCATAGGATAGTTATGCATATGTTATGCATCTCTGATTGCATAAGAAACATAAGCTTTTAGGTGATCCAATGTAAGATAAGGCTAGAAAAGTTAATTAGATGATGATTTATTGGTGGATGTGCAAGTCACGGAACTAAACATGATCCACTATAGTATGTTAAAATATTATTAGTTATTTTCCTTGCAATCGCAGGATGTAAAGCCAATACACAACCTTGTACTTAAAATTAAGTATGTAGGTAAGTAAGATAAGTCACAAAGCCAAGATAAGTCATGCATGTCTTAACATAAGTAGGAACAACTATATTTTAGTTCTCTGCATTAAATATTTTATGAAAAATCTTATGTAAAGTATGTTTATGTTATGATGGGTACTATATCATCAACTAATTTGAGTTGTTTTATGTTTTAAAGCCACCTCAGCTCAAAAGATTTAAGAATGTAAAGCTTTAAGATAAGACTTAGTCTAGGAAGGCATGACGGTGGCCGATATCATAATATTAAATTATGATTTTATAGCATAGACTTTGAGAAGTTTTAATAAATATGTTGGCGCACTCTCTTGTATGATTTTAGTATTTTTAATAAAGAATGATTGTATTATAAGAAATCTTTGGACCTAACACTTCTTTTAAAATAAAAAATATATATTTTTAAGGAGCGGTTCTACTCCCACTCTCGCTGCCTGGTGTTAGGAGTTTTTTTATTTTTTATTATATTTATTTTATATATTTTTTAATATTTTTGAATACTTATAAAAAAATAAAAAAATTAGAATATTATAAAACAATACATTTTTAATTATTATGTAATTTAAAATATATATATATTATTCACCGAGTCAGGATTCCTAGTCGATCGAACTTCCTGTTTGTGGGAAGTATTTCTCATTTTTAAGTCTTATTCAGTAGTAACACTCAGGTCTTTTCGAAAACTTTTAAAAGTGGTTTTATTCTTAAACTTGGGAAGCAGGGTGTTACAACATGCCTCCAAACTCTATAATTACTTTATGCAAGTTACCTTAAGGAACGAATTACCGGGCTCAATAATTGCTTAAGATGGACTTAGGGAATCGACGGACTCCTTGACCACTAAGTGTGAGTTACAATAAACAAACTCCGACTTTAACTCCAGAACAACAATACCAACGTGATAGCGCCTCAAGAGTCAAGAAATCTGCTAGCACCAATGAAAGAAGGGGAAAAAAAACTACTGCAAGAATGAAATTGTGCTGATCTTCGCTAACAATACAATAATATGAAATTATTAGTCATGCACTCGATTATGAGGCAAATGCTTCCACGAACAAACTTCCCAAAGGGCCATCCTTGAATGCCCATTAATGAATTTCACAAATCTCCTTAAGGTCTGCTCCTAGAGATTTTCAACGTATTATACAATGGAAAGCCATGGCCAAGTTCCTAAAATTTATTTTTCTACAACTTTCATAAATTATCTATATTATGATTGGCTTCAAGATAAGCAAGACCTTCTTGTTGGACAAGTTAATCTTAAATATCATCGTTATATATTGGATGAAAAATGAGATGCATCAAGCTCTTCATTAAAAAAAAATATTATACAAGACAATAAAGAGATGAAGTCAAGAAATGAGACAAGAAAGAGCTAAAGCCAAAAACAGTTGATTGGAATACAAAAGTGTAAACAGGTAAGTATGACTCAACTATTAAAAAAAACCCCTATTTAGAGGATGAAGATTTCTATAAATCTCTAAACTTCTTGAAATAAAGAGATGATTCCTCCAAAATCTTACAGGGACCGTGCAGTCTTCTTCAATCTCCCTCGAAATTTTATTTTCTCTGTCCTATTAAGAGCCATGTGAAGTTATGTAAGAGTGTAAAATCATAAATTTTATCTCCAAATAGTCTAATGACTTGATTTTTATTTCGAACTATATAAGGTCTCGTTTTGATTCAAAATTTATGTCAACTCATCTTTATCTCATAATTACATTTTTTTTAATTTTTTTTATACAAAATATAAATTCCTGTACACATTTTTTAAATTCTAATATATCTTTTTTAAATCATAATACACTTTTTTTAAATTTTAAAATAATAATAATATTAAAAAATAAATTAAACTCATTTCAATTCATATTATCTTTTAATTAAACAAGACCTAAATCTGTTATAAATATTTATATACTTTATTTATTATTAATTTCATAAATGAGCATCCGAGCACTGTACTAACACGAAAGCAATCACTGTGGGTCATTCAACCATTAATGGACTTTTGCCCCCATCGAAAAGAATGTACAGTGTCATTTTCCAAAAGTTTTTTTTTTTGTTTTTTTGTTTGTGGCAGAAGTTATAAAATGTACTGCAGCTGAAGCGTGTGTAAAATTATCTTTTTTATTTTTTTAAGTGGAGTCCTTTGCCATGCTTTATCCAAAAACAAAATCACGTTGACAAGTTCTATTAGTTCTTATAATACTTAGAAACAGCTGCACAACTAACAGCGACATTGTACCTTAATCGATCCAAGATCAAGATTTTGACATTAAATAATGTAAGGTAAACGGCTTGATTGTTATATATATATATATATATATATATATATTATATATATAACAAACAAGTATGGCTTGATGGAAGAAGACCCCCAAAAAATGTCATGCAACTTGATGGAAGAAATCCGACTTGATTGAAGGAGAGAGTGGAGAGATTAGCTCAACTTGAAAGACCATGCGAGTACATATTGTGAAGGGTCAACAAAAATGAAAATTGCAGACTTGCACCCATGTCAAGGTCCCCACACGCTTCTGCATTCTTCCAAGGCCTTATGCGTGCCATCCACTCCTATATTTGCATGCATTCAACATATTTACATTATTTATCTCCGTTTTCTAAGCTACATTTTCTTGCTTCTTGATCATTCATCTATATGAAAAATATTAAACTTACTAACAAAAGTCATGATCACAAAATCCCAACTATTTGTTTTTAGTTTTTTCATTTTTTTTTAATTTTTATACTGAGTGATGAAGGATATATTTTTGTATTTTTTTTTAAAGAAATTATTTAAAATTGTTAAAAAGAATGCATGAAAAAAGAACTCAAAAAAAAAAATGCCGAGGCACAATCCCCTGAATCCCTCGTTTATGGCTGCAGCAAGGTACTCCTATCCATATATGGAACGAACTATTGCAAATATACAGTATGAATTACAAAGTATATTATATACGAAGAATTCTACTCTTCATCTTCAGACTACACATTATATAATTTTATACTTTTTTCTCTGATTAAATGTGTAGCCAGTAGGATGCTGGATATTGATGATAAGTAGAAGAATTTCATTAATTTTAAAAGAATAAAATAAAAAATAAAAATATGTGTGGTGTGTGGTATATGTGTGTGTGTGTGTGAGAGAGAGAGAGAGAGAGAGAGGGAGAGAGAGGGAGAGAGAGTGAGTGTGGGGGAAATGATGAGTAGCAGACAAAAGTGACAACTGACTTTAAAGTTATATATATGTGGTAAAATTGACAGACGCTTTAGGTGAAGTTATATATTTATAATTAATAAACTATAAATTAGTATTAATACTTGCTGCATATGATATCAAGTCATGGAGACAAAACAGACATATATATATATATATAGAATGAATTATAGGAAGGGAAGATCATGTTGAGATCATCAGTCAGTAACGTACCTACGAGTGATCTTGACTATTTGAAAATATATACTCTTTTTAAAAATATCATTGTAGGAAAATATAATTTTTTAAATATAGAGAGATATTTAATCTGTACAAAAATCTTAAGAAAAACTTATAAATTAATATGGTATATAGTAGGCTCGATTGTGAAACATTTTATGTTGCAAAGTTTAACTAATTATAAGATTAAGCCGGTTATTAGAAACATAATTGTCACAAATATTATCCTCAAAATGAGACAATTAGGGAAAAAAGTCTTTCGCATATAAAGACGTGATTGGTGAACAGAAATATAAAAATATTTAAGTAAAATATTGAAATCCTACATCTAAAAAAACCTTATTAAAATTATAAATTTATAAACTGATATTATAATTTAACAATACATTATATCTATTTTGTAATATGAAAAATCCGAAAATCTAAGATATCAGATTAAATCACTTCAATATATAAATCTTGTTATTAAAATATATTTTTATCCCTAAATTTTTTTTCCCAAGAAAATAAGCGGGGAGGGAATATATAGTTTAATAATGCTAGATATAATTTAGGAAATGGAAATCTCGTGCACTACCTTAAAATAAAAAATTAAGATTCACCATTAAAAAATTAATTTTTCATGAGGATTCCAAATTGAATAATGCTAGCTTCATGAAAAATTAATTTTTTAATAGTGAATTTACTCATTTTCAAAAAAATACCTGTATAACCCATAACTATATTCATTATTACTCAGCATTGCGTGTCACGCCCCCTCCAATTAGCACAGTAATCGAGATTAGATCAATTCAAAATATTCAAATTCGAAATTTTTATTTATTTTATAATAAAGTTCGAGTTTAAGCCCGTATTTATTTTTCATATTTTTTAATAAGATTTAATAATTATTAAATTAAATAGATTTAATTTTAAAAAAATCTAGTATTGAATATGTACACTAACAAGACAACATTTATTATATTATAGTTTTAAAAATTTATGAATAACTATTATTTAACTATTTGATATTATAATAACAATCTATATATGACTACAAGAATTATTAACACATACATATATTATAATAGCATATAACTATTTTATATATAGTTCTCATATATTAGTATATAAAATTATGAAATCTTATCAATTAATTATTATACAAATCATAAATTATAATTATGAAGTATATTCAATATATAGTCACAAGTAATTAGGTTATATATTATATATTTAAATATAAAAAGTTAGTCTGGACAATGCTACATACAATTTATTTTTATGGACTATTTTGCAGTCCAAGCAATGGACAGATAAAAAATCTCAATTTGAAAATAAAATTGACTAAAATATTCTTATTTATAAGTCAAAAACTCTAAAAATTTAAAAAACTCATTTAACTTATTTATGAAATAGGAGCATTTCAATTAAACCTATAATACAATCCATATGAATTACAAGAAAAAAAATTATTCATAATATATAATGTTACAGTCAATGGCCACGCGATGATTTTGTTTTAGTAGTTTTACTACCATTTAGCACCTTTTTACCATTCTTTTAATTTCTTAAATTTAAAAAAAAAAAATTCTTTTACCTAATGATTAGGAAAGTAATTTTTAGTAAAATTATTTATTTTTAAAATTTTTTCTTAATATTAAAATATTTAAAAAATAATAATAAAGAAATAAATATACTAAAAATAGTATATTTCTAAGAATGGGTGAACAACCCACAAATCTGCGAGCTGTCACTTAGGACTGTAAATGAATCAGACTACTCGACAGTCCGCTCGATACTCGCTCGGTTAAACTTGAATCGAAGTTGATTCATGAAAAAAAAAACTTGCTTGTGAAAGTAAATACTCACTCGATTAGTAAATGACACATATTCGATAAAACTCGATTCGATTCGGCTAAGATTCATTAAGACTCGTTCGTTTATTCTCGAGTCGACTCGTTAGTTTGACTCGATTAAAATCCATTTATATATTGATAAATATATACACATATATATTTTATATATGTATTACTAATAATATCAATATATCATTTTTATAATAAAATATCTAATATGTGTACCCTTATACTTATACTTATATGATGAATATACTTCATAGTTATGTTATATAATTTGTACAATAATTAATTTATAAAATTTAATAATTTAATATATTAGTAAGTGAGAAGCATGCGACATATGTATATATTATCATATTATGTGTATATATATATTTATTAATAATAGAAATAAACATATAACATATTGTTATGATGAATAAATATTAACTAGTTAGATATAAAATATTAATTTTTTATTTATTTATTTTAACATTTTATTCAAAAAATTTTAAAAAGAAATTCGGACTCAAACAAAAAATTTAGTTTAAATCACTTGTTATCGTTTGTGAGACGAGCTCAATTTAAAAATTTAGTTTATCAAATTAAACTCATAAACAAAAAATAAAAATTCAGACTCGAGTATAACTCAAAATATCTTGAGTTGGACTCGATCAAGTCAAAATTCGATTCACACGGCTAGTATAAGCCCTACAGTGTCACCAAAGTATCATTCCTCACGTTTAATCCTGGCCGTCCATCGTCTCCCCAGGGTGAACCCTCCCTCGGCCGCGTATCAACCCGAAAAATTCTGACCGTAATGTTTGCGGATCGATTCCTACTTACTCGAGTAGAGAGAAACGTGGAACTCGCCGGATACACTGACCACATGGCGGCACGTCAAGTGAGAGTGGGATTGATTTTTTATTTT
Source organism: Platycarya strobilacea (assembly GCA_036898215.1). NCBI lineage: Eukaryota > Viridiplantae > Streptophyta > Magnoliopsida > Fagales > Juglandaceae > Platycarya > Platycarya strobilacea. Next base: position 10,899,237 of record CM072545.1, read on the forward strand.
TATTTTCTAAGCGAGAATGGGATTGATTTGTTTTCCCCAAATGGGTTTGATCTTCAAATGCAGATTTTGGGCAATGGATTTGATTGAATTATTCTCATTTTAGGGTATTATAATATTCAAGACCTAAAATATTTTTTAAGATTTTTTTCATTTTTAATTTTCTTTCCTTAAAATGCCTTGCCAAATATAATTTTCATGCCAAATTCAAGATCATTGACAACAATTTGAGCAAATTAAAGGAACGTATTTTTTTAGAATATGCTTGTCTTTCTGAACTAAATACTATACAATAAAACAACTAAATGATGGAAGTTTCTTAATTTAGGTGAAAAATAAAATTGTAATTGATTATGATAAAAATGGGTTTGAGCACGTTATCTTAATTCTAATAAAAAAATAATAATTAAAACATCCGCTTATTCAACTTCAAAATCAAATAATAATGAAAAGGACAAACAATTTCTACCCTTCTTATTCGTTTTAAAGTGTTCAAAATAAATAGAAATAATTAAATAGAGTAAATTATATAATATTTATCGAATATTTAATACAATATAAACAATAAATATTACGAGATGTAATTATAAACATTTTATGCTGTAATTTCTTTTTTATCTTAAAAAGAAAGAGTTATTTTATTCTCAAATTGATAATTAAATTTACTTAAATAGTAAAATTTGATGATTTGATTTATAAAATTTAAATTATTTTTTTTAAAATTAGATTATGCCATATAAATACTTTATTATATGTGTTATTCACACTAAATTATTAATAACTATTACCAAAAATAATCCATAAAAAAGTTCCAATCCTTTAAAAAAATATGAAATGTAATTAAATTTATAAAAAATGAATTCAAAACGATGGAAAAATCATGTTAAATTCTATAATACCTCATGGAAAGCAAAGAAAAGAAAAAGATTCCAACATGTTGAAAGAAAGCGCGTGAGGCACGTAGTCGTTACCAACCCATTAATTCAGCATCTCATGATTTTGATGAGAGCACCCAAATGTTTTTTTTTTTTTTTTCAGTGGCCTCCACTCTTTCATCTTCCTTCTCTCTCTTTGTCGGTAAATCTCACGAGATAGCATACGCACTTTACGAGGGAAAAGCGCGTGCCTGAGAAAATTTTCTCGTCAGAATTCAGCATCCCAGACATCCCCTGCTTTGACATTTTAACAAGTCAACCGCCAACAAGTTTTTAATGTTTTAAAGAAAAAGAAGGCGCAAAAGATAAGCATAGAGATGCCAAATTGCCCTCTGTCTGACACATACTCTCTCTCTAGCCCCTATGGAAACCCACTTTTCTATTCTCTCTCTCTATATAAACATGTCTTTGTGTATCACTTTCTTCCCCTCATTACACTCTTATAGCCTTTTCTTTCTTTTCTTCCCATTCTCTCTCTCTCCTCCAAAAGTCAGCGCCTTGTTTTGTCCCTCTCTTCTTCTCTCTCTGTCTTTCCTCAAACAGCGTTAGCAGAGACAAAGGTACAGATTCACAGGCTTTGTCTAGACTATGGAGGAAGATTGGGATCTTCAAGCTGTGGTCAGAGGCTGTGCCTCTACCGGCGCCACTTCTTCCTCCTCTACCGCCGGCGCCGGCGCCACCACATCTTCTTCTTTTCCGAGAAATCTTCATTCAAATTCCTGGTTTTCTGATTTTGGTGGCTATGGTACTGAACAAGCCAGCGGCCAGCTTCTCTCATTCCCAGATCCTTTTGAAGAAAGATATGTTTCTGAGGAATTGCATGAGCTTTACAAGCCTTTTGTCCCTCAACCCAAGCCTCTCTCTCCTCAAACCTCACCCATCTCGCCCTTTTCTTCCCTTTCGGCGTCTCTCACTGCATCATCCAAAGCCCAAACACAGCAGCCGCATCCGCAGCATCAGCAACAATTGCCTAAGCAGTCTCAAGCCGGTTCTGGGTCGACCAGCCAGAGGTCCAAAAGAAGGTAATTAGTTTAGCCTTAATTTCTATCTTAATTCGTTAACCAAAAATCTGAGATTTTGTAAAGAAAAAAAAATCCAACTTTTCAATATCTATTCTTTGATTGAGATTAAGATATAATTTCCCATTTTGTGAAAATATGATCTCGGTTGATGATTCCTAGATTTTCTGTTTCAGGAAGAACTTGCTAAAGAAGGTTTGCCAAGTACCAGCAGAGGGCCTCTCTTCAGATATATGGGCTTGGCGTAAATATGGTCAAAAACCTATCAAAGGCTCCCCATATCCGAGGTTGGTGATCTCTTCACATCTCACCCTTATTTCTCAAATAATTCATCTCTCAGAAAACTGTTATTTACATTAATTTAACTTTTTTTATTTTTGTTTATTTGTTTGTTGATTTTCTTGTTTGAATATTAGGGGCTATTATAGATGTAGCAGCTCGAAGGGATGCTTGGCCCGGAAACAAGTGGAGCGGAACCGGTCCGACCCGGGAATGTTCATAGTCACGTACACGGCTGAGCACAACCACCCTGCACCCACGCACCGAAACTCACTCGCCGGATCCACACGACAGAAGCCTTTCCCGAATCAAACGGTCCCCGCCTCCTCCGACGAATCCAAAAAACCCAACTCAACCAAGCCCTCTTCGCCGGCAACTTCCATGGAGGACGAGCTTGGTCTACCCCAGAGTACAACAACTGACAGCAAGGAAGAAAGCAGAGAAGAGAGGGAGGACATGATGGTGGAAGACGAGGAAGAAGACGAGTTTGGGATATCGGATGAGGTTCTGAGCGATGATTTCTTTGTGGGTTTGGAGGGGCTCGTCGGTCCGGCCTCCGAGGACTACTTCTCCGATCACCTGCCGGCAACCTTCGCTCTTCCCAATTGGGTGGCCAACAATGCCGGCTGACTTGGGACATGTCAAAATGTGATATGGATTATGCTTTTTGTGATACACACCGTTTAGAGGGAGAGACAGAGAGAGAGAGAGATAAAATAGTTAATATTTTGTAACGTTTTGGGGGAATCTTAAAGTTAACAATGCTCTAGTGAGTGAGAGTATAGGGAAAAAAAGTGTTATTCTGTGTCTTCGAGATCAGACTGTGGGAATGCACAGAAGAAATTGGGTAGCTCGATAGATAATTGCTTATCTTTTGGCCAAAGTAGAATTTAGGGGTTAGTTTATTCCCTTTGTTAACTTTGATTAATTTGATTCGCTTTGTTACTTTTATACAACCTTTTTCTTTCTGTGTTGTTGATTTTTGTTTGTGTTTGGTTTTGATTGATTGTCAATTTTCTGTCGAGTTTGATTGGCATACTCCCTCCCCCAAAATCATATGTGAATGATACACAATTATATGTGTGTATGTCTGCCCATGATGAAGAGATTTGGTAGAAATTGGATTAGGTTTATAACCTATCCATGATTTATATTGCTCCTACATTATTTAGTGGATCCATAAAATACTTCACATAGGATAATGCTGTCGTGATTATCTATAAAGGGGATGAGTTGATTGTCTTGATAACTCTCAAATATTTTGTAGGCCATGGGTAAGCGGCAAGAATTTAATTCAAATACTTAATTTTTTTTTCTTTTTTTATTTCATTTTTACAGCGTGATATTTGTACTAAAGTGTTTGTTGGGGATTCTTACATATTCTTCATGTATTATGTTTTCTTTTTATCCGCATTAAAATTTACTTATTTGGAAAAAAAAAAAAAACTCCCAAATACCTCCTCTCTTTGTTAAGGACCCGCAAAGTAGAAATTCACTGTAAAATAGATACTAAATTTTTTTATTAATAGATGGTTTGTAGTGTAAATAACTTACATTATTATTTTATTTATAATGTCCGTAACATAATTAAATGATTAATAAATATTATATAATTTATTCTTTTCATATGTGAGCCTCTCCTCTCTCCACTTCTATTATTCTTGAGTAGTCAATATTATCAACTCTAGAATTTGATCAAGTGCGGAAATTTAAGGATAGCATTCTCTTATAGCCTCTTAATGATGAAAATAGCTTCTTTTTTCTTTACATTGAATGTGGGTCATAAAATGAAAAAGAAGACAAATTTCGATCGGAGTGAAGTACATAAAACTAATTAAACTACCACACTAGTCCTATTAAATATATAGTCGGTGGAATTTGAATACATAATTGGAAATAACGCCTGTAATAGGTTTCGGTGTGTAGATACACTAAACTTATAAGTAGCAAAACTCCATTAGAAAAAATATATGTTTCTCACATGTTGAAAGAAGTACCATAAAGATTTACTTCTAACCAATATAGATAACACAATATCGTTAAAGTGTCATATTGCCTCATTTGAGTATGTGGAAAAACAATATATTTTTTTATAATAAAAATAATATTATTAAGAAAAGTATGTGCTTTAAATATGCTTAAAGATTTAGGATTTCAATCTCCTAGAACTTAAAAAAAAAAAAAACCAAACAAATAGGCCATTTCATTAAAATAATGGAGGAGAACAATGCTCACCGTCTATTTTCATTACAGATAGTCTTTTTAGTTGTAGTTAATTGGTTATATGTATTCGTTTTTCTTATAGTATTATTTTATTGAAATAATGGTGGAGAACAATGCTCACTACAATGTCTTTCATTATCAACAATAGACAATAACTCATGTGGTACTTCTTCAATCCAATAGAATTCTTCATCTTTTTGTAAAGCTCCCTTAGCCAATTCATGTGCAACACTATTCCCTTTTTTGTGAATAAACTCAACATTCCAATCTGGTCTACAGCACAGGCATTCTCTTAACTCTTATCACCTGCTGCTCCGCCTATCTGCTCAACTCTGTCTTCTTATTAACTGCATTAATCACCCTTTGAGCATTTCCTTCAAAGATCACTCTTTGTATATTAAGTTTATTAGCTGTTCCAATAGCCTTCCATAAGGCATTCAATTCTGCTAACTCAGCAATACCAACACAACTCCTAGCTGTACTCAAAAGAAAACATAACCTCCCATTCATGATTCATTGCCCCCACCCATATCCCCATCCTCTTCTCTTTATTGTTAGTATCGGCATCAAAATTTATCTTTATAAAACGCTCAACTCGTGGTTGCCATTTTGCTAGTCTTCTTCCTAACCCTACTGCTTCCTTGTGAATAACCAGACCTGGTTCATCAAATCTCCTAAAATTTGATCACAGAGGGATAGACACTTAAAGTGAGTTATATAGTATTTATTGCACATTTAATAGTGCACATGAAGGGAATTATATATACATTATTTATTACTCATTTAATACCTAAATATTTATATAAACACCAATAAATATGATCATAGTACCCAAATTTTACTCTCTCTCTCCATTTCAGACAGTTAAGTTTGGACAAGAATTTTAGAGGATCTTTTTCCATTATATGAAAATCTCTTTTTCAAGGTCATATAAAAAATATATTGCATCTAAATCCAAAGAGCTCACTCTGTAATAAACTTGCACCAACCCACTCTAGAAAAAGGAATTTTTTTTTTTTTTATAAATTTATGCTTTAGTTTTTCTTAGATCATGAAGAATTTGAAGTTTTTTTTGGAGAATATAAGCTTGTTTGGGAAGTGAGATGATCTCATCTTGTATAAAAACTTACATAAATTTTCTTTCCAAATATTACTTGGGATATGTTTGGGTGTCAAACTCATCTTAGCATATCTCAAACCAATCATTAATAAGACTTACTACTTTGTCAACGTTATATAAATAGGTAAATATATTTCAATCTATTTCATAAATTCAAATAAATCTTAATGGGATCAATAAAATGCTATTATTTAGAATCAAATCAGATCATTTGATATCACCTCAGCACCTAATCGAAGCCTCAAACATAACACTTTTTAATTTTCAATTTTTTTTTTCATCTAATCATTACAATTTTTATTTAAACTTTTAAATAAAATACAAAAAACCAAAAGAAATAATTTCTACTAAGTTTCAAATAGAAAAGTCTCACATAGTACATTTGTAAAAATATCAATGCTACATCCAGTCCTCATTTGAGGACTACAATACAAGCCTAGTGTAAAAAAGTTTTGTAATTACAATAATATTATTTTTAAAATAATTTCTTTTATCTTTTACTCCCATTTATCAATGAGATTGCAATATAGTTCTTCACTCAGAACTGCCCATCATGGACAGCGACCTAGATGGTGATCCCGATGTAGGTGATGAAGATGACTACATTGATGACATGGATAGAATGCTAGGTGACATACATGCAGGTACATTAGAAGATCATGAAAGCAACCAAGAGGTTTAACAATTAATTATGGTAATGTTGTTTTGGGCGTGACAATTAGAAAGTCAACATGGTGTAAGATATCAAAATATTATTGATGAATATATAATGTGTTTTACAGCAGTAAGTATGTATATTTCAATGTATAATAAATATAGGACTCATTTGGATACTACTTATAACATTTGGAAATAAAAGTGAAATAGTGAAATAGTAATTTAAGTTACGACATCTTATTGTGTTTGGAGAAATGAGAGAAAAGTCTTTAAATTATTTAGCAAAAATGTTGTTTTAAAAATTAAAAATGTTGTATATTTTGTGCTTTATTTGTAAACTCAACACAATCATATGAGATGGTTAAAGTTTGGATAATAATGATTAGATGAGCTGATTTGTAAACTTAAAATTTAAATTTGAAAAGTCATGACATGTGTTGGAGTAATGATGTTTGGAAAGGAATAAACATGAAGTTTTTTAGAAGATCTGAGGACAGGTGTTTACATAAACAAGATTATGTGTTTATGTGTGATCATAGAAAGTTCGTTAGAGGTTCCCAAAATTGCATGCTAGCAGGCGAAGTAGATGGTTGTGGGAAAGCTTTTGAACTTTATGACAAAATATTGACTCAAACAATTAATGTAGAGGTTCTCTATCTTATGAAACATTAGCTGCTCATAATATATAGTACTTTATTAGCTTCCCCTTGGTATTAATGCACCCATCTGACCAGTCATGTAGTGATCATGCATGTAGGCATCAGTACCCATTATTTTAATTGTATTGGATCTGTATGGAAAAATGTATGCTATTGAAGTTAAAGAATAAATTTGTCTACTTCAACAGTATAACATTATATCTTCAATAATTAATTAATTAATGATTGAATTTAATATTATATAATATTCATGAATAATATTACTCCTGAGTATGCATGTATAAAGTTGCAATAGGACGTATTTGACAATTAGGGCCAAATACAGACTCGAAATCTGAAAACAACAAAGTTATTAAAATAACAGCCTATTTGACTATTTGCAGCGATGCCAAATTGCAGTAATAAATGCAAAATAAACAAAAAAAGGTTTGTTGTGGTGAAATGAAATCGCCGCATACATGATTAAATTTAGACAATAAACGACAAATTGCCAGAAGTTGTTGGAGAAACTAGTATTTGCGGCAAGAACAATTCTCCTCAATAAACATAAAAAATCCTAAAAATTATTTGCAGTGAAAATATTCGCCACATTTGTAAGCATCCACAACGATCATAGTAGATGCTGATTTTGCAAAGCTGCCAATCACGACAAATTATTGGATTTTTACAGCAATAAAAAAATGCCGCAACTTGAGTATTCTAGCAAAACTGAAACTCAAAGATTGAGGTTTTTCTCAGCGCATTAATCTAGTAATTGTGGCGTTCATAATTGCTGGGATTGGTACTTGGTTGTAGCAAATTTTTCCAATTGCTGATTTATGTTTTACACACAGAAATAATAACGAAGACTATCTAGCGTAATTAAACTTGTTGAGAAAAATTATATGCAGCAAATTATTAGGTTTATTACAGTGATTTGTTGTGCCAGAAAAGTCCTATAATCGTGTGGTGAGTTAGGCTATTATGAATGTTCTTAATGCTTACAAAGGTTTCTATGTCCCCATCATTTGTCGTCCCCTTCTGAGTTGCTGAGGCCCATTTATCCCCGACATTCGCCTCGTGCCTATAGGATTGGCTCTGCAATTTCTTCATTCTAATTTTTCTTTTAGATATTTTTTGTTCACTCTCTTTTTCAATTTTCTCTATTAATTACTTTTGTTAGTTTTACATTTGATCAAATTATGCAGGAGTTTATATTGAGCTTTGAAGAATTACAAACGAAAAATGATGACCACCAGACAGGTATGAAATCAAAGCTTTTCTCTTCTACATCAAATAAGAACACAAAAAGCAATATTCTAACCTGTTATGGGACGTGTATGTGTCCAAGGTGCTACTCCTAAACTTTTCCCGCATTTAATTTTAGAGTAATGTTATTTATTATTGTTTTTTTATAAATTTTTATTTTATTTTATAATGTAATAATAAATATTGAAAACTATTTATGTCTTTGGACTATCTTCTGAAGTCAATTTTCACCGCCATACCCAAATATTCAACGTATTATTATTATTTTTTATAAGCAAATATTCAATGTACGTATTATGACGTATTGGCAAGCGTACAAAGAGGACTTTTGATTTCAATCTTTTTTTTGGACGACTTTGGCATGTTCTTGACTTCTAGAAAAATGATAAATATATAAGTTTTTGTATAATTATATATGTTTTTAATGGAAAGTATTTTTGTAAGTTAATTTATAAAAATAACTAATTTTATTTTACTTAAATATTCTCCTTTTAAAATGTTAATTTATAAAAACTTGTAAAAAAATTACTTTTTGTTATAAAACTAAAGAAAGAAATTACTATTACAAGAGAGAAATATAAAACTTTTAGGAACTCTTAAGAACTGAAACTTTTTTTTCTCTTTATATTTTTTTATGAATTTCATTACAACTGAAATCCTTATTTATAGGCCTTGAAATTACTATACAAGTTACTATGCAAGTCACTATGCAAGATTTAAAATAATAGTGCTGAAATCATTCACATAATTTTAGTGGTGGCACAGGGGGCGGCAGCCGTCTCACCAATACTGTTTAATACATTTCATTACACTCCTTATTGAATGACCACCCATAAAGAATCTGCCTCGTTAAAACCTTACCAAGGAAAAATTCAGTGGAAAGAAAAATCAATGGCAAAGAAAAAAGAGTATAGCCTTCTTATGTATCCACAAGTACTTTAAGATTACCTCATTAAAACCTTGCAGAGGAAAACCCAGTGGGACAAAACCTCAGCAAAGGAAAAAGAGTACAATCAGCACAAGTCTGTAGGACATTTACTCCCCCTGAAAAATGCATGACAATATATCTTTGAGTTTTCGCATTCCAATGTTATGCACAATCTTCTTGAATGTCAAAGTTGGTAACGCCTTTGTGAATAAATCTGCCAGATTATCACTAAATCGTATATACTTGACATCAATTTTACATTTCTCTTGAAGTTCATGAGTATAAAACAATTTAGATGAAATATGTTTGAATCTGTCACCTTTGATATATCCTACTCTGATTTGAGTGATACAAGTAGTATTATTTTGATATAAAATTTTTGGGCTATTATTGATCATGGGAAGTCCACACTTTTCCTGAATATGTTGAATAACTGATTTCAGCCAAATACACTCTCGACTTGCTTCATGAATAACAATGATCTCTAAGTGATTTGAAGAAGTATCAGATAGTGTCTGGTTAACAGATCTCCATGATATGACAGTATCTCCATAAGTAAATAAATATCCAGTTTGAGATCTATCTCTATGTGGGTCTGAAAGATAACCTGCATCTGCATATCCAATCAATTGTGGATTTGATCCAAGTTGATAAAATAATCTCATATCAACCGTACCATGAAGGTAACGAATGACATGTTTAATGCCATTCGAATGCCTTCGAGTTGGTACAAAACTATATTTTGCAATTAACTGAGAATGTAATATCTGGTCGAGTGCAATTTGCAAGATACGTCAAAACTCCAATTGCACTGAAATATGGTACTTCAGGATCAAGAATTTCTTCATCGTCATCACAAGAACGGAATGGATCATTCTTCACATCAAGTGTTCGAACAATCATTGGAGTACTCAGGGTATGAGATTTGTCTATATAAAAATGCTTTAGGACTTTCTCAGTATACATGGACTGATGAATAAAAATTTCATTTGGCAAGTGCTCGAGCTGCAGACTGATACAAATTTTTATTTTGCCAAGATCTTTCATTTCAAATTCATTCTTTAAATATATAGCGGTTTTTGAAATCTCTTCAGGAGTTCCCACAATATTTAAATCATCAATATAAATCGCAATAATGACAAATCCGGATTTTGATTTCTTAATAAAAACACATGGGCATATAAAATTATTCTCAAATCTTTCTTTCAATAGATATTTTCTTAAACGATTATAGCACATGCGTCCGGATTGCTTCAACCCATATAAAGATCTTTGTAGTCTGATAGAGTACATATTTCTAAATGTACTTGTAGATGCTTCAGACATTTTATATCCTTCAGGGATTTTCATATATATGTCATGGTCTAAGGATCCATATAAATATGAAGTGACCACATTCATCAACCGTATTTATAATCCTTTTGTAACAATCAGACTAATAAAAAATCTAAATGTGATTGCATCCATAACTGGAGAATATGTTTCTTCATAATTAATCCTGGGTTTCTGCAGGAAACCTTGTGCGACAAGCTGTGCTTTGTACCGCACAATTTCATTTTTCTCATTACGTTTTTGTACAAATACCCACTTATATCCAACAGGCATTACACCCTTTGGTGTTTGGACAACAGGTCCAAATACTTCTCGCTTTGCTAGAGAATTTAATTCAGTTTCAATAGCTGCTTTCTATTTTGGCCAATCATTTCTACGTCGACATTTTTCGACGGTTTTTTACTCACTTTTTTCATTACTTTTGGTAGTGTCAAGAGCCATTTTATATGAAAATATATTGTCGACAACAGTTTTATTTCTATCCAGAATTTCTCCAGTATTCATGAAATGTATTGAGATTTCATTATTTTCAGGTACCTGATCCTCTTCAGGGGAAAATATTTTATGACACACCTTTTTTAGGAGGTCCATTTTCAGGAGATTTATACTCTTCAGGAGTTTCCTCTTTAGGAGTTTCCTTTTCAGAAGGTTCTGGAATAGAAAATTTGAGCTCTTTAGGAGCATAAATTATATTTGTAACCTATATTGTAGATACGTGTTTTTCAGGAATACCAAATTTATTTTGTATTCTTTTCCTTTTGGGAATTTTGTCTTTTGCACCAATAGGTCTTCCACGCTTCAGGCGTGCTTTAGACTCACCTATTGCTGTATTGACAATTTGTCTTTCAGGGACTTCAAACCTAGCTGGAGCATTAACAACAGGAATATAAGATTTTACTACACCTTTAGTGTCGGTAAATACATCTGATAATTGATTTGTAATATTTTGTAAATGCTCTGAACTTCCAGTTTATATTCATTTGTAAGAGGATCAAATTGAGACAGGGTCTTATTATTCAAAGTAATATCTTGTCGTGCTTCAGGCACCGACTTTTCTTTACCTATTAATGGAAAATTGGATTCATCAAAGTGACAATTCTCAAAACGTGCTTTAAACATATCCCCTGCAAGGGGTTCAATGTATCTAATAATAGATGGAAAATCAAAATTAACATATATCCCAATTCTACGTTGATGACCCATTTTTGTACGTTGTGGAGGTGCAATTGGAATATATATAGCACATCCAAAAGTACGAAGATGAGAAATATCTAGTTGTTGACTAAATGCAAGCAGTAATGGAGAATATTTATGATATGCAGATGATCTAATGCGAATTAAAGATGCTGTATGAAGTATAGCATGTCCTCAAGCAGAAACATATAGTCTTGATTTCATAAGTAAATGTCTAGCGATTAGTTGAAACTTTTGATCAAAGATTCAACTAAACCGTTTTGTGTGTGTGTATGGGTAACAGGATATTCAACATATATTCCTATTGACATGCAATAATCATCAAAAGTTTGAGATGAAAATCCACCTGCATTATCCAATCGAATGGTCTTAATTGGATACTTAGAAAATTATGCTCGTAGTTTAATTATCTGAGCAAGAAGTCTAACAAATGCAACATTTCTAGTGGAAAACAGACAAACATGTGATCATCAACTAGATGCATTAATCAAAACCATATAGTATCTAAATGGTCCACTTGATGAATGAATAACCCACATATATCTCCGTGAATCTTTTGTAAAAAGGATGGAGATTCAACAATGGCTTTTGAAGGAGATGGTCTGATAATTAACTTACCTTGAGAACATGCAGAGCACGGAGATTCATTGGGTAGAAATATCTTTCGATCCTTTAAGGGATACCCATGCGAATTTTCAAAAATTCATCTCATCATTATAGATTCCGAATGTCCAAGGCGATCATGCCAAGTCATAAATACTTTGGAGTCAATGCACTTCTAGTGTATTACCACATATGATTAAATTGTTTTCATCTTTATATAATACATTCATATTCATAGAGCAGACAGTTTTTCTAATACGAGCTTCTGACCCGATATTGTTTTAGTAACAAGAAGATGCTCTTTACTGCCTTCATTGGTCGTTTCAATATGGTAATCATTACGACGTATATTTTTGAAACTTAATAAATTTTTTCTGGATTGTGAAGAGAATAGAGCATCATCAATATAAAATTTGGTGCAATTAAGCAACACAATATAAGCTCTTCCGGAGCCCTCAATTAAATCTGATGAACCTGATATGGTATGGACATATACTTTACTTAGTGTTAGATTTTAAAAATATTTCTTTTCTTTGAGAATTGTGTGAGTTGTAGTACTATCAGTCAGACATATATTTTTATCATTCAACTCAGAGATAAAAAAACTCATCAATGTGATCCATGATTCTATAAAAATATACAAAACTTTTATTATAGATAGAACGAAAATACATTAATTGAGTGGAATATTTCATCTCCAATTAAGTGGTCAATACTGCCTTCAGAATGATTAAAAAAATCAGAGACATCAAGATGAGTAACATCTACATCTACTGAATCTAATAAATCATCTAATAGTTCTACTAAATTTGTTTCATATATTTTATTCTTTCATTTAATAGATACCTAATATAAAGCAGTTAAGTGTTTGGCCGTACACCACGTACATGACCAATGTCCAGTCATTCCACATTTATGGCACACCTCTTCACTTCATTAAAAGGGAATAATTATTCTGAGGATTTTTACCCATTTCTGAATTGTACCACTTCTGGTGATACGATATATTATTATCCCTTTTAATGTTGTCACTTCTAGGACCAACATTTCTATAATTTCTCCTACCACGTCCATGCTCCCGATTTCTTTTAAAGGATGCATCTTTCACTTCTGAAAATGATGCAAACCTATTATCATTTACTTCAGGAAATGATATTGAGCTAGTAGGGCATAACTGGTAGTTTACTAATAAGAGCTCATTGTTCTGCTCAACTACTAGAAGACATGATATAAGTTCAGAATATTTCTTGAACTTTCTCTCTCGATACTGCTGCTGCAGGAGCACATTCGAGGCATGAAATGTAGTATAAGTCTTCCCTAACATATCATCATCGATGATTTTCTCATCGCATAATTTTAGTACTGAGATTATTTTTAAAAGTGCGGAATTATACTCACTAATACTTTTATAATCTTGCAACTTCAGGTGCAACCAATCAAAACGAGCTCTTGGGAGGATGACAGTCTTCTGATGTTCATACATCTCCATTAAACTGTTCCACAAAATATAGGAATATTTTATTGTAAGATATTCAGTTTTTACTTTTTCGTGAAGATAGTGGCGAAGAAAAATCATTACTTTAGCACGGTCCTGCAGAGACGTTTGATTTCCTTCTTTAATTGTTTTACCCAGGTTCATCGCATCAAGATGAATTTCAGCATTAAGTATCTAGGATAAATAATTTTTTCCAGATATGTCAAGAGCAACAAATTCCAATTTTGTAAGATTTTCCATTTTAGAAGAATAAGGCCACTAGCTTCAGAATTGGTAGAACCGTGGTACTCATAACGTGTTATAAAACTAAAGAAAGAAACTACTATTACCAGAGAGAAATAAGAAACTCTTTGGAACTCTTAAGAACTGGAACTTTTTTCTCTCTTTATATTTTCTTATGAATTTCATTACAATTGAAACTCCTATTTATAGGTCTTGAAATTACTATGCAAGTTAATTTACAAGTCACTATGTAAAATTTAAAATAATAGTGGTGAGGTCATTCATATAATTTTAGTGGTGGGAGAGAGGGCGGTAGCCGTCCCACCAATACTGTTTAATACATTTCATTACACTTTTGCATCCATGATTGATTAATTTTTGTCAAAAAGTGCTTCTACTCTTACATATGGCAGGTCCCAACTGGGTTCCACCTAATTAAAATTTTTATTTATTTATTTATTTTCTTTTTTATGATTTATTTATTAGTTTTAAATATTCTAAAAAAATTTAAAAAAAATTATAATATTAAAAAAAATACAGATTTTTAAATAATATAAAAATTAAAAATTAAAAAAAATTAAAACTCTCACAATCAGGATTCGCAGTCGAGAATCCCGTTTGTGGAAATAACATTTCTCTTTGTCAAAACGGCTGGTCTAGGCCTAGACCTACTCTAAATGAGGAAGGGGTTTGGAATTATCATTGGTGAGGATGATCTCAATTCATAAGTCCTTCTCAATTTTAAAATTTTGATTTAATTATTATAATTTTTTTAAATTTTTAAATAAAACAAAAAAATAATAATTTGACTTTTTAACTCTCAAAATAAAAATAATATTGAAAAATGATATTAAAAATAAAATCAAACTTTATTATATCTTGAATCAACTTTTTCTCTCTCATTTTTTAAAATTTCTTAAAATATTTCAATTTAAATTATTTTACTACTTTTTAGAAATTATCTCATTATTATTCAGAGTTTTCTCATCTCATTTCAACATCCAAACAAAAAGTAATATGTTTTATTAGTTTTCAATCTAAATAATTCTTTTAATCTAAAGAAAAATAGTGCCAATTTTTATGATATTATGTACTAGTCATAGAGAATATAAATGTCAAAATTAATTGAGAGCCCTAGACATGTCTCATGTTATGATTTTAGAGGATATTATTATAATCAAATCAATATCTAATAGTCAAAAATGAAACATCCATAAAATTTGAATGGAAATTAGAATTGATAATAACTGTTTTTTGATGAAGAAGGTGTACATTTAATCCAAAGCATCCCAAATAGTAGAAGAAGGGCAGCAGATAAACTGATATGGGTTTCTTCTACTAAAGGGGTGTTCACAGTAAAATCAGCATATTTTTTGGATTCTGAGTTTAAAAGACAACTTCAAGCTTCAATATAAAGTTTCTGTTTTCTCACATAAAATTAGTGGAAAATGAAGGAATTGAAGCTGTTAAATTTTGTTGTTTCTGCTCTCTATTACGCATAAGTTTGCTTGCTTAAGGGGGTCTCACTTTGAAAATGTTCAAATTGCATTGGTATAGAAAATGGGTTGTTGCTGTGTTTTTTAGAAACTAGGGTTTTGTTTGCTATCTGTTATCTGGGAGTAGCTTTCCTTCCTCTAGAGTCCTAGACCAAAAACGATACCTTTGTTC
The DNA here is from genome assembly GCA_036898215.1 of Platycarya strobilacea. NCBI lineage: Eukaryota > Viridiplantae > Streptophyta > Magnoliopsida > Fagales > Juglandaceae > Platycarya > Platycarya strobilacea. The sequence continues at coordinate 10,914,816 of CM072545.1, forward strand.
TCTCAAAGAAACTATACTCTTTTATTTGCAGTCTCCCTTAAAGAGAGCCATCATGAAGTTTTTCTTTTTGCGAAAAGCCTTGGGAAGTCTGGGCTTCTGTCTTTATTTAAATTTTTATTTCTTAAATGGGAAGTCTCACAGAATTCACGGAAATGCTGAGATTGTGATTTTGAACCCGAAGATGAATGTATCAAGGTTCTGATTTCCTTTTATATATTCTTGGGTTTCTTAATAGGACTTGAGTCATCCATTTTTACCAATTAAGGCCCTGTTTGGATTCGGAGATGAGATGAGTTGAGATGGGTTTAGTTTATTTTTTAATATTATTATTATTTTAAGATTTGAAAAATATGTGTTGAGATTTGAAAAATATGTATTGGAATTTGAAAAATGTGTATAAGAATTTGTGTTTTATATAAAAAAATTATAAAAATATAATGATGAAATGAAGATGAGTTGAGCTCATCTTTGAATACAAACGGGGCTTAATGAGTTTCTTAAAAAGGCTGGAATCATCCATTTTGTTGGGACATGTAATGGGGAATCTCTATTGGAATGTACTTATATAAAAATAAAACATTTTTTTATTGTGATGTCTCAGGGTTGGCAAACAAGAAGACAGTTACCATTCAGCTTGAGGGCAAAAGTCAACCGGTGTTGCTTGCAGCTACAACCAAGACTAAGAAACAGAACAAGCCTGTGGCTTTGTTACACAAGTCTGTCATGAAAAAGAGTTTTCAAGTACGGGTGTAACCGGTTCGGTTTGTTCTAATTTTAAATAAAATTTAAAACCGAACTGGTACACCGATTTTTTATTTTTTAAAATCGATTACTTACTAGTTATCATCCAAAACTGGTAGCGCTGGTTTTACCAGTTCCGATCGATCCGATTTTTCAGTTTTAAATTAGTCTATATTAATTTATTAGACTATTAATATTTATATATTAGTATTATTTATAAGGATTAATATAATTATATATTAGTATTTGTTATAGTAAATTTAATCTTTTACAATTATATCATTGATAGTTATCACTAATATTGTTAGTATTAGTTAAAAAAAATTGTATTAATATTATTATATTATTATTTCATGTGTAATTATTTATTATAATAATTTATATATAGACTTAAAGTATATTGCTAATAGTAATATAGTATTATACTATTAATATTAGGCCATAAAATATAAATTATAACTAATTTATATTATATAGTAATGTATAACATATTATTTTATATTATGTATCATATTAACAAAATTAATTTAAAATATATATTATATTGAACCGGTCCAGTCTGATTATAAAAAGTTTAGATCAGAACCGAATCGGTACCTACCGGTTTTAATATTATGAAAATCAATTTTAAATTGGTACCTACCTAAATCCGGACTGATTCCACCAGTCCGATCTAGTTTATCGGTTTACCGATTTTTTTTTTTTACACCTCCATTCCCAAGGATGGCAAATGCAGTTTCAAACCAGGTAATTGAAGAAGTTGATTTAGACATGTTTGAGTATTTTATCTTCTCAGTGATGTTTTGATGCTAAAGTTCTGAGTGTTAGGAGATTTATTGGAAGCTTTCTTCCAATCAAGATCTTTATCTATTTTCCCGCAAGGGTTTTTACTTCCTTTTTTCTTGCAGTGATGAGTCGCTAACATATAATAAGAAGAAACCGTAGTATGTGGTTTATTCTATGACATATATTTGTTAAGCTTGGCTTCTGACCATCCTAGTGTTTCAAAAATATTTTAATGTAACCGTATCTTGTTCATTGTATATATTAGTATATGATGTAGTTAAGGCTTCAATTGGTTACTTATATGTATGTAGTTAAGGCTTCAATGTGTGAGCATTTTAAATTCTTTTACCCTGATTGGCTTTCTCAGTAACCAAATGGACAAAAGGGTAATTAGGTTTAATTCTTGTCATTTATTCTGCCCTTGTAGTATGTGAGCAAAGCCAGCTTTCATATAAAAGTACAGAGGTTGAATAGGTCTCATTTAAAAGTACATACTACATAAGTTGAATAGGTCTTGTTTGGATTTGAAAGTGGGTTGGATTCATTTCAACTCATTTATATTTTATCATTATATTTTTATAATTTTTTTATATAAAACATAAATTTCTATACATATTTTTTAAATTTTAATCATTTTTTTCAAATTTTAATAGATATTTTTCAAATTTTATAATAATAATAATATTAATAAATAAATTAAACACATCTTATTTTCAAATTCAAGCGAGACTTTATTGTTGTAAAAATTTGCAGCAATTTCCTTATCGCCGCTGACTTTTTATACGAAATTGATACTCTTACCTAAATTGTGTATTTCGCGACGATTTTAAAACATTTTGCGATGATTTACGTTGCTGCAGTGAGAAAATAGAATGTAGCGATAGGGTGCCTACGTTGCAAGAACAAAGTCTGGGGCGCGAAAACAATTAAAATGTTTTATTTTTCCCAATTTCCTCCTTCACTTTCCCGATCGACTCCCACACCCATTTTCCTCCTTCACCATCAAGATCGACCATGCCGATTTCTCTTCTTTTTCATTGTCACCTACCTGCAAATCCACCCACCCCAGTTTGCCAAGCCACTCGATCTATTCACTTTGGTTTCTCCTTCCGCAAATCGTGAGTCACCGTTCCCTCCCCATACAAAAGCCAAAGTCTT